>OX336391.1:240727021-243127021 GCA_946902985.2 Meconema thalassinum
CATAGCCTCATGCGAATATGATAGTTGCATGATCTTTGTGCCAGCGATGTGAGCATACGAGGTTAGGTGTCTTGAGAAAGTCTCCCCAGTACCCTTTTAAACATTGCTCGCACATGCGTAGTGAAGAGCGCGGGTATGTGTTTCCAAGTAGTGAAAGACCAGCAAGTAGCGCCTATCGATGTTCGAGAAGAGAATTGCGGAAGGCATGTAGCATGTATATTTGAGCGAAAGCCAAACACACGCTGTAAGGAAATACACGAGCAGGCATCTTCCTGTTTTATCGACAGAAATAAATATACACGTGTTAGAGCCGACCTATAAACCTTGTAATGTGCTCAGACACTTCCAAGCAAACAACTCGCCACACCATTCTGAACTCCTTCCAGTATTAGAGGCTCCAGTGCCTGGCTGTGATCAACACATAATAATAATAATAATAATAATAATAATAATAATACATACATACATACATACATAACTTACATTTACATTTGAGACATTTTAGCCATTCAGAATCAAGTCTCGTCTGCAAGCCCCTCCATGATCCCCTATTAGCAGTTAGCACTGCGGCCGCCTCCTCTGCTTCTACACCTCTCACTTTGAAATCGTTAAACGCTGAATCTAACCATCGCCTCCTAGGCATACTTCTTCTTCTCTTACCCTCTACATCCAAACGCATTAATCTTTTAGGTAATCCTCCATTGGACGCGATACCTTCGTGTGAGCGATCCAGTCTGGTGGCTTCCTTCTAGAAAATATGTAGTGAGTTTTCATATTAAGTATTGTTTGATATTTTTATTGTTATTTTATTCATCGTTTGTCGAGCTCCGAAGAAGAACAACTCCACCTATTTGCTTTGCAAAACTAAGAAGACGATATTGGGTGCATGACTGTCAAACTGTAAACTATCAAACAAATATGTGTATTTACGCACAGTTTCTATAAATATTTCAGTTTGGTCACTCTAACAATCAAAGGTGACACGGCGGTCACGCGAACAATCTGTGAATTTGTACTACCGGATCGCTTGTTGTCGCGACAAAGACTAGCGGGTGTCGGTAGGCCGCGTTCAGTGTGCCAGAGATGATGCAACTTTGCGTAATACAACTGTACTGCCTGAGCGCCTCGGTCAGATATCGCTTCCCGCCGCGACAGACCGCTCGGTCAGATATCGCTTCCCGCTGCGACAGACCGCTCGGTCAGATATCGCTTCCCGCCGCGACAGACCGCCTCGGTCAGATATCGCTTCCCGCCGCGACAGACCACTCGGTCAGATATCGCTTCCCGCCGCGACAGACCGCTCGGTCAGATATCGCTTCCCGCTACGACAGACCGCTCGGTCAGATATCGCTTCCCGCCACGACAGACCGCTCGGTCAGATATCGCTTCCCGCCGCGACAGACCACTCGGTCAGATATCGCTTCCCGCCGCGACAGACCGCTCGGTCAGATATCGCTTCCCGCCGCGACAGACCACTCGGTCAGATATCGCTTCCCACCGCGACAGACCGCTCGGTCAGATATCGCTTCCCGCTACGACAGACCGCTCGGTCAGATATCGCATCCCACCGCGACAGACCGCTCGGTCAGATATCGCTTCCCGCCGCGACAAACCGCTCGGTGAGATATCGCTTCCCGCTACGACAGACCGCTCGGTGAGATATCGCTTCCCGCTACGACAGACCGCTCGGTCAGATATCGCTTCCCGCCGCGACAGACCGCCTCGGTCAGATATCGCTTCCCGCCGCGACAGACCGCTCGGTCAGATATCGCTTCCCGCCGCAACAGACCGCTCGGTCAGATATCGCTTCCCGCCGCGACAGACCGCTCGGTCAGATATCGCTTCCCGCCGCGACAGACCGCACGGTCAGATATCGCTTCCCGCCGCGACAGACCGCACGGTCAGATATCGCTTCCCGCTGCGACAGACCGCACGGTCAGATATCACTTCCCGCCGCGACAGACCGCTCGGTCAGATATCGCTTCCCGCCGCGACAGACCGCTCGGTCAGATATCGCTCCCCGCCGCGACAGACCGCTCGGTCAGATATCGCTTCCCGCCACGACAGACAGCTTTCTGTGTGGCCGAGCCTAAGATATCCTACCGTATGAACCCGTCAACGACGGGTGTTGAAAGCCAGTTTTAAATAGGTTTTAGAATGTCAAGATATTTCGTTATTAGAATCATAGGTAAATCACCTCATCCTTTGGTTTTTGTGCGAATAGAAGTAATCACCTTTACCATAACTTCAGGACAGACATACCGTAACTATTGTACACTATAATTTGTCATTCAAGTGCACTGGAATAGATTATATAGCTCAGGATATAGCAGTACACGATACACTGCAAGAGTGGAGTCTTGCAAAGTTAATTCGATAGCACTCGACACTACGGATATTGCAAGTTAACATCGGAACTAACAAGTAGTTCCCTGAAGAACTAAAGCCTTTTCTCATATATCCCACTTATGCTAATTGCCTCTATCGACATACAACATTTCAGTTTGATTGCTGTAATAGATTCGTAGATATTGTGAACTGTCTAATATTTTGGTTGGTCACCATGTACGATTTTTATATATGTAGGTCTTAGAGTTATGTACTATTACATGAAGATTATTGTGTACGTATAGTATTCAAACTTCAATCGAATGATTAGGACACAAAAAGTAAAAACGAGATTTTAAAATTTTGCACAGCTGCCATCTAGTTTTTTTTAATGAAAACAATTGAAATAAATTAGATGCCAGTGGATTAACATTTGTATAAACATTTACCGTACCAAGTTTCGCTGCACTCGGATGGTTAAATCGCGAGAAACGTCTATTTAAATATTTATACTTCGTATCGTCACCATGTCGGATTTATGCACACCAGGTTATTGAAAGTCCTATAGGTGAACTTATGTTCATAGCCTCTATGAACAAAAAAAAAGACAGTTTGATTGCTGTTATAGATTCGTAGATATTGAGAACCGTCTAAATATTTCGGATGGTCACCATGTTGGATTGTTACAAGTATAGGCCTTGTAGAGTTATGTACCATTAAAGGAAAGTTATTGCGTAGGTTCATTGTTCAAACTTTCACTTCGATCGCATGATTACGACACAATAAATGAAAACTTAATTCTTAAATTTCGCACAACCGCCATCTTGAGGTTAAACAATTGATCTAAATTAGATGTCTGTGCATTACAATATGTATAAACATTTACTGTACGATATTTCACTGCACTCAGATGGTTAAATCGCGAGAAAAGTCTATTTAAAAGTCTGAACTTCGCTTGGCCGCCATGTTGGTTTTGCAGTTATCAGAGTTTTAAAAGTCACAAAGGTGAACTTAAAGTAGTACCCGTTATCAGCGCACTAAATTTCAGGGTGATATCGGTAATATGTTCGGAGATATTGAATGCTGGTGAAATATTTCGCACAGCCGCGATGTTGGATTAGTGAGACGTAATATAATTTGAAGGGCACGGTTGGGGTCGGCCGGAATGGTGCTATGACTTTACCGAGTTTGCCGTTTAGAAGTTATTAGAGGGGGACACACAAACACATACACACACACGTACAAAAGGTGATCTCATAAGCCTATTTTTTTTTTCATAAAATAAAAATAGGCTAAAAATGGGGCGTGTACTCAGCTGGAAATGAGGATAAACAAACTGGACAGATGACCACGTTTTCCCAAGTAGCATCAATGTATCAGTTGCCACTGTGAAATTGTACAGAAATATGATTACAGTTTCAGATCACACGGATACATTGAGGACAGTAGCTGTACAGTAGTCACTAAGCCGTTGGTAATCCTGACTGACTGTGAAGATCAGTACGGACACTACACATTTCCATGTGAGCCTACTGTTATTGACGGATGGGCCAGCTACAGCACGCAACAGGTCGGTTGGAAATGTGGGTCACCACTACAACCTGATAGTCAAGTCGACACTATATAGTCGGCTTCGGAGGCATAGTTGGTAGCATGCTGAGCTTCTGTGCCTAAGATCGCGAGTTCAAACCCGGCCAAAGCCGTCGGATTTTTTAAGAGCGTTAAAAAACCCTCATCATGCCTTCCTTTGGAGGGGAAGTAAAGCCGGCGATCCCATTTCATAGATTTATGGCATGTAAAAGAAGCTTTGGTATTTCTTATCGTCACGTATGGCTTGAGTCCTGCCTGGACCATAAATGCTGCATGCCGTAGGAGAATCGAAGCCTTCGAGATGACGTGTTATCGAAGAATGCTACGAATATCGTGGGTAGCAAGAAGAACAAATGCATCTATTCTGAAGGAGCTAAGGATTGCTCCAAAGGCAAATGTTGAGGTTTTTCGGCCATGTCATCCGGCGAGACGGCATTGACAAGTTAGTTATTGTTGTTTTAAGGGGCGGAACTACGAGGAGGCATTGAGAAGTGTATCATCCAGGGTAAAGTTGACGGAAAACGGTTGAAGGGACGTGCCCAGAACCGGTACCTTAACCAGATAAAAGAGTCTGGCTAATCTGCCACTTCAGAAATGAATGCACACAGCAGAAGACCGCGGTATTGTTAACAGAATTGCATGAAGGGTCACGACGTTCGAAATCGAACTACGACCAAGAAGAAGAAGAAGAAGAAGAAGAAGAAGAAGAAGAGAACCTTCCACTAACTACAATTGTCTAAAGAGGGGCGTGGTGGCTCAGCGGTCTAGCTGTATGCCTTTCACCAAGGCGGTCCGGGTTCGATTCCCGGTCAATGCAAGTGAGATTTTCGAAGTGAAATGCCATGTTCTGTGGTTCGGATTCCACGTAAAAAGGAGGTCCCGTGGCTCATGATCTCAAGATCGACGGTCACGTTAAACTACAAGCTTCCTTCCTTCCTTCCAATTGTCTAAAGCTAAATTTGTAGGTTAGATTTGATTGATGCTCTATTAAGTTCCAACGTTCGCCGCTAGGTGCCGGTTGCGGTGGAATCTAGTAGCCAAGTTCGCGGCTAGGTGTCGTTGACGGTAGCTTTTGGTAGCAAAAGTAGGAACTACTTGAAATTGATCGTCTGCAGTCCTTACCTGAATTACAGATAACACCTCACAATTAACACCGGTTATCAGACAGATTCTACACACACCCAAAGTACACGGGGCAACATGACCGCGTTGACGCTGCCCCTAAACTGAGGAACCAACCAACCAAGTCTACACGGGAATGATACGTATTAAAAAAAGAATTAAGCATTCTGAGATCATTTTAAAAGTCATGGTCAACATCCATGTGTACTTGTGTATTTGTATATGTATGTGAAACCAGTTCAGAACCATCTCGTGGTGTAATGGCTAGCAATTTGGAAATCACCCCTGAGGTTCGGGTTCAATTCCCGGCTCTGTCAAGAAATGTAATTCTGGCCTGAGTGCTGGAACGGGGTACACTCAACCTCGTAAGGCAGAACTGAGCAGAAGTCGCTTCGAATCCCACCTCAGTCCTCTTAGAAAATGTTTTCCTACTTCTTCTCCTCCAGGCAAATGCCGGGATGGTCCCTAACTTAAAGCCACGGCCACCTCCTTCCCAATCCTTGTTTCATTTACAAATACAGACATTCTAACAGACATCACAATAACACAGGTTTTCAGATAAACCCTACACACAACCAAGTACTAGGGACTAAATGGATACGATGGTCATAGCCTGAATTAATCAACTACAACGAAACCTGTTTATAACTGCTATTGTAGTCGTGTCTCCGGACGTTGTGCTCATTGATTAATTATTCGTGTTTGGTTGGTTGGTTCCTCAGTTTACGGGGTGCGACAACGCGGTCATGTAGCCCCGTGTACTTTGGGTGTGTGTAGAATGTCTGATAACCGGTGTTAATTGTGATGACTGTATTAGTGTGTGTATCTGTTTTTTTATTCAAGTAAGGACTGCAACTTTGAATTTTTTAAATAGTTCCTACTTTTGCCGCCAAACGCCACCGTCAACGACTACTAGGCCTAGTTCAGAACTTAGCTACTAGACGCCACCGCAGTAGGCTCTTGGCAACGAACGTAGAAACCTAAGAGCGTTGTTTACATTCCTAACCTCTACAATTTAGCGTCACACAGGTGTAATTAGTGGAATGTTCTTTAACATGCCATAAATCTGTGACATGGGACCACCGGCTTAACTTCCCCTCCGAAGGGAGGCATACTGATGGATTTTTAACGTTCTTAAAAAATTCGACGGCTTCGGCCGGGTTTGAACCCGCTATCTTGGGCATAGAAGCTCAGCATGCTACCTACTACGCCACCGAAACCGCATTATTCGAGTTTAAATGTGGACTTCATGTCTAGGAAATGAGGCACTATCACGGATTACTATTATATGCCTGTTTACCATCTCTTGATAGATGCAGTATTTCTGCATTTGTCTGTTGGCACAGGCTAGAGTAAAATCTGGCTTTTTACAGATATCTTAGTCTCATTCATGGCTGTGATTATATGGAAGTTAGTCTACTGATGTATGGGTGTTGCTGAGTAATGACATTTGGGGCACAGCTAGTGCTCGAGGATGCTGTGGAAGGTTCTACTCGTAGGGTTGGTACTGCTGTACCGACTCAGTGAGGAAAGCTATGGTAAACTACCTCACTTCTCACCTTGCTTAGTATGCTACGCCTCATTATATCGCTCTCATTGATTTTTGTGGGTTTTAGCCCCCATAACCTATGATGGCATTTTTTGAGGATCCAACTAGCCTCCGGGATGACTACCTAACAGACAGATCATTATTACTATTATTAATTAACCAAAAAATGGCTATTATTCAGTAAGCAGAGAAAGATGCTCAGAAACTTCTGGAAGAGGGACGAATGAAAGTTGGATGGAGTGAGAAAACAGTGGTAACTCGCTTTTACCGTTGCCTCTCGTATGGACATTTCTTAGAAACTGTAATAGACTTGACATGTGCAAACTCTGCTACAAGTGCGGAGATATCGGACACAAAGCAGCTGACTGCAAAGGAGAATCAGAATGTGTATTCTGCGCAGAAAAGGAGGTTCATGAAACCAAACGGAATCATGTTCCTGGTTCAGGCGCAGGCATAGTGTTTCGGAAAGCTCTCGATAAAGTTATAACTGTTCAAAAATGATGAAAGTTCTTGAAGCTAATATTCAAAGTAGTCGGACTACCAATGACCTATTGACACATTTGGAGTTTGAGATGGAAATATACATCCTCAGTCTCAGTGAGCAATGTCAGGACAGGGACCACCATGGATGGTTTGCGGACAACTTTGGCTCAGCAGCAATATTTATTCCGGATCTGGGAAAATACCCAGTAAAGAATCAAGTATCTGAAGATGGTTTCGTCTGGATTAAGAGTGGTAAGCTTAAGTACGTCAGCTGTTACTTCACTCCGAATGAGTCAATTAATGATTTTCAGAAGACGTTGGATAGTATTGAGGACACATTACGAGGTATGGGTAAGAGCCTTATTGTATCTGGTGATTTCAATGCTAAGGTGCCAGAATGGGGCATGCCGGATATAGATTCAAGAGGACACCTTATATTGGAAATGGCTGTAGCAGTTTTCCTAAGCCTTTTCCATAATTGCCTGTAAGATAAAGGCAGATTTCCTCCCAATCAATATTAGTCGGGCCAGTTTTCCAGCGAGCACTGAAAACGCCTGCTTTCAGACAGCCGTTATGTATATTTAAAAGGAGTTGCGAACAAGCTCTTGCTGTCTCTTTAAGTTAAGAAGGACGTGCCTATCCTTTCTATGTTAAATTGGAAGATTTCTGGTACAGGTCACACAACGTGTTTTTATGCTACGCTCCTGAAACTGTGTCGGCCGACACAAACTTATAGTTTAACCTCAAGTAAGTTGAAAATGCAATTTATTATATTTTAAATGTTGCTAAACCAGATTCCATCATTGAATATTCCAGAACATTCTTTGTAAGATGTTATTTCGGCACTGCAGCTTCATGGTTTTTAGAACTCTACATCTCTGGTGAAATATTATGATCTTTATATCATCTCGAGTGTGGCCTCGGAGGAAATTATATCTCGGTTAACGTCTGCAGACCGCAGTGAGGCAGAACTGCTACAGAGCTGAACCATTACCATTTCGTTGGCATCTTCAAACCACAATACAGCGTGTGGTTTATGTTCAAATTTGTTATTGTCGTCACATATTTCGGAAGATTTGGACCACATGACTGTTTTCCAAATGAAGAGTGCACAATACAGTGATCAGCAAGTAAGGGTGACATTTTAGAGTTTGTTCACATTGTGTTTTGGTTTTCAAATTTAAACTATTTCTTTCTTTCTTTCTTTCTTTCTTTCTTTCTTTCTTTATTTGTTTCCTTATGTATCTTTGGGGTAAGCATCTTCCACCTTTCATTATGGTGCACCATAATAGGGTAATTGATGAGAATGTTTATTAGTGTTAAGCTTTCCAACCACCTGTTTGCCTTGACATTTTAATCTATATCGGCTGATGAAGGGGCCAAAACAATTAGGCTCGAAACATGTACCCAGTGACCACAAAGTGATCATTAATCAAAATAAAGGTATTGATTAGGCGGAACTTTTGCCACAATTATTAATAATTAGTTCATCAATACGGAACCAGCATGAACCTTTCAAATACTAAAATACTGCGCTTTCCCATGCAGGCATTTCTTCAACCCACAGCACGAAGGCCTCCTGGAAAAATAAATTCCTAAGATAATAGTAAAAAATAGCCCAGGACCGGATGAGCTAGATCTCTATAAATTGGTTTTATTACATCCATTATTAATTAGTGCATCTCTACCAACTGAGAAAAAACACACCTTCACGTGAGAAGTCTTGCAACCAAACTAAAAGGTCATCAGCCAAACAATTTCAAGATGGTGGCCATACGAATCACGCAAGTTTTATAATATATAACTTACGATCCAAAGAATCGATATTCAGAATCACTTACAGCTGCAATGTTCACATTACTTGGCAATCTGATAGTTTTATATAAAGACCATCTACTATCAACGTTATGATGAAACGGGCTAAAATATTACGCACAGCCACCATCTTGAAATCATAAAATGTAAAAATAAATAACTCTCAACACTTAAAAGCTACAGTAACGAACATTGTGGCAAGGTAAGACTGTATATGTGGCCTATTTTGGTCAAGGCAAACGAACAGACTCCCCATACATTCAATATGGCGGTTGTGCGAAATATTAGAACCGCTTGGAAACAAAGCAAATGCAATATTATCAGTGTTACCAACATGAAGATTATGCCTTTCTCAACAAGAGGAAAGTGGGTTCAGTTATCTAGCTCTCATAGTTTACTAGTAGAAAACATTTACATCGGCCTTTGCAAAAGTGGGCGCTTCCTCTTACGAAACATCATGTTGATTTATGAGCTATACAATGCTCATTTTTTACTTTCTTTCCCTTTTTTTCAACAGAATCCTGTTCATTATAGAGCAATCGCCCCAAAACGCCGAATATCCCATTTTTTATGTTTTCGCCAATTACCCACGCCCCTCTTACCATAAGTGATTCTGCAAGAATCTTATTTGGTCCTGGAGCCTTCTTATTTCTGAGATGGTATTCCTTCCATATCTGTGCCCTCATCATCTTCGTAGATTCTCTCTGGATGATCAGGAAACAGTCTATTGACTATTTCATCAATGGTATGTATGTCTATGATCAGATTAGAAAGAGTGCCAGGCTTCTTCAAAACAAGAATATTAGTCTTCACGTGTCCTTGTCGACTTGTTCGACCATTACCCACCATGTGTCCGCTTTGCTTCTTTTAACGCCATTCCGAAGTGTTCTTCTTGCTGATTTTTGGTCTGCCGAGAGAAAGGTTGCCTCTCTTCTTCTCGTTCTCTGTGCCCCCGTCTCAGCTTCATACATGTCAGCAATTTGCTCTGTCCACCATTATGCTGGCTGTTTGTTATGTCACGGCTTCTTCCTACGCATGGATGCATCGCAGGATTGTAGTACAGTGAGTCCGGTAATGTTCTCCGCAGCGTCTACATGCGTCTGCAAGAGCCAGCTACAGTAGTTACGTTGGCAACACGGCTGCCGCTTGCATCATAACAAACAAACAGTAAACTTTGTACTCACCACAGTCATTCATAACAGATGCTGGAATTGTTGTCCTTGTGATTGAAGACAAACCTCAACACATCGACTTAGAGAATCCTGTTTGTTGAGCTTATTTTCGTGTAGATTTACTTGGACTACGCAGCATTATATCGGAGATTTCATCAAGTTTTTCGTCTGTTAAAAGGGTAGGCCTGCCTGTTCCCGGTACATTGTGAACTGAGCCAGTCACACGAAATTTACTTATCAAATCCCGAACGGTATCACGGTTTGGACACTTTGAATTGGAAAACCGCGCCTGAAATCTTAATTTTACATTTTCTGTAAACCGATCGCCTTCGCGAAAAACCTATTCCACCAAAAAACTCTCTCTTCAGTAGTAAACATTACAGCCTGTATACTGTTGCACTCTTCCAATAATCTATCTGAACGCTCACTTATCGCAATACACACTGAAGACATACACGCTCGCTCGGTTATCTCAATACACACTGACGATTCAACAGTCTACAGCCCACACGCGGGAGTCCCCGTTTCAAGGACACAGTGCTGGCAACTAATCTCATGACGCAACCACTCGCAGTTGCACATGGCTACTGCGGAGAACATTTTCAGGCGCCCTGTATAAGCAACATACAGTAGTGTGTTCTACCCATTGGTCCGCCGCCTCTTTCCCCTGGAATGAAAAGCAACTTATTGCAATTTTTCCATTCCTCTCTGTATTACTTTTCTTTATCCATATGTGTGACATTACAGCATGATAACTTATGTATAACAGCACTTTGTTGTCGATTTGGTTGCAGTACACAGAAAGTAACATACTGATGATCGCCTCCTTTGTAGTCCTCGATCACCCGCCATTCAGCCTAGAATATCGATGGCAGTTAAGTCAGCTGTAGAGTTATCTGCCCAACAATATGGCTTTCGAAGAGGGCACTTTACGATTGATGCTGTGCGGGTAGTTGTAGAAACTGCAACAGGGCACAGTTAATTATTAGCCTCGTCCACACCGGCAGATTTGTTTCCAGAAACATTGTATGCAGACTGTTTCCAAAACGTTTCTCATTTGTATGCGGGATGTTTGCAGACTTTTTGAAAACATTCTACATACAATCGGGTGACTCGAGTGATGTTTGGAAACAGTCTGCATACAGTTTGCATACAATTGATATACAAATGACAAACAAATCTCGTGTTTCAAGAGACAAGATACAATGTTTTCTGTTTTCCAACGAAATGGAAAACACGCATACAAGAAACAAGTATTTTGTCTCAAGTCTTCCTGTGTGGACGTGTTTTAAAACTGTAGACCGGATACTAAACACAGACGCATCCAGCTAGCCACGTTTTTCCACAGCATATTGTGTTGATTTAGTTTCAATTTCCCATACTTCTTTATGGTGCACCATATAAGGTTTAATAACAAGGGACTTTTTGTTGTTACGCTATACATTTCGTGTGTCTTTGACATTTATTAATTCATATCGGCTAATGAAGGGACCAAAACTAATTAGGCCTTGAAACATGTCCCACCAATGACCACACAGTGATCTCATTATATCGACACAAAATGTAGTTTAGTGGGGCTACAGGCGGGGTGTCAAATTTCACCCCTCCCCACAAAAAGAAAATAGCGGTTGTTATATGAAATATTAGTAGAAGAGTATTTTGGTTAATTATTCGACTAATACAAGAGGTACATTTAAACACAATCCCCCTCCCACCATGATCGTTTCACTTTGATCCCCCTATTTACACATTCGCAGACTTTATAAGAAATCACCCTCTGGTAAAGGTATGAATGTGGACTCGAGGTCTAATTCTGGTGTGGACGCAAA
This sequence comes from Meconema thalassinum, assembly GCA_946902985.2. Classification (NCBI taxonomy): domain Eukaryota; kingdom Metazoa; phylum Arthropoda; class Insecta; order Orthoptera; family Tettigoniidae; genus Meconema; species Meconema thalassinum. Next base: position 240,738,910 of record OX336391.1, read on the forward strand.
ACAAGTAACATACTTGTATCGGATACAATGTTTCAATACAGTATGCATACTGTATGCGGACTTGTATGGAGACTGTTTCCAGACTCCAAAGTCGAATACATACGGTCTTCATACAGTTTTCAAACAGTTTGCATACAGTATGCAAACAATCTACATACAGTCTGCAAACAAATCTGCCGGTGTGGACTAGGCTTAGGTAACCATTACTCTCGTCAAGTTACACTACTTGTGACCCTGGACATGAAGAACGTTTTCAATTCTGCAAGGATACATTTAGATTACCTAAAAGACCGTATTTTGCAGTACGATACAGAAGAGGGACATAGGATAAAAAGATTGACCCTGGGGAAGCACGAGGATCTATCCTTGGACCAGACCTCTGGAATATTGCGTACGATGGCCTGTTGCGATTAAAGATGCCAAAATACGTAATACTTGTAGGATATTTTGATGATGTAGCGGCTCTGATTGTGGCTCGTAATATAGAACTGGCGCAGCTGAAACTAAATCAGATAATGAAGGGTGTGACAGAGTCGATGATGGAACATAAACTGTTAATGGTAGCCCATAAAACAGAGATTATTATGCTGACGAGAAAAGGATCAATACTCTTGTATCAATGCAAGTTACTCCAAAGAGTAACGGATAAAGCAACAACGGTAGTGACCGAATTGAGCCGACTGATGGGAACTATTAAATGTCAGACGCCCAGTAAACGACGCCTTCTGATAACAGTCCAGTCTACCCAGGCTACGTTATGGAGCTGAGATCAGGACTGAGTCCTTACGGGTCGGAAAGTATGGCGCATAGATAGCGGCAGTACAACAAATAGGAGCACAGAAGGTCACGTGTGCATATCGAACAGTATCAGAACCTACTGTTCTAGCGGTAGCATTAGATCGTCAGGAAGTATGCGAACACAACATGCAAAGACGTTAGCACACAGCCAATGTAAGGAACAATGGCAACAGAAATGGGATGATGAAACACGAGGTCGATGGACAAAGAATTAGAACACGTATAACTGATTGGGTTGACCGAAATCACGGGGAGATCGATTATAATTTGACGCAGCTTCTGACAGGCCATGGATATTTCCAGAAATTTCTGTGTCGTATTGGCGTAATTAATAGCCCTATATGCATTTACTGTAATGACGTACCCCACACAGTCTTTGTGTGTGAACGCTGGCCAACGCACAGACGAGATCTGGAAGCTTCTTTTGGAGAAATTACGCCGGACAATATCATCCAGATGCAGGGGCGTATACATAATGGTGGTGGGGTCCCCCCCCCCCCCAATTATTTTAGTCACATATATTATTTGTTTATGAATTAATACATTAAAAACCAATCTAACCATATACTATTGTTACTAAGTGACGTATGGCAACGTTGCAAAGCAAGGCGAAGGTAGAACGATGTAAACAGTGTGACAATCAGTTTGCTCTGATCTTATGTGTAACAACATAACCTCTTATTACTCTCCAGTGCCTTCGCTCTTATGAACGAACCAAGAACAGCAACAACTGCCCTTGAAGCGTGTGACAAAAGTGTTTTCCCTTACTTTTATACCCTTATCAAACTTGTGGCAAATTTGCCTCTCTCTGTAGCTACTGGTACTGCCGAACGGAGTTTGAGTTGGTTGAAAACATACTTAAAAAATTCTAGTTCTGAAAACAGACTCAACTCATTGACGATGACGTTAAGACCGATTTGGCAATGCTTCAAGGAACCTTGACTTTATACACACATCAAAAAAAGTTTTGCATCACCTCGGTTCCAAGAGTTCCGGAACCGTTAAATACAAAGGGAATAGAGATCAACACAAACAACATTTCAGCTCGTTTTATTGCTCATGAGACCCACACATTGCATGTTGTACCATCATACAGCTAGACTTTCAGCATTTGTGGTCCAGATTGCAGTACACACCACTACCTCTAATACCCAGTAGCACGTCCTCTTGCATTGATGCATGCCTGTATTCGCCGTGGCATACTATCCACAAGTTCATCAAGACACTGTTGGTCCAAATTGTCCCACTCCTCAACGACAATTCGGCGTAAATCTCTCAGAGTGGTTGGTGGGTCAAGACGTCCATAAACAGCCCTTTTCAACATATCCCAGGCATGTTCGATAGGGTTCATGTCTGGCGAACATGCTGGCCACTGTAGTCGAGCGATGTCGTTATCTTGAAGGAACGCAATCACAAGATGTGCACGATGAGGTCGAGAATTGTCGTCCATGAAGACAAATGCCTCTCCAATATTCTGCCGATATGGTTGCACTATGGGTCGGAGGATGTCATTCAGGTATCGTAAAGCCGTTTCGGAGCCTTCCATGACCACCAGTGGCGTACGTCGGCCCCACATAATGCCACCCCAAAACATCAGGGAACCACCACCTTGCTGCACTCGCTGGACAGTGTGTCTAAGACGTTCAGCCTGACCAGGGTGCCTCCAAACACGTCTCCGACGATTGTCTGGTTGAAGGCATATGCGACACTCATCGGTGAAGAGAACGTGATGCCAATTCCGTGGGGTCCATTCAGCATGTTGTTGGGCCCATCTGTACCGCGCTGCATGGTGTCGGGGTTGCAAAGCTGGACCTCGCCATGGACGTCGGGAGTGAAGTTGCGCATCATGCAGCCTATTGCGCACAGTTTGAGTTGAAACACGACGTCCTGTGGCTGAACGAAACGCATTATTCAACATGGTGGCATTGCTGTCAGGGTTCCTCCGAGCGGCAATCCGTAAGTAGCGGTCATCCACTACAGTAGTAGCCCTTGGGCGGCCTGAGCGAGGCCTGTCATCGACAGTTCCTGTATCTCTGTACCTCCTCCATGTCCGAACAACATCGCTTTGGTTCACTCTGAGACGCCTGGAAACTTCACTTGTTGAGAGCCCTTCTTGACACAAAGTAACAATGCGGACGCGATCGAACTGCGGTATTGACCTTCTAGGCATGGTAGAACTACAGACAACATGAGCAGCGTACCTTCGTCCTGGTGGAATGACTGGAACTGATCGGCTGTCGTACCCCCTCCGTCTAATAGGCCCTGCTCATGCATGGTTGTTTACATCTTTGAGCAGTTTTAGTGACATCTATGAACAGTCAAAGGGACTGTATCTTGGATACAATATACACAGTCAACGTCTATATGCCGGAGATCTGGGAACCGAGGTGATGCAAAACTTTTTTTGATGTGTGTATTATAGTGTGAGTTGTAAATCAAAACAGTAATGTTAATTCTTTCCATGTAAATACTATCAAGTGAGCAATATTGTATTAATAAAAAGTATCATAAAATGGTCTTAGTTGTGTTTGACATTAACCAAACATAAAACATCACAACAAATTGGTTGAAAAAATTATGCCAGGTAACATAAAAACTCGTAATTTTGCACCAAATTAAACAAAAGTTTCCCGGGGAGAATCCCGGACCCCCTAACCCCCGGTTGGGCACTTCCCGAAATAAATCTCTATATACGCCCCTGTCCAGTTGACACTACGCAATGATGAAACAGGTAGCTATTTATGTAGATGTTCTGCGTCAGAAGAAGAGAGATCTGAATGCTCACGAGTATCAATGTGAGATCTGGAAGTTTCTCTTGGAGAAATTGCGCCAGGCAATATTGTACAGGTGATACAGCAACATGTAGAAGCTTTTAACCAGATAGCTGTTTAAGTGGAAGCTGTTTGGCGTCAGAGGAAGAGGAAACTGGTCACTCATGAGCGTCTGCGTTATATTGAATAAAAAAAAGAAGAGGTTCAAATGGATTATTAACTCGACACCGTGCTGAAGTAATGTGAGAGCGGTTCCAGGACAGAATGTCAAGAAGAAAGGGTGTGTGGTTTTAAATGAGTACGAATCCCACACACTTCAAGAGTGCGGACCCTCCTCAAGCGTCTGATGTAAGATTTTCACAATCCCTCGTTAAAAAACAACACGGATATTACAGTAGTCACTAAATAATTGGTGATCGTGACTGTTATTGTGCAGATCTGTGCAGACACTATTCATTTCCATGTTAGCCTACTGTTATTCATGGGTGGGCCTGGTGCAGTTTGCAACGGGAATGAATTAATCAATTTATCAATAATAATTAACTAATAATGTTATCCCGCCCGTGGTCTAGGGGTAGTGTGCTTTCCTTTTACCTTGGAGTCCGCGGGTTCGATTCCCGGCTCCACTAGATATTTGAAATATAACGCGAGGGCTTGAACGGTGTGCACTCAGTCTCGTGAGGACAACTGAGGCTCCTCTTAACTCCCTCCCACTCACTGTATTACATAAATAAGGTATTAGGGTCAAAATCTAAATTAAATAGCGAGAAACGTGAGTTATTCATTCTTACTGAAGTAATTAAAGTTATCGGTTCTTGATATTTCATATTTAGTGAAGAATTACATTAACGATTTCAAAAACCATTATTAAGTGTCTTAAGAGGTTTATTGGGGGCGATGGTAATTGTTGACATAATATCAACGTCACCTGCCTCGACGGTATAAATGAAGGGCGCAATTAAACACCTCTAACAAATAATACATACTGTAATTCATTATTATAAAACGAATATTGGAAAGAATTATGCATGCTCAATATCAAAATTGCAAGTCAAATAAATACGGTATGGCTTTCATTGAAATGGTGTGGATCTTCTTGTAATATATTATCGATGGCGGGGATGGTTGGTTGGTTGAGATGCGATACACTAGGATTGATTTAGGGGATTTGGATTAGCGAACAGTTGACACATATTCCAATGACATAACAGAATATACAAGAACATGATGTTGATAGAAGCATCTACATATTTGTAACCATGTATTTGTAGATAGCCCGATCAGCTGTAATACATGCTGACGTGTCACACCGCAGTGTCACTGCTGTGTGGTTGTGGCTTGATAAGTCAGACAAATCCAGCACGAAGTCGCAGTTACTAGATCCCGTAAGCTCTTGTTATAATAAAACTTTTGTGATTCTGAGATTGTAAATATGTGTGCACAGTGGCGGATCCAGGCCTTGCGGGGCTCTGGGAGATATGATAAGGTGGAGCCCACTATAATAGGAAATAAAATAAAAATCAAATCAAATGGAAGATAGTTTTTTAATAATAATCAAATAAGGAATAGTTACAATATTTTGAATACACTTCAGTACATTTTTTATAACACGAAAGAAACCTTTAGGTCCCCTTGAAGAAGATTATGTAAACTATGAAATATTAAATTATTACTTTGCGACTTTCTTCCCGGCTGAAGTCTTCTTCATTTCACTGAAATCTAAACTTGCTAAACGGCCACGGAAGGTCATAGCTGTACAGACAAAAGAATATGAATTATAAATTAGTTTGAAAAGTTTGAAAAGTATAATTAATTAATCAATTAAATTTAAAACAATCAATGGCGCGGGGGCCCCCGGATCGAAGGGCCCTGGGTGGTCGCCCTCCTCGCCCTCCCCTACATCCGCCCATGTGTTTGTACATAAGTTTGTGTTTGTACGTAACCACCCAACTTCATCTAAGCCTAGGTGAACACGATCTGATGATGACCGCATGACGATCGAAACATGTCATCAATTAATAACACCCCCTCCCTTGTTTGTGTGTCAATTATGTGATAAATCAATTCATGTAATATTTCTATCAGATTAGGGAATTTAAAGATTGTACTCCCCGCCTAATATAATTGGGCACAATCCTGTTGACCGACTGAAAAGCACTATATATTGGATTACTCGGCAATATTGAAAAATGGCTTCAATTAGTTCAATATCATAATTTAGCGTTACATTTTTTGGACTTATTTCCACTGTACGTCGAGCCTCACAGTTTAGTCCTTGGAATAAAACAGTTGTTGGATTGCTTCTTCTAATACTGTGCAAGTTGTACTAGAAAATAACAAGTACCTTCGCAGTACATCTTGTGACAAAGCGAACAACTAAGGACTACTTTCGATTCTTCGTCTATTTTGTCTTTCTTTTATCCAAGCGGCGTGTTTGCCAGCAAACATTAATGTGCCAGTATCGACGACTGTTGTGTGGTAGCAATCGTGCCAACACTCAGTCCTGTAGAGGAAATTCCTCTGCCATACGTCCAGACCAGCGCAGTAGTCCGTTCAATTCTGGAATCTGTGTTTCTTGCCAAGACACGCGGCGATCTGAGCGTGGCGTACACGTGCGGATACCCCTTAATAGCATCTGTATCCGATAATAAGCAAACAAACAAGTAAATAAATAAATACAGTAGTAAACTCAGCAATTTTTCTAGATTTATTGCCGCATCTTGTGCAGGGTTTTGCCTAGGAACACTGAGGCAATAGGCTGCTTGCGCTTTTAGCTCTCGCGGCGGTAAAGAAGCGAAGTTGCGCTTCATAAGAAGGGAGGTAGTGCACAATTCGCTACTCCTGTGGTGGTCCGGGCACGGACACCAAGAGACCGCTGATGAGCCTATCTTGTCTTCCTAGACGAAACCCCACACCAGACTCGGCAATAAACCTAGAAATATTCCTTAGTTTAATTCCTTGGCCGTGAAAGCCTATATACCAATTAAATAGTAAGTTATAAGAAAGTTATTGTTGTTTTAAGGGGATGAACAGTGAGGTCATCTTCCCCTGATAAATAAATAAACAAATAAATAAAGAGATATGATATTTAAGTAAAAGGATAGATTATAAATAAATATTGTTGTTGTTGTTTCCTATGGCTAGCCCGGATTCCAATCCATCAGCTTTCTTGCGTTCCAATAGAGTTGTGTGAGGTTTCCAGAAGTTCTAGCAGTCACATCAAGTTTGTTGCAATGTAGCGGGTGCCCCTTATCCATTTTACTTCCAGGTTCGTGACAAAGTGTGCATTCTTCAGATCTCAGGATGTTGATTCGTTTCAGATGAGCTGCAAGGCAGTCATGTCCAGTGTTAAGTCTGAAGAAGGCTACAGCTTCTCTTCTTGGTGTTAATTTATATTGATCCCATTTAGCATCAATGTCCTTCCATAATATGGTTTCTGCTGTTTTCTTTGCCATAAATATATTTTTACACAAATATTTATATAAATACTGTAGATATATGTGTTAATTAAAAACTAAAACTAAAAAACAAACTCAACAACTAAATGAATGAATAGACCAGAAACAGAAACCAAACCAGAAATGAATCTATGAATGAATAATATCATCACAAGTCAATTCTGGTAGTGTTATTAATGATCGTATTGTCTTCAGCGAGGGATATCTCCTTCTAGCGCTTCAAGTTGACAAAACACTACTCTGTAGGAATCTGACATTGATAATGTAGTTATTGTTGTTTCATTTGGGGGACTTGGATATCGTGATCATTCAGGCATGTTTACTTCGGTGTGTTTGTATAAATTAGTCTGATAACCTATGTCATTGTGGTGGCCGTATTAGTGTGTGCATTTGTAATTCAATGTAATGCATTTGCCCGGAGTAGAAGTGGGAAACAACTGAAAATCATATCCGAGATTGCTGAGGTGGGAATCGAGACAACCTCTTCTCAGTTTTGCCTCTCGAGACTGAGTGTACATCGGTCCAACCCTTAGACTAGAATTAAGTTTCTTGGCAGAGCCGGTAATCGAACTCTAATCTCTGGGGTGACAACCAAGAGTGCTAGCCACTACAACACGAGGTGGGCGACTTGCGATGAATTGACAAAATACCAATTACTGTGTTTCTTTTTACACTGACGAAAATGGAAATTGCAACACCCAGAAGGAGGGGTGCTTCATTGCTGCAATTGAACATGCAGGACGAGTGTTCGGTTGAGATTCGATGATTACACTTTCAGGTCCCTCTGACCGCAAGTTTGGACAACAATCAATACAGGATGTGCCCACCACAAGCTGCAATCCATTGATGAATTCGGCGAGGCATGGAGTCAATAAGGCCCTGGATCGCTTCCTGAGGAATTGTGGCCCATGCTTGCTGCACTGCACGGGTCAGTTGTTCTAGAGTTGTGGGTGGCTGAGGACGGTTGGCCAGTTGTCGACCTATCATGTCCCACACATGCTCAAGAGGACTAAGGTCCGGGGATCTGGCGGGCCATTCTAAGGTTGTGATGTCGTGGAGAGATTCTCTGGATATGCGTGCAGAGTGAACCCGGGCATTGTCCTGCTGAAACATCCCATTAGCAATGTTCGCCATCATAGGGACAACCACTGGATTGAGTACCCTATCAACGTACTGTCGAGCAGTCATAGTGCCCTCAACAAGCACTAATTGTGATTTCATATTAAAGCCAAGAGCTCCCCAGACCATAATGCTTGGTGTTGGCCCTGTGTGCCTCTCGACAATAAGGTCTGGGCGGCCCCCCTCCCCGGTACGTCGGCGCACACGATTCCGGCGATCACTCCGGGCAGACAGAAACGCGATTCATCACTAAAGACGACCCTATGCCATTCTTCGACCCACGTCGATCGTTCTCGACACCAGGCCAGCCTTACACGTCGCTGTTGTGGGGTCAATGGAACACCACCGAGTGAGTTAGCCGTGGTCGTTACGGCATGACTGCTGCCAGTCGCTCACATCCGGGGGGTGAGGAGGTTAGAATCCCCCCGCCGGCAACCTTGAAGATGGTCTTCTGTGGTTTCCCATCTTCCTTCCAGGCAAATGCCGGGGTTGGTCCCTAACTATAGGCCACAGCCGCTACCCTCCAACTCCTCGTCCTTACATCCCAACTTTCCTCCCCAACGGTACTTGTAGCTCACCCATTGGGTGTTCGTCTGGAAGCAGCTACAAAACTGGCGAGACGAACATGTCCTCGGACACTCCCGGCACTAAAAGCCATACGCTAAAAAAAAAGAAACGGAACACCTTCTGCAGGGACACGGGATCGTAAGCCAGCTGCACGCCTGCTGTTGCATGGGGTTCCATCCGAGCCATCCGAATGATGCGGCGATCCTCTCTCACAGTTGTCTGTCGCGCTGGGCCTGTGCCAGGTCTACGAGTGTGGGTACCTTCATTTGACCACTGCTGCCGTACACGTGCAGCGACAGTCCTTAGCGATAATCCAGCTCACACAGCCCAATTATCCGAGCCCTCTCAAACGGCGACAGTTGTTGATAGCGTGCTCTTCTCTGTCGTCGAGGCATGTTTGACGGGGAACACTTCACTGCACAGACTGCAAGTCAACTAATCTACACCAGAGTCCATATACTGGAGTTCATTCCTCCGCGACCAATCACGTGGGGAGACCTATAGCAACAATCCAATGGGTCTGAAACTTTGATCGTTTACATACCTACATGGCATCGTTCCATATCTTGAAAATCAACACAAACGACCAATGCCTTCATGGTGTTGCAATTTCCATTTTCTTCAGTGTAATTATTAATTATGGGTGGACAACGAAACAATAATTTAACATTACAAATGAGCACTTGGACCTTTGGATTATACTTTTAACAAAATTGTTGAAAACAAAACAACAGAATTGTTTTTGTCTTGCTGAAAATTTATCACATGCTGTACGACAACATAGAAACGGCTGGTTCTCTTTTACTGCAAAGTTGAGAGCATTGACTCTTTCACGATTCTCTACTCTTTTGTAATGACCTGTACACTGGTGTAATACAATGGAGTTCGCTTTCTGGGTCTTAGTTCCAGGAAACATCAACCTGTCCCTCTGAAAATCCTCCTCATGGCTTGACAACTGGTGGATCGTGGATTGGCGACCACGTAACCCCAGTTGATCCGGCATTACTTCTAATTAATTGTACCTGGCTCTTCCATTGATTTTTTCCATCTACTTCCCTTGGTCAACTCTTGTTCTCCTCCACGCTTTTAGGCTAACCGAGGCATTCGAATACATACTGTACTGTACATCTTACTTAGGAACTGTTTCACCTTGCAGTTGATACAGAAGCTTTCGCCAACGTCCACGGACCTGTCAAGGAGCGCAAAGGAGAAGGTTGCCAAATTGGCCCTTGTTTTTTCTTCCCTTTAACCCTTATAATTCGAGGGGTTCACACCTCTTCCCCTTTCATGGTACCCCTTTGTCCACTGAGGGACTAAGGAGCGACCACCTCGTTGTGTAGCGGCTAGAACCCTTGGCTATCGCTCAGAAGATCCAGACTCGATTCCCGGCTCTGCCAAGAAATTTAATTGTGGTCTCATGGCTTGGAAGGGTACACTCAACCAAGTAGGCGGTGGGTTTGATTCTCACCTCAACCACCCTGAAAGTTGATTTCTGTGGTTTCTCAATTCTACCCCAGGTAAATACCGGAATGGTGCCTAACCTAAGGCCACGGCCGCCTCCTTCAAAAACCTAGCCTCAATGACATAATATATACACTACCACACCATCAGAAGATACAAGTTATCAGGCACACAATTGCCTAGGACTACATGATCACGATGATGCAAAGCTCATATAAATGAATCATCATCAACAACAACAACAACAACAAATAACAACGCATACACTGATCCTCAGCTGGAGGGATCACTTGTAGGAACGTCAACACACCACGCCCTCCTGACGTCCACATCTCTCAGTTTCGATTAGATGAGAGAGACGGTGCGACGTAACTTGATGACGTGCAGGTTCTTAATGTTCACAGCAGATAGAATGGCTTTTATAGTTCAAAGTTCACACCGCTCACGTCGAGAGTGGAACACAGGGCCGTGGACTAATCCCAGAATCTCCCTGCAGATGAAATGGAAAACCATAGAAAATGTCTTTGAATACCGTATGTTTGAAGGTGTAAAAAGTATATATTTTTAAATTACTTTCTAATATGGAGTAACGATATTTCGAGTTTTTAATTTGATGATGATGATGATTATCGAAAGTAATTTAAAAATATATATTTACGTAACTTTTTACAGCTTTCTCTGGATCTGGGAGTCAGGTTGGTTTCGAATCTCACCTTCAAACATACGGTATTCAAAGACCTCCCTTGGTCAACACTTGTTCTCTTCACAGCAGATAGAATGGCTTTTATAGTTCAAAGTTCACAAGCTACACCATACGGGCTCACGGCTGGTGAATCTGGTAGTTGGCAACCCCGAGGGATTCCTGAGCTTGGTCCGTTCATTCCCCTTTTTCTACTGACTTTTCCCCCCTTTCCTATCTGCCTTTTTTTCCTTCCAAGTCCCTCAATCATCATTTATTTTCCTCCTGTCCATTATTTCTTTCTTTTCCTTTTTTATTCATTCCTTCTTCTAGTACCTATGTACCTAAGTTAGTTGTTAATTGAGTAGTTAGTTTCAGTTGAAGGTTTCCTGTCATCATCTTTCGTTATCACTATCACCCAAACCATTAGGGGCTGACAACCTAGATGTTAGGTCCCGTAAAACAACAATTCGAAACCAAACTGACCAGCCGTGAGCCCTTATGGTGTAGCACTATCCAGAGTGCACCAAAAGTGGTGGGGCTACATACACCCTGCCTCCTTAAGGGCCTTGTGCAGAAGGTAGGAGATTCATGAAATGGAAAAGAAGGCTGAACCCTCGAAGAATGAGGGTATCAGGAAAGATGAGACCAGGGCCAATTAAGGCGGGAAAGTGAAAGACTCCCTAGGCCTCAGATACCCTAATACCGTCGGTGTCGGAAGAGAACAAGTGTTGACCAAGGGAGGTCGACTGGAGAGATAAGTGAAAGGAGCCCGGCACAAGTAAGTGGAAGCAATGCCGGACTCAGCAGGGGTCCCGTGGTTGCCAACCAACGTTCCATAAGTTATAACCCCCTGGGAGAAATGTATTAATTTATAAATTATCATAATTCATTAATTAATAATTGTTTTAAGAAGTCGACAGCAGAATTCGAGCCCTCGACTAAGGTGTGCCACGACGCTCACTGTCCACCTTGTCAATCCAGTTACTGGCCCTTGCTTATGAAGACCCAAGATTGTTACTGTAAGTCGTATATCGCTTCGAAACCAAGGCTCAGATAACTATATCGTTATGAATTTAATTTTGGTTAAACGCTACTTTTATATGTTTTACCATTACGCGAAAGACAGAGCAACTTAATTCTGATTTACCTCTTGACAGTTTATGTAATTATCTTATTTAACAAGATGTTCAGTAAAGAACATATAGCCTACTTTCTCCTAAATGCATAGGTATTGTTATAACTCTTTGTCCTTTCAAGGAGTATAATTGAATGTTGGTTGTAGTAGCATAGGGATATTAAACATGAATATGAGGTGCCCTTTGCTAGTGCTACCTCTGTAAAAAATTTCATTCAATTCGGTTTCACCGTGTTTGAATTGATATGGGGAATAGATTTGCACACATACATGGCCACTATTTGCAAACTATTGGGCTGATGACCTTGTAGTCAGTCATAAGATGCTTTCCACAAAAAGACATGTTGTTGCATAATCTGGTAGAGATCAAATTATTAGGATGGTCGTAATTTGATTTAAGCTTTTAACATTTGGGTGGCCGTCATTCCGTTTTCGTCAAGATGGCAGCGATATAAAACATGATACTGAGGTGCCCTTTGCTAGTGCTACCTCTGTACCAAATTTCGTTCAATTCGATTTCACCGTGTTTGAATTGATAGGGGGAATCGATTTGCACACATACTTGGCCACCATCTGCAAACTATTGGGCTGATGAACTTGCAGTTTGGTCAGAATATGTTTCCCACATAAAGATATGTTGTTGCAAAATTTGGTAGAGACTAGATTATTAGGTTGGTCGTAATTACATGTTAGCTTTTAACATTTGGGTGGACGCGATTACGTTTCCGTCAAGATGGCGGTGATATAAAACATGACACTGAGGTGGCCTTTTGCTAGTGCTACCACTGTAAAAAATTTCGTTCCATTCGGTTTCACCGTGTTCGAATTGATAGGGGGAATCGATTTTCACACAAAGATGGCCGCCATCCACAAAATATTAGGCTATTGACCTATTAGTTTGGTCAAAGGATGCTCCCTCTATAAAGGTATGTTGTTGAAAAATTTGGTAGATATCGGATGATTAGGTTAATCGTAATTTGATTTAAGCTTTGAACATTTGTGTGGCCGCCATTACGTTTCCGTCAAGATGGTGGCGATATAAAACATGACACTGAGGTGCCCTTTGCTAGTGCTACCTCTGTACCAAATTTCGTTCCATTCGGTTTCACCGTGTTCGAATTAATAGGGGGAATCGATTTTGACACAAAGATGGCCGCCATCCGCAAACTATTAGGCTAATGACCTATTAGATTGGTCAAAGAATGCTCCCTCCATAAAGGTATGTTGTTGCAAAATTTGGTAGCGATCGGATGATTATGTTAGTCGTAATTTGATTTAAGCTTTGAACATTTGCGTGGCCGCCATTACGTTTCTGTCAAGATGGCGGCGATATAAAACATGACACTGAGGTTCCCTTTGCTAGTGCTACCTCTGTACCAAATTTCGTTCCATTCGGTTTCACCGTGTTTGAATTAATAGGGGGAATCGATTTTGACACAAAGATGGCCGCCATCCGCAAATTATTAGGCTAATGACCTATTAGTTTGGTCAATGGATGCTTCCTCCATAAAGGTATGTTGTTGCAAAATTTGGTAGAGATCGGATGATTAGGTTAGTCGTAATTTGATTTAAGCTTTGGACATTTGTGTGGCCGCCATTACGTTTTTGTAAAGATGGCGGCGATATAAAACATGACACTGAGGTGCCCATTGCTAGTACTACCTCTGTACCAAATTTCGTTCCATTCGGTTTCACCGTGTTCGAATTAATAGGGGGAATCGATTTTCACACAAAGATGCCCGCCATCCGCAAACTATTAGGCTGATGACCTATTAGTTTGGTCAAAGGATGCTACCCCCCTAAAGGTATGTCGTTGCAAATTTGGTAGAGATCGGATGATTAGGTTAGTCGTAATTTGATTTAAGCTTTGAACATTTGTGTGGCCGCCATTACGTTTCCGTCAAGATGGCGGCGATATAAAACATGACACTGAGGTGTCCTTTGCTAGTGCTACCTTTTTACCAAATTTCGTTCAATTCGCGTTCACCGTGTTCGAATTGATAGGGGGGGGGGGGGAGGGGGACAGACATTTAGAGTACACACACAGACTCACACACACACATATACACACAAAGACAGACACACTTTTTTTGCCCTGTGTTGATCTCATAAGTCTACTTTCATTTTTTGAAAAAATCGAAAGTAGGCTAAAAATTGCAGGTACCCACTGTTCCTCTGGAAACACCAAATTATTGGAACATCACATAATAATTTGACTCTATTTTAAAGTAATTCTGAGGGGCAGATGACCTCGTAGTTCCACCCCTTAAAACAACAATAACTAACTAACTAACTAACTAACTAACTAAAGTAATTCTGCATTAATGCACGACCATTGTAACTATAACGAAGATAATTTTCACTCAAATGTAGGCTAATTTCAATTTGTAACTCATTAACATTTTGTGGAAACTGACGATCACTGTAACTTACTTCAGAAAGTAAGTTATTCATCTCCCATCTAATGTAAAATCCATTTTGTGTTTTAACTAAATAAATAAATCAACAAACCAACCAACAAACAAATAAATAAATAAATAAATAATTCATTCATTAAATCATTTATTATTTCATTCAATCATTCATTCAATCAATCAATCGTTCAATTATTCAATCAATCAATCAATCAATCAATCAATCAAAGTAACTTGCTGTATGTCAATGCAACATGGTGGTCGTGTCTAAGTTGAATTATTTTTTATAATGAAGGGATTGCCGTAAAAGTTATCAAAATAACAGAGTGCTATAAAGTAGGTACATGAATGTGGTGCGCCTGACTGCTTATCATAGCGGTAAGCTTCTTGCTTGTTGTGCCCAAGGTTGATGGGTGGAATCCCGGCACATATACGAGTAGTTGGCATCTAAGACTCTAAATACGAAGAACACGTGCCAGTAGAATTACCAACTTAAAGATCCCCCTAAGAGCATAATTACGACACTCCCGTATCCTAAAAGTTATAGCCTAGTAGTTAAATGGGGCGCAAAACCGTAAAATGAGGTAGAGAATAAACTTAAAAGATTTTAAGCTACAATGCCAGTAACAGAGAATTTGTATAAAGTAGCAGACACGATGAAACTAAGGAGGAGAATTAATGTAGGATGTACAGTAGTGTGCCGGAAACCTGGTGGTGATGATGAGGACATTACAGTCTCTCACAGAGTAAGAACGATACTTGAGGAGGATAATATATTGCCTCCCTTCTTAAACACGGGCATTGTAACACATGGCCTGGGTTACTGCCAAGAAGACCAAACTCGACTACAGTTGGCAACACAAGGTAAGAACCCAACTAACTTGTTATTCTAGTAAATGAAGAGTTGGATTCCAAAAGATACAGTCGATAGTTTCATGGCTTAGGTCAGCTGGTTCATACAATTCAGCTTGCGTGGTTTGCTAGATGTGATTGTGTCAAACATGAAAGTATTTCCATCACCGAAATAAGTCAGCTTGTGTTGTTGCTTAATTTAGGAGTCAGAGACATTTTGACCGTCAGTCCCGTGTGTGTAGGGAATATGTGCAGTTTAAGTTCGTCTCGAAGAATGAAATAGTTTCAGTTTAATTCCTCTCTTGAACCTGTACAGAAAGTCAGAGGGCAGTCTGTAACATTATCCGCACTGATGATTGGCAAGCAACAGGACGACCAACGTTGCATCCAGAGCAAAAAAAAAAAAAAAAAGAAGGGATAAAGAAAGAACGAAGACAATAGTAAATGGCCGAAAATAGCCCTGGAAAAGAAGCAGCAGAAGTCTGAAGGGGTGACATCAGCGCAGGACAATTCTGAAGTGAGCATGTACATTCAAAACTTTACATGCCTCTTTCTCATCTTCTATTTTTTCAGTGCTCTGCTTCTTGTAAAAAGCGCTTTACAGTGCAATGCATGATTGATTAATATGCAACTTTCTGGAGTTGTTTTACTAATTAAACTTACTTATAAAGAATTGTATTTGTTGATTGGAAATAACAATGGACGCATTTTGATTACGATATATTTTCAGAAATAAGCCAACCAGAAATTCAAAAAGTTTTAGTATCATACATATTTAAAATAAATAAACTTATTAAGTAATAATAATATCGTTTGGCCTAGGGTGCCGGGTGCAAGCTTTGTATTTTGACACCCAGAGGGTAGCTTACATGTCGAATTTCGTTGATCCTTGAATCACTATGAAAGTCAAGGAGGGTAGATATCTAGCTTTCTAGTAGAGAAAGGAGGAACTTTGTGTTGGCGGAAAATCCCGAGATTTATTTTGTCATTATGAACACGACTTACTGAATTCAAATGCGTTCTTTAACATGCCAACAACATATGACATGCGTGCCGTGATTTTTGTCGCCTTTCAAAAATCACTTAGCACGGCCAGGAGCGAATCTGCAAGCTTGGGGTTGGAAGTTGGACACGATAACGACTCACCCACCGTGGCAAGCATTATTAAGTAAGTTATATTTATATGTGTGTAATAGCTGTTGTCAAATGTTGAAGTAAAATAAGTTAAAATTGTGACGCAAGGAGCATTTTAAGTATCGCACACCAAAACTTTTTTTTTATTAGTGAAGTTCGAATATACCTACTTTTTGGAAACGTTGTATGATAAGTAATAGGGCCTATTTATCGTATGAATGTGCTGACAAAATTTCGTGTTGATATCTGACAAATTGTAGAGGTTGAAAATTTCAGTCATCGGTCTCTTTAAAGAAGAATTTCAAGAAGGGATTATTATGCATCTTCAAAAATAAGTAACAATTGCTCTCAAGGGAGACATACTCCCTCCTCTTATTCGAATATTCTGCCAGGGCCGAAGCAGGAGTCACAAATGCACCATTTGTTATGTACGGTAGTTGCTGTGTTATCCTAGAACCTCGCGATATCAGATGCAAACTGATTGAGCGTATAGAAATGTGGTCAAACGTGGAGGGGTAAGTGTGATCCGGCTTTATCGTATTGTTACAGGAGATCTTCAGCAACACCGCAGGCGAAGCAAGCGTCTCACGGTTCCTAACTGTTCCATGTTCCTTAGAGACAAAAGCGTTCTTCTGGTTGGTTTCCTCACCAGTGAAGCGACAGTAAATGCTACTTGTGACTGTGACCTCACTGTCATTCATGTGCTCTTCAACGTGACTTCAAGGATTACACAAAGATTTCTTTCATGACAAAAATCGTAACTATGTTGAATAGCAAAGCATATCAGTGCCTTAGTACTGTATCCTTATTCTGTATCTGCCTGTATAAATACATCTTCCGTACTTTATTATTGACGCTCCTTTGTACAGTAGCTACAATTATATTCCCTCTCGAAGTACAAACTAGTCTCTCAGATCAAATTCCCAATTTACTAGCTCCAGTACACGTTCCAGGTAAATCAACGTTTTACTGTAGCAAATTTCAAAGTTGCTCGGTATTGTTATAGATTCGTTTCTTCATTTATCTTATAACGAGAACACTTGCATGTGTAGAAACCACACCCAGCTTTATTGTTATGCGGGCTGGACACGACACAGTTCTGGCGTTGTTTACTTGTTTAAACACACTTTTAATAGTACATTATGCAACGAGCCTATAATGGCAATAATTAAGACGCAAGTATGTTTATAAAACGAGCGAAGCGAGTTTTATAATTTCCATACGAGTGTGTGTGTGTATGTGTATACCACCCTCCAGATTTACTGTTTTGTGGGTTCGACGCGACACAGTTTTGGTAGGGGCTATGGGTTACTTTATTAGTTTAAACGAACTTGATAAAAAAATATAATTCCGTTGACTTTTCAAGAAATGCAAGATTTTTCCTGTACTGTTGAGACAATTTGGAAGATTTTGGCACAAACCGCACCTTCTAACTCACTATGGTTTGAGAGCTGGAGTTCAGTGAGACATTTACCTTAGCGTTTTATATTATATGATATTTGGCGCAGACTTAGAAAGAGTTGATTGGACAGATTTTCAATGTGGATGTAGGGATATAAAGATACCGTTGAAGCCATTTTTCAGTGTTGCCTTATTTACCCTCCGGTGGTCGCGTTCGAAAATGTAATGCCAGTAGTTGCTTGGATTACAATCACAGAGCAAAGTTTAATGGGTATTTCATAATAATTATTTAAAAAAACGATTTTATAAGAAGGATGGAGTGTGATAAATAGTCTATACTAATCATAGACATACAACAAACCAAATCAAACCCGTGGCATGGCACTAAAGCCCATGAAGGGCGTAGGCCTACCGAGCGACCGCTGCTCAGCCATTTGTCTTGCAGATAATGGGATGACGCGTGGTCAGCGCACCGTGTCCCCTCGGCCGTTAATCTTGGTTTTCGTGATCGGGACGCTGCCTCACTGTCATACAGCTACTCAATTGTCCTCATGAGGCTGAGTGCACCCCGTTCCAGCCCTCACGTCTGTTTCTAAATTCCCTGACGGAGCCGGGAATCTAACCTGGGGCCTCCGGGTGAGAGGCAGGCGTGCTATCACAACACCACGGGGCCGGCACTAATCATAGACTTAAACATGAAATACCAATTTTTTTGACACTGCATTAAAAACATATTAATTGAACTTTTGAAAGAAATTTGGATATATTTCCCGTATTGAGTAAAAACATGAAATATTAGCGAATAGATGATCTTTTTTCTACAATTGAGTGTTCATAATATATTCAGTTTCCCAATTCTATACAATGCTATATACAAGCAAACCGACGCAGTTCCGTAAATACTGTAGTTGCGTGGAGTACAGTTGTAATACAAGTTAACTCTCTGGTATGCCACTGACACGCTAGTGGTCTTTGATGTAATATTTCACGGTGATTGTAGTGGGGAGACGTCTACGAAAGGCACTGAACAAAATCTAGTGTACAGTATTATGATCGCAGATTTAAAACAAATGAACCTGGATTTCAATAGTAATCCACGCGACCAACTGAGGGTTAACAATTGATATTTTAACTTTCACTGTTGACCGACTAAAAATAGGGATATAGTAACATATTGTTTCACTGCACGTAAGATAAATTGATCCTAATTAGGGATGGGAGAAACATTTCCCAATGTATAAAATTTCGTTGAACGTTGTGCAATTTCATTTTGTAAGATTTTTGTCAGCGTCAGTTGGTATTATGAATTCTATCCCTAAGCATTCCCATTTCTACTGGGTCGGAGCTTTGTCTTCAAATACATGTTTTTTAAAAAGTAAGAATATCTGAGCTCGTGTCTGAAGAGATTACTTACCGATAATAATATCAATAGCTCCACAGACCAATAATTAAAATAATTAAATTGTAATAAAAGATGAAAATAATGCACTAAGGATCCGTTTCTCTACAATAGGAGCGAACATATTCAGGATGAGTTCCTCCAAAATAGCAACGATTTCCTATGAACGTGTCCACGGTGAATTCCTCTAAAATAAGTATTTCTAAGGTCGCGTCGAGGGCACGTGCCTATAAAATAAGATGTGTTTCGTAGAACACGTTCAGGAAGTTCGTCTAAAATAAGCATGGGCTTCAAAAAATGCGTTTCGTGAGTTCTAATAGAGGGAATATGGACGGCTTCGAAATACTTGTTTATATGTCGATACTATGGGCTGATCTCCTAGAGAAAAAACTAGAAATCACATCAAAGTAGCGATGAGTATCGCACTTTTTACAAACACTTGCTCTTCTGTGCAATCAACTAGTGCAATTTGTGTAGATTTTATCATGAAGTTCGTTACGTGCTTCTCTTCAATCACACACGACCTGTTGCGCACAGACACGCGACCTGATCACAGATAACACTGGTTGAGAAGCAGAAACTGAATAATTATTAGGCAGATATTAGTCCCCGATAGTAAAAATGGAATCTTTTTAAAAAAAATTCAATGGAATCACATTCCTCTGATGCAGAAACGTATTGACTAGATTTTAATGAGCTAGTGCTCCACCAGTGACCAACGGTGTTACAACACGAGGCTGTGTTGCCACATTTCATATCAATAGCCTTAACAAGTTATTAGTTACAGAGAAACAAATAGCTTTACTTTCATTTACACAACATCTCCTCTGAAATACTGTATTTATCTTGCGTGGAAATACAGTCTGGCAAATGTTTGGAAGGATTGCTGAGAATTATATTTTGTTACCTCCATCAGTGATATCGTGGTATTCGCAGCAATTTCTTTGGAGGTAAGGACATATTTGCTAGTGTTACTCGTATCTGTGATCACAGGAAACTGGGCGGGTGAAGGATGCTCAAAGTAATTATATTGTTCTTAGGATGTGCAGGTTCATTGTCTTGCAAAAGATGTTGTAAGTTCATTTAGGGACTATGCGACATGTGGCCATGTAGCACTGTGTACTTGGGTGTGTGATAATTTGCCTGACGGTGTCTGTAGTAGTAGTAGTAGTGTGTATTGAAATGCATACGAGGGTTGGCAAGGAGGCGTCCATGGCCTCAAGTTAGGAACCATCCCGGCATTTGCCGTGGGAAATCACGAAAAACCATTTCCAGGATCGCTGAGATGAGAATCGACCCGACCTCTTCCCAGTTTCTTTCATGTAAATTCTCAGTGTACCCGTGAGGTTACGAAGGATCTCGGGTTGGAAATAAGTGTACGCAAGTGTAGTTGAATGTATGGACTTATGCGCTGTGGTCGGATATTTGCGCTTTGCTTTGTTTGTAGTCACGTAGCATCACATCATGATGGTTGGTGCGATTCAGAACCCGTCCAAGCAGTAATGCAGTTTTTAACCGGAAAGGGTTTCAAGCTAGTGGAGATTCATCGAAGAATGGTTGCCGTGTACGGCGAAAAGTGCTTGCCACAGACAACATTTACGGATTGTTCGCGAATGTTCCACGATGACCATGAGGAAACAACGGATTTGACGCGTCCTCGTCAGGTACACAAGTTGTGACCGAGTCTCTCATGGCAGATATTGAGAATGCAATCAAGATGGGCCACCGACGAAGCATTCGTGTCTTGACAAGTGAGTTCGACATTTCTGTCGGTACTGTTCACAAAAATGTCTCCTATAATCTGAAGTACTGGATAATGTAAAGCCAGTGGATATCCCGCATGATGACCTCACATCACAAGGAACAGCGAGTGATACATTAATAGTGACCAGCCGGTGTGAAGGAGAGATGAACAGAGTAATGAAAGATCTGACAAGTGGTTGGAATACATTAATTACTGCGGGCTGAAGCTAGAAGGAGGAAGAGAGAGAATGAAAGTTAATTAGACCCACACCACTTCGGCAAACATTTCCGCTGAACTGGCAATCTTTCATTACCGAGTAAGGGTATAGATACTGTATTTGGCTTCAGGTAATAGTTGTAATTACGAACACTCCACCAAACAGAGTTTAGTAATTAACCAACTTCCCTGCTCGTGGCATGCCACTCTTTACATCTTAGTCACTAGAGCAGCCGATATGATACAGGGCGCCCGAGAAGTTCTCCGCAGTGGCTACGAGCAGCTGCGAGTGGTTGCGTCATCAGTTTAGTTGACAGCACAGTGTCCTTGACATGGAGGTAAGAACGGAAGGAGATGCCTTCGCTGCGCTGCCTAGTGCAAGCTGTTGAAGCCAAACGGCACGCATACTTTGGGTAGCAAGAAAATGACTGTTCCTATGCTTAAAGTCGTAAACCACTCCAACTAGTCTTGGATTTTAGTGACATAAAACTTCAATGACAAGTCAAGATTTTTTCTTGGATAGGCAGAATACACTTTGTACATCACGGTACTTGGCACAAATACTGTAAGCTGCGTTATCGTTTTAAAAGCCAATTTAAATAGAAATATGAGAGCACCTGTGGAAGGCTAGTTTTGTAAGAAGACGCGGCAAAACGTAATAATACGCTGAAACACTTTTATTAAATTGAATACAGGTGTCTGAAGGTGCGAGTTATACCAAAGAGGAACATCTTGGGAACTATCATAATGATGCCGAACTAATCACGGTACGGTATTTACACCAAATTGATTTTTAAGTTCTTATTGGTGTTGAGGAATTCATCAGTTTTTAGGCCTAATTTCGAGTACAGCCACTTTCACTCATTGTTCATACACATTTTGATATACAAGAATACGAACCTTAAAATTAATAAACAGAACACTTATTCTATTCGTACAACCATATGCAAATCATGGAACACCGAATACAAGTTAAGGTTACGCCCACTTTGGACGGAGCGCTTGGCTTCACTCAAACGAGCTCAGGGCATCTCCTCTTATTCTTTCTTCCATGGTCCGTGATAGGGTGAAGGCCACATGTGTGGGCTGACGAATTCGTCAGCAATAAGCGAGCATGTGTGTCATCAGCACTTCTAGCATCAGTTATGAATGGCTGTGGTGAGTATAAAGTTTACTGTTTGCTTGTTATGATACAAGCGACATCCGTGTTGCCAACGTAACTGGTGACGTAATCACTCGCAGAAGCTTGTAGGCACTGCGGAGAACATTCTCGGGCGCCATGTACCATGAGTCAGTTTGGCAAGTTGGCATACTAACCCATTATTTTGGTTCTTTCGTGAATGTGAGACAGTTGATCAAACCTCGAGTTTTGCTAACACGCACTCTCCCTTCCGCTTGTCATCATATGGGAAGACCGGAGGAAGTTATGATTGTATTTACTTACTACAGTTCTGTGCTGATGTGCAAGAGTGATTGAGTAACCAAATGTCCCCAAGGTTGACAGGTTCGTAGAATTAAAACAAGTAGTTCCGTGAAGAACTATACAGCATATTTTCATATATCCTACTCATATAAATTGCCTCTATCAACATACAAAATTTCAGTTTGATTGTTGTGATATATTCGCAGATATTGAGAACCGTCTAAATATTTCAGATGGTCGCCAGGTTGGATTTTAGGTAGATTTCATTAGAAAGCTAACTATTGCAATGGGTCCCATGTTTCGACTTCCGGAAAATTTCGACATATCTTCGCGTTTCACATCCCCCAGACCCCAAAACCACCGTCAGTTCAAAAGTTTATATATAATTTATGTTGTGGTGTTTGAAGGTAAATGTTATCTGGATCAGGTGTACGATGTACTTTTCTTCTGCAATAAACCAAGGCCCATATTAGAGGCAGTATTAAAGGTGCCGGGACGTCCTCATAAGACCGTCAACGCTTAGTTCGAATGGGTTATGCTCCACGCGTGGCGAGGACTAATCCACGGTCTTTAATAGTTGTAGATCCACCTCATTCAATAACATACATCTTATCTAGGTTGGCAACACCTCACATAAACACATCGCGATCACTCCCCACAGCACGTAGGGACAGGGGGGGAAGGCAGGGAAAAACCAGTCGTTAAGATAACCACCGCAGTTGACCGCACAGCGAGTTCAAGTGAGCACGGAAACAGCGAATAGCTGTAGTACGGAAGACAATCAGATAAGTAGTTAGCCTAAAATTTTATAGTTTAACCATAGTTTACAACCATATAATCTCTCTAAAGTACAATCTCCGGATAGCCATCACCATTTAGCATTTCACATAACATATATACTGCATTTAGCATACACTGACAGTTGCAGTACCAATACTGCAACTAAATAATTGTACATATTGTAAATATTTTCACCTGTATTTCAAACATAGATTTTATAGCCTAAGTGTATTGGATCTGATGATGATCGCTTGACGATCGAAACTGGTCATCCTAGTGTTTTATTAATCTCATGTAATTTATTTCAGGATTAGGGCATAACCCATCTCTTTTGGGTACATTCGTGTTGACCGACTGAAAAGCACTAAACTCTTATAATTTATGTATATATATATATATATATATATATATATCAGTTTATTGTGGACACGATAACTGCCGTAATTTTTCACCAATCACTTTGAATTTTTTACCGAATATGTATACCTATAAAATCTCGGTCGAGTTCGTTACTGGGCTAAATCGGTCGAAGGGGGTGAAAATGGGGGGCTTTTTTTTTTCGAAAAAGTGAAATATTGCTATAACTCTCTTAATATGTGAAATATCGAATCCGTTCCACGTTCATACTATGTGTCGGATAAAGCCCAAAAATGTATGTTAAAAGAGTTTTTATAGCACCAACCATTGACCAAAGGGGTGGGAAAAAGTGGGGTTTTCGGGAAACATTAATCATATCTCTCTTAATAGGCACAATATCAAAACCGTACAAAATGGACAATATTCCCCTAATAATTACCTAAAACTTTTGACTGAAAGAATTTTTGATATGACCCACCATTACGCCAAGGGATGAGAAAAATGATTTCGGAATTAAAAGAAAATGCCAAGAGCTATCAGAGGTTGCCATGGCAACACTACTAAATTGATGAGAGATGAGCCATCAGACGTTGCCATGACAACGCACTTGCACGAGATCAGATTCAGTATTTCCATCTGACTAAGTGGGAAGCGGCTTCGGTGACGTAACTGGTAGCATGCTGAATGTCTATGCCCAAGGTCGCGATTTCAAAGCCGCCCGAAGTCGTCGGATTTTCTAAGAGCGCTAAAATCCCTCAGTATGCTTTCCTTTGGAGGGGAAGTTCCAACGTTCGTTGAGAGTTGCTGGTTGGGGTGGCATCTAGTAGCCAAGTTCACAGCTAGGTTTCGTTGACGGTAGTACCTGGTAGCAAAATTAGGAACTACTGCTTGAAATTGACCGTCTACAGTCCTTACCTGAATTAAGACTAATACAGCCATTACAATTCACACCGTTTATCAGACAGATTCTACACTCACCCTAAGTACACGGGGTTAGATGACCGCGTTGTCGCAGCCCCTAAACTGAGGAACCAACCAGAGGTAGATTTCATTAGAAAGCTAACTATTGCAATGGGTACCATGTTTCGACTTCCGGAAAATTTCGACATATCTTCGCGTTTCACATCCCCCAGACCCCAAAACCACCGTCAGTTCAAAAGTTTATATATAATTTATGTATGTATATGTATATCAGTTTCTTGTGGACACGATAACTGCCGTAATTTTGCACCAATCACTTTGAAATTTTTACCGAATATGTATACCTATAAAATCTCGGTCGAGTTCGTTACTGGACTAAATCGGTCGAAGGGGGTGAAAATGGGGGGCTTTTTTTCGAAAAAGTGAAATATTGCTATAACTCTCTTAATATGTGAAATATCGAATCCGTTCAACGTTCATACTATGTGTCGGATAAAGCCCAAAAATTTATGTTTGAAGAGTTTTTTATAGCACCAAAAATTGACCAAAGGGGTGGGAAAAAGTGGGTTTTTCGAGAAACATTAATCATATCTCTCTTAATAGGCACAATATCAAAACCGTACAAAATGGACAATATTCCTCTAATAATTACCTAAAACTTTTGTCTGAAAGAATTTTTGATATGACCCACCATAATGCCAAGGGATGAGAAAAATGATTTCGGAATTATAAGAAAATGCCAAGAGCCATCAGTGGTTGCCATGGAAACACTACTTAATTGATGAGGGATGAGCCATCAGACGTTGCCAAGATGACGCACTTGCACGAGATCAGATTCAGATTTCCATCTGACTAAGTGTGAAGCGGCTTCGGTGACGTAACTGGTAGCATGCTGAATGTCTATGCCCAAGGTCGCGAGTTCAAAGCCGGCCGAAGTCGTCGGATTTTCTAAGAGCGCTAAAAATCCCTCTGTATGCTTTCCTTTGGAGGGGAAGTTCCAACGTTCGTTGCGAGTTGCTGGGCGCGGTGGCATCTAGTAGCCAAGTTCACTGCTAGGTGTCGTTGACGGTAGTACCTGGTAGCAACATTAGGAACTACTGCTTGAAATTGACCGTCTACAGTCCTTACCTGAATTACAGACTAATACAGCCATCCCTAAGTACACGGGGTTACATGACCGCGTTGTCGCAGCCCCTAAACTGAGGAACCAACCCAAAATCTCTGCGGGAGATATAATTTTGCGTGAAGAAGTAACAGACCGTTACATAGTTACACATCAGTGTCGAAACCTTGCATAAGGACAGTGTGACCACAAGTATAACAAGTAGTTCCGTGAAGAGCTATACAGCCTATTTTCATATATCCTACTTATGTTAACTGCCACTATCAACATACAAAATTTGAGTTTGATTGCTGTAATAGATTCGTAGATATTAAGAACCGACTAAATATTTCGGATGGTCGCCATGTTGGATTTTATATATGTAGGTCCTAGAGTTATGTACTGTTACATGAAGATTATTGTGTACGTGTAGCATTCAAACTTCAATCGCATGATTAGGACACAAGAAGTAACAAGGAGATTTTAAAATTTCGCACAGCTGCCATCTTGTGGTTATGGAAACAATTGAAATAAATCAGATGCCAGTGGATTGACATTCGTATAAGGATTTACTGTACCAAGTTTCACTGCACTCGGATGGTTAAATTGCGAGAAACGTCGATGTGAATATTTATACTTCGCGTCGCCGCCATGTCGGATTTGTGATCACCAGGTTATTGAAAGTCCTATATGTGAACTTATGTTCATAGCTCCTATGAACATAAAAAAATAATCAGTTTGATTGCTATAATAGAATCGTAGATATTCAGAGCCGTCTAAATATTTTGGATGATCGCCATGCTGGATTGTTAAACGTATAGGCCATAGAGTCATGTACCATTAAAGGAAAATTATTGCGTAGGTTCATTATTCAAACTTTCACTTCGATTGCATGATTACGACACAAGAAATAAAAACTTAATTTTAAAATTCGCACAACCGCCATCTTGAGGTTATGTAAACAATTGAACTAAATTAGATACCAGTGCATTACAATGTGCATAAACATTTCCTGTACCAGATTTCATTGCGTTTGGAACATTAAATCGTGAGAAAGGTCTATTTAAAAATTTCAAATTCGCTTAGCCGCCATGTTAGTTTTGTAGTTAACCGGTTTTTGAAAGTCTTAAGGATGAACTTCCAGTAGTGCCCTTTATCTCCGTACAGAATTTCAGGTTGATATCGCAAATAGTTTCCGAGATATAGAATGCCGGTGAAATATTTCGCACAGCCGCCATCTTGTGGTTATGTAAACAATTGAACGAAGTTAGATGTCGGTGCATTACAATGTGTATGAACATGTACTGTACCAAGTTTAATTGCGTTTGGTTGGTTAAATCGCGAGAAACGTCTTTTTCAAAGTCGCAAATTCGCGTGGCCGCCATATTGGTTTTGTAGATACCTGTTTTTCAAAAGTCACATAAATGAACTTCTAGTAGTTCCCTTTATCACCGTAATAAATTCCAGGGTGATATCGGGAATAGTTTCGGAGATATTGAATGCTGGTGAAATATTTCGCACAACCGCCATGTTGGATTGGTGAGACGTAACAAAATTTGAAGGGCACGGTCGGGGTCGCCCGGAAAGTGCTATGACATTACCGAGTTTTATTGAAATCGCTCCAGCCGTTTAAAAGTTATTAGGGGACACACACACACACACCTCTCTCACACACACACACACGCACACGCACCCACACACACGGACAAAAGGTGATCTCATAAGCCTATTTTTTCAAAATTGAAAATAGGCTAAAAATGGACCCCAAATGACAAGAAGGTTACCGTTCCCATAAGACAATAAAATGTTTAAAATAAGCATAAAATGACGAAAAACAAAGTTAATTAAGCTCCAATTATAAAATACCTTCTCGCAATAAATGAGGTCTGATCCTTCTACGAAAACCTGCATATTCTGCCTATTTTCGCCTATCCCCAAGTTTGTCCGGTGAAATCTACCTCCGCCTTCCGGCGTGCCGAGAGGACTTTTTTTAATTTATGTACTATTACATGAAGATTATTGTGTACGTGTGGTATTCAAACTTCAATCGCATGATTAGGACACAAGAAATAAAAACGAGATTTTAAAATTTCACACAGCTGCCATCTTGTGGTTATGGAAACAATTGAAATAAATTAGATGCCAGTGGATTAACATTCGTATAAAGATTTACTGTACCAAGTTTCACTGCACTCGGATGGCTAAATTGCGAGAAACGTCCATGTGAATATTTATACTTCGCGTCGCCGCCATATTGGATTTTTGATCACCAGGTTATTTAAAGTCCTATAGGTGAACTTAAGTTCATAGCCCCTAAGAACATAAAAAATCAGTTTGATTGCTATAATAGATTCGTAGATATTCAGAGCCGTCTAAATATTTCGGATGGTCGCCATGTTGGATTGTTAAATTTATAGGCTATAGAGTCATGTACCATTAAACGAACATTATTGCGTAGTTTCATTATTCAAACTTACACTTCGATCGCATGATTACGACACAAGAAAAATACTTAATTTTAAAATTTCTCACAGCCTCCATCTTGAGGTTATGTAAACAATTGAACTAAATTAGATGCCAGTGCATTACAATATGTATAATCATTTACTGTACCACATTTCACTGCGCTCAGATGGTTAAATCACGAGAAAAGTCTATTAAAATGTTTCAACTTCGCTTGGCCGCCATGTTCCTTTTTGTAATTTACATGGATACACTTGTAGCAGTGCCCTTTATCACCGTACAAAATTTCACGGTGATATCTGTAATAGTTTCGGAGATATAGAATGCCAGTGAAATATTTCGCACAGCCGCCATTTTGAGGTTATGTAAACAATTGAACTAAATTAGATGCCAGTGCATTGCAATGTGTATAAACATTTGCTGTACCAAGTTTCATTACGTTTGAATGGTTAAATCGCGAGAAAAGTCTATTTAAATGTCTCAACTTCGCTTGGCAGCCATGTTGGTTTTGTAGTTACCAGGTATTTGAAGGTCTCATAGGTGAACTTCTAGTAGTGCCCTTTATTACCGTACAAAATTTCAGGGTGATATATGTAATAGTTTCGGAGACATTTAATGCTGGTGAAATAGTTCGCACAGCCGCCATGTTGGATTGGTGAGACACAATACAATTTGAAGGGCACGGTCGGGGTCGTCCAGAATGGTGCTATGATCTTACCGAGTTTCATTGAAATCGCTCCAGCCGTTTAGCAGTTATTAGGGGGAGGGGGCATACACACGAATCACAGACACACGGACAAAAGGTGATCTCATAAGCCTATGTTTTCATAAAATGAAAATAGGCTAAAAAGGAAGCTTATGATGACAACCTAAACTGACGTGGCCATACTAATAGAATAAAACAAATTATCTATTATTTGCAACTCACGTCAGTGAAAGTGTCCACAGAGTATTTACAATTCTTTGATTATAGTCATTGATAGCTTGGAATTTCCTAACGTTTGATCGATTTGATGTTTTGTACAATATTTGTGAACCAACAGGGTTTTTACTATGCCACTGGTTTTCAAAAAAAAAAAAAAAAAAAGAACATAATCTTCACAAGGGACTCCGTAATGCCCAAAATATTCAACATTTTGTTTTTGCGGACTTTTTGCTTTCTAACGGTAAATATTATATTTTTCATATCACATTGCTGAGACTACTGTCCTTATACTTTCCCAAAATCGTGCGTGCTGTTAGTAAACACACCAAAGTTTATTTTTATTTGTATTTTTATTAGACGGTAGATACAAAAACTTCTTTTAAGAAAGAGGCTGCGTTAGTAGCAAGGAAAAAGGGACATGGAACACCAGAAAATTGGATGCTAGTGCTTCAAATAGAAGAAGAGGAGTCCTATGGAAATGGAATGTTCTAAAAACCGGAAAAATCTTTGATTCCAATTTCTTGCTAAAATGTTTTTCTTGATATAAAATTCCCTTTCTTTCTCGGAACTTTTCAACACACAAAACTGAAATTTTCGTGTGTAATTCCTCCTTATACAGTAGCCTATATGTTATATTTTAACACGTCCGTTTTTCAAAATTTACTTTAGTTATATTGTGCCAGATGGAAATGTTCATGAAAGTACTGTTAAAATAATGCAATTTTAAAAATATTCCTGAAAATTCAAAAATAAATTTATTTTCTGTACGCCTATGTAAAAGTAGGAAGAGATATGCATTAAAACTATGTTGTGACATATTCACTTCAGGATGCTAACCTTCTCACATCGCGATATTCTCAGGTTAGCGGAAGCGAGCGTTTCTCACACCTGACCTCTTCACGTCAAGCAATGGATACAGATTACGAAATTGCCTTACTGCTTGGACATAGACTAAAGGAAGGCAGTTTTAGTTCAACTTATAGGTCATATCCCCGTGATCGAAGAAATGAAATGGAGGACAGCTCTAAATCGCTGGGTTCGCCTTGATGGGTTGTGGCTAACATTCTTGGCTGTCGCCGCGGGGACCCGGGATAGATTCTCGGCTCTGTCAAGAATTTTAATTCTTTTGGTCTTTTGGCACAGCAAGGGTATGCTTCTGGTGAATTTGCTTCAGTGAATACTGCCAATTGCTGAGACAAACCTACCACACAAGTGCTTCTTCAATGTGGCTTCAGTGACTGGACTCAGAGATGTATTCCATACTAGCAGCGATATCCTGTTGGAACAAGTGCTTGACTATGTTGAATAGTGTCCTACTACTGTGTAGCCTTATATCTGCCTGTTAATTGTTCCCCCATGCAATCTCTGGTCCCCCCAGAGGCTCACATCTAGTGGGACATGGGTTGGCGACCACGGGGCCCAGCTGAGTCCAGCATTGCTTCCACTTACTTGGGCCGGGCTCCTCTCCGTCTTCTTTCCTGTCGACCTCACTTGGTCAACTCTTGTTCTCTTCCGACCCCGACGGTATTAGGGCTCCGTATCCGAGGCCTAGGGAGTCTCTTCCTTTCCCGCCTTAATTGGCCCTTGTCTCCATCTTTTCTGATACTCTCCTTCTGCGAGGGGTCAGCCTTCTTTTTCATTTCCTTTTACCTCCTGCCTTGTGCTCAAGACCCTTAAGGAGGCAGGGTGTATGTAGCCCCACCACTTCTGGTGCACCCTAGATATTGCTACACCCTCAGGGGCTAACGGCTGGTGAGTTCGGGAGTTGGCGACCCCAAGGGATTCCTGAGCTGGGTCCGGTTTTCCCCCTTTTATCCATTATCTGTGGGGCGGACCCTCTCCTCTTTCACTTTCCTATCTGCCTTTCGTGGCTCTCCTTCCTTCCAAGTCCCTCAATCCGCCTTCTTCGAGGGTTAAGGGCATTTCTTTTCCTCCTGTCCTTTATTTGCCTTATTCTCCTTTTGTTTTCCACTTCTTCTAGTATATAAGTTAGTAGTTAGTTTTAGTTATAGTTTACATTTTATTATCATCTTCACGATCACCCAAACCATTAGGGGCCGATAACCTAGATGTTAGGTCCCTTAAAACAACAATTATCATCATCATCATCATCAATCTCTGGTTACTTTATTTTTTGAAGCTCCGTTGTATTGTACCGGAGTGACATAATGTAGCCAGTTTAAATGGGCTATCTGGACCAATTAACTTGGAATGATTGTATAGACTTTCGTTAAAAGTTAACTCTGCCGAGAAATATAATTCTGGTCCGAGGGCTGGTACAGGGTACACTTAGGTTTATGAGGCAAAACTTAGAAGAGACGGGATTTGTTCCCACTTCTACTGCAAGTAAATGGTTCCTAAATTAAGGCCACGGGTGCCTCCTACCCAAATACTAGGCTCAATCATAAATACACACACTAGCACAGCCGTCACAATAACATAGGTTGTCAGACAAATTCTACACACAATAAAATACACGGTGCTATATGACCAAGATGTCGCAAAGCTACTACACAATCAACAACAGTTTTCATTAAAATAAATTTGCTTTAAGAAGTATGAGAGAACATACGATAATATTGACTACATTGCCTATGAATGGAAGAAACAGACGTGACTCCTTCATTGCCACTGAGTCCTATGTGTAGCATTACTCATAAGCAAACTGAACTCAGAATTGTGTTTCACATGAGCAACGCCTCCTATCGTAGTTTACTTCCTTCACTGCAGGATTTCAATACAAGGCAATACTTTAATCAGTTTAGCATACAGCTAGCAACGGTTCGATTGGAGACACGAGGTGTATACGTAGCAGCGAAGGGCATGGAAGTGGGAGCATGCGTACTGGCAGCCTTTAGAACTAGGCCAGCAGTCCAGAGATGTTCTGCCCATTCGCAGGTGCGTATACGTATATGAAACAACACATTGCTATTTATATTAGCGTAGTTCTCCATAATTTTTTTAGTCGATTTTACTCTCCAGGTTGGTGGTTCCCACGGACTCAGCGAGGGATCTCACCACTACCACCTCTACGAGCAGTGTCCTGGAGCTTGGAACATCTGGTCGGGGGATACAACTGGGTAGGTGGGATCAGCACCTCGCCCAGGCGGCCTCACCCGCAAAGCGAACAGGGGCCTCGTGAGGGATGGGAAGGGAGTGGAAGATTGGGAGGGATAGGCAAGGAAGGGGGAAGGTCCTTGGCATTTGCCCGAAGACGAAGTGGGAAACCACGGAAAACCACTTCGAGGATGGCTGAGATGGGATCGAACCCCCTCTACTCATTTGGACCACCCGAGGCTGAGTAGACACCGTTCCAGTCCTCATACCACTTTTCAAATTTCGTGGCAGAGCCGGGAATCGAACCCAGGACCTCCGGGATGGCACCTAATCACGCTAACCACTACGCAACGAAGGCGACTCTTCATAAAATACAAATCATTATTCGGAACGAGAGCTGATCGTGGCTTTTACACTTGCATTTGGGTTATACAGGGTGATTCTCTATGTAGTTTACAACTTCAATAATGTGTAATCATTTATTGGAACCACTTACAGACTTGGTTTATATGTCATTACATAGCAAAACACTTCAAGTTTTTTTGACAAATCCATTACGGCTCAATGTGTGCACCATTTGTCATCCTGGACACATCCCAACGGAAGTTGATTTCCCGCCACGTATGAACCAGCATTTCCGGGGTAACAGAGACGATGGCTGTTGTGAAGCGATGTCTCCGCTCATCAAGATTTGCAGGTAGGGCAGGGATGTACACCCTATCTTTCACAAAGCCCCACAGAAAGAAGTCAGTGGTGTGTAATCTGGGGACCGTGGCGGCCAGATAATTGTTTCTCTCGAAACAACCCAGAAAACGTTCACTTTGGGTCTGTCACGTGGTGACCATGTGGTTTTTTGTATGCCCCAAATACGACAATTGTGTTGACTCGCCCAGAAAGGTGCAACATTGATTCATCGCTGAAGGCCACATTGTTCAAGAATGACTCATCATCACGGCTGATGCGATCCATCATTTCAACACAGAATTCATGTCGGGTACCGTATGTTTATCCGCTTCACTTAGTGCTTGAACCAAGGGCAATCGGTATGCTTTCATGGCCAAATGTCGACGCAACACCCGCCAAACAGTGGTCTGAGGGATACCAGTTTCGATTTTTCCGGACTGCGGACAAACCTCTCCCTAACTGTTTCCGCCACATCGCCAGTCACAGGTGCGCGGCCTGGCGCCTTTGTGGGTAGCACAGAACAACCTGTTTCGGTAAATGTCTGGTGCGATTTGTACACTGTTGGTCTGCTGGGTGGGTCTTTGCCAAATTCTGTGTGAAACCTCCGCTGTACGCTCGCTGCTGACTTGGTTTCTTCAAACCAGAACACGCACTTCGCTCTTTCCGCTCCAGTGAAAGACGCTAGTTCCAACAAGTGACAGGTGGCGGACAACTGTGCAACTACAAACTACGTGAGTCAAAACTTGAAGTGTTTTGCAATATAATAACATACATACCAAGTCTGTAAGAGGTTCCAATAAATAATTACACATTATTGAAGTTGTAAACTACATAGAGAAACACCCTGTATAAGATTTTCATACCTTGTTTCATATTCTGGGGGACCGTAGTCGGTAGCATGCTGAGCTTCTATGCCCAAGATCGCGGGTTCAAATCCGGCCGAAGTCGTCGGATTTGAAGGGCGTTAAAAATCCCGCAGTATGCCTTCCTTCGGAGGGGAAGTAAAGCCGGCGCGGCGGTCCCATGTCATAGATTTATGGCATGTTAAAGAACCTTCCACTAATTACACCTGTGTGAAGCTAAATTGTATAGGTTAAGAATGTAAACAAGGCTCTTCGTTTCCTACGTTCGTTGCTAAGAGCCGACTGCGGTGGCGTCTGGTAGCTAAGTTCTGAACTAGTAGTCGTTGCCGGTGGCGTTTGGCGGCAAAAGTAGGAAGTATTTGAAAAATTGAAAAGTCTGCAGTCCTTACTTGAATTAAAAAACAGATAACACACACTAATACAGTCATCACAATTAACACCGGTTATCAGACAGATTCTACACACTCCCAAAGTACACGGGGCTACATGACCGCGTTGTCGCAGCCCCTAAACTTAAGAACCAACCAACCAACCATTCTGGGGGACATTGCCAATTGGCATTACTAACCATGAAATATGTGCTAAATTACGTAAATATGTGTTCTTATTTCTTTCTCATTCAAGGACGATAGCCACGTTCGTCAGGCGCATGAGGGCTCTTCAACTGTTGCCGAGGCATTATATTACTGTTACCTTCATGTGGGATACAACATACTCCTTGTAATTATGTGAAAGAGCATTAATTGGTCTGGATATTGATGCATGAGTACTGTCACTGTACGTGACAGTAAACAGGGTTGTACTCTATATATGCTTAAGGCGCTACCTAGTATTTATTGGACTAGGCAAAAATCATTGGTCCGCTTAAAGATTATTGAGGGGTTGGCAATGCTGTATTTGTCCATACTCACGTGTATAATAACGGACTTATCAGAATTTCACTATATACAGTAAGTAGTGATCTACAAATGGGATGGTGGGTGGATTATAAACAGCGGAGGAGTTAACATCTATTTCTACATCATTTCCAGATTTATTCTTCGTCATTACAAACGTTATTTTGGCTAATTTCAGTAGTTCAGCAAATGTTATTGTGCGTTCGACTCTCATTCAGCGTTACCCTACAATCTATGCGAAGAAAATAATAAACTTATTAAAATGGAAATTGCAACACCATGAAATAATCGGGAGTTGATTTGGAACGACAGATCTTCCCACGTGATTAGTCGCGGAGGAACCATCTCGAGTATGTGGACCATAGTGTTGTATAGTTGACTGGCAGACTGTGCCGTGAACTGTTCGTCTTCAAACATGCCCCGACGACTGAGAAGAGTACGCTATCAACAACGGTTGCAGAGGAAGATACCCTTGTAGTTCCTCCCCTTAAAACAACAATAACTAAAAACTGTTGCAGTTTGAGGGAGCTCGGTCTGTGTGAGAGCAACGCACTGTAGCTGCACGTGTTGGCCGACAGGCATCTACGGTACAACAGAAATAGCAGCGATTGTCAGTGGAATAGATTACCCTCTGTTCCAAATCTGAGACCGCCAGAGTTTGGAGCGAGAATATTATTTACTAGCATTACCCGTCGCGGCTTCGCCCGCGAATATTCTAGTTGTAAAGAGTACACTTAACAAAATCTCAATCATGAATGCTATGACTGATGTATCCTTGGTATGAATAATCAGACTTTATCAATTCAGCTGCTGGTGCAGTGGTTAGGGGTTTGTCATTCCTTCATAGGTATATCAGAGGGAAGTTAGTTTTCTGGGAATATCACAGACACTGTTAATTTAAGGGCCTTTAAATGTGGTTTTCGGAGACCCTTTATAGTCGGGTGAAAAAGACCTTTCGTACCTTGCGTGAAAAAATTCTAGAGTGCTCCTTCACCCCTTTAAGCGCATTATACTGCATGTATTGATGAATTTTACAGCATAATTTGGTTCAGTGATAACCTTATAACCGTCTGGAAACTTTCACAGTAATGTAATAATTGGAATTGCATTGCGTCTTACAGAAATAGATGGACCTGTGAGATTCTGTTACCATGGTTACAGTGTTGCATTCTTTCATTATTTCATTGTAAATATACATGTTTTAAGGCATTTATTTAATTGTGAGGCATTTAAAGAGTAAGTGAGTGCGTTTCGCTTACGCAATGGGTTATGCTGAACCTGTAGGTAACCCATATGTGTAGGTTGGTGTTAATGCGACCTTAGCAGAATAATATAGGGAGGGATTGGAATCATCACCTGACAAATGCGATTATTAGTTACAGTGATCCTTTAAAAGCCCAATACAAAGAATCTGCTCAGAAAGATAAATAAACTTGAATTTAAGAAATAAGTCACTGAATCTACAAATCATTTACGGTATTAAATGCTATAAACAATTATCAAAACATGCAGTTTCGGTGGCGTAGTTGGTAGCGTGCTGAGCTCATATGCCCAAAATAGCGGGTTCAAATCCGGCCGAAATCCCTTAGTATGCCTTCCGTAGGAAGGGAAGTAAAGCCGGCGGGCCCATATCATAGATTTATGGCATGTAAAAGAACCTTCCACCAACTACAATTGTGTGAAGCTAAATTTGTGGGATAGATTTTATTAATGATCTATTAAGTTCCAATGTTCTCCGCCAGGTGCCGGTTGCGATGGCATCTAGTAGCCAAGTTCACAGCTAGGTGTCGTTGACGGTAGCAAAAGCAGGAACTACTGGAAATTGATCGTCCGCAGTCCTTACTTGAATTACAGATAACACATCACAAATTAACACTGGCCATCATTGGAAGATATATGTATTTATAATGTATCCTTGTTTTGCCATACGAAATAAATAAATAAATAAATAAATAAAACTGGCCATCAAACAGATTCTACACACACCCATAGTACACGGGGCTACATGACCGCGTTGTCGCAGCCCCTAAACTGAGGAACCAACCAACTAATGGATATTAATTATGTACTATCTTAAACTTATTCTAATTGAAGGAGGCTTGTAGTGTTACGTGACCGTTAATCTCACGATCATGAGCCACGGGACCTCCTTTTTACGTGTAATCCGAACCACAGCACATGGAATTTTACATCGAAAATCTCATATATATTGACCAGGAATCGAAACCTATAAACAGCTTGGCCGCTATGCCACCAGAGAGGCTATCCTAGACTTTAACTAAGTTGTATAGTTTAGGATACCGTTTCCTGTACCCTTATACTTGTTTCACATGCATCTTTATTGTGTTTCTCCTCTGCCGCTTTTTGTTGATGGATAGTTATTAGGCGTGTTTTGGCGCTCCCTCTGATTTTAACCTGGGTTAGGTTTGGATACAGTTTGCGGTTACACTCGCCAAAACTAAATAGGTTAAGAAAAGTTACAATATGGCGACGAAAGATGTATTGGAATTGATATCTATATCTTCTATCTTCTATATATATAAAAATCAATGTAACGTGATAGTTTGTCTGTGGGTGGGTATGTATGTCTCCTATGCGTTCATATACCATTCATCCGATTGCGATGAAACTTGGGTGAGATGTTGAGTACGCTCCAAGGAAGGTTTCTGACTTAGTAAATCCATTTTACAATAGGTAGCGCACGCGTAGATTCAACAAATGAGCGACGATGCGCGAAGCATTTCAACAAAGTCCCGTATGTGTTCATATACCATTCGTCCGATAGCGATGAAACTTGGGTGAGATGTTGTGTACACTTACGTGAAGGTTTCAAAATTAGTGAATACATTTCACAGTAGATAGCGCACGAGTAGATTCAACAAATGAGCGACGACACGCAAAGCGTTTCAACAAAGTCCCATATAATTTCATATACCATTCATCCGATAGCGATGAAACTTGGGTGAGATGTTGTGTACACTCCAGGGAAGGTTTCTGGCTTAGTACATACATTTTACAATAGGTAGCGCACCAGTAGATTCAACAAATGAGCTACGACGCGCGAAGCATTTCAACAAAGTCACGTTTGCGTTCATATACCATTCGTCCGATAGCGATGAAACTAGGCTGAGATTTTGTGTGCACTCCAGGGAAGGTTTCTAGCTTAGTAAATCCCTTTAAAAATAGGTAGAGCACGAGTAGAATCAACAAATGAGCGACGACGCGCGAAGCGTTTCAACAAAGTCCCATATAATTTCATATACCATTCATCCGATAGCGATGAAACTTGGGTGAGATGTTGTGTACACTCCAGGGAAGGTTTCTGGCTTAGTACATACATTTTACAATAGGTAGCGCACCAGTAGATTCAACAAATGAGCGATGACACGCGAAGCGTTTCAACAAAGTCCCGTATAAAGTCATATACCATTCGTCTGATAGTGATAAATGTTTGGTGAATTGTTGTGTACACTCCAGGAGAGGTTTCTGGCTAAGTAAATCCATTTTACAATACGAAGCGCACGTTTATGTTCAACAAATGAGTGACTACGCGCGAAGCGCTTCGACAACGTCCCGTATACGTTCACATACCATTCATCCGATTGCGATGAAACTAGGGTGAGATGTTGTGTACACTCCAGGGAAGGTTTCTGACTGAGTACATCCATATTACAATATGTAGCGCAAGAGTAGAATCAACAAATGAGCGACGACACGCGAAGCGTTTCAACCAAGTCCCGTATGCATACATGTACCATTCGTCCGTAGCTATGAAACTTGGGCGAGATGTTGTGTACACGTCATGGAAAATTTCTGGCTTAGTAAATCCCCTATACAATATGCAGCGCACAAGTTGATTCAACAAATGAGGGACGACGCGCGAAGCGTTTCAACAAAGTCCTGTATAAGGTCATATACCATTCTGCCGTTAGCGGTGAAACTTGGGTGAAATATGGTGGACACTCCAAGGAAGGTTTCTGGCTTAGTAAATACATTTCACAGTAGGTAGCACACGAGTAGATTCGACAAATGAACGACGACACGCTGAGCGTTTCAATACAGTCCCCTATGTCTTCATATCCCATTAGTCCGATAGCGATGAAACTAGGGTGAGATGTTGTGGACACTTACGTGACGGTTTCTAACTTAGTAAATACATTTTACAGTAGGTAGCGCACGAGTAGATTCAACAAATGAGTGACGGAGCGCGAATCGTTTAAACAAAATCAGGTATGCGTTCATATACTATTCATCCGATTGCGATGAAACATTGATCAGTTATTGTGTACCCGCCAGGGAAGGGGTCTTAGTAAATCCATTTCACAATAAGTAGCGCAAGAGTAGATGCAACAAATGGGTGACGACGCGCGAAGCGTTTCAACAAAATCCCCTATTGCGTTCATATAACATTCTTCGATTGCGATGAAACCTTGATGAGTTATTGTGTACACGCCAGGGAAGGGCTTCGACTTAGTAATACATTTCTCAATAGGTAGCGCACGAGTAGATTCAACAAATGAGTGACAGCGCACGAATAGTTTAAGCAAAACCCCATATACGTGCATATACAATTCATCCGATTGCGATGAATCATTGATGAGTTATTGTGTACACGCCAGGGAAGGGTTTCGACTTAGTAAATCCATTTCACTACAGGTAGCGTACGAGTAGATTCAACAAATGAGTGACAGCGATGAAACTTTTGAAAGTTGGTGTGCACGCTTCCACGAATGGTTCTAAATTAGAAAATCCATTTTACGATAGCTTAGAGGCAGTTAACATGTTGTGTATCCAAAAGCACTTCAATAAACAGAATTTCAACGCCAACACTTTCTTTGATTGGCATTGCAACGCATGCCGGGTACAGCTTGTCTATATATATAAAAATCAATGTAACGTGATAGTTTGTCTGTGGGTGGGTATGTATGTCTCCTATGCGTTCATATACCATTCGTCCGATTGCGATGAAACTTGGGTGAGATGTTGAGTACACTCCAAGGAAGGTTTCTGACTGAGTAAATCCATTTTACAATAGGTAGCGCACGCGTAGATTCAACAAATGAGCGACGATGCGCGAAGCATTTCAACAAAGTCCCGTATGTGTTCATATACCATTCGTCCGATAGCGATGAAACTTGGGTGAGATGTTGAGTACACTCCAAGGAAGGTTTCTGACTTAGTAAATCCATTTTACAATAGGTAGCGCACGCGTAGATTCAACAAATGAGCGACGATGCGCGAAGCATTTCAACAAAGTCCCGTATGTGTTCATATACCATTCGTCCGATTGCGATGAAACTTGGGTGAGATGTTGAGTACACTCCAAGGAAGGTTTCTGACTTAGTAAATCCATTTTACAATAGGTAGCGCATGCGTAGATTCAACAAATGAGCGACGATGCGCGAAGCATTTCAACAAAGTCCCGTATGCATTCATATACCATTCGTCCGATAGCTATGAAACTTGCGTAAAATGTTGTGTACACTGCAGGGAAATTTTCTGGCTTAGTACATCCACTTTACAATAGGCAGCGCACGATTAGATTCAACAAATGAGCTACGACGCGCGAAGCATTTCAACAAAGTCACGTTTGCCGTCATATACCATTCGTCCGATAGCGATGAAACTAGGCTGAGATTTTGTGTGCACTCCAGGGAAGGTTTCTAGCTTAGTAAATCCCTTTAAAAATAGGTAGAGCACGAGTAGAATCAACAAATGAGCAACGACGCGCGAAGCGTTTCAACAAAGTCCCATTTAATTTCATATACCATTCATCCGATAGCGATGAAACTTGGGTGAGATGTTGTGTACACTCCAGGGAAGGTTTCTGGCTGAGTACATCCATATTACAATATGTAGCGCAAGAGTAGAATCAACAAATGAGCGACGACACGCGAAGCGTTTCAACCAAGTCCCGTATGCATACATGTACCATTCGTCCGTACCTATGAAACTTGGGTGAGATGTTGTGTACACGTCATGGAAAATTTCTGGGTTAGTAAATCCCCTATACAATATGCAGCGCACAAGTTGATTCAACAAATGAGGGACGACGCGCGAAGCGTTTCAACAAAGTTCCGTATAAGGTCATATACCATTCTGCCGTTAGCGGTGAAACTTGCGTCAAATATGGTTGACACTCCAAGGAAGGTTTCTGGCTTAGTAAATACATTTCACAGTAGGTAGCACACGAGTAGATTC
Organism: Meconema thalassinum; assembly: GCA_946902985.2. Lineage (NCBI taxonomy): Eukaryota > Metazoa > Arthropoda > Insecta > Orthoptera > Tettigoniidae > Meconema > Meconema thalassinum. Next base: position 240,779,733 of record OX336391.1, read on the forward strand.
GACAAATGAACGACGATAGCGATGAAACTTGGGTGAGATGTTGTGGACACTTACGTGACGGTTTCTAACTTAGTAAATACATTTTACAGTAGGTAGCGCACGAGTAGATTCAACAAATGAGCGACGGAGTGCGAATCGTTTAAACAAAATCAGGTATGCGTTCATATACTATTCATCCGATTGCGATGAAACATTGATCAGTTATTTTGTACCCGCCAGGGAAGGGGACTTAGTCAATCCATTTCACAATAAGTAGCGCAAGAGTAGATGCAACAAATGGGTGACGACGCGCGAAGCGTTTCAACAAAATTCCCTATTGCGTTCATATAACATTCTTCGATTGCGATGAAACCTTGATGAGTTATTGTGTACACGCCAGGGAAGGGCTTCGACTTAGTAATACATTTCTCAATAGGTAGCGCACGAGTAGATTCAACAAATGAGTGACAGCGCACGAATCGCTTAAACAAAAACCCCTATACGTGCATATACCATTCATCCGATTGCGATGAATCATTGATGAGTCATTGTGTACACGCCAGGGAAGGGTTTCGACTTAGTAAATCCATTTCACAATAGGTAGCGTACGATTAGATTCAACAAATGAGTGACAGCGATGAAACTTTTTGAAAGTTGGTGTGCAAGCTCCCACGAATGGTTCTAAATTAGAAAATCCATTTTATGATAGCTTAGAGGCAGTTAACATGTTGTGTATCCAAAAGCACTTCAAGAAACAGAATTTCAACGCCAACACTTTCTTTGATTGGCATTGCAACGCATGCCGGGTACAGCTTGTATATAATAAAAATCAATGTAACGTGATAGTTTGTGGGTATGTATGTCTCCTATGCGTTCATATACCTTTCGTCCGATTGCGATGAAACTTGGGTGAGATGTTGAGTACACTCCAAGGAAAGTTTCTGACTTAGTAAATCCATTTTACAATAGGTAGCGCACGCGTAGATTCAACAAATGAGCAACGGCGCGCGAAGCGTTTCAACAAAGTCCCATATAATTTCATATACCATACATCCGATAGCGATGAAACTTGGGTGGGATGTTGTGTACACTCCAGGGAAGGTTTCTGGCTTAGTATATACATTTTACAATAAGTATCGCACCAGTAGATTCAACAAATGAGCGATGACACGCGAAGCGTTTCAACAAAGTCCCGTATAAAGTCATATACCAGTCGTCTGATAGTGATAAATATTTGGTGAATTGTTGTGTACACTCCAGGAAAGGTTTCTGGCTAAGTAAATCCATTTTACAATACGAAGCGCACGTTTATATTCAACAAATGACTGACTACGCGCGAAGCGTTTCGTCAACGTCCCGTATACGTTCACATACCATTCATCCGATTGCGATGAAACTTGGGTGAGATGTTGTGTACACTCCAGGGAAGGTTTCTGGCTGAGTACAACCATATTACAATATGTAGCGCAAGAGTAGAATCAACAAATGAGCGACGACACGCGAAGCGTTTCAACCAAGTCCCGTATGCATTCATGTACCATTCGTCCGTAGCTATGAAACTTGGGTGGGATGTTGTGTACACGTCATGGAAAATTTCTGGCTTAGTAAATCCACTATACAATATGCAGCGCACAAGTTGATTCAACAAATGAGGGACGACGCGCGAAGCGTTTCAACAAAGTCCCGTATAAGGTCATATACCATTCTGCCGTTAGCGGTGAAACTTGGGTGAAATATGGTGGACACTCCAAGGAAGGTTTCTGGCTTAGTAAATACATTTCACAGTAGGTAGCACACGAGTAGATTCGACAAATGAACGACGACATGCGGAGCGTTTCAATACAGTCCCCTATGTCTTCATATCCCATTAGTCCGATAGCGATGAAACTTGGGTGAGATGTTGTGGACACTTACGTGACGGTTTCTAACTTAGTAAATACATTTTACAGTAGGTAGCCCACGAGTAGATTCAACAAATGAGTGACGGAGCGCGAATCGTTTAAACAAAATCAGATATGCGTTCATATACTATTCATCCGATTGCGATGAAACATTGATCAGTTATTGTGTACCCGCCAGGGAAGGGGACTTAGTAAATACATTTCACAATAAGTAGCGCAAGAGTAGATGCAACAAATGGGTGACGACGCGCGAAGCGTTTCAACAAAATCCCCTATTGCGTTCATATAACATTCTTCGATTGCGATGAAACCTTGATGAGTTATTGTGTACACGCCAGGGAAGGGCTTCGACTTAGTAATACATTTCTCAATAGGTAGCGCACGAGTAGATTCAACAAATGAGTGACAGCGCACGAATCGTTTAAACAAAACCCCGTATACGTGCATATACAATTCATCCGATTGCGATGAATCATTGTTGAGTTATTGTGTACACGCCAGGGAAGGGTTTCGACTTAGTAAATCCATTTAACAACAGGTAGCGTACGAGTAGATTCAACAAATGAGTGACAGCGATGAAACTTTTGAAAGTTGTTGTGCACGCTTCCACGAATGGTTCTAAATTAGAAAATCCATTTTACGATAGCTTAGAGGCAGTTAACATGTTGTGTATCCAAAAGCACTTCAAGAAACAGAATTTCAACGCCAACACTTTCTTTGATTGGCATTGCAACGCATGCCGGGTACAGCTTGTGGTGAATAAATAATGATTATGATGTCGACCAGATGTGTTGCCTACAATTTATAGAGGGCGAAACTTATTTTATAAATATCGCAATGGCTTTAAATGCGTCCAGAGAACGGGAACTTAGGACCTTCACTGTAGGTCTTGTCTATAGCCTAGCGAACATTGGCTATCGTTGTACAGTGACACTGTTTTTAGACTACTTTTCACATTTTACAAAAATGAGGAAAACGTAGACTTATGAGACCGATCCGGGCAAATGTGTGTCTGTCTGTCTGTTTGTTGTGTCCCGCCCCCCCCCTAACAACTCCTAAACGGCTGAAGCAATCGAAACAAAATTTGGTAGGAGTAAAGATCTATAGCTGAATATCTCAATGCCGTATTTGAAACTGATGTCAGTGCTACCAACTGCTGAAAAATCGCAATTGAAATTTGAGCTCCATGTTGAATATCTTGGAAGTTATGAATGGGAGCTATTTCAAAATTGGCACACGTATAGATAATAATATTTCAGTTTAATTTCCAGGAGGCCAAAATGATTATAAGCCTGCTGATAGGTCCAATTTTTAAATGCATGTAACTTCTATACTAACTAATGGATTTCATTCAAAATTGGCACAACAATAGATCATATTATTTCAGATTATTTCTGGCCAATACATGCATGGCATTGTTGCCAACATGATTTTACGCGCGCTGTTAAATCCAATGTTTAACTGCATGTAACGCCCATGTTACTCATTTGACTTCAACCAAATTTTGTTTTCTGTACCTTAAAAGATGGAGCTAAGAATATATTCAGTCACCAGGGCTGCCAACTGTAATGCTCTATTAGGCTACATTATGCCAGGTATACAGTATTTCGAACTAATTAGAAATTTCGATAATAACAACTTAATTTCGTCATTAATCTAGATAGATCCATATAGATTAATCATGGGCATGATCTTCAATTTTAAGAAAAGTAGGCTCTTTAGTTCGTCACAGAACTTCTTGTTTATATTAATTTTAAGATGACTCACGAAACTTTCCATAGTCATAGTGTGATCCTAATGGGGAGAAATGGTAGTTAAGCAAATACTTGAATTTGGTGTGGTACTTGGCAAAAGACGGCTCAATGTTGACCATAACCGATCGCTTCAACTGATGTTCGATGATGAACAGATGGTGTAGCGGCTAGCGGAGGTACGGGTTATATTCCCGGCTCTGTCAAATAAATTTGAATTGTGGTGTGGGGGCTGGAACGGGGTACATTTAGCTTCGTGAGGTTAAACTGAGGAGAAGAGGGTTCGAGTCCTACCTTGACCATCCTGGAAGTTGGGTTTTCCGTGGATTCCCATTTCTACTCAAGGCAAATGCTGGGATAGCCACTGCCACCTCCTTCCTAATCCTACCCCTTCCCCCCAATTTACAAATTAAAACACACTCTAGTACAGCCATCACAATTGTTGGAGTTATATGCATTACTACCGACTTCTAGACGAGGAGCGACGCCGGACCCAGTTACAAGCCGCGCAGGAGACTTCCGCATCAAGTGCACTCATCTCCAAGAAAGGCAAGAATGACAAGTTAGTGTACAAAAACAGTAAGAAGAATAGTGTGCAGAGTGGAAAAAGTGGTGATAGTAATAGTGTTAAATGTTACAAATGTCAGAGGTTAGGGCATATTAGCAAGTTTTGTCCAGAAGTTAAATGTTTTAACTGTCACGAGTATGGTCATTGGGCATCAGATTGTACCAAAATGAAATCAAATAATGGAAAAAGGGACGACAATGGAAATTCCAATAAAACGGGGAAGACTATAGCCTTTATCAGTGTGTTCGCAATGGTGTCAATGAACAGTTCTGATGTTTGGTACCTTGACTCGGCAGCGTCAGAACATATGACGTCTAAAAGAGAGTTGTTTTCCTCCTATTCAGAGTGTAAGGGCAATGTTAAGATTGGACAAGGGCAACTCCCAGTTAGTGGAAAAGGTATTGTCAAACTTGCATTATCTGATAAGTGTGGTGGTAATGTGCTTGAGATGAGAAATGTTTTGCACGTTCCAGATTTAGCATTCAATTTGATTTCAGTTGGGCGCTTAGCCAAGAATGATGTATTTGTTCACTTTAACAAAGAAGGTGCTAAAGGTATGTATAATGATGAGTGCGTGTTTACAAGTCTAAAATCAAATGGGTTGTATTTGTTGGATCCTAATCACAGTGTAGCTTGTATATCGAATGCTGATGTCAGTGAAGATGAGATGAGTGATGAACTTGAAGCTGTAGCCTTGCGAGCAGTGAGTTCAGATTTGTGGCATGTAAGGTTAGGGCATCCACATGAAACTGCTATGCAGAAAATTCCATATTTGTCAGGTTTAAAGAGTGAGAATAAGAGTTGTGATGTGTGTGTTCTGTGGAAGATGACTAGATGTAGTTTCCCGCAGAAGAATGAACACCAATGCAGTAAACCACTGGAATTGGTACATAGTGATTTGTTAACATCTCCTGTTAAATCAAATGGTGGTCATAAATACATGATGAGTTTTGTGGATGATCTCAAAGTTTTTGGAGTATCAAGCTGAAGTAGAAAAAATGCATGACTTGAAACTTAAATGCTTTCAAACAGATGGAGGTGGCGAATATTGTGGTAATATATTCGAGACCTATTTGAAAGCGAATGGGATAGGTCATAGAAAGACGGTAGCTTATACTCCAGAACAAAATGGTATAGCTGAGAGGTTTAATAGGATTGCAGAAGATAAGATAAGGTGTTTGTTAGTGCAGTCAGGTTTGTCAGATTCGTTTTGGGCTGAAGCAGCCAACACTGCTTGCCTTACTAGGAATCTATGTCCATCTAGGGCTATTGGGAATCAGATCCCATATGAAATGTGGAAGGGAGAGAGTGCTGAAAAAGAATATCCAAGGTTACGTGCATTTGGTTGTAAAGCTTGGTTATTTCAGAAAGTAGGTAAATTTCAGCCCCGAGCAGTGAGATGTGTATTCATAGGTTATGAAAACAATGTGAAAGGGTATAAATTGTTTAATCTTGAGACTAAATCATTTGTGATTGGATATCATGTAAAATTTGATGAAAGTATATTTCCCATGGTAGAACAGGTTAGGCCTACTATTAAGTATGTTCAAACTGATGTTATGATAAGAAATTATTGTAGTGATGAGTCAGAGATTGAGATTGAAAGCAATGTCCAAGAGAATGATAAAAATGTGATTGAGGCTGAAAATAATGAGAACGTTTTGAGAAGGAGTGAAAGGTTAAGGAAGCGTAAAGAATGTTCTTGCTGTAATTTGTCGGTATATGTTGCTGATTATATCGAAGAACCATTGAGTGTGAGTGAGGCATTGAATGGGGAGTTCTCTGATGAATGGAGAGATGCAATGAAAAGCGAGTTAGACAGTATCCAACGTAAAGGGACATTTATTTTGGTTGACAGGCCTTCTGGTAGAAATGTGTTGGGTTGTAAGTGGGTTTTGAAACTTAAGAGAAATCCAGATGGTACTGTTAATAGATTTAAGGCGAGATTGGTAGCACAAGGTTTTTCCCAAGTGCCAGGGGTAGATTTTAATGAAACTTATGCTCCAGTAATTAAAAGAAAAACGATTCGACTGATGATGGCCATAACTGTCATTAATGGGTGGGTTCTGGAACATATTGATGTGCTCACAGCATATTTGCACAGTGAGTTGAATGAGGAAGTTTTCATGGAACAACCTAAATATTTTGAGGTGGATAAAAGTAAAGTGTGTAAATTGCTCAAAAGCTTGTATGGGCTTAAATAAAGTGCTATGGAATGGCATTCGACCTTGTATATGAATTTGTCAGAATTAGGTTTGAAACCTCTGGTGAAGGATCCATGTGTGTTTGTTAACAAATATAAGGATCTGTTCATTGGTGTTTATGTTGATGACTTGGCATGCTGGGGAAAAAGAGAACGGGTTTAATGGTTCAAAGAAGAGTTGGACATTAGATTGGAGATTAAGAAGTTAGGAAATATGACCAACTTTCTTTCTATGAATATGGAGTACAGGGAAGGAGTAATGTCTGTTCATCAAACTGACTACATTAAAAGGGTATTGAAAGAATTCAAACAAGAATGTTGCAGACTTGTTTACGAAGTCATTCAATGGGCCAAAGACCCAGAGTTTCATAAAGATCCTCAATTTGGTTTAGTTTATAACAGGAACTGAATTTTTTGGTATTTTTGTTGAATTAAAGGATTGTCATTGTTTGAGGTTAACTACCAGGGGAAGTGTTGGAGTTGGTAGTTAACAATTTAAGTTGGCAGCATTGATTTTATATTTTAGTATTCCTTGTGTTGTTTGTGCCTTGTAGCGTGATGGACGTGTAAATATACGATCTACTATTTCGTTAACAAACTCTCGTTATTTCCACTGAAACTTGAAGATTAGTTAACAACAACAATAACATATGTTATGAGCCAAATTCCACACACACCCAAAAATGACCGCGATGGTGCAGTTTCTAAAACTAAGCAACAGCAACAACTGATGAGATTCGTAGCACGCTACGTACGCTATTAGAAGAGCCACCATAATCCTTAAAAGAACGTAGGCCATATATCAACTGACCAAGTAACGTCACAACAGCTCGATTTCGAAATAGTCAAATATAAAGATGCAAAAACCACTAAGAATTTGATATTATATGATTTCAAGTGTTGCGTGCTGAGTGATTCAAGTTCAAATAAGATTTCATATCTCGTACTTTCAATAGGAGTTTCAGATTATGTTTGAATTGGCGCTTATCAAGTGATTAAAATTTCAGTAACCGCAGTAGTAGCTTGGTTACTGATTTCAAGAGCCTGGTTAAAACCGAGTTAAAACCGAAGCTCGCCAAAACGGTCTGGTTAGCTTTGGTATTAACCAAAGTATAACAAACGGAACGCCAAAACGCGCCTATTTCTAAGTTTGCAACATTGAAATAAATAGTTCCTTTTTGGGCACTTAATGCCTTAATATTTATCAGTAATAACTACCAAGACTCCAAAACTAGAATAGCCATGATGACGACCAACCTTCGTTAGAAGAAGAAGAAGAAGAAGAAGTATATATACCCTTTATATCCATCTGATCTTTATCATTCTCCTGTAACACCACATTTCAAACGCATCTATTATCCTCTTTTCTGATGCACCAACAGTTCAAGTTTCACTTCCATAGCGTGCCATGCTCCAGGCAAAGGCTTCCAAAAATGATCTTCTAATACCTAAATCTATATTGCCAAAAGATTTCTTTTCTGTATAAATGCTCTCCTTGCCTTTAGCAAACCTACTTTCTGTATCCTCTTTGCTTCATCCATCACTAGTTATTTTGCTTTCGTAGCAGAAGTCTCCTACTTCCTATAGTTTTTCACCTGCCAATTCAACGTTAGTAGGGAATTCGGATTTATTTCAGCTGTAATCTATTTTTTGTTAGTTTTACATTTATTGATTTTCATCATGAATTTGTTCCTCATGACGGAATAATCCATCTATATATATAAAAATCAGTTTTACCTAATAGTTTGTCTGTTTGTCTGTCTGTCTGTGGGTGTGTATGTCTCCTATGCGTTCATATACCATTCATCCGATTGCGATGAAACTTGGGTGAGATGTTGAGTACACTCCAAGGAAGGTTTCTGACTTAGTAAATCCATTTTACAATAGGTAGCGCACGCGTAGATTCAACAAATGAGCGACGATGCGCGAAGCGTTTCAACCAAGTCCCGTATGTGTTCATATACCATTCGTCCGATAGCGATGAAACTTGGGTGAGATGTTGTATACACTTACGTGAAGGTTTCAAAATTAGTGAATACATTTCACAGTAGATAGCGCACGAGTAGAATTAACAAATGAGCGACGACACGCAAAGCGTTTCAAGAAAGTCCCGTATGCATTCATATACCATTCGTTCGATAGCTATGAAACTTGCGTAAAATGTTGTGTACACTTCAGGGAAATTTTCTGGCTTAGTAAATCCACTTTACAATAGGCAGCGCACGAGTAGATTCAACAAATGAGCTACGACGCGCGAATCATTTCAACAAAGTCACGTATGCGTTCATATACCATTCGCCCGATAGCGATGAAACTAGGCTGAGATTTTGTGTGCACTCCAGGGAAGGTTTCTGGCTTAGTAAATCCCTTTAAAATAGGTAGAGCACGAGTAGAATCAACAAATGAGCGACGACGCGGGAAGCGTTTCAACAAATTCCCATATAAGGTCATATACCATTCATCCGATAGCGATGAAACTTGGGTGAGATGTGACACTCCAGGGAAGGTTTCTGGCTTAGTACGTCCATTTTACAATAGGTAGCGCACCAGTAGATTCAACAAATGAGCGATGACACGCGAAGCGTTTCAACAAAGTCCCGTATAAGGTCATATACCATTCGTCTGATAATGATGAATGTTTGGTGAATTGTTGTGTACACTCCAGGAAAGGTTTCTGGCTGAGTAAATCCATTTTACAAAACGAAGCGCACGTTCAGATTCAACAAATGAGTGACTACGCGCGAAGCGTTTCGACAACGTCCCGTATACGTTCACATACCATTCATCCGATTGCGATGAAACTTGGGTGAGATGTTGTGTACACTCCAGGGAAGGTTTCTGGCTGAGTACATCCATATTACAATATGTAGCGCAAGAGTAGAATCAACAAATGAGCGACGACACGTGAAGCGTTTCAACCAAGTACCGATATGCATTCATATACCATTCGTCCGATAGCTATGAAACTTGGGTGAGATGTTGTGTGCACTTCATGGAAGGTTTCTGGCTTAGTAAATCCACTTTAAAATATGCAGCGCACAAGTAGATTCAACAAATGAGGGACGATGCGCGAAGAGTTTCAACAAAGTCCCGTATAAGGTCATATACCATTCTGCCGTTAGCGGTGAAACTTGGGTGAAATATGGTGGACACTCCAAGGAAGGTCTCTGGCTTAGTAAATACATTTCACAGTAGGTAGCACACGAGTAGATTCGACAAATGAACGACGACACGCGGAGCGTTTCAATACAGTCCCCCTATGTCTTCATATCCCATTAGTCCGATAGCGATGAAACTTGAGTGAAATGTTGTGGACACTTACGTGACGGTTTCTAACTTAGTAAATACATTTTACAGTAGGTAGCGCACGAGTAGATTCAACAAATGAGTGACGGGGCGCGAATCGTTTAAAGAAAATCCGGTATGCGTTCATATACTATTCATCCGATTGCGATGAAACATTGATCAGTTATTGTGTACACGCCAGGGAAGTGTTTCGACTTAGTAAATCAATTTAACAATAAGTAGCGCAAGAGTTGATGCAACAAATGGGTGACGACGCGCGAAGCGTTTCAACAAAATCCCCTATTGCGTTCATATAACCTTCTTCGATTGTGATGAAACCTTGATGAGTTATATTATTGTGTACACGCCAGGGAAGGGCTTCGACTTAGTAATACATTTCTCAATAGGTAGCGCACGAGTAGATTCAACAAATGCACAGCGCACGAATCGTTTAAACAAAACCCCGTATACGTGCATATACTGTACCATTCATCCGATTGCGATGAAACATTGATGAGTTATTGTGTACACGCCAGGGAAGGGTTTCGACTTAGTAAATCAATTTCACAATAGGTAGCGCACGAGTATATGCAACAAATGTGTGACGACGCGCGAAGCGTTTCAACAAAATCCCCTATGCGTTAACCTTCTTCGATTGTGATAAAACCTTGATGAGTTATTGTGTACACCCCAGGGTAGGGTTCCGACTTAGTAAATCCATTTCTGAATAGGTAGCGTACGAGTAGAATCAACAAATGAGTGACAGCGCACGAATTGTTCAAACAAAATCCCGTTTACGTTCATATGCCATTCATCCGATTGCGATGAAACTTTTGAAAGTTGTTATGCACGCTTTCACGAATGATTCTAAATTAGAAAATCCATTTTACGATAGCTTAGAGGCAGTTAACGGAAATTGAAAAACATGTTGTGTATCCAAAAGCACTTCAAGAAACAGAATTTCAACGCCAACACTTTCTTTGATTGGCATTGCAACGCATGCCGGGTACAGCTTGTATCATATAAAACTCATTTTAGACTTATGAGTCTACAATTCTGGGTTGAGGATAAAAATAGGCATTTAAGATGGAATCCCCGCCTTACTGATCAGAGATCACACTGCCACACATTCTTCCACATGCAATTTAAAATAAATCTCCATAGTTGTCATTTGACATAGTTAGTAGGTTTCTCTACCTTTGTACTGAGAGCACTGATATCGGTATTTGGAATATTTGCAAGAAAGAATGCAGCAGCATGGTATGTTATAATTGCTCGATACACAGCTCGAGCGTGTTGGCGCATACCTATTGCTCAGTTGGGTACGCGGCTGGTTGCTAAGTCTGTATACACGTAATGTTTGCAATTATTGAGTAACAAATCTTTCGTCAACACCGAATGAACAATTTATTTGGTCATGCATCACCTATTATTTTAAATGGTGGTATTGTTGTTACACAACAGGACCACCTCGTGGTGCACTAACTAGCATTCTAATCCAGAGGTCCAGCTATAATTTCCGGCTCTGCTAAAATAAATATTAATTCTGGTTTTTACACTTCAACTTGGCTTATATATATATGATAATACAGTCGAATTTCGTTATATCGAAGTGCTTTCGGAGATAGAAATTACTTCGAGCTATCGAAAATTCGCGATATAGAAATGCATTAAAAAAAAGGGGGTTCTATTATCGTAAATACATAAATAGTCTACTGTTGTTAGCTTTCTTTCACTGTGTGAGGTGCACATTGACCTCAATTAGCCTTAAATAGCACGATAAGCTACTGACAGAAATGCACAGTCCAGGGTGGGGCGTGGTGGCGTAGCGGTCAAGCTGTTGGCCTCTCACCAAGGTGGACGGGGTTCGTTTCTCGTCAATGCATGTGAGATTTTCGAAGTGAAATGCCATATCCTGTGGTTCGGATTCCACGTATAAAGGAGGTCCCGTGGCTCATAATCACAAGATTCACGGTCACGTAAAACTACAATCTTTCTTTACACAGTCCAGGTACCCTACACAACCTGAATCCATATTGTAATTCTCATGTCACATTTAAAGGACGTAATTCAACTGCATTTTCACCCCAACGTCGGAATAATGACACATATTTTATGTCTGGGGAACAAAACATCATTCGAGTTATCGAAATATTCCAATAATAGAACTTCGAATTATAGAAAAAGCATAGGGAGTCAATCAATAACTCTTCCCCATGTATAGTATTGACCCCTGGCTATGAGTGAATATACACTCCCGTCGAACAATATGAAGAAACTTTAATGTTCAGCGGGAATGTATATCCCCATACGTCTAGGCGTCGTCACCAGCTGCAAAGAAGAGAACGGAAGAGCCCAGAGTTGTTGCTTATGAGATCTTGCATTCCCACCGCTGATATTCCTTCCAAGATTGATCCAAATACACGCAGCCTAGGTTAATATATGGCCCTATTAACCTGATCTTACTGTCAGTGTTGCTGTATTTAAAGGCCTACACATCGCGGTAATCTGCCCCGTGCGTGTGTGTGAACAATGTCTGATAATCTCTGTTGTTCTGGTGTCTGCAGTGGAGTGTGTATTTGTAATTGAGGCTAGGAACGGGAAAGACGAGGCCGTGTCTTTAGTAAGGTAACATACTACATAAATTTTCCTGGAGTAAAAGAGGGAAACCGCGGAAAACTTCTTCTAGGATAGCTGAGGTGCGAAACATACCCATCTCTTCCCAGTTTTGCCTCATGAGGCTGAGTGTACCACGTTCCAATCCTCAGAACAGAATCAAGCCAGTAACCAAACCCAGAACCGTTCCCGGGACCACAGGTAGGCTACAGAGTGTCCTGAATCTCACACGCATATTAAAGCTTCCCTTTAAGACGTGCGTCCATATCGATCATAGCCACTCATGTGCTATGGGGCTTGTAAAGGGGATGGAACGTGTCATCTCTGCCTTCAAAAAGTTCAAGGAATAAGTGTATTTCCCCAGAAACAGACAAACTTGCAATAATTCAAAGCTCACTCCCCAGCGACTGTAGAGTTGAAAGTCGCATTGAGAAAGCCTTTCCAGCCCCCACTCTCAGAGGTTTTTATCCCCGATGTAGGCCACATCCGGCAGTGCAGCGAAATCAATGTAGAGCCTTACGGACTAATGCAGGACAAAAATGGCGGTAGAAACTGAATTAAAAGTCAATTTATAGCAAAATAAATTGCATCCATTCTACATTAATAGTGCATCGACCTGCTGTAAATACGTAGTGCCATTGCCATGTATTTCCGGTGCAAAGTTGTGGTATCGTTTAAAATCAGAGCTGTAGTTTTGGTATAATACCAAATCGGAATATTATACAGTATAATAGGTGGTATCATTGGTAACATTTGTTGGATTCATGACATGAATGCTTGTAAGGAATATGAATATTTTAATCCTACTTTCGATTTTTGCAAAAAAAAAAATAATGAAAGTAGACTTATGAGATCTACACGGGGCAAAAGTTGTCAGTCTGTCTGTGTGTGTGTATGTGTGTGTGTATATCTGCCCCCTCCCCCCTATCAATTCGAACACGACGAAACCGAATTGAACGAAATTTAGTACAGAGGCAGCACTAGCAAAGGGCACCTCAGTGTCACATTTTATATCGTCGCCATCTTTACCAAAACTGAATGGCGGCCACCCAAACGTTCAAAATGTAAAATCAAATTACGACTAAATGAATCATCCGATCTCTATGAAATTTTAGGGGCCGATAACCTAGATGTTAGGCCCCTTAAAACAACAATTATCATCTTCATCATATCTATGAAATTTGGTAACAATATACCTTCATATGAGACGCGTCTTTCGCCCAAACTACAAGGTCATCAGTCGTACCATTTCAAGATGCTGGCCGTGTGAATTATTCAAGAATTATAATGCATAACCCTAGAACCCACCAATTCCGATTATTTGTTATGGAAAATGATGTTATTTTTGTCACGCCAATAGTATTATAACGTTATCATACATACATACTGTACATGCACTCCAAAGAAACACAAACAGGTATTTGTCTCCAAATTAAATATACAAGTAGACTAGCTATATTAATAAAACCAAAATCAAAACATAATAACAATTACAAAGTCTTTGCATGGCACTGACGGCTTATATTTGAATGAAAAATAAACACTTATTTTTGAAAAAGAAAGCAGCAAGATATTTTTCAGAAAAGAATTTACAAAACATAGGGAGCAAAACTAGAATATTTTATCTCCAAGATTAATCGACGACTTCATCAGACGACAATTTGGATTTTCAGTATAACTGCGTGGTTTATGTACTCGTTCTGAGAAAGGTTCTATAAACATCTTAATAGAAGGCGTGATCAAAAAGTGTCAGTTTGACGGCCGTACAGCCCAGAACCCGTATGACAATCAGGCAAAGTGAGGTACTCATCCCGCCGACGCACCAGGTTGAAGATCCACGAGTGGTAAAACACCGTGTCTTGCTGCGTGAAGAAGTCCGTAACCGCCTGCTGCACATCCTTGTCCCACAGGAATCGTTGAACCTTCAAGGGAACGAAGGCATGATAATCACATGGGGAGAGATCAGGACTATAGGGTAGATCCTCGAGTGTCTCCCATTTGAGTTGGCGTAGCTTCTGCGTTACGACCTTTGCGGCATGGGAACATGCGTTATCATGAAGCTGCATCACCTCTTGTCACAGTTTTCACGGACGCTTCACCTTAATTGCACGCCGTAATTTTCCAGTGTTGCGCAGTACCGTTCCCCAGTGATTAAGACACCAGGTTCCTTGAAATCAGTAAGCAATGGGCCCCGGTAATCAAAGAACAGAGTGAGCATCCCCTTTCCAGTGACTGGTTGGCTCTTGAACTTCTTGGGACGAGGGGACGATGGAGGACACCACTGCATCGTCGACACTTTTGATTCCGGTTCTCAGTGGTGGCACCAGCTTTCGTCACCTGTAAAAATGCGCTCCAGGAACGTGTTGCCTTCAACATTGAAACATATCAGGTGTGCCTTTCGTTCGGCATTCAACGCCCGGGATATCACTGCAACAATGCGCTCCAGGAAAGTGTTGCCTTCAACATTGAAACATATCAGGTGTGCCTTTCGTTCGGCATTCAACGCCCGGGATATCACTGCAGCAATGCGCTCCAGGAAAGTGTTGCCTTCAACATTGAAACATATCAGGTGTGCCTTTCGTTCGGCATTCAACGCCCGGGATATCACTGCAACAATGCGCTCCAGGAAAGTGTTGCCTTCAACATTGAAACATATCAGGTGTGCCTTTCGTTCGGCATTCAACGCCCGGGATATCACTGCAACAATGCGCTCCAGGAAAGTGTTGCCTTCAACATTGAAACATATCAGGTGTGCCTTTCGTTCGGCATTCAACGCCCGGGATATCACTGCAGCAATGCGCTCCAGGAAAGTGTTGCCTTCAACATTGAAACATATCAGGTGTGCCTTTCGTTCGGCATTCAACGCCCGGGATATCACTGCAACAATGCGCTCCAGGAAAGTGTTGCCTTCAACATTGCAACATATCAGGTGTGCCTTTCGTTCGGCATTCAACGCCCGGGATATCACTGCAACAATGCGCTCCAGGAAAGTGTTGCCTTCAACATTGAAACATATCAGGTGTGCCTTTCGTTCGGCATTCAACGCCCGGGATATCACTGCAACAATGCGCTCCAGGAAAGTGTTGCCTTCAACATTGAAACATATCAGGTGTGCCTTTCGTTCGGCATTCAACGCCCGGGATATCACTGCAACAATGCGCTCCAGGAAAGTGTTGCCTTCAACATTGAAACTCATCAGGTGTGCCTTTCGTTCGGCATTCAACGCCCGGGATATCACTGCAACAATGCGCTCCAGGAAATTGTTGCCTTCAACATTGAAACATATCAGGTGTGCCTTTCGTTCGGCATTCAACGCCCGGGATATCACTGCAACAATGCGCTCCAGGAAAGTGTTGCCTTCAACATTGAAACATATCAGGTGTGCCTTTCGTTCGGCATTCAACGCCCGGGATATCACTGCAACAATGCGCTCCAGGAAAGTGTTGCCTTCAACATTGAAACATATCAGGTGTGCCTTTCGTTCGGCATTCAACGCCCGGGATATCACTGCAACAATGCGCTCCAGGAAAGTGTTGCCTTCAACATTGAAACATATCAGGTGTGCCTTTCGTTCGGCATTCAACGCCCGGGATATCACTGCAACAATGCGCTCCAGGAAAGTGTTGCCTTCAACATTGAAACATATCAGGTGTGCCTTTCGTTCGGCATTCAACGCCCGGGATATCACTGCAACAATACGCTCCAGGAAAGTGTTGCCTTCAACATTGAAACTCATCAGGTGTGCCTTTCGTTCGGCATTCTACGCCCGGGATATCACTGCAACAATGCGCTCCAGGAAAGTGTTGCCTTCAACATTGAAACATATCAGGTGTGCCTTTCGTTCGGCATTCAACGCCCGGGATATCACTGCAACAATGCGCTCCAGGAAAGTGTTGCCTTCAACATTGAAACATATCAGGTGTGCCTTTCGTTCGGCATTCAACGCCCGGGATATCACTGCAACAATGCGCTCCAGGAAAGTGTTGCCTTCAACATTGAAACATATCAGGTGTGCCTTTCGTTCGGCATTCAACGCCCGGGATATCACTGCAACAATGCGCTCCAGGAAAGTGTTGCCTTCAACATTGAAACATATCAGGTGTGCCTTTCGTTCGGCATTCAACGCCCGGGATATCACTGCAACAATGCGCTCCAGGAAAGTGTTGCCTTCAACATTGAAATATATCAGGTGTGCCTTTCGTTCGGCATTCAACGCCCGGGATATCACTGCAACAATGCGCTCCAGGAAAGTGTTGCCTTCAACATTGAAACATATCAGGTGTGCCTTTCGTTCGGCATTCAACGCCCGGGATATCACTGCAACAATGCGCTCCAGGAAAGTGTTGCCTTCAACATTGAAACATATCAGGTGTGCCTTTCGTTCGGCATTCAACGCCCGGGATATCACTGCAACAATGCGCTCCAGGAAAGTGTTGCCTTCAACATTGAAACATATCAGGTGTGCCTTTCGTTCGGCATTCAACGCCCGGGATATCACTGCAACAATGCGCTCCAGGAAAGTGTTGCCTTCAACATTGAAACATATCAGGTGTGCCTTTCGTTCGGCATTCAACGACCGGGATATCACTGCAAAAATGCGCTCCAGGAAAGTGTTGCCTTCAACATTGAAACATATCAGGTGTGCCTTTCGTTCGGCATTCAACGCCCGGGATATCACTGCAGCAATGCCCTCCAGGAACGTGTTGCCTTCAACATTGAAACATATCAGGTGTGCCTTTCGTTCGGCATTCAACGCCCGGGATATCACTGCAACAATGCGCTCCAGGAAAGTGTTGCCTTCAACATTGAAACTCATCAGGTGTGCCTTTCGTTCGGCATACAACGCCCGGGATATCACTGCAGCAATGCGCTCCAGGAAAGTGTTGCCTTCAACATTGAAACATATCAGGTGTGCCTTTCGTTCGGCATTCAACGCCCGGGATATCACTGCAACAATGCGCTCCAGGAAAGTGTTGCCTTCAACATTGAAACATATCAGGTGTGCCTTTCGTTCGGCATTCAACGCCCGGGATATCACTGCAACAATGCGCTCCAGGAAAGTGTTGCCTTCAACATTGAAACATATCAGGTGTGCCTTTCGTTCGGCATTCAACGCCCGGGGTATCACTGCAACAATGCGCTCCAGGAAAGTGTTGCCTTCAACATTGAAACATATCAGGTGTGCCTTTCGTTCGGCATTCAACGCCCGGGATATCACTGCAGCAATGCGCTCCAGGAAAGTGTTGCCTTCAGCATTGAAACATATCAGGTGTGCCTTTCGTTCGGCATTCAACGCCCGGGATATCACTGCAACAATGCGCTCCAGGAAAGTGTTGCCTTCAACATTGAAACTCATCAGGTGTGCCTTTCGTTCGGCATTCAACGCCCGGGATATCACTGCAACAATGCGCTCCAGGAAAGTGTTGCCTTCAACATTGAAACATATCAGGTGTGCCTTTCGTTCGGCATTCAACGCCCGGGATATCACTGCAACAATGCGCTCCAGGAAAGTGTTGCCTTCAACATTGAAACATATCAGGTGTGCCTTTCGTTCGGCATTCAACGCCCGGGATATCACTGCAACAATGCGCTCCAGGAAAGTGTTGCCTTCAACATTGAAACATATCAGGTGTGCCTTTCGTTCGGCATTCAACGCCCGGGATATCACTGCAACAATGCGCTCCAGGAAAGTGTTGCCTTCAACATTGAAACATATCAGGTGTGCCTTTCGTTCGGCATTCAACGCCCGGGATATCACTGCAACAATGCGCTCCAGGAAAGTGTTGCCTTCAACATTGAAACATATCAGGTGTGCCTTTCGTTCGGCATTCAACGACCGGGATATCATTGCAGCAATGCGCTCCAGGAAAGTGTTGCCTTCAACATTGAAACATATCAGGTGTGCCTTTCGTTCGGCATTCAACGCCCGGGATATCACTGCAGCAATGCGCTCCAGGAAAGTGTTGCCTTCAACATTGAAACATATCAGGTGTGCCTTTCGTTCGGCATTCAACGCCCGGGATATCACTGCAGCAATGCGCTCCAGGAAAGTGTTGCCTTCAACATTGAAACATATCAGGTGTGCCTTTCGTTCGGCATTCAACGCCCGGGATATCACTGCAACAATGCGCTCCAGGAAAGTGTTGCCTTCAACATTGAAACATATCAGGTGTGCCTTTCGTTCGGCATTCAACGCCCGGGATATCACTGCAACAATGCGCTCCAGGAAAGTGTTGCCTTCAACATTGAAACATATCAGGTGTGCCTTTCGTTCGGCATTCAACGCCCGGGATATCACTGCAACAATGCGCTCCAGGAAAGTGTTGCCTTCAACATTGAAACATATCAGGTGTGCCTTTCGTTCGGCATTCAACGCCCGGGATATCACTGCAACAATGCGCTCCAGGAAAGTGTTGCCTTCAACATTGAAACTCATCAGGTGTGCCTTTCGTTCGGCATTCAACGCCCGGGATATCACTGCAACAATGCGCTCCAGGAAAGTGTTGCCTTCAACATTGAAACATATCAGGTGTGCCTTTCGTTCGGCATTCAACGCCCGGGATATCACAGCAACAATGCGCTCCAGGAAAGTGTTGCCTTCAACATTGAAACATATCAGGTGTGCCTTTCGTTCGGCATTCAACGCCCGGGATATCACTGCAACAATGCGCTCCAGGAAAGTGTTGCCTTCAACATTGAAACATATCAGGTGTGCCTTTCGTTCGGCATTCAACGCCCGGGATATCACTGCAACAATGCGCTCCAGGAAAGTGTTGCCTTCAACATTGAAACATATCAGGTGTGCCTTTCGTTCGGCATTCAACGCCCGGGATATCACTGCAGCAATGCGCTCAAGGAAAGTGTTGCCTTCAACATTGAAACTCATCAGGTGTGCCTTTCGTTCGGCATTCAACGCCCGGTATATCACTGCAACAATGCGCTCCAGGAAAGTGTTGCCTTCAACATTGAAACATATCAGGTGTGCCTTTCGTTCGGCATTCAACGCCCGGGATATCACTGCAACAATGCGCTCCAGGAAAGTGTTGCCTTCAACATTGAAACATATCAGGTGTGCCTTTCGTTCGGCATTCAACGCCCGGGATATCACTGCAACAATGCGCTCCAGGAAAGTGTTGCCTTCAACATTGAAACATATCAGGTGTGCCTTTCGTTCGGCATTCAACGCCCGGGATATCACTGCAACAATGCGCTCCAGGAAAGTGTTGCCTTCAACATTGAAACTCATCAGGTGTGCCTTTCGTTCGGCATTCAACGCCCGGGATATCACTGCAACAATGCGCTCCAGGAAAGTGTTGCCTTCAACATTGAAACATATCAGGTGTGCCTTTCGTTCGGCATTCAACGCCCGGGATATCACTGCAACAAATGCGCTCCAGGAAAGTGTTGCCTTCAACATTGAAACTGATCAGGGGTGCCTTTCGTTCGGCATTCAACGCCCGGGATATCACTGCAACAATGCGCTCCAGGAAAGTGTTGCCTTCAACATTGAAACATATCAGGTGTGCCTTTCGTTCGGCGTTCAACGCCCGGGATATCACAGCAACAATGCGCTCCAGGAAAGTGTTGCCTTCAACATTGAAACATGTCAGGTGTTCCTTTCGTTCGGCATTCAACGCCCGGGATATCACTGCAACAATGCGCTCCAGGAAAGTGTTGCCTTCAACATTGAAACATATCAGGTGTGCCTTTCGTTCGGCATTCAACGCCCGGGATATCACTGCAACAATGCGCTCCAGGAAAGTGTTGCCTTCAACATTGAAACATATCAGGTGTGCCTTTCGTTCGGCATTCAACGCCCGGGATATCACTGCAACAATGCGCTCCAGGAAAGTGTTGCCTTCAACATTGAAACATATCAGGTGTGCCTTTCGTTCGGCATTCAACGCCCGGGATATCACTGCAACAATGCGCTCCAGGAAAGTGTTGCCTTCAACATTGAAACTCATCAGGTGTGCCTTTCGTTCGGCATTCAACGCCCGGGATATCACTGCAGCAATGCCCTCCAGGAAAGTGTTGCCTTCAACATTGAAACATATCAGGTGTGCCTTTCGTTCGGCATTCAACGCCCGGGATATCACTGCAACAATGCGCTCCAGGAAAGTGTTGCCTTCAACATTGAAACATATCAGGTGTGCCTTTCGTTCGGCATTCAACGCCCGGGATATCACTGCAACAATGCGCTCCAGGAAAGTGTTGCCTTCAACATTGAAACATATCAGGTGTGCCTTTCGTTCGGCATTCAACGCCCGGGATATCACTGCAGCAATGCGCTCCAGGAAAGTGTTGCCTTCAACATTGAAACATATCAGGTGTGCCTTTCGTTCGGCATTCAACGCCCGGGATATCACTGCAGCAATGCCCTCCAGGAAAGTGTTGCCTTCA
The DNA here is from genome assembly GCA_946902985.2 of Meconema thalassinum. Classification (NCBI taxonomy): domain Eukaryota; kingdom Metazoa; phylum Arthropoda; class Insecta; order Orthoptera; family Tettigoniidae; genus Meconema; species Meconema thalassinum. Next base: position 240,800,439 of record OX336391.1, read on the forward strand.
ACATTGAAACATATCAGGTGTGCCTTTCGTTCGGCATTCAACGCCCGGGATATCACTGCAGCAATGCCCTCCAGGAAAGTGTTGCCTTCAACATTGAAACATATCAGGTGTGCCTTTCGTTCGGCATTCAACGCCCGGGATATCACTGCAACAATGCGCTCCAGGAAAGTGTTGCCTTCAACATTGAAACATATCAGGTGTGCCTTTCGTTCGGCATTCAACGCCCGGGATATCACTGCAACAATGCGCTCCAGGAAAGTGTTGCCTTCAACATTGAAACATATCAGGTGTGCCTTTCGTTCGGCATTCAACGCCCGGGATATCACTGCAACAATGCGCTCCAGGAAAGTGTTGCCTTCAACATTGAAACATATCAGGTGTGCCTTTCGTTCGGCATTCAACGCCCGGGATATCACTGCAACAATGCGCTCCAGGAAAGTGTTGCCTTCAACATTGAAACATATCAGGTGTGCCTTTCGTTCGGCATTCAACGCCCGGGATATCACTACAACAATGCGCTCCAGGAAAGTGTTGCCTTCAACATTGAAACTCATCAGGTGTGCCTTTCGTTCGGCATTCAACGCCCGGGATATCACTGCAACAATGCGCTCCAGGAAAGTGTTGCCTTCAACATTGAAACATATCAGGTGTGCCTTTCGTTCGGCATTCAACGCCCGGGATATCACTGCAACAATGCGCTCCAGGAAAGTGTTGCCCTCAACATTGAAACATATCAGGTGTGCCTTTCGTTCGGCATTCAACGCCCAGGATATCACTGCAACAATGCGCTCCAGGAAAGTGTTGCCTTCAACATTGAAACATATCAGGTGTGCCTTTCGTTCGGCATTCAACGCCCGGGATATCACTGCAACAATGCGCTCCAGGAAAGTGTTGCCTTCAACATTGAAACATATCAGGTGTGCCTTTCGTTCGGCATTCAACGCCCGGGATATCACTGCAACAATGTGCTCCAGGAAAGTGTTGTCTTCAACATTGAAACATATCAGGTGTGCCTTTCGTTCGGCATTCAACGCCCGGGATATCACTGCAACAATGCGCTCCAGGAAAGTGTTGCCTTCAACATTGAAACATATCAGGTGTGCCTTTCGTTCGGCATTCAACGCCCGGGATATCACTGCAACAATGCGCTCCAGGAAAGTGTTGCCTTCAACATTGAAACATATCATGTGTGCCTTTCGTTCGGCATTCAACGCCCGGGATATCACTGCAACAATGCGCTCCAGGAAAGTGTTGCCTTCAACATTGAAACATATCAGGTGTGCCTTTCGTTCGGCATTCAACGCCCGGGATATCACTGCAACAATGCGCTCCAGGAAAGTGTTGCCTTCAACATTGAAACATATCAGGTGTGCCTTTCGTTCGGCATTCAACGCCCGGGATATCACTGCAACAATGCGCTCCAGGAAAGTGTTGCCTTCAATATTGAAACATATCAGGTGTGCCTTTCGTTCGGCATTCAACGCCCGGGATATCACTGCAACAATGCGCTCCAGCAAAGTGTTGCCTTCAACATTGAAACATATCAGGTGTGCCTTTCGTTCGGCATTCAACGCCCAGGATATCACTGCAGCAATGCGCTCCAGGAAAGTGTTGCCTTCAACATTGAAACATATCAGGTGTGCCTTTCGTTCGGCATTCAACGCCCGGGATATCACTGCAACAATGCTCTCCAGGAAAGTGTTGCCTTCAACATTGAAACATATCAGGTGTGCCTTTCGTTCGGCATTCAACTCCCGGGATATCACTGCAACAATGCGCTCCAGGAAAGTGTTGCCTTCAACATTGAAACATATCAGGTGTGCCTTTCGTTCGGCATTCAACGCCCGGGATATCACTGCAACAATGCGCTCCAGGAAAGGGTTGCCTTCAACATTGAAACATATCAGGTGTGCCTTTCGTTCGGCATTCAACGCCCGGGATATCACTGCAACAATGCGCTCCAGGAAAGTGTTGCCTTCAACATTGAAACATATCAGGTGTGCCTTTCGTTCGGCATTCAACGCCCGGGATATCACTGCAACAATGCGCTCCAGGAAAGTGTTGCCTTCAACATTGAAACATATCAGGTGTGCCTTTCGTTCGGCATTCAACGCCCGGGATATCACTGCAACAATGCGCTCCAGGAAAGTGTTGCCTTCAACATTGAAACTCATCAGGTGTGCCTTTCGTTCGGCATTCAACGCCCGGGATATCACTGCAACAATGCGCTCCAGGAAAGTGTTGCCTTCAACATTGAAACATATCAGGTGTGCCTTTCGTTCGGCATTCAACGCCCGGGATATCACTGCAACAATGCGCTCCAGGAAAGTGTTGCCTTCAACATTGAAACATATCAGGTGTGCCTTTCGTTCGGCATTCAACGCCCGGGATATCACTGCAACAATGCGCTGCAGGAAAGTGTTGCCTTCAACATTGAAACATATCAGGTGTGCCTTTCGTTCGGCATTCAACGCCCGGGATATCACTGCAACAATGCGCTCCAGGAAAGTGTTGCCTTCAACATTGAAACATATCAGGTGTGCCTTTCGTTCGGCATTCAACGCCCGGGATATCACTGCAACAATGCGCTCCAGGAAAGTGTTGCCTTCAACATTGAAACATATCAGGTGTGCCTTTCGTTCGGCATTCAACGCCCGGGATATCACTGCAACAATGCGCTCCAGGAAAGTGTTGCCTTCAACATTGAAACATATCAGGTGTGCCTTTCGTTCGGCATTCAACGCCCGGGATATCACTGCAGCAATGCGCTCCAGGAAAGTGTTGCCTTCAACATTGAAACATATCAGGTTTGCCTTTCGTTCGGCATTCAACGCCCGGGATATCACTGCAGCAATGCCCTCCAGGAAAGTGTTGCCTTCAACATTGAAACATATCAGGTGTGCCTTTCGTTCGGCATTCAACGCCCGGGATATCACTGCAGCAATGCCCTCCAGGAAAGTGTTGCCTTCAACATTGAAACATATCAGGTGTGCCTTTCGTTCGGCATTCAACGCCCGGGATATCACTGCAACAATGCGCTCCAGGAAAGTGTTGCCTTCAACATTGAAACATATCAGGTGTGCCTTTCGTTCGGCATTCAACGCCCGGGATATCACTGCAACAATGCGCTCCAGGAAAGTGTTGCCTTCAACATTGAAACATATCAGGTGTGCCTTTCGTTCGGCATTCAACGCCCGGGATATCACTGCAACAATGCGCTCCAGGAAAGTGTTGCCTTCAACATTGAAACATATCAGGTGTGCCTTTCGTTCGGCATTCAACGCCCGGGATATCACTGCAACAATGCGCTCCAGGAAAGTGTTGCCTTCAACATTGAAACATATCAGGTGTGCCTTTCGTTCGGCATTCAACGCCCGGGATATCACTGCAACAATGCGCTCCAGGAATGTGTTGCCTTCAACATTGAAACTCATCAGGTGTGCCTTTCGTTCGGCATTCAACGCCCGGGATATCACTGCAACAATGCGCTCCAGGAAAGTGTTGCCTTCAACATTGAAACATATCAGGTGTGCCTTTCGTTCGGCATTCTACGCCCGGGATATCACTGCAACAATGCGCTCCAGGAAAGTGTTGCCCTCAACATTGAAACATATCAGGTGTGCCTTTCGTTCGGCATTCAACGCCCAGGATATCACTGCAACAATGCGCTCCAGGAAAGTGTTGCCTTCAACATTGAAACATATCAGGTGTGCCTTTCGTTCGGCATTCAACGCCCGGGATATCACTGCAACAATGCGCTCCAGGAAAGTGTTGCCTTCAACATTGAAACATATCAGGTGTGCCTTTCGTTCGGCATTCAACGCCCGGGATATCACTGCAACAATGCGCTCCAGGAAAGTGTTGTCTTCAACATTGAAACATATCAGGTGTGCCTTTCGTTCGGCATTCAACGCCCGGGATATCACTGCAACAATGCGCTCCAGGAAAGTGTTGCCTTCAACATTGAAACATATCAGGTGTGCCTTTCGTTCGGCATTCAACGCCCGGGATATCACTGCAACAATGCGCTCCAGGAAAGTGTTGCCTTCAACATTGAAACATATCATGTGTGCCTTTCGTTCGGCATTCAACGCCCGGGATATCACTGCAACAATGCGCTCCAGGAAAGTGTTGCCTTCAACATTGAAACATATCAGGTGTGCCTTTCGTTCGGCATTCAACGCCCGGGATATCACTGCAACAATGCGCTCCAGGAAAGTGTTGCCTTCAACATTGAAACATATCAGGTGTGCCTTTCGTTCGGCATTCAACGCCCGGGATATCACTGCAACAATGCGCTCCAGGAAAGTGTTGCCTTCAATATTGAAACATATCAGGTGTGCCTTTCGTTCGGCATTCAACGCCCGGGATATCACTGCAACAATGCGCTCCAGCAAAGTGTTGCCTTCAACATTGAAACATATCAGGTGTGCCTTTCGTTCGGCATTCAACGCCCAGGATATCACTGCAGCAATGCGCTCCAGGAAAGTGTTGCCTTCAACATTGAAACATATCAGGTGTGCCTTTCGTTCGGCATTCAACGCCCGGGATATCACTGCAACAATGCTCTCCAGGAAAGTGTTGCCTTCAACATTGAAACATATCAGGTGTGCCTTTCGTTCGGCATTCAACGCCCGGGATATCACTGCAACAATGCGCTGCAGGAAAGTGTTGCCTTCAACATTGAAACATATCAGGTGTGCCTTTCGTTGTGCATTCAACGCCCGGGATATCACTGCAACAATGCGCTCCAGGAAAGGGTTGCCTTCAACATTGAAATATATCAGGTGTGCCTTTCGTTCGGCATTCAACGCCCGGGATATCACTGCAACAATGCGCTCCAGGAAAGTGTTGCCTTCAACATTTAAACATATCAGGTGTGCCTTTCGTTCGGCATTCAACGCCCGGGATATCACTGCAACAATGCGCTCCAGGAAAGTGTTGCCTTCAACATTGAAACATATCAGGTGTTCCTTTCGTTCGGCATTCAACGCCCGGGATATCACTGCAACAATGCGCTCCAGGAAAGTGTTGCCTTCAACATTGAAACTCATCAGGTGTGCCTTTCGTTCGGCATTCAACGCCCGGGATATCACTGCAACAATGCGCTCCAGGAAAGTGTTGCTTTCAACATTGAAACATATCAGGTGTGCCTTTCGTTCGGCATTCAACGCCCGGGATATCACTGCAACAATGCGCTCCAGGAAAGTGTTGCCTTCAACATTGAAACATATCAGGCGTGCCTTTCGTTCGGCATTCAACGCCCGGGATATCACTGCAACAATGCGCTCCAGGAAAGTGTTACCTTCAACATTGAAACATATCAGGTGTGCCTTTCGTTCGGCATTCAACGCCCGGGATATCACTGCAGCAATGCGCTCCAGGAAAGTGTTGCCTTCAACATTGAAACATATCAGGTGTGCCTTTCGTTCGGCATTCAACGCCCGGGATATCACTGCAACAATGCGCTCCAGGAAAGTGTTGCCTTCAACATTGAAACATATCAGGTGTGCCTTTCGTTCGGCATTCAACGCCCGGGATATCACTGCAACAATGCGCTCCAGGAAAGTGTTGCCTTCAACATTGAAACATATCAGGTGTGCCTTTCGTTCGGCATTCAACGCCCGGGATATCACTGCAACAATGCGCTCCAGGAAAGTGTTGCCTTCAACATTGAAACATATCAGGTGTGCCTTTCGTTCGGCATTCAACGCCCGGGATATCACTGCAACAATGCGCTCCAGGAAAGTGTTGCCTTCAACATTGAAACATATCAGGTGTGCCTTTCGTTCGGCATTCAACGCCCGGGATATCACTGCAACAATGCGCTCCAGGAAAGTGTTGCCTTCAACATTGAAACATATCAGGTGTGCCTTTCGTTCGGCATTCAACGCCCGGGATATCACTGCAGCAATGCGCTCCAGGAACGTGTTGCCTTCAACATTGAAACTCATCAGGTGTGCCTTTCGTTCGGCATTCAACGCCCGGGATATCACTGCAGCAATGCGCTCCAGGAAAGTGTTGCCTTCAACATTGAAACATATCAGGTGTGCCTTTCGTTCGGCATTCAACGCCCGGGATATCACTGCAACAATGCGCTCCAGGAAAGTGTTGCCTTCAACATTGAAACATATCAGGTGTGCCTTTCGTTCGGCATTCAACGCCCGGGATATCACTGCAACAATGCGCTCCAGGAAAGTGTTGCCTTCAACATTGAAACATATCAGGTGTGCCTTTCGTTCGGCATTCAACGCCCGGGATATCACTGCAACAATGCGCTCCAGGAAAGTGTTGCCTTCAACATTGAACATATCAGGTGTGCCTTTCGTCGGCATTCAACGCCCGGGATATCACTGCAACAATGCGCTCCAGGAAAGTGTTGCCTTCAACATTGAAACATATCAGGTGTGCCTTTCGTTCGGCATTCAACGCCCGGGATATCACCGCAACAATGCGCTCCAGGAAAGTGTTGCCTTCAACATTGAAACATATCAGGTGTGCCTTTCGTTCGGCATTCAACGCCCGGGATATCACTGCAACAATGCGCTCCAGGAAAGTGTTGCCTTCAACATTGAAACATATCAGGTGTGCCTTTCGTTCGGCATTCAACGCCCGGGATATCACTGCAACAATGCGCTCCAGGAAAGTGTTGCCTTCAACATTGAAACATATCAGGTGTGCCTTTCGTTCGGCATTCAACGCCCGGGATATCACTGCAACAAATGCGCTCCAGGAAAGTGTTGCCTTCAACATTGAAACTCATCAGGTGTGCCTTTCGTTCGGCATTCAACGCCCGGGATATCACTGCAACAATGCGCTCCAGGAAAGTGTTGCCTTCAACATTGAAACTCATCAGGTGTGCCTTTCGTTCGGCATTCAACGCCCGGGATATCACTGCAACAATGCGCTCCAGGAAAGTGTTGCCTTCAACATTGAAACATATCAGGTGTGCCTTTCGTTCGGCATTCAACGCCCGGGATATCACTGCAACAATGCGCTCCAGGAAAGTGTTGCCTTCAACATTGAAACATATCAGGTGTGCCTTTCGTTCGGCATTCAACGCCCGGGATATCACTGCAACAATGCGCTCCAGGAAAGTGTTGCCTTCAACATTGAAACATATCAGGTGTGCCTTTCGTTCGGCATTCAACGCCCGGGATATCACTGCAACAATGCGCTCCAGGAAAGTGTTGCCTTCAACATTGAAACATATCAGGTGTGCCTTTCGTTCGGCATTCAACGCCCGGGATATCACTGCAACAATGCGCTCCAGGAAAGTGTTGCCTTCAACATTGAAACATATCAGGTGTGCCTTTCGTTCGGCATTCAACGCCCGGGATATCACTGCAACAATGCGCTCCAGGAAAGTGTTGCCTTCAACATTGAAACATATCAGGTGTGCCTTTCGTTCGGCATTCAACGCCCGGGATATCACTGCAACAATGCGCTCCAGGAAAGTGTTGCCTTCAACATTGAAACATATCAGGTGTGCCTTTCGTTCGGCATTCAACGCCCGGGATATCACTGCAACAATGCGCTCCAGGAAAGTGTTGCCTTCAACATTGAAACATATCAGGTGTGCCTTTCGTTCGGCATTCAACGCCCGGGATATCACTGCAGCAATGCGCTCCAGGAAAGTGTTGCCTTCAACATTGAAACATATCAGGTGTGCCTTTCGTTCGGCATTCAACGCCCGGGATATCACTGCAGCAATGCGCTCCAGGAAAGTGTTGCCTTCAACATTGAAACATATCAGGTGTGCCTTTCGTTCGGCATTCAACGCCCGGGATATCACTGCAACAATGCGCTCCAGGAAAGTGTTGCCTTCAACATTGAAACATATCAGGTGTGCCTTTCGTTCGGCATTCAACGCCCGGGGTATCACTGCAACAATGCGCTCCAGGAAAGTGTTGCCTTCAACATTGAAACATATCAGGTGTGCCTTTCGTTCGGCATTCAACGCCCGGGATATCACTGCAACAAAGCGCTCCAGGAAAGTGTTGCCTTCAACATTGAAACATATCAGGTATGCCTTTCGTTCGGCATTCAACGCCCGGGATATCACTGCAACAATGCGCTCCAGGAAAGTGTTGCCTTCAACATTGAAACATATCAGGTGTGCCTTTCGTTCGGCATTCAACGCCCGGGATATCACTGCAACAATGCGCTCCAGGAAAGTGTTGCCTTCAACATTGAAACATATCAGGTGTGCCTTTCGTTCGGCATTCAACGCCCGGGATATCACTGCAACAATGCGCTCCAGGAACGTGTTGCCTTCAACATTGAAACATATCAGGTGTGCCTTTCGTTCGGCATTCAACGCCCGGGATATCACTGCAACAATGCGCTCCAGGAAAGTGTTGCCTTCAACATTGAAAAATATCAGGTGTGCCTTTCGTTCGGCATTCAACGCCCGGGATATCACTGCAACAATGCGCTCCAGGAAAGTGTTGCCTTCAACATTGAAACATTTAAGGTGTGCCTTTCGTTCGGCATTCAACGCCCGGGATATCACTGCAACAATGCGCTCCAGGAAAGTGTTGCCTTCAACATTGAAACATATCAGGTGTGCCTTTCGTTCGGCATTCAACGCCAGGGATATCACTGCAACAATGCGCTCCAGGAAAGTGTTGCCTTCAACATAGAAACTCATCAGGTGTGCCTTTCGTTCGGCATTCAACGCCCGGGATATCACTGCAACAATGCGCTCCAGGAAAGTGTTGCCTTCAACATTGAAACATATCAGGTGTGCCTTTCGTTCGGCATTCAACGCCCGGGATATCACTGCAACAATGCGCTCCAGGAAAGTGTTGCCTTCAACATTGAAACATATCAGGTGTGCCTTTCGTTCGGCATTCAACGCCCGGGATATCACTGAAACAATGCGCTCCAGGAAAGTGTTGCCTTCAACATTGAAACATATCAGGTGTGCCTTTCGTTCGGCATTCAACGCCCGGGATATCACTGCAACAATGCGCTCCAGGAAAGTGTTGCCTTCAACATTGAAACATATCAGGTGTGCCTTTCGTTCGGCATTCAACGCCCGGGATATCACTGCAACAATGCGCTCCAGGAAAGTGTTGCCTTCAACATTGAAACATATCAGGTGTGCCTTTCGTTCGGCATTCAACGCCCGGGATATCACTGCAGCAATGCGCTCCAGGAAAGTGTTGCCTTCAACATTGAAACATATCAGGTGTGCCTTTCGTTCGGCATTCAACGCCCTGGATATCACCGCAACAATGCGCTCCAGGAAAGTGTTGCCTTCAACATTGAAACATATCAGGTGTGCCTTTCGTTCGGCATTCAACGCCCGGGATATCACTGCAACAATGCGCTCCAGGAAAGTGTTGCTTTCAACATTGAAACATATCAGGTGTGCCTTTCGTTCGGCATTCAACGCCCGGGATATCACTGCAACAATGCGCTCCAGGAAAGTGTTGCCTTCAACATTGAAACATATCAGGTGTGCCTTTCGTTCGGCATTCAACGCCCGGGATATCACTGCAACAATGCGCTCCAGGAAAGTTTTGCCTTCAACATTGAAACATATCAGGTGTGCCTTTCGTTCGGCATTCAACGCCCGGGATATCACTGCAACAATGCGCTCCAGGAAAGTGTTGCCTTCAACATTGAAACATATCAGGTGTGCCTTTCGTTCGGCATTCAACGCCCGGGATATCACTGCAACAATGCGCTCCAGGAAAGTGTTGCCTTCAACATTGAAACATATCAGGTGTGCCTTTCGTTCGGCATTCAACGCCCGGGATATCACTGCAACAATGCGCTCCAGGAAAGTGTAGCCTTCAACATTGAAACATATCAGGTGTGCCTTTCGTTCGGCATTCAACGCCCGGGATATCACTGCAACAATGCGCTCCAGGAAAGTGTTGCCTTCAACATTGAAACATATCAGGTGTGCCTTTCGTTCGGCATTCAACGCCCGGGATATCACTGCAGCAATGCGCTCCAGGAACGTGTTGCCTTCAACATTGAAACATATCAGGTGTGCCTTTCGTTCGGCATTCAACGCCCGGGATATCACTGCAACAATGCGCTCCAGGAAAGTGTTGCCTTCAACATTGAAACTCATCAGGTGTGCCTTTCGTTCGGCATACAACGCCCGGGATATCACTGCAACAATGCGCTCCAGGAAAGTGTTGCCTTCAACATTGAAACTCATCAGGTGTGCCTTTCGTTCGGCATTCAACGCCCGGGATATCACTGCAACAATGCGCTCCAGGAAAGTGTTGCCTTCAACATTGAAACATATCAGGTGTGCCTTTCGTTCGGCATTCAACGCCCGGGATATCACTGCAACAATGCGCTCCAGGAAAGTGTTGCCTTCAACATTGAAACATATCAGGTGTGCCTTTCGTTCGGCATTCAACGCCCGGGATATCACTGCAACAATGCGCTCCAGGAAAGTGTTGTCTTCAACATTGAAACATATCAGGTGTGCCTTTCGTTCGGCATTCAACGCCCGGGATATCACTGCAACAATGCGCTCCAGGAAAGTGTTGCCTTCAACATTGAAACATATCAGGTGTGCCTTTCGTTCGGCATTCAACGCCCGGGATATCACTGCAGCAATGCGCTCCAGGAAAGTGTTGCCTTCAACATTGAAACATATCAGGTGTGCCTTTCGTTCGGCATTCAACGCCCGGGATATCACTGCAGCAATGCCCTCCAGGAAAGTGTTGCCTTCAACATTGAAACATATCAGGTGTGCCTTTCGTTCGGCATTCAACGCCCGGGATATCACTGCAACAATGCGCTCCAGGAAAGTGTTGCCTTCAACATTGAAACATATCAGGTGTGCCTTTCGTTCGGCATTCAACGCCCGGGATATCACTGCAACAATGCTCTCCAGGAAAGTGTTGCCTTCAACATTGAAACATATCAGGTGTGCCTTTCGTTCGGCATTCAACGCCCGGGATATCACTGCAACAATGCGCTCCAGGAAAGTGTTGCCTTCAACATTGAAACATATCAGGTGTGCCTTTCGTTCGGCATTCAACGCCCGGGATATCACTGCAACAATGCGCTCCAGGAAAGTGTTGCCTTCAACATTGAAACATATCAGGTGTGCCTTTCGTTCGGCATTCAACGCCCGGGATATCACTGCAACAATGCGCTCCAGGAAAGTGTTGCCTTCAACATTGAAACATATCAGGTGTGCCTTTCGTTCGGCATTCAACGCCCGGGATATCACTGCAACAATGCGCTCCAGGAAAGTGTTGCCTTCAACATTGAAACTCATCAGGTGTGCCTTTCGTTCGGCATTCAACGCCCGGGATATCACTGCAGCAATGCGCTCCAGGAAAGTGTTGCCTTCAACATTGAAACATATCAGGTGTGCCTTTCGTTCGGCATTCAACGGCCGGGATATCACTGCAGCAATGCGCTCCAGGAAAGTGTTGCCTTCAACATTGAAACATATCAGGTGTGCCTTTCGTTCGGCATTCAACGCCCGGGATATCACCGCAACAATGCGCTCCAGGAAAGTGTTGCCTTCAACATTGAAACATATCAGGTGTGCCTTTCGTTCGGCATTCAACGCCCGGGATATCACTGCAACAATGCGCTCCAGGAAAGTGTTGCCTTCAACATTGAAACATATCAGGTGTGCCTTTCGTTCGGCATTCAACGCCCGGGATATCACTGCAGCAATGCGCTCCAGGAAAGTGTTGCCTTCAACATTGAAACATATCAGGTGTGCCTTTCGTTCGGCATTCAACGCCCGGGATATCACCGCAACAATGCGCTCCAGGAAAGTGTTGCCTTCAACATTGAAACATATCAGGTGTGCCTTTCGTTCGGCATTCAACGCCCGGGATATCACTGCAACAATGCGCTCCAGGAAAGTGTTGCCTTCAACATTGAAACATATCAGGTGTGCCTTTCGTTCGGCATTCAACGCCCGGGATATCACTGCAACAATGCGCTCCAGGAAAGTGTTGCCTTCAACATTGAAACATATCAGGTGTGCCTTTCGTTCGGCATTCAACGCCTGGGATATCACTGCAACAATGCGCTCCAGGAAAGTGTTGCCTTCAACATTGAAACATATCAGGTGTGCCTTTCGTTCGGCATTCAACGACCGGGATATCACTGCAACAATGCGCTCCAGGAAAGTGTTGCCTTCAACATTGAAACATATCAGGTGTGCCTTTCGTTCGGCATTCAACGCCCGGGATATCACTGCAACAATGCGCTCCAGGAAAGTGTTGCCTTCAACATTGAAACATATCAGGTGTGCCTTTCGTTCGGCATTCAACGCCCGGGATATCACTGCAACAATGCGCTCCAGGAAAGTGTTGCCTTCAACATTGAAACATATCAGGTGTGCCTTTCGTTCGGCATTCAACGCCCGGGATATCACTACAACAATGCGCTCCAGGAAAGTGTTGCCTTCAACATTGAAACATATCAGGTGTGCCTTTCGTTCGGCATTCAACGCCCGGGATATCACTGCAACAATGCGCTCCAGGAAAGTGTTGCCTTCAACATTGAAACATATCAGGTGTGCTTTTCGTTCGGCATTCAACGACCGGGATATCACTGCAACAATGCGCTCCAGGAAAGTGTTGCCTTCAACATTGAAACATATCAGGTGTGCCTTTCGTTCGGCATTCAACGCCCGGGATATCACTGCAACAATGCGCTCCAGGAAAGGGTTGCCTTCAACATTGAAACATATCAGGTGTGCCTTTCGTTCGGCATTCAACGCCCGGGATATCACTGCAACAATGCGCTCCAGGAAAGTGTTGCCTTCAACATTGAAACATATCAGGTGTGCCTTTCGTTCGGCATTCAACACCCGGGGTATCACTGCAACAATGCGCTCCAGGAAAGTGTTGCCTTCAACATTGAAACTCATCAGGTGTGCCTTTCGTTCGGCATTCAACGCCCGGGATATCACTGCAGCAATGCGCTCCAGGAAAGTGTTGTCTTCAACATTGAAGCATATCAGGTGTGCCTTTCGTTCGGAATTCAACGCCCGGGATATCACTGCAACAATGCGCTCCAGGAAAGTGTTGCCTTCAACATTGAAACTCATCAGGTGTGCCTTTCGTTCGGCATTCAACGCCCGGTATATCACTGCAACAATGCGCTCCAGGAAAGTGTTGCCTTCAACATTGAAACATATCAGGTGTGCCTTTCGTTCGGCATTCAACGCCCGGGATATCACTGCAGCAATGCGCTCCAGGAAAGTGTTGCCTTCAACATTGAAACATATCAGGTGTGCCTTTCGTTCGGCATACAACGCCCGGGATATCACTGCAGCAATGCCCTCCTGGAAAGTGTTGCCTTCAACATTGAAACATATCAGGTGTGCCTTTCGTTCGGCATTCAACGCCCGGGATATCACTGCAACAATGCGCTCCAGGAAAGTGTTGCCTTCAACATTGAAACATATCAGGTGTGCCTTTCGTTCGGCATTCAACGCCCGGGATATCACTGCAACAATGCGCTCCAGGAAAGTGTTGCCTTCAACATTGAAACATATCAGGTGTGCCTTTCGTTCGGCATTCAACGCCCGGGATATCACTGCAACAATGCGCTCCAGGAAAGTGTTGCCTTCAACATTGAAACATATCAGGTGTGCCTTTCGTTCGGCATTCAACGCCCGGGATATCACTGCAGCAATGCGCTCCAGGAAAGTGTTGCCTTCAACATTGAAACATATCAGGTGTGCCTTTCGTTCGGCATTCAACGCCCGGGATATCACTGCAACAATGCGCTCCAGGAAAGTGTTGCCTTCAACATTGAAACATATCAGGTGTGCCTTTCGTTCGGCATTCAACGCCCGGGATATCACTGCAACAATGCGCTCCAGGAAAGTGTTGCCTTCAACATTGAAACATATCAGGTGCGCCTTTCGTTCGGCATTCAACGCCCGGGATATCACTGCAACAATGCGCTCCAGGAAAATGTTGCCTTCAACATTGAAACATATCAGGTGTGCCTTTCGTTCGGCATTCAACGCCCGGGATATCACTGCAGCAATGCGCTCCAGGAACGTGTTGCCTTCAACATTGAAACTCATCAGGTGTGCCTTTCGTTCGGCATTCAACGCCCGGGATATCACTGCAACAATGCGCTCCAGGAAAGTGTTGCCTTCAACATTGAAACATATCAGGTGTGCCTTTCGTTCGGCATTCAACGCCCGGGATATCACTGCAACAATGCGCTCCAGGAAAGTGTTGCCTTCAACATTGAAACATATCAGGTGTGCCTTTCGTTCGGCATTCAACGCCCGGGATATCACTGCAACAATGCGCTCCAGGAAAGTGTTGCCTTCAACATTGAAACTCATCAGGTGTGCCTTTCGTTCGGCATTCAACGCCCGGGATATCACTGCAACAATGCGCTCCAGGAAAGTGTTGCCTTCACCATTGAAACATATCAGGTGTGCCTTTCGTTCGGCATTCAACGCCCGGGATATCACTGCAACAATGCGCTCCAGGAAAGTGTTGCCTTCAACATTGAAACATATCAGGTGTGCCTTTCGTTCGGCATTCAACGCCCGGGATATCACTGCAACAATGCGCTCCAGGAAAGTGTTGCCTTCAACATTGAAACATATCAGGTGTGCCTTTCGTTCGGCATTCAACGCCCGGGATATCACTGCAACAATGCGCTCCAGGAAAGTGTTGCCTTCAACATTGAAACATATCAGGTGTGCCTTTCGTTCGGCATTCAACGCCCGGGATATCACTGCAACAATGCGCTCCAGGAAAGTGTTGCCTTCAACATTGAAACATATCAGGTGTGCCTTTCGTTCGGCATTCAACGCCCGGGATATCACTGCAACAATGCGCTCCAGGAAAGTGTTGCCTTCAACATTGAAACATATCAGGTGTGCCTTTCGTTCGGCATTCAACGCCCGGGATATCACTGCAGCAATGCGCTCCAGGAAAGTGTTGCCTTCAACATTGAAACATATCAGGTGTGCCTTTCGTTCGGCATTCAACGGCCGGGATATCACTGCAACAATGCGCTCCAGGAAAGTGTTGCCTTCAACATTGAAACATATCAGGTGTGCCTTTCGTTCGCCATTCAACGCCCGGGATATCACTGCAACAATGCGCTCCAGGAAAGTGTTGCCTTCAACATTGAAACATATCAGGTGTGCCTTTCGTTCGGCATTCAACGCCCGGGATATCACTGCAACAATGCGCTCCAGGAAAGTGTTGCCTTCAACATTGAAACATATCAGGTGTGCCTTTCGTTCGGCATTCAACGCCCGGGATATCACTGCAACAATGCGCTCCAGGAAAGTGTTGCCTTCAACATTGAAACATATCAGGTGTGCCTTTCGTTCGGCATTCAACGCCAGGGATATCACTGCAACAATGCGCTCCAGGAAAGTGTTGCCTTCAACATTGAAACTCATCAGGTGTGCCTTTCGTTCGGCATTCAACGCCCGGGATATCACTGCAGCAATGCGCTCCAGGTAAGTGTTGCCTTCAACATTGAAACATATCAGGTGTGCCTTTCGTTCGGCATTCAACGCCCGGGATATCACTGCAGCAATGCGCTCCAGGAAAGTGTTGCCTTCAACATTGAAACATATCAGGTGTGCCTTTCGTTCGGCATTCAACGCCCGGGATATCACCGCAACAATGCGCTCCAGGAAAGTGTTGCCTTCAACATTGAAACATATCAGGTGTGCCTTTCGTTCGGCATTCAACGCCCGGGATATCACTGCAACAATGCGCTCCAGGAAAGTGTTGCCTTCAACATTGAAACATATCAGGTGTGCCTTTCGTTCGGCATTCAACGCCCGGGATATCACTGCAGCAATGCGCTCCAGGAAAGTGTTGCCTTCAACATTGAAACATATCAGGTGTGCCTTTCGTTCGGCATTCAACGCCCGGGATATCACCGCAACAATGCGCTCCAGGAAAGTGTTGCCTTCAACATTGAAACATATCAGGTGTGCCTTTCGTTCGGCATTCAACGCCCGGGATATCACTGCAACAATGCGCTCCAGGAAAGTGTTGCCTTCAACATTGAAACATATCAGGTGTGCCTTTCGTTCGGCATTGAACGCCCGGGATATCACTGCAACAATGCGCTCCAGGAAAGTGTTGCCTTCAACATTGAAACATATCAGGTGTGCCTTTCGTTCGGCATTCAACGCCCGGGATATAACTGCAACAATGCGCTCCAGGAAAGTGTTGCCTTCAACATTGAAACATATCAGGTGTGCCTTTCGTTCGGCATTCAACGACCGGGATATCACTGCAACAATGCGCTCCAGGAAAGTGTTGCCTTCAACATTGAAACATATCAGGTGTGCCTTTCGTTCGGCATTCAACGCCCGGGATATCACTGCAACAATGCGCTCCAGGAAAGTGTTGCCTTCAACATTGAAACATATCAGGTGTGCCTTTCGTTCGGCATTCAACGCCCGGGATATCACTGCAACAATGCGCTCCAGGAAAGTGTTGCCTTCAACATTGAAACATATCAGGTGTGCCGTTCGTTCGGCATTCAACGCCCGGGATATCACTGCAACAATGCGCTCCAGGAAAGTGTTGCCTTCAACATTGAAACATATCAGGTGTGCCTTTCGTTCGGCATTCAACGCCCGGGATATCACTGCAACAATGCGCTCCAGGAAAGTGTTGCCTTCAACATTGAAACATATCAGGTGTGCTTTTCGTTCGGCATTCAACGACCGGGATATCACTGCAACAATGCGCTCCAGGAAAGTGTTGCCTTCAACATTGAAACATATCAGGTGTGCCTTTCGTTCGGCATTCAACGCCCGGGATATCACTGCAACAATGCGCTCCAGGAAAGTGTTGCCTTCAACATTGAAACATATCAGGTGTGCCTTTCGTTCGGCATTCAACGCCCGGGATATCACTGCAACAATGCGCTCCAGGAAAGTGTTGCCTTCAACATTGAAACATATCAGGTGAGCCTTTCGTTCGGCATTCAACACCCGGGGTATCACTGCAACAATGCGCTCCAGGAAAGTGTTGCCTTCAACATTGAAACTCATCAGGTGTGCCTTTCGTTCGGCATTCAACGCCCGGGATATCACTGCAGCAATGCGCTCCAGGAAAGTGTTGCCTTCAACATTGAAACATATCAGGTGTGCCTTTCGTTCGGCATTCAACGCCCGGGATATCACTGCAACAATGCGCTCCAGGAAAGTGTTGCCTTCAACATTGAAACTCATCAGGTGTGCCTTTCGTTCGGCATTCAACGCCCGGTATATCACTGCAACAATGCGCTCCAGGAAAGTGTTGCCTTCAACATTGAAACATATCAGGTGTGCCTTTCGTTCGGCATTCAACGCCCGGGATATCACTGCAGCAATGCGCTCCAGGAAAGTGTTGCCTTCAACATTGAAACATATCAGGTGTGCCTTTCGTTCGGCATTCAACGCCCGGGATATCACTGCAGCAATGCCCTCCAGGAAAGTGTTGCCTTCAACATTGAAACATATCAGGTGTGCCTTTCGTTCGGCATTCAACGCCCGGGATATCACTGCAGCAATGCCCTCCAGGAAAGTGTTGCCTTCAACATTGAAACATATCAGGTGTGCCTTTCGTTCGGCATTCAACGCCCGGGATATCACTGCAACAATGCGCTCCAGGAAAGTGTTGCCTTCAACATTGAAACATATCAGGTGTGCCTTTCGTTCGGCATTCAACGCCCGGGATATCACTGCAACAATGCGCTCCAGGAAAGTGTTGCCTTCAACATTGAAACATATCAGGTGTGCCTTTCGTTCGGCATTCAACGCCCGGGATATCACTGCAACAATGCGCTGCAGGAAAGTGTTGCCTTCAACATTGAAACATATCAGGTGTGCCTTTCGTTCGGCATTCAACGCCCGGGATATCACTGCAACAATGCGCTCCAGGAAAGTGTTGCCTTCAACATTGAAACATATCAGGTGTGCCTTTCGTTCGGCATTCAACGTCCGGGATATCACTGCAGCAATGCGCTCCAGGAAAGTGTTGCCTTCAACATTGAAACATATCAGGTGTGCCTTTCGTTCGGCATTCAACGCCCGGGATATCACTGCAACAATGCGCTCCAGGAAAGTGTTGCCTTCAACATTGAAACATATCAGGTGTGCCTTTCGTTCGGCATTCAACGCCCGGGATATCACTGCAACAATGCGCTCCAGGAAAGTGTTGCCTTCAACATTGAAACATATCAGGTGCGCCTTTCGTTCGGCATTCATCGCCCGGGATATCACTGCAACAATGCGCTCCAGGAAAATGTTGCCTTCAACATTGAAACATATCAGGTGTGCCTTTCGTTCGGCATTCAACGCCCGGGATATCACTGCAGCAATGCGCTCCAGGAACGTGTTGCCTTCAACATTGAAACTCATCAGGTGTGCCTTTCGTTCGGCATTCAACGCCCGGGATATCACTGCAACAATGCGCTCCAGGAAAGTGTTGCCTTCAACATTGAAACATATCAGGTGTGCCTTTCGTTCGGCATTCAACGCCCGGGATATCACTGCAACAATGCGCTCCAGGAAAGTGTTGCCTTCAACATTGAAACATATCAGGTGTGCCTTTCGTTCGGAATTCAACGCCCGGGATATCACTGCAACAATGCGCTCCAGGAAAGTGTTGCCTTCAACATTGAAACTCATCAGGTGTGCCTTTCGTTCGGCATTCAACGCCCGGGATATCACTGCAACAATGCGCTCCAGGAAAGTGTTGCCTTCACCATTGAAACATATCAGGTGTGCCTTTCGTTTGGCATTCAACGCCCGGGATATCACTGCAACAATGCGCTCCAGGAAAGTGTTGCCTTCAACATTGAAACATATCAGGTGTGCCTTTCGTTCGGCATTCAACGCCCGGGATATAACTGCAACAATGCGCTCCAGGAAAGTGTTGCCTTCAACATTGAAACATATCAGGTGTGCCTTTCGTTCGGCATTCAACGACCGGGATATCACTGCAACAATGCGCTCCAGGAAAGTGTTGCCTTCAACATTGAAACATATCAGGTGTGCCTTTCGTTCGGCATTCAACGCCCGGGATATCACTGCAACAATGCGCTCCAGGAAAGTGTTGCCTTCAACATTGAAACATATCAGGTGTGCCTTTCGGTCGGCATTCAACGCCCGGGATATCACTGCAACAATGCGCTCCAGGAAAGTGTTGCCTTCAACATTGAAACATATCAGGTGTGCCTTTCGTTCGGCATTCAACGCCCGGGATATCACTGCAACAATGCGCTCCAGGAAAGTGTTGCCTTCAACATTGAAACATATCAGGTGTGCCTTTCGTTCGGCATTCAACGCCCGGGATATCACTGCAACAATGCGCTCCAGGAAAGTGTTGCCTTCAACATTGAAACATATCAGGTGTGCTTTTCGTTCGGCATTCAACGACCGGGATATCACTGCAACAATGCGCTCCAGGAAAGTGTTGCCTTCAACATTGAAACATATCAGGTGTGCCTTTCGTTCGGCATTCAACGCCCGGGATATCACTGCAACAATGCGCTCCAGGAAAGTGTTGCCTTCAACATTGAAACATATCAGGTGTGCCTTTCGTTCGGCATTCAACGCCCGGGATATCACTGCAACAATGCGCTCCAGGAAAGTGTTGCCTTCAACATTGAAACATATCAGGTGTGCCTTTCGTTCGGCATTCAACACCCGGGGTATCACTGCAACAATGCGCTCCAGGAAAGTGTTGCCTTCAACATTGAAACTCATCAGGTGTGCCTTTCGTTCGGCATTCAACGCCCGGGATATCACTGCAGCAATGCGCTCCAGGAAAGTGTTGCCTTCAACATTGTAACATATCAGGTGTGCCTTTCGTTCGGCATTCAACGCCCGGGATATCACTGCAACAATGCGCTCCAGGAAAGTGTTGCCTTCAACATTGAAACTCATCAGGTGTGCCTTTCGTTCGGCATTCAACGCCCGGTATATCACTGCAACAATGCGCTCCAGGAAAGTGTTGCCTTCAACATTGAAACATATCAGGTGTGCCTTTCGTTCGGCATTCAACGCCCGGGATATCACTGCAGCAATGCGCTCCAGGAAAGTGTTGCCTTCAACATTGAAACATATCAGGTGTGCCTTTCGTTCGGCATTCAACGCCCGGGATATCACTGCAGCAATGCCCTCCAGGAAAGTGTTGCCTTCAACATTGAAACATATCAGGTGTGCCTTTCGTTCGGCATTCAACGCCCGGGATATCACTGCAGCAATGCCCTCCAGGAAAGTGTTGCCTTCAACATTGAAACATATCAGGTGTGCCTTTCGTTCGGCATTCAACGCCCGGGATATCACTGCAACAATGCGCTCCAGGAAAGTGTTGCCTTCAACATTGAAACATATCAGGTGTGCCTTTCGTTCGGCATTCAACGCCCGGGATATCACTGCAACAATGCGCTCCAGGAAAGTGTTGCCTTCAACATTGAAACATATCAGGTGTGCCTTTCGTTCGGCATTCAACGCCCGGGATATCACTGCAACAATGCGCTGCAGGAAAGTGTTGCCTTCAACATTGAAACATATCAGGTGTGCCTTTCGTTCGGCATTCAACGCCCGGGATATCACTGCAACAATGCGCTCCAGGAAAGTGTTGCCTTCAACATTGAAACATATCAGGTGTGCCTTTCGTTCGGCATTCAACGTCCGGGATATCACTGCAGCAATGCGCTCCAGGAAAGTGTTGCCTTCAACATTGAAACATATCAGGTGTGCCTTTCGTTCGGCATTCAACGCCCGGGATGTCACTGCAACAATGCGCTCCAGGAAAGTGTTGCCTTCAACATTGAAACATATCAGGTGTGCCTTTCGTTCGGCATTCAACGCCCGGGATATCACTGCAACAAGCGCTCCAGGAAAGTGTTGCCTTCAACATTGAAACATATCAGGTGCGCCTTTCGTTCGGCATTCATCGCCCGGGATATCACTGCAACAATGCGCTCCAGGAAAATGTTGCCTTCAACATTGAAACATATCAGGTGTGCCTTTCGTTCGGCATTCAACGCCCGGGATATAACTGCAGCAATGCGCTCCAGGAACGTGTTGCCTTCAACATTGAAACTCATCAGGTGTGCCTTTCGTTCGGCATTCAACGCCCGGGATATCACTGCAACAATGCGCTCCAGGAAAGTGTTGCCTTCAACATTGAAACATATCAGGTGTGCCTTTCGTTCGGCATTCAACGCCCGGGATATCACTGCAACAATGCGCTCCAGGAAAGTGTTGCCTTCAACATTGAAACATATCAGGTGTGCCTTTCGTTCGGAATTCAACGCCCGGGATATCACTGCAACAATGCGCTCCAGGAAAGTGTTGCCTTCAACATTGAAACTCATCAGGTGTGCCTTTCGTTCGGCATTCAACGCCCGGGATATCACTGCAACAATGCGCTCCAGGAAAGTGTTGCCTTCACCATTGAAACATATCAGGTGTGCCTTTCGTTCGGAATTCAACGCCCGGGATATCACTGCAACAATGCGCTCCAGGAAAGTGTTGCCTTCAACATTGAAACATATCAGGTGTGCCTTTCGTTCGGCATTCAACGCCCGGGATATCACTGCAACAATGCGCTCCAGGAAAGTGTTGCCTTCAACATTGAAACATATCAGGTGTGCCTTTCGTTCGGCATTCAACGCCCGGGATATCACTGCAACAATGCGCTCCAGGAAAGTGTTGCCTTCAACATTGAAACATATCAGGTGTGCCTTTCGTTCGGCATTCAACGCCCGGGATATCACTGCAACAATGCGCTCCAGGAAAGTGTTGCCTTCAACATTGAAACATATCAGGTGTGCCTTTCGTTCGGCATTCAACGCCCGGGATATCACTGCAACAATGCGCTCCAGGAAAGTGTTGCCTTCAACATTGAAACATATCAGGTGTGCCTTTCGTTCGGCATTCAACGCCCGGGATATCACTGCAGCAATGCGCTCCAGGAAAGTGTTGCCTTCAACATTGAAACATATCAGGTGTGCCTTTCGTTCGGCATTCAACGCCCGGGATATCACTGCAACAATGCGCTCCAGGAAAGTGTTGCCTTCAACATTGAAACATATCAGGTGTGCCTTTCGTTCGGCATTCAACGCCCGGGATATCACTGCAACAATGCGCTCCAGGAAAGTGTTGCCTTCAACATTGAAACATATCAGGTGTGCCTTTCGTTCGGCATTCAACGCCCGGGATATCACTGCAACAATGCGCTCCAGGAAAGTGTTGCCTTCAACATTGAAACATATCAGGTGTGCCTTTCGTTCGGCATTCAACGCCCGGGATATCACTGCAACAATGCGCTCCAGGAAAGTGTTGCCTTCAACATTGAAACATATCAGGTGTGCCTTTCGTTCGGCATTCAACGCCCGGGATATCACTGCAAAAATGCGCTCCAGGAAAGTGTTGCCTTCAACATTGAAACATATCAGGTGTGCCTTTCGTTCGGCATTCAACGCCCGGGATATCGCTGCAACAATGCGCTCCAGGAAAGTGTTGCCTTCAACATTGAAACATATCAGGTGTGCCTTTCGTTCGGCATTCAACGCCCGGGATATCACTGCAACAATGCGCTCCAGGAAAGTGTTGCCTTCAACATTGAAACATATCAGGTGTGCCTTTCGTTCGGCATTCAACGCCCGGGATATCACTGCAACAATGCGCTCCAGGAAAGTGTTGCCTTCAACATTGAAACATATCAGGTGTGCCTTTCGTTCGGCATTCAACGCCCGGGATATCACTGCAATAATGCGCTCCAGGAAAGTGTTGCCTTCACCATTGAAACATATCAGGTGTGCCTTTCGTTCGGCATTCAACGCCCGGGATATCACTGCAGCAATGCGCTCCAGGAAAGTGTTGCCTTCAACATTGAAACATATCAGGTGTGCCTTTCGTTCGGCATTCAACGCCCGGGATATCACTGCAACAATGCGCTCCAGGAAAGTGTTGCCTTCAACATTGAAACATATCAGGTGTGCCTTTCGTTCGGCATTCAACGCCCGGGATATCACTGCAACAATGCGCTCCAGGAAAGTGTTGCCTTCAACATTGAAACATATCAGGTGTGCCTTTCGTTCGGCATTCAACGCCCGGGATATCACTGCAACAATGCGCTCCAGGAAAGTGTTGCCTTCAACATTGAAACATATCAGGTGTGCCTTTCGTTCGGCATTCAACGCCCGGGATATCACTGCAACAATGCGCTCCAGGAAAGGGTTGCCTTCAACATTGAAACATATCAGGTGTGCCTTTCGTTCGGCATTCAACGCCCGGGATATCACTGCAACAATGCGCTCCAGGAAAGTGTTGCCTTCAATATTGAAACATATCAGGTGTGCCTTTCGTTCGGCATTCAACGCCCGGGATATCGCTGCAACAATGCGCTCCAGGAAAGTGTTGCCTTCAACATTGAAACATATCAGGTGTGCCTTTCGTTCGGCATTCAACGCCCGGGATATCACTGCAACAATGCGCTCCAGGAAAGTGTTGCCTTCAACATTGAAACATATCAGGTGTGCCTTTCGTTCGGCATTCAACGCCCGGGATATCACTGCAACAATGCGCTCCAGGAAAGTGTTGCCTTCAACATTGAAACATATCAGGTGTGCCTTTCGTTCGGCATTCAACGCCCGGGATATCACTTCAACAATGCGCTCCAGGAAAGTGTTGCCTTCAACATTGAAACATATCAGGTGTGTCTTTCGTTCGGCATTCAACGCCCGGGATATCACTGCAACAATGCGCTCCAGGAAAGTGTTGCCTTCAACATTGAAACATATCAGGTGTGCCTTTCGTTCGGCATTCAACGCCCGGGATATCACTGCAACAATGCGCTCCAGGAAAGTGTTGCCTTCAACATTGAAACTCATCAGGTGTGCCTTTCGTTCGCATTCAACGCCCGGGATATCACTGCAACAATGCGCTCCAGGAAAGTGTTGCCTTCAACATTGAAACATATCAGGTGTGCCTTTCGTTCGGCATTCAACGCCCGGGATATCACTGCAACAATGCGCTCCAGGAAAGTGTTGCCTTCAACATTGAAACATATCAGGTGTGCCTTTCGTTCGGCATTCAACGCCCGGGATATCACTGCAACAATGCGCTCCAGGAAAGTGTTGCCTTCAACATTGAAACATATCAGGTGTGCCTTTCGTTCGGCATTCAACGCCCGGGATATCACTGCAACAATGCGCTCCAGGAAAGTGTTGCCTTCAACATTGAAACATATCAGGTGTGCCTTTCGTTCGGCATTCAACGCCCGGGATATCACTGCAACAATGCGCTCCAGGAAAGTGTTGCCTTCAACATTGAAACATATCAGGTGTGCCTTTCGTTCGGCATTCAACGCCCGGGATATCACTGCAACAATGCGCTCCAGGAAAGTGTTGCCTTCAACATTGAAACATATCAGGTGTGCCTTTCGTTCGGCATTGAACGCCCGGGATATCACTGCAACAATGCGCTCCAGGAAAGTGTTGCCTTCAACATTGAAACTCGTCAGGTGTGCCTTTCGTTCGGCATTCAACGCCCGGGATATCACTGCAACAATGCGCTCCAGGAAATTGTTGCCTTCAACATTGAAACATATCAGGTGTGCCTTTCGTTCGGCATTCAACGCCCGGGATATCACTGCAGCAATGCGCTCCAGGAAAGTGTTGCCTTCAACATTGAAACATATCAGGTGTGCCTTTCGTTCGGCATTCAACGCCCGGGATATCACTGCAACAATGCGCTCCAGGAAAGTGTTACCTCCAACATTGAAACATATCAGGTGTGGCTTTCGTTCGGCATTCAACGCCCGGGCTATCACTGCAACAATGCGCTCCAGGAAAGTGTTGCCTTCAACATTGAAACATATCAGGTGTGCCTTTCGTTCGGCATTCAACGCCCGGGATATCACTGCAACAATGCGCTCCAGGAAAGTGTTGCCTTCAACATTGAAACATATCAGGTGTGCCTTTCGTTCGGCATTCAACGCCCGGGATATCACTGCAACAATGCGCTCCAGGAAAGTGTTGCCTTCAACATTGAAACATATCAGGTGTGCCTTTCGTTCGGCATTCAACGCCCTGGATATCACTGCAACAATGCGCTCCAGGAAAGTGTTGCCTTCAACATTGAAACATATCAGGTGTGCCTTTCGTTCGGCATTCAACGCCCGGGATATCACTGCAGCAATGCGCTCCAGGAAAGTGTTGCCTTCAACATTGAAACATATCAGGTGTGCCTTTCGTTCGGCATTCAATGCCCGGGATATCACTGCAACAAATGCGCTCCAGGAAAGTGTTGCCTTCAACATTGAAACATATCAGGTGTGCCTTTCGTTCGGCATTCAACGCCCGGGATATCACTGCAACAATGCGCTCCAGGAAAGTGTTGCCTTCAACATTGAAACATATCAGGTGTGCCTTTCGTTCGGCATTCAACGCCCGGGATATCACTGCAACAATGCGCTCCAGGAAAGTGTTGCCTTCAACATTGAAACATATCAGGTGTGCCTTTCGTTCGGCATTCAACGCCCGGGATATCACTGCAACAATGCGCTCCAGGAAAGTGTTGCCTTCAACATTGAAACATATCAGGTGTGCCTTTCGTTCGGCATTCAACGCCCGGGATATCACTGCAACATTGCGCTCCAGGAAAGTGTTGCCTTCAACATTGAAACTCATCAGGTGTGCCTTTCGTTCGGCATTCAACGCCCGGGATATCACTGCAACAATGCGCTCCAGGAAAGTGTTGCCTTCAACATTGAAACATATCAGGTGTGCCTTTCGTTCGGTATTCAACGCCCGGGATATCACTGCAACAATGCGCTCCAGGAAAGTGTTGCCTTCAACATTGAAACATATCAGGTGTGCCTTTCGTTCGGCATTCAACGCCCGGGATATCACTGCAGCTATGCGCTCCAGGAAAGTGTTGCCTTCAACATTGAAACTCATCAGGTGTGCCTTTCGTTCGGCATTCAACGCCCGGGATATCACTGCAACAATGCGCTCCAGGAAAGTGTTGCCTTCAACATTGAAACTCATCAGGTGTGCCTTTCGTTCGGCATTCAACGCCCGGGATATCACTGCAACAATGCGCTCCAGGAAAGTGTTGCCTTCAACATTGAAACATATAAGGTGTGCCTTTCGTTCGGCATTCAACGCCCGGGATATCACTGCAACAATGCGCTCCAGGAAAGTGTTGCCTTCAACATTGAAACATATCAGGTGTGCCTTTCGTTCGGCATTCAACGCCCGGGATATCACTGCAGCAATGCGCTCCAGGAAAGTGTTGCCTTCAACATTGAAACATATCAGGTGTGCCTTTCGTTCGGCATTCAACGCCCGGGATATCACTGCAACAATGCGCTCCAGGAAAGTGTTGCCTTCAACATTGAAACTCATCAGGTGTGCCTTTCGTTCGGCATTCAACGCCCGGGATATCACTGCAACAATGCGCTCCAGGAAAGTGTTGCCTTCAACATTGAAACATATCAGGTGTGCCTTTCGTTCGGCATTCAACGCCCGGGATATCACTGCAACAATGCGCTCCAGGAAAGTGTTGCCTTCAACATTGAAACATATCAGGTGTGCCTTTCGTTCGGCATTCAACGCCCGGGATATCACTGCAGCAATGCGCTCCAGGAAAGTGTTGCCTTCAACATTGAAACTCATCAGGTGTGCCTTTCGTTCGCATTCAACGCCCGGGATATCACTGCAACAATGCCCTCCAGGAAAGTGTTGCCTTCAACATTGAAACATATCAGGTGTGCCTTTCGTTCGGCATTCAACGCCCGGGATATCACTGCAACAATGCGCTCCAGGAAAGTGTTGCCTTCAACATTGAAACATATCAGGTGTGCCTTTCGTTCGGCATTCAACGCCCGGGATATCAATGCAGCAATGCGCTCCAGGAAAGTGTTGCCTTCAACATTGAAACATATCAGGTGTGCCTTTCGTTCGGCATTCAACGCCCGGGATATCACTGCAACAATGCGCTCCAGGAAAGTGTTGCCTTCAACATTGAAACTCATCAGGTGTGCCTTTCGTTCGGCATTCAACGCCCAGGATATCACTGCAACAATGCGCTCCAGGAAAGTGTTGCCTTAAACATTGAAACATATCAGGTGTGCCTTTCGTTCGGCATTCAACGCCCGGGATATCACTGCAGCAATGCGCTCCAGGAAAGTGTTGCCTTCAACATTGAAACATATCAGGTGTGCCTTTCGTTCGGCGTTCAACGCCCGGGATATCACTGTAACAATGCGCTCCAGGAAAGTGTTGCCTTCAACATTGAAACTCATCAGGTGTGCCTTTCGTTCGGCATTCAACGCCCGGGATATCACTGCAGCAATGCGCTCCAGGAACGTGTTGCCTTCAACATTGAAACATATCAGGTGTGCCTTTCGTTCGGCATTCAACGCCCGGGATATCACTGCAACAATGCGCTCCAGGAAAGTGTTGCCTTCAACATTGAAACATATCAGGTGTGCCTTTCGTTCGGCATTCAACGCCCGGGATATCACTGCAACAATGCGCTCCAGGAAAGTGTTGCCTTCAACATTGAAACATATCAGGTGTGCCTTTCGTTCGGCATTCAACGCCCGGGATATCACTGCAACAATGCGCTCCGGGAAAGTGTTGCCTTCAACATTGAAACATATCAGGTGTGCCTTTCGTTCGGCATTCAACGCCCGGGATATCACTGCAACAATGCGCTCCAGGATAGTGTTGCCTTCAACATTGAAACATATCAGGTGTGCCTTTCGTTCGGCATTCAACGCCCGGGATATCACTGCAACAATGCGCTCCAGGAAAGTGTTGCCTTCAACATTGAAACATATCAGGTGTGCCTTTCGTTCGGCATTCAACGCCCGGGATATCACTGCAACAATGCGCTCCAGGAAAGTGTTGCCTTCAACATTGAAACATATCAGGTGTGCCTTTCGTTCGGCATTCAACGCCCGGGATATCACTGCAACAATGCGCTCCAGGAAAGTGTTGCCTTCAACATTGAAACATATCAGGTGTGCCTTTCGTTCGGCATTCAACGCCCGGGATATCCCTGCAACAATGCGCTCCAGGAAAGTGTTGCCTTCAACATTGAAACATATCAGGTGTGCCTTTCGTTCGGCATTCAACGCCCGGGATATCACTGCAACAATGCGCTCCAGGAAAGTGTTGCCTTCAACATTGAAACATATCAGGTGTGCCTTTCGTTCGGCATTCAACGCCCGGGATATCACTGCAGCAATGCGCTCCAGGAAAGTGTTGCCTTCAACATTGAAACTCATCAGGTGTGCCTTTCGTTCGGCATTCAACGCCCGGGATATCACTGCAACAATGCGCTCCAGGAAAGTGTTGCCTTCAACATTGAAACATATCAGGTGTGCCTTTCGTTCGGCATTCAACGCCCGGGATATCACTGCAACAATGCGCTCCAGGAAAGTGTTGCCTTCAACATTGAAACATATCAGGTGTGCCTTTCGTTCGGCATTCAACGCCCGGGATATCACTGCAAAAATGCGCTCCAGGAAAGTGTTGCCTTCAACATTGAAACATATCAGGTGTGCCTTTCGTTCGGCATTCAACGCCCGGGATATCGCTGCAACAATGCGCTCCAGGAAAGTGTTGCCTTCAACATTGAAACATATCAGGTGTGCCTTTCGTTCGGCATTCAACGCCCGGGATATCACTGCAACAATGCGCTCCAGGAAAGTGTTGCCTTCAACATTGAAACATATCAGGTGTGCCTTTCGTTCGGCATTCAACGCCCGGGATATCACTGCAACAATGCGCTCCAGGAAAGTGTTGCCTTCAACATTGAAACATATCAGGTGTGCCTTTCGTTCGGCATTCAACGCCCGGGATATCACTGCAATAATGCGCTCCAGGAAAGTGTTGCCTTCACCATTGAAACATATCAGGTGTGCCTTTCGTTCGGCATTCAACGCCCGGGATATCACTGCAGCAATGCGCTCCAGGAAAGTGTTGCCTTCAACATTGAAACATATCAGGTGTGCCTTTCGTTCGGCATTCAACGCCCGGGATATCACTGCAACAATGCGCTCCAGGAAAGTGTTGCCTTCAACATTGAAACATATCAGGTGTGCCTTTCGTTCGGCATTCAACGCCCGGGATATCACTGCAACAATGCGCTCCAGGAAAGTGTTGCCTTCAACATTGAAACATATCAGGTGTGCCTTTCGTTCGGCATTCAACGCCCGGGATATCACTGCAACAATGCGCTCCAGGAAAGTGTTGCCTTCAACATTGAAACATATCAGGTGTGCCTTTCGTTCGGCATTCAACGCCCGGGATATCACTGCAACAATGCGCTCCAGGAAAGGGTTGCCTTCAACATTGAAACATATCAGGTGTGCCTTTCGTTCGGCATTCAACGCCCGGGATATCACTGCAACAATGCGCTCCAGGAAAGTGTTGCCTTCAATATTGAAACATATCAGGTGTGCCTTTCGTTCGGCATTCAACGCCCGGGATATCGCTGCAACAATGCGCTCCAGGAAAGTGTTGCCTTCAACATTGAAACATATCAGGTGTGCCTTTCGTTCGGCATTCAACGCCCGGGATATCACTGCAACAATGCGCTCCAGGAAAGTGTTGCCTTCAACATTGAAACATATCAGGTGTGCCTTTCGTTCGGCATTCAACGCCCGGGATATCACTGCAACAATGCGCTCCAGGAAAGTGTTGCCTTCAACATTGAAACATATCAGGTGTGCCTTTCGTTCGGCATTCAACGCCCGGGATATCACTGCAACAATGCGCTCCAGGAAAGTGTTGCCTTCAACATTGAAACATATCAGGTGTGTCTTTCGTTCGGCATTCAACGCCCGGGATATCACTGCAACAATGCGCTCCAGGAAAGTGTTGCCTTCAACATTGAAACATATCAGGTGTGCCTTTCGTTCGGCATTCAACGCCCGGGATATCACTGCAACAATGCGCTCCAGGAAAGTGTTGCCTTCAACATTGAAACTCATCAGGTGTGCCTTTCGTTCGCATTCAACGCCCGGGATATCACTGCAACAATGCGCTCCAGGAAAGTGTTGCCTTCAACATTGAAACATATCAGGTGTGCCTTTCGTTCGGCATTCAACGCCCGGGATATCACTGCAACAATGCGCTCCAGGAAAGTGTTGCCTTCAACATTGAAACATATCAGGTGTGCCTTTCGTTCGGCATTCAACGCCCGGGATATCACTGCAACAATGCGCTCCAGGAAAGTGTTGCCTTCAACATTGAAACATATCAGGTGTGCCTTTCGTTCGGCATTCAACGCCCGGGATATCACTGCAACAATGCGCTCCAGGAAAGTGTTGCCTTCAACATTGAAACATATCAGGTGTGCCTTTCGTTCGGCATTCAACGCCCGGGATATCACTGCAACAATGCGCTCCAGGAAAGTGTTGCCTTCAACATTGAAACATATCAGGTGTGCCTTTCGTTCGGCATTCAACGCCCGGGATATCACTGCAACAATGCGCTCCAGGAAAGTGTTGCCTTCAACATTGAAACATATCAGGTGTGCCTTTCGTTCGGCATTGAACGCCCGGGATATCACTGCAACAATGCGCTCCAGGAAAGTGTTGCCTTCAACATTGAAACTCGTCAGGTGTGCCTTTCGTTCGGCATTCAACGCCCGGGATATCACTGCAACAATGCGCTCCAGGAAATTGTTGCCTTCAACATTGAAACATATCAGGTGTGCCTTTCGTTCGGCATTCAACGCCCGGGATATCACTGCAGCAATGCGCTCCAGGAAAGTGTTGCCTTCAACATTGAAACATATCAGGTGTGCCTTTCGTTCGGCATTCAACGCCCGGGATATCACTGCAACAATGCGCTCCAGGAAAGTGTTACCTCCAACATTGAAACATATCAGGTGTGGCTTTCGTTCGGCATTCAACGCCCGGGCTATCACTGCAACAATGCGCTCCAGGAAAGTGTTGCCTTCAACATTGAAACATATCAGGTGTGCCTTTCGTTCGGCATTCAACGCCCGGGATATCACTGCAACAATGCGCTCCAGGAAAGTGTTGCCTTCAACATTGAAACATATCAGGTGTGCCTTTCGTTCGGCATTCAACGCCCGGGATATCACTGCAACAATGCGCTCCAGGAAAGTGTTGCCTTCAACATTGAAACATATCAGGTGTGCCTTTCGTTCGGCATTCAACGCCCTGGATATCACTGCAACAATGCGCTCCAGGAAAGTGTTGCCTTCAACATTGAAACATATCAGGTGTGCCTTTCGTTCGGCATTCAACGCCCGGGATATCACTGCAGCAATGCGCTCCAGGAAAGTGTTGCCTTCAACATTGAAACATATCAGGTGTGCCTTTCGTTCGGCATTCAATGCCCGGGATATCACTGCAACAAATGCGCTCCAGGAAAGTGTTGCCTTCAACATTGAAACATATCAGGTGTGCCTTTCGTTCGGCATTCAACGCCCGGGATATCACTGCAACAATGCGCTCCAGGAAAGTGTTGCCTTCAACATTGAAACATATCAGGTGTGCCTTTCGTTCGGCATTCAACGCCCGGGATATCACTGCAACAATGCGCTCCAGGAAAGTGTTGCCTTCAACATTGAAACATATCAGGTGTGCCTTTCGTTCGGCATTCAACGCCCGGGATATCACTGCAACAATGCGCTCCAGGCAAGTGTTGCCTTCAACATTGAAACATATCAGGTGTGCCTTTCGTTCGGCATTCAACGCCCGGGATATCACTGCAACATTGCGCTCCAGGAAAGTGTTGCCTTCAACATTGAAACTCATCAGGTGTGCCTTTCGTTCGGCATTCAACGCCCGGGATATCACTGCAACAATGCGCTCCAGGAAAGTGTTGCCTTCAACATTGAAACATATCAGGTGTGCCTTTCGTTCGGTATTCAACGCCCGGGATATCACTGCAACAATGCGCTCCAGGAAAGTGTTGCCTTCAACATTGAAACATATCAGGTGTGCCTTTCGTTCGGCATTCAACGCCCGGGATATCACTGCAGCTATGCGCTCCAGGAAAGTGTTGCCTTCAACATTGAAACTCATCAGGTGTGCCTTTCGTTCGGCATTCAACGCCCGGGATATCACTGCAACAATGCGCTCCAGGAAAGTGTTGCCTTCAACATTGAAACTCATCAGGTGTGCCTTTCGTTCGGCATTCAACGCCCGGGATATCACTGCAACAATGCGCTCCAGGAAAGTGTTGCCTTCAACATTGAAACATATAAGGTGTGCCTTTCGTTCGGCATTCAACGCCCGGGATATCACTGCAACAATGCGCTCCAGGAAAGTGTTGCCTTCAACATTGAAACATATCAGGTGTGCCTTTCGTTCGGCATTCAACGCCCGGGATATCACTGCAGCAATGCGCTCCAGGAAAGTGTTGCCTTCAACATTGAAACATATCAGGTGTGCCTTTCGTTCGGCATTCAACGCCCGGGATATCACTGCAACAATGCGCTCCAGGAAAGTGTTGCCTTCAACATTGAAACTCATCAGGTGTGCCTTTCGTTCGGCATTCAACGCCCGGGATATCACTGCAACAATGCGCTCCAGGAAAGTGTTGCCTTCAACATTGAAACATATCAGGTGTGCCTTTCGTTCGGCATTCAACGCCCGGGATATCACTGCAACAATGCGCTCCAGGAAAGTGTTGCCTTCAACATTGAAACATATCAGGTGTGCCTTTCGTTCGGCATTCAACGCCCGGGATATCACTGCAGCAATGCGCTCCAGGAAAGTGTTGCCTTCAACATTGAAACTCATCAGGTGTGCCTTTCGTTCGCATTCAACGCCCGGGATATCACTGCAACAATGCCCTCCAGGAAAGTGTTGCCTTCAACATTGAAACATATCAGGTGTGCCTTTCGTTCGGCATTCAACGCCCGGGATATCACTGCAACAATGCGCTCCAGGAAAGTGTTGCCTTCAACATTGAAACATATCAGGTGTGCCTTTCGTTCGGCATTCAACGCCCGGGATATCAATGCAGCAATGCGCTCCAGGAAAGTGTTGCCTTCAACATTGAAACATATCAGGTGTGCCTTTCGTTCGGCATTCAACGCCCGGGATATCACTGCAACAATGCGCTCCAGGAAAGTGTTGCCTTCAACATTGAAACTCATCAGGTGTGCCTTTCGTTCGGCATTCAACGCCCAGGATATCACTGCAACAATGCGCTCCAGGAAAGTGTTGCCTTAAACATTGAAACATATCAGGTGTGCCTTTCGTTCGGCATTCAACGCCCGGGATATCACTGCAGCAATGCGCTCCAGGAAAGTGTTGCCTTCAACATTGAAACATATCAGGTGTGCCTTTCGTTCGGCGTTCAACGCCCGGGATATCACTGTAACAATGCGCTCCAGGAAAGTGTTGCCTTCAACATTGAAACTCATCAGGTGTGCCTTTCGTTCGGCATTCAACGCCCGGGATATCACTGCAGCAATGCGCTCCAGGAACGTGTTGCCTTCAACATTGAAACATATCAGGTGTGCCTTTCGTTCGGCATTCAACGCCCGGGATATCACTGCAACAATGCGCTCCAGGAAAGTGTTGCCTTCAACATTGAAACATATCAGGTGTGCCTTTCGTTCGGCATTCAACGCCCGGGATATCACTGCAACAATGCGCTCCAGGAAAGTGTTGCCTTCAACATTGAAACATATCAGGTGTGCCTTTCGTTCGGCATTCAACGCCCGGGATATCACTGCAACAATGCGCTCCGGGAAAGTGTTGCCTTCAACATTGAAACATATCAGGTGTGCCTTTCGTTCGGCATTCAACGCCCGGGATATCACTGCAACAATGCGCTCCAGGATAGTGTTGCCTTCAACATTGAAACATATCAGGTGTGCCTTTCGTTCGGCATTCAACGCCCGGGATATCACTGCAACAATGCGCTCCAGGAAAGTGTTGCCTTCAACATTGAAACATATCAGGTGTGCCTTTCGTTCGGCATTCAACGCCCGGGATATCACTGCAACAATGCGCTCCAGGAAAGTGTTGCCTTCAACATTGAAACATATCAGGTGTGCCTTTCGTTCGGCATTCAACGCCCGGGATATCACTGCAACAATGCGCTCCAGGAAAGTGTTGCCTTCAACATTGAAACATATCAGGTGTGCCTTTCGTTCGGCATTCAACGCCCGGGATATCCCTGCAACAATGCGCTCCAGGAAAGTGTTGCCTTCAACATTGAAACATATCAGGTGTGCCTTTCGTTCGGCATTCAACGCCCGGGATATCACTGCAACAATGCGCTCCAGGAAAGTGTTGCCTTCAACATTGAAACATATCAGGTGTGCCTTTCGTTCGGCATTCAACGCCCGGGATATCACTGCAGCAATGCGCTCCAGGAAAGTGTTGCCTTCAACATTGAAACTCATCAGGTGTGCCTTTCGTTCGGCATTCAACGCCCGGGATATCACTGCAACAATGCGCTCCAGGAAAGTGTTGCCTTCAACATTGAAGCATATCAGGTGTGCCTTTCGTTCGGCATTCAACGCCCGGGATATCACTGCAACAATGCGCTCCAGGAAAGTGTTGCCTTCAACATTGAAACATATCAGGTGTGCCTTTCGTTCGGCATTCAACGCCCGGGATATCACTGCAACAATGCGCTCCAGGAAAGTGTTGCCTTCAACATTGAAACATATCAGGTGTGCCTTTCGTTCGGCATTCCACGCCCGGGATATCACTGCAGCAATGCGCTCCAGGAAAGTGTTGCCTTCAACATTGAAACATATCAGGTGTGCCTTTCGTTCGGCATTCAACGCCCGGGATATCACTGCAACAATGCGCTCCAGGAAAGTGTTGCCTTCAACATTGAAACATATCAGGTGTGCCTTTCGTTCGGCATTCAACGCCCGGGATATCACTGCAACAATGCGCTCCAGGAAAGTGTTGCCTTCAACATTGAAACATATCAGGTGTGCCTTTCGTTCGGCATTCAACGCCCGGGATATCACTGCAACAATGCGCTCCAGGAAAGTGTTGCCTTCAACATTGAAACATATCAGGTGTGCCTTTCGTTCGGCATTCAACGCCCGGGATATCACTGCAGCAATGCGCTCCAGGAAAGTGTTGCCTTCAACATTGAAACATATCAGGTGTGCCTTTCGTTCGGCATTCAACGCCCGGGATATCACTGCAGCAATGCGCTCCAGGAAAGTGTTGCCTTCAACATTGAAACATATCAGGTATGCCTTTCGATCGGCATTCAACGCCCGGGATATCACTGCAGCAATGCGCTCCAGGAAAGTGT
The DNA here is from genome assembly GCA_946902985.2 of Meconema thalassinum. Classification (NCBI taxonomy): domain Eukaryota; kingdom Metazoa; phylum Arthropoda; class Insecta; order Orthoptera; family Tettigoniidae; genus Meconema; species Meconema thalassinum. The sequence continues at coordinate 240,835,707 of OX336391.1, forward strand.
TGCCTTCAACATTGAAACATATCAGGTGTGCCTTTCGTTCGGCATTCAACGCCCGGGATATCACTGCAGCAATGCCCTCCAGGAAAGTGTTGCCTTCAACATTGAAACATATCAGGTGTGCCTTTCGTTCGGCATTCAACGCCCGAGATATCACTGCAACAATGCGCTCCAGGAAAGTGTTGCCTTCAACATTGAAACATATCAGGTGTGCCTTTCGTTCGGCATTCAACGCCCGGGATATCACTGCAACAATGCGCTCCAGGAAAGTGTTGCCTTCAACATTGAAACATATCAGGTGTGCCTTTCGTTCGGCATTCAACGCCCGGGATATCACTGCAGCAATGCGCTCCAGGAAAGTGTTGCCTTCAACATTGAAACATATCTGGTGTGCCTTTCGTTCGGCATTCAACGCCCGGGATATCACTGCAACAATGCGCTCCAGGAAAGTGTTGCCTTCAACATTGAAACATATCAGGTGTGCCTTTCGTTCGGCATTCAACGCCCGGGATATCACTGCAACAATGCGCTCCAGGAAAGTGTTGCCTTCAACATTGAAACATATCAGGTGTGCCTTTCGTTCGGCATTCAACGCCCGGGATATCACTGCAACAATGCGCTCCAGGAAAGTGTTGCCTTCAACATTGAAACTCATCAGGTGTGCCTTTCGTTCGGCATTCAACGCCCGGGATATCACTGCAACAATGCGCTCCAGGAAAGTGTTGCCTTCAACATTGAAACATATCAGGTGTGCCTTTCGTTCGGCATTCAACGCCCGGGATATCACTGCAACAATGCGCTCCAGGAAAGTGTTGCCTTCAACATTGAAACATATCAGGTGTGCCTTTCGTTCGGCATTCAACGCCCGGGATATCACTGCAACAATGCGCTCCAGGAAAGTGTTGCCTTCAACATTGAAACTCATCAGGTGTGCCTTTCGTTCGGCATTCAACGCCCGGGATATCACTGCAACAATGCGCTCCAGGAAAGTGTTGCCTTCAACATTGAAACATATCAGGTGTGCCTTTCGTTCGGCATTCAACGCCCGGGATATCACTGCAACAATGCGCTCCAGGAAAGTGTTGCCTTCAACATTGAAACATATCAGGTGTGCCTTTCGTTCGGCATTCAACGCCCGGGATATCACTGCAACAATGCGCTCCAGGAAAGTGTTGCCTTCAACATTGAAACATATCAGGTGTGCCTTTCGTTCGGCATTCAACGCCCGGGATATCACTGCAACAATGCGCTCCAGGAAAGTGTTGCCTTCAACATTGAAACATATCAGGTGTGTCTTTCGTTCGGCATTCAACGCCCGGGATATCACTGCAACAATGCGCTCCAGGAAAGTGTTGCCTTCAACATTGAAACATATCAGGTGTGCCTTTCGTTCGGCATTCAACGCCCGGGATATCACTGCAACAATGCGCTCCAGGAAAGTGTTGCCTTCAACATTGAAACTCATCAGGTGTGCCTTTCGTTCGCATTCAACGCCCGGGATATCACTGCAACAATGCGCTCCAGGAAAGTGTTGCCTTCAACATTGAAACATATCAGGTGTGCCTTTCGTTCGGCATTCAACGCCCGGGATATCACTGCAACAATGCGCTCCAGGAAAGTGTTGCCTTCAACATTGAAACATATCAGGTGTGCCTTTCGTTCGGCATTCAACGCCCGGGATATCACTGCAACAATGCGCTCCAGGAAAGTGTTGCCTTCAACATTGAAACATATCAGGTGTGCCTTTCGTTCGGCATTCAACGCCCGGGATATCACTGCAACAATGCGCTCCAGGAAAGTGTTGCCTTCAACATTGAAACATATCAGGTGTGCCTTTCGTTCGGCATTCAACGCCCGGGATATCACTGCAACAATGCGCTCCAGGAAAGTGTTGCCTTCAACATTGAAACATATCAGGTGTGCCTTTCGTTCGGCATTCAACGCCCGGGATATCACTGCAACAATGCGCTCCAGGAAAGTGTTGCCTTCAACATTGAAACATATCAGGTGTGCCTTTCGTTCGGCATTGAACGCCCGGGATATCACTGCAACAATGCGCTCCAGGAAAGTGTTGCCTTCAACATTGAAACTCGTCAGGTGTGCCTTTCGTTCGGCATTCAACGCCCGGGATATCACTGCAACAATGCGCTCCAGGAAATTGTTGCCTTCAACATTGAAACATATCAGGTGTGCCTTTCGTTCGGCATTCAACGCCCGGGATATCACTGCAGCAATGCGCTCCAGGAAAGTGTTGCCTTCAACATTGAAACATATCAGGTGTGCCTTTCGTTCGGCATTCAACGCCCGGGATATCACTGCAACAATGCGCTCCAGGAAAGTGTTACCTCCAACATTGAAACATATCAGGTGTGGCTTTCGTTCGGCATTCAACGCCCGGGCTATCACTGCAACAATGCGCTCCAGGAAAGTGTTGCCTTCAACATTGAAACATATCAGGTGTGCCTTTCGTTCGGCATTCAACGCCCGGGATATCACTGCAACAATGCGCTCCAGGAAAGTGTTGCCTTCAACATTGAAACATATCAGGTGTGCCTTTCGTTCGGCATTCAACGCCCGGGATATCACTGCAACAATGCGCTCCAGGAAAGTGTTGCCTTCAACATTGAAACATATCAGGTGTGCCTTTCGTTCGGCATTCAACGCCCTGGATATCACTGCAACAATGCGCTCCAGGAAAGTGTTGCCTTCAACATTGAAACATATCAGGTGTGCCTTTCGTTCGGCATTCAACGCCCGGGATATCACTGCAGCAATGCGCTCCAGGAAAGTGTTGCCTTCAACATTGAAACATATCAGGTGTGCCTTTCGTTCGGCATTCAATGCCCGGGATATCACTGCAACAAATGCGCTCCAGGAAAGTGTTGCCTTCAACATTGAAACATATCAGGTGTGCCTTTCGTTCGGCATTCAACGCCCGGGATATCACTGCAACAATGCGCTCCAGGAAAGTGTTGCCTTCAACATTGAAACATATCAGGTGTGCCTTTCGTTCGGCATTCAACGCCCGGGATATCACTGCAACAATGCGCTCCAGGAAAGTGTTGCCTTCAACATTGAAACATATCAGGTGTGCCTTTCGTTCGGCATTCAACGCCCGGGATATCACTGCAACAATGCGCTCCAGGAAAGTGTTGCCTTCAACATTGAAACATATCAGGTGTGCCTTTCGTTCGGCATTCAACGCCCGGGATATCACTGCAACATTGCGCTCCAGGAAAGTGTTGCCTTCAACATTGAAACTCATCAGGTGTGCCTTTCGTTCGGCATTCAACGCCCGGGATATCACTGCAACAATGCGCTCCAGGAAAGTGTTGCCTTCAACATTGAAACATATCAGGTGTGCCTTTCGTTCGGTATTCAACGCCCGGGATATCACTGCAACAATGCGCTCCAGGAAAGTGTTGCCTTCAACATTGAAACATATCAGGTGTGCCTTTCGTTCGGCATTCAACGCCCGGGATATCACTGCAGCTATGCGCTCCAGGAAAGTGTTGCCTTCAACATTGAAACTCATCAGGTGTGCCTTTCGTTCGGCATTCAACGCCCGGGATATCACTGCAACAATGCGCTCCAGGAAAGTGTTGCCTTCAACATTGAAACTCATCAGGTGTGCCTTTCGTTCGGCATTCAACGCCCGGGATATCACTGCAACAATGCGCTCCAGGAAAGTGTTGCCTTCAACATTGAAACATATAAGGTGTGCCTTTCGTTCGGCATTCAACGCCCGGGATATCACTGCAACAATGCGCTCCAGGAAAGTGTTGCCTTCAACATTGAAACATATCAGGTGTGCCTTTCGTTCGGCATTCAACGCCCGGGATATCACTGCAGCAATGCGCTCCAGGAAAGTGTTGCCTTCAACATTGAAACATATCAGGTGTGCCTTTCGTTCGGCATTCAACGCCCGGGATATCACTGCAACAATGCGCTCCAGGAAAGTGTTGCCTTCAACATTGAAACTCATCAGGTGTGCCTTTCGTTCGGCATTCAACGCCCGGGATATCACTGCAACAATGCGCTCCAGGAAAGTGTTGCCTTCAACATTGAAACATATCAGGTGTGCCTTTCGTTCGGCATTCAACGCCCGGGATATCACTGCAACAATGCGCTCCAGGAAAGTGTTGCCTTCAACATTGAAACATATCAGGTGTGCCTTTCGTTCGGCATTCAACGCCCGGGATATCACTGCAGCAATGCGCTCCAGGAAAGTGTTGCCTTCAACATTGAAACTCATCAGGTGTGCCTTTCGTTCGCATTCAACGCCCGGGATATCACTGCAACAATGCCCTCCAGGAAAGTGTTGCCTTCAACATTGAAACATATCAGGTGTGCCTTTCGTTCGGCATTCAACGCCCGGGATATCACTGCAACAATGCGCTCCAGGAAAGTGTTGCCTTCAACATTGAAACATATCAGGTGTGCCTTTCGTTCGGCATTCAACGCCCGGGATATCAATGCAGCAATGCGCTCCAGGAAAGTGTTGCCTTCAACATTGAAACATATCAGGTGTGCCTTTCGTTCGGCATTCAACGCCCGGGATATCACTGCAACAATGCGCTCCAGGAAAGTGTTGCCTTCAACATTGAAACTCATCAGGTGTGCCTTTCGTTCGGCATTCAACGCCCAGGATATCACTGCAACAATGCGCTCCAGGAAAGTGTTGCCTTAAACATTGAAACATATCAGGTGTGCCTTTCGTTCGGCATTCAACGCCCGGGATATCACTGCAGCAATGCGCTCCAGGAAAGTGTTGCCTTCAACATTGAAACATATCAGGTGTGCCTTTCGTTCGGCGTTCAACGCCCGGGATATCACTGTAACAATGCGCTCCAGGAAAGTGTTGCCTTCAACATTGAAACTCATCAGGTGTGCCTTTCGTTCGGCATTCAACGCCCGGGATATCACTGCAGCAATGCGCTCCAGGAACGTGTTGCCTTCAACATTGAAACATATCAGGTGTGCCTTTCGTTCGGCATTCAACGCCCGGGATATCACTGCAACAATGCGCTCCAGGAAAGTGTTGCCTTCAACATTGAAACATATCAGGTGTGCCTTTCGTTCGGCATTCAACGCCCGGGATATCACTGCAACAATGCGCTCCAGGAAAGTGTTGCCTTCAACATTGAAACATATCAGGTGTGCCTTTCGTTCGGCATTCAACGCCCGGGATATCACTGCAACAATGCGCTCCGGGAAAGTGTTGCCTTCAACATTGAAACATATCAGGTGTGCCTTTCGTTCGGCATTCAACGCCCGGGATATCACTGCAACAATGCGCTCCAGGATAGTGTTGCCTTCAACATTGAAACATATCAGGTGTGCCTTTCGTTCGGCATTCAACGCCCGGGATATCACTGCAACAATGCGCTCCAGGAAAGTGTTGCCTTCAACATTGAAACATATCAGGTGTGCCTTTCGTTCGGCATTCAACGCCCGGGATATCACTGCAACAATGCGCTCCAGGAAAGTGTTGCCTTCAACATTGAAACATATCAGGTGTGCCTTTCGTTCGGCATTCAACGCCCGGGATATCACTGCAACAATGCGCTCCAGGAAAGTGTTGCCTTCAACATTGAAACATATCAGGTGTGCCTTTCGTTCGGCATTCAACGCCCGGGATATCCCTGCAACAATGCGCTCCAGGAAAGTGTTGCCTTCAACATTGAAACATATCAGGTGTGCCTTTCGTTCGGCATTCAACGCCCGGGATATCACTGCAACAATGCGCTCCAGGAAAGTGTTGCCTTCAACATTGAAACATATCAGGTGTGCCTTTCGTTCGGCATTCAACGCCCGGGATATCACTGCAGCAATGCGCTCCAGGAAAGTGTTGCCTTCAACATTGAAACTCATCAGGTGTGCCTTTCGTTCGGCATTCAACGCCCGGGATATCACTGCAACAATGCGCTCCAGGAAAGTGTTGCCTTCAACATTGAAGCATATCAGGTGTGCCTTTCGTTCGGCATTCAACGCCCGGGATATCACTGCAACAATGCGCTCCAGGAAAGTGTTGCCTTCAACATTGAAACATATCAGGTGTGCCTTTCGTTCGGCATTCAACGCCCGGGATATCACTGCAACAATGCGCTCCAGGAAAGTGTTGCCTTCAACATTGAAACATATCAGGTGTGCCTTTCGTTCGGCATTCCACGCCCGGGATATCACTGCAGCAATGCGCTCCAGGAAAGTGTTGCCTTCAACATTGAAACATATCAGGTGTGCCTTTCGTTCGGCATTCAACGCCCGGGATATCACTGCAACAATGCGCTCCAGGAAAGTGTTGCCTTCAACATTGAAACATATCAGGTGTGCCTTTCGTTCGGCATTCAACGCCCGGGATATCACTGCAACAATGCGCTCCAGGAAAGTGTTGCCTTCAACATTGAAACATATCAGGTGTGCCTTTCGTTCGGCATTCAACGCCCGGGATATCACTGCAACAATGCGCTCCAGGAAAGTGTTGCCTTCAACATTGAAACATATCAGGTGTGCCTTTCGTTCGGCATTCAACGCCCGGGATATCACTGCAGCAATGCGCTCCAGGAAAGTGTTGCCTTCAACATTGAAACATATCAGGTGTGCCTTTCGTTCGGCATTCAACGCCCGGGATATCACTGCAGCAATGCGCTCCAGGAAAGTGTTGCCTTCAACATTGAAACATATCAGGTATGCCTTTCGATCGGCATTCAACGCCCGGGATATCACTGCAGCAATGCGCTCCAGGAAAGTGTTGCCTTCAACATTGAAACATATCAGGTGTGCCTTTCGTTCGGCATTCAACGCCCGGGATATCACTGCAGCAATGCCCTCCAGGAAAGTGTTGCCTTCAACATTGAAACATATCAGGTGTGCCTTTCGTTCGGCATTCAACGCCCGAGATATCACTGCAACAATGCGCTCCAGGAAAGTGTTGCCTTCAACATTGAAACATATCAGGTGTGCCTTTCGTTCGGCATTCAACGCCCGGGATATCACTGCAACAATGCGCTCCAGGAAAGTGTTGCCTTCAACATTGAAACATATCAGGTGTGCCTTTCGTTCGGCATTCAACGCCCGGGATATCACTGCAGCAATGCGCTCCAGGAAAGTGTTGCCTTCAACATTGAAACATATCTGGTGTGCCTTTCGTTCGGCATTCAACGCCCGGGATATCACTGCAACAATGCGCTCCAGGAAAGTGTTGCCTTCAACATTGAAACATATCAGGTGTGCCTTTCGTTCGGCATTCAACGCCCGGGATATCACTGCAACAATGCGCTCCAGGAAAGTGTTGCCTTCAACATTGAAACATATCAGGTGTGCCTTTCGTTCGGCATTCAACGCCCGGGATATCACTGCAACAATGCGCTCCAGGAAAGTGTTGCCTTCAACATTGAAACTCATCAGGTGTGCCTTTCGTTCGGCATTCAACGCCCGGGATATCACTGCAACAATGCGCTCCAGGAAAGTGTTGCCTTCAACATTGAAACATATCAGGTGTGCCTTTCGTTCGGCATTCAACGCCCGGGATATCACTGCAACAATGCGCTCCAGGAAAGTGTTGCCTTCAACATTGAAACATATCAGGTGTGCCTTTCGTTCGGCATTCAACGCCCGGGATATCACTGCAACAATGCGCTCCAGGAAAGTGTTGCCTTCAACATTGAAACATATCAGGTGTGCCTTTCGTTCGGCATTCAACGCCCGGGATATCACTGCAACAATGCGCTCCAGGAAAGTGTTGCCTTCAACATTGAAACATATCAGGTGTGCCTTTCGTTCGGCATTCAACGCCCGGGATATCACTGCAACAATGCGCTCCAGGAAAGTGTTGCCTTCAACATTGAAACATATCAGGTGTGCCTTTCGTTCGGCATTCAACGCCCGGGATATCACTGCAACAATGCGCTCCAGGAAAGTGTTGCCTTCAACATTGAAACATATCAGGTGTGCCTTTCGTTCGGCATTCAACGCCCGGGATATCACTGCAACAATGCGCTCCAGGAAAGTGTTGCCTTCAACATTGAAACATATCAGGTGTGCCTTTCGTTCGGCATTCAACGCCCGGGATATCACTGCAACAATGCGCTCCAGGAACGTGTTGCCTTCAACATTGAAACATATCAGGTGTGCCTTTCGTTCGGCATTCAACGCCCGGGATATCACTGCAACAATGCGCTCCAGGAAAGTGTTGCCTTCAACATTGAAACATATCAGGTGTGCCTTTCGTTCGGCATTCAACGCCCGGGATATCACTGCAACAATGCGCTCCAGGAAAGTGTTGCCTTCAACATTGAAACATATCAGGTGTGCCTTTCGTTCGGCATTCAACGCCCGGGATATCACTGCAACAATGCGCTCCAGGAAAGTGTTGCCTTCAACATTGAAACATATCAGGTGTGCCTTTCGTTCGGCATTCAACGCCCGGGATATCACTGCAACAATGCGCTCCAGGAAAGTGTTGCCTTCAACATTGAAACATATCAGGTGTGCCTTTCGTTCGGCATTCAACGCCCGGGATATCACTGCAACAATGCGCTCCAGGAAAGTGTTGCCTTCAACATTGAAACATATCAGGTGTGCCTTTCGTTCGGCATTCAACGCCCGGGATATCACTGCAACAATGCGCTCCAGGAAAGTGTTGCCTTCAACATTGAAACATATCAGGTGTGCCTTTCGTTCGGCATTCAACGCCCGGGATATCACTGCAACAATGCGCTCCAGGAAAGTGTTGCCTTCAACATTGAAACATATCAGGTGTGCCTTTCGTTCGGCATTCAACGCCCGGGATATCACTGCAACAATGCGCTCCAGGAAAGTGTTGCCTTCAACATTGAAACATATCAGGTGTGCCTTTCGTTCGGCATTCAACGCCCGGGATATCACTGCAGCAATGCCCTCAAGCGGAAACGTTTTAGTCACGCCTTATACACTGAGTGGCCAAAGGTCACGGGAAGGGTAGTCCCATGAGAAAATGTGCCGTGTATGACTCCTGAGCAGAGCAGTCTGTCACAGACACGAGTGTAGTGAAGTTGGCAACACGTCACGAGTTAAACGACTTTGAACGTGGGATGACCATCGGCGCACGGCGCATGGCTCATAGCATTTCCGAGATTACACGCGAATTCGGGTTTCCGAGGTCAACAGTGTCGAGAGTGGATCTTCAATATCGCAGAGATAATGTCTGCCATCAACCGCACGGGACAACCACAGGTGTTTAACAAACGGACATCACGTCGCCTCAGCAGAACCATACGGGACGATCGAAGGGCTTCTGTGAGTCAGATCACCGCCCAGTTGAATGTTGGGAGTCAGGAACCCATTTCTTGTGGAGTCAATGTCTCGCTGTATTGCTGCCGTTTTGAGGTCTCGCTGAGGAGCAACTCATTATTAGCATCATATTTCGTGCATTCCCATGACTGAAAGTGTATTTTGTATGGTCAATAATGTGAGGCATTATTGATACGAATGCTAAAGTCTAACAGCTTATTATACATTCTGTAGTACAGCTACCACAACCACACAGGTGACCTTGGTATTTCAACAACATAAAACTCATCTACTTGTGAACGCTGTACTGTACTGTACTGTCTTATACATGAACAAATGATGATGTTTTTGATTAAAACTCAGCAATTTTTCTAGGTTTGTGCCGTGTCTTGTGTGGGGTTGCGCCTAGAACACCAAACTGGCTCATCAGCGAGCTCTTGGTGTCCCCACCCGGACCCCCACAGGTGTAGCGAACTGCGCGCCTCATGTAAAACGGAGGTAGCGCGCAGTTCGCTACACCTGTGGGGGTCCGGGCGAGGACACCTAGAGCCCGCTGATGAGCCAGCTTGGTACCCTAAGCGAAACGGCACAAACCTAGAAAAATTGCTGAGTTTTAATTCACTGGATAGGCAGATGACCTCGTAGTTCCGCCCCTTAAAACAACAATAACTAACTAACTTAATTCACTGGCCGTGAAAGCCAATAGCCTGTATCATCTTTTTGTTTTTGATTGTTTAGGGGCTTTGTAACATCGTGGTCATGTACTTGGGCGTGTGTACAATGCGTCTGATAACTTGTATCACTGTCATGTCTCTACTAGTGTGTGTATTTGTATGTTTGAAACGGCGTTTTTGGATAGAATTTTTCCTTTTTATTCAGACAAAAGCTTAATTCCTTTACTTTGTATGGTTTACCGTATAGCCTACATGTTTCATATGCTCAGAAAAGTGATTTAAATGGACCAGGACGCACGTGTCTAATCATAATACATTCTTCTTCTCCCTGACTCGCTGTGTTGCTTCTTACGATCCACCTTGTACCAGTCCTGCTGCTAGATTTCACTTTAAATGTGTCCTTACTAACAGAGCTTTTGAAGATTTATCGGATTTTTCATTGTTCAAAACATTCAGGACCACCCTTGTTTCCTCCAGTTGATGTATGGGTTCCTGACTCCCAACATAGGACTGGGCGGTGATCTGACTCACAGTAGGAAAGAAGCACTAAGTGGCTACCTAAGGGCGCACTGAAAATATATCTTTAGAACCAAATTAGTGGCATACATGAATGACAAAGAGTAAATAAATACTAAATAGGTGAAAATAATTAGAAATTTATGTTACACTGAAGAAAATGAAAATTGCACCATCCAGAAGGAGTGGTCAACGTTGCTGCAATTGAACATGCAGGACGAGTGTTCGGTTGTGATTCGATTATTACACTTTCAGGTCGCTCTGACCGCAAGTTTGGGCAACAATCAATACAGGATGTGCCCACCACGAGTTGCATGGAGTCAATAAGGCCCTGGATCGCTTCCTGAGAAATTGTGGCCCATGCTTGCTGCACTGCACGGGTCAGTTGTTCCAGAGTTGTGGGTGGTTGAGGACGGTTGGCCAGTTGTTGACCCATCATGTCCCACACATGCTCAATAGGACTGAGGTCAGGGGATCTGGCGGGCCATTCTAAGGTTGTGATGTCGTGGAGAGCTTCTCTGGAGATGCGTGCAGTGTGAACCCGGGCATTGTCCTGCTGAAACATCCCATTAGCAATGTTCGCCATCATAGGGACAACCACTGGATTGAGTACCCTATCAACGTACTGTCGAGCAGTCATAGTGCCCTCAACAAGCACTAATTGTGATTTCACATTAAAGCCAATAGCTCCCCGGACCATAATGCTTGGTGTTGGCCCTGTGTGCCTCTCGACAATAAGGTCTGAGTGGTCCCTCTCTCCGGTACGTCGGCGCACACGATTCCGGCGATCACTGCGGGCAAGACAGAAGCGCGATTCATCAGCAAGGACGACCCTATGCCATTCGTTGACCCACGTCGATCGTCCTCGACACCAGGCCAGACTTACACATAGCTGTTGTGGGGTCAATGGAACACCTTCTGCAGGGACAGGGGATCGTAAGCCAGCTGCACGCAGGCGATTACCAACTGTTTGTTGTGTAACGTGGGGTGCCACAGCTGCTCGAATTTGCGCTGCTGTTGCATGGGGTTCCATCCGGGCCATCCAAATGATGCGGGGATCCTCTCTCACAGTTGTCTGTCGCGCTAGGCCTGTGCCAGGTCTACGAGTGTGGGTACCTTCATTTGACCACTGCTGCCATACACGTTGTACCGTAGATGCCTGTCGGCCAACACGTGCAGCGACATTCCTTAGCGATAATCCAGCCTCACACAGCCCAATTATCCGAGCCCTCTCAAACGGCGACAGTTGTTGATAGCGTGCTCCTCTCTGTCGTCGAGGCATGTTTGACGGGAACACTTCACTGCACAGACTGCAAGTCAACCACGCTACACCAGAGTCCGTATACTGGAGTTGATTCCTCCGCGACCAATCACGTGGGGAGACCTGTAGCAACAATCCAATGGGTCTGAAACTTTGATCGTTTACATACCTGCATGGCATCGTTCCATATCTTGAAAATCAACACAAACGACCAATGCCTTCATGGTGTTGCAATTTCCATTTTCTTCAGTGTAAATAGGCAACAACAAGATATTCAGGAAATAACGTATAGCCTAATTTCTCCTAAATGTATGGTTATAGGTATAACTCTGTGTCCTTATCACCTATTTTCTTCCTATTCGAAGTGCAAAATGGCACACAACAGTATGGCATACTGGATTTGAGCAGCGGCGTTCAAACCATAGTTTATAATTTACCCCGGCATTTTATAATTTCATCAGCAAACACTCCAAGCAACGTAGTAATTCGGTATATTAACACCGACTATTTACAATAATTGAAACAGAAACAAAACTTCGTTGGCTAACCGTATCACTGGGAGAAACACATTAAATTGTATAAACCTACTGCAAAGCTATTAGTTAATCGCTCCTATCCTTGAGGGCGAGTGCACTCTATCGGCAACAAGAGGACATTTTTCAATTACACCATATGCATGGATTCACTAACTGGGAATGTCAAGGCCGGTATAGAGCGCAGCTTGCATCTAGTAGGCCGTGGTTAACACACGCATAGTTCAACTGGTTGCTAGTAGATGTCACTCGAACAGATCCGGTGGCGAACTTTGTTTTAATTAAATATATATTTTCCACTGGAAAATGCACAACATAACGCTCAATTTTATAAAATCTCAGTACTTGAAAAACAATAAATATAAAACATTTAAAAAATACAACCCTGATAGGTTTCGAACCCCGGCCAACCGGGTGAAAGACCAAAACTCTACCACACAGCCAAACGTGTCCACCGAAGTTGAACGTCATCAATCGATTTACATACAACGTCTTAGCAAATAATGACTTGGACTAAACGATTTCTTCACTGGAGTATATATTCACTCACACGGCCGCCATCATGAAATGGTACGGCTGATGACCTTGCAGTTTGGGCGTAATACGCGTACTATATGAAGGTATGTTTTCACTAAATTTGGTAAACATCCGATGCTTATCTTGGTCGTAATTTAATTTTAAGTTTTAACTATTTGAGTGGTCTCCATTAAGTTTTGGTAAAGATGGCGGCAATATGAAACATGACATTGAGGTGCACTTTGCTAGTGCTAACTCTGTACAAAAATATACGCACACACACTCACACGCAAACTGATAACTTTTGGCCCGTCTGTAGATCTCAGAAGCCTACTTTTACTTTTTGCAAAAAGTAGGCGATAAAGAAGTAAAGAGAATAACTAAACGCAGATCAGTGGTGACAGAAGGGAAGGAGAATTAACTAAATTAGATTCAAAACAAAAGTTTGGTGCTTTTCAGTCGGTCAACACGATTGTACCCAAAAGAGATGGGTTATTCCCTAATTCTGAAAAAAAAATCTTATGTAATTTTTTTCAGGATTAGGGAATAAACCATTTCTTTTGGGTACAATCGTGTTGACCGACTGAAAAGCACCAAACTTTTGTTTACTAAGACAACACTGAAAAATGGCTTCAAACACCATAAGAAATTCAATTTCAAATCCACATTGGAGAATTAAGAAGAAAGTAGTGACCGTGTATTCGCGAGAGCGAACACCTGTGTTGTTTTGAAGTCTTAGCGTCTGATGACTTGTTGAAAGTTGTTGTCGGCTAATAGCAGTAATCCGAGCAGACTGGGTTACTAATGGGATGAATCTGTCGGTCTCTCAATATTGGAACAGGTAAACATATCATTTATTAATAGCTTCATTACGAGCCACCTAACTCGCTGCTGGCAAATCAATATCGCTGTTGTAACGAAATGTCAGGAGCAGAGTAGGTTAGCCCAGGTGAAGTGGAATCATCTTAAGGGACTACTCACATCTTGGAGCCCTTCATCCTCATAATATATTATCAACAAATCTTGTAGCTGTACCAATTTGGGCTCATCAACAAACATTAGGTACACCAAGTTTGGACCCCAATGGGATTGCAAACTTCGTGCTGCAACTCTGGGACGTTGGTTTGTTGTGTCAATGTATTTCGTATGTTGGAAATTGTAAAGGATTTAGCTTCTAGAAAGTGAAATTAACTGTTGATTCTTGAAAGGGAAGCTCAACTTTCCATATTGAAAAGCACTCACGTCGCATAGTTACATTCTGTAGCTTTGGTGGTTTACCAAAATGTAGTTATACTGTTGATAAAATGCTTAGGGCCGGGTTCACCAACGCAGCGTTAACAGGCCGTCAGTAAATGCGTTGTTAACTTTAACATCGACATTATGCTCGTTGGCGTTTCACCAGCACATTCACCGATTGGCATTAGCAAACGAAGCGTTATGTTTAAGGGCTGTACAAAACTCGTTGAAAGATGATGACTGTGGCAGTATTTGTTTATTCTTTGGTGTAATCGAGCAGGCCGTTAACTGAAAAAGCTTAAAAGTTACATACGCATTGATTGAAAACAAACATGGCTGATGAGGAAAAGAGCAAGAAAAGCCGGGGACTGTGAAATTTTCGTTAATTGAAAAAAAAAACATAATTATCCACCCTTATCTACTCGGTGGATGAGCATCGTGAAATCGTTGAAAATAAGAGGACTGACGCTGTAACGTTTAGGTAGTCTTATTAAATTAAATTAACTAGGATGTTTTATAACGTAATGCATTACACGTAAAAACAAATAAGAGGACTGACGTTGAGACGTCTAGGTAGTCTTTTATTAAATTAACTATCGTACATGTGCTACACCGTGGAAGCCTCCGTGGCTTAGGCAGCAGCACGTCGGCCTCTCACCGCTGGGTCCGTGGTTCAAATCCCGGTCACTCCATGTGAGATCTGTGCTGGACAAAACGGAGGCAGACAGGTTTTTCTCCGGGTACTCCGGTTTTCCCTGTCAAAATTCCATTCCAGCAACACTCTCCACTATCATTTCATTTCATCTGTCATTCATTTAATCATTGCCCCAGAGGAATGCGTCAGGCCTCGGCAGCCGGCACAGTTCATATCCTCGCCGCTAGATAGGGGCTTCATTAATTCCATTCCTGACCCGGTCGGAGACTGGAAGCAGGCTTTGGATTTTCATTTCATTCACATGTGCTACACCGTAATGAATCACACGATATTACATATAAATAAGGAATGGTACATAGGCCTAGGCTATCTTACTTATCAGATGGGAATTCCAGGTTAGGTTCTGTCAACTGTAGAACATTCAACACAAAAGGTTTTGACAACCGATATCTCATAATAAATTCTGTGTCGTCGCATTCATTCAAGTAATTCCTTCGTTATTTATAAGTTAGTGGTCGAAGAAAATCTAGCATGTCTTCAAAAACATCGTCATCGTTGAGAATAAAGTTTAATGCAAGACTATTCCGGCTTTCGCCGCACGCCATTTTGGATGTCATTGCTGCGTAAATCGACCGTCAAGTCGTTAATTCCATGTTGACAGAGCAATTAGTTTTGACGGCTTGTTAGGGAAGCTAATGGTTTGTTAAAGTTTGGTGAACCACAACATTTCGGTAATCGTCCGTCAACGGCCTTAATTGGTTTGTTAACATTTTAACGAACCATGGTGAACCCGGCCCTTAGCCTATGTTTTGAGTCCTTCCCTTAAAACAACAATAACTAACTATATAACAGCTTAGGCTTTCACGGCCGGCGTTCATAATTAAGTACAAGGTTTTCGGGCTCGTAGGCCGTGGTCCAGACAGGATATCTCCCGACGTTTCACCAGAAACTGCGTCCGGCATTGACTGCTGACCAAGGAAAGGAGCGGAACCCTTGATGATGCCGGACGCAGTTTCTGGTGAAACGTCGGGAGATATCCTGTCTGGACCACGGCCTACAAACCCGAAAAACTTGTATTTAATTAATAACTAACTATGCTTCAAACACTGGACTGGGAAAATTACAATCGAGGAGAAGATAAATACGTCTATGTGTTCTATGCAGAGCATATTCACCAAAACCGGCCGGTAAGGGATTCGTAGAAAAATTAGACATACCAAATTATTGTGACAGAAATGACACATTAAACAATATAACTAAGTGTCTGAAACAAAGGACTAATAAGTAATATGTCATAAATAGAACAATAATTGTTGACTGGAATGGTCTCCCTGAGGTAGTCATGGAGATAGATGTTATTGCTGTTGTTGTTGTTGTTGTTTTAAGGGGAAGAACTACGAGGTCATCTGCCCCAGTTATGAAGTATTTCCCAAAGAATACATTAGTGACAGGTCAGATGGATAGAAATGAACGATAACTCAAAATGATAAAACAATAGTAGGTTTAGGCTATGGGAAACATAATATATTTACGCAATGTACCTTAAATTCACCCTACTTTAATTTGTGTTCTTTACTTAAGTTACTGTATTACTGTATTTCATGTTCCCATCGAGACTAGGTGCTCAACTACATTGCTTTATAACAATATTATTTTTAAAAATATAATACGAGTACAGTATGTAATTAATACAAAAAAATCGAGGATAAATTGACTGGAGGAAACAAGGGGGGACATGAATGAGATGAACAATGAAAAACCAATAAATCTTCAAAACCTCTGTAAATAAGCACACATTTAAGGTGAAACGTAGCAGCAAGACTGGTACAAGATGGATCGCAAGAAGCAACACAGTGAGTTCATGAAGAGACTTTGGGAAAAGAAGAAGGCAAGAGTCATCAAGCACCTAACACGTTCCAACAGACCACTTTTCATATTTAACTATTATTATCATTATTATTATTATTAATAATAATAATAATAATAATAATAATAATAATATTTCTCTGATGGTGGAATCCTGATTTTACGTCTCTTAGTATTTGTGAGCGCACTTGTTGCGGATTTTTGTGTAACTTCATCTCATGTTTTGAAATACTTAGCCACACTCCCACTATTTTTGTCATTGGCTAAGTATTATTGCTTCCCTTGCATTTTGTTGTGCAAGCCCTTTTACTATTGGCTTGGCCATACTTTGTAGCGTGATTGGTTCTTTACAACTACGCATTTTACATCTCGGGGAAGCTTCTTTCCTCTCTGAGGAGACGGGCTGCGCTCTTCTCTTTATAACCGCGATGTATCCGGGCTGCTGGCCTACTCATTGCGCAACTGACGTGAGCACAACTCCAATTATTTTAATTCATCTACATGCATTTCTTTAGGGTTTCCTGTGTTTCTCCTTTTGATTTAGGTTACTTTTCATGATGTTTTGAGTATTTTCTTGTATCCACATTCCCACTTTTACATCATTTTATATGGTGAAGGTCGCTTCGCACCTCTGTCACTACTAGTCAGTTATGCAACTTAAATGTTGGTATCTCCATAGACTTGAAAGTAATGCTATTCTTCGTTTGTGGTGTTTGCTTCGGTGCTCTTTTGTGCCACAAACTAGGGTATCCTCGTCTGAGGTATCCTGCGGTTTGATTGATCACTACTGAACAATTTATTTATGCAGACAGTGTTTGCGGGATTACTGATCTCTGTATTCTAGTTTCCCGCATTATACATGTCCCTTTTATTTTGAATATATGTTGACGGTGGTTATTGGGATTCTTTCCTAGACCCGAGGTCACATTGTTCTTTACGTGGTGAATCGACATTTTGTTTTGGTTTAAGCCTATTAGTGGAGCATACTTTCCATTCTTATTTGTATTCTTTCATTTCGTGCCTTATTTTTAACGTAATGTAATTTATTGTATTTACATTTCCTTTGATTTTCATTTTTAGCCTATTTTCAATTTTGAAAAAATAGGCTCATGAGATCACCTTTTGTCCGTGTGTGTGTGTGTGTGTGTGTGTGTGTGAGTGAGAGAGAGAGAGAGGTGTGTGTGTCCCTAATAAAATTTAAACGGCTGGAGCGATTTCAATGAAACTCGGTAAGGTCATAGCACTATTCCGGGCGACCCCGACCGTGCCCTTCAAATTTTGTTACGTCTCACCATTCCAACATGGCGGCTGTACGAAATATTTCACCACCATTCAGTATCTCCGAAACTATTCCCGATATCACTCTGGAATTTATTACGGTGATAAAGAGAGCTACTAGAAGTTCACCTATGTACATTTTGAAAAACTGGTAACTACAAAACCAACATGGAGGCCACGCAAATTTTCGACTTTAAAATACACGTTTCTCGCGATTTAACCAACCAAACGCAATAAAACTTGGTACAGAATATGTTTATACACATTGTAATGCACCGACATCTAACTTCGTTCAATTGTTTACATAAACACAAAATGGCGGATATGCGAAATATTTCACCGGCATTCTATATCCTGGAAACTATTAGCGGTATCACCCTGAAAATTTGTACGGAGATAAAGGGCACTACTGGAAGTTCATCTATAAGACTTTCAAAAAGCGGTTAGCTACAAAACGAACATGGCGACCAAGCGAATTTGAAAATTTTAAATAGACCTTTCTGGCGATTTAATGTTCCAAACGCAATGAAATCTGGTACAGGAAATGTTTATACACATTGTAATGCACTGGTATCTAATTTAGTTCAATTGTTTACATAACCTCAAGATGGCGGCTGTGCGAATTTCTAAAATTAAATTTTTATTTCTTGTGTCGTAATCATGCGATCGAAGTGAAAGTTTGAATAATAAACCTACGCAATAATTTTGCTTTAATGGTACATGACTCTATGGCCTATAGATTTAACAATCCAACATGGCGGCCATCCGAATTATTTAGACGGCTCTGAATATCTACGAATCTATTATAGCAATCAAACTGAATTTTTTAAATGTTCATATTGGCTATGAACTTAGTTCGCCTATAGGACTTTATATAACCAGGCGATCACAAATCCAACATGGCGGCGACGCGAAGTATTAATATTCACATGAACGTTTCTCGCAATACCATCCGAGTGCAGTGAAACTTGGTACAGTAAATCCTTATACGAATGTTAATCCACTGGCATCTAATTTATTTCAATTGCAATTTCAATGGCAGCTGTGCGAAATTTTAAAATCTCTTTTTTACTTCTTGTGTCCTAATCATGCGATTGAAGTTTGAATGCTACACGTAGGCTACACAATAATCTTGATGTAACAGTACATAACTTTAGGACCTACATATATAAAATCCAACATGGCGACCATCCGAAATATTTAGTCGGTTCTTAATATCTACGAATCTATTACAGCAATCAAACTGAAATGTTGTATGTTGATAGTGGCAGTTAACATAAGTAGGATATATGAAAATAGGCTGTATAATTCTTCACGGAACTACTTGTTTTTTATTCCCTTGTCAAGCCTTCATTCACCATATTGCATAACCATCTTAACCCCCTCCCCCTTCTCCTCGTTCCTCCTTGTGACCTCTCCTCCGCCTCACTCCTTCTCTCCTTCCCCCCTCCCTTTCACACTCCTGTACGCTTGGATAACATCATGAAATACTTCGGCGTCTTGAGTCAGTTCATTTTTGGCCACTTTGAGAGTTCGGCATCTCTCTTCTGCTGCTCGTAAGTTTTATAATATTTTGTTTCCGTAACTTACCGTTGAATTCGAATTATTTGTTTTGTACTTGAGTTCAGTTACTCGCTTCTCTCATTAGATGTCGACTGCCTCAAATTTTAGTATATTCTTTATTTATTAAGTTTATCTTAATTATATCCTCTCTTTAAGCTTACCTTCGCCTCATTTTCTACTGTTCTATATATTTCGTGTACACGCTCCCTTTATTATTTTAATATAGTTCTATATTTTAAGTAATAGTTCCCCCTTGTGTTTTTATTCATTAGAATTAAGTTCCTCCCCTTATCCACCTGCGATTTCGTTTCTGTCTTGGCTCCGTACTGTAATGAAGTCACGACCTCTCACCTCTGGGTTCTCTTCTATTAAATTTCATGTTTTTGTACTTTTTGGATATTGCCTTATGCAATTTTATCATTCTGTGTTCATTTTAGGGAATGTTCTTGGGTTTAATTTGCATTCCAATAGGCCCATCAGTAAATTAAACCTGATTACCTTTCCCCATCCTCATCGATTTGATTTTCCTCCTTTTTCATCTTCCACTGCCACTCTGACGCGTAATATTTTTAATAATGAACAAATCGTAGGCGGTGCACAACGCGGTCTATGAATGGGCATAACGAAGAAAGAAAGAAAGAAAGAAAGAAAGAAAGAAAGAAAGAAAGAAAGAAAGAATTGTTTAAAGGAAATTTTATTTTTTATCGTGAAATTTACTTTAAAAAAAGCCTCCGTGGCTTAGGCGGCAGCACGCCGGCCTCTCACCGCTGGGTCCGTGGTTCAAATCCCGGTCACTCCATGTGAGATCTGTGCTGTACAAAACGGAGGCAGACAGTATTTTCTCCGGGTACTCCGGTTTTCCCAGTCAAAATTTCATTCCAGCAACACTCTCCACTATCATTTCATTTCATCTGTCATTCATTAAATCATTGCCCCAGATAAGTGCGTCAGGCCTCGGCAGCCGGCACAGTTCATATCCTCGCCGCTAGATAGGTGCTTCATTCATTCCATTCCTAACCCGGTCGGAGACTGGAAGCAGGCTGTGGATTTTCATTGTGAAATTTACTCTTCACCACCTCGATGTGTAATAGGCCTACCCATTGCATAGGTTTTATTCGTGGTTTAAACCGTCCCTTTAACCATAATGGATCTCACCTCCACTATATTACAGGCATAAGCAGCATAAGAGCATGAACAAGATTATATTTATTTTTATTATGGTTATACCATTTTGCCGCGAGGGTTGCTTTACTTCGAAGGGTCGGGTCGGTTTAATTTGCTACCATCACGGAGACAAACGCAGTAATATCGCCGACTAGTCTAAAATGACATATCGTGGTCAGCTCGCGAAGCGCTCCTCTGCCTGGATTTGAATCTAATTTGGGCTAAAAAGAAGTTTAGATTAATAAATACATTTTTCTGAAGTGATTAATATTTAAAAATTATAATTACTAGTCTATTTATTTTGACGTGATTAAGGGGTTTGACAATGGGTGATTTGAATTAATATTCGCATAATGACTTTGATGGTGTTAGATAGTCTAGGGCGGTAAGGGGCTGCTGGCCACCTTGCATGTAATCAGTCTTGAATATTATTGTTGTTATTGATTTATTTAGGGGCTTTGCGACATCGTGGTCATGTAGCCCCATATACTTGGGTGTGTGTGGAAATTGTCTGATAACCTGTGTTACTGTAATGGTCGCATTCGTGTGTGTATTTTTAGTTGGGGTTACGATTGGATAGATTTCATCCCTGCATTTGCTTGAAGTAAAAATGGTGGTGGTGGTGGTGGTGGGGGGGGGGGGGGGAGAGATCACTTGTAGAAGCCACCTTTTGTCAGTTCACCCTCACTTGAATACTTGAATGACAAAACTGAACATTTGCCTTTTATTTATATCTGCGACCTCCTCAGCGCTAATGTATCAAATCTGAATGGTATCGTTCAGCATATAATATCCCATATCCATGATGTGTTTGAAGGTATTCTACTGGTCTTTTAGAACTAAAAACTCTCCATCATATTAAAAAGATTTTCCATGTGATGTACTAAATAGCTTTTGGTTCACGACCTGTGTTGTGATAAAGCGTACAGTAACAAATTCAAACTTAAAACTCAATACCCATAAGTTGGTTTAATATCAGAGAGTAAATATAAAATATTAATAATATCGTAGGGCCTCGGATGCCGGGTGCAAGCTTTATTAATTGACACCCAGAGGGTAGCTTGCATGTCGAATTTCGTCGTTCCTTTGAACGCTATGAAAGTCAAGGAGGTTAGATATCTAAGCGCTTTCTAGTAGAGAATGGAGGAACTTTGTGTTGGCATAATATCCCTAGATTAATTTTGCCATTGAACACGGTCTGCTGAATTCAAATGGGTTCTTTAACATGCCAAAAACGTATGACATCCATGTCGTGCTTTTTGTCGCCTTTCAAAAATCACTTACCACGGCCAGGGGCGAAGCTGCAATCTTGGGGTTGGTAATCCGACCCGTTAACCACTCACCCACCGTGACAAGCAGTAAATATAAAAACTTATATACTAAGAAAGCAAAACGGTCTTAATCCCTCAGTATGCCTTCCATCGGAGGGGAAGTAAAGCCGGCGGTCCCATGCCATAGATTCATGGCATGATAAAGAATCTTCTACTAATTACACTTGTGTGAAGCTAAAGGTTGTCTTTGACTAACGCTCTTAGATTTCAACGTTCATCGCCGGGAGCCGACTGCAGTGGCATCTAGTAACAAAGTTCAGACCTATTTGGTCGTTGACGGTGGCCTTTGGTAGCAAAAATTTGAACTACTTGAAAATCGAATGTCTGCAGTCCTTACTTCAATTAAAAACAGATAACACACACTAATACAGCCATCACAATTAACACCGGTTATCTGACAGATTCTATCCACACCCAAAGTATACGAGGCTACATGACCGCGTTGTCGCAGCCCCTAAACTGAGGAACCAACCAACCAACCGAAATGGTCTTACTATGGTACTGGTGTCATAAATCAAAACAGGCAAACTTTCATTTAAACAGGGAATGACTCATAAGTAATGTCTGACAAGAAATTAAACTATTCTTCAAAGTAAAGATCATCAGATTCTTTGGTCTTGAGCCATCTTTAGCGAGGTTTCTCATCCCGCGACGGTACCAGACTCTGGGTTTTGATGTAAAGAATTCGGTGAGACCCACTTCCACAGCTTCAATGTTTTCGAAATTTCTTCCACGCAAGAAATGGGCCATGGATCAAAATCGGATGGTAATCTGAAAAAGATGGGTATCTCCGTCTCAAAATTTGATGAACTCATTCCAGTTGTTGAGTATAAAGATCCGCATTGACTGAACGCCCGTTTGGAACAAAATCCCAGTGAATCACTCCTTCAAAATTCCACCGGACACACATCACTTTGGGGACGAACTGAACCTTTTTATCGATGATAATAATAATAATGTTATTGGTTTTACGCCCCTTTTAACTACTGAGGCTTTTAGAGACGCCGGGGTGCCGGAATTTGGCCCCGAAGGGGATCTTTAACGTGCCAGTAAATCTATTGACACGACTCCCTCGCATTTGCCAGCTGACTGCGCCAGGATACGAACCTGCAACCTAGGGCCCAGCAAGCGAGAACGTTACCGCTGAGCCACGCAGCCAGTCCTTATATCGATGACTTTGGCAGGTTGACGGGGACTAAGCCACTGTTTCGAGGCGTCAGCGTTGCGGTAATAGACCCATTTTTCATCACATGTGACAAATCTCCTGATAAATCTATCATCCATGGAGTTACCGATAAGTTGACGACAGATATACACTCTACGTTGAGCTTCTACAGCTTCTTTTTGATTGTCCAAGTTTCTTAATCTGGCAATGTATGGTATCTTTTGATGCACCAAGTTTTTCTGACAACCTACGAGTACTTCTTTGCGGTTTTTCTTCCAAAACTCTGCTTGTATTCTCATCCCAAAGTTTAAGTATTCCAGTACGCCGTAAATCTGTAGTGATCTCTTCTCTAATGTTGAAACGTTGGAACCATCGTATTGCTACACTCTCACTAACGACACCTTCTCCTCCCACTTCACATTTTCTTCTAGCCACGGCACAGTTTTGTAATCTTGTTTCCAGGAGTGCTTTAGAAGGACCCTAATCTCCAACTTTGTAAGTTCCACTTGCGATTGCGACTGATACAATTTTTCAATATACACAATTCTACTCATGGCGTCCTGTCAATAGCATTAGCGAATCAAAGAAAACGAATTCTATCTTATGAAACTTAAAAAACGACATTACTTATGAGATCTCCTTATATTTAGGGATTTAGTGATTATAGTAAAGCCATCATAACTTCCGACTTGATATTTCAGTGTTACCGTAGAGTTATGTAGCGGTCAGAAGGAAAATCACTTTAAGTAGCCAATCACAGGCACCCATTCAAATCGATATATCACGGAAAATTCAGTTTCGTTCGCGATGTCGCGATTTAGCGAACGAAACAGTAGCCTAGCACTGAAACGTCAAGTCGGAAGTAATGATGGCTCTACTATAGGCTGTAATAACTTTTTTCAATGTGCATGTCATGTGACTATATTCCATACCGGTACGCGTAATGATAATAGTGTAAAGGCTTATGTAATAGGGGGCGTGGTGGCTCAGCGGTCTAGCTGCATGCCTCTCACCAAGGCGGTCCGGGTTCGATTCCCGGTCAATGCATGTGAGATTTTCGAAGTGAAATGCCATGTCCTGTGGTTCGCATTCCACGTAAAAAGGAGGTCCCGTGGCTCATGATCTCAAGATTAACGGTCACGTTAAACTACAAGCTTCTTCGCTTATGTAATAGACCAACAGAGCAACGCTTAAAAGTCAAGCTCTGTTTAAATTTAAGAAAAACGGCAATGGAGATGCATTAAACGTTTGCGCAAGAGTATGTGTGTAGAATTTATTAGGAGAAGTTGTGTTTACAAATGGTTTGACCGCTTCCGCGATGGGATGGAAAAGACCGAAGATGAATCACGTCGACAAGCAGAACTCCAGAGATGATCGAGTGAGAGTGGCATTTGTTAGCACTAGCTGCCTCAAGTGCGTCATGAAATGCGCATTATTTGGACGACGTGGTGATAAATTCAAGAACATGTTACAGCAGTTCTGCAATCGATCTCTAAACAGGTTTTTTTCTGCCAGTTTCCAGAAGATACTGTGTATGGTTGTGATTGGCAATTATTTTCAAATCAACGAAAATTAGTTACAAATCTTCTCTTTTATTTATTTTATGTCTCCATTCATCAAACATTTTAGCCACAAGGTGGCGAAGAAGGGAACATTACTTGCATACAGCCCTAAGCCCTGGCGGGAGAATTTATGACCCACGCCCGCCAGCTTTAACTTCTTGTGACGAGCGCGAGGTTTTACGACACATTGAGGCAAGTCTCGTGAGTCGTGAGTCTCTTGTGTGTACCACCTCTGAAGCTCTGTCTGCAGGAAATTTGTTCTGTCACTGACAACTTGCTCACATGTATTTGTTTAAGCCGACAAGGGATCATTGCAAAAACAAATCTCCTGATTTCACTGAAACTTAGCTGTCGTTATTGTTGTTTTTGTTGTTTATTAATTTAGGGGCAAACATGTTGGTCGTTTATCCCCATGAACTTGTGTGTGTGTAGGGTGTGGCTGATACCTTGTGTTATTGTGGCTGTCTGGAGTAATAGTACAGCCGAATTTCTATATCTCGAAGTAATTTTAATATCCCGGCGACGTTCTACACAATTTATATGTTATGTCATATTTAGCCTATTTTCATTCTATGAGAAAATAGGCTTATTAAACCACCGTTTGTCCGTGTGTGCGTATGTGTGTGTGTGTGGTGGTGGTGGTGGTGAGTGTGTCCCCCTAATAACTTCAAAACGGCTGGAGCGATTTCAACGAAACTCGGTAAGGTCATAGCACCATTTTGGCCGACACCGACCGTGCCCTTCAAATTTCATTATGAATCACCAATCCAACATGGCGGCTGTGCGAAATATTTCACTAGCATTCAATATCTCCAAACTATTACCGATCTCACCCTGGAATTTCGTACGGTGATAAAGGGAACTACTACAAGTTTATCTATGTAACTTTCAAAAATCTGTTAAGTACAAAACGAACATGGCGGCCAAGCAAAGTTGAAACATTTTAATAGACTTTTCTCGCGATTTCTCGCGCAGTGAAATATGGTACAGTAAATGATTATACATATTGTAATGCACTGGCATCTAATTTAGTTCAATTGTTTACATAACCTCAAGATGGCTGCTGAGCAAAATTTTAAAATTAAGTTTTTAATTTCTTGTGTCGTAATAATTCGATCGAAGTGAAAGTTTGAGTAATGAACCTACGCAATAATTTTCCTCTAATGGTACATAACTCTATGGCCTATACATATAACAATCCAAAATGGCTACCATCCGAAAAATTTAGACTGTTCTCAATATCTACGTATCTTTTTCAGCAATAAAACTGAATTTATTTTTATTCTTAGAGGCTATGAACATAAGTTCACCTATAGGACTTTCAATAGCCGGGTGAGCACAAATCCAACATGGCGGCGACGCGAAGTATAAATATTTAAATGGACGTTCCTCGCGATTTTACCATCCTTGTGCAGTGAAACTTGGTACGGTAAATGCTTATACAAATGTTAATCCACTGGCATCTAATTTATTTCAATTGTTTTCATAACCACAAGGTGGCAGCTGTGCAAAGTTTTAAATCTTGTTTTTACTTCTTGTGTCCTAATCATGCGATTGAAGTTGAATACTACACGTACACAATAATCTTCATGTAATAGTAATAATAATGGTATTGGTTTTACGTCCCTTTTAACTACTCTGGCTTTTAGAGATGCCGGGGTGCCGGAATTTTGCCCCGATGGGTATCTTTAACGTGCCAGTAAATCTACTGGCACGTTCATGTAATAGTGCATAACTCTTAAGACCTACATATATAAAAATCCAACATGGCGACCATCCGTAATATTGGACAGTTCTCAATATCTACATCTCTATTACAGCAATCAAATTGGAATTTTGTATGTTGATAGAGGCAATTAACATAAGTAGGATATTTGAAAATAGGTTTTAGTTCACCACGGAACTACTTGTTTATAATTCGAAGTTGTATTACTCGTATTTCGATAACTCGACTGCTAACTTATTTTGTTCCCCAGGCAGAAAATAGGTGTCTTTAACTCGAAGTGGGTGAGTGGTTATCGTGTCGGACTACCAATCCCAAGCTTGCAGGTTCACTCCTGGCCATGGTAAGTGAGTTTTGAAAGGCGACAAAAATCTCGGCACGCATGTCATACGTCGTTGGCATGTTAAAAAACGCATTTGAATTCAGTAGGCCAAGTTCATAATGGCCAAATTAATCTCGGGATTTTCCTCCAACACAAAGTTCCTCCTTTCTATACTGGAAAGTGCTATAGTGTCAAGAAGCTTAGATATCTAACCTCCTTGACTTTAATAGCTCTCCAAGGAGGGACAAAAATTCGACATGCAAGCTGCCCACTGGGGGTCAAATAACAAAGCTTGCACCCGACACCTGAGGTCGATGTCATAGATTTATGGCAAGTAAAATAACCTACCACTACAATATGTAGTGTGTAGCTAAATTCGTAGTTAATTTGGTTAGAAACGCTCTATCAAGTTCCAACATTCACCACTAGGTGTCAGTGACAGTGGCATCTCAGGTAGACAAAGTTGGAACTACTTGAAATTGAACTTGTACGGAGACTAAGGACGTTCAATTAAAATCCCCCGGGCGGCTTCGGTGGCGTAGTTGGTAGCATGCTGAGCTTCTATGTCCAAGATAGCGGGTTCAAACCCGGCCGAAGACGTCGGAATTTTTAAGAGCGTTAAAATTCCCTCAGTATGCCTTCCTTCGGAGGGGAAGTAAAGCCGGCGGTCCCATGTCATAGATTTATGGCATGTTAAAGAACCTTCCACTAATTACACCTGTGTGAAGCAAAATTGTATAGGTAAGGAATGTAAACAACGCTCTTAGGTTTCTACGTGCGTTGCCAAGAGCCGACTGCGGTGGCGTCTAGTAGCTAAGTTCTGAACTAGGCCTAGTAGTCGTTGACGGTGGCGTTTGGCGGCAAAAGTAGGAACTATTTGAAAAATTCAAAGTTGCAGTCCTTACTTGAATTAAAAAACAGATACACACACTAATACAGCCATCACAATTAACACCGGTTATCAGAAAGATTCTACAAACACCCAAAGTACACGGGGCTACATGACCGCGTTGTCGCAGCCCCTAAACTGAGGAACCAACCAACCAACCAAAATACCCCGCTATAGCAATTGGCAGCAATTCAAATATAATTTGATAATCACACTGAGCAAGCATTCTTGAGGATGCGAAAATGCGAGGTAGCCGTGTCAGTAGAATTACTGGCACGTTAAAGATCCCGTTCGGGTCATAATTCCGGCATCCCAGCTTCTCTAAAAGCCAGAGTAGTTAAAAAAGGTCGTAAAACCAATAACATTATTATTTTTAAAGGTCAATCACCACTATCATTGTCTCAAAAAATATCACATATCCTTACTAGTTTTGCAAGTTTAATTACTGCCGCAACT
Organism: Meconema thalassinum; assembly: GCA_946902985.2. Classification (NCBI taxonomy): domain Eukaryota; kingdom Metazoa; phylum Arthropoda; class Insecta; order Orthoptera; family Tettigoniidae; genus Meconema; species Meconema thalassinum. The sequence continues at coordinate 240,863,684 of OX336391.1, forward strand.
AAATGTGTATATATTGTAAATATCATAACCCACAATTGTAGACATAGATTTAATAGCTTAATTGTAAAGGACCTGATGATATTCGCGAAACTGGTCATCCAAGTGTATTATTTTATTCATCTCATAGCGGCTTCAGTGGCGTAGTCGGTAGCATGCTGAACTGCCGTGCCCAAGATAGCGGGTTCAAACCCGACCGAAGTCGTCGGATTTTTAAGAGCGTTAAAATCCTTCAGCATGCCTTCCTTCGGAGGGGAAGTAAAGCCGGCGGTCCCATGTCGTAGATTTATGGCATGTAAAAGATCCTTCCACAGACTAAACTTGTGTGGAGCTAAATTTCTAGGTGAGATTTCGTTGAAACGCTCTATCAAAGTTCAAACGTTCACCACTAGGTGTCAGTGATATGTGGTAGCGAAAGTTGGAACTACGTGAAATTGAAGGGAACTTGTAGGTAACCCTATGGGTGTCCGCTTGAAGCAGCTACAGACTCAGGCGAGCCGAACATGTCCTCGGACACTCCCAGCACTAAAAGCCATACGATAAATAAATAAATAAATATTCATCTGATGTAATTTTTCAGGATTAGGGAACAACCTATTGGGTACAATCGTGTTGACCGACTGAAAAATATTCTATATGAATTGCAGCCAATGACCATAGCAGGGTATTTTAATTGAACGCCCGTAGGCTCCCAGCAAGTTTAATTTCAAGTAGTTCCAACTTTGGATACCAGATGACAATGTCACTGACACCTAGCAGCGATCGTTGGAGCTTGATAGAGCGTTTCTAACCAATTAACCAACAAATTTGGCTACACACTACCAATTGTAGTAGAAGGTTCTTTTACATGCCCTACATCTATGAAAAGGGACCGCCGCCTTTACTTCCCCTCCGAAGGAAGGCATACTGAAAGATATTAATGCTCTTAAAAATCCGACGACTTCGGCCGGGTATGAACCCGCGATCTTGAGCTACCGACAACGCCACTGAAGCCGGACTGAAGAATATTAATTTTCGATTACGAAGGCAACACTACCAATTGTAGTGGTAGGTTCTTTTACATGCCATAAATCTATGAAATGGGCCCGCCGCCTTTACTTCCCCTCCGAAGGAAGGCATACTGAAGGATTCTAATGCTCTTAAAAATCCGACAATATTTGAACTGTCCACCTCCACCACCAGTAATATGTTTACTGTGGATTAAAGGCTCTTATTTATTTTAGATGCCTGTAAAGAATACGTTATATGTTACTTCTTCGTGTGCGTTAACTGAGTTAACCGATACAGAAATATACGGGGTCGATTCGCAGGATATTTCTGGATAGAGGAAGCATCAATCGTAGAATGCAAGCACATTTGCCATTGAAAACAAATGTTTTTAAATATCCGTATTGATGTTAGAATTAAACGTTTAGAACTAAACGCCAAATCAATACATAAACAAATATATATATTATATATTGGTACATGTTTCGAACCACAATGGGGTCATCCTCAGCCTAAAAAGGAAATAAATTAAGAATTGAAAACTAAAATAGCATATGTGACTTAAATCTAAATTAAAATGAAAAATTAATGATAATATTTGTAATAAATAAAATATAGTAATAAAATGGATATCCTTACAAATGTAGTATTAATTAAATAAATATAAGATTGGTCTTTTTACAATAATTTTAAAAAGTCGTTAGAAAAAAGAACTGTTAACGGTGAGTGTAAAAATGTTAAGCTTTACATTTTTTAAATCAATCGTGTTGTAATGTATGTTTAGAGACAGTTTTCTTCCAGCTGTGTGTGTACGCAAGGCTATCGGAACAAGCCCCGTTCTGGGGGAAATAGGTTGCTGCCGCAATCTCTCAGTAGTGTTGTTGAGATGGATGAGGACGTCAGCAACAGGCTCGAGACCATCAAGGCAAGTTGGCCAGATTTCATCTGCACTTCCTTGAGTACTCATGAGCTACAAGCAGATAGAACGACGTGGCAGTGGTTTATGTTATAGTCAGGTGGAACAGTACTATACATTGCAACACAGTGCAGAAAACTAAAAACAAAAATATAAGTCCTGCTCAACTATTTTGTAAAGGAATGATTTAGTTGAATGCCTTGCGTGTGGGCAATATCCAAAGCATTTGTGTTTCACGTGTATCTCTATTTATATATTGCAGTAGATAGTGAAGATGTCTTGTTTGAATATTTGACCTTCCACAAGTCCCTTGTGGAATGACTACTGTACATTGGGATATGATAGGCGAATACGTATGGTCCCTCGCGTCCAAGATAGTTCGGATGATAAAGGCAGTGATTACGAGAATGGCTACGTAGCACGTCACACCCCACATTGATCAACGTAGTTCATATGGTGGTGGTGGTGATTGCTGTTTTAAGGGGCGGTACATTGAAGTCATACATCGCAGAAAATGCAAAGCGTGTTTTTTTAAGTAAGTACCGTATGGCCATATGGCCGCTACAGCGCTGAGGTCTTCGTTCGCCGTATGTGTGCTCAGTACGTACTACTGGTGGCTAGACTCAAACGTATTTACGGAAGCATTCGTCCGTGTTTACGTTTGCTTGTGCGTAGTGAAAATGCCTCTGCCAATTAACGGTCCCGCCGAAAGTGAAGTACGTGCTGTGATACCTTTTCTAAAAGCAAAAGACGTGAAAGCGGTTCAATGTCGTTCGATGTTGCAAAACTATCTCACAGACGAAATTGTCACGGTCTGCTTTACCTCTATAAAATAGTAAACAATAACATTATAAACGACGCTAAAATTCGAGAGAGAATTACGTTATATGTTCCTTATATTAAACCAAGTAGATTCCGAAACATTTACTTTATTCCAAGAGTTCACAAGGACTGTCATAAAAACTCACCGATCAAGAGAATATTACTTCAGTAGAATAAGGTGGATCATCTTGATTTAGATATTTTCGATAAAGCGGCTTCGGTGGCGCAGTTGGTAGCATGCTGAGCTTATACTGTATGCCCAAGGTTCCGGGTTCAAACCCGGCCAAAATCGTCGGTTTTTTAAGAGCGTTAAACATCCCTCAGTATGCCTTCCTTCGGAGGGGAAGTAAAGCCAGTGGTCCCATGTCATAGATTTATGGCATGATAAAAACCTTCCACTAATTACACTTGTGTGAAGCTAAATTATAGGTTAGATTTGACTAACGCTATTAGGTTCCAACGTTCATCGCCAGGAGCCGATTGCGGTGGCATCTAGTAGCCAAGTTCAAAACTAGTTGGTCGTTGACGGTGGCGTTTGGTAGCGAAAGTAGGAACTACTTGAGAATTGAATGTCTGCAGTCCTTACTTGAATTAAAAACAGATAACACACACTAATACAGCCATCACAATTAACACCGGTTATCAGACAGATTCTATACTCACCCAAAGTACACGGGGCTACATGACCGCGTGCTCGCGGCCCCTAAACTGAGGAACCAACCAACCAACTAACCATAGTTTTGACAGTCAGAAAACCAGTTTGGAGCGCCCTGTGGTAAACTGTAAGATGTCTTGTAATAATTATATTATAATAACCCCTGGTACTACAGCCCATGAAGGGCCTAGGCCTACCAAGCGACCGCTGCCCAGCCATTTGGCCTGCAGATAGCCATTTGGCCTGCAGATATTGGTTTTTTGTCGTGTGGCCTCCTGAGAGGCCGAGTGCAGGTCTTTCTATTCGACGCCCGTGGGCGACCTGCACGTCGGGATGAGAGATGGAATGGATGAGGATGAATGAAACAGGGCAAGGATGTGGAAGGAATCGGCCGTGGCCTATCAGAAGGTACCGTCCCAGCATTTGCCTGGTGTTGAAAATGGGGAAACCACGGAAAACCATTTCAAGGATGGCCGACGGTGGGGCTCGAACCCACGCGTCTACCGAGTCAGCAGAGAGCTTGGCCCCTTGACCTAACGCAGCGCTTTAGCCAGCTGAGCCAATGCTGTCGGTAGATATTGGGGTGACACGTGATCAGCGCATCGGGTCGCCTCGGCCGTTAATCTTGGTTTTTGAGATTGGGGCGCTGCCTCACTGTCAGACAGCTACTCAATTGTCCTCACGAGGCTGAGTGTACCCCGTTCCAGCCCTCACGTCAGTTTCTAAAATCCCTGAGGAGCCGGGAATCGAACTCGGGGCCTCCGGGTGAGAGGCAGGCCCACTACCCTAACACCACGGGGCCGGCACAATAATTATATTACGGTATACTGTATTTAAATTCAACCCATTAATTTCTTCTCATACCTAACCTTTCTTTCCCTCTTCTTAGTCTTATCTTTCACGTGTATCTCTATTTATATATTGCAGTAGATAGATTTATTTACCATCAACAGGACAGGCACCCAGTTAAATATGATCAATGAAACATTATCTTATGTACATTCTAGTAGTGAGTTTCCTGTAATGTTCACAACAACATAAATAAATAAATTCATCGTCAGATTAGTAAAGTGTTTGGAAAACCCACTATGAGAGAATGAATGGGTTATAGTATTAAAGAAGGCCGAACTAATGCTCATGACGAGGAGCTAGTGGGCAACCATTTGTCATGACTGAAGACTTGGTGCAGAAAGTTGATGCCAAGATTGGAGAAAACAGACAATTTACGATTTCTTCATTATGTTATGGGTTTCCGGAAATTTCAAGGAGTGTTTTTCACGAAATTGTGGCAAAACGCTTGAATTATCAGAATTTGTGCTCACGCTGGGTATCGAAGATGCTGACGGAGGCGCACAAAACCAAGTGCGTAGCCAATTCATTGACTTTCATTGAGCGGTACAGTAAACCTAAGCTACGCTGTCACCAGCGACGAAACTTGGGAGGCTTGTGTTAACGCCGGAATCAAAATAGCAATCCATAGAATGGAGACCCTCAACATCACCCAAGAAACTGAAGAACAAGAAAACTATTTCAGCTCGCTGTTGTTTGGGATAGGCAGAGTGTTGCTTGACGATTTTCTTTTTAGACTATTTTCATTTTATGAAAAAAAAAAAAGGCTTATGAGATCACCTTTTGTCCGTGTGTGTGTGTATGTGCGAGTATGTGTGTTTGTTTGTTTGTTTGTCTGTTTCTTTGTGTGTGTGTGTGATAGAGAGAGAGAGTCCCCCTAATAACTTCTAAATGGCTAGAGCGACTTCAATAAAACTCGGTAGGGTCATAGTACTATTTTGGCCGACACCGACCGTGCCCTTCAAAGTTTATTACGTCTTACCAATCCAACATGGCGGCTGTGCGAAATATTCACCGGCATTCTATATCTCCGACACTATTACTGATATCACCCTGAAATTTTGTACGGTGATAAAGGGCATTGTTAGAAGTTCACCTATCAGACCTTCAAAAACCTGTTAACTACAAAACGAACATGTCGGCCAAGCGAAGTTGAAACATTTAAATAGACTTTTCTCGCGACTTAACCATCCAACCGCAATGAAACTTGGTACAGAAAATGTTTATATACATTGCAATACACTGGCATCTAATTTAGTTCAATTGTTTACGTAAATTCAAGATGGCGGCTGTGCGAAATATTTCACCGGCATTCTATATCTCCCAAACTATTACTGATATCTTCCCGAAATTTTGTACGGTGATAAGGGGCACTATTAGAAGTTAACCTATGTGACTTTCAAAAACCTGTTAACTACAAAGCAAACATGGTGGCCAAGCGAAGGTGAAACCTTAAATAGACTTTTCTCGCGATTTAAACATCCAAACGCAATGAAACTTGGTACAGCAAATGTTTTTACACATTGTATTGCACTGGCATCTAATTTAGTTCAATTTTATACATAACTGTGCAAAATATTTCACCACATTCTAGATCTCCGAAACTATTATTGATATCACCCTGAAATTTTGTGCGGTGATAAAGGATACTATTAGAAGTTCAGCTATGAGACTTCCAAAAACCTGTAAAATATAAAACGAACATGGCGGCCAAACGAACGTGAAACATTTTAATAGACCCATCTCGCGATTTAACCATTAGAGCGCAGTGAAATATGGTACAGTAAATGTTTATACACATTGTAAGGCAGTGGTATCTAATTTAGTTCAATTGTTCACATAAACTGAAGATGGCGGCTGAGCTCAATTTTAAAATTAAGTCTTTATTTCTTGTGTATTAATCATGCGATCGAAGTGAACGTTTGAATGATGAATCTACGCAAAAATCATCATCTAATAGTAGATAACTCTATGGCCGACATATATAAAAATCCAACATGGCGACCATCCGAAATATTTAAACGATACTCAATACCTATTAATCTATGATAACAATCAAACTGAAATTTTGTATGTTGATAGAGGCAATTAACTTAAGTAGGATAATGAAAATAAGCTGTATAGTTTTTCACGGAACTATTTGTTTGAACTGGGATGACACAATGAATGCTGACACTTATTGTGAGATCTTACGTAAACACCGTCATGCAATCCAAAACAAACGGCGTGGAATGCTCAAAAAGGGGACTCTTTAGCTTCATGACAATACGCGTCCTCACACAGCTAATCGAATCCGATACCTCATCGCTTCATTTGGGTGAGAACACTTTTATCATCCTCTGTACAGCTCAGACTCAGCGCCTAATGACAATCACGTCTTGTTCCTGCTCTTGAAAATGCATTTAGGAGCTCAGAACCATGACGATGATGACCTAATAACGGCCATGCTGCAGTGGCTGGCACATTAGTTTAATGAGGACGCATTTCGGAAGCTGCTTTCACAATAATATGACAAGTACCCCAGCATGCGTGCAAATGAAACTGAGAAGTAGTTTTAGGTACAGGCTTACATATAAAAAGAAAATTGTTCAAAAATTGCATTGTTTTTGGGCTATACATCAAAACGGTACTTACTAAAAAAAAGACTCGTACATACACCCAAGTGCACAGGGCTACATGACCACAATGTCACAAAATCCCTATGAACCAACAACAAGAAGAGGAAAAGGGGAGCATTGTCTGATACGTGGTATTGCAAGTTCAGTGACAAAATACGAAATAAGCTACACTTTCATTTACTAACAAGAGGGTAATTTTATGTTTTCAGTTTAATACGAGGGACGTTCCGAAAATAAGTTTCGTTCCTTTATTTCACAAGGAGCTGTATTGCAAAGTGATAAAACACATCGCCATGACAAAGGGCAATCTTTCCTGAATTCTTGACAAGCACAGCCCATGCGCTGAGTGCCAAAGTAGAGAGAGAAGCAGCAGATCAGCGTGCTCTAGTTCCTTATAGTTCAAATCAGTATGGCAGACAAACGTGTGCTGGGAGCGTGGTCACTAATGGAAGTGCGTTATGACTGGGCACGTGCGACTAGTGTTTCATATATTCTGTGTCACCTAGAGAGCGTCTATTGAGACGACGCCATGGCCCGTAAAATGGCTGAGCACTGGTGCTCAATGTTTAGTGAAGGAGAGCAGCGTGTATGGAAGATGAAGATCGATATCAAAAGGTATCAGCAATATGGGTGCCGAGACAGTTCACCCTAATCACAAGACCATGGCAATAACCCTCGAACACTTGTGGCGGTACGAGCGTGAGGGCACTGACTTCCTGTGCCGGATCATCATAGCGGATGAGACAAAGGTTCAGCACTTTACCCCTGAGGTTAAGGGCACCCCAATGGCACGGAAACATCTAAATGTATCAATGTCAGTGGCAACTATGTGGAAAAATAGCCAGAGTCATGGATTTTGTTATGAGAAATTGTCCTCCCACTTTGTAATTCAGCTCCCCATCACAGAGGCGATCCACCTCGTCCATCCGGTTCAAACGACGCCACTGGTCATGGACTGGCAGTAATGTCAGTTAAATCTATATCATTGATTTAAATTCATAGAGAATGATAGGTCACTTTAGGGTTCTGGATATACAAATGAGTTAATTGATTAGCTTTGTGCGATAGATTTAAATGGACATTGGCAACCATACAACTTGTACTGAACCCAACGGAGTTAGGCTGACTGGTGTCGAACGTGGATCTCAGAGATAGATGAGCTCAGAATTGAGGTTCCAGCAAGGAACGAACACAAGATCTGTTGAGGGAGTTTAAGCTATAAAAACCCCTAGAGGAAATACATATTAAATCACTGTTGTGATATGAACTATTCTGACATTATTTGTTAATATAATGCCGGGAATGATTGCAGAATACTGCATTATTGGGCTGTATGAGGCATACAATTCTGTACTGAATGCACAAAGTTGGAGCGCTTGACATTTGTCTAATGACTCTGGAAAAGGGGCGTAGTTTCTTGGAGGCGTGTCACTCTGTGTGACCTACTTAAGTCGTCTGGAGCAGGTCAGGAGGGTAAATTATTGTCAAGTTATTCCCCGCTTGAGAATAGAGAGGCCAGTGGAGTGAGAATATACCAGCGTAATTTAATGATTACTCGTGGTTGGAGCAACTCAGAGACATGAGGTTTGCACCTAGGTGAATGTATAGCCGGGAGGCTAATTATCAAGCCATTAAACATTGAAATCGAGGTAGATTTAATGGAACGCGCAGGGACACAGTAGTCTCGGTGTTAGCGGCGAGATCTGACCAGGTCGCCGGGGATTTTTAGGTGACGCCGCGTGGGCACGCGCTGGCAAAGGCAATTAATATTAATTAATTGGCCGATCTATCCTCGAGCACGCATACAGATCTGTGACCAGCGAGGAAAAAGGAACCATATAAACGTTAATTCAAGACCAGAATCATACTGTGGGAGAAGATGACGCTGAAGGGAAATTCTCGGTCAACTTTTTCTCTCCAAACGAATATAAGGGCTGAACGAATGACAGAGGCAGTCAGTTGAACCATACTTGAGCGCAGGGAGCACGTCACCCGAGCTCAGAGAACAGACGCGCGAACTCTAACAGCTTAAGTGCAGCAACATAATAATCATGCAGTAAGCCATGAATTAATAAAGTTTAATGTAGTCAGTTAAATCGCAGTCTAATGCGAAGTGCACGTTACCGAATTCAGAGAAGGGACGCGCGGACTTTAACATGTAGAGCCATGCAGTAAGGCATTTATTAATCACAATTATTAAGGACAGTCGTGCCATACTTTTATAGTCGGCATTATGAGGGACTACTACAGAGCACGCAGGAAAGGTACCGTGTCATATACAAGGTAGGACAATTGAGAGTGGGAATCTGTATAAGTACAGTGTACAATGGTTGAGCGCAATATGTAAACTCTTGGTTAGACATATCATAGGATGTCGGATTGCGCAGATATAAACTTTGTTATGCGATTGGTGAAATGTCGCAGGGATACCACTGTAATTAATGCTCAGGACGATATGCAAGCATATTTATGCGATATCCGGATTTTTTTCTAAGGATAGAAATTGATAGACAGATGGGGGACTGATAGGAATCCTTAGGCAGAGAATCGAGACTTTCAGACGAGATGCGGGAGAGTATTGGAGGAAAGACCTTCAACGTCTGCATTTCTGATATTTTGCCAGGAAAAGTCAACCACTAAGAAATGTACATAGTGATCGTGTGATTGTAATGATGATCATTTAAATATATGTAAAATTAATAGTATAATAAGTGCTATAAAGTGTTGTGTGAATAAGGAAGCGACAGCTTCAATATGGGAAAGAAAAGTGCCGTGTGTTTTGTAAGGCAAAAGTTATGCATAATGTGTGTTAGAAGTATAAGAATGCCTTGCTAATTTTGCAAATAATGGCGGGCATTACTGGAAAAAATGCGTGGTTGGAGCCACCAGATTAGCCAATGTAAGTACCCAAAAAACCATGATTTTGTAGCAATTATAGTCCACTGTATGTTGAGTGATTTCAAAATTTATAGAATATGCCAATAAGAGTCAATTTTAGGAGGTAGAGCCTCATATTATTATTGTTGTGTTGATTTTAGTCAAGTTGAGATGTTTTTGTACATCATTGAGTGGATAAATCGTCACCACTATTGTAAAATGGCAATTCAGTTATATAAAAACTTAACGTAACGAACACGGATGTTCGGTTATTAAAATGGTTACGTTGTGTCGGTGATGCTAATTCATGTCAGTAATAATAATAATAAGAATAAACGAATACACATCAGGGAAAAATGGCTGTAAGAAAAATATATATGCTAATTGGAATATTTATCTATCCAAGCAGTAATATTATACATGAAGGGCTAAGAAAAGCAATTTAATATCAGAGTATATTATGATAATGGAAATAAATATGCAAGACTCTAGGAAATGGAAGAGTTTAATAGAGAATTAAATTTGCAGCTTGTGAATAAGCTTGTAAGAATAATTGATAGATTTATCTTACTAATTAAAGGACGAGATCATAGCACAATGGTCAGGGAAGCCAGATAATCTATTCGACGTGTGAAATCTCGTATAGCCTAGGGCATACAGAGATATTTATTATTGCCAGAGCGTACTTAGTGGCTGACCCTAGCTCTGTGGATGGATATGGAATGTTCCGGGTTCGAATCCTGTGGTGTATGAGAGGATAACAATGGAAACTTCAGCATGACACCTGATGTCGACCGAGAACTAGTTATTGGATAAATTCAGCTCCTGGAAGCGAATTTTGGCGGCAGGATGTGCCTGACCGTGCCATTTAATAAGATGCCGGCTAGCCAGTTCGACCAGTGATTGATGAATCTCGTTCCTTCATATAATGTCTATGGACCTGTTGAGGCCAGTTATTAATATCCTAAGGTTAGAAATAAATGTTTAAACACGCCCATAACCTGTCTTGCATACAATTTAGTTTAAATCATACGGGGTATGTGTGTCATTGAGACTGCACTATCATATTTAAAGTCACAAGTTACTGCTTGGAAGTAAAGAGAGAAGGGAGTTAGGGAGAGACAGAGCACGGGTTTTTTGACCGCCTGACTCAGTCCCATTGTATACAAGTAGCTCCGAGGGGGAGATTTTTAAACGACACTTGAAGGTTGACATTTAGCATGGACAGACTTTGAAACCCTGTTTGTAATGCAAGGAGTCGTTGTTGTATTGTATAATGAATTTGTGTGGTTTGAAACACATTGTTAATTAAGGATCGTTCTGATAACGTAATACTTGGCAAACTTATGAGTTGTTGAAGTTGCATTTTTATACTGACAGTGTCACTTAGTTCTATAGGTCAACACTAGATGCCATAGGCTATGCCCACGCAAGGGTAGCATAATATACCATCCGACACAGCGGTAACGGAATCTTTGAAATTGAAATCACAACGGCATACAGTGGAACTGTAGAAAAGGGGACTGCAGAAGGGAACTGCAGAAAGGGGTATGATTACAAATAATTGTGGAGTTGCGAGTAAATTTGATGTGCAACCCATAAATTGGTTAATGCATGGTAAAGCATTTTGGTGGGAAGAGAGATACAAAACACAAGTGTACGCATAATGTAAATTAAGAGGTGTTGAGAGTAAACAATTAAGATTGTGAAATTAAAGAGGTCACAACAGGTGACATAAGATTATAAGTACAGTTTATGTGTAATTTACATGTGCATCATCGCACTTGAGAATGAATTTTGATTTCAATCTCATGGTTAATGAATGAATAATCATTTGGATTTGCAAGGATAAAGTGTGAATAGTAGTGGATTGTAGGAATAATTTTGCATTGTTTTGTGTTATATTGTTGGGATTGTGTTTTTGTGTGTTTGAAGCCATGATTTAGAGCTGAATTAAAGTCTTTAGAATAGAGTTGTGCATTATCATTGTAGAGTTGATACCTTTTAGTATCACATCAAAAATATGCAACTGCTCAGTGGGTGGACGGTACACGCCTGAGGACTGATGCTGGCTGGAGGCAGAAGCATGTTTTCCATGGAATTTACTCACATGGGTACATGGGATTTGATGTCCTGTACAGTGATTTGAGCTAAAGGTACTACTTAAGTCGGTCAAGATCTAGTGTAAACAACTCTAATAACTTAACGAATAAAATGAATTAGGGGAATGACCGCACCTAACCTTAGCTAAGCTCCGATACAAACAATATAAATTTTGATAAACACCTTACACTTACCATGGTCCAGGTAACATGGGGCGGTATAATTCTATCGTGGAATCGCCTAACTAGTGCAATATGTATATCTTGGCATTGCAAGACCTGACCTTCATTTATAAAATATGGTAAAACCCCCTTCTTAATTATCATGGCGCTGATATGTGGGGACAGTTTAAAATACAGGTCACCATAGGCGCATGTGTGTACTTTATTTATCATGGCAAGGCCCAAGTTGGGGCATTCGACAGTAAAACCGAGTCCTTGGATGGTTGCTGCGATGTCTTACGAGGCCAAACCTTATATATTATATTTATCATGGCGCCCAGGTTTGTGGAGCTTATGGGATTTAGGGAAACCCCATAGATTTTTATGGTATTTCATGGGGAAAACCATAATAATTATGTTTTTGCCTCAAACTGTGTTTGAGTGATTTTTGAGTTCAGTAGGCTTTTGATGTAACGCAGAATCTCTCTATTGAGGAGAGAATTACCCAAGGGTATGAGCGCTACGCACCCAGTGCACAATTTATCCTAAAATCCAAAGTTTAAGTACAATCATGACGAATAGAAGGAGAAAGTTAGAAGACTCCTGAAGTTCAAGCGCGCCCCGCCAGGCAGCGCTAGAGTGGACAAGTTCCACACAGCCGGGGTCAGCTGGTCTTAGGGATGGTGCTAAGGGAAACTAATTACTTTGTAACTAATACTCTTTTAAAAAGTAATTAGCGGTTACAATTAAAATAGCATGGCAGGGCACATTGGAAAATATAATTCACGGAAATAAGAACTACGGTCTTCATTACATGTTACGGAACACACAGATTCCTGGAATATACAGTCGGAGAAAGCCCAGATCTTTCTCGTAACATCTGCAGGATTAAGGATGTGAGGTTGTAGAGAGCTTGTCTTGCCACTGACTCCTAACGAATTCCTGGCCTTTTTATTTGATTGACTACCATCACAAGTAAAGCCAGCCACCCTCGCCCCAGCCTCTTCTAACTGCAAAATCACCTAGACTTAGAATTTTTGCTAGAATGTCCCCTGGAGTAGCATTTCCGCTTGCATAAACAGCAATTGGCTGCACCCAATATATGCATGAAAGGTACGAACATGAACACTAGAGCGTGATTTGCAAGTACGTTCTTCTGGAGGTCAGGTGTGTGTTCACCTAAATCAACTAATCCATCTACTTTATCAGAAAAGCTATTTAACTCGATTTCTTCTCTTAGCTTCTCTTCTTCGAAAATTACAACACCGTAACGTGAATTATCTTTCTTTTCTTCCTTAAAATAGTCTGAAATAGCATTTATACTATGCGCATTAACTCCATAAGGGCACTTTAGTCCTTTACAAAGTTTTCTCAAGTGACTTTCTGAAGGCAGAGGCAAGAGATTATGTCGCCGACAATGACGGAATCCTTTCGGTGATTTTATTCTCAACAATAAACACTCTAAAATGAATTCATTGCTGTACCTCATTCCATTGCGAGATTTTTCCTGGCATTTCTTGAGCATAGTGTCTATTATCATCTTTTCCTTCTTGCTAAGGTGTTCGTTATCAGGGGCGGATCCAGGAGAGGGCGAGGAGGGCGACCGCCCAGGGCTCCGCGGTCCTAGGGGCCCCGCGCCATGGATTTTTCTACATTAAAGTATACTTTTCAAACTAATTTTTATAATTCATATTCCTTTCTTCAGTGTAGCTATGACCTCTCGTGACCGTTTAGCAAGTTAAGATTTCAGTGAAATAATAGAAGACTGCAGCCGGGAAAAAAAGTCGCAAAGTAATATTTTAATATTTCATTGTTTACATAATCTTATTCAAAGGGACATAAAGGTTTCTTTCATATTATTAAAATAATGTACTGTAGTGTATTCAAAATATTATAACTATTCTTTATTTTATTGTTATTATTATTATTATTATTATTATTACCAAACTATTTTCCATTTGATTCGATTTTTTTTCTATTGTTGTGGGCCCCACCTTATCATATCGCCCAGGGCCTCGCAAGGCCTGGATCCGCCACTGTAATCGATATCTTTGTAATTAAATGCCTGTGAATTTCGAACCTGCTTCTCCAGCAAATTAATTCTCGATTTTGCTGAGTTAAGGCAGGATCTAACGCGAATTAAATTACGGTTAGCATTCTTAAGGCGCCTTTTGAACAATATTATAGTCTTTTCAGCATCAGTAAGTACACTAGAATGACCCAAATTCTTATCAACACTGGATTGACCTTTTAATGCCTCATTCGTTGCTCCACTCCCATCTTCAATCTTCTTTCTTCTTTTACTGGTGGTGTCAAGATTCTTTTTCCTGTTGGGAGCTTTACGGGACTTATTCTCACTACTTCGGTAAATTAGGGGGAAAATGAGGCACTGCTCCAGGTCGTAACTTCCACCACACACGAGAGATTTCCACTTCTTCACCATTCACTATAAAATTACCTGATTTTACTATCAAATCATCAGAGAAATGAATTTGACAAATTCTAATACTTCGCGTTAACTCCGTATCCTTTCGTGGAATAGCTCTGGCCCATTTTTCAAATTGATTTGTATTCTTCGGTGGTGAAAAAGATCGTATATCGTCAACTACTCTACCATATCCTGACTCACAGCCAGGCAAAAACCAGTACGGCATGTTGAACTATTAAATTAACAAAGCCGCATAAGAAATATGTTTGAAGTTCACAACACAAAACGCTGATGTACACAAGACACAATGAACTGAATTTAAGAACTGAATGCAAAGAAAATTCGATTTAATTCACACAAATATCTCACACAGTAACTTCTCGCGCACTTTTCTAAGACCCGGCTCGACCCAACAACAGGACACGTTGTTGGACATTATCGCTTGCAGTGCTTGTAGCGGCGGGACCACAAACTACCGTGCTATAATGGCGGAGTCCTCACACTAGGTCCTTCTATTCGTCATGGTACAATCTTACAATATGTGTACAGTGTCTTGTATTTCTCTTTAAAACGAATCCACACATGTATCCAGGAAGCCTGCCTATATCTCAAAGTGAATTGTTGTACGAATGGCTGGTACGGAGGGAATTTTGCAGGGGATTGCAGAGCTAAAACACCATTTTGACGCTGTTAATGAACAGAATAAGCTGGAAGCCAAGGCTTTCCAGGATGAAATAAACAACCGTTTGGATGCTAATCAGTTGGCAATTAATAAGAATCAGGTTGAATTGAGTAATCGTTTAGATGCCAATCAGGTGGCAATGAATAATAATCAGGAAGAAATAAATGCTAAGCTAGGTCAAATGCAAGAAATAATTAAGACCGAGGTAACTCAAACCGTTGTAAGCATTATATCAGAAATGCAGGTTAAGACCGATAAGAGTTTCGAGGTGATAGAAGCCAAACTTGAAAGTAATTTACAGGCATGTGAGCACGCGCAGGATGAAACGAACAGTAGGTTAGATGCGCTGTCTAATGACATTAAAATCCAAAATGAGGCGAATCTCGAACGCCAATCGAAACAGTATTCAGAATTTACTAGAACGGTAGATCAGATACTAGAAGAAAATGACAGTAAATGGGATGAGAAGTTGAAAGGTTATGCTAGAGCGATTAACGGGGATCTAAAGAAGCAGGGTCAGAACATATTAGATCAATGTCAGGAAATAGGAGAGATTAAGGCTATCGCTAACGAAAGTAAAGAGCTGGTAGGCAACATAAAGGGTCAGATGAGCAAAGTTCATCAAGAACTGGACCAAATTCAAAGCGACGTTGTTATCGTTAACAAAAGGCAAGAGGAAAACAGAGGGGAAATTGCTAAGGTCCGAAATGAAATATCAAAGGTCAATGGACATATCCAAGAGGAAACTAAAGGGATGAGAGAAGAACTAGAAGTGAGAGAAGGCCAAAAGACAGAGGCAAGCGACAAGACCCTTGCTCAAATAAAGGAAGATGTAGAGGATGAAATCTCCCATATCAAGCAAAGCCTGAAGGAAGATAAGAAGAAAATATTTCAAGTGGCAGAAGAGAACAGGGATAGGCTTAGCAGAATAGAAAAAGAGGTAATCACTCGATTGGAAAGAGCAGAGATGCGCCACAATCAAATGGAGACTAGGATAATAGCACAGGAGGAAACCCTAATGAAAGTTCCGAAGTCAAGTGAAGGCAGCGTGGAAGATATGAGGAAAACCAAGTAGGCAGATTTAGAAACCCAACCTATAATAAGGAATGCTACAGGCCCAGGCGATAGTACATATATGACGCCAGGTACACCGATTGCAGATTCTACGCCGCATGAAAATGCTATGCACACCCAAGTTATAAATGTAATTAGAGCAAGCGAGGAGAAACCAAGAAAATTCTCAGGTAGCCATTGTTATATGACACCGAAGTATTGGTTGAAAGAAGTGTCCAAATATTTAAACGATGTGCGGATACCACAAGAGCGCAGGCTACGAGCCATAGAGAAACTAACGGAGGGAGAACGTGCGTTATGGTTTCGCAGTTTCCGTTATACCTTCGATACAGTCGAGGAGTTTCGGGAAGCTTTTTTGAAGAGATACTGGGACCCGATGACCCAACAGAATTTACGATTGGATTTGTATTCGAAAAGATACAGCACCAACAATCCAACGAAGTACGCTGAATTCTTTATATCTCAGATGTGTCGGTTTAAGGAACTTGACCATAAACCTAGCGAGCTGAAGCTATGTATTGCTATTGCCAAGCAACTTCCTTATGAAATCCAAAGGTTGCTGATTTCGGCAAATGCAAAAACCGCAATGGAAATGGAGGCAGTCCTTAGGCAGCTGGACCTCACAACATCCAATACTATGCGTCAGAATCGAACCGTGGAACAGGTACACGTGACCAACACGCAGATTGACCATTATAAAGCTCCGAAAAATAATAAAGCTACTAGCACTGAAACGTTAGATTCCAACGGACGTCAATGGGAACATGAACCCAGAAGATGGCAACCGAAGTATAAAGGAAATGCTGATAGAGGAAGAGGAGGCCGAAAGTCTTGGAATCAACAGAATACAAGGGGTAGACCGTACCAAAATAATGGAGGTAACAATGGCCAAGAAGGCAACAATGGGAATTGGAGACCCCAGGAAAGAAGGCGTAACTTTGATGACGAGGTAGAGGAACGTTATCATGCTTCATTGTAATACCTCAATGAAAGGGGAGAAGAACCCCAGAAGCAGCAAGTCCGCTGGCAAGAAGCTATGCAAAATAGGACGTCACCAGACAGATATGGAGACGGAGCCAAAAGTTTGGAGTTACAGCGCAGTGAAAAGGAGAGAAGAAACGCTAACGGGACTGGCGCTGTAGAAAAAAACTCCAAAATTAGAAGAATTTGAGAATGATGGATGGAAGGCGGTCAACGACATTAATTGGATAGCCAAACCGGAAGAATTAATCGAGGATACAGGAGGATCACAGGTCATGATCAAACGAGAATTGCCCATTATAGTAGTCAGTGTGGCAGGGTTGAAGATAAGAGGTATATTAGACACGGGTTCAACGGTGTGTCTTATGACACAAGCTTTGTATAATGAGATAGCGCAGAGAGAAAATGTTTTGAAAATACCTATCTCAATTGTCAAAATAAAAGGTGTCATTCCTGACAAAACGATGATATGCAAATATCAGGTATTCGTAGATTTACAGATAGGAGGCTCTATTTTTTCACAGAGTTTTCTACTAGTAAACAAATTGCCTTTTAACCTTATAATTGGGGCAGAGTTTATAAGGGAATACAGAGTGGTAATAGACCTATCACAGGACAGAGTTATGTTCCGTGTGAACGAGGAAGCTGAAGGCTTAGAGGTCTCACTCCAACAGAATGAACCAGGGACAGATGAACAAGTATGGCATACATACAGAGACATGGCTGAGGAGGAAGTGTTAGCCATCGAGCAGTTAGAAGATGAATTGAAAACACTAGCCGCAGACATGGAGAAAGATCTGGAACCCGAACTGGAAGAACATATTTCGGAAAAACTAGAAGAAGCAAAAATTGGTCCAAGAGATAAAGAAAATTTAAAGAAATTATTATTGGAACAGAAGGAAGTCTTTGACTCGAGACCTGGTCGTGTAAAGAACTTCACTTATGCTTTCCAAGTTAACGACTGGACACCATTTAGGCAGAAACCCTACCCTATAGCCGAAACGCATTATGCTAAGGTCAAAGAAGCAATTCAGGAGATGTTGGAGGCCGGTGTTATTGAGAAAACACCTACGCCTTATGTAAGCCCATTGGTGATCGTACCTAAGACAGACGGGACTGTCAGAGTATGCCTGGATCTGAGGCATTTAAATATGAAGGTAATACCGGAGTTCGACAAAGTGCCACCTATTAAAGAAATCCTCAGAAAGTTTACATGGATGAGACCAGGAGATACAGGGCGTTACCAAATCGACTTCATTATGGTCAAGCAGAGGTTTCGAAACCAGATTTTGGATTGTAAAACATATCCTGGTGCTGACATAAACTCTGACCACAATCTGGTTGTAATGAAATGCAGATTAAAGTTGAAGAAACTGAAGAAAAGTCAAAAGCCATAAAGTTGGGCAATAGACAGACTGAAAGAGAAGGATGTAAACGAAAGATTCAAGAAGAGTATAAAGGAAGGACTAATGAAAATCCCTAAACAAACTTCAATTGCAGACGAATGGGCACTTTTGAAGAATGAAATAACAAAATCCGCAGAAGAAAACATTGGTAGGAAAGAAAGAATAGGTAGAAAACCGTGGATCACTCAGGATATACTAGAATTGATGGATGAAAGGCGGAAACACAAGAATGTAAGAGATGAAAAGGGGAAAGCAGAATACAGACGTCTGAGAAATGAGGTTAACAAGAAGTGCAAGGAAGCGAAAGAAGAATGGTTGAAAGAGAAATGTGCAGGTATAGAAAATTGTCTGAAATTAGGAAAAGTAGACACAGCTTATCGAAGGATTAAGAATACTTTTGGGGAAAAGAAGACTAAGTGTTGTAATATTAAGGACACAAATGGAAAGCCTCTAACAGATAGGGAAGAAAAGATTGAGAGATGGAAAGCTTACATAAAGAGTTTGTATCAGGGAAAGGAGATTGAGAATCATGTAATGGAAAGGGAGGAGGAAATTGATGAGGATGCGAAAGGAGATTTAATATTGAGATCAGAATTTGATAGAGCTTTGGAAGACTTAAGCAGGAACAAAGCACCAGGCATAGATGATATACCGATTGAGTTGCTACGCTGCATAGGAGATGAAGGTCTGATCAGGTTATCTCACTTGGTGTGTAGGATTTATGAGACAGGTGAGGTACCCCCTGATTTCAAGAAGAATGTAATCATCCCTATACCAAAGAAAGTGGGAGCTGACAGATGTGAAGATTACCGTACAATCAGCTTGATTACTCATGCTTCAAAGATCCTGTCTAGAATAATTTACAAGAGGATTGAAAGCCAGATAGAAACGGAGTTGGGTGAAGACCAGTTTGGTTTCAGGAGAAATGTAGGAACAAGGGAAGCTGTACTAAGTCTTAGGCTGATTTTGGAAGGTAGAATAAGGAAAGATAAGAGAACGTTCATGGCTTTCGTAGACTTAGAAAAGGCTTTTGATAATGTTGATTGGACTAAATTGTTTGACATTTTGAAATCGATTGGAATAAAGTACAGGGATAGGAGGGTGATATACAATCTATACAGAAACCAGACAGCAGTCATTCGAGTTGAAGGACATGAGAGAGAAGCTGGTATTCAGAAAGGTGTAAGGCAAGGCTGCAACTTATCACCCATACTTTTCAATCTTTACATTGAACAAGCAATGAAAGAAATTAGAGAAAAATGTAAAGTGGGAGTAAAGATTCAAGGAGAAATAATTTCAACTCTGAGATTTGCTGATGACATAGTCATCTTGGCCGACAAGCCTGAGGATTTGAATGAGTTTTTGAATGGTATGGACTCCGTCTTACGGAAAGAATTCATGATGAAAATTAATAAATGTAAAACAAAAATACTGGAATGCAGCCGAAATAAATCAGAAACCTCTATGGAGATCAAATTGGCAGGTGAAAAGCTGAAGGAAGTAGGAGACTTCTGTTACTTAGGAAGCAGAATAACCAGTGATGGACGAAGCAAAGAGGATATAAAAAGTAGGCTGGCTCAGGCAAAGAAAGCATTTCTACAAAAAAGGAATCTGCTGGCATCGAATATAGATTTAGGTATTAGGAAGTCATTATTGAAAGCCTTTGTCTGGAGCGTGGCGTTCTATGGAAGTGAAACTTGGACTATTGGTGTAGCAGAAAAGAGGAGAATTGAAGCATTTGAAATGTGGTGTTACAGGAGAATGATGAAGATCAGATGGGTAGATAGGGTTACAAACAAAGAGGTATTAAGACGAGTGGGAGAGGAGAGATGTTTCTGGCGACTGCTGATGAAGAGAAGAGATAGGTTGGTAGGACACATACTAAGACACCCAGGAATAGCAAGCTTAGTTATGGAAGGAAGGGTCGAGGACAAGAACTGTAGGGGTAGACCAAGGTTAGAATATGTTAAACAGATTGCCTCGGATGTAGGGTGTGGTAGCTATGTAGAGATGAAGCGATTAGCTCAGGACAGGGAGGCATGGAGAGCTGCATCAAACCAGTCAAAAGACTGAAGACTCAAACAACAACAGAAAGTTTAAAGGGAAGACCATATTTACAAATTTAGATATCACGTCGAGCTTTCACCATCTTGAATTGGAGAAGAAAACGAGTTTATTGACAGGATTTATGTTTGATCAACATACATACACGTTTTTAAGACTACCTTTTGGTTTGAAAACAGCTGGTTCAGCTTTGATAAGAGCGTTAGATCGCAATCTATCAGATGATATTAAAGAGAGTACCATCAGATACGTAGACGACATTTTACTCACATCGGAATCTCTGGAGGAGCACGTGAGAGACCTGAAGAAGTTGCTGGATAACCTTCGTGAAGCTAACTTTAAGGTTAATATCAAGAAATCGCACTTCTGTCAGAGGGAAGTTAACTTCCTAGGGCACGTTATCGATGAAAATTGAGTTAAGCCAAACCCAGAGAAATTAGAGGTAATTCGAAATTTTCCTCGAGCCACGAAAGTAAAGCACGTCCGACAGTATTTGGGAGCAATTGGATTCTTTGCTAACCACTGCCCAAACTATACTACAACTGTGGCACCCCTGCAGGATCTATTGAAGGAAGGCGGCAGGTGGAATTGGACGGAGCAAGGTCAAGAAGCATTCGTGAGGTCAAAGCAAATGCTTTTGGAATACGTGAAGCTGGGATACCCTGATTATACCCAGAAGTTCGTAATACAGACGGATGCATCACTTGTTGGGATAGGAGCGATGCTATTCCAAGAAAATGTTGATGAGCCCGAGTAGAAAGTTTTTATTGCCTTTATAAGTAGGAGATTGAAGGCCCATGAGAAAAATTACACTATCACAGAGATAGAGTTGCTCGCAATTCTGTACGCATTGCAGTACTGGCGTAAACTAGTGTATGGCTTTCAAATCGTCCTCAGAACAGACCATAAAGCTTTAACATTTTCGTTAAAGACGGATTTGTCTAGCCAGAGGTTGACAAGATGGTCCCTGTATATTCAACAGTTCAATGTGGAAATAGAATACTGTCCAGGGAAAGAGAACGTAATACCGGACATGTTAAGCCGATATCCAAGAGAAGAGGAAACTCTAGCTGCCCAGATTGAAAATCGAGATCAGAAGACCTTAGATGACTTGAAGAATCTTACCAAACTACAACGCGAAGATCCGTGGTTGAAGATGATTGATTACTTCGAGGGACGCTTAGCAAGGGGATCTGCAATATACAGAGAGGCAGAGGCGTTATCAACAGACTACGTATGGTACAATCAGATGCTACACAAGTGGGATGATGTAGACCATACCCGTCAAAGAATTGTTATTCCTGCATCTTTGCAGAGGAGATTGGTGTGGCTAGCACACAGAGCGTTTGGACATCCGGGTATAGATAAAATAACTTCTCTACTGAAAGAAGCATTCAGTTGGCCGAAGTTAAGAGAAACTGTAAGAAATGCTATTAGGACATGCGATTTGTGCCAAAGGGTAAAGCCAAATCCCTTTTTAATGAGACAACGACCCATTCCGTTATTACCAGAGAAGCCAAGGCAGCTAATGAGTGTAGACAACTTTGGACCACTGCCTAGGGCACGTAGAGGCAATAGACATATTTTTGTAGCCATGGATATATTCTCAAAAATGGTGGTATTATGCCCCATACAGAAGACCAGCTCAAAGCAGGTATTAAAACGCTTGAAAGAGAGAGTTATTCCGATACTTGGGAAACCGGATAACTTACTCTCAGACCACGGGAGCTGTTTTACTAGCGCAGAATTTCGTCGGGAATTGGCAAATTTAGGAATTAGGCAGATTCTATCTACCATTCGCCATCCTGAGGCTAGCCCAGTTGAACGCGTTATGAGAGAGATCCAAAAATATATGAAAATTTACTGCTCTGAAGAGAACTGGAAATGGATCGATGTCTTGGATGTAATAGAATACTGCATAAAGAATACTGTGCATGAGGCGACAGGTCAGGTGCCCGTGACTCTACATTTGGATCAGAGACCGGAGAGGCCATGGACTGGTGTTATTCCATTACCTGTAGACGCGCAGCCAGGACGAGAATTGAGGATCCAGCGAACCTTCGAGTATCTCCAAGCACAGGCAGAGAGACGCCAGAGAAGAAATCGTGCGAAGCGATATCACAGACCGCTTCTCGTTGGAGAAAGAGTTTTAGTCAGGAGGCCATCCAGTTCAGATCCAGAAGCACGAAAGTATAAAAAATTCAATTTCGGATATCACGGCCCATTCGAAGTGATAAGAGACCTACAGAATAATGCATATAGAATAAGGCATTTAGAAACGGGAAACGAGGTCGTTATGAATGCAGCCAACCTCAAAATTTATTATTCACCAGAGGAATTTGATGAACAAGAGGAAGTAATAGCAGCGCAAACCCAAATGGACGTGGACAGCAAAGTCGGCCAGGCAGCCAGGCTTGAAGGCTCACGCAGCGGGACGGAAAGAGCGACAAGCAGCTTGCTCAGAGAAGGGAGCAGACAGCCGGAATGCAAGTGTCTGCGACTGCTATACAAAGACATGGTCGAAGTCGCTGGGGAGGTTGAAGCATTGAATGAAACCCTCCGCCAAGAGAATGCACGTCTAAGGGCTGAGCTCAGAGTGGAAGGGGGATGTAGACAGACCCACTCGCAGAGAGACGAGGTGAAGGACCGCTTAGTGTAACCACAGACGGTTGGGACAGTCAGCCGGTGACTTACAGAAGGTCACTTGCAATTGACTTCTATAAGTTTTGCAAGGGGAATATGAACCCAACGGGGTTAGGCTGACTGGTGTCGAACGTGGATCTCAGAGATAGATGAGCTCAGAATTGAGGTTCCAGCAAGGAACGAATACAGGATCTGTTGAGGGAGTTTAAGCTATAAAACCCCTAGAGGAAATACATATTAAATCACTGTTGTGATATGAACTATTCTGACATTATTTGTTAATATAATGCCGGGAATGATAGCAGAATACTGCATTATTGGGCTGTATGAGGCATACAATTCCGTACTGAATGCACAAAGTTGGAGCGCTTGACATTTGTCTAATGACTCTGGAAAAGGGGCGTAGTTTCTTGGAGCCGTGTCACTCTATGTGACGTACTTAAGTCGTCTGGAGCAGGTCAGGAGGGTAAATTATTGTCAAGTTATTCCCCGCTTGAGAATAGAGAGGCCAGTGGAGTGAGAAGATACCAGCGAAATTTAATGATTACTCGTGATTGGAGCAACTCAGAGACATGAGATTTGCACCTAGGTGAATGTATAGCCGGGAGGCTAATTATCAAGCCATTAAACATTGAAATCGAGGCAGATTTAATGGAACGCGCAGGGACACAGTAGTCTCGGTGTTAGCGGCGAGATCTGACCAGGTCGCCGGGGATTTTTAGGTGACGCCGCGTAGGCACGCGCTGACAAAGACAATTAATATTAATTAATTGGCCGATCTATCCTCGAGCACGCATACAGATCTGTGACCAGCGAGGAAAAAGGAACCATATAAACGTTAATTCAAGACCAGAATCATACTGTGGGAGAAGATGACGCTGAAGGGAAATTCTCGGTCAACTTTTTCTCTCCAAACGAATATAAGGGCTGAACGAATGACAGAGGCAGTCAGTTGAACCATACTTGAGCGCAGGGAGCACGTCACCCGAGCTCAGAGAACAGACGCGCGAACTCTAACAGCTTAAGTGCAGCAACATAATAATCATGCAGTAAGCCATGAATTAATAAAGTTTAATGTAGTCAGTTAAATCGCAGTCTAATGCGAAGTGCACGTTACCGAATTCAGAGAAGGGA
The DNA here is from genome assembly GCA_946902985.2 of Meconema thalassinum. Taxonomy (NCBI): domain Eukaryota; kingdom Metazoa; phylum Arthropoda; class Insecta; order Orthoptera; family Tettigoniidae; genus Meconema; species Meconema thalassinum. The sequence goes on from OX336391.1 coordinate 240,888,081, forward strand.
CGCGCGGACTTTAACATGTAGAGCCATGCAGTAAGGCATTTATTAATCACAATTATTAAGGACAGTCGTGCCATACTTTTATAGTCGGCATTATGAGGGACTACTAACGAGCACGCAGGAAAGGTACCGTGTCATATACAAGGTAGGACAATTGAGAGTGGGAATCTGTATAAGTACAGTGTACAATGGTTGAGCGCAATATGTAAACTCTTGGTTAGACATATCATAGGATGTCGGATTGCGCAGATATAAACTTTTTTATGCAATTGGTGAAATGTCGCAGGGATACCACTGTAATTAATGCTCAGGACGATATGTAAGCATATTTATGCGATATCCGGAAATTTTTCTAAGGATAGAAATTGATAGATGGGGGACTGATAGGAATCCTTAGGCAGAGAATCGAGACTTTCAGACGAGATGCGGGAGAGTATTGGAGGAAAGACCTTCAACGTCTGCATTTCTGATATTTTGCCAGGAAAAGTCAACCACTAAGAAATGTACATAGTGATCGTGTGATTGTAGTGATGATCATTTAAATATATGTAAAATTAATAGTATAATAAGTGCTATAAAGTGTTGTGTGAATAAGGAAGCGACAGCTTCAATATGGGAAAGAAAAGTGCCGTGTGTTTTGTAAGGCAAAAGTTATGCATAATGTGTGTTAGAAGTATAAGAATGACTTGCTAATTTTGCAAATAATGGCGGGCATTACTGGAAAAAATGCGTGGTTGGAGCCACCAGATTAGCCGATGTAAGTACCCAAAAAACCATGATTTTGTAGCAATTATAGTCCACTGTATGTTGAGTGATTTCAAAATTTATAGAATATGACAATAAGAGTCAATTTTAGGAGGTAGAGCCTCATATTATTATTGTTGTGTTGATTTTAGTCAAGTTGAGATGTTTTTGTACATCATTGAGTGGATAAATCGCTACCACTATTGTAAAATGGCAATTCAGTTATATAAAAACTTAACGTAACGAACACGGATGTTCGGTTATTAAAATGGTTACGTTGTGTCGGTGATGCTTATTCATGTCAGTAATAATAATAATAAGAATAAACGAATACACATCAGGGAAAAATGGCTGTAAGAAAAATATATATGCTAATTGGAATATTTATCTATCCAAGCAGTAATATTATACATGAAGGGCTAAGAAAAGCAATTTAATATCAGAGTATATTATGATAATGGAAATAAATATGCAAGACTCTAGGAAATGGAAGAGTTTAATAGAGAATTGAATCTGCAGCTTTTGAATAAGCTTGTAAGAGTAATTGATAGATTTATCTTACTAATTAAAGGACGAGATCATAGCACAATGGTCAGGGAAGCCAGGTAATCTATTCGACGTGTGAAATCTCGTATAGCCTAGGGCATACAGAGATATTTATTATTGCCAGAGCGTACTTAGTGGCTGACCCTAGCTCTGTGGATGGATATGGAATGTTCCGGGTTCGAATCCTGTGGTGTATGAGAGGATAACAATGGAAACTTCAGCATGACACCTGATGTCGACCGAGAACTAGTTATTGGATAAATTCAGCTCCTGGAAGCGAATTTTGGCGGCAGGATGTGCCTGACCGTGCCATTTAATAAGATGCCGGCTAGCCAGTTCGACCAGTGATTGATGAATCTCGTTCCTTCATATAATGTCTATGGACCTGTTGAGGCCAGTTATTAATATCCTAAGGTTAGAAATAAATGTTTAAACACGCCCATAACCTGTCTTGCATACAATTTAGTTTAAATCATACGGGGTATGTGTGTCATTGAGACTGCACTATCATATTTAAAGTCACAAGTTACTGCTTGGAAGTAAAGAGAGAAGGGAGTTAGGGAGAGACAGAGCACGGGTTTTTTGACCGCCTGACTCAGTCCCATTGTATACAAGTAGCTCCGAGGGGGAGATTTTTAAACGACACTTGAAGGTTGACATTTAGCATGGACAGACTTTGAAACCCTGTTTGTAATGCAAGGAGTCGTTGTTGTATTGTATAATGAATTTGTGTGGTTTGAAACACATTGTTAATTAAGGATCGTTCTGATAACGTAATACTTGGCAAACTTATGAGTTGTTGAAGTTGCATTTTTATACTGACAGTGTCACTTAGTTCTATAGGTCAACACTAGATGCCATAGGCTATGCCCACGCAAGGGTAGCATAATATACCATCCGACACAGCGGTAACGGAATCTTTGAAATTGAAATCACAACGGCATACAGTGGAACTGTAGAAAAGGGGACTGCAGAAGGGAACTGCAGAAAGGGGTATGATTACAAATAATTGTGGAGTTGCGAGTAAATTTGATGTGCAACCCATAAATTGGTTAATGCATGGTAAAGCATTTTGGTGGGAAGAGAGATACAAAACACAAGTGTACGCATAATGTAAATTAAGAGGTGTTGAGAGTAAACAATTAAGATTGTGAAATTAAAGAGGTCACAACAGGTGACATAAGATTATAAGTACAGTTTATGTGTAATTTACATGTGCATCATCGCACTTGAGAATGAATTTTGATGTCAATCTCATGGTTAATGAATGAATAATCATTTGGATTTGCAAGGATAAAGTGTGAATAGTAGTGGATTGTAGGAATAATTTTGCATTGTTTTGTGTTATATTGTTGGGATTGTGTTTTTGTGTGTTTGAAGCCATGATTTAGAGCTGAATTAAAGTCTTTAGAATAGAGTTGTGCTTTATCATTGTAGAGTTGATACCTTTTAGTCTCAGATCAAAAATATGCAACTGCTCAGTGGGTGGACGGTACACGCCTGAGGACTGATGCTGGCTGGAGGCAGAAGCATGTTTTCCATGGAATTTACTCACATGGGTGCAGTACATATGTTAAGTTTGATGCATAATGCCACTAATATGTAACGCCCTTATTATTCCCATATCAACAGAGTTACGACGAGGAGAAACTAGTTTCATAATTTGGAATTCCTTTTTAGTCGGATGCCCTTCGTGATACAACCTTATGAGATGATAGATATTGTAAGTTTTTAAATCGATGAACTTAATGCAATTCCAATTAATGGAATATGTGAAAAAATTAATGTGATTAGGATAAACTATGTATATTTATGGAGGGAGCAAACTAAGGGATGACATGTTTCGCTCGTCAAGCGAGCATCTTCAGATCCAAATATACAATTCCAAATAGCTCTACAAAACCAGTAGGCTTGTCATGTATATCTATCTTAATGACATGTAATTAGGTCAGGCTAATTTTTTAGCACATTCCAGTGATAGGAATTATGTTGTGTTGACCAACTGAAAGCTACAATATCAATTGTCCATAAGGCAACATTGAAAATGGCTTCAAAGCTATCTTTACTTATGAGAGGAGGTAATGAGAAATAAAATTATGTTGTTGTTCTTTCATTTGAGGGGCTTGCACATCGTGATCATTAATCCCTGAAGATGAACGCTTGACGTTCGAAACATGTCATCCAATTAAGTACCCCGTTTAGTATGTTATAATAATATCTTGTTCTTTCAGGTTAGGGCGTGTAAACACTTGTTTCCCGCCACAATTTATGTTGACCGGCTGGAAAGCTTTCTGTAATATTTAATCTGCGTGTAACTCTAGGCTTAAATGTTGTGATATGAACTTTAACAGGTTTAAGAGCTTCCTTATTGACGATTATTCTAAATGAAATATAAATAGGTATTTAATAATTGTATTACACCTTAGTCAATAAAATTGAATTAATATATATTAATTAATACCAGTTTCGGCCATATTATGGTCTTCTTCAGCATTAGTTTTTACAATGAAAGGAAACGATTGTAATTACGAGCAAAGTTTTTTTTTTCTTCCTATGAACAGAAGAACAGAAGAAGAACAAAGTCCATCTGTACACGACACTGGTGAGACCAGCACTTTTATACGGTTGTGAAACTTGGGCGACATCAGCAACGACAGAATATTCAATATGGTCTTTTGCAAGAAAGGTACTTCGAAATATATATGGGCCAGTCTGTAATAACATGGAAGGTAAATGGGAGAGAAGAAAGAAAGAAAGAAAGAAGACCTGTACCAGAGGTTTGGAAAGTCACACATTGGACGGATAATGGGACAGAGGCGACTACAATGGTTTGGACACATCTCACGAGCGGACGGATCCCTTCCTAAGAGAGTCCTTCAATCTCAACCCACGGGAAAACGCCCGAGAGGACGCCCAAGAACACGATGGAAGGATCGAGTGACGACTATCCTTCAAAAAGTGGAACCAACAGCTGTGGAGGATGATGCTAGAGACAGGAGTGCCATCTGCAGCAAATACCTCCTCTCATGATTTACTGACTTTCCTTTTATTGGATCCTTCTTGTGTTTTGTAATAATAATTTTCCCTTTTTTTTTTTTTTTGTTTTTTTTTGTTTTTTGTAATATTTGTAATATTTATCTTTTCCTTCTGTTATTCTGCTGTAGGCCTCAATGGCCTGTTTAATGCAATAAATGATGATGATGATGATGATGATGAACAATTTATAAAAAATAGTTTAAAAAAACAACAGATTTGTAACAAATGTGGGCTATAATTTGATGGTGAGAGCCTTTATTCATCTCACAGATGTTGACCATCTCAAGATACTTTTAATGAAAAAAATTCAGTCCATTCTATAGAAATATACAAGCACCAACTGTTTGGGTATGTCATTTTCACAAAATTATCTTTATATTTTAATCAAATTAAAGCCCACAGTAGTTATAGATCTGTTTTTAACTATTTTTAGTCTACTTTCTATTTTTGCAAAAAATGAAATTAGACTTATGAGATCTACACGGTCCAACCGTTGTCAGGCCTGTGTGTGTGTGAGTGTGTGTATCTGCCTCTCCCCCTCCCCCCTCTCCCCTATCAATTCACACACGACGAAACCGAACTGAACTAAATTTGGTGTAGAGGTAGCACTAGCACCTCAGTGTCATGTTTTATATTGCCGCCATCTTTTCCAAAACGTAATGGCCACTCAAATGGTCAAAACTAAGCATCGGATATTAACCAAATATGGTAAAAATATACCTTTATATGATAGCCGGCCCCGTGGGGTTGGGGTAGCGCGCCTGCCTGTCACCCGGAGGCCCCGGGTTCGATTCCCGGCTCGGTCAGGGATTTTAGAAACTGACGTGAGGGCTGGAACGGGATGCATTCAACCTCGTGAGGTCAATTGAGTAGCTGTCTGACAGTGAGGCAGCGCTCCGATCACGAAAACCAAGATTAACGGCCGAGGGGGCCCGATGCGCTGTTCGCGCGTCACTCCAATATCTGCAGACCAAATGGCTGGGCAGCGGTCGCTTGGTAGGCCTTGGCCCTTCATGGGCTGTAGTGCCAGGGGTTATTTATACCTTTATATGGGACGCGTTTTGCACTCAAACTACAAGGTCATCAGCCGTACCATTTCAGGATGGCGGCCGAGTGAATTATGCAAGCTATATAATGCATAACTTAGGTCCCACCAGTTCCGATTATCGAACCGAGAATGGTTTAAAGAAACTGTTCTAAACGACGTGGCCCGTTCGAAATAAAAACTTTATATTATAATATTATACTACAGAAGTGACTTCAAAAAGCTGAGCCGTCTAGGTTACAAGGCAAGATGGCAGCTGATTTCTCGTTCTGACCTATATTTCACTAATTTGAGTATGTTGCATGCAATATAGCCTACTAATAGAAATAATATAAACTTTGTATGAAATGGATTGTAATGAATATATACTCCAGTGAAGAAATAGTTTAGTTCAAGTCATTATTTGCTAAGACGTTGTATGTAAATCGATTGATGACGTTAAACTACGGTGGGCACGTTTGGCTCTCTGGTAAAGCTTTGGTCTTTCACCTGGTCGACCGGGGTTCAAAACCTATCGGAGTTGTATTACTTGCTTGTTTCTTTTTTATATTTATTGTTTATTAAGCACTGAGACGTTATAAAATTGAGCGTTATGTTGTGTATCTTGCAATGGAAAATACACATTTAATTAAAACAAACTTCACCACCAGAACTGCACGAGTGGCATCTACTAGCAACCAGGTGAACTATGCGTGTGCTAACCACGGTCTACTAGATGCAAGCTGCGCTCTATACCGGCCTTGACATTCGCAGTTAGTGAACCCATGCACACGGTATAATTGCAAAATTTCCTCTTGTTGCCGATAGAGCGCACTCGCCCTCAAGTGTAGGCGCGATTAAAAAATAGCTGTGTTTCTTCCAGTGATACGTTTAGACCAACGAAGTGTTGTTCCAGTTTCGATAACTGATAGTAGTCGGTGTTAATATACTGAATTCTTACGTTGTTTGGAGTGTTTGATGACGAAATTGTAAAATGTTGGGGTAGAATGAAACATCCGACTACCTCATAAATTCCTTTGCTTCTTTGTCATCTTTAATCCGTTTTCAACGCCTGAAAATGCTGCATACCCGCTGCATTGGTACGCTAGTAAAGTTGCCAAGAAATGTAGGGTGGGATATGGAAGACTTGAAACACTAAAAGCAAGGTCATTCACACTGACGTTTTAGGAAAACACGTTTTGTTTCAAAACTCAGCAATATTTTTAGGTTTGCGCCGTGTCTTGTGTGGGGTTTCGCCTAGGACACCAAGCTGGCTCATAAGCAGGCTCTTGGTGTCCCCGCCCGCACCCCCACCGGAGTAGTGAATTGCGCGCTACGTCCCTTTTTATGAAGCGCACCTGCGCCTCTTTACTGCGAGAACCAAAAGCTCAAGCAGCCATAACCACCCTATGAAGGCTTCCAAAAGATGGCATATTGGCTTTCATGTCCAGTGAATTACATACAGTTTGATCCGTTATTATGAACAATACAATGCTATTTTCTTGAAGTTTATAAATTCCATTTCTCCAAAATATAGAGGTTTCACGATTCTTCCAAGAAATTTAATACTGGTCTGAGGGCTGGAACGGGGTGAACTCGGCTTCGTGAGGCAGAACTGAAAAGAGGTGAGTTTGATTTCCACCTCAGTCATCCTAGAAGTGGTTGTCCGTGGTTTCCAATTTCTACTTCATGCAAATACCGAGAAGGTAATTATCACGGCCACCTCCTACCCAATATTAACCTCACACACACTAGTACAACTATCACAATAATACCACTTATCCAGATAGATTCCACATACACTGAAGTATTCGGGGCTATATAATCGTTAACCACTCCGCAGAAACCTGAACATGAGCAGGTCTAGGTTTTGATGGAGAAGTAGAGAGTACACACACGAGTGTGTTCCACTCTGGACCTGTTGTTGCAGCTTCCTACCACCTTAGTTCATCTGCGTGACTAACAAATGAATAATAGAAACACATTAACTAAACTGATAAATTATTATGAAGTGGAGTGGAGAGTGTAGTTTCATTCTCTTATAGGTCCACAGATGGCGCACGCTACATGAATCAAACTTTGGCAACCGCCAGCTAATAATTCTTCCTGTAGGCTCTCAGTGTTTATAAGTGTTTTGTCTGCTTAATTAGAGTATTACTGGCTAAATATCTTCCGTGAGGATGGAATGATTCCGTTGCTACATGTAGCCTACTCATATACCGAATTATGAAAATAAAGCTAATATAGCACAAGAGAAATACAGGGGCATTATATATTTGCGCACGAGTAAACATGGCAAGCTAAGCCGGCAGTGACTGGCGCAGATCGCGGCCGCACGTACCCGGTTCAGTCGGTGGTGGCACGCTCCGCTGACTCATATCGTTAGTTCACACGTGTTTTGTCATGTATCTGCAAAGCTTAGACGTTAGTGTTGCATGTTTAGCTGGTATTGTGATTACTGTGATTGTTGGTCATTCCAAATTCGTATATGAAAAGCAAAAAATCTTGGTCTGAAACGAGACGAAAATTTCGAATCACGTTTCTAGGAAGACCTGTGCCTAATGCCAGTATAATTAGGAGGCTCTCTAAACGATTCAAGGAAACTGGCTCAGCACATAATAAAAGAGTTGAGAGATATTCTTTCATCAGAAGATGTCAGGTGTGTGTTACAAGAGAGGGAGGACATTTTCAGCATCGCCTATGAGCACTGTAAGTACACATTATTGAACATGTTTGGTAAAAGTGTGATAGTGCGCGCCACCACCGGCTGAACCAGGTACGCGCGGCCTCGATCAGCGCCAGTCACAGCCGGCTAAGCTTGCCCTGTTTACTCGCGCACACACACATAATGACCCTGTATATATGGGTACTAGTGGACCCAGCAGACGTTCTGCCCGAATATATAGAGCGGGTTCAGCCAATATACTTGAATTTTCGATGAACTGTATACTAAGTGACATTTCACATTGATTTTTAAAGAAAAAACTCAAATCAGTTCTATGGAAGCCTACGTCAAATACCAAGAATTCGATATCACCACCACCTATGGTACAAAAACATAACTATAAATTATTCTCAGAAAGTCAATATTATTCATAAACTTCTCAGAGGAAACCACTGCCAAGGGAACGGGCTTGGGTGAATCACTGGGGAAAGAAGACCCTGTTGAGCTTGATCGCAACCACACATACCGGGTCGAATTTGGAATGTAAACCATACAGGGACCCACTCAAACAAACTTGCGTGTTGTTTATTTTCGATGTGCCGTTATTGAAATGTCAAAACACCCCAAGCTACGATGCAAGTGATTTGTGCGTGATTTGAAGCCTACGTCAAATACCAAGAATTCGACATCACCGCCACCTATGGTACAAAAACATAACTCTGAATTTTTCTCAGAAAGTCAATTATTCATGAACTTTTGAGAAGGACTGCTAAGGGAACGGGCTTGGGAGAATTAGTGCGGTAAGATGACCCTGCGTAGTCGGTAGCATGCTCAGCTTCTATGCCCAAGATCGCGGGTTCAAAACCGGCCGAACTCGTCGGATTTTTCAAGAGCGTTAAAAATCCCTCAGTATGCCTTCCTTCGGAGGGGAAATAAAGCCGGCGGTCCCATGCCATAGATTTATGGCATGTAGAAGAACCTTCCACTAATTACACTTGTGTGAAGCTAAATTATAGGTTAGATTTGACTAACGCTCTTGGGTGCCAACGTTCGTCGCCGGAGTCGAATGCGGTGGCATCTAGTAACCAAGTTCAGAATTAGTTGTCGTTGACGGAGGCATTTGGTAGCAAAAGTAGGAACTACTTGAAATTTGAATGTCTGCAGTCCTTACTTGAATTAAAATCATATAACATACACTAATACAGCCATCACAATTAACACCGGTTATCAGACAGATTCTACACACACCCAAAGTACACGGGGCTTCATGACCGCGTGGTCGGAGCCCCTAAACTGAGGAACCAATCATCCAAGGAGGGAAGAAAGGCGCGGGAAATTCTGATGTGCCTAAAGGAGGCAGAATTAAAAACCCGCCACTGGCCATGTCAGTACTGCGTTACTATCGCTGGCTCATCATACTGTACATGAAAATGCTCCGGGGAGTATCTATTCAATATTTACCCAATCACATATTTATCGGAATATAAAAGGTTTTAAAGCGAGCAATAATAAAATGAATAATCAAACAGAGATATGAATGAATATTCACAAGGAATACATGAATGGACAAGTGGCACCTCGCTCTGTGTAATGGGGCCAAGAGGTTGGGGAGCACCTGATTAAATCACTGCAACAGCTCTCCTGTGGTCTACTACATCCCGGCCAGTCTTCGATCCTCAGCTTGTCCATGGAGAATTGATGTCCAGATGTGTGGTTTGTAATGGGCGCATGAAAACAGAATAGATGTGGGTTCATTAGCAGTTTCTTTCAACTCAAAAATTTCAGTCCAGGACATTCTATTCAAACTCATCAGGTTCTCCGTCTGTCATTCTGACTGTGATTTTAGACAGCCTTTTTACATTATTTTTAATTATTAATGTAAACGCCAAAGTAATTTAAAACACCAGTGCACAACGTTCAGACAATAAAACTGTTTATGAACACACGTTCTCCTCTTACATGTAATACGGGCCATAGTTCACAGATACACATTGTATCTTATGGAGAAAACCAAGCACAAAATGCCGAGTAACAGAGTGTCATAGCTCAAGGGCTGAGGCCTTCCATCTAGTAGTTGTCATAACAGCGTATCTTGGACTTACTCTTCAAACAACACTGACATCCTTCAACACGCATGTAAAAGAAAGATCATCAGCAACAATAAATCAATTTACAACATTCAACAGCCCCACAAACTCTCCATTAAACCGGATATGACATTATTTAAAACGGCCATAGCAACAAAAGCAGCTTATGGAATCCACATAATCTGGGACAAACTAAAAGTCAACTACCTCATAACACTCGAGGTCTTATTGGGTATTGGGAAGACAGTGCGGTCTAGACTGACGTACGTCCTAACGAAAGAAAGTTTCTCCATAGAAAACACTACAATGCAGATACAACTGCGAAACACTCAGGTCTACGAGAGTGCACGCCTAATACACGATGCCATCTGGGCCGACTTCTATTCAACTGACGCCTTAATGACGGAAGGATGGAAACCGCCAAACTATGAACTCCGACACATAGTAACACGATACCCAACATAAGTTCTGCCAAAATAATAAATTCCACCAGCCGAATGAAGTGTGAACTGTGAACGATATCATGCAAAACAGTGTAGAACAAGAAGTTCCGTGACGAACTAAAGAGGCAACTTTTCTTAAAATTTAAGATTCATGCCAATGATTAATCTATATGGATCTATCTAGAATGATGACGAAATTAAGTTGGTAATATCGAAATTTCTAATTAGTTCAAAATACTGTATACCTGGCATAATGTAGCCTAATAGAGAACTACAGTTGGCAGCCATGGTGACTGAATATATTCTTAGCTCCATCTCTTAAGGTACAGAATACAAAATTTGGTTGAAGACCAATGGATAGCATGGACGTTACATGCAGTTAAATATTGGATCTAACAGCGCGAGTAAAGTCATGATGGCAACAATGACATACATGTATTGGTCAGAAATAATCTGAAATAATATGATCTATTGTTTTGTCAATTTTGAATGAAATCCATTAGTTAGTATAGAAGTTACAAGCATTTTAAAATTCGACCTATCAGCAGGCTTAGAATCATGTTGGCAGCACCGGCGTAGGCCTGCATTAGTTACTCCAAATTAATCTAGAATGCAAAGTTTAGAGCTATTGGCTTGCATACTTTCCGATGTATTGATATTAGGGCAACAAAAATAGATACAGTATTTATTAACAGTTGGCAGCCCTAGTTACTCTTAAGAATCGGCATAGTCATATCTGTTATGGTACACATAGCACACACGAAATTTGGTTGAAATACAAATGATAGTATAGAAGTTGTATTTAAAGTTGGACCTCTCAACAGGCTTAGAATCATGTTGGTAGCACTGACGTATATAAGTTACTCCAAATTAATATAGAATGTCAGGTACTATACGTGTGCATAGTTTAAAGCTGTCGGCTTGCATACTTTCTGATATATGGGTATTTGGATACAAAGAATATCAGAGCATTTATTAACAGTTGTCAGCCCTGGTGGCTCTTAAGAATACGCTCAGTCATATCTGTTTATGTACACATAGCACATACGAAATTTGGTTGAAATCCAATTGATAGTGTAGAAGTTATACGCTTTTAAAATTTGGACCTATCAGCAGGCTTATAATCATTTTGGCAACACTGCCATGTATGGCCTCCTGGAAATTAAACTGCAATATTATTATCTATACGTGTACCAATTTAGAAATAGCTCCCTTTTATACCTTCCAAGTTATCCTACATTGAGTTCAAATTTCAATTTCGATTTTTCAGTAGTTGGTAGCACTGACATCATTTTCAAATATGGCCGTGAGATATTCAGGTATAGATCTTTACTCCTACCGAATTTTGTTTCAATTGTTGCAGCCGTTTAGCAGTTGATAGGGGGGGGGCACACACGCACACAGCCTGACAGACAGAAGGACAGACAGACACACACACACACACACACACACACACACACACATTTGCCCGATATCATAAGTCTACTTTTTCCTCATTTTTGCAAAATGTGAAAAGTAGGCTAAAAATACAAATGTCAATCACGCAATTAGGGTTTGAATAATGAACCTAGTTCTGTTTTGCACATTGTGCGCATTTATCATTATAACAGCAGTGATATAGAATTCATCCGGAATTCTTAATTTATTCACATGGAATTATTTGATGACTTTTTGGTACTGGGCTATAGATGGCAGCAGTCCATTGTGTTAGCTCGCCTTGAGGGAACAGTCATACAGAGGCACACAGTCTTTTTCAATGAATGGTCATCAATTTTTTTTTGTCAAAACAAGGTCAGTTTTTACGAGATGTTCTCGTATTATTTTTATTTTTCAAATGTGGTGACAGGAGGGATCCCAATGTAAAATAGACTCACTGCTATTTGCATTCCATGTTTTCAAAGTAGTCTGATGTCATTCATAGACTGTGCGATCGGTGATGTGGCTCTGTCATTAAAATGTTGGCCAAATATTTTCCAATTTGTTTGATTGGTTACTCCTAGCTGTTCACACTGGTGAGTCTAGTGTCGCTGTAGGTTATTTTGTATGGCCAGCTTCTAAACGTCATAAATCCAAAATATTGTAAATTTTCCTTTAAGTCATTTTAATCAGCCTAAATGACAAGATTGCCAAATGCTTTCTGGATATTTTCTACTGTTACTTATCAAGAAGAAGAACAAGAAGTAGTTCCAATCCTTTGACAAATGAGAGTTTTGAGAGAAAGAGAAAGAAGATAGGGAAAACCTCCTTCGCTCCTGTGTCAGAAACGAAATATTGGTTTAATTCACTAAATACTTCATGAACCAAAATGTATTTAACTACACTTTCTCAAGAGTGTTGACTGTACTTAAAAGTGTAAGCAAACAAGACAAAAGAAAAAGAACAGTGGCACTATAATCATAAACCAGCACCATATATTATTATAGTAGGAATGATCTAAGAGAGAAGCGAATAGAAAAACAAGATGTTCAGTAAAGAACATAATAGCCTACTTTCTCCTAAATGCATGGGTATTGTTATAACTCTTTGTCCTTTTCAAGGAGTATAATTGAATGTTGGTTGTAGTAACTTGTTGAAATACAACGTGCTATACGGATATTAAACATTAATATGAGGAGCCCTTTGCTAGTGCTAACTCTCTAAAAATGTCATTCAGTTCGGTTTCACCGTGTTTGAACTGATATGGGGAATCGATTTGCACACATACATGGCCGCGATCTGCAAACGATTGGGCTGATGACCTTGTAGTTCAGTCAAACGATGCTTCCCACAAAAAGGTATGTTGTTGCAAAATTTGGTAGAGAACAAATGATTAGGTTGGTCGTAATTTGATTTAAGCTTTTAACATTAGGTTGGCCGCCATTACGTTTTCGTCAAGATGTCAGCGATATAAAACATGACACTGAGGTGCCCATTGCTAGTGCTACCTCTGTACCAAACATCGTTCAATTCGGTTTCACCGTGTTTGAATTGATAGGGGGAATCGATTTGCACACATACATTGCCGCCATCTACAAACTATTGGGTTGATGACCTTTTAGTTTAGTCAAAAGACGCTCGCCATATAAATATATGTTGTTGCAAAATTTGGTAGAGATCGGATGATTGAGTTTGTCGTAATTTGATTTAAGCTTTGAACATTTGGGTGGCCGCCATTACGTTTCCGTCAAGATGGCGGCGATATAAAACATGACAATGAGGTGCCCTTTGCTAGTTCGACCTCTGTACCAAATTTCGTTCAATTCGGTTTCACCGTGTTCGAAATGATAGGGGGACAGCCATTCAGAGTACACACTCACACACACACACACAATTTTTGGCCCTGTGTGACCTCATAAGTCTACTTTCATTTTTTTTTTGCAAAAATCGAAAGTAGGCTAACAAGTCTAAGTTGAAGACAGTTCGTAGTTCACATCATCACAATATACCAGCAATATCAACTAAACGTAGTGAAATGAGCTGTCTGATAGAACATAGAATCACGTCTGATTGTATTGCTAGAAATAAGACACGTAGAGAATAAAATATAAACTGCCCAATACAGAATAAAGCTCCCCATACATTAATGTGTAGTACTTCTACAGAAGGCATTAATACATTTTTATCAAGTTTCTTTGCCTGCGATAATGTTTGATATTGCATGCTTTTTAGTGGCCTTGGCGCTAAAACTGCTGACCATTGAGCAAACATTATCACGTCTTTGGTAGACATAATTATCTTGTTCTCCCAGGGATGTGATCTTTACCCCCTGGAAAGGTCATTAGTGCTGCCATGACAACGTAATGTTAGCTGTATTTCATATCCCAATTCATGACCTTTTTATGACTAGCATTGAAGTATAAATCTCTCCGTATCCCCGACATTTCAATATATTAAGGACTAATACCTAACCCATCCTAGTTGCATGATATTGGTAAGTCTTTCCCAGAAAATTTCATTAAAATCAACGGGGCCGTTTATGTGCAAATTAAGGACAAATTAACAAACAAAATTCTTTATTTATACAGGTTAGTTAGTTGATATGTTCTTGAGAAGTATGAAGTGTTGAAGTACTACCATACATTCCATGAACTTTGTTAACCTGATCCTTTATAAACCATCTCCTCTAACAACAAAATATAGGCCTACATACACCTTCTTTCCTGCAGCACTCATCAGCTGTTCAGCGGCCATTCATTTGTTTCCAAGACCAACATGAAAATATAAAATGTCACGCATGACGACTGCCGACAAGACATTACAGCAGAGATATGAAGTACTCTCTTCTTTAACCCACAGTTGGTGGGAGCAACGAAAAGAAGAAAAATACAAGGAAATAGAGTTAAAATAAATTAATGGTACAAACCAAATTGTGAACTTTACAGACACCAGGAAACCCTCACAGATGCCATCAGAAGGAGACGCCGCCTGTACATAATAGACCACCACATACTGTCTTACAAGATCGTCAAGGTAGCCAAGAAGGGCTAATCCACTGGGTCCTTGTAGATTAAAGAAATTGAGAGGATCTTGCTGAACTCAATATTTAGCAAGACATAATAAATGACAGGAGTCATCACCGTTTGACAATTGAAACCAAACCTTTCCCCACATCCATTACAGAAACCTACCACAAGGCTTCCAGGAAGTGGCCCGAGGAACGTGAGATAGAGTTCAGCAGGAAAATGAAAGAATATTAGTCCAATAGAAAGACTCAAGATTTCACCACGAAAGCAGCTGCCTGACAATCCACCAAGAACCCAGACAGCAGCTAAAACACAAGCACCGTACTCCATAATCGGCACAAACGACCAAAGAAGAAGAAAATGAATTCTAAACGGGGTCCGTTTATGCTTGATGCCCCCTTGTAAATCCGGTCCTGCTTATCCCTGAAGCACAAAACCAACTATACACATCACATCTATGTAAACCTTATTGCGGGGGCGTGGTGGTTCAGCGGTCTAGCTGTATGCCTCTCACCAAGGCGGTCCGGGTTCGATTCCCGGTCAATGCATGTGAGATTTTCGAAGTGAAATGCCATGTCCTGTGGTTCGGATTCCACGTAAAACGGAGGTCCCGTGGCTCATGATCTCGAGATTAACGGTCACGTTAAACTACAAGCTTGCTTTTTAAACCTGCCAGATACGCTAGAAACTTATGTTCTTAGAGCATCATTTAAAATCCACAGAAAAGGTCGGAGTGTGCCGGCCAGTTGGTGAACTAATTTGCTTGAAAAGCAACAAGGTTCTTAATTTAGGTCTCTATGCTGAACGTCTATTTACACACTTTGCAATACGCAGTCTGTTCTAAACTTAATTTCTCCTCTCGCTAATGGATTTATGTTGAAAGCTAGTCCCTGCCATTGAAAACAAAATTACTTCGCAGCACTGTGCTTGGCAGGCGGAAGATAATAGAGTCGCATGTCTCATTCCTCTGTAGGAGTGGGAAGATTTATGTCGTTACATGTTTCTAAAAGGTACTTGCAGAGTTAATGGCATTTACTTCAGTATGGTGCAATCATAACAAAACATTATGAGCAGATTAAGACTAAGTCCGTTGTGGTTTCATCGTGGTTGCGATTAAGACATTCACTTCTCTTCGTAAGAAAGGAAGAAAGAAAGGAAGAAAGAAACTAACTTAGCGAGAAGTGCAGCCAAGCACGTGGTACGACTGCAATGGCAACCACCTTGAGTGTGGATTTTTGACCCTGGCGGCTGTGTGGAGCTTTTAAAAACATAGTTTTATTTCTCCTATTGTCATTAAAGCGATCTATTTGAAACTTCACATAGGCCCTACTGACTCATTATTATAGTCTTCATCTATTGTTACATACATCTACGGCTTACTTTCGTTAAATAATAGATGGGGCGCATGCCAATTCTTTACAGATAAATTCCTCTAACTCGGCTCCGAATTATCAGATCTCCGTGCAACTCGTGGTGGGATTGCTCGATCACAGTGAAACTTAGTATGATGGACCTATGCTATGTGTGAAATGATGTTACTTTCTAGAATAATTACCAACTAAACACGTTGTACATCCATGAATTGTTGATGCTTGAGTGTATATTTCTAAAAGTACAGTATATATTTACCTTTCTTGATATTCAACAGATTGCTAGAACAATTTGTGCAGCGACAAATACTTGTCTACTATTAATCTTCTAACATAGAATCTCCAGCTTAGTGTTCATTAAGTATAGATGGCGTACATGTGGCCCTCCTTAAAATGTGAGTCGTCACAGCAGCTATCTCCAGGGAGTTGCGGTCATGTTTGGGGCGGAACATGAAATCATCTGTCCAAATGTTCTAGTGTAGGTATAGTAAATTATAAATGAAACGCATGTTAATGTTTATGAATTAGTTATAAAATAATAATAATAATAACAGTCCCTGGCACTACAGCTCATGAAGGGCCTAGGCCTACCAAGTGCCCGCTGCCCAGCCATTTGGCCTGCAGATATTGGGATGACGCGTGGTCAGCACATCGGGTCCCCTCGGCCGTTAATCTTGGTTTTCATGACCACGACGTGGCTTCACTGTCAGACAGCTACTCGATTGTCCTCACAAGGCTGAGTGCTCCCCGTTCCAGCCCTCGCGCCACTTTCTAAAATCCCTGACGGAGCCGGGAATCGAACCCAAGGCCTCCAGGTATGGGGTAGGCGCACTACCAGAACACCACGGGACCGGCACGAATTAGTTATATAATTCTAATTAAATTCATTATATTCCATTGAAGCAGTCACTGGCTAGCTGACCCAAGACCCAGCAAACTCAGAGCGATCGTGAGAACTACTCTCATGTGGCGGCAGAGGAAGTCCGTCACTTTGTGCATATTAAGGACTAGCAGGAGTGCCCGGCTTCGCCCGGTGGATTTATTTGTTTTACAGAACTGGAGCGCTCAAGGATAAGGATCGTAATAAATGAAAGTAAATTTTAAAGTACCAAAGCTTATTGCATCTGATAACCTCAGTATACTGCGCCAACACCATCGCCCTTATACAGAGGCATACTATTGTCAGGATGATAACTGTTTGAAGGGGGCCTAAGAAATAATTTTGCACTAATTACTCCCCGTGACTGCAATTTATAAGCAGCTCGGAATTCTGCACCAGAACACTGGTAGGGGCGTCGTGATGCGGCCCGCATTACATGGCAACAATAGACTTCGGTGTTATTGAAGCCGTTCTGGACCGCTTGTTCTTCCGACTTACTGAACAAAAATCAATCTATAAGGTTGCCTGAGAGGTGTAGCCTAATGCTAAATAGCCTAAACTATTTCTCTTGAATCAGGCTATCATATACAAAAATAATTTTTCGAATCCGACTGGTAGTTCCAGAGATTAGCGCGTTTAAACACACAAACTCTTCAGCTTTATTATGTTAGTATAAATAGGTCATGTAACATTCACTCACTCGTACCTGATGAAGATCCCCCACTTTGTACCTGTGAAGTCATATTCACCGTGGCCCACATTTTGACCGAGTGTGTGATGTTGCTGATCTACGAAAGAAAAACCTTAGTCTGCAGAATACGCGCAATCTTATATTAGCGGCTGTGGTGGCGTAGTTGGTAGCATGCTATGCCCAAGATCGCGGGTTCAAACCCGGCCGAAGTCGTCGGTCTTTTTAAGAGCGTTAAAATCTCTCAGTACGACTTCCTTCGGAGGGGAAGTAAAGCTGGCGGTCCCATGTAATAGATTTATGCCATCACATCGATGGAATATCTATTTGTTTGAAGTGAGAGTTTTGAAATGAAAATGCAGGTAGACCATATGAAAATGGTCTATATTACAAGATCATCCATATATCGTGTCTCAACAGGGTCCCGCTCGTTGTGAGACATGAATAAACCAGCTATCTCCGCAGACAGCTCCCTTCCCCCCGCAGGCAAAAAGCGATAGCTTATCGGTCATGCTGAAACCCACCTCAGCTGCGGAGACACGTTACGTAGTTGACCCTGTAGTTCTCCACAATCCACGACGTAGCTATGCGCGTCAAATCACGCACCACAACCGCGACAGGGATCTGAAGTAAATCGAGAGATCGGAGGTTCAAATCCCGGCACTTGAGAGTGGATATCCTAATGTGGTGCTTTTCTGAGCTTTTACTCACTCAAGGCAAAGCTTGGGTTAGTACGTTATTTTAAGCCTCGGGGCACCTGCCTCCTCCCTGTCCCTAATACAGCTACGGTCAACATAGAAACACAGGTTATCAGACAAGTTCAACACTCACTCAAGTGCACGTGGATGATGACCAAGATGTCCCAAACTCCTAAAATAAATTAACAACATTGAACTATTTGTTTCTATTTTCTCACACTCATCGTAATAATTATGGTCACTCACACTAATTCAGTCACCACAAGAACACATGTTATCAATACATAGCCCACTACACGGGGTTGATGACCAAAATGACATGGAAATGGTTTCATCCAATGTCGCTGAATACGAAAGTTATGACTGAAAAATGTATTGGAGGTATGCTTTATTGAGGATCAAAGCGAATACCGCACATTCCGTGCAGTTTTATTAAAGGCTTGTCTAACAGATCGTTTACCTGCGAGATTACACATGTTTCCGTGTGTCGACAGGCGAAGTGAAACACGCACGCAATGTACCGCTCAGCCTGTGTACACGGAGTACTTGAAGTAAGCTAGTGAACACAAGTCGCGGGAAAATGTAGCCTATGCGGTGCAGGTGCCTCCTTACGGTCCTGGTAGAAATGGGGTCTTGACTCCCAACATCCAACTGGGCGGGGATCTGACTCACATTAGCCTTTCCATCGCCCCGTATGGTTCTGCTGAGGCGACGTGATATCTGTTTGTTAAACACCTGTGGTCGTCCCGTGCGGCGATTTACGCGGACGGTAACATTAGCCTATTTCTGCGATATTGAAGATCTATCCTCGACACTGTTGACCTCAGAAACCCGGCGGTCCCATGTCATAGATTTATGGAATGAAAAAGAACCTTCCACTAACTACACTTGTGTGAAGCCAAAATTTGTTGGTTAGAATTGATAATGCTCTATTAGTTCCAACGTTCGCCGCCAGGTGCTGACTGCGATGCCATCTAGTAGCCAAGTCCGCAGGCTAGGTGTCATGGACGGTAGCATTTGGTAGCGAAAGTAGGAACTACTTGAAATTATTGTGTGCAGTCCTTACTTGAATTAAAACAGATAACACACATTAATACAGCCATCACAATTAACACCGGTTATCAGACAGATTCTACACACACCCAAAGTACACAGGACTACATGACCGCGTTGTCACAGCCCCTAAACTGAGGAACCAACCAAACCCGAATTCGCGTGTAATCTCCCAAATGCTATGACCCATGCGCCGTGCGGTTAACTCGCGACGTGTTGCCATTCTCACTACACTCGTGTCTGTGACAGACTGCTCCGCCGCAGCTAGCCGCAACACTCAAGAGTCATACACGACTCATGTGACTACCCTTCCCGTGACTATTGGCCAATCAGTGTATAATCACTATTCTGACGAGGAGCCATCGCGACTTCACACCGGTGGCTTTGAGTGTTGAAATGCTTGCCTTTCATTGCCAGTAATGGTTACAAGTAGGCTGTAAGCTGAATATTAGCTGGAGCGTAGCGGATTGTTTCTCCACCTTGTTCCAGGAGAATGCTGGACTTGCAACTGGTGAAGCATGCACTGTGCGCCTCCGACAGACCCTCTTACCTGTCGCCGATGACCGCTGTATCTGAACGACATAGAGCAAGGGACACTCTCACTCCCACGGTAAGTGCGTGATAACATTCATTTATTTTCATTATAAACCATAAAGTCCGTCTTCAGACCGTATTAGCTACGCGCTAAGGAGCTAGGCCAAGAGCAGAAGTGAGAAGAGACTCGGGAGACGATAGGACTAGAAACACCCGTTCTAAATGTAAGAAATAATAATAATAATGTTATTGAATGTACATCCCTTTTAACTACTCTGGCTTTTAGAGACGCCGGGGTGCCGGAATTTTGCCCCGAAGGGGACTTTAACGTGCCAGTAAATCTACTGACATGGCTCCCTCGCATTTGAGCACCCTCAAATGCTAGCTGACTGCGCCAGGATACGAACCTGCAACCTTGGGCCCAGCAAGCGGGAACGTTACCGCTGAGCCACGTAGCTAGTCACTAAATGTAAGAGTTAGGAATCGAAGCTACCTCTTCAATTCAAACACATAATACGGAGTGTGCCCAATTTCAACCCTCAGACCAGAATTAAGTTTCTTGAACCTAGGATCTTCAGCATCAATTGATATTGCAAGTTTTCAGTCGGTCAATGCAATGTAATCCCAATTACTGGAACTGCGAAGACATAACTTAAAAATACATGTGACGAATGCTTCAAAGCTATCTATATATAATTGCTAGAATGTCTCCTAAATTAAAGCCACGGCACCAGATTTTAAATGATAAGCTATGCTCAATTAACCTACAGGTCCTCATACTCACTTCTACAGACACTACAATAGCACAGGTCTCACTCACACCCACACACAAATACACGGGGCTGATGGCTATAATATCTAAACTCCCAAATGAAGCAACAACAACACTCAGGATGTCTGCTATTAACATGAGAAATTAAAAGTTGAATCTCGCAGAGAACCGTACCTACGCAAACGACTTGATAGTAATAATATTAATAATAATAATATCGTATGGCCTCGGGTGTCGGATGCAAGCTTTGTAATTTGACACCCAATGGGTAGCTTGCATGTCGAATTTTGTTGTTCCTTGAAGCACTATGATAGTCAAAGAGGTTAGATATCTAAGCTCCTTGAACACTAGCGCTTTCTAGAAGAGAAATTAAAACTTTGTGTTGGCGGAAAATCCCGAGCTTAATTTTGCCATTATGAACACAGCCTTTTGAATTCAAATGGGTTCTTTAACATGCCAACATCGTATGACATGCGTGTCGTAATTTTTGCCACCTTTCAAAAATCACTTTCCACAGCCAGGATCGAACCTGCAAGCATGGGGTTCGTAGACCGACTCGTTAACCACTCACCCACCGTGGCAAGCAAATAATAATGATAATATATTATTATTATTATTATTGTTGTGAGTTTTACGTTTATTTTAACTACTGGGGCTTTAGAAACACCCGATTGTCGGAAGTTTGCTCTGAAGGGGATCTCTAACGTGACACGGCTCCCTCACATTTAAGGAGCTTCAAATGCCAACTGACTGCGCCGGGAATCGATCCCGCAACCTCATACTCAACAGGCTGGACTACACCACTATGCCACATGGTCTGGAAGAAGACACTATACCTCAGGTTTAAATGGGACTTAGCGAGAATCATTTAAGAATGGCTGAGAGGGGATTGGTGCAGGATGTTTGACTGCGTTGAGCTACAGTGCTTATCATACCTGGTTGGTTGGTTGGTTAGTTCCTTAGTTTAGGGACTGCGACAACACGGTCATGTAGCCCCGTGTACTTTGGGTGTGTGCAGAATATGTGTGATAACAGATGTTAGTTGTGATGCCTGTATTAGTGTGTGTTATCTGTTTTAATTCAAGTAAGGACTACAGACAATAATTTCAAGTAGTTACTACTTTTTCAACCAAATGGTACCGTCCACGACACCCAGATTGCGGACTTGGCTAATAAATGGCATCGCAGTTAGCACCTGGCGGCAAACGTTGAAATTAATAGGCTACAGCGTTATCAATTCTAACATACAAATTTTGGCTTCACATAAGTGCAGTTAGTGGAAGGTTTTCCGTCTTTCCATAAATCTCTGACATGGGCCCGCTAGCTTTACTTCCCCTCCGAAGGAAAGCATACTGAGGGATGTTTAACGCTCTTAAATAATCCGACGACTTCGGCCGGGTTTGAACCCGCGACCTTGGGCATAGAAGCTCATCATGCTACCAACTACGCCACCCAAGTCGCCTTATCATTCGTGTTGTATCCTGTTATTACCACTAATAACAATATTTACACTGTTATTGGAAGCGCGTTAATTCGCGCACCACAACTGCGATGTGGAACTGCAACAGTTACGGAGATTGACGGTTCGCATCCCGGCACACTGATAGTAGCCATCTTGAGCATGGATTCTTCCCAGTCTTTTCCACACTCTCTCCAGGCAAATGCGGGAGGGTACTTAATCTAAAGTCTCGGTGCACCTACCTCAATCATAAACCCTAATAAATATTTGTTACACACTCTATTTCAGTCACCACAGAAACACAGGTTATCAAATAAATTCAACACACATAAAGGTATCCGGGGCTGATGGCAAGGATGTCATAATCCCCAAATGAATTAGGCCTAACAATTTTGTAGATCCTAAACCCGTGGGTTGATAGTGTGTTCACCAGGCAGCTGCAGAACATTCTCGCCATGAAGTAGGTAAACTCGGCAACTGTTTTGCTATACGTGTGTGGCGAATTGCCTACAGCAAGGGCGCACTCTAATAACTCCCTTAATAATGGTTTGAAAAAGAAGGCTGGACCAGACGCCTTACATTCATTGACGAGTTCTCTGCCTGGCTATGTGTGACGTGTGTTCATTGGTCTGTACAGTATATAACTCAAGCTAATATTCCATCGTAATTGCTATGAAGTACAGTACAATATTGCATTGAGACTCAGGTCTCACAAATCCTTGATTCGATTCGATTCCCATATTTGGCACGAAATTGAATTCTAAACCGAGGGCGTGAATGAAATATACTCAGTCTCGTGGAGCAAACCTGAGAAGAGTGGGTTCAATTCGAGGCAAATGCTGTGTTGGTAACTGAAACTAAGGTCACGGTCATCTCCTACCCAAATCCTAGCCCCAGTTACAAATGCCCACGCTAGTACAGTCATCACAATAACACAGGATGTCAAGATCCCACACACACATACCCAACTACATGATGTCGCAATGACACTAAATCAATAATTAACGACACTTCTTCCTAAAAGATGTTATATTGGTTTACACGGCCAAGGTATTAAACTCAGAAATTTTTCTTTATAGCCTTTATAGAGAGGTGAAAGGCGGTTTGAGCGTTTAGCTCTCGCAGTAAAGAAGCACACGTGCGCTTCATAAGAAGGGAGTTAGTGCACAGGTCGCTACTCCTGTGAGGGTCCGGGCACGGACACCAAGAGCCCTCTGACGAGCTTATCTTGGTGTTCCTAGGCGAAACCCCGCACACGACACGGTAATAAACCTACTAGAAATATTGCTTAGTTTAATTTCTTGGCCGTGAAAGCCAATATCTAATATATGTTTAGACCATAAAGGGTTTGCAACAAAATTTGTCCCAGGAATGTTATCTTCCGCGTTTCCTTTCCCCAAAAGTGTCCTAGTCTGACCAATCAAGATAAGTACTCCATGCAAATGCCGGTACGGTCCTAACTTAAGGCCACGGGCGCCTCCTTCTCAATCCTCAAATGAAATACAAATGCACACACTAATACAGCCATCAGAATAACACAGGTTCACAGACCAATTCGACACACACCCAAATACACGGGGCTACAAGACCACGATGTCGCAAAGCCCCTAAATCAATCAACAACATATGGACATAGAGTGCCGCTGACCAGACAAGTGTGTTGTGAAGGCGAATGTACCTGGCTGATGACGCACGACGCCCCACCCCCATCTCCCAGTCGCCATGGCTACGACCGCACTTCCCCTCTCCTGGAGCAAGACTTGTGACGTAACTCCACAATATAATGTAATGTATTATTGTACACAGTCCCGCGGCGTAGCCCAGCATGTTAAATCACGCAACACGACTGCAACGGGAAGCTTCAGCATTCCGGAGATAGATGGTTGGAATCCCGGGGCTGGTAGCGGCCTTCCTGAGTGTGGTTTACCCCCGTAGATTTCCGCGCTCCCTCCAGAAAAATGGAGGAAATGGTACCTTGTTTCAAGTCCCGGAGTTCCTACCCCAATACAAATACACACTGTTACAGCCATCACATTGGCACAAGTTATCAGACAGATACACACAGGGCTACATGACCACCATGTCGTTAGGTCCCTAAACGAATCAACTAAAACAACAACAACCAATCTCTTGCCCTAATAATTGCAGTTACACACCCTACTACATTAACCACAAAAACACAGGTATCCAGACAAACCCTAAAAACCTCATGTACAAGATGACGAAAATGTCGCCTGAACGTTTAATGAATCATCATAGAAAAAACGACAGCGGTAGCTACGCTCGCTGCTGACTCGGTAGACGCGTGAGTTCGAGCCCCAGCGTCGGCCGTCCTTGAAATAGTTTTCCGTGGTTTCCCATTTTTAACACCAGGCAAAATGCGGAGACGGTACCTTCTGGCAGGCTACGGCGGCTTCCTTCCACATCCTTGCCTAGTTTCATTCATCTTCATCAATTCCATCTCTCATCCCGGTACACAGGTCTCCCACGGCGTCGACTAGAAAAACCTGCACTCGACCTCTCAGGCGGTCACATGATATAAACAAAAAGGAACAAGTAGTTCCGTGAAGAACTAAACAGCCTATTTTCATATATCCTACTTATGTTAATTGCCGCTATCAACATACAAAAATTCAGTTTGATTGCTGTAATAGATTCGTAGATATTGAGAAACGTCTAAGTATTTCGGATGGTCGCCATGTTGGATTTTTATATATGTAGGCCATAGAGTTATGTACTATTACATGCCGATTATTGCGTAGGTGTATTATTCGAACTTCAATCGCATGATTAGACACAAGAAGTAAAACAACGAGATTTTAACATTTCGCACTACCGCCATCTTGTGGTTATGAAAACAACTGAATAAAGTAGATCTCAGTGGATTGAAATTTGTATAAGTATTTACCGTACCAAGTTTCACTGTGATCGGATGCTTAAATCGCGAGAAAAGTCTGTTTAAATATTTAAAATTCGCGTCGCCGCCATGTTGGATTTGTGCTCACCAGGTTATTGAAAGTCCCATAGGTGAACGTATGTTCATAGCCTTTATCAACATACAAAATTTCAGTTTGATTGCTGTCTTAGATTCGTAGATATTGAGAACCGTTTAAAGTTTTCGAATGATAGCGATATTGGATTTTTATATATGTAGGCCATAGAGTTATGTACTGTTCGATGACGATTATTTCGTAGGTTCATTATTAAAACGTTGAATTCGATCGCATGATTATGACACCAAAGAAAAAACTTAATTTTAAAATTTCACACAGCCGCCATCTTGAGGTTAAGTAAACTGTCTGTCTGGTCGGATCCTCAAACAGTACCGCCGTTAGGTTATGTGAGTAGATACCCACAAAAACCCAAGGCAGCACTATATTGAGGCGTAAGTAAACAATTGAACTAAATTAGATTTCATTGCATTACAATGCACTTTGTCTTTCAATTTGTGAGAAGAGTGGGTTCATTTCCTATCTAAGCCATCCTATTTGTGGTTCTCCGTTGTTTTTCTCATATTTAGTACAAGTGAATGCTATGATGGTCCCTAAATTAAAGCCACGGCCACCTCCTACCCAAATCATAGCCTTAATTACAAATACACACACACTGATACACCCATCACATAAATGCAATATAAATATAAATTCAACACACACCCAACTACACGGGGCGGATGACCAAGATGTACCAATCCCCTAAAATGAATGAACAACAATAGGAAATATGATACAAGGGCCAATTAAGGCGTGGAAATGAAAGACTCCCTAGGCCTCAGTTACCATAATACCGTTGGGATCGGAAGAGAACAAGGTAGGTCGTCAGGAAAGATGACAGTGGAGCCCGACATAAGTAAGCGGAAGCAATAATTCTGAACTCAGCTGGAGTCCCGGGGTCGCCAACCCACATCCCACGCTTTGTGAGCCCCTGGGGGAAATGGAAACAGAGTCGGGGATGGAAATATCTATTCAGTCAGTTGCCATAGCACTCTACTGTAATTTGCGATAGTAACTTACTCCCCCTACATCGCTCAGTCGCTGTATGGGAGCGAGGGGTTTATGATTACTGTGTTCATTTTGTCTAATAACCTCTACTTTTTAGATGACTGTAGTATTGTGTGTAGCAGTATTAGGGAGAGGGATGGGGTAGGAGCTCCAAAACTTGAAGTAACTATCCCGGCATTTGCCTGGAGGGAGTGTGGGAAAAACCTGGAGAATACCACTCTCATGATAGCCGTTGTTAGCGCCGGGATTCGAACATCTGATCTGCGGTCTTGCTGCAGCTGCCCGCGCGGTCGTGGTGCACGATTTAACGAGCACGGCTACGCCAAATGATATGTTGTTGATTCGTTAGGGACTTTGTGACATCGTGGTCATGTAGCCCCGTATTTTGGGTGTGCGTGAAAGTTGTCTAATAATATTGTTCACTGTGATGTCTGTACTATGGGTAGTGTGTGTACTTGTAATCGAGGTCTGAGGTCTGGAATGGAGTGAGGAAAAACTGAGAAGAGCCAGGTTCGATTCCTACCTCAGCCGTCCTGGAAGTAGTTTTCCGTGGTTTCCACACTTCTACACCAGACACATGACGGGATGATACCTAACTTAAGGCCACGGCCGCTTCCTACCCAAATCCTACCTCAATTATAAATACACACACTGCTATAGACATCATGTTGTCAGACAAATTCCACACACACCGAAGAACACGGGGCTACCTGACAACGATGTCGCAAAGCGTCTAAACAACAACGAGACTGAGATATTGGCGAAAAGGCGCATTTTACTCTATCCTGTACCAACAGGCAAGGGCAGACCTAGAAGAGCATAGCTCTCAATGTAAAAGGTGTGGAAGTAAAGGAGGCTGCAGTGTTAACTGTGGTGCTCTGTTCGTTGATAGAGGCTTGCAGACTCGACTGATCACTGAGAGACAATGATTGCATTTACAATTTCTAACAATAGTATTCGAAACAGTAGAGGGAGGAAGACAACAAGCGAGTAGACCAGGGGAATGGGCCGCGCTATAACACCTGTTGCGTCTTGTCTTAATGTGCCATGTATCTTCCATGTGGGACACAAAGCTCGTGCGTAGCTCCAAAATCTTATCACACGCAAACTGGAGTTCTTCTTCACTGGCACAGTCAGCCCAGAGGCTGGTTGGATCTTTGTACTTCAGGATATTTCGCAGAAACCCAAAATAACCAAGAGGGTTGCCTCTGCTCGTTTCACTAACTGACTCTCTAAATAGCACCTTTTATAGCATCCATAGATTTACCGTGCTAAGTTTCATTCCACTTGGATGATTAAGTCGCGAGAAAAGCCCATATAAATATTTACATTTCGCGTGGCCACCATGTTAAGTTCAGGTCACTGAACGTTACATAGATAATTTCATTTTAATAGCCTCTATCGCCTTACAAAATTTCCATTCGATTGCCGTGATACATTCGTTGATATTGAGAACAGGTGAAATATTTCTTAGGCCGCCATGTTGGATTGTTTTTATATCTAGACCATAGATTGATATACCAGTATATGAAGAATATTAGGGTGGTTCATTACACGAACTTTCACTACGATCGCTTAAATAAGACACAGGAAATTAGGTAATATTTTTAAAATTTCTCACGGGCACTATTTCTCAAAAGAATTTAATCAAATTAAATGCCAGTATATTAAGCCTTGCATTAAAATTTATGATGCCAGGTTTCATTGCGCTCGGGTGAATAAATTGCGTGAAAAGTTCATTTTAATATTTGAACTTCGCATGGCCACCATGTTGACTTCGTACTTATTAGGTTTTTGAAAGTAAAATAGGTAAACTTAGCATAGTATCCTGTATGAACATACACACTTTGAGGTTGATAGTGGTAATAGTTTCGGAGATACTGAATGCCAGTAAAATATTTCTCATTGGTAGCGCTTACTAAACTTTGAAAGGCACGGTCGAGGTTGGACAAACTGGTAGTAAGTCCTTGTCAAGTTTCATTGAGAACGCTCTAGCTGTTTAGATTTTACTAAGGGACATACACATACATACACGGATAATAGGTGATCTCATAAGCCTGTAATTCATAAATGAAAATAGGCTTAAACTACAGCATTCCTTTATTGCAACATAGACTGGTGTAGTGGTACGAATTGATAATACCGTCCCGAGGGCTTCAGGTGTGAAGAACGAAGTACGCTCAGCATCGTGAGGACACCTGAATGCAAATTCAGACTTCCATCTTCCTTCGTTTACACTTCAACTTCATGCATAAGCCACTGTACCACCTAAAGTAAGTGCTACGGTCACTTTATTCTCAAAATAATATTTAAAAATAAACACACGAGCAAATAGCACATGCCATGAGAATGATAATATTACTGTTTAACCTGAGATCAAATAGGCCTATCAAATCTATTTAATAAACCCGGTTGGTTGGTTCCTCGGTTTAGGCACTGCGAAAAAGCGGTTATGCTAGTTATTGTTGCTTTAAGGGACGGAACAGCGAGGTCATCTGCCTGTAATACAAGCGAGTCCTGAAGGCTGTCTGATGTTCAACTCTTTCACTTAAATGTCTAATCGTTTTCAGGGTAGCTTAACTCTTACGTCACTTTGTATCTTAATTTTGATTTCAACAGGCCTATACGCGAATCTTGAAACAGCTTGTACAGAGTTGTTTCAAAACATGTGGCATCGTCTTTTTAAGGCATAACCATCTATAATGAAACTGATGCCAAGACGGCACCGACGGGCACAATTCGAGTAATTATCGTTTGACGTGAGGTGTTGGCTGAGTATCAATATTAGTGCCGGTGGTCCACGGAAGGTGCACGTGTTCGTCATCCTAGTTCCCGACGGTAGCGCCATGCAGATTCACGCCTGGATCGCAATATCAGCGATCGCATGGTAACGATAGCACATTTTAGGACCAAATTGTCAGACGTTTGCTGAAAGCTGGGCTACAATTTAAGGGTGCAACTCGCCAGTCTTCTCCTCACACCTCGTGCTGCCTGCCTCTGATGGTGTCGCAAAAGACGCAACTGAAGGATGGGTGGTGCAGAGTTGTGCTTGTGGTTAAAGTAGATCCTGCCTTGGCTCGATGATGGCCGTTTGGAAATAGGGGAGCGACAACTAATAGAGTGCGTGCGACAGTGACGTACACGATCAACTCCTCCGTGGCTCAGCGGTCACGTTATTGCTGTTATTGCTTTTTAGGAGGCGGAACAGCGAGGTCATCTGCCCCTAAGCAGTAACATTCACGCCTGCTGTTCCCAATGTTGCAAGATTGAAACCCAACGCAGTCAGCTGGCATTTGAGGGTGCGCCAATGCGAGGGAGCCGTGTTAGTAGATTTAGACTACTGGCACGTTAAAGATCCCCTTCGGAGCAAACTTCCGGCACGCTGGCGTCTCTAAAAGCCACAGTAATTAAAAGGGACTTAAAACCAATAACATTGTGAGGAACCATAGCTTACCATTACCGTACTCCTCTGGCATTTGTTGAAGGAACACTGAACAGTGCAGGATACATCGAGAACATCACCAAGCCCATTTCTGTTGACGTTCCCATAACATCAGGAAATAAGCTCTTTCAGAAGGGCAGTGCTTGTCACGGTGGGTGAGTGGTTATAGTGTCGGATTACTAACCCCCCCAATCTTGCAGGTTCGCTCCTGGCCATGGTAAGTGATTTTTTGAAAGGCGGCAAAAATCACGATACAGATGTCATACGATGTTGGCACGTTAAAGAACCCATTTGAATTCAGTAGGCCGTGTTCATAATGGCAAAATTCATCTCCGGATTTTTCGCCAACACATAGTTCATCATTTCTCTACTAGAAAGCGCTATAGTGTCAAGGAGCTTATTTATCTAACCTTATTTATCTAGGGCAATAGCCGTGCACACACTTCTCGCAATACCCAACTTGGTATTTCTTTAACTCCCCTGGCCAGCACGATCACCAGACCTCTTCCCTATTGAGTATGTGTGGGGAATAACAGAACATCATCTGGTCAGGTCTGCATTATCGTCAACATTCATTGACCAGTTGCAACAACAGGTGGAATTAACGTTGAAAACAATCTTCCAAGATGACATCCGACACCTCTATGATCGTCTCTATGCGCGATTGCGGGACTACGTTGTAGCTAGAGGACTTTACACTAGATGCTGAAATTGTTGTTCGAGACAATTTGTCCATTAATGCAGACCTGACCAGATGATTTCTATCTTTTCCCGCACATGCGGACAAATGCAGAACATGAAATGTACAGTATCCTGGCGTATGACTAATGCTCATCAATGGTGGCTGAAGCGCACAAACCGAATGTTAGTAGTATGTTTATGATAAATCCGCGATCTCTGTATGAAATAAATGCCATTACTTTGTCAGCAGCTTATACGTGACTGATGCGGTAGATTTGCCGGCCGTGGTTAATCCCTTCAACATCTACCAACGGAATTGTTACGATGTATTTGCTCTAACTCAAGAGCTTGCAGCCTAATGCAGAGTCTCGAGCTCGAGTGTCTATTCTCAAGAGAGATTTGATCCTAGTGTTTGGAGAACCTTGCAGCCTATGTTTGTTTAGACTGCCAGCTAGGAATAGCTTGAGTAAGTCGATCTCTTTGCTTGGTGGTCAATTTGCTGCACTTGCATCTTGCACCTCAGTCTGTAGTGAATATGAACCTCTCATTTTTCATGACTTTCCACTTCTTGTCTGAACAAATGACTTCTTCCCATTCCTATCTCTAAATGCAAGAACACACACCATTGAACTCATCACAATAACACAGATGAAAATGAAAATCCACAGCCTGCTTCCAGGAATGGAATGAATGAAGCCCCCCATCTAGCGGCGAGGATATGAATTGTGCCGGCTGCCGAGGCCTGACGCACTCCTCTGGGGCAATGATTAAATGAATGACAGATGAAATGAAATGATAGTGGAGAGTGTTGCTGGAATGGAATGTTGACAGGGAAAACCGGAGTACCCGGAGAAAAACCTGTCTGCCTCCGTTTTGTCCAGCACAGATCTCACATGGAGTGACCGGAATTTGAACCACGGACCCAGCGGTGAGAGGCCGGCGTGCTGCCGCCTAAGCCACGGAGGCTTTCACAATAACACAGATAATGAGACATATTATCTTATATATTATAGATGTACACACACTCAAGTACACGGAGATAATGACCAGTATATTCAAGCCCCTAAATTAAACAAGTCAAAACAAATACTGAACTTCAGTCTATATAAATCTCAGGTTAAGTTGAACTAGGGACGCCCCACTATCCCCTTAGACCTCCGTGAACGATCCAGTTTTAATTATTTTCTATGTCAACTCCTTGACAGGAATTTACACCACACTTTAAGATTGTTGAAGTATTAGAGGCCATTTTCAATGCAGCCTAGTAATCTATTATCGTATACTTTTCAGTCGGTCAACACAAATTTGACCATTTATATTAGGCAGGGGGTACACATATTTAAACACCCTAACTTGAAAGAAATATTACATGAATTAAAACTCTGTAACTTTTCTAGGTTTATGGCGTGTCTTGTGTGGGGTTTCGCCTGGGACACCAAGCTGGCTCATCGGCGGGCTCTTGGTGTCCCCACCCGGACCCCTTTTGAAAGCGTTCATAGGGAGGTTATGGCTGCTTGAGCTTTTAGTTCTCGCAGTAAAGTCGCGCAGGTGCACTTCATATAAAGGGAGGTAGCGCGCAGTTCGCTACTCCTGTGGGGGTCCGGGCGGGTACACCAAGAACCCGCTGATGAGCCAGCTTGGTGTCCTAGGCGAAACCCCACACAAGACACGGCACAAACCTAGAAAAATTACTGAGTTTTAATTCACCGGCCGTGAAAGCCAAGATACCATCTCTTACATGAATTATTTATCACTTCATTAACACACATACAAGGGGGGGGGGGTAATTAATTGAATGACATGTTTCGATCGTCATGTGATCATCATTAGATCTTGTTCACCCGCGAATACGGCGAATATATTAACATTCATGTACAACATTAACTTAGTTACAATTATTAAATTACAAACGCTTTTTAGAACTTGTGTAACGTGTTGTTCTTATTTACAGATATGGTTATTCAGTTGGTCTATAGCACTTCTATAAATGTTGCGTTGTTGACAATATTGTTTGAGTATGCCAACATTTATTATACTCGTAGTAATGATCTTGAGATAGGAATGTTTTCAACACTATTGAGTTAATGTCCGTTTCTATTTAACTTGTGGTCTAATGCAATGTGGTTAGTTGGTTGCTAAAACTAACACATGATTCCTACAATGCACTAGAGTTGAATCAAGTTATGTAAACTTTCGAAACTCCTGTACAACTCTCCGCGGACATTTAAGTTATCATCATACAGTTATTTAAAAATTGTTAAATATATGCCAACCAATACATAACTGAAACATATCTATTCATATATCCAAGTAATTAGATCTTCTTTAGCCAACATCAATAATATAAAGGGTGGGTGGAGTTTAACAGGACAGCAGGGAGCATATTATTTAAGCATAGCCAGCAGGCGAATCGTTGGTCCTATGACTTTGGGATGGCACCATGCTGTGCAGCATACAAAAAACGAAGAAATGATGTCTCGGGTGGATCTGCAAACGGCGAGAGGTTCTCAAACAATTCCATGCTACGACAATCATTTTCGGGAAGGCAATTTGCCAGGTTCAGCCGGCAACATTGCATCAGCTGTCGCGTGTAAATGGCTTATCTTAGAGGAGAAGGGAAGCATATTCGTAACTCAGTTGTTCCTAGTCTGTGGGAACTGTTTGGGCAAGTTACCTCCCCTCCGTGGAACTGACCTTCACTTATCAGTTGTCTGCGAGACCTATCCCGGTGAAAACCGGCTGTTCTGTCAGTCCAGTGGCACTTCCTCGATCCGGTCTTGTACACATTAGCAAGCAGTGTTGCCAAGAGTGATGTACTTTAGCTCCTGTTTTCTCCTAAACCACACGCCTTTTACGATACGTTCTTCACGTCTTTCAGTGCTTCCTGACCTGGGGAATCGTATGTTCTCGGATAACGGATCTGACTTCACCAACTCTGTAAATTTAAAATATTATTGTTATATCTATGTCTACTAACTAATGTCGGATAAGTAAAACCAAATATTAAACATTATAATTAAATACAATAATGAAAAGAAAAGGCTATTCTTACAAAGAGAATAACAATATTTAAATATAATATAGGGTTACTCATGAAAAATTCAAAAATCGAAATTAGGTAACTAAAAATACCAAGTATAATATATTATATCATCCAAATACGTTGCTAACGCTGCAAGAAGAAACTGAATAATTTAAAAATCTCAATGAATCTCTTTAAGGCTGTCGCAATATGTTACGTATAATTTTTTTCATGTGCCAACCAGTAGGTGCATTTTATAGTTGGATTTGTCTCAGGTATATTATCTACAAAAAACTAATTGGGCAAGAAAACTTTCTCGTTTGGATATTTTTGACGCCCTATACAGATATTAGCCTACTTTCGATATTTGCAAAAAAAATGAAAGTAGACTCATGAGATCAACACAGGGCCAAAAATTGTGTGTCTGTCTGTGTGTCAGTTTGTGTGTGAGTGTGCGTACTCTGAATGTCTGTCCCCCCCTATCAATTCAAACACGGTGAAACCGAATAGAACGAAACTTGGTACAGAAGTAGCACTAGGAAAGGGCACCTCAGTGCCATGTTTTATATCGCCGCCATCTTGACGGAAACGTAATGGCGGCCACCCAAATGTTCAAAGCTTAAATCAAATTACGACCAACCTAATAATCTGATCTCTACCAAATTTTGCAACATTATACCTTTATGTATGAAGGATCTTTTGACCAAACTGCAAGGCCATCAGCCCGATAATTTGTGGAATGCGGCCTTGTATGTGTGCAAATCGATTCCCCTATCGATACAAAAACGGTGAAACCGAATTGAACGAAATTTGGTACAGAGGTAGCACTAGCAAAGGGCACCTCAGTGTCATGTTTTATATCGCCGCCATCTTGACGCAAACGTAAAGGCAGCCACACAAATGTTAAAAGCTTAAATCAAATTACGACCAACCTAATAATCTGATCTCTACCAAATTTTGCAACGTTATACCATTATGTATTAAGGATCGTTTGATCAAACTACAAGGTAATCAGCCCAATAATTTGTGGATGGCGGCCATGCATGTGTGCAAATCGATTCCCCCTATCTATTCAAACACGGTAAAACTGAACTGAACGACATTTGGTGCAGAGATAGCACTCGCAAAACGCAACTCAGTGTCATGTTTTATATCGTCGCCATCTTGACGGAAACGTAATGGCGGCCACCCCAATGTTAAATGCTTAAATCAAATTACGACCAACCTAATCATCAGATCTCTACCAAATTTTGCAACAACATACCTTTTTGTGGGAAGCATCGTTTGACTGAACTACAAGGTAATCAACCCAATAGTTTGCTGATAGCAGCCATGTATGTGTGCAAATCGATTCACCATATCAATTCATACACGGTGAAACCGAATTGAATGAAATTTTGTACAGAGCATTGTGAGGTTTGAAGCCATTTTTCAGTGTTGCCTAAGTAAACAAAAGTTTGGTGCTTTTCAGTCGGTCAACACGACTGTACCCAAATAGAGCTGGGTTATGCCCTAATCCTGAAATAAATTACATGAGATTAACAAATACACTAGGATGACCAGTTTCGATCGTCAAGCGATCATCATCAGATCCATTACACTTAGGCTATAGCATCTATGTTTGAGAATACAGGTGAAAAATATATACAATATGTACAATTATTTAGTTGCAGTGTTGGTAATGCAACTGTCAGTGTATGCTAAATGTGGTATATCTAATGTTAGGCGAAATTCTAAAATGGTGATAAAATCCGGAATTTGTCTGTTCGGGTGATTATATGGTTATACAAAATCAACTATGGTTATACTGTAATAATACAGGACAGCCTGTATTATTACAGTATAACCATAGTTGAAAACTGGTACCAGAGTGAACACGAAACTGCTTGAAGTCCCAGTTAGGAAGACAACCGGATAAGTATCAGCCTGTATTATTACAGTATAACCATCTATGTTTGAGAATACAGGTGAAAAATATATACAATATGTACAATTATTTAGTTGCCACGGTGCCACGGTGGGTGAGTGGATAGCGTGTCGGTCTACTAACCCCAAGATTGCAGGTTCGCCCCTGACCGTGGTAAGTGATTTTTGAAAGGCGGCAAAAATACGATACGCATGTCATACGATGTTGGCATGTCAAAGAACCCATTTAAATTCAGTAGGCCGAGTTCATAATGGCAAAATTAATCTCGGGAGTTTCCGCCTGCACAAAGTTCCTCATTTCTCTACTAGAAAGCGCTATTGTGTTCAAGGAGATTCGATATCTAACATCTAACCTCCTTGACTTTCATAGTCAAGGAACTACGAAATTCGACATGCAAGCTACCCTCTGGGTTTCAAATAGCAAAGCTTGCACTAGGCACCCGAGGCTATACGATATTCTTATTATTACCATAGTTGATTTTGTATAACCATATAATCATCCCGAACAGACAAATTCCGGATTTTTATCACCATTTTAGAATTTTACCTAACATTAGATATACCACATTTAGCATACACTGACAGTTGCATTACCAACACTGCAACTAAATAATTGTACATATTGTATATATTTTTCACCTGTATTCTCAAACATAGATGCTATAGCCTGAGTGTAATGGATCTGATGATGATCGCTTGACGATCGAAACTGGTCATCCTAGTGTATTTATTAATCTCATGTAGTTTATTTCAGGATTAGGGCATAACCCAGCTCTATTTGGGTACATTTGTGTTGACCGACTGAAAAGCACCAAACATTTGTTTTGTACAGAGGTAGCACTAGCAAAGGGCACATCATATTCATGTTTAATATCCGTATAACACGTTGTATTTCAACAAGCTACTACAACCAATATCCAATTACACTCCTTGAAAAGGACACAGAGTTAAAACTTTACCCATGCATTTAGGAGAAAGTAGGCTATATGTTCTTTACTGAACATCTTGTTTAGAAACTGTAATAATAGAAATTAGTAACACGCAGTATAAATCGTAGATTAGTTCGCATGATTCCTTCACGGAGTTGCAATTCTCACACACACACACGTTGTATTTTATTTTAACGCTCATTATCACATTTCTACAGGATCGGGGGAATTGTGAGATGAGTTTCAATATGTTAATAGCTTTTATGGCGGGATGTCCTTCATGTCGCGAATCTTATGAGAGGGGTAATGTGAAATGGATGAAGATAATAGAGCAAGAACTTGGAAGGGAACTATGAGACTTATCAGAAGTTATCGTCCCCATATTTGCCCGGAGTAAGAAGCAAGCACATTCATATCTTTTTGCATAGGCCTACACCAAAGGAAACACCGGGAAACCAATGAAAACCATTTCATGGACTACCAAGGGTGTGATTCGATCCCACTCGTCTTCCGGGTCCGAAGATAAGACTATCCCCGTGGTCAACGCGGGCAGACACGCCCATATATAAAGGTCAAGTCACCATTGTAGCTAAGCCTACAATGTTCTGTAGTTATAGCTAACATGTGACCACATGCATAATTTGTAGATTTGAAACAGTTTTTTTTATCACGGTGTTACTGTGCTGTTGTTCTTTTTTCCATTTAGTGGCTTGGGCATTTAGCCCCGTGTACTTGGAGGCTGTATATACTGTAAATATATAATTTTCCTGATAACTTGTGTTATTGTTGGTGTCGTTATTCGTTTGTGTATTTGTAATTGAGGCGAGATTAAGATAGATGCGGTCATGGGCGTAAGTTAGGAACCATCCCGGCATTTTCCTGGAGTAGAAATAGGACACCACGAAAAATCACTTCTAGGATAGTCGTGGTCGGATTGTTAGTCATCCCATCTCAGTTTTGCCTCTCACGGCTGAGTGCACCCATTGCAACCTTCAGACCAGATTTAAATTTCATGGTAGAGCAAGGAATCGAACCTGCGTCATCCGAAGTGGTCCACCTCGAAAAAAAGTAAACTTGTGTGGTCCAATAGAATGATACAATTGAATCCACATGGGTGACTAGCATGTCAACGATAGGCTGCCGGGAATGGTGTTCAAGGTAGTCAATTACCATGAGATTCTGGTCTCGTAGTTGTTCAGGTGTCATGACCTGATGCTTCCAATAAACATGTAAACAAGAAAGTTATTTGACTTCTCTAAACTACTAATAAATGCACGGAAATTGCTTTCTGGAAACTTAAAATGACTTAAACTCCTGCAGTGATTTATCGTTCACTCCAAGAACCAAAGTCTACGACTCACTCGCTTTAAATCCCTATCCGACGTTCACAGCACTCATTCATTAGGAACTTCCGCACGCTATTTATTACCTTTCTGAAGTTCTTGAAACTCAAGTTATTAATAACGCCTGTTACATATGCAACCCACCAATCATATCATATGCCATCATAATAAATAATAATCTTATCGGTTTTACGTCCCTTTTGTCTACTACGGTGTTTAGAAACGCTGGAGTGCCGGACTTCTGCCCCGAAGGGGATCTTTAACGTGCCAGAAAACTGACACGACTCCCTTGCATTCGCGCACCCTAAAATGCCTAACTGACTGCGCTAGGATTCCATCCTGTAACCATGGGCACAGCAGGCGAGAACGATACCGCTGCACCTTGTAGTCAGTAATATGCCTTCAGGAATTTGGTGTATGCCACATGATATTTTTGTTGTTGTTGCATCATTTAGAGGGGTTTGTACTTTGTGGTAATCAGCCCCTCGTGTGTGAGAATTTGACTGATAACATGTGTTATTTTTGTGTCTGTAATAGTATGCGTGCTTGCCATTGAGGCGGAATTGGGAAGAAGGCGGTGTTAGCCTTAAGTTACGAACCATCCCGGAATTTGCCTGGAGAAGGAGTGGAGAAATCACGGAAATCCATTTTTAGGAAGCTTCTCATCTCAGTTCTGCTTCACGTTGCTTTGTGTACCCCACTCCAGCGCTCAGACACGAGCCGAGAACCGAATCCGGACCTCAAGGGATACTAGCCACTATGCCACGAGGTATTTTGGCGGCAACCAGTCGGGGGCGCAGTGTAGCGGTTAGTCCTGATAACTGTCGAGTGGAAACCATTCTAGTTCTCTCCCAATTGTATTTCTTTCTTTCATAAACATTAGTCTTTAAACAAAATAAATAGTGTCTTACGGCGATGGATATAGGGGCTGAGTGAACCCCTTTCCAACCCTCAAACCAGAAATACGTTTCTTGGCAGAGCCGGGAATGGAACCCCGGGCTCCAGGGTGACAGTCAAGAATGCTAGCCACTACGCAACGAGGCGCATGCTTAATATACAAGTTCACATTATTTATGTAGCATTATTTTCCTTACTGTAACTCATGTTTTTCGAGTCGTGCGGCATAGCCGTGCTCGTTAAATCGTGCACTACAGTCGCGAGGGCAGCTGCGGTAAGTACGGAGATCGTAGGTTCGAATCCCGGCGCATACAGCTGCTATGCTGAGTGTGGCTCTACCCCGCACTTTTCTACACTCCTTCCAAGCAAATGCCGGGATAGCATCTTCCTTCAAGTCAAGAGGCGCCTACACCATTCCTGTCCCTGATACAGTTACACTTGCTGTTAGAGTAATCACAGCAATGAAGGTCACCCTCCAAAACTACACGGGCTGATAACCAAGATGTTCCAAGTCCCTCAAATTAAATAATAAGAACAGCGATTTCCGGGGACCCTACGGGCCTCGCCGACTGTTAGCTGGTGTAAAATGAGCCGTGTTTGATCCTTCTACGTTAACTCCTATATTTTTCGTACTGTAAGCTGCGCCGAGCGTCAAATAGTTTAAATTAGAAGAATAGTGTTGTGTTCCCCACCTGACGGCACGGACTGGCATAGGCTGATTAGAGGTTCTCTAAGATTATGTACCAAGATCGTTATCGTTTCCTTACCGCTAGCTTCTGATAGCGATTACAGTATGCCCCTACTACACAATGAAAAGGGAGTGGGAGGAGATTCGGGATTCAGGGAATGCTCCCCAATGAAAGAGATTGAAAGCTTAACTTCCTGTTTATTCAGTAAGGGAGTAAAGGAATCTGCAACCATGGATACAAGGATAGAATTGATTATAATAAATCCTGAAATGAAATAGAAATATTGGTTCTCACCTATTTTCTCAGCTTAGATAGTTATGGTGCTCTCAAGTACCACCTCAGCTCCATGCCCCTTGGTCAACGAACGTTCGACGACCCAACTTGCCCGATCTCCCGATCGGTAGGCAATCGATCTCTGTCAAACTTCCGACTCTGCAGTGCCTGACTGATCTCTCTGCCACCTGAATCCGCGGCGTTTTATAATAAGGCAGCACGGTTCTTGCTGACCAGGTTGAACTGGGGTTGAATGTCCGATACGGTTTCACCTTGAACCGACATAGGGACTAAACAATATATGAGATTACGAAACGGAAATAGTCCTATTATTTTCCCTGGTAGGCCTATATGAACTATGGTCGCGCAAAATTACAGCTTAATTGGTTTAATTGTTGTTTTTTTTCGTGAAAGAGTAACAGACACACACCACTAGATTCTTATCTATCAGTGTAGATAATAGAAATAACTGAAGATGCATGATTTCCATGCTTTCATGTCGTCAAACACATCATCTTGAGCATCTAATAAAAAGGTTACAATTTGTGTAACACACTGCATTGTTTTATTTTAAATTATAAATGTTAGGTGTATGTATTGTTTTAGAAATTGTGCTGCAATTATGATTTCAGTAAGAGTGATCCGATTCTTTTCTACGTCGAACTTCCAAAGAATTCTGTAACTTTTCGAAACAACAAATCTCTTACACTGAATACGATTCCGTATCGATCATGGCATAGTTGTAGGAAATTACGCACCACAATAGAGATCTTCATAAACCAAAAGCAAACTACAAGTAACGTGAACTCTCCAGAGACTTACAACTTGCATCTGGTTTTCAGTGTCCATCAGCCACACGCCACTCACCTGGAAAGAGAAGAGGTATTAGAAACACGGCTTTCAATAAGAATATTACTGTAGCCTACTGTACTTCTCTAACATAAACCTCCGTGGCTTAGACGGCAGCACGCCGGCCTCTCTCCGCTGGGTCCGTGGTTCAAATCCCGGTCACTCCA
Source organism: Meconema thalassinum (assembly GCA_946902985.2). Taxonomy (NCBI): domain Eukaryota; kingdom Metazoa; phylum Arthropoda; class Insecta; order Orthoptera; family Tettigoniidae; genus Meconema; species Meconema thalassinum. The sequence goes on from OX336391.1 coordinate 240,928,738, forward strand.
TGTGAGATCTGTGCTGGACAAAACGGAGGTAGGCAGGTTTTTCTCCGGGTACTCCGGTTTTCCCTGTCACAATTTCATTCCAGCAACACTCTCCACTATCATTTCATTTCATCTGTCATTCATTTAATCATTGCCCCAGAGGAGTGCGTCAGGCCCCGGCAGCCGGCACAGTCCATATCCTCACCGCTAGATGGGGGCTTCATTCATTCCATTCCTGACCCGGTCGGAGACTGGACGCAGGCTGTGGATTTTTTCACTTCTCTAACACCTTCACGCGCTCCAAGCTTACACTGAGGGGCCAATTAAATAATGTTTATATGATATCATCAAAACAGTATACACGTTTCAAACAAGTAGTTCCGTGAAGAACTATACAGCCTATTTTCATATATCCTCTTTGAGTTAACTGTCACTATCAACATACAAAATTTCAGTTTGATTGCTGTAATAGATTCTTAGATATTGAGAACCGACTAAATATTTCGGATGGTCGCCATGTTGGATTTTATATATGTAGGTCCTAGAGTTATGTACTGTTACATGAAGATTATTGTGTACATGTAGCATTCAAACTTCAATCGCATGATTAGGACACAAGAAGTAACCAGGAGATTTTAAAATTTCGCACAGCTGCCATCTTGTGGTTATGGAAACAATTGAAATAAATTAGATGCCAGTGGATTAATATTCGTATAAGGATTTACTGTACCAATTGTCATTGCAATCGGATGGTTAAATTGCGAGAAACGTCCATGTGAATATTTATACTTCGCGGCGCCGCTATGTTGGATTTGTGATCACCAGGTTATTTAAAGTCCTATAGGTGAACTTAAGTTCATAGCCCCTATGATCAGAAAAAAAATCAGTTCGATTGCTATAATAGATTCGTAGATATTCAGAGCCGTCTAAATATTTCGGATGGTCGCCATGTTGGATTGTTAAATGTATAGGCCATACAGTCATGTACCATTAAAGGAAAATTATTCCGTAGTTTCATTATTCAAACTTTCACTTCGATCGCATGATTACGACACAAGAAATAAAATAGTACATTATGCAACGAGCCTATAATGGCCATAATTAAGACACGAGTATTTTTATAAAACGAGCGTACGCGAGTTTTATAATTTCCATACGAGTGTCTTAATTACCATTATAGGCGAGTTGCATACGACTGTTTATGTTCGACGATAATTATAACTTTATTATATGTTTTAACATAAATATTCATAAATATCTGTTCAGTCACTAGAATGTTGTGATCGGGTGCTGCGGTGAGTAGTATATCTCTGTTTCCCAAGCTCTCTGGACAACCGACGCATGCGCTCTGTGTGCTTCAATGCCAAATGTTCAGATTGTGCTCCAGTATTCAGTAAAACTGTCACCGAAGTCGTTTCAAAACCACGCGCTGTGAAGAAATTGATTTTGGGGATATTAAGGTACAGTGTCATTCCTTGTCTCAGTTTATTTACGTGAACATATTGAACCCATGGGCCATAGGGTCCATGACGGTCGAATCCATGTCCTTAAGGAAGAAATGAAAGAAACGTATAGTTTCCTAAGGGAACGGAGAGAGATTTTAAGCCAGGAATATAGCTTAACATTGTGCAAGCGACTAGGGACAGATGTTCCTTAGATGAGATCACCCCACTCGACATTTCAGAGAGGGCTGGTCACGAGTATTAATAACTGAGTGGAAATTTCCACCGTGATAGAAAGAGAAGCCTGAATCGGGATTCAAGCTGACGTTGCTGGATTTTGACAACGTCGCATATGCACCAGAAGAGGAATAATTAAAATTAACACGTTTACGAGCATAATAATGAGTAAACAAGCATAGCACAGTGAATCATTTTGAATGAGAGATTTTTCAGTATAGAGAAACCATGTAATAATTGTGCAGAAATAAACTGCCGACGTAAGACGACGTCATAGGGGAATTACCTAAGCCTCTGTGGAGGGGAGAGAGCAAAAAGAATGCAACACCCACACAATTGAGGACGAGAAATTAATTAATATCTCCGAATTGCACGATCGATTCTTAGGTGCAATAAGATCATTTGACATTGAGAAGACGAGCTTTCGGAAGGTATAATTTTTATATTTGTGGCACCATTATTTTAGAAGTTGACCACAGGAAAGGCTTGAGCCTTATTTTTTTGTAGTAAAACAGTATAAAGCTTCGGGCGTTTCCAAGCCAATCATGCAGTATTCAGACAGCCAGAGGGCACGTCATTGTGTCACATCGCATGCAGTCCTACGAGCATTCCGTGAGGGGAAGTGCTGCTCCACGACGTAGAAGAAGTCATTCCGACAGTCCGTGAAGGGACGTAACTCTGCGTTACATCGATAACAGCTACCAGTACTCCTTGAGGGAGAAACGCTGTTTTACACCGCCGAAGCAAGATCCGATAGCCACAGGCGTCACAGTAGTAACGACTTGCTTGCCTCCATAAGGAGCATTCAAGGCGAAATTTTAAAGTATCGCCGCAGTGAAGTATTAGGAAAATCCTAATTATAGGATTTAGGCCCGACTGTATACAAGTTAAAGTGAAAATTCATAAGATATAGTCAGAGCAGGCTGCGAACGTCGGACTTAAAGGCGATAGGTCGTTAAATGTACGAACGAATAGTTCATAACGTACGGAAGTATCGTACCAGACAGATAAACTGCTATTTAAATTGAAGCAATCTAAAAGGGAAGAACAGAATAAGGTTCGAACGTAGGAGTGTTGAAACAGTTCAAACAAAGAGGATAGGAGACTATAAACATTAGCTCCAGAAAGCAGGCGAACAATTCTAATAGTACTAGAATCAAGAAGTGCTAGCTGCTAGAAACTAATTCTATAGGTCTTAGAGGAGACCTCGATTCATATAGACTTTCGTTAGGATCGATAGACAGATCTACAGACAAGCCGTTCAAGCTAGATCAATAGCCGGTTATCCAGGATAGGAATAGCAGAATTGAACTCCAGGGAACAGTAGATGTTTCGGGACTTTCGCATTCTTCAGAATAGGAAGCCGACATCGGATAAATTCCACCCTTGGAAACGGGAATTTAAGAAGATCACGTGTGAAAGGCTCAGAAATACGGCCTAGTGATCGAGTCATTGTGAAGTGTAAAATAATCAAGATTGTGTGTTAAATAATATTTTTAGTGTTTATTATGTGTTCAAAAGGGACACATCAGTATATAAAAATGTCGTCAATATTAAGTGTTTTAGATATATGTTTATTTGTGTTTTTACGTAAGATGAATACCTTTAATATGGTGTAAAAAGTTCAAAGTGGGCCCAAAAATGAAACACCGCACCAGATTTAAGATCAGGGATGATCTGGAAAATATGTGAGTACTAAATTCATTTTTATTTTGGTGTCAGAAATTGATTGTGTACAGACTCACCGGAGTTTTGGAGTGAAAGGGATGTGTTTTAATAAATAAATGCTGAAGAATCAAGAACACGGTCTGAACAAATATAAAATAAATAGAGAAATTATAAATAATTATGTAAAGAATAAATCCCGTAGAGGTAATATGTGAATAAAGGGTTAATGTATTTAACAAATGTCATAAGAGCAAGCGAAATATCATTTAATTATCATGAAAGACATTGAAATAAAGTAAAGTTGAGATATGAAAGAAATAGCTTTTGAGCTTGTATTAAAGAATAAAGATAATAATAATAATTAAATATGGAAATGTTAAATAAAAATCAAATAAATTGATATGAACATAAGAACGTTAAGCCTTAACGTATGTGTAAAAGATGAGGTTCAATGGAATATTTTTAAACAGGGAGCGATTTATCGACCACGGAAAGATTAATATGTGAATTAAAATAATATGAATTGTACTAAAGAGATTTTATCAGTTCTTGGGAAGACATTTTCGGCTTAAAATAATGCATAGCGCAAAATGAGCGCAAATATAATATTAAAGTGTCACGCTAGGAAAGCGTAGTGGTTAAATACTTGGTACATTACTTATGGAGGGTAGTTGATTGCAGTGAATTGATAATTGTGTAAGTCCTCTATTAGTGACATAGTATCACGAGGCATTGTGTATGTATTTAAAAAGGGAGCTAATATATGGTATTATTGAGCGTATGTCATATGGGCCACGGCCGACTCTAAATCGCATTTTGTATAAGCCCTCTGTATGGGATTGGTTCCCGAGGCACCTGAAGAGATTCGAATGCAGGATCTTCTTATGATAAAAGCCCCTGAAATTCTCCGTCGTCGTATGTGTATTTAATCTTCCCAATCAATGAGGACCCTCTCATAATTAATAAATGCCAAGGATACGGAAATGGTCTTTGAACCAAAGAATAGTTGTTTAAATGTTACGGTACAGTAAAGCCCGGTCTCCCCAGAACTGGATAGAATGGGAAGGTTTGTTTTGAAAGCCTTGAAAATAAGCTACTAATGTGGGGGCAGACAGGAGGTCTCCGCCACCCTAACAGGTCATAAATCGCACCCCATGTAGTAGAGACTAGCTCTTTTAAAAGCGAGGGGGAACAGAGACCGTCTCGTAAGCTGTTGTAAAGAGAAATAAATACACCAGGAGTGTTTAAAGTTGTTAACGACCCGGGCGTTGAACCGAGGTCCTTAAAGATGGATATTTTCGTTTGCCGGTTCAGATCGTAGTTTCTTATATGATAAAGGTCTATTAAGACATAAGAGATAAATAACAATCCCTATGGTAATAATGTATGGACGTGGGATTCCACGAGTTGATTGAAGGCAACTGAGTTCGGGAGTAACTATAGTTTTTGACTATGTCAAGTACCTTCACGCTCTGGAGTACACAATTGATTTTCTGATTACCTTAATATATTTGTGAAATAAAGAGAGATGATAACAACTGAATGTGTGGACATGCCCAAAATATTGAATTAGATAACTAACATAGATTTTTAAATATAATTATATGTGTTTTTGAGAAATAAGAAAATATAAAAGCTAGTGTTTGAGGTGTACAAGAATGACACCGTAATAATGTAAATGCATGGAGCCAAAGAGCTCGGAGTTATGTAAACTTAATGTTAGTGCTTTATGGAAGTGAGATTAAGTAAGAATTGTTGGTTTATGTGGAAACCACAGGGTTTGAATACAATATTTGTTTATTTTATTTTGTGATCCCTTGTTCATTTGGAACAAGCAGTTGATATTTGGGTCAGTAATTAAATCGTTTAAATGTTTGTAGCGCCATTAATTTATTAATTAAATGTGTTTAAATAGGAGTTGATTTTGTTGTTATTTTTGCAAGTGTATCCTCTAATTAATCCAAAATATGTGAGTCACAGAGTGGGGGAACTTACCACTGCCCCGAAATCCCGAATTGAGCTACGCTGGTATACTGTGATTGGCATATTTCTTGCTAAATGGGCACAGGGGGATATATAAATACTGTGCTGGATTAATAACTAGAGGAACACTTAAGTCGGTCATATCATGTAAAATTAAAGTAATAATAGGGATAGCTACAATGTAAAATATTAACTGACCGCATGGGTCCCTGGAAACTCATACCGAGCAGCCCTGAAATATTATATTATAAACCCCCTAGCAAAAATAAAGGATTTTGGCGCCCAGTACGTAGGGCTGAGTTTTCCTAGGGAAAACCCGAGTTTTCTCGAAAAATCAAAATTTTCATTTTTTTGAAAAAAATGGTTTTTCGAAATTTTGAATTTTAAATACTTCCATAAAGGTTTATGAAATTGAATAAAAGTAGTAAAAGGGTACGTTGTAAGTGAATACCCGTACCAAAGTAAAGTTTTAAAGAAATTGGGACACACGGATTCAGAGTATCATCTCTCAAGCATGTACTAGTGTGGTGGCATTTGTGGCCCACTGTATTCTCATAAGATGGCATTAAGTGAAGAGATGCAACGGCTTTTGGAGGCGATAAAAGCCGATAGTAATGAGAAGTTGGAGGCGATAAACAAGACATTGGGCCTCCAAAAGGATGAAAATAACGAAGTGTTCGAATCCATAAATGATAGTTTAAATAAGTTGGATAGACAACAGATTGAAAATAAAGAAGGGTTAGGATCTATAAACGATAAGTTGGACAGCCAACAGGAGGAAAATAACCAAAGGTTAGGATCCATGAATCTAAGTTTGGAGTCAATAAACATTGATAATGCTAATATGGGCACTAAATTAGAGAATATCGAAGTTAAAGGTAATACCATGGGAATTAAATTAGAAGCTATCGAAGCCGACTGTATAAACATGAATAAGGAACTGAAGGCTGAGATAGAAAAGATGAAAACAGAAAGTGGGGAAACCATTAAACACCAGTGGGAAGTGATGAAAACGGAGACGTTAGAGTCTCTGAAAGCCAACAGTAAAGAAAACAATGGAGTACTGAAGGCTGAAATAGAAGAGACAATGGAGATAAAATTTAAAATTCTTGATGAAGGGTTTGACACTAAGTTGGAGACTAAGTTAAGTGAAATTAAAAAGGAAAATGAAGGATTTTATTCAGGATTGCAAGTCCAAATAAAGACTATGAACAAAAATATGGTAGATTCCCAAAATACATGTCAAGAAAATTTTAAAATTTTAGAAACTAAATTAGTTAACATAGAAACAAAGGGTGATAATTGTGAAAAGAAACTTGTAACCCAGATCCAAGGTGTGCAGAAAGAATTGGAAGCTCAGATAAAATCTAACAGCGATATTTGTAAGGCATCCCGGGATGAAATAAAACAAAGCGTGAATAAGCTAGGAGATAGATTTGAAGGGGTTGAAGAGAAAGTAGGGATCCTCGAGAACAAAATTGGTGTAGTTCAGACTGAAGTAACTGAGATGAAAAATCAAAATCTAAAGGATGTTCAGGAGATGAAAGATCAAATTGATCATTTTACCGGGCAGGTAGATGGGAATCTGAAGACATACGAAACGAAAATAGATCAAAGATTAGGTGTATACGAGGGGCATCTCCAGAGTGAAAGAAAACAACGAGAGAACGAAAGTAAGGAAAGTACCCATAAAATAAATGAAATAAGTCAGGGTATTATTGAGGTTCAGGAAACCATCGGAACATTAAAAGTTCATGTAGGAAAAACCAATAAGGAAATTAGTCAGGTCCAAGATGAAATGATGAAATTGTATAAGAGTCAAGAGAAAACTGAGGGAAGGCTTGAAGGAATGAAAATAGATATGGTCAAAGGACGAAAAGAAGTGGAGAAGCAAATAAAGGAGATACGAGAAGGCTTGGAGACCATAGGGGACGTTAAGCCAGAAATTATAGACCAACATGCTAAGATCATTAAGAAAGAGGTAGAAGACCAAATAAATGGATTTAGGGATAGCTTCAGGGATGAGAAATTCCAACTCAAAAAGATAGAGGAAGATATTAAAATGAATCAAGAAAGAATTCAGAATGAATTAAGATCCCGATTGGAGAGGACGGAACTTAAGAACAGTCAAATGGAAATCCAACTCATGGCAAATGAAGAAAGTGCCCGAAGAGAAAGGAAGTTAGAATTCGAAAATCAGGAGGAGTTTCCAAAGACAGGATGGGTAGATTCCCGTGAACAAGGCACAGATACGGAGAGGGACTTAGGAGGGGAGAGCCCTTATAAGATCCCAGGATATCCAATGGCGATGTCAACCCCGTACACGAATCAGACAAATGGCCAAATAATAAACATTATTAAATCCAATGAGGACAGACCAGTAAAGTTTACGGGTAATAACATGTCTATTACTCCAAAATACTGGCTAAAAGAAGTGGCAGAGTATCTAAATGAAATGAAGGTTCCTCAGGATCGGAGACTGAGAGCTATTGAAAAGCTGTTGGCAGGCGATTGTCTCACCTGGTTCAGAAGCTTTAGATACACTTTTGATACGGTGGAAGGCTTTAGGGAAGCATTTTTAAAGCGATATTGGGCAGCAGATGTCCAAGAAAACTTAAGGCTAGATCTGTACTCTAGGAAGTACAGCACCAATGCACCCACTAAATACTCGGAATTTTTCACCGCTCAGCTGTGTAAATTCCGCGAACTGGATATTGCTCCGGCAGAAAACGACTTGTGTGCCGCCATTGCAAGACAGCTTCCATATGAGATTCAGAGGCTGCTAATCTCATCCAAAGCCAGAAGTGCTGTGGAAGTGGAAAGCGTATTACGTCAGTTAGATATGACGACTTCGCACGTAACACCTCGGCATCAGAGACAAATTGAGCAAGTACACATGGCCAGCAGTCAGGAAACTGGAGAAAAACCAGCGACCAGGAATCAGTCCACCAGTACGGATACTCAAGGACGAGATCGAGAGTATGGGCACCAGGAGCCTAGAAGGATACAGCCATATTACCGGGGAGGATATCGAAGAAGAAATCCTAGAACGACGGGTTATAGGCAACAGGAAAGCCGACCCTATAACAATAACCAGCAAAGGCCGGACAATAGAAAGAAATGGGAGAATTATCCCAGGAGGAATGTAAGGCCGGATGATAGGGATGACGAATATCGGGCCGAAATAGAAGAAAGATATCAGGAGAGTCTTCGTTATATGAACGAAAGACCAGATGAACCTGATAGGCAAAAAGTCCGTTGGAGTGAGGCAATCAAGAACCGGAAATCACCCGACCGACTAGACGGAGCTCAAAGCTTGGAGCTACAAGCTCAGCTAAAGAATGAGGGAAAAGGGAGCCCTCAGGATAAAAAAAAAAACTCCAAATTTAAATTGTCAAAAGTGGAAACATACCAGGAGCTGGGAGGAGGTAGAAATTGTAAATTGGATAGCTAGACCAGATGAACTAATTAACGAGGATGTGGAAGGAATCCCACCTGTCAAAAGAGAACTACCTATAATTATGCTTAGGATAGAAGGATTACTGGTCAGAGCATTGATTGATACTGGATCCACAATAAGTCTAATTACACAAACCCTTTTAAATGAATTGGAAACAAGGGGCCGAGTACTAAAGATTCCCACATCAAGTGTAAAGATTAAGGGAATTATCCCTGAAAAATCTTTGACATGTAAATTTCAGGTATACATTGATTTAATCATGGGTAACGCTGAAATTTCGCAGTGCTTTTTGCTGGTAAATCAATTACCGTATAATGTCATATTAGGTATTGATTTTATCCGTGAGAACAAGGTCATTATAGACCTAGCGCAAAATTGCATTAGAATTCAAAGAGAGGATGTGGATGAGCAAAACATTAACCTACAGGATCAGGAGGCGAAAATAGCAGAACAGGTATGGCATATGGAAGAAGTGATTGAGGAAGATTATAAGGACATAGAAAAAATATTTGAAGTCCTCAACATTGAACTCGAAGATAATGTGGAAAATGAGTTCGAGACCAACCTGTCAGGAAAAGTGGAGGAAGCTAAAGTCAGCCTCGAAATTAAGGAACAGTTAAAGAAATTATTATTGGATTATAGGGACGTATTTGATTCCAAGCCAGGGAAGATTGAAAATTTTAAATACGCGTTCCAAGTCAACGATTGGGCACCGTTCAAACAAAAACCATACCCGGTTGCGGAAAAACATTACCCACAAACCAAGAAGACACTGCAGGAGATGATGAATGCAGGTGTTATAGAAAAGATGGCGACACCATATGTTAGTCCATTAGTGATTGTGAGTAAACCGGATGGCTCAGTAAGGGTGTGTTTAGATGCCAGAAATCTAAATGCAAAAATCATACCAGAAAATGATTCGGCACCACCCATAAAAGAAATACTGAGGAAATTTAAAGGCAAGAAGATTTTTACGAATATTGACATGACTTCTTCGTATCATCATCTCGAACTGGAAGAGAAAACCAGCTTGTTGACTGGATTTCAGTTCGATCAACAAACATACTGCTTTAGAAGATGTCCGTTTGGATTAAAGACTGCAGGATCCGCATTAATAAGAGCGCTGGATCGAAACCTGTCAGAGGAAGTGAAAGAGTGCACTATCCGATACGTAGATGACATTTTGCTTACCTCGGAGAACATTAAGGAACATTTAGTTAATTTGAAGAAATTATTAGAAGACCTAAGAAGGGCAAATTTTAAGATAAATTTAAAGAAGTCGAACTTCTGTCAAAGGCAAGTGACATTTTTAGGGCATGTGATTGACAAGGATGGTGTTAAACCAAATCCATGCAAATTGGAATCGATAAGGGATTTTCCAAGGCCTTTGAAAGTGAAGAACGTTCGCCAGTTTTTGGGATTGATTGGGTTCTTCTCAGGACATTGTCCATCATACACCAAAACTGTTGCACCACTACAGGACCTTCTGAAGAAGGGGGGCAAGTGGAAATGGACGGAGGAAGCAGAAAAAGCATTCGTGGAGGCCAAGGAAATGCTCTTAAATTACGTAAAGCTAGGATATCCTGATTTTAATCAGAGATTTATCATTCAGACAGACGCATCCCAGATTGGAATAGGGGCAATGCTATATCAGGAGAACCCGGAAAACCCTGATAAGAAGAACTATCTAGCTTTCACAAGTAGGAGACTGAAACCACACGAGAAAAATTATACGATCAGCGAGATCGAGCTGTTAGCGATATTGCACGCGTTGCAATATTGGCGGAAGATCGTATATGGGTTTCAGGTCATTCTAAGGACGGATCATAAAGCCTTAACCTTTTTGATGAAGACTGATTTATCCAGTCAAAGGTTGATGCGTTGGGCTTTATATATTCAACAATTTGATGTCAAGATAGAGTACTGCCCAGGAAAGGAAAACATAGTTCCAGACTACTTAAGTAGACAGCCAGAGTCCATAGAAGAGGAAGTAATGGCTATAGATTTGGAAGACAGGGATCAGCGTACTCTTAATGAGTTAAGAAGCATTAGTCAAAGACAACGGGAGGATCCATGGATGAACATGCTCATATCATTCCTTGAGGGAAGCTTGATAAGAGGAACACCAGCATACACTGAAGCTGAGAAGATAGCACAAGACTACACGTTTTATAATGGGTTATTATATAAGTTTGTGGACTCTGACCATACGAAATTAAGGATTGTTGTACCTGCAATTTTGCAGAGGAAAATAGTATGGTTAGCCCATAGATCGTTCGGACATATGGGAGTCGACAAAACAGTCTCGATGCTGAAAGAAGCATTTATATGGCCGAGACTGAGAGAAACTGTAAGGGACACGCTAAAGACATGTGATTTATGTCAAAGGATTAAACCTAATGCATTTCTGATGAGACAGAAGCCTATACCATTGTTGCCCGAAAGGCCCGGCCAAATCATATCTATTGATAATTTTGGACCTTTGCCAAAGGCAAGAAGAGGAAATCGACACATAATGGTGGCTATGGATGTCTTCACTAAAATGGTTGTCCTTGCTCCCATACAGAAGACTAGTACCAAACAGGTGTTAAAACGACTTAAAGAAAAAGTGATACCGATTCTGGGGAAACCTGAGAACTTGTTGTCGGATCACGGCAGTTGTTTCACCAGTGTAGAGTTCAGACGAGAATTAGAAAGACTTGGAATACGTCAAATTTTGTCAAGTATTCGCCATCCTGAGGCAAACCCTGTAGAGAGAGTTATGAGAGAAACGGCCAAGTACTGTAGAATATACTGTGCCGAAGAAAATTGGAAGTGGATAGATATTTTGGATATTATTGAATTTTGTATAAATAATACAATCCATGAATCCACAGGAGAGATACCCATAACGTTACATCGGAATGAGCAACCAGAAAGACCTTGGAATCTGGTAATTCCTAGGCCAGCAGACGCTCAGCCGGGAAGAGATGTACGAATTAGGAGAGCCTTTGAGCATCTAAAAGCTCAAGCCGATAGGAGGCAGAGAAGAAATAGGCATAAGAGGTATCATCGACCATTATTAGCAGGAGAAATGGTGTTAGTGAAAAGACCAGCCATTTCGGATCCAGGGAACCGTGTGTACAAGAAGTTCCAGAAAATGTACCACGGACCATATCAGATAATCAGAGATTTGAGGAATAACGCATATAGAATTCGGCACTGTGAAACGGATCACGAAGTAACCATGAATTCAGCAAATTTGAAATTATATTACCCTCCCGAAGATTTTGATGAAGAAAATGAACAAGCCCTGGTCATGGAAACATTTAGAGATGAATCCGCTTTTGACATAAACAAGAATGAGGAAGAAATAGAAAATAGAGTTCAAGCATTCGAGTGCGAATACGAATTGGAGAAAGTATATTGGGAAATTAAAGAAATAATTGAATTTATTGAAGAAGAAAATTCAAATTTAAGAAAAGAAAATGATGAAATAAGGAAACGGGTAGGGATAGACCAAACCCGTAAGGGAGAATGAGGTTCTGGGAACTTAAAGTCCAGACAAATAAAGAAAGAAAGAAAGGGTAGGGACAGAGCATACCCGACCTACACAATTACCGGATACGACTTAAAAGAAGTAAAAACAACAGTAAATACGGATGACGTTATGATGGATTCGACGATAAAGAAATACAAATTAAATTGAAATAAATTTCCTCAAAATTTTCGAAAATTTATTTACCTAAGGAGGGGAGAGATGAACCCATGGGCCATAGGGTCCATGACGGTCGAATCCATGTCCTTAAGGAAGAAATGAAAGAAACGTATAGTTTCCTAAGGGAACGGAGAGAGATTTTAAGCCAGGAATATAGCTTAACATTGTGCAAGCGACTAGGGACAGATGCTCCTTAGATGAGATCACCCCACTCGACATTTCAGAGAGGGCTGGTCACGAGTATTAATAACTGAGTGGAAATTTCCACCGTGATAGAAAGAGAAGCCTGAATCGGAATTCAAGCTGACGTTGCTGGATTTTGACAACGTCGCATATGCACCAGAAGAGGAATAATTAAAATTAACACGTTTACGAGCATAATAATGAGTAAACAAGCATAGCACAGTGAATCATTTTGAATGAGAGATTTTTCAGTATAGAGAAACCATGTAATAATTGTGCAGAAATAAACTGCCGACGTAAGACGACGTCATAGGGGAATACCTAAGCCTCTGTGGAGGGGAGAGAGCAAAAAGAATGCAACACCCACACAATTGAGGACGAGAAATTAATTAATATCTCCGAATTGCACGATCGATTCTTAGGTGCAATAAGATCATTTGACATTGAGAAGACGAGCTTTCGGAAGGTATAATTTTTATATTTGTGGCACCATTATTTTAGAAGTTGACCACAGGAAAGGCTTGAGCCTTATTTTTTTGTAGTAAAACAGTATAAAGCTTCGGGCGTTTCCAAGCCAATCATGCAGTATTCAGACAGCCAGAGGGCACGTCATTGTGTCACATCGCATGCAGTCCTACGAGCATTCCGTGAGGGGAAGTGCTGCTCCACGACGTAGAAGAAGTCATTCCGACAGTCCGTGAAGGGACGTAACTCTGCGTTACATCGATAACAGCTACCAGTACTCCTTGAGGGAGAAACGCTGTTTTACACCGCCGAAGCAAGATCCGATAGCCACAGGCGTCACAGTAGTAACGACTTGCTTGCCTCCATAAGGAGCATTCAAGGCGAAATTTTAAAGTATCGCCGCAGTGAAGTATTAGGAAAATCCTAATTATAGGATTTAGGCCCGACTGTATACAAGTTAAAGTGAAAATTCATAAGATATAGTCAGAGCAGGCTGCGAACGTCGGACTTAAAGGCGATAGGTCGTTAAATGTACGAACGAATAGTTCATAACGTACGGAAGTATCGTACCAGACAGATAAACTGCTATTTAAATTGAAGCAATCTAAAAGGGAAGAACAGAATAAGGTTCGAACGTAGGAGTGTTGAAACAGTTCAAACAAAGAGGATAGGAGACTATAAACATTAGCTCCAGAAAGCAGGCGAACAATTCTAATAGTACTAGAATCAAGAAGTGCTAGCTGCTAGAAACTAATTCTATAGGTCTTAGAGGAGACCTCGATTCATATAGACTTTCGTTAGGATCGATAGACAGATCTACAGACAAGCCGTTCAAGCTAGATCAATAGCCGGTTATCCAGGATAGGAATAGCAGAATTGAACTCCAGGGAACAGTAGATGTTTCGGGACTTTCGCATTCTTCAGAATAGGAAGCCGACATCGGATAAATTCCACCCTTGGAAACGGGAATTTAAGAAGATCACGTGTGAAAGGCTCAGAAATACGGCCTAGTGATCGAGTCATTGTGAAGTGTAAAATAATCAAGATTGTGTGTTAAATAATATTTTTAGTGTTTATTATGTGTTCAAAAGGGACACATCAGTATATAAAAATGTCGTCAATATTAAGTGTTTTAGATATATGTTTATTTGTGTTTTTACGTAAGATGAATACCTTTAATATGGTGTAAAAAGTTCAAAGTGGGCCCAAAAATGAAACACCGCACCAGATTTAAGATCAGGGATGATCTGGAAAATATGTGAGTACTAAATTCATTTTTATTTTGGTGTCAGAAATTGATTGTGTACAGACTCACCGGAGTTTTGGAGTGAAAGGGATGTGTTTTAATAAATAAATGCTGAAGAATCAAGAACACGGTCTGAACAAATATAAAATAAATAGAGAAATTATAAATAATTATGTAAAGAATAAATCCCGTAGAGGTAATATGTGAATAAAGGGTTAATGTATTTAACAAATGTCATAAGAGCAAGCGAAATATCATTTAATTATCATGAAAGACATTGAAATAAAGTAAAGTTGAGATATGAAAGAAATAGCTTTTGAGCTTGTATTAAAGAATAAAGATAATAATAATAATTAAATATGGAAATGTTAAATAAAAATCAAATAAATTGATATGAACATAAGAACGTTAAGCCTTAACGTATGTGTAAAAGATGAGGTTCAATGGAATATTTTTAAACAGGGAGCGATTTATCGACCACGGAAAGATTAATATGTGAATTAAAATAATATGAATTGTACTAAAGAGATTTTATCAGTTCTTGGGAAGACATTTTCGGCTTAAAATAATGCATAGCGCAAAATGAGCGCAAATATAATATTAAAGTGTCACGCTAGGAAAGCGTAGTGGTTAAATACTTGGTACATTACTTATGGAGGGTAGTTGATTGCAGTGAATTGATAATTGTGTAAGTCCTCTATTAGTGACATAGTATCACGAGGCATTGTGTATGTATTTAAAAAGGGAGCTAATATATGGTATTATTGAGCGTATGTCATATGGGCCACGGCCGACTCTAAATCGCATTTTGTATAAGCCCTCTGTATGGGATTGGTTCCCGAGGCACCTGAAGAGATTCGAATGCAGGATCTTCTTATGATAAAAGCCCCTGAAATTCTCCGTCGTCGTATGTGTATTTAATCTTCCCAATCAATGAGGACCCTCTCATAATTAATAAATGCCAAGGATACGGAAATGGTCTTTGAACCAAAGAATAGTTGTTTAAATGTTACGGTACAGTAAAGCCCGGTCTCCCCAGAACTGGATAGAATGGGAAGGTTTGTTTTGAAAGCCTTGAAAATAAGCTACTAATGTGGGGGCAGACAGGAGGTCTCCGCCACCCTAACAGGTCATAAATCGCACCCCATGTAGTAGAGACTAGCTCTTTTAAAAGCGAGGGGGAACAGAGACCGTCTCGTAAGCTGTTGTAAAGAGAAATAAATACACCAGGAGTGTTTAAAGTTGTTAACGACCCGGGCGTTGAACCGAGGTCCTTAAAGATGGATATTTTCGTTTGCCGGTTCAGATCGTAGTTTCTTATATGATAAAGGTCTATTAAGACATAAGAGATAAATAACAATCCCTATGGTAATAATGTATGGACGTGGGATTCCACGAGTTGATTGAAGGCAACTGAGTTCGGGAGTAACTATAGTTTTTGACTATGTCAAGTACCTTCACGCTCTGGAGTACACAATTGATTTTCTGATTACCTTAATATATTTGTGAAATAAAGAGAGATGATAACAACTGAATGTGTGGACATGCCCAAAATATTGAATTAGATAACTAACATAGATTTTTAAATATAATTATATGTGTTTTTGAGAAATAAGAAAATATAAAAGCTAGTGTTTGAGGTGTACAAGAATGACACCGTAATAATGTAAATGCATGGAGCCAAAGAGCTCGGAGTTATGTAAACTTAATGTTAGTGCTTTATGGAAGTGAGATTAAGTAAGAATTGTTGGTTTATGTGGAAACCACAGGGTTTGAATACAATATTTGTTTATTTTATTTTGTGATCCCTTGTTCATTTGGAACAAGCAGTTGATATTTGGGTCAGTAATTAAATTGTTTAAATGTTTGTAGCGCCATTAATTTATTAATTAAATGTGTTTAAATAGGAGTTGATTTTGTTGTTATTTTTGCAAGTGTATCCTCTAATTAATCCAAAATATGTGAGTCACAGAGTGGGGGAACTTACCACTGCCCCGAAATCCCGAATTGAGCTACGCTGGTATACTGTGATTGGCATATTTCTTGCTAAATGGGCACAATATGGACGGTGCAATTTCGGTAATTTATATAGACATATTTGGATTTTGAACGCATGCGCGAAGGTATCCTTATCTAATTGGTCACACAACTGTTTCTTGAGCTCTGATTGGTGGGAGAAACTGTTTCATAATGAAAAACAGTGTTATAATGAGCCTCATTATGATACAGTTTTCTGACACATAAAAGTTAGGGTCGATCATAAACTTAATTTTAAAATTCACACAGCCGCCGTCTTGAGGTTATGTAAACAATTGAACTAAATTAGATACCAGTGCATTACAATGTGTATAAACATTTCCTGTACCAGATTTCATTGCATTTTGGAACATTAAATCGCCAGAGTGGTATATTTAAAATTTTCAAATTCGCTTGGCCGCCAAGTTCGTTTTGTATTTAACCGGTTTTTGAAAGTCTTATAGATGAACTTCCAGTAGTGCCCTTTATCTCCGTACAAAATTTCAGGGTGATACCGCTAATAGTTTCGGAGATATAGAATGCCGGTGAAATATTTCTCACATCCGCCATCTTGTGGTTATGTAAACAATTGAACTAAGTTAGATGTCGGAGCATTACAATGTGTATAAACATATACTGTACCAAGTTTTATTGCGTTTGGTTGGTTAAATCGCGAGAAACGTATATTTAAGAGTCGCGAATTCGCGTGGCCGCCATGTTGGTTTTGAAGTTACCAGGTTTTCAAATGTCATAAAGGTGAACTTATAGTAGTTCCCTTTATCACCGTAAAAAAATCCAGGGTGATATCGGGAATGCTTTCGGAGATATTGAATGCTGGTGAAATATTTCGCACAGCCGCCATGTTGGATTGGTGAGACGTAACAAAATTTGAAGGGCACGATCGGGGTCGTCCGGAATAGTGCTATACACTTATCGAGTTTCATTGAAATCGCTCCAGCCGTTTAGAAGTTATTAGGGGGAAACACACACCTCTCACACACACACACACGCACACACACACGGACAAAAGGTGATCTCATAAGCCTATTTTTTCAAAATTGAAAATAGGCTAAAAATAATATGGTACCTCATATAGCGTACAGTACTATGGAAACATATCTCTCTCTAAATCGCAAATATCATCGCAGTGCTGTTGTTGAAGTCGCAACCAGGGGTCTAGCTATCAGGAGTCTTGTGGAACTACAGTAGAGAGAAGTGCCTTCTGCAACACTGGAATGGCCCTACCAGTCCATGAAATATTGTTGCTGATTAATTTAGGGGCTTTGCGGCAACGTGCTCAACGTGTGTGTGTGTGGAGGGGACATTTGTCAGATAACCTGTGTTACTGTGTTGACTGCATCAGTGTGTGTATTTGTAATTCAGATGAGGATTGGGAAGGAGGTGGCCGAGGCCCTAAGTTAGGAAACATCCCGAGTTTCCTAGAGTAGATGTGGGAAACCAAGGAAAATCACTTCCAGGATGGCTGCGGTAGGATGAGAACCCGCCTATTCTCAGTTTGGCCTCATGAAGCTGAGTGTATCCCATTCCAGACCTCAGACCAGAATTAAATTTCTTGGCAGAGCTGGAAGTCGAACACAGGCCTCCGCGGTGACAGCCACTATGTAACGAGGCGGCTGTCATGGCTGTAATTATATGGAAGTTATAGGTGGTGACGATTAATGGCTTTTTGGGACAGACTGAGTGCCTGTGGTAAGTGTTGTGCTGCTGTACTGGCTCAGTGAGGAAAGCAATGACAAACTACCTCACTCCTCACCTTGCTCAGTACGCCTCAATATAGCGCTGCTGTGGGTTTCTACCCACGTAACCTGTGGTGGTGCTTATTTAGGACCCAAGCAGTCTCCTATCTGATCCCCAGGATGCTGAGGTAGAAATCGAGCCCACCTCTTCTCGCTTTTGCCTCATGAGGCTGAGTGTACCCCGTTCCAGCCCTCAGACTAGAATTAAATGTCTTGGCAGAGCCGGGGATCAAACCCGGCCCTCCACTGTGGCAGCCAAGAATGCTTACCATAGTGCAACGAGGCGGTATACATGACATATTGTGAATGTTTTAGTTATACATACTAACGAATATATTTTGAGTATTTTATATATTTATTGTGTTGAAGAACGCAGTTTGTGTGTGATGATCTATGGCTTGCAACAGACAGACTTCCGGTCTTCTTGAAACAAGAAACCTTTAGCCAAAGTATAAAAATACTTGGGAGAGCTTCTCGGATATATTTATGTCACAATGACTTTCTTTGTAACAATCTTGGAAAGGGACGACCGACTGTGTCTTACTTCAACAACGTGTTCAATATAATGAACTGCAAATCACGTGGTACAAGGACTAGGTCAATACAGAAGGCTCTGACTGCAGAAACACGTCATAGCTTATAGAGTATGATTATGGGCCCTATTTTATACCTTTTATGAAGTTGTTAAGCTATATTTGTGGTAAAGAAATTACCAGATGAACTATGAACCATCTAAACATCTACATAAAAACTGAGTTTACCATATGTTAACCCGAGGGCGATCCCCGATCTCACAAGGAATATTACAAGTTCCTACTTGTACGAACAATACAGTTACTGGTCAACTAGTGATGCTTACGAATGTGTGATTCTATATTTTGTGAAAAATTTACACTGTTGTGATGAAAGTTCACTTTGACACTCAAGAATAGTTTACTGTATTTCTTTGCACGCAAATAATATAATTTATGCTTTACTTTTATGAATATATACAGTAGGTGAAAATGTAATAATTTAAAACCAAATGTCATAAGAATTGTTTGTAGAGGTGGTGGTCGTCGGTTGGTATGGGAATAACTCTTATTAATGGATTTCCTTATATTAACAAAAGAAACAAAAATACAAACTGGCACGACAAACATTTACAGTTATATTATACATTAGGTTTGACTATAATTATATTTGTTATCATGAAAGTTATCTTAATCTAACATTACAGTTAACACGTTAAGTTACGAGAGAATATAAGCAACCAATATGGAGTAGAGTATTTAGTTACGTAGGCTACTGTACCTAAATAAAAATGTGCATGGGCATATGTCTCGTTCTAAAGTTAATCGGCAAAGAAAAAAATGGCATAAATATTATTAATAATAATAACAGTAATAATATTAATAATTATGTATTTATATTCTACAATACAGTATTTTTCCTTCAACCCAAATATGTTCTACTCCTCTAAAAATTTCCGTCGTCAACATACTCCTCGGTTAAGCCTCTGGTAGCCATGCTTCTCTTTACACCATCCATCCATTGTTCTCTAGGTTCACCCAGTTTCCGTTTGCCTTCAGCTTGCCAATGTGACATTAAATTTGGTATTCAACTGTGCTGCATCCTTTTCACATGTCCAAACCATTGTAATCTCCTTTCATCAACCACTTCTATCTGCATAATTTCTCTAATTCTCGTATTTCTAATTTTATCCAATCTTGATTTTCTTGCCGCCCTCCTCCAATAATCCTTCTCTGTTAATAATAATTTGTTTCCTTGCTATCTGTTTAACGTCCAAGTTACTGCTCCATATAACAAAATAATTTGTACCAATGAACTGTAAATAAGTTCCTTATTTTTGTTTAAAATATTACTGCTCCATAAAACGGAATTTAATGCTTCAATATATTGTTCTCCTAGCCTCACTTACTCTTTTCTCAATTTCAGATGAACTTGTTCCCCTAGCTTCTATTATTGAACCCTAATATTTAAATTTAGTGACTGAATTTTTGCATTTTCGATCTGTAGTTTATCACCACCATTATTCTCTAATTTAAGGTACTCCGTTTTGTTGTAATTAATATTTAGTCCCCATATTTAATACTCCTCAATTAATTGGCTCATCATAACAATATTGATAATATTACTAGTAAATGTTCTCCTGTAGACACGTAATTTACATCTTTAAAACTTCTCTCACTTCTCATTCCCTTTGCTGGCTTGTTCGTTTCATGCCTTTCATATAGTTGAGAGTTAAATCCAATAAATTCCGTCTTCCTTTACTGCGGTGTTGAGATGAAATATGATGGCTCTCTCCGATGTTCCAATCAAGAGAATAGACTGCAGAGCGGGCTCTCCGCCATAGCAACAGACAAGCGCTTGTTCTGGCATTTAGGGACTTAAGACAACATGTGCTTGATGTGTGTAGGGTGTGTTTTTGTGGTGCCTGTACTTGGAATTGGGTCTAACATTGCAATGAAGGTAACCGGAGTCTAAGCTCAGGTACGAATCCATCATTTATCTGGGGTAAAAGTGAGAACCCACGAGAGAATAGAGAATAGAATGTTTTTTTTAGCAGAGCTACCGGATCTTGCAATGTCAATACGTTACCTTCGACGACAGATGGTGGCCAAACACCATGGTTCGAGTGTTGATTTTCCACCAACACATGATTTGGTAGATTGTGCAATGTACGAGGGCAGATCAAAAAATAAGTTGCACTTCCCAGTTATGGCCATTTATTACACCATCTATACAACAGCAACACGCCAATGACAACATATAATGTAACGTCACTTTTCCACATAGTTTTCAAGGGACTCCAAACATTTCTGCGAACGCACAACCAACTTGTCGATGCCGGATGCATAGAAAGTTCCTCCAGCGTTCTGCAACCACACGGACACAGCGGCCTTCACCTCCTTATCGGTCTGGGAATGTCGACCACCGTTCTGTCTAATGATCGCATTCACACTGTTGACATTTGCACGGGTCCTGGACGTTGCGGGCCTGCCCTCGCGATATTCGTCCGTGATATCCGTGCGTCCGGCTTCGAATTGCTGACACCACTTTATGATCCCTTGCCGGGAAATGGCCCGCTCCCCATACAAAGCACTAATTTCACGATGAATGTCCGTGCAATTCTTCCTTTTGGCCCATAGGAATCGAATTGCCGCACACACCTCATATTTGGAGTGAACGTCCAATCGACGCGCCATTGCGTTTGGCCGCTATTCACACTATACAAGACGAGACACCACAGCGACCTGCCTAACAGATGTGTGGGCAGTGTCTATCCCTTTCTCCTCTGTGCCCACGTTTGCGACACACAGCGCGCTGCTGCAGCGCGTTAGTGCAACTAACTTTTTGATCCACCTTCGTATATGTAGCCTATATCGCGTAAGGAGTTAAAATAACATCGCATGCCAAGACAAGAATTCAACCCTGGAACCTTTTTGGTTTTCCGAGTGATGGTTCTGATAAATTGCACTTCTACTTACTGTACCCGTTCGTCCTGGGGATGCGATGACCCATCTGCTATAACATCGCATTCCTGGAGTTCCAGGACAGAGCGGAGTTAAATGAACCTCTAGTCAAATAAGGAATGTGTCGGAAATTCAGCTGAGTTATCGAAAAAGCAGTGGGTATCACGAGACAAAGTATCTCTAGGGTCGTTACGGGCTTAAGTTTAATAAAAATAATGCAAATATAAATGGGCGCCATCAACTGAATTCCTAGCAAACCACTTCCTTTCCGGATAAGCCTTACTCAAGACAAGGAAAGAAAAAGGAACATCACACCATCATCATATCACAACTAAGATAAAAACAAATTTATTTTACTTTGATAGTCAGACAGACATTTTAAATATAATTCCTACCTAAGAGTATGGTCGAATGCCAAAATTAAATTGTCATTGTCCAAAAATCGAACCATCTCCTTTCTATTCCAAAATTATTTTTATCCACATAACAAGAAAAATTTATAAAGTTCTCTTGGGTTCTCAGGATCACTGTAGCACTATGTCTTTCGTCACTGACATTTGTGAAACCTGAGACCTAATTTCTCTTTAATTTAACATCAATGTGGATTTAAAAATGTTATTAATCTGTCTAAACATACACATATAATAATCACACATATTAAATATCACGTAAATTATGGTTTGCATGGCATAATTTGAATGTTGAACATGTTAATCAAATGCTCCTAAACATCGAATAATTAATTTACACTATTTACATCGTCATTAATAATCTCTTATCTGTGAATTACAGAAAATTCAAATTCTCATTGGTCATCATCATCGTCATCATCAAAATTAAATATTTCTCACATTAATTTTCACTTCAAAATTCTACATATCCCTGTCAGAATCCTTAATTCATCACCATTACTTCATTTAAATTCTCAACTCAAGTTGCAATTCCTTCAAATTATCTCTCAATTAAATTTATTTAATTCCATATAAATTCATTAATCATCAGCTTCTTTAATTAATTATCACCTCCTAATTCAGTTATTCATCATCATTACAATCGTCAATTAATTTATTTCAATCAGTTTATTTATCCAATCTTTAATTCATCCATTTATTTAATTCATCGATTTATTCAAAATTTAATTTATCAACTTATTTAAATTTCAATCATCTGGTTATTTAGTTTTCATTATTTCATCTAGTCATTCTGATTTTTATTTCATTAGGTCAGATCGTTAATATGCTTAAATCTCAGATTATTATTTCGTTAATTATTATTTTCAGAAAATCTTGTATTATCAACTTCATTTATTTGTTTAATTTCCTAACAAATTGTTTAATAAGGTTTATAGAACGTTGTCTTACAGTTTTATCACTTCCAAGTTATATCTCGTATTTAATTTATCATGCCAAAAATATTATTGCCTCCACGACATCACGTTGGATCTAACTATCCACAACGACATTGCATTTCTTCAATACTTCAAATATCACATTTGAATACAATAATTATTCCACAAAACTCCATAAATATTCAGCACATACAGCATGAATCTCAACAATTACGCTAGACTGGGTACGACGACCTCATGTCTGCCTCAAAATACATTATCAACGTTGCAACTATCACATGGCAACTTCCACAAAATTCCTATCACAAACTTCACTTAACCGTGTTGCATGATCTACAAAAAATATATAACTGGCTTCAAATTATCAACGCACACAATCTCCAATAACTGTAATTACTCTGATCACATCTAGACAACTTCTTAAACAATTGGAAAAAATATATATTACCTCAGTAATTTAAGATCTGCTTTCAAATAGCATAAATTCTCTTACAATTTTCATAACTCACATCACAGAAAAACACCAATGTGCTATAATCTCTCATATCAAAATCTGCAATACTGATCTGCCTTAAAATAAATCTGACCATTAATGATTAATCTTACAAGATTCAATTACTTTAAATCCTTCTCAAAGGTATCAAACACAATTATAAACTCATCAAAAGCATCAGCTGTAACAGCTGTTAAACTGAAATCACTCTCAAAAGAGTATAGCAACAAAATATTGGATTGGCAAACAAGAATTACTAAATGCAATCCTGATGACATTTATCGTTACTTTATTTAACAAGATTTCGACTGATATGTGACTAGTAGTTCCTTGTTTGATTCACTTACAATCTCATGTACATTCGGATGATAAAAATGAGTCCCTCAATGGCGAGTAAGATGTGTAACCACCGTACAGTCGTATAAATACGAAAGACCTCGCCCCGTCGACTTGGATGATATTTCCCTGAACGATGGGTAAGATGAGTAGCCACCATACAATCGTATAAATACGAAGGACCCCATCTCGTAGGCTATATGAGTGAATGTGCCAGATAGGAATCAACAAGTTTCTAGTTGTCATATAAAAGCGATGTTCATTCACTAAAGTGAATAACTTCTTAATATCTCCAAACAATCCAATGAAAAAAATCCCTACTGATGAATAATACACACTCGCTAGTATGCAATGAACTGACGAAGTAATTTTAGATAATCAATTGCAGATCACGAGTTCGAAATACTCGTTACACAAAACAAACTATTCATGAAAAATATCCTAGCTGGAAAAATGTCTAAAAGACCAAACATCTGCTTAATAAAGCCAACCAATGGTGAGAATTTCGTATAATGATGCCTGCCATATCATATGGTCACTCCATATTCTAGCAAATTTGAAGTATATAAATTCAAACCATGTCTTAATAATCATATCACTCCTATTAGAAAAATATACATGTGTGCCCAGTATTCATGAAAATAATCGTATCAGGTAGTTATGACTCTTACAGTACCTTTCATAATCAGCTGTAATTAAATTTCCAAGATCGTCGATTTTCCCTACATAAAGAATTTCTCGAAAGATCGGCGTGAATATCATTTCATCCATGAAATGACGATTGCCTTCGAAATCCCAAGTGAATCAGCTGGTGGACTCCTCTCGTCAGGAATCGAATCCATCGCTCTGCGGTGCCATCTTGTCTCTATCGGCGTCTACTCGGACATGTTGAACTTCGGATTACCCATAGCGGATATTGTCCAACTCCTTCTCGAAAAAGTTCATGGAAACAGCGGACCCCCTACTCCTCTTCTAAGTTACGCCACTGTTCCGTTAAATGTTCAGTTTGAGTATTGTAAGTTAAATCTCAAATGACTGCTATGTCTCACTTTCGTAAAATAAAATTTTACTTGAGAGTGTTCAAGTTTACTAAACACCCTGTAGTTGTCTGTATTAGGTAATTCATGAAAACTGCATAAGAAATAAATCTTATTAATGCACGATCTAATGTTCATCGGTGCCTATGCTAACAACATTCCGTTTACTTGAAATAGTTAAAGTAGCTTTGAATGCGTTATAGAAAAGCATAGTCAAAGTTATTCATAAAAGCTATGTTCAAACTGCGTTGAAATGTCGCTTGAAATAAAGCCTTCAACTACTTGCAGTGCGGTTCTAAAATATCCCGGCCGTCTGTAATTGCTTCCTCGGCCAGCCCGCCTGGATCAATGACCCGCCTGGCCTTCGCTGCTCGGCGATGCAGGAACTGTCGCCTACACTTTGCCGTGACAGTTTCGGTATGTTACGTAACCTTCACTGTGCGTCTCGCTTGCGCTATAGAGCTGCTCCTACCTGCTCGTCTGACTGAGCTCAACTGAATCTGCTGGCACTGTCTTCTTGCTTATGTGCTCGGCGCAGGCACGTGGTGTAGTCCCCCACCACTGTGCTCTCACGTCACGATCATAGTCTCGAACCCAGATCATCTCGGCTATTCCGTTATAAAATAACTTAAGGGTTATCTGCCTTCCATAAAATTATTTCCACATATAATGCATGTTATATATCCTCTTCTAAGATGTTTAATTGCCATAATCCCCTAAATATCTCAATAAAACTTCACATCTCTATCCATAATTCCTTCTTCTTACAGATATCAATGCCTCCTTGATTCTAGACCTCCTACGTCATCTGGACATTCTTCTTGACGCGATCGGTGCGCTATCTTTTAAGAGCTCTTCTCAAAATCTCAACTACAGCTTAATGTCTGCTGGCGTAGCCGATAGCCTAAACTAGGTATCGGGTACATTACATGATGAAGATATATCTATGGGGTTGACAGTAATTATCCAATACTTCTGTGGTTACAGATTGTATCAGTCCACGACGGATAGAATGGTGGTGCTGATGACAGCGTGACATCTATAAGCGTGTCACCTAGTCTGTAACATGTTTCGTGTTCTTTCTAGTCAACATTCTACTTCAGGAGTTAGTTAGGTGTGCCGCCATATGAGCCTACAGTTCAGTCCTCGAGTTTCTGTGAGACAACTCCTAAACCATTTCTCCCCGATCAATATTGCCGCGCTTACTTCATCCAGAGGGCTAATAGCAGTTACAAATTGCTTCATCATACACGGGGGTGTTCGAAAAAGGCTATTTGAAGAAGACTGGTCTAAATCATGATGACCCAAATGCTTCGTTTCATCTGTCAGCTAGCTCCCATTACCTGCCTTCTTACCTCCACTACTCAACTTCGTCAGCTCCTCCCACTCATTCTCCCGCAGCGCACACTGCAACTTCATTTCTGTTGTTTCTTTCACCTTTGTGTTCTCCGGGTGTGTTTGCTGAAGACAGTAATCATGGAACTTTCGGTTAGACAAACACGTGATGGAAAAAATATACATAGAGACTGTGTGAAGTACAGAAGGTGTTGTTTCATTTGCGGGGCTTCGACATCGTGGTGATTTAGCCTCGTGTACTTGGTTGTTTGGGGGAATTTGTCCGATACCCTACGTCATTGTGGTGTCTGTAGTAGTGTGTGCATCTGTAATTCAGGTGAGGATTGGAAAAGAGGCGGATGTAGCCTTAATTTAGGAACTATCCTGGCATTTGCCTGGAATAGAAGTGGGAAACCACGGAAAATCATTTCCAGGATGACAGAAGTGGGAATCCAACCCGGACCTCCGAGGCGACAGCCAAGACATAAGAAACTATGCGATTACATCATGTATTACTTTGTTGAATGCCTGTTCCTTGGAACAATTAAAATATAGCCAGTTTTTAGCCTATTTTCATTTATGAAACAAGATGTTCAGAAAAGAACACATAGCCTACTTTCTCTTAAATATGTGGGTCTCTTTGTCCTTATCAATGTTCATAAGTAAAGTACAGAGTCCCACGTTCACAGAATAGGAATATCCTGAACTAGCATCAACAGATAGCGTACAGGTACTATGTGGGATCGGTTTGCTCTTTAGTTCCAATAACATTTGCAAATAAAAATTTAAAATAAAAAATGTATCGTATTAAGAACTTCATTACGTCATTCTTCAAGTTCGATGCGTATAGAATGCGAACGGAAGACAAACCAATGTAGTCCCATATAAAACAGTCATGACATCTGGCGGAAAAGTTTCGCATAAGATCACCCTATTGCGTCAGAGATATTTCTCCGCATTTAGCCTACATGCCCTTACAGGGTATCACATGGGCCACTACAAAGTTGGCACCAAGGCCGACTGGATGCGATCTGAGCTCTCGTCTACCGGCCTAGACAATGAGCCTTTCTACTTGAAACCTACTACACCGCTGATTCTTTTCTCGCGCCTATGCTTGGTTGCGAGTGCATTCTAGCGGCCAGAAGATACAAATTTTGGATTACGCCTTTGGCATGGGTTCCAACAGACCAGTGTAGAGCGCAGCTCGCAACTAGTCAGCCTTGGTTGGCAACGCATATTTCATCTTATTGCTGGTAGATTTCTCTCGTGCAGATTCAGCGAAGAACTTTGTTTTAATCTATACTAATATAATAAAGCTGAAGAGTTTGTGTGTTTGTGTATTTAAACGCGCTAATCTCTGGAACTACCAGTCCGATTCGAAAAATTCTCTTTTATATGATAGCCAGATTCAAGAGGAATAGTTTAGGCTATGTAGCATTAGGCTACACCTCTCAGGTAACCTTAAAGATTGATTTTTGTTCAGTAAGTCGGTAGAACAAGCGCTCCCGAAAAGCTCTATTCGTACGCACTGGCGTTATGGTTAGTGATACGTACACCGTTTCACCTATCTGAACCTAAATATGTATACTTACCCTTTGGAACCCTGATGGTAACACTGTCTACGTGAAATTTTTGACAGACCAGTCCATTCCCTGCATTTAGGCCCTTTGTTTCAAATCTACACCTTTTCCCCGATATGAACCAAAATTTGTATACTACTTACCCTTTGGAACCCTGCGAGTAACACTGCCTACATGAAATTTATGACAGACCAGTCCATTCCCTGCATTTAGGCCCTTTGGCACAAATCTACACCCTTTCACCAATCTGAACCAAAAGTTGTATACTTACCCTTTGGAAACCTGCGAGTAACACTGTTTACATGAAATTTCGGACAGACCACTCCATTCCCTGCATTTAGGCCCTTTGGCACAAATCTACACCGTTTCACCGATCTGAATGGCAATTTGTATACTTACCCTTTGGAACCCTGCGAGTAACACTGTCTGCATGAAATTTTGGACAGACCCCTCCATTCTCTGTATTTAAGCCCTTTGGCACAAATATACACCGTTTCACAGATCTGAACCAAATTTTACATACTTACCCTTTGGAAAACGACGAGTAACACTGTCTGCTTTAAATTTCGGGCAGACCACTCCATTCCCTGCATTTAGGTCCTTTGGCACAAATCTACACCGTTTCACCGATCTGAACCACATTTTGTATACCGGTACTTACCCTTTGGAACCCTGCGGGTGACACTGTCCACTTTAAATTTTGGACAGACCACTCCATTCCCTGCATTTAGGCCCTTCATCACAAATCTACAGCTTTTCTCCTAATTGCACCAAATTTTACATACACTTTGAAATCCTGCTGGTAACGCTGTCCACTTGATATTTTGGACAACGCTCTCCATTTCCTACATTTAGAATAACAGACAAAATGAACTTGAAAACCATGTATTAAGGCCCTAGAACCATTCATGTCCGAAATAGTGTAACTAAAAGAGTATTTTAATAAGTCAATTGTTGACGGGCAGGTCGGGCTGCATCACGTCACCCCTACCAGTGTTCTGGTGCAGAACTTCGGAAATAGCTGCATCTTGCGCTGTTTATAAATTGCAGTCACTTGGGGGTAATTAGTGCAAAAAGATTTCCTAGGCCCCTTTAAACAGTTATCATCACCTCGCCATTCCCTGGAAGTGCAACTCTCATTTCGCTTGTGAACTTTTCGTTCAACAAAATTCACAGTCAATTTAAGATTGGACGGAAGGGGGATTATATTATATTAAATTATACTGATTGGCGTATAATCTCTATTTAGTATAAAATAAAGTCCCCGATTCTTGGATGTCACGGGTAATCTCGAGAACCACTGAATGGATTTTGATGCGGTTTTCACCATTCTGTAAAGGATATCTCGAGGAAGGTTTCTGTAGAAAATAATTTATTTATGACCAAAGGAAGTCAAGCACTAACGATGTCAGTGAAAAGGTCGAAAAAAACTGGCGTCCGTGCGCTTTTTAAGCTTACGCTGGGCAAACCGTTAAAAATATCTTGGAATTGTTTAGCATGAAAAGTTCTACAAAATAGCCCGGGAGAGCATATCTCTATCTACAATACATCGCCTACTATAAGTGTTTTTACGTTTTCATTTCTTCCAACAATCTCCATTCAGTTACTGAGGCGACAGTTTACGAGCTAGCTAGGGGCGAGTCCATCACCCCAGTTACAGCTTTGCTAGCGGACGAGCTTATTGCCCTAGATACAGCCAGCAGCAAACTGTCGAGTCGTGTTGAGTTAAAAACTTTAGAGAAGAGTGGTTGTGTTTGGAGTTTCCCTGGAAGTACAACTCGGCTTTTCTTCATTTCGCCTGTGAACTTTTCGTTGCGCAAAATTCACAGTCAAGTTAAGATTGGACGGAAGGGGGATTTGTGTTTCATGCACCTCGCCATTCTTAAATTACGTCTGACAAGAATGTGTTGCACATTCATCTCCATGATAATATAATTAATAGTCCAGTCAGTGATTTTAACCCATCATGCCGAGACGTAAAACGGATATTGGTCGTTGTTCATTGACATTGAAAAAAAAAAGCGCTTACCACGTAATGCATTCATAACTGTTCCCGGGCGAAGCCGGGTCGGGTTGCTAGTAAAATCTAAACGGCTCGAGCGATTTCAATGAAACACGGTAAGGTCATAGTACTATTTTGTCCAACCCCGACCGTGTCCTTCAATTTTCATTACGTATCACCAATCCAACATGGCGGCTGTGCGAAATATGTCACCGGCATTCTGTATCTCCGAAACTATTACTGATATCACGCTGAATATTTGTACGGTGATAAAGGGCACTACTAAAAGTTCACCTATGTGACTTTCAAAAACCTATTAAGTACAAAACGAACATGGCGGCGGAGCAAATTTGACACATTTAATTAGACCTTTCTCGCGATTTAACCACCCGAGCGCAGTGTAACATGGCACAGAAAATGTTTATACACATTGTGATGCACTGATATTTACTTTAGTTCAATTGTTTACATAACCTCAAGATGGCGGCTGTGCGAAATTTTAAAATTAAGTTTTTATATTTCTTGTGTCCTAATCATGCGATCGAAATGAACGTTTGAATAATGAACCTTCGCTCTAATCGTCATCCAATAGTACAGTGAGGAACTTTTGCTGGAGCGGGACCAGCGGCCAGCCCAGGCGTGGTGTATATCTCGAAATACACGGTAAGGTAGAGTTGGCATTTGCCGCTCTTCATTCTCTTATATTAATTTACTTATTTAGATTTCCTTCCCGCAAACACCAACAGCGAACTTTTATATTCTGTTTGCCCCGTGCACTTGTTCATGGTTGTTTTAACTTGTTCCAGAAGCGCATATTCTGTGGAACTAGCCTGGCAACGCCTTGCAGCTGCCTTCTGAAGTCCTTCCATTGCCTCAAGTCCAGAAGACTTCCTCATCAACACACCAGGTTTCGTCATCATCGCCAACCAACTACTCCGTGAAGAAGCATTACTTACATGCGAGATTTTGTATTTATGTTTCCCATGTTTGTATAAACTCTTTGTTTGCTTCCCCTACCCGCTCGCTCTCCCTTCCCCTCGCTCGCCTACCTCTGACGTGTGCGGTGCCGCTCGCCCCTTCGCGCGCAGCGTCGCTCGTACACTCATCTACTTGTGGTCAAGCTGGCAAGGCTTCAGGAGGTCTCGTCCTCTTCATCGCACTCACTTGTGTGTCAGACGTCAACACTTACAGTTGGAGCCTACCTAAGGCTTGTCTCCTGTCTACTCGAGATATTTTTTAAATATCTACGCCATGTTGTGGATTTAAGCTAACGGTCGCCATGGATCATAATGGGGCTACATGACCACGTTGTCGCAGCCCCTAAACTTAAGAACGAACCAACTACTCTACAAACAATGAGCTATGTACCAAACTCTAATGGTTTTCACCACATTTTAATGGGTTTTAAATAGCTAAATGCTTTTTAATACAATTTTATAGACAGTGTGAGAAATTTCAAATTGTTGTACTATAACCGTCTTCGAGGGATTTTTCGAGTCATGCCATGGCTTCTAAGCTGACTTTAAAACCTGAAAATGTAGTACTTCTTGTACGATTTAACTGAGAATGCTTCTCACACCGTGGGATTCTTGTTAAAACACCCACTGTCTATATAAAACTTAGCTTTGTTCCTCCGTGGGACCTTTTTGCCCAATTCAACAATCATCAAAATTCTGGAACTTTCTGGGTCAAACGACATTTCTACAAGTAAAGCAAGCAAGTATTTTCCACTCTAACATGGAATTACTCCTCCTCACTGAGGAATTTGCATCACAGTTACTGTTGTTAAAAATCTGATCTGTTTTCCTCCGTGGGAACTCCTCTTCAGCATTCAACTACAACCCATACAAATTTCTAACGAAATAAACTCTCTCAAGCTAAAATTCAACTAGTGATTTACATAATTGCAATAACTTTTCTCCTTGTGAACTTTCTGTGCTGCAATAGTGAAATGAAAATCCACAGCCTGCTTCCAGTCTCCGACCGGGTCAGGAATGGAATGAATGAAGCCCCCATATAGCGGCGAGGATATGAACTGTGCCGGCTGCCGAGGCCTGACGCACCCCCCCCCCCCCCCCCCCCCCTGGGGCAATGATTAAATGAATGACAGATGAAATGAAATGATAGTGGAGAGTGTTGCTGGAATGAAATTTTGACAGGGAAAACCGGAGTACCCGGAGAAAAACCTGTCTGCCTCCGTTTTGTCCAGCACAGATCTCACATGGAGTGACCGGGATTTGAACCACGGACCCAGCGGTGAGAGGCCGGCGTGCTGCCGCCTAAGCCACGGAGGCTCCGTGCTGCAATAGTGAACTTTTCAAATACATCAATAGACTATAGTGAAAACAGTGCCCGTTAAACCACCAACCGTGTCGCGTTCGAATGAGAGCAATATAAATCTGGCCAGGACATTTTCCTAAAACTCCCATTTCTTCCTTCCCAAATACCTTACAAACATAATACAATTAAATTATAAATGAATGTCTCTTTCAACGAGGTGTCACTCTATAACAAGTGCCCTCCCAATTTTGTTTCGTATTTCACGAATTAACTTCTGTATAATCGGTGTCAATTCTAATTCTTTTCCCTTTTTTTTAAGGGAGTAATTCTATTTTTTTCTACTCATAATTGAGTAAACTAGTTTTTCTCTTCAGGTTTCACAAATAGTGACCTGTCCTATTTGAATTTAGCACGGCCGTAATTACTGTATAAATACATGAAGTTATAGAAACTTCTTTATTTTTCTCTCTTTTCTTTGTTGTAATTTTTCGTAGCCTTTAAGATTTCCAATAGGAATTCAAAAGTGCTCACCTTGTACCTGATACAATTACTGAAGCTTTAATTACTTGTTATCTTTGTTATAAATGTTAAAGTTTTCAATTTTAGCACAACTTCGCTATCGTTTTACCCTCCAGGGTTGGCTTTTCCCACGGACTAAGCGAGGGATCCCACCTCTACCGCCACTGAGGGCAGTGTCCTGGAGCTTGGGACTCTGAGTCAGGGATACAACTGGGGTGTGTGACCAGCACTACTCCAGGCGGCCTCACCTGCAAAGCGAACAGGGGGCCTGATGAAGGGATGGGAAGAGTGAGACGGTTAGGCAAGGAAGTGGGAAGGAGGCGGCCGTGACCTTAGAGTAGGAACCATCCCGGCATTTGCCCGAAGACGAAGTGGGAAACCAAGGAAAACCACTTCGAGGATGGCTGAGGTGGGAATCGAACCCCCTCTACTCATTTGGGCCACCCGAGGCTGAGTAGACCCCGTTCCAGTCCTCATACCACTTTTCAAATTTCGTGGCAGAGCCGGGAATCGAACCCAGGACCTCCGGGATGGCAGCTAACTATGCTGACCGTTTTAGCACAACTTTTGAAATCTTATTC
The DNA here is from genome assembly GCA_946902985.2 of Meconema thalassinum. Taxonomy (NCBI): domain Eukaryota; kingdom Metazoa; phylum Arthropoda; class Insecta; order Orthoptera; family Tettigoniidae; genus Meconema; species Meconema thalassinum. The sequence goes on from OX336391.1 coordinate 240,961,858, forward strand.
AGATTTGGTGCTCGAAGCAAGTTTTAAACTTGCGTCCTATTCACACTGTCAAAAAATTCCAATTTGTTAGCATTAAGTCTTAGACCGTTGTATGTTAAAACTACTTATTGTTTTTAATTTAAATCTAAATCAACTTTATAAGGTTTGTTACGTCAACTCCTTTTATTGTAAAATAAAACGATATTTCTTTTTCGCTTTATTCTTTTCTATAGAATAACGATTAGGCAGGAACCTATTTTCTCTGACTCTTCCCATCGGCTTATTCTCTCTTTAAGAAAATTACATACTCAAATAATAAAAGTTTTGCTTCTTATTGCATTTGAACGAAAACTTTTAGTATCATCTTTTTCAAAGCATCTTTTAGCTGCTATAGCTAATTCTAACGAGCCCTTAAGGCAAGTATAGCTAGCTCCGCAAGCTTCCTGCTTGTTGAGATGTTCTCAAAATTTAAGTTTTTCTTCTTGTCTAGACTTTTAGTCGACATTTCGCTGGGTAAAAGCTTAGGTGTTTTTAAATGCAACAATTGGTGTTTTTACCAAAATTTTCATAGAAAACAAAAAAAATTGTTCCCAAAAGCACTATAACTGCTTCATCGCTATCCTTCCTGGGAGTACTCGGTTATCCGCTGGAAAACCTACAGTTCCAAGAACTAAAATTATCAAGGCGAATTCAAATTATTTGCGCCTTTCAAAACATTCTTTTAAACATAACTCCTTTGAAAGGATATACAGTAAATCTGTCATCCTTTGTCTTGCCAGACTACCACCCTTCCCCATAGTATCCAAATTTAGGCTGGGAAGGGAAAGTACGATCGCTGAATGACTACCTAACAGAGACTTGGATTCATAACCAAAAGATGGCGACTGTGCGAAATGTTAAAATATCGTCCTTTTACTCCATGTGTCCTAACCATGCGATTGAAGTTTGAATAATACATCTACGCAATAATATTCATGTAATAGTATTATAACATAACTCTATGGCATACATATTTTAAAATCCAACATGGTGACCATCCAAATTTTTGGACGGTTTTCAATATTTACGAATCCAATACAGCAATCAAACTGTAATTTTGTATGTTGATAGAGGCAATTAACATAAATAGGATATATGAGAATAGGCTGTTTAGTTCTTCGCGGAACTACTTGTTATTGAAATTCACAATAAAAGTTTGGCACAGTCATGAATAGCTTCCCATCATAGAGCTGAAACTTGGACAATCACCTCCGGGATTCATAACCAAAAGATGGCGACTGTGTGAAATGTTAAAATATCGTTCTTTTACTCCATGTGTCCTAACCATGCGATTGAAGTTTGAATAATACATCTACGCAATAATATTCATGTAATAGTATTATAACATAACTCTATGGCATACATATTTTAAAATCCAACATGGTGACCATCCAAATTTTTGGACGGTTTTCAATATATACGAATCCAATACAGCAATCAAACTGTAATTTTGTATGTTGATAGAGGCAATTAACATAAATAGGATATATGAGAATAGGCTGTTTAGTTCTTCGCGGAACTACTTGTTATTGAAATTCATAATAAAAGTTTGGCACAGTCATGAATAGCTTCCCATCATAGAGCTGAAACTTGGACAATCACCTCCGGGGTTAACAAGAGAACTGGAACATTGTATGATGATGTCAAGGATATCATGGATTGACAAACGAATTAACATCTCGATCCTACAACTCACTGCGAATGAGATATTACCTAGTAAGGGGACGTTGTGGTGCAGTGGTCAAGCTGCTTGCCCCTCACCAAGGCGGACCAAGTTCGATTCCCGATCAATGCACGTGAGATTTTTAATGTGTATCACATTCTTTGGTTTGAATTCCATGTGAAAATGAAGGTCTTATGGGTCATGATCGCAAAATTAACGGTCACGTAAAACTACAACCTTCCATTTCCTGATTGCTTGGTGCAAGTTTTCGGTATTTACACCATTTGGATGACTTGCATGTCGACAATACTGGTTCAGTACCTCAAACCAGAATTACATTTCTTAACCAGAATCGAGTAGCCTCCGTGGTGTAGTGGTCAGCGTACTTAGCTGCCATCCCGGAGGTCCAAGGTTCGATTCCTGGCTCTGCCACGAAATTGAGGCCGCCTGGGCGAGGTGCACGTCCCACCTCCCCAGTTGTATCCACCGACTCGATGTTTCATGCTCCAGGACTCTGCCCTGGAGGCAGTAAAAGCCAACCCTGGAGGGTAAACCGACTATAAAAAATGGAATCGAAGGCAGTCCTCCAGGACAGTAACCAATAATATTAATCACTACTTATTATAAACCAGTATTTTATGTCATTGAACTGTGATTACCATCTCTTCTCTCGTTTTCCATCCTAGTACCCTATTATAGAACTTAGCCTGCTTTCCCCCGAAAGAACTCTTAATCCTTCGATAAGCTACATCTACTTTCCTACTTCAAACAATCTTCTATACCTCCACATTTCCCTTCCAGCCATTCCAGTGCGGCTCCGTGGCTAATACGTTAGCAAACTATGCTTTGGCCGGAAGGGTCTTGGGTTCGAATCCCGTCGGGCTGAGGGGATTTTCATATCCTATATTTAATTTCCCTGGCTCGGGGACTGGGTGTGTGTGACGTCTTCATAAATGACCAATTTTATCATATTAATTGATAAATGAAATTAAGAAAATAAAAGTAAAACAAAATAAGTAAAGTTTTTTTAAAAATCCTTCTTCCGCTTCCATGCATCACATGTTCATTCTGATGAACAGCCGTTTTGTTTATGATGTTAGTTCGATTTTTTTTTTGAAAAGGGAAGGAAGTTTGTAGTTTTACCTGACCGCCAATCTCGCGATCTTGAGCATTGTGCAATCCCAACCACAGGACGTGATATTTCAGTTTCAACAAGATGTTCAGTAAAGAACATATAGCCTACTTTCTCCTAAATGTATGAGTATAGTTATAACTCGTTGTTATTATCAAAGAGTATAATATAACTATTCTTTGTTGAAGGCCATAGAAACGATTTACCTCTACCAAACGCCACAATCTAGATAAAAACTGCTACCATCATTGAGGAAAGAAAGAAAGAAAGAAAGAAAGAAAGAAAGAAAGAAAGATAAGAAGTATATCAAGAATGTTATGGATCTGGAGACATAATCGACCGGACTGGCTGCGTGGCTCAGCGGTAACGTTCTCGCTTGCTGGGCCCTAGGTTGCAGGTTCGTATCCTGGCGCAGTCAGCTGGCATTTGAGGGTGCACAAATGCGAGGGAGCCGTGTCAGTACATTTACTGGCACGTTAAAGATCCCCTTCGGGCCAAAATTCCGGCACCCCGGTGTCTCTAAAAGCAGCAGTAGTTAAAAGGGATGTAAAACCAATAACATTATTATTATTATTATTATTATTATTATTATTATTATTATTATTATTATTGTTTTAATGTGCTAAACGGTTCCAGGCTAGTGTTCAGAAGTAAAGGGCGAGTTTTAGTCGGTAGTCTGCTACTCAGTAGCAGGAGCCCGACACTCTGTGCGTAAATGCATTTCTTCCCCTAAAAATATATATATATATATATATATATATATATATATATTATTATTATTATTATTACATATACGACCTGCCGTGGGCAACATCCAACTTTGAGTTGAGGCATGTCTTTACACGTCTGGTTGTGCAGGGCTTTCACAACCCTAATTGAAAAAAAAGGAAGGAAGATTGTAGTTTTACGTGGCCGTGAATCTTGTGATTATGAGCCACGGGACTTCCTTTTTACGTGGAATCCGAACCACAGGACATGGCATTTCACTTCGAAAATCTCACATGCATTGACCGGGAATCGAAAACCCTAATCGAATTAACAAATCTTTCCATGACCCTACAGAGACGCGTGTATACAAACTATGTGGATATTTTCGATTGCTATTTGCCTGAAATAAAAGTAGTAATTAATACCTGAACTAACACCAACGGCTTGAACTCAGTTACTATGTGAAATCGTGTTGTTCTTTACTTCAAATAACATTTTCAAGTAACGCAAAATAGGCTGATACAAACCCTTTAAAATAAAAAGTAAAAATGTATCGTAGTATCATCTTGTCATTCTTCAAATTCGATGCGCATAGAATGCCAATGGCATAGTAATCAATGGAGCCCCACGTAGACTAGTCGTGACATCTATTGGTGAAATATCGAACAATATAATCCTAACAGAGCGAGTGCATTCTAGCGGCCAGAAGAAGAAACTTTTCAATAAAATCTGGAAGTTAATAAGTATGTCGGCGTGCAGTAACCTTTTTGGCAGCTAGATGTCTCGAGTAAATCTGCTGGCGAATTATGTTTTAATTAAATATATATTTTACACCATAATATGCACAATATAACGCTTAATTTTAAAAACATCTGAGTCATTACAAAACAATAAACATATAACATTTCAAGCAAAAAATCTAGCTCTGATCGGGTTTGAACCATAGGCATTTGAGCGATAGGCTAACGCTCTACCACTAGCTAATTGTGTCAACGAATATCGTTCTATATAAAATGACTTACATAGAACTTGTTAGCAAATAATGATTTATACTAAACGATTTCATCACTGGAGTATATTATTTATATATAAAGCATTTCATACAAAGTTTATTTATTTTGTATCAGTACGCTATAGTGCATGCAATACTCAAATTAGTGAAATATAAGTCAGGCACAAGATATCCGCTGCCATCTTGTCTTATTACTGAATCAGCTCAGCTTTTTAAAATCACGTCTGCACTATAGTATTACAAAATAAACTTTTAATTTCGAACGTGCCTCTTCCTTTAGAACAGTTAAAACGATTCTCGGCTCGATAATCGGAACTGGTGGGTCCCATGATATGGATTATAAAGTTTGCATAATTCGCACGGCCGCCATCCTGAAATGGTATGGCGGACGACCTTGTAGTTTGGTCACAAGACGCATCCTATACGAAGGTATGTTGTTACCAAATTTGGTAGAGATCGGATGATTTGGTTAGTCGTTATTTGATTTTACGTTTTGAACGTTTGAGTGGCCGCCATTCAGTTTTAGTAAAGATGGCGGCGATATAAAACATGACACTGAGGTGTCCTTTGCTAGTGCTGCCTTTGTACCAAATTTCGTTCAATTCGCATTCACCGTGTTCGAATTGATAGGGGGGGACAGACATTCAGAGTACACACACTCACACACACACACACAGACACACACACACACACACACACACACAGACTCACACACACGCATACACACACACACACACACACACACACAGACTCACACACACACATACACACACACAGACAGACACACTTTTTTCGCCCTGTGTTGATCTCATAAGTCTACTTTCATTTTTTGCAAAAATCGAAAGTAGGCTAAAAATCTCACATGCTTTAATCTGGATTCGAACCCGGTCCTCCTCGGTGAGAAAAAAGCATTTTGACCAATGGGGCATCATGACCCTTTATTTGTTTGAATTTTGATGCATATTAGCATGATCATTTCACAAGGATGTAACGCGTGTGTAACTACTTGGACCAGACACAGTGATATCATTAATTACGTGATAATAGGCACGGACTCGTCACACCATTAGTGAGGCTCTCGTAACTGTGTCTGGCTTCATGTTCTCAGAGTACGGCAGTAGGGAAACTTTGCTAACTCCGCAGTACTTGAAATACAACACTAGACAACAAATTTTAACTTGTTGTTTTTGACAAAGGCCAAAATAGTTGATTTATATGGATTTGAGTGTGCTTAAGTTGAAAATGGCATTTACAAATCTAGATTAGCTCAGGTATGGAAGTTATTGAAACTTCTATGTTCTTCACATATTACATAATGGGCCAAGAAATGTTGGGGTTATTAGCACATCTGCGGGGCATTATAACAGAAGTTTTGATTCCAGAGAGTAACTGTCGTGATAGAAGCCTTTTTTCAGTGTTGCCTAATTCTATTAAAGAAAGCTTTCCAGTCGGTCAACACAAATTGTGCCCAATTACACTAGGCGGGAAACTAGTATTTACATAACCTACAAACTAACACTCTTTATGTACAAATACCTACTTAATTGGAAGACATGTTTTGATCATCACGCGTTCATCCTCAGATCCTGCTCACTTAGCCCTAATTAGTAACTCAAAAACTCACTTTAAAGTCACAATACAAAAAGAGCAGTTTTGATTTCCCACAGTAACGCAGAAACTCGTGTTACGATACACAATGGAGCACTAAAGAAGACAAGCAATCTTAGACTGTTTAAACACAGCATTCATTGGCATTCCTGAAATAAGAAAAAACGAGGGCTAAAACATAAATAAGGACGTAACAAACTTCATATAGCACGAAAACGGGAGCCAAAAAACGAAAATTATTGCCATTTTCGAATTCAGCGTAGGCCTACCTAAATCTATTAAGATTGGGTATATTCACGCTACTGCTTTCTAAGATACAGGGATTATAGCATTCCTCTTAAACTCAGAGAGCACCTCACTTGTAGATAAATCCTTCATACTAAATGAAATAACCCGATTAGACCTTCATACCCTATGCAACGTAGCCATTCAATTGGTATAGGTAATGTATATCTGGTGCTTTGTTCCAACTTATGAATCCCAGTTCCCTATCAAGTTCTGATCTCAAATTCAATACCTCCGGGATGGCAGCTAACTATGCTGACCGTTTTAGCACAACTTTTGAAATCTTATTCAGATTTGGTGCTCGAAGCAAGTTTCTCTTTCCCCTATATGACCGTCAATTTCCTTACCCCTAAGCAGACTCCCTATGTATGCTTTCCATCTCTTTACACTTTCTTCGCTAGTAGAGCTTTTCCATCCTTGTCCCTAGTATTACAGAACTTGACTGCCTTTACCCGAAAGACCTCTTAATCCTTCGATAAGCTACATCTACATTCCTACTTCAATCTTCTGTACTTCCACATTTCTCTTTCGCTTCCTTGCATCTCTGGTTTCTCTCATTTTTCAGACGTTTATATTCTGCTATCCCTTTCATCTCTTGAATTCTTGCGCTTCCGTCTTTCATCCATTAATTCTAGTACATCCCTCGTGATCCAAGGCTTCCCATCAATTCATTTTTTTTTTTCTTGACTGCGTTCGTGGCTTTCGTCCTTTGATTGTTCAGAAGTGCTCATTTCTCTGGATTGGAAGTTAGCTAAGGGTTCCTCATTAGTTTTTCCATTATACCCCTCATGAAACTTACACTCACATCCTTTTCCTTCAGTTTCTCCACTACCCACATTTTACAGCTCCCGAGACTATTTTAGTTTCTTCAGCTTTAATCTTATTTTCATTACAACCATATTGTGGTTAGAATTTATGTCGTCTCCATGAAATACGTTATGTTACGAAATATGGTATCACAATCTCTCCTCGACCGTAACGAAGTCAATCTGGCATCATCCTGTATCTCCTGATCTCATCAACGTGTTCTGTTGTGGTTGTTGAATAATGTGTTACCTATGTCCAACTTGTGCTCGATGCACAATTCTATCTGTCTGCTTCCTCGATCATTCCTGTCACTCAGTTCACATTTCCCTTCTATCTTTGATTACCTTCCGCCTGGTTCGATTCCCGGCTTTGCCAAAAAATTTAATTCTGGCCTGAGGGTCTACTCAAACTCGAGAGTCAAAACTGAGAATAGGAGGGAGGGTTCGATTCCTACATACGCCACCGTCGAAAGAGGTTTTCCGTGGTTTACCACTTCTACTCCAGGCGAATGCCGGAATGTGTCCTAACGTAAAGCCACTGCCGCCTCCTTCTCCATCCTCACCTGAATTACAAATACACACACACTAGTACAGACATCACAGTGACTCGGGTCATAAAACTACCTCCACACACACACCCAAGTTCACGGGGCTACATCACCACGCTGTCGCAAAGCCTCTAAAGAATCATCAACGTATTAACTTTAAGAAGATTAAATTCCACAACTCGGTTGGGATTCCAGTACTGAGCCCTGAGGACCGAAGAAAAGCGGCCTTCCCATTGAATCACTGAGTTACCGGTGAGGTTGAAAGGATCGCCATTTGTACAACGTCTCTGGTTTTGACGAAATATCTTTGGAAACAGAAGAGTGGCCTGGAATGTTCTCGATTAGAGAGAATTAAGTAAGGCTTAGCAGCTGGCGAGTTTCACCACACCTCTCATATAAACATCCTGTGAGTCCTGTCAAAGGGTCTGGGAGAGAATAATCGTTAAGTGTATTTATGTGGCAGAGCTTGCCAAGAATGTTGTAGGAATCACTGTTCAGACTGGCCACCGTCGTCCACTCAGACAGCTTTGGTTGGATTCCTGGCTTCACTATACAGGCCCGCACTGGTGTAGCGGCTAGCATTCTTGGTTCTCGCCTCATAGGTCCAGGTTCGATTCACGGCTCTGCCAAGAAATTTCATTCTGGTGTGAGGGCTGGAACTGGGTACACTCAGCCCCGTGAGGCAAAACTGAGAAGAGGTGGGTTTGACTCCTACCTCAGCCATCCTGAAAGTCGTTTTAAGTGGTTTCCCACTTCTACTCTAGGCAAATGCCGGGATGGTTTCGAACTAAAGGCCACGGCCGCCTCACCGGAATTACAAATACACACTTACTGTGTATTTGTGGCGAGAACAATGCTAGCAAATTTAGATCATAGGAGTAATGTTGACCGATAAAAAAAGGAGATTCCAGTGGCAGATTTCCAAACCAACTCAACAATAGGGAAAAAAGACTTACCCTCCGAAGAGCAATAGATGGTCAGATCATCTTCAAATAAACATTTTGTATGTTGTCTACGGCAACCGAGTACCTGACTTTGATGATTCGTACCGGGCTCCGATTCCTAAAAGCATTGCAGTTGTGTTCCCCTCTCATCCTTCGACAATAGCATAGTTATATTGTGCTGCTAGGTAATTGTATTGCATATACAACATTAAATTCCTGAAGTGCCATTGTATTTACTGTAAACATTGAGTACAATCAAGAAAGTCTTGTGTCATCACTCTTCATTATTCAAAGTGAATAAAGTCTCCTGATAAGTTTGCTTTTAAAGCTAGTGTAACTGTGGTCTCCTTTTGGAAATGTTTGTCGGATTTTGCACAGGAAGGTATACATTTTCTCATAACTTTTATCCAGCTTATTCCAGGAATTGATCCAATATATAAGGTGCGTTCAAAAAGTAACGAGCCGGAGGCTGAATGCGCAAACCGGTGACGACATCGGCTAATCGTGGCGTGTGTAACGAGGTGTGGTTCCGGCCAGAGCGTGCATGGTCACAGCCCGTCACTAGAGGGCACGCGTGCACGTCACGTGACGATACAACGCCAGCAGCAGCATGCAGCAATCGTCCAACGCTGCCAGTCGCATTGCAAACAGTGACACGGAGGCATCAAACGAAGAGCAAAGAGGTGTTGTTCGGTTTCTGACAGCGAAAGGAGCAGGGGGAACGGACATTCATCGCCGAATGTCACAAGTGTACGGCGAACACTGCATGTCCCTTGCAAGGGTCAAGGCGTGGCACAAGCGCTTCAGGGAAGGACGGCTGTCGTTAGCCGATGATGCCTGGTCTGGGGCACCCCCCTGCATTACCGATGACAACGTCCAGCTGGTTGATGCACTCATTACCCAGGACCGCCGAGTAACAGTGAACGCCATAGCCGCCGTGGCCGGATTGAGCGTCAGAAGTGTGCACACCATCATGAAGGAACGACTGCACTTGCGCAAAGTGTGTGCCTAATGGGTGCCCCACAGTCTTCAATCACACCAGGAAGCATGTCGAATGGCCCACTGTCTTGGTCATCTGCAGCGCTATGCGAGGGAAGGGAATGGGTTCCTGGCACGAGTGGTGGCTGGAGATGAGTCATGGTGTCATCACTTCGAACCAGAATCCAAACGACAAAGCCTCCAGTGGAAGCATCCAGGGTCACCACCACCCAAAAAAGGCAAGGCCATCCACACGATTGCAGGAAAGGTAATGCTGACGTTCTTCTTTGACCAAGATTGCTCCTTCTGATACAGTTCATGCCGCACGGGACAACAGTGAATGCCCAGCGTTACTCGCAAATCTTGACCACCCTTCGCCAAGCGATCAAAACAAAACGATCAGGCAATCTCACCCGTGGGGTCATTCTGCTCCACGACAATGCACGACCTCATACGGCCAACATAGTCGCGGCACTCCTGCAGAAATTCAAATGGGAGGTTCTCGGCCACCCTCCATACAGTCCGGACCTCTCTCCCTGTGATTACGCCATGTTTGGTCCCCTGAAAAGGGCTCTGCGGGGCCAACGATTCACCTCGGACGTCGACAACCTGCTGTACGTGCGGAACTGGTTCACATCACAGCCCAGGGAATTTTATGAGACAGCCATTCACCGCCTCGTGTCACATCGGAACAAGTGACTCAACAACCAGGGCCAATACTTCTAACATACAGGTACTGGTTTCTGTAATTATGCCTCCGGCTCGTTACATTTTGAACGCACCTTATATAAGTCTAGCTCCTTGTGCTACCCCCAATTTTTCGGCTGTAACCGCCTCGTGATTCAGTGGTTAGCATTGTTGGCTACTCTCCAAGATGTCCGAGGTTTGATTCCTGATTCTGACAATAATTTAGAAGTGTTGATATTGTCTGGTACGATGTCTCCCTGTCTCGTGATGCCTAAGGGAAACCTATCTGAAGTTTCGAAGCCATTTTTCTCAGTGTTGCCTGTAAAAAACTCTGCATTTATACTTTCCAGTCCGTGAACACGCTTTTGTCCTATTAGACTAGGCAGGGTAAGATCCAAGGTGGAGTAAGCTATTGATGCTTCTTTGGACCTTCCACACCTTCTTTATATTCCTGTTATGTGAGTAAGAGAAAAGATTGACGCAGTTGGTAACCATTTATCATGGCTTCGAGATATAAACTACATCAATTTAAGCCCATTGCAAGCGGAAGCGGTAGATCAAATACGACTTCCCAGAATCGGAGCGGAAGAAAGTCTAATGTATGATGGCGTAAGTATTTTGTATACTGTATGTTAAAGTATATCGATAATCTTTCCCGAAAAAAAATACATGTGCTGTATTAATATTATTCACTGTTCAAGGGGAAAATTTTAGAATTGTTACCCCACCTAATCTAATTGGACTAAAGCGCGTTGACCGACTGAAAAGTATAAATTGATAGAATATACAAACCTGTGCGATGACATGGCGGGGTGAGGAACTAGCCACCCTAACGGCTCAGGATGGATGGTTAGAGATCCCTTGGCACAGTAAGGGCTCTAAAGGGTCGCCTACGTCCCTCGCAGATATGGCACACAGAGTTTTAGGACTGCCTGATGGTGTAGTGGAACTGTCTACCATTCCAGAGGTCTTCGGTTCGGTTTTCGACTCTGCTAAGAATTTTAAAACATCTCAGTAATGGTTTGCATGGGAACTTGAGCCTACTGGATCCTGTGGCAGGAGGAGAAGCGAAAAGGCTCTGGCCACGCTACCGCACGTATTCTCCGGTACAGAATGCCCTTGGCTCGAATGTTAGTACGTAACTCATAATTACGTTATCGAGTGAGTGATGTGATTTTTACACTGCAAAAGAGACTCGGCAGATTCGTTGCAGTTATTTAAACGCTATTATTTCAGTTGTTGTTGTTGTCGTCATTTAAGGGCAATGCGGCTTCGTGACCATGTAGCCCCATGTGTGTGTGTGTGTGTAATTTGGCTGATAACCTGTGTTATTGTGATTGCCGTATAGGGTGTGCATTTGTACTTGTACTTGAGACGGGGATTGAGAAGGAGGCGGCCGTGGCCTTCAGTTAGGTACCATACCGGCATCTGCCTAGGGCAGAAATGGAGAAACGACGGAAAACCACTTCCAGGATGGTTGAGGTGGGATTCAAACCCATATCTTCTCAGCTGTGCCTCACGAATTTGAGCGAACTCCGTCACTCCTCACCTACCTATTATGCCTGATTGCAGCACTGCATTGGGTGGAGCTTTCCGAGGATCCAACTAGCCTACGGGTTGACGACAAACATACTGTATACTGCAGTGATGTTGTTGTTGATTACTACAAGGCGGCTTGCGAAATCATATAGCCCCATGTATTTGGGTGTGCGTACCCGTACATGCAGAATCTGCCTGATTGTGATGGCTGTACTACTTTGTATTATTGTAATTAGGGCTATGATTTGGGCAGGAGGCGGCGGTGGCCTTAAGTTCGGAACCATCCTGGTATTTGCCTGGAGTAGAAGTGAGGAAACACGGAATACCACTTCTAGGATCGCTGGTGTGGGAATCGAACCCACATCTTCTCAGTTCTGCCTTACGGAGCTTAGTGTACCCCGTTCCAACCCTCAGCCCAGAATTACATTTCTTGGCACAGCCGAGAATCAAACGCGGACCTCCGCGATGGCAGCCAATGTGGCTAGAGTTTTCTCTGCAGATCGCGTTTCTATTCTTGGGTTCTAGCTGGGATTATTGACAGCTCCATCGAGGAGGAGTTAGCTCGCCTCCTTCTAGTGAAGCTCGCCTCATAACACTTGGATGCCAATATCGAGGAGCCACTGGAGCGAAGCCACGACCATTCTGAGACACACTTCAGATTGCCTCGACTAGGGAGCCGAGGTTTAACAGCGCGAACCAGGTTGAAGGAAACTTTGTATGATTTCTCTCCGAACAATCCCTCTAGATCAGGGGTTCCCAACCTTATCTTCCTCACGTACCCCTTTATACATATTTATATAAAATAGTACCCCCCAAATAGAAAACTTATAAAAAGTTAAATATTTTACGGGCAATATTTAGGTAACTTAATAAAAGCATTAGATTAAGAATAAAAATAACCTACAACTAATAATATATAATTATGTTTTTAAAACAGTATAACTAATATTTTTAATTTATTTGTTTGCAGTTGGTATGCATTTCATTTCAATAAAATGGTAAATATATTTTTCAATTTTACTTTTATTTACTTGTGCAAATATAGATGTATACACATTTAGCTGGGGAAAATAAACAATTACAGTACGGTACCGGTACATAAGATTTCTTTAAATTGTGGCGATTAGTTTGGCAAAAATGGAGAAATGAAGACAATAGCAATGATAAGTGAAAGTGACTGTGGTTGGGGTAGGGTGAGTTGTCGAGGGGGGCCATTGACCTTGACGCGCGTGAATGAGATGGCAATGCGCGGCCGTACATTACGACTGACACGTACGATGGAGCATGGCGCCCGCCATTACCGTTTATTTTTGGCGTACCCCTAACTGGTTCGTTGCGTACAACCAAGGGGTTACGCGTACCCCAGGTTGGGAACCGCTGCTCTAGATCAAGACAAATGCTGAAATTCTGAGTAAAACTTTCTGCTGTTCTGTAAGATTTCTTCTATCTCACTCTTACTCTCTCAAAGGACGCTCCATGTCTGAACATATTCTATGTTTTATAGCATTTATGGTTGGTTCCTCAGTTTAGTGGCTGCGACAATGCGGTCATGTAGCCCCTATACTTTGGGGTGTTAATTGTGATGGCTGTATTAGTGTGTGTTATCTGTAATTCAGGTAAGGACTGCAGACGATCAATTTCATGTACTTCCTACTTTTGTTACCAAATGCTACCGTCAACGACACCTAGCCGCGAACTTGGCTTCTAGATGCTACCGCAACCAGCACCAGGCGACGAACGTTGGAACTGATAGAGCGTTAAACAAATCTAACTACAAATTTAGCTTCACACAAGTGTAGCTAGGGGAAGGTTCTTTTACAACCCATAAATCTATGACATGGGACCGCCGGCTTTACTTCCTCTCCGAAGGAAGGCATACTGAGGGATGTTTAACGCTCTTATAAATCCGACGACTTCGGCCTATAGCATTTATATCTGTGTTACCTACAGCAGTAGCTACGCTCGCTAACGCGCAGCCTTAAGGCATAGGGCCAAGCTCTCTGCGGACTCATTAGACGTGGGTTCGAGCCATACAGTCAGCCGTCCTTGAAATGGTTTTCCGTTTTCCCATTTCGGCTCCAGTCAAATGCTGGAACGATACCTTCTGACAAGTCACGGCCGCTTCCTTCCACATCCTTGCCCAGTTTCACTAGACTTCAATCAATTCATCTCTCATTAACTCCTCTCATGAGCTTGGAATCCGATCGAAAGAAATACCGGCCACATAGACTTTCATCGCATCTCATCCTCGACCCCGCTGAAAACGAGAATAGGAAGGGGTAGCGATTATGTGTTGGTTGTGTGTAGTATCTCCAACCCCCGAGTCCAACATAACATTGCAACCTGATTCTAGGCAAAATAACCGTGAACAAGGAACCTGTGCTCGCGGTTTTAAAGTCTACACTTAGTCCCTGTGTGTTATCTTATACGTATTTTTACTTACAAAATTAAAGCGTGTTTATCCTTGCTTTTGGAAGAGGATAGCCCTAGTGCTTTCGATTTCTTCAGTTGCTTACAGCATTTGATTCACAGCGTTAGGCTAATAATTTATCTCTAGCAATTTGTTATCCTGTTCTTGCCAATAACGTATACGAGCTTGGATGATTGGAGTGACTAACGATAGTGTGCAAAGAGGGTTTTCGGTAAATCGAATATATGATGCTGTGGTCCAATCTGTTAACTCAAAATCATTTAATTTTCTCCGGAATTTTGTTTCTGTCGTGAATTTCATTGCATGGTGCTTGTTGTTTAGGGATTGTAGGGAGCACTTCTTCGTATCATACAGTATAACTTATGCAGAACACGTCATCTACTTACCCACTCCAGTGAACGATTCCTTTTGCACCGTCCCAGGCAAAACTTGTCTCCCTAAGAGGGGTATACTTTAAAAATCCTTGTGCTTTATTGCATATCTCGTCGTTAAATTGAATATAATTTTGTTAAATGTTAGCCTAATTTGGCTATTTCCACTGTTTTATTTTTCAGAATTGTTGTTTTCCCTACTATTTGAATGGCTAGGTTAGATCTAAACGTTGCTGCAATTCTCAACCAACTTTCTTGTGTTTTTGACTGACATGACATTCTTAATAATTCTTCAATATTTTAATGTTAATGTTATTGATTTTACGTCCCTTTTAACTACTGAGACTTTTAGAGACACCGCGGTGCCGGAATTTTGCCCCGAAGGGAATCTTTAACGGTGCGAGTAAATCTAATGTCATGGCTTCCACGCAGTTGCGCACCCTCAAATGCCAACTGACGGCACCGGGATTCGATCCCACTATCTTAGGATCAGCAGGCGAGAACGTTACCGCTGAGCTACGCAGCCAGTTTCTTCAATATTTTGACCAACTCTAAGTGTAGCTATGTTGACTAATTGTCTTGTTGGGCACATATACAGCATTTGTGGCTTTCAGTAACACTCTTAAGGATGGGAGTTTTGGGTTCATATTTACTCATTTCATTTTTTCTGTCTTCGTAAAATTGTGTTCGATTTCTTTTAAATAGGGTAAAATCAAGTACAGTAGTCCCGTGACGAAATAAAGAGCCTACCTTTCTTAAAATTTAAAATTCATGCCAATGTTTAATCTATATAGACCTATCTAGAATAATGATGCAATTAAGTTGCTAATACTGACTTTTTAATTAGTTCGAAATATACCTGAAATTGTGTAGCCTAATATAGCACTACAGTTGGCAGCCCTTATGACTGAATATATTCTTAGTTCCATCTCTTATGGTACAGAATGCACATACAAAATTTGGTTGAAGTCCAATGGATGCCAGTTAGACATTGGATATATCAGCGCGCGTAAAATCATGTTGGCAACAATGTCATGTAAGTTATGTGTTGCTCAGAATTAATCTGAAATATTACTATCTTTTATAGTGCCAATTTTGGATGAAATCCATTTGTTAGTATAGAAGTTACGTGGATTTAACCGTTGGACCTATCAGCAGGCTTAGTATAATGTTGGCAGCAATGACGTACATTAGTTACTCCAAATTAATCCAGAATGTCAGGTATTTAACGTGTGCAAATTTAGAGCTGTTGGCTTGCATACTTTCTGATATAATGATCTTAGGGTTAAAAAATGAGAGTGCATTTATCAACAGCAGTTCTGCTGGCTCTTAAGAATACGCAGTCATATCTGTTATGGTACACATAGCACATACGGAATTTGGTTGAAATCCAATTGATAGTTTAGAAGTTACATGCATTTAAAAATTGGACCTATCAGCAGCTTTATAATCATGTTGCCAACACTGTCATGTATGGCGTCTGAAAATTAATATGAAATATTATTATCTATATGTGTGCCAATTTTGGAACATAACTTCTGAGATATCAATATAGAGCTCAAATTTCAATTGTGAATTTTCAGCAGTTGGTAGTACTGACGTCATTTTAAAATTTGGCCGTGAGATGTAGATATTTACTCATATCAAAATTAGTTTCGATAGCTCTAGCCGTTTGAGAATTGATAGGGGGAGAGACACACCGACAGAAGGACCGACAGACGGACGGACGGACGGACAGAAAGACAGACATCTGCCCGGGTGATCTCATAAGATTACTTTTTCATCATTTTAGCAAAATGTGAAAAGTAGGCTAATAATAATCAATGCCAATATTTATGACAGAAGCAGACACACGACTCATTTCCACATTACAAATATTTCTCATAAGCACCATATTTGTATGAGGGCGTGATGTGTTGGTGCAGTGATCAAACTGCTTGCATCCCACTAAAGGTGACAGGGTTCGATTCCCGGTTAATGGATGTGAAATTTTCAAAGTGAAATATCACGCCCCGTAGTTCGGATTGCTCGTAAATGAAAAATGAAGGTCCCGTGGCTCATGGTCGCGAGATTAACGGTCACTTAAAACTACAAGTTTATTTCCCTTTCCATTTAACAAATTTGTATTTGGAATTATTTACTGATGGTTGGGTCCTTAGTTTAGGAGCTGTGACAACGTGATCGTGTAGCCCCGTGTACTTTGGGTGAGTGTAGAATCTGTCTGATAACCGGTGTTAATTGTGATGACTGTATTAGTGTGTGTTATCTGTTTATAATTCAAGGAACGACTGCAGACGATAATTTCAAGTAGTTTCTAATTTCGCTACCAAATGCTACCGTCCACGACACATAGCTGTGAACTTGGCTACTACTAGATGCCATCGCAACCAGTGCCTGGTGACGAACGTTGGAACTTAAGAGCATTAATCAAACCTAACCTACAAATTTTGCTTCACACAAGTTTAGTTAGTAAAAGGTTCTTTTACATGCCATAAATCTATGACATGGGCCCGCCGGCTTTACTTCCCCTCCGAAGGAAGGTATACTGAGGGATTTTAACGCTCTTAAAAATATGACGACTTCGGCCGGGTTTGAACCCGCGACCTTAGGCATAAAAGCTCAGCATGCTACCAACTACGCCACCGAAGCCGCCAATTATTTACTGAATTTGCTGAATCATGCTTGCTTCTTAAACCTCACGTTCAATATTTGTAGCAATATTCATTTTAACCTCAGATCATCTTTCCAGGTTGCAACTTGGCTCAAATATAGTGCGTTCGAAAGTGTGCACCTCTATGCCAAACTCAATTCCGCTACATGTTACCGCCTTATTGCATAGTGGTTATCATTCTTGGCTGTTAACCACAGAGGCCCGGGTTCGATTCTTGGCTCTGGGGAGACAAAACTGAGAATAGGTGAGTTCGATTCCCACCTCAGCCATCCTAGAAGTGGTTTTCCTTGGTTTCCCACTTCAACTCCAGGCGAATGCAGGGATGGTTCCTAAATTAAGGCCACGGCCGACTCCTTCCCAATCCTCATCTGAATTACACATACACACACTAATACAGCTATCACAATAACACAGGTTATCAAACAAATTCGCTACTCACCCAAGTATACGGGGCTACATGACGACGATGTCGCAAAGCCTCTAAATGAATCAACAAAGCTACATTTTAACTATCTGAACAGCCTTCAGTCATTTTTAGCTTGTCGACAGTACGCCTGTCAGAGCCTGTCTCGGAGGTTGACTTTTGTTCAGCCATTATCCAGATTACTTGTGTTTGATATATAGCTAGGGCTATCAGACGTCCTTATTTATCAGGACATGTCCTGATTTTTTACCTCTGTCCTGACTGTCCTGATTTTATAGGAAATGTCCTGATTTTAAATCATTTAATTTTTATATTATAGTTTTTTATTTTGTCGTAATAAAAATAGACTGATTGACTTATGCGAAACAGCAAGAAAGAAAAGCTTCTTTAGCCTATGATTATTTGTCAATTAATTTCCAAAACCTGAACCTTTGTTAAAACCTTTGTTAATACCTGAACAATGTAAAACATTTTTATCAGTACTGTGTTTTTTTTTTTTTTGTTATTTTGTTTTGTTTTGTCTTAAAACGTTGGTCAGTTCTGTGCGTCTTGTTACTTTTTGTTATTGTTTTTTAATATTAAAATTTAATCCCTGCTTTAGGAAATATTTAAAAAAATTATATTTCCTGATTTTTCAATCAAATGTCGTGATTTTTTACTGTGCCCGTCTGGTAACCCTGTATATAGCAGACGTCAGCAAACGCTGATTCGTGAATCAGTGACGTTAACAACGTCGAGAGTACGAGTGCATGAGCCGCCGTATTTCTCCAACCAACCATCAGTAAAGCCCTGCGCGGATGCGGATATCCGCGGATAAACCCGCAGATATCCGCAACATTGTTCGCCATGCGGATATAGTTTGCATGGCTGTGCGGATAGCGGATAAGCTGCGGACAATGTTTTCAGTAAATTTGCGGATAGATTTTAGAATACAATCCGAACTTGTTGAATATCATTACTAAGACCCGGATGTTTATGACATATCATTATTTTCCGTTATGTTTCTATTTTTCATGACAAATGTAGGATGATGATTTACGTTAATCTCATTCAAATTATGTCATTAAACACAATTAACACTCCGAAATGAAAAGAGTTGCAATTCTGCTCGTATAAAATGTATTTTAAACATAGAATTTGACATACATAGCCTAAGGAAACGACTTTCTCCTCAAAACTAAATGTGTTGCTTTAATATTTTTATATCTAATTGAAAATATTATTGTAATGCTAGTAGATTCGGATAACAAACGTGCGGATGCGGGGCGGAAGCGGATAACAGTCGTTCAGATGCGGAGCGGATGCGGACAACAGTCGTGCGGATGCGGGGCGGAAGCGGATAACAGTCGTTCAGATGCGGGGCGGGTGCGGATAATAGTCGTTCAGATGCGGGGCGGAAGCGGATAACAGTCGTTCAGATGCGGGGCGGGTGCGGACAACAGTCGTGCGGATGCGGGGCGGAAGCGGATAACAGTCGTTCAGATGCGGGGCGGGTGCGGATAATAGTCGTTCAGATGCGGGGCGGAAGCGGATAACAGTCGTTCAGATGCGGGGCGGGTGCGGACAACAGTCGTGCGGATGCGGGGCGGAAGCGGATAACAGTCGTTCAGATGCGGGGCGGGTGCGGATAATAGTCGTTCAGATGCGGAGCGGATGCGGACAACAGTCGTTCAGATGCGGAGCGGATGCGGACAACAGTCGTTCAGATGCGGAGCGGATGCGGACAACAGTCGTGCGGATGCGGGGCGGAAGCGGATAACAGTCGTTCAGATGCGGGGCGGGTGCGGATAATAGTCGTTCAGATGCGGAGCGGATGCGGACAACAGTCGTTCAGATGCGGAGCGGATGCGGACAACAGTCGTGCGGATGCGGAGCGGATGCGGACAACAGTCGTTCAGATGCGGAGCGGATGCGGACAACAGTCGTGCGGATGCGGTGCGGAAGCGGATAACAGTCGTTCAGATGCGGAGCGGATGCGGACAACAGTCGTTCAGATGCGTGGCGGAAGCGGATAACAGTCGTTCAGATGCGGGGCGGATGCGGACAACAGTCGTTCAGATGCGGGGCGGAAGCGGATAACAGTCGTTCAGATGCGGGGCGGATGCGGACAACAGTCGTTCAGATGCGGAGCGGATGCGGACAACAGTCGTTCAGATGCGGAGCGGATGCGGACAACAGTCGTTCAGATGCGGAGCGGATGCGGACAACAGTCGTTCAGATGCGGGGCGGATGCGGACAACAGTCGTTCAGATGCGGGGCGGAAGCGGATAACAGTCGTTCAGATGCGGGGCGGATGCGGACAACAGTCGTTCAGATGCGGGGCGGAAGCGGATAACAGTCGTTCAGATGCGGGGCGGATGCGGACAACAGTCGTTCAGATGCGGAGCGGATGCGGACAACAGTCGTGCGGATGCGGAGCGGATGCGGACAACAGTCGTTCAGATGCGGGGCGGATGCGGACAACAGTCGTTCAGATGCGGGGCGGAAGCGGATAACAGTCGTTCAGATGCGGGGCGGATGCGGACAACAGTCGTTCAGATGCGGGGCGGAAGCGGATAACAGTCGTTCAGATGCGGGGCGGATGCGGACAACAGTCGTTCAGATGCGGAGCGGATGCGGACAACAGTCGTTCAGATGCGGAGCGGATGCGGACAACAGTCGTTCAGATGCGGAGGGGATGCGGACAACAGTCGTGCGGATGCGGGGCGGAAGCGGATAACAGTCGTTCAGATGCGGAGCGGATGCGGATAACAGTCGTGCGGATGCGGGGCGGATGCGGATCAAGGCCGTGCGGATGTTGGCAGGATGCGGATAACAGCCATGCGGATGCAGAGCGGATGCGGATAACAGTCGTGCGGATGCGGGGCGGAAGCGGATAACAGTCGTTCAGATGCGGAGCGGATGCGGATAACAGTCGTGCGGATGCGGGGCGGATGCGGATCAAGGCCGTGCGGATGTTGGCAGGATGCGGATAACAGCCATGCGGATGCAGAGCGGATGCGGATAACAGTCGTGCGGATGCGGGGCGGATGCGGATCAAGGCTGTGTGGATGTTGGCTGGATGCGGATAACAGCCATGCGGATGCAGGGCGGATACGGATAACATTTTGTTTATCGCGCACAGGGCTCTAACCATCAGACCACATGGGTTCTGGTCGACACTAATATGGCGTAGGCCTATGGAGGAAGGGAAGGAAGGAAGTTTTGTGACCGTTAATCTCACGACCATGAGCACGGGACCTCCTCTTTTTACGTGGAATCTGAACCACAGGACATGGCTTTCCACTTTTAAAAATCTCACATGCGGGAATCAAATCTAGTCCGCCTGGTGAGAGGTCAACAGGTTGACCGCTGCGCCATCACGCCCCTACGTATGAGACTAGAGCCAACTGCCTTAAGAAGCAGGCAGAGTGGGGACTGCTCTCCCCAGGCTTGATCAAATCCTGTGGTACCACAGCCTATGAAAATCCTACAGAGGTAACGCGTCGAGAACCCTCGACTGTTAATCTTGGATTTCCTCACCAGGGCACTGCCTGGCAGCCATCACGTCAATTTCTAAAATCCCTGACGGAGACGGGAATCGAACCCGGCGTATCGGGGTTAGAGGCAGGTGCACCACCCCAATACCACTGGACCAGCCGTACACATGACCAGTTGGTGTAAAAATCTCCCATTAGCGCTGCGTTGTTTGAGTCGTCTGTTGGTCCCCACTTCTCCTCTGCATTTAGCTACTAAAGTCTGTTCGCCGAGTCGAGATAGTGGAAGTAATCACAGGGCTGCCCTCAAGGGGTGCATAGAGCTGTGCTTGTTGAACGTAGGCCAACTTCAGTGCTGTGTATAGCCTACATGTTGTGAAGCGGGCTGACTTATCGGTTACATGATACAACGCGGTTTATTTATGGTTCGTTTATGTATTTATTTATTTAATTAATTAGTTCTTAACTGCTTATGACAGGCGATAGTATACAGTGCAGCACAGCACTAAGTGCAGCAAGTCTTATTTTTTCTAGGGCTACGGCATGACTAATGATCTCGGGGCTTCTTGGCTACCCCTGTCCGGCAGAGCCGATGACGTGAACTGGGCGTGTTTCCTTTCCAGGCAGTCAAGTGACCACGTGCAACTATTTACACGCACTATCTCGACTCGGCGAATAGACTTTAGTGTCATATGCCGTGTTCTGCTGACCACTGCAGTACAACACCGACTTCATGTGATCAAATACGGACTTCTAATCACTACGTTGTTGTTGATTCTTTAGGGACTTTGCAACATCGTGGTCATGAAGCACCGTGTACTTGGGTGTGTGGAGACGTTGTCTTGTGTCACTGTGATGTCTCTACTATTGCTTGTAATTGAGGTAGGATTTGGATAGAAGGCAGCCGTGGCCTTAAGTTAGATACCATACCGGCATTTGCCAGGAGTAAAAGTGTAAATCCACGGAAAATCTCTTCCAGGACTCACCTTTTCTCAGTTTTGCCTCACAAAGCTGAGTGTACCCCATTCCAACCCTCAGACCAGAATTTAATTTCTTGGCAGAGCCGGGAATCGAACTCGGGTCTCCACGGAGACAGCCAAGACAAATCACTACGAAGGAGAGGTTTACTGGTGAGAGTGAGAGGTGGTGGTAAGTTTGAAGATTGTCCCACTCTTAACCCTCCACCGTTTTTCATGATTTCGTTTTGACATAAATTAAACTCTGTGTGATATGAGATAGGGAATGTGAATGTGAAATGTGAATTAATGAGAAGGGATGTATACTGAGATCTTTTAATCTTGAGGTTGTTTGAGCTTCACACTTCATCTGTCATGCAGTATGAGATATTTCTGTCAGAAGCACGTTAGACGGAGAGTTTCACAAGGATTTTAATATAATCGCATGGCCAGATCTTCTCCTGCAGGTTCGTTAGTGAGGTGAGTTTGGGGAAAGGTCCGCTTCTCGGGCTCACATCGTGCTACTTCCTCTGTGTTTTTCTACACTTACTTCAAGCAAATGCTGGGCTGATCACATCGATTCCCGGCTCTGCCAAGAAATTTTAATTCTGGTGTGAGGGCTACAACGGGGTACACTCAATCTCGTGATGCAAAACTGTGAAGAGGGTGGTTTAATTCACACCTCAGTCATCCTGGAAGTGGGGTTAGTGGTTTCCCTACTTCTACTCCAAGCAAATGCTGGGATGGTTCCTAACTTAAAGCCACAGGCGCCTTCTTTCCAATCCTATCCCCAATTTAGAAATACACACACTAGTACATCCATCACAATGACAAAGGTTATCACACAAATTCGACATATACACTCAAATACACGGGGCTATAACCACGATGCTGTACCCCCTAAAATAAGCAATAACATTACAACTACACATCTCTCCCCAAGTGGCGTCTGACAACAATCACGGGGCATGTGTTGAGTACTTGCACCTGGCTCCTCGCAGTGTCTTCTCTCCACCCTGTGGAGTAGCCGTGCGCGTTAATTCGCTCACCGCGACTACAATGGGGAACTGCAGCAAGTCCAGAGATCGGAGCTTCGAATCCTGGTGGGATAGTACCTTATTTCAAGTGCCATGGTACCCACTCTCTCCCCGACCCTAATAATTACAGTCAAACTCGCTATTACAGGCACCATTACAGGTTATCAGATAAATTCACCCACACCCAAGTACACGGGGATGATGACTAAATCTCTTCTAAACCCCAAATACAAATTAACAACTGCTTTCTCTCCTTCACGGCTCATCACTTACCAACACAACATTGTGTTCACCTATCGACTCATCATTTCCTTCACTCACTCACTCACTCAACCAACATTTAATTATTCTTCTTTTTCTGACTGGTTGCGTGGCTCACCGGTAACAGTCTCGCCTACTGATCGCAAGGTTGCATGATCGAATCCTGGTGTAGTCAGCTGGCATTTGAGGGTTAGCAAATGCGAGGGACCCGTGTCAGCAGATTTACTGGCACGTTAAAGATCCCTTTCGGGGCAAAATTCCGGCACCCCGCCGTCTCTAAAGTCCTTAGTAGTTAAAAGGAACGTAAAACCAATAACATTATAATTATCTTGTTCTTCTTCTTCTTATTATTATTATTATTATTATTCTTTACGAAGAGGCCTGCTATGTACCACGCGCCAATTTCAATTCTTCACTGTTGTTTACTGTTCCGTTTTTCCCAATATTTTTTCATTCTTGGACTATGCTGCTGCCTTCTGTCCTCCGACCACTTCACTCCAGGTTTCCTTACCACTCCTCTCTGGAATCCTTTTCTTTCGAAAAATATCTCTGAAAAGACCAGAATATGACCATGTCTGCCCTATTCCTTATTGACAAAGTTTAATATAAGTAGTGGGATGACGGGAAAGCTACGGCACTTCTTTTTGAACCCTCCTCGTATCGGCCCCGAACCTGATATCTCGCTAACCAAACATGGGATTAGAACATACAGGTGTCCTAGCACTCGTAGTGACGCCCCCTACTTTCCTATAGCCTCTTTATTTAATTAAAATACCAAAACTAAAAGGTCATTCGCGAGTAGTGGGGTAGTGTTGGTTTTCTCAAGTCGCGCTCGTGCTTGAATATGTATGCCTATGTTGGGAAAGGGTTAGGTGGTGGGAAAGGAGTAGGGTCGAGTGAGGGGTCGTTTAGATGGTATTTTTTCCTCTCTATGTGATGGTGAGGTTATTTTTTAAAATGGATGGAATTTGGAAACGCCATTTGGGGTAAACATGGTGTTTTGCCATTTTGGCGATGAGTGTTTTTTGTATGCCTACGAACTTGAGAGGTTTTGTAAGAGGGCGGGCTTTTACATGATTATTTATAGATGAGGATTTTAATATTTATTAAGAACCATTAAAACTCATAGGTCATGCGCTTTTTTACTATCTCGGTAACCAATAATCGGATTTAAACATATGCGGTGTCGTAGGACTCGTGGTGAACCCCCCCCCCCCTTTCCTATGGACGTTTTATGTCCACTCTAAAATAATGCAAGGTTGTAGGTTCTACGTTACCTAGGAACTTGTGAGCCCCTGCGACCTTGGAATGGAAGGAGTCATGCTAGGAGGGCGTGCTTGGATTCGTTTTTTTTTCCCGTCTCGTTGCGCTCTTTACGGGAATGTAGGTGTCGAAAAGCTGAACATAGGGTTTTGGGTCTAAAAATGCGTTTTTCCCATTTTTGCTGATTTTTGGAAAACGGAAAACGTGATGATGACGTGCGTGATAGTATTTTTTTCGTCTCTTTATTCTCTTTACGGGGATATAGGTATGGAAAAGGTAAAAAGCTGGAAACATGTTTTTTATGGAAAAGGTGTTTTTGTTCATTTTCGAGTTATTTGGAAAACGAATGAGGCGATTTTTATGACGGGCATGTTAATGTATTTATGTCGTTGTTCTCTTTACGGGAATGTAGGTAGGGAAAAGCTGAAATCATGGTTTCCGTCATTTTTTTTTCGAGATCGTTGAGGAAACTGGGGAAAAAGTAAGAAACCAGATTTGAAGTCACGTTATGTTAAGCGCTCTGATGTTGGTAAAACACCTATGCATTATTATTATTATTTGACATGGCTTGCCTGGGCTCACACGCAGAGAGAGAACTTGCTTGATGAAATGAGAATTGAAAGCATTGAGGCTGACCCACGGCGAGCCAGACAGACAGTGGTCTTATCATCGTACGTGCCTCGCAGCAGCGAGATAAGTGGTAGGTGTCATTATACAGTGTGCAGCTTTATACTGTGTATGTCATAGCCTTGGTTCATTATGGACTCATCATGCAACGCAAAGTTTGAAACGATGGGTGGGTGTATAACATCATGATAAAAGATTGGCATGGGCTTGAACAAAGAGGTTATTGGACATGTAATAAACAAAAGGGTGGGATTAATGACAGGTCATATGATACATCTTTTTGGAAATGGATTTTTTTCTAAATAAATAAATAAATAAATAAATAGGTTTTTATTACAAAAAATTATGTTTATTGACCCATGAATTAAACGTGGAAGGAAACCCTAACCACTTTACAAAATATTTTGCACCTTTGACTTTAATTACTCGTTCAATGAGATAATCGTTGGGATATAATGTTTTTGCACTTCTTCATAATAGAATCGTCCCTGAATGGGTTGACCGCTCTGATCTTCTAAGAGATACGTCACTGGTTGACCTATCTTGACTTGGCGAATTTTAAAAATTTCTGTCGACCATTGTGGAGTATACGATTTTGAAAACACACTTCTATGTTTACTGATGCGAATAAAATCTCCAATTTTAAGGCGATGTCACCTTGGGTCGACCCTTTTTATAGGGTTAAACAGTCTATTGAGTCTGGGTAGGTTCTTGGTGACGAGGCGAGGTTTCATGCCGATGGTGGAATGAATGGTGTTGTTGTAGCGTGACATAAGTTGAGGTAACCAGTCTATCCATCGATAGGAACCATGTATTGTAAACTCTTTCCACATATAACTTTTTAATGTTCGATTGAAGCGTTCAACTACGCTAGCTTTGAGATTGCTATAGGTGGTGTAATGGTGAATATCCTTAGATTTGAGAAAACTGAAGAAATCCTCGTTGAAAAATTCTTTTCCCTGGTCGGTTTGTAACAAGTGAGGTTGACGTTTTGATTGTTCAATAATATGTTGAAAGGCCTTTGTGACTAAGACACCAGTTTTATTTTTTACTGGTTGGACAAAAGCCATTTTGGAATAGACATCAATGACGGTCAACATATAGCGTACACCGTCGTTAACGTTAGAATAAGGTATCATTTCAACCAGGTCTGCCTGCCAAAGTTCATCGATTCCTTTGGAAATGACACGACGACGTTCATAAATGCGTCGGGCTGGTTTATGCAATTCATGAGCAATGCCCACTTTGATGGGGGATGGCTTATAAGATAATTTTAGCATCTCGGAGTTGTTGTTCAATGTGGTCGATTTCTGCCTCATGTCCAGTGTGACCAGCTTGTTTTGATGCATGAAGCAAGTATAAGCGCTCTACTAACTGATTGGGATTATTCCAAAAGGTTATATCTAGGTAGGGTTTTAATTTCTTAAACCTTACACCAGAGGCAGAGTGATGTTTTTGCTTACCAAAGATGTTTGCAATGATGGTTTTATATTTTTGGGATATATTGGCATTGACCTGTTGAGAGGATTTATAGTTTCTTTTTTGAGCGTTGGTGTCTAATAAAATGGATTTATATTTAGCAAGATCCTCGGACGTAAAATCTTGTGGAGAGGGGGTGCGAGAAAATAGCAGCTTTAACAGACCTGGTGTTAATTTATAGTTGATCTTTTTAATGACAGCTTTCGTACGAGCAAATTTAATGGATGAATCCCCAATTTTAAAAACTATCATTCTCATAGCGAACACCATACGTGGTATCTGTCTTTCCAATAAATAGAAGGGTCAGATACGGTTCCAGGGTTGCCCCATAATGTTCGATTAAAATGTTTTTGAGCTGAGCTTTATTTTGAGGGGTTGCCAAGACTTGTGAAAACGGAGACGATGTGAGGAGGACGGTGTTGCCACTATGACGGAAGATTTTTGTATTGTTTTTAGAAACTGTTGAAGGGGTGTGGATTTTTTTCTTTCAGGACTAAATACGCTTTCGCTTTCACTTTCACTTTGTTAATGTTGTTCTTCTTCTTCCTGTTCTTGATGTTCTTGTTCACTAACATTAGAGGAGGAGGAGGATTTTACCTGTCGTGTGGAATCTGTTTGAGTAAATTTTGAACTTGTTATGGGTTTGGTTTGAGAGGTAGCAGCAGCAGTAGCAGCAGAAGCATTAGGTTTGAATCTCATGGGATCAACCGATGATGGAGCATGTTTTATCATGGGTAAAGGATTGACGTTTTTTAAACGTTGCAATTCACGAAATTTATGTCGAATCGTATTTTGAGCCTCAATAATACGCTGCATGATTTGAACATGTTTCTTGTACCCTATGGCGTTCGCCATGGTAAAGGTAAAGACACACTAACAGGAAATGTCCAACCCTGGGTCTCTTTAAACAGAAATAAAATGATCAAAACCCAAGCGATAACGTCCCTCACATCGTTCACTCTGTTTATTTATGACCAAACAGGCATGGGGATGATGGTTCCAACACGAAGCACACAATTGCGTGAAAGCTGTAAAGGACATATCTGGATTCACATGATCTTGAAATATATGATAGAGATTTCTAGAGTCTTGGCGGAAGAGAACGATGGGATTGGCATTGTCACGAATCAACTGTTTGGGGATTTTGGAATAGATCTGAGCCAGATAAAAACAATCCACTTGTTTATTGCGTCCCATACTAAAATACTCTTGAATGGCAATATCATCAAAAATTATAATGGAATCTGGTTGAATGCGGTCTGGTTGAATGACATCTTGAGGTGAGGTGAATGTAAAATAGCCCATGGCTTATTTAATTAACGAAGACATAATTTGTTCCAGATACACGTACAGAGGCTGGTACACGGATTTGGCAAAAATATAAATATTTTGAAATCGTAGGCCATGAGGCGCGGTAATAATGTTCAGCAAAACATTGGTCTTTCCACAACCCGAAGGCCCTACCATAATACATCGAACGGTAGATGGGAATAGGGTGCCATGACGTTTAGGTTCGCACACGGACAGTGATAGCTCTGAAACCAAATCAGAGACGGGCAAAGCATGGGATTGTTTCATTAATTCCATTGTGTCGATGACTGAGTTTTTTTCATGTGTGTATAAGGTGTATATATATAGGCAAGTGGTGAGTAGGATAGGTTAGTTAACGTCTATCACCATGGACGTGTTTGGGCGAGCTCGTGTAACCATGGCCACGGCCGCCTCTTTGTCAAAACAGTCACGAGAGGTGGCAACAAAAAGCTATGTCGATCGCAAAGTGCAAAGTGTCTATCACATGGCCTCGAGACTAACCGCTGAGGGCTATTCAGCCAATCATCATCGTATTATTGATGTGCAAGAGCCTCGAGACGAAAATGATGTCTGCACGAAACGTTATGTGACCTATCAAATGAAAAGGCTTTATAAATTTGTCCCATCTGTATTTTTAGTGTACCTGTCAAATCAAAAACTGGACAATGACAGAAACCATTCCCCACCACCACTGGTGAATGATGATCTTACCTATATGCTAGCTTCCGGTTTAAGTCATTATCGATTGCATTATGATGGTGTAATTCATATTAAATATGCCATGCCTGATGAGAAACATTTAAAAATACAACTAAACGGTGATAGAGTGTTGGCCCACAACCATCAAAGAGTAAATGTTGGAGATGAATTATCCTTTCATCTTATGCTTACGTTTGAGGAAAAGGAAGCTGGGAAAACGGTGAATGATTTTCCGCTTTATATAGAATTGGAATATACTGCTATGAAATAAGGTTCTCTACGTTAGTTGTTATCGAATGTTTGCTGTGAAAGGTTCACCAAGTAGCAGCTTGGTGAAAAAAAGATATGCCATGAACATGAAAAAAACAAATCTCAAAAAGAGAAAAAAGCCAGGTCGGGAACCAAGTCGATCTGCCTCACACCCAGTGTTAAAACGTAAAAAAACAAAAAAAATCTAAAAAGAGTGGCTATCGAAAAAGCTTTACAAGCGGTGCGATTGTCTACAGCTCCGAAATCGCAGCATCATGTATCGATAAAAAGAAAAGGAAGAAAGAAAAAACGTGGGCGAGTCATTCCTGTTGCTAAGCGTGGAGGTTTTTTGCCGGCTTTATTTGCAGGGTTGGCAGCTTTGGGGTCCCTTTTGGGTGGTGCCAGCGCTGTAGCGAAAACCATAAAAGCCGTTCGAGCAAGGCAAGCAACAACTCAAAGAAAGCGAGCGACACAATAAAACGTTAGAAGCCATTGCGATGGGAGCTAGAAATGGCAATCCTTTAAAGCCAGTCTTTTATCCACAAGGTAGTGGCCTACCGTCTAAGAGAAAAAATGTCCATCTTCGATAAGCGCTTAAGGCAACTGCCTCGTCATTCCATGACCCATGAAGAAGTGAAAAGCTATGCCAAACAACTAAAGATTTCTCATTTTCGAGGTGTATTTATGCGAAATGAATTACCCAAAGCACCGTGGAAAGAAGAACGAGCCATGATGAATTTAGATGGTGATGCAGGCCCAGGAACCAGGAACCCATTTTGTAGCCTATGTGAAACAAGGTTCCACACTATGGTACTTTGACAGTTATGGAAATTTACCACCCCCGATCGAGTTGCTACGTTATTTGGGAAACCGGGTAAAGATATTCTATAATGTGAATCGTCAACAAACCTTTGACAGTCAAGAGTGTGGCCGTTTGAGTTTACATTTTTATATAAGAGGTCGCGTTAAGCCAACGACCTTTACCGTGCACAGTCGCGGGCCTGAAGTGTCCCTGGATTCCCCCCCATTGATTTGCATCCCGAACAATCCTATGTGCTAGGATTAATTTCATTGGAAAGCTACAATAGAATTTACAATATTCAACTGGATATTAATGACAAATTTTATTATGATGATTATATGTTGAGACTACCCCCTGGAGGTTTTACCATAGACGATGAGCATGAAGCCATTAGCGTGTCGATGATAAAACAATTTGGTGTCAAACCATTTGCGGATGGGACACACAAATTTGAACTTACAGCCAATACAATAACTCATCGCTGTCGTATTTTCTCTACGTTTAACATTGACTTTGAAACACGAGTTCATGCTATTGGTCCTTTACTAGGATTTAAACCAAGAGTGTTGGCAGCTCACCAACCCCATGAATCAGATTATCCAGTGAAATTCATCGAGGACCATCACATTTCTGTGACTTGCAATATTATTAGAGACATATTTACGAATCAAGAACAAAGCCATTCCCTGTATGATTTTATTGTCACCTCTCCTTGCGGCTATATTATTCGTGAAAACCCTTCAGTGGTTCTATATCATCCTGTGTGTGTCAGTGATATTAGTAATATTACCTTACGCTTAGTGAATAGAAACCAACAACTGATTGCTTTGGACGCCAACACCCCTGTGACCTACAAGTTGGTTTTAAAGACGCTATGAAATGTATCTATAAAGCAACAACAACGTCTACGAGGTCGGTTAGTTGCCCGCCGTGTATGAAACGGTTGACACGAGTAAACCGACAACGCTTACAACGCATTGGTTATACGCTACACCCCAATCATGAACAAAGAGCTGTTGCAAGTGTTAAATCCCATACAAGTGGAAGATGGCGTCGTGCGCATTGATATGCATTCCTATCAACCTCAAGCAACAGGACTGAATAACAATGACGAGATTCAATTCATCATGAACAATCAAGATATTTTTACTCTACCTCATGAAAGTGTTCTTTAAATTGAGGGTAAATTGATGAAAGCAGATAGCAGCACACCCACAACGTCTGCGTTGGCGGATCATGGTTTGGCTTTTCTGTTTTCTGAAGTACGTTATGTGATAAATTATATTGTCATAGATATGACTCGAAATGTGGGCATGACTAGTCTTATGAAATTATATCCATCCTATAGCGAGGAGGAAAGTGAAACGCTTTCTATGGCAGGATGGTGTCCCAACAGTAGCAATGACTGGCTAGTTCATACCGATGGCACTTTAACAGGCTTCCTACCCTTAAAATTACTCCTTGGCTTTGCCGAAGATCACAAGCGTATTATTTTAAACGCAAGACAAAGTTTGTATCTGGTGAGAGACCGCAGTGATTATAATGCACTGACCAAGTGATAGACTCAAAAATTCAACTGCTTCGATTACTATGGAAAGTGCCCCATGTGACGCTATCGGATCGTAAAAAGCTAAGCATGTTAAATTTGGTGCAAAAAGATAAAGCCATGCCTATCGCCTTTCGAAGTTGGTGTCTACATGAATACCCCTTGCTACCTACCACAGACACACATAGTTGGAGTGTCAAATTGGCTCGCTCTACCGAGAGACCCCTCTATGTTATTATTGGTTTTCAAACCAATAGAAAATACCAACAAAGCAAAGATGTCACCTTGTTTGATCACATTCACTTGAGAAATATACGACTATTTTTAAATAATGTTTGCTTTCCCTATGAGGGGTTGGAACTCAATTTTTCAAAAAATAAGTTTGGTCCCCTTTATGTCATGTTTGCTAAATTTCAATCGTCTTATTATGAAAAACAGGATTGTCCTATGTTGTCGCCACAAGGGTTTAAAGCAAAAGCACCACTGATTGCTTTCGACTGTTCGTATCTAGAAGAATCTATGAAAATCACCACCATAGATTTAAGGGTAGATTTTGAAACACAAGAAAATGTCCCAGACCATACCAGTGCCTACTGCTTGATTATTCATGCTAGACAAGTGAAATATCATCCTTTGTCCAATTATGTCACCAGCATGTAAGCTATCTGTGGTCGAGTGAAAAAAAAAAGATCATCATTCATAGGATTGATGATAAGCGTCTGCATGCACAGTATCTGTTGCGCTCTGGCACTGTGCGCACATACAACAACAACCAACATCATGTGTCCCTCAATAAGCAACAGCAACAACAACAACAACAACAACAACAACGTGACAGACAAACCATGGAATTTAAAATGTGAATTTAATCGTCTGAAAACTTTTGAAACATGGACAGTTCCCTTTATGGATTGTGGAGAATTGGCTGCGAGCGGATTTTATTACTTAAAACGTGGGGATGTGGTCAAGTGTATTTTTTGCAACATTGAAATTGGAAACTGGGAAATAGGGGATCGACCCTTTAGCGATCATCAGCGATGGAGTCAATCCTGCCCTTACCTCAATCGCTATGATGTGGGCAATATTCCATGGAGTATGAATTATCCTGTTATTGTACCAGACCCTGCAAAACTAGGAGATACCTGTGGACCGTATGTGCAAACTATTCATTTGAATGCTGTTCCAAATTAAGCCAACAAACTTTGTAATAAAAGTGTAAGTGTTTTTATGTTATGAATAAAACCTCAAAAATATTTAGCTGTTGTTTAATTCATTTGTTTCTTTTTTTTTCTAAAGTCCTTTGAGTTGCCATGTTAAACCATGGCATGGGTAAGTTGTAGATTAGACGTCAATGAGGTAACAAGTAAAAATAAAAGCATGATGCGTACACTCATCGTGGATTGTCAGGGGTTTAAAATTGCAGACAACAAATTTATATTTAAGGAAGTATCTTTTATCGATTGTAGTACGTTTTGGGTGTCTAACCCTATTCATTTGGTGTTTAAACCTCCCTATGCTTTCGAGTTGCTTAGTGAAAAAGATATAAAACAGAGCCAATGGATTGAAAATCATTTGCAGTTAGCATGGAAAAAGGGTGATATTTCTTACAAGTATCTTGACATCGTCATGAAAGCCCATTTGTCCGCGGCCAATGTCTTATTTGTTAAAGGGAGTGAAAAACGCCAGTGGCTTCAACCATTTTTACCCTATCACTGTCAATGTATTGACATTTTAGATCTGGGTTGTCCATCCCTGCAAACGCTCATGGACACTTGTCCTTGCGACAATATTCAGAATAAAGCCTTAGCGCATGCATGGCAATTGTTTCATTGGCTCACCACGAGTGCATGTTGGGAGTTGTTCAATAAAATTAAAACTGAAAGTGTATCGTCCAATGATAGCAGTGAGACGTGTACACGTGAGGTGATAACATCAACGTTATAGACATGGACGCCACTACAATCGACAAGGCTATTGGAAAGTTCTTTGTGTGCATGAAAAAACTGATTAGCTTTACACAACATGAATTATTAGCACTACCTAAATCATTTCTTTTTTATGTTGCTGCCAACGCTGTCAAAGAAATTTGGGAAAAGGCGCCTGCCGAGTGGACTAACGACTCTGTATTGAGTGAACTACAACCATGCAGTCATTTTTCCCATCACAAGCAATTAACCATGGCAAAAATACCTTCCATTCGACAGTGTGCCACATGCCAATTAATGAAATTATATCATGGTCATAAAACTCAGTGTAAAGACATTGTTTCATCATTCCATGGCTGTCATGCGGAAAACAACCACCACCTACCATGCTCGTCAGCAGCCGCCGACAAACAACAACAACAACAACAACAGCAAGAACAAGAAGAACAACGAGAAGAACAACAAAAAAAGTGTTTTTCACCGATTGAAACCTCTATGTCCCAGGTGTACTGGCCGTGGAATTATTGATAACATCATTAAAAACTTACCATTCGAAGCTCACTTGCCTGCTTACAGCTTCTGCGGCCCTGGTACTCGTCTTCAAGATCGTTTGAGGAGAGGGGATATGGGAATCAATGCTTTGGATCATGCATACCTTAATCACGATACAGCCTATGAAAACAGTGATCCCACACTAAGACGCATTGCCGACAAAGTCTTGTTAAGCATTGCCAAGCAACGATTAACAGCTTCAGATGCCAGTCTAGCAGAACGAATGGCAGCATTTATAGTGATTGGTGCTATGAAGAGCAAATTACTTTTATCTAGATATGGACTTTAACGTAATGAATTTATTTTAAAAAAATGTATAGTATCACTGTTATCATAACAAAAAAATAAATAAAAAGACAAGAGTCCATGTTGTGTTTTTTTCATTATTATTATTCACTCTTAGTTTCATTATTATAATTATAAATAAAATGAATAAAATGTTATAAATGACAAACAAATAAAAAGGGACAGCAGTGCATCGTTATAAAAATTACTAATTGTAGTAAATCTATTTTTCAATCACAAACAATAAAAAAGGACAAAAGTCCATTATTTTAACTAATAGTTTTATCATTATTATTATAAAAAATTATATATACATGGTAATTGCACTAAACCTATTTTTTAAATCACAAACAATCAAAAAAGGACAAAAGTCCATTATTATTCATCAATAGTAACATCATTATAATAATAATAATAATAATAATAATAATAATAATTAAAAATTGCATAAAAATTGCTATAAATGCTATTTTAAATCACAAACAATAAAAAAAGGACAAGAGCCGATTATTATTATTATTATTATTCATAAAGTAAGTTGAAACGTCATGTGCTTAAGGCTCGCTTGTTGTTGATCTGACAACCCCTCATGCACTGCAACCACAGGTAAACCAAAATCATGTTTTAAAAGTACGTGACACTGGCGTATGAAATCTTTATCTACTCTAGAACCAGTTTTTGTTAAACGCTTATTATTGAATAAAATAACATGTTATTAGAATTTGAAAAAAAAAAAAAAGGTGTAGTGCAAAACCATGTCTGCAGTAAAGGCAATGTGACGTTAACTTTAAATTATTTATTTATTTATTTATTTATTTATTTAGTAAATAGTGTTTAATAGATTTCTTGTTAAAAATATGTATCTCTCTAACTTTTATTTCTTACTTGTAGCTGTGGTGCACAAAGGAGTGCTGAATGAACACGCGAGCCTTAAGTGCATAACGTTTCAACTTATTAAAAAAACTATTTATGTACATGAAAAGTAAAAAAGGTAAACTAATTATAAACATGCATCATAGGCATGATTCTATTCACGTAGCCTAAGGCTAAAAAATCTCCAATTAAGAGAACTTACAAAAATTAGCATTCACCTATGCTCATCATAGACATCATTGTATTGACATGACTTAAGGTTCAAAAAACAAACAAAAAATTCTACCATTAAGCACAAGTTTAGAAAATTTATTATTATTATTTATCATCGTAAACGTTGAGCAACAATTAATAAACGTCAAACTTTTGAGCACTAAAAAATAATTTTATTTTATTATAGTTATTGCAGAGTAGGCCATGAATAAACAAAAAGTCACGGCTAGCGTACAATGATTATTCGTTTTCTATTTTTACAAAACGAACCATGCAACGATTATTTTTTTCACCCTCATAGATTAAAAAGACAGGGTGAATACTGGAATTGACATCTTCCATGACATTATCAGGTAGGTTATTAAATCGTGTGGGAAGAAATGTCTCAAAATCTTGACAAATGCAAAGAGCGTGTTCACCAAATTTGGTTTTTAGTTTTTGAATTTTATGTATGCGAAAGGGTGTTTGCGTAGGCAATTCACTCATTTTCTTGCGTGCAAAGCCACAATCTTGACCAATGGCGTTCAAGGCGTCCATGGTTGTCTATAACCAAAGAAAAGAGTGTTACTTTCTAACACTCTCGTTCTTATATTACATCATCAACAACAACAACAATAACTTTGTCTGTACATCAAAGTGTGTTGTTGTTTTTTTTTTAAGCCTGAGTGTTTATGACCTAAAGTTGTAGATAGATATTATTGGATAAATTAACAAAAATATAATAATAATGTTTGTATCATTTTCAGTCAAAACATACATTTGGAAATTATTTAATAGGAAATGTTTTATCCAAATTAAGTGTGAATCATTTTCAAGATCTCTTGGAGGTAAATGTATGTCTCTGTTGTAAATGGGAATTAGCCTATCATCCCTTTGTCGAATGACTTGTATTCGTTTGCCCTGTTGTTGTGCAAATTCACACTGCATTCTGTTAAATAAATAGTATCAACAGATACTAAGAGCAAACATCTGAATGCTGTTGGTAACCTATAAAAGGCAAAGTTAACACGCTATGCATTTAATAACCATGTCTACATCCAACAAACCAAGAAAGAAACAAAATACAAAACTACAAATTTAAACCAGTGTGTATGATTTCATCAACGTGAATACACGAAAAACTAAAACAAACTAAAAAATAGCCAAATGTATTCTAAACGTTAAGTATGCACCTGAAAGCCGAATGTAAACAAAAAAGCCATAATCATGACATGATGTTAGTTTCTAACAAATCTCATTCTATGAGGCGAATATTGATTGATAGGTAAGCTAAGACAAAGTTGGCGAAATGCTTGTTGTCGATACGAAGTGATTCGTTCCTCAGCAGGAAATTTATAAAAATGAAAACAAAACATTCGAGAGGTTATTGGAAAGTAAACATTAAACAGGGACTTTGTACATATTGTACACCAGAAATCTGCAAAATGATCCTCGTCAGCTAATTTAACAATCACTTGATTCATGGTTAAACCGTACCATGCTTTATGAATCACTTGAGTGGATACATTATTTCCAAAACCAAAATTTAGCATACAGGATTTACAAAAGTGATGCCCTGGGTCATGAAACAAATCATCATCATTATCGTCACGATCAATGATGCTGTCATAATACGTGGTATCAATGCGTACTTTCGTGTTTCTATATTCTGAAGGATAGGCCACACGTTGAGGATTATGAGACACCATCGTGGCATATTCATTGAACGTGGTGTGTTTTGTGACGATAAAACAATCTTCATCATGGCACATTATTGAATCTGAAAAGTAGTCGTTGCCGTTTACTAAGTGAATAAATAAAAATACTATGTACTATATACACTGTCTGTCCCCTAAGTCAATGGCAAAAAGAAAATAAAAATAAGCAAAACACAATTAAATAACCATCTGTCTGTTGACTTCTTTAGCTGTAGGCGGCAAACATAACATGCAACAGATTAAAAAAACAATTTCTGTTCTGATATTGGATTGGTGTTGTTTTCAAATATATTAGCACTCGTAACTCTAGACATTAAGTGAGAGATTGTGCACAGTAAAAGCAGCAAATTATTATTATTTTGTTCTTGTATGAGACCGACTAAGCCACAACCTAGTGTGGCCTATTAAGCCGAATGTCTACTGAGGATAAAAGGTCACTTTGCTGAAACATGAGGCCTACTAAGCGACATCAATAGTGAGGGTGGCTACTTGTTTGTTTTCTTCCTAACCTAACCTAAAAATCCAACATGTTTTTAATCTAGCCTGTGCACAGTGAGCCATGCAATCGTTGATGTATGACCCTCTTCATGTGTTGACAGGCAAATAGCAAAAGACATACAGTTTATGTACAACTATTTACAGGCATTCACACATCCATGCATACATCCATGCACACAGGTTAAAAAACAAAAATTATATGATACACTGCAATTTTTTATTTTTATTCCGAGGCTCAAGATGGCATCTCGCATTTGATAGCAACCAAACCAAACACTTTCCGTGTTGTACAACAACAATAGCAACAACCATTACTGGTTGTATCCAAATGGGACGCTTGTCATCATCTCCTGACACCACTGTCTCTTGTAGTCCAACAAAGCGAGTGTTTGTTTTCGCTGTTTCATTAAAAATAAATCATGATTTTTCGAGAGAATCCTAAACTGACTATGTGTCATGCCTGTGTGGGTCTGAAGGACATGTAAATAATCATCCACACAGAGTTGTTTAACCACATGCTGGCTAATCCCTTTGGCTCGCATAGATTCGCATCGATC
This sequence comes from Meconema thalassinum, assembly GCA_946902985.2. Classification (NCBI taxonomy): domain Eukaryota; kingdom Metazoa; phylum Arthropoda; class Insecta; order Orthoptera; family Tettigoniidae; genus Meconema; species Meconema thalassinum. The sequence continues at coordinate 240,999,989 of OX336391.1, forward strand.
CACCTGTCGAAAACTATACATTTTCGGAGCGAGGCCTACAAACTCAGTCATCATGGTGTCTGAACACTCATCTTTCATTAAACCAATTTCTTTTTTGTTCAGACGGGGGATATCGAACACGTTCTTCTCACTAAACAAGGACGTGTCAAACCATTTTGGATTTTGTTTGATAACGACATACGGATCACAGTCACGGATATGGTAAATAAAACTATCCGTGTCTGTATATAACAAGGAGATGGTACCAAATCGCTGTATTGCAAACCCATAATGGAATTGATACATTTGCAATTTTGAAAAATCTAAAATGACTTGGCCTAAATAGATAGGCTTATTCATGACCACTTTAGTTTTGGCAAGTTCAATAGTCAGTAGATCATGATCAATAACGTTTAAAGATTTGAAATTTGGTTTTGCAATATATTTTTGAGCTCCCCATTGTCCATGCCATGTGTTGACCAACTTAATGTCCCTATACTGCCGTACATTTTCTAAACTCTTGCCATAGATACAATTATTCATCAGTTTAAAAAAGTTTATTTGAAATGGTTGAGTGGCACTTTGTCTGTGACTGGTATTTAAATCCATGTATGGTTTCAACCACGGTTTCTGACAAAAAGAAATACCTCTATGGATTTTTTTCAGGGTTAAGCCCTGGGCTAAACATTCTACCAACATGTCAATATGCAACACATAGTGATTTTTATCATACAAGGTACCCATCAATTTCTTATGATTGCCCTTACTCTCGGGCGGCACCATTTTCTCTATGCAAAAGGGGAAATCACCATGTCGCTGTCTGAGATGGGGGGGATAAGCTAAGTCAACGTCAAGAACATACCCTACGTCCTGTTGCTTGCTGGCGCTATGCACATTAAAATCTTTAATTTCATTCTCAGACAGCCAGACAAAGTTTCTGTACGGCAGTGGTCGACTCATAGCGTGACCGTATAAATTGTTTACGTCGAAATACATTAGGTAGGATTCTGGTTCTTCGGGACAATAATCAGGTATGTAATGATTATTTGCCTTGGCATGTCGCTGATTGAGCGATACGAACCCCCCACGAATCCCTTTTTCCATCATCAGTACCATATCGGGATCCGTCAGTAAATCAAGCTCAATGTGGGGAAATTTGAGGGCTGCGTCCCAACTTAACCCTGGACTGGTATAGTAGTGGGCGGGGTCAAGGCCATAGATCGTGTGACATAGCTGACGAAACGTTTCAAACACGTCTGTCAACAACAACACGTCTAATTTGAAGTAGTGCATAGCATACTGGCCCATGGTTTCTATGCCAAACACTCCCAAACACGGTGTGCGTGGGCATAGTCTTCTTCACTAATGGTGCTTTGAGTTAACTGAGAAAAGGATTTTTCTCTTGGCGGCAAAGACGTTTCTTCAAGCACCTCGTATCTTCCAACATAATCATAAGGAAAATGGCCTTTACGAACACACAATTTAAATTGATTTGTATCCGTAAAGTGGGAATGGGTATGTTTCAACTCATCTTCGCTTAAGCCTTTCACAAGACTATCCAGCGAACTAGACATAAACTTGAATGAGTCGAGAAAGCGAATGCTCATGCTTCCTTTTCTCCATGAAAGTGAGGTAAAGCTCTCATGGTTCTTAGCCAAAATGCTGAATTTGCTCTTATCTACATGAGCAAATTGTTTTACAATGAAGTGAAGGTCATACCGGGAGAAATTGTGTAAGAAGACAGGGAGGAAGCGAGGTGTAGAGTACTTCAAATTGCATTCGTTATGGGCAGCACCTCTAAAATGCCCTGTCCTGTGGCAGTGGTCTCTTACTTTTTTTCTCCGCCTAAGATTGGCTTTTCACATATGTGGCAGGTGGTGGCTTGATCATATTCTCTTTGCTGTACGTCATTCATCTGAATTGGTACAGGGTTGTTCAAAATAGTTTCTACTTTGCCTGCTAAAGCCGCCATTTGATCAATAAACCACCTCGCACAATCCTGACCTTTGTGACTTACATTGTGAATTATCATGGTGACAGACAACATAATAGGCTACAGCAAAAGGCTCATGTTTCTGCACTGGATAGGTTGAGCTTGTATGGGGGCTTGGTTCACATCCCTGACTGGGAACGATGAGGACCTCAAAATCAGCGTAAACAGTAAATGGTACCATGTCTTGTTTATTAGTGGCCTTATATTTTAAGACTGCGTCATTCCCTTCGGGCAAAACTAGCTTTACTGCCGTCTGCCCTTCGCAGTCTTCCGTATGTCGTTTCAAGAGTTCCGCAGTTCCAAAATACTGAAGGCAGCGCTCACAAATATACTTTTTAGGATGATGATTGGACATTTGGCTGCTCACCAATTTACTTAAATTCTTTATCCAACAATAATGGCTTTTATCCCCATCAGACAGGAAAAGCAGGTGAATGTGATGTTGCTTTACCTGTTTGGTGGCATACAAGGGGCCCACAATATTGGATCCCTCGATGCCATACACCATAAAGGAGAAATTTGGATTATCTTTCTCAAATAAATGAATTTTATCTAGAGGCATGGGAAATGAAACACGCTCGAGATTGAGAGTTTGTTTCATGTGGTTAAACACATCTTTGTACTGCCCTGGTCTATCACCACGTGTGTCTTCACAGGGTTGCAGACAGCTAACTATACTCCACAAAAAGCAGTAATCGTCTTTATTGCGTATGTTGATCACTGCCTTTCTATAAGCGATAAAGCTCGGTGTGGCAATATAGCTACTTCCTGCATTCAATGGATTGTATTTACAAATATTGATTTGCAAATAGGCAATACTATTGAGGCCCAAGCCACTGGGACCCTGTTACAAATTATCAAATTTAGTGATAAGCGCTTGAATAGCTTTCTCCCGATACCACGTTTCCAAATTATCAGCTATCAGTACTTTCTCCATTTTTGTACAAAGGTTGAAGGTATGTTTCTCTTCAACATTATTTTATACAACGTAAATTCACATAGTAGTTCGAAATTTATTTTTAAAGCCTGATGCAATCTTAAGCCTTGTTCACATTCACTCAAAAAATGGGAAAACATAATTCCACAAAATCTTTAGGCGACAGACAGTAATTCGCATTGTAAATTCGACCGGAGCAAACTCGCGTTTTGAAACATTTGGCCAAAGGCTGCCACACTAACACTTCGCTCTCTGATATAGACATGATTATAAAATGGACTAATAAACGTGCAAACCTTACCTTAGAATAGGTCGCTTTCACTGACTGGCACACCATCACGCTCACAGGTACACAATGGTTGTAGCAATTTGCCCCAGCAGGAGATGATCACCAACAAGGTTTCTGTAGTTTTTGTATCACCGACAAGGTTTCTCTTGTTTTTGTTTCCACGATTTATCTGAAAAACAATCCAATACAATCCGTTATTAGTCATGGTTATATACATTAAACATGTGCATTCATTCATTCATTCATTCATCCATTCATTCATTCATTCATTCATTCGAGTTGCTAAAAACAAAAGGTTTCAAATGTGCACACATAGATAAGACACTCAGTCAAAAAGTAACAAGGTAATTTACAAAGAAAAGAATTAATCTATATTCATAGCTCACCTTTTTATTTTTTAATTTCGCAATCGTGACGGTAGTTAAAGCCTGTTCACCCCATACACGTCTTCATTCTGAAACAATAATAAATACACGCCATAAGTTTATAAATTTCCATGAAATAAATGGCATACGTTTAACAACAACATCAATAAAAGTAATGGAAAAACATGTACTCACCATATAATGAATTATAATGCTTTCAGCAAATGTGCTCTTTGCCGCCACTGTCACTGTCACTGTCTCTCTGTCGGCTTTCCCAGACTTAATGACGTTTTTTTAAAATCTGCAACAAAGAATATCCCCAAAAATACAATCAGTCACTAACTTACTTTTCACGCATACACAAAATAACAATAAAACCAATCATGTCATAATAAACCATAATGAACCTACCTTAGTACAAGTATGGCAGCAGTTCACGTAATTTTTTACAAAGAGCTTAAGGCACTTGCATCCGTCGTCTTCAAACGTGATCACAAGAATGATGACTCTCTCTTACCCTCAGAACATATTATGTCTCCTCAACAACATGCAAAGTTAACACTTTACTTTTTTTGTTCCTACGCGTAGGATGTCGTGGAGCGCACAAGTCAGACTGATTCTCACAAGCGTTGCAAACTCTGCATGAGTGTGCGTGGGAATGCAATGATCAGCTTTTAGACAGAGCTGTATGTCCTTCATCACAATATCCAGTTACACGTCTGGGTCAGATAACAGCCACCTGCATGCGAACAACAGGCTGTTATCTCTCTCTGCCTGCGAGGCACGTACGATGATAAGACCACTGTCTGTCTGGCTCGCCGTGGGTCAGCCTCAATGCTTTCAATTCTCATTTCATCAAGCAAGTTCTCTCTCTGCGTGTGAGCCCAGGCAAGCCATGTCAAATAATAATAATGCATAGGTGTTTTACCAACATCATAGCGCTTAACATAATGTGACTTCAAATCTGGTTTCTTACTTTTTCCCTGTTTTCCTAACGATCTCGAAAAAAAATGACGGAAACCATGATTTCAGCTTTTCCATACCTACATTCCCGTAAAGAGAACAACGACACAAATACATCAACATGCCCGTCATAAAAATCGCCTCATTCGTTTTCCAAATAACTCGAAAATGAACAAAAACACCTTTTCCATAAAAAACATGTTTCCAGGTTTTTACCTTGTCTATACCTATATCCCCGTAAAGAGAATAAAGAGACGAAAAAAATACTATCACGCACGTCATCATCACATTTACAGTTTTTCCAATATTAGGGAAAATCATAAAAAACCATTTTCCATAAAAAACATGTTTCCAGATTTTTACCTTTTCCGTACCTACATCTCCGTAAAGAGGACAATGAGACGAAAAAATGCTATCAGGCACGTCATCATCACGTTTTCCGTTTTCCAAAAATCATCAAAAATGTGAAAAACCCATTTCAGCTCTTCGACACCTACATTCCCGTAAAGAGCGCAACGAGACGAAAAAACGAATCCAAGCACGCCCTCCTAGCATGACTCCTTCCATTCCAAGGTCGCAGGGGCTCACACGTTCCTAGGTAACGTAGAACCTACAACCTAGCATTATTTTAGAGTGGACATAAAACGTCCATAGGAAAGGGGGGGGGGGGGGGGGTGTTCACCACGAGTCCTACGACACCGCATATGTTTAAATCCGATTATTGGTTATCGAGATAGTAAAAAAGCGCATGACCTATGAGTTTTAATGGTTCTTAATAAATATTAAAAAAACCTCATCTATAAATAATCATGTAAAAAGCCCACCCTCTTACAAAACCCCTCAAGTTCGTAGGCATACAAAAAACACTCATCGCCAAAATGGCAAAACACCATGTTTACCCCAAATGGCGTTTCCAAATTCCATCCATTTTAAAAAATAACCTCACCATCACATAGTGTACCCATGTGAGTAATCTCGGTGGATAATATGCATCTGCCTCCAGCTAGCATCAGCTCTCAGGCGTGTAGGGTAACCCCAATTTAGCAGTGCATATTTTTGGATTTGAGGCTAAAAGGTATCAACTCTACAATGATAAGGCACAACTCTATTCTAAAACTTTAATCCAGTAATATAAATCATGGCTTCAAACACAAAACAATACCCAAAAAGCATAAAATAAAGCAAACAAAATTTTTACTTCCACAATCCACAAGTAAACAAATATAAAATCACAACAAAGTCATACCTAGCCATAAGGCTTTACCCTTCTGTGAACTTCACAAGGATATACTAGTGCGCTGATGCACCTACGACTTCAAAACAAACTGTACATTAACATAACAGTCATACACTGTGACTTCTTTAATATTACAACAAGGATTATTCCTTAGACCTCTTTATGTTAAACAATTATGTGTGCCGTGCGTGTTTTAATATTTTTCTTCTCACCAATGAAATGCTTTTCATGCATTTACCTATTTGGACGTTGCACCAAAATCAACGTGCAACTCCATAATTATGTAAGCTACCCCCTACACATCCTCCAATTATATGGTTTCCCCGCATGCTGTCTGTGATTCCTAGATAAAACGTTACGTTATAGCTTATGTCGGATTGTACGATAGACTACCTCGCGCTCATGGCGATTGGCATCTAGTCACCAACTACATGACTTGGCTCCAGTGACAGTACAAATATATCATGTAACTATTCGTCAGATAGCTAAAATAATGAACCATCAGGATGAACTATAATTATCCATGTGTTCACAAACCACATGGCTATAATACTCAACATAACAATCATGCATTATATGTCATTTCAACAAGGTCTAGACTCTTCCCTTTATAACTTGCCTGAGCGGCCCGGGTGGCTAGCACCGACCCTCGGCTAAGGAAGTCGCTACACAATAGAAAGTGGAATGGGTCGTTTCACCAATTATCTCGACCTTTCTAAAAGTTTGAAAGCCTCCCTCTCTCTAAGCAGTGAAGATTTACAAGACAAAATACTGTGTCCTGACCGACACACATGTTCCCAAAGGATCTTAATTGACTATTATGCCAACAGGTATTGAATGAGCTTTTGTAATTATTCCTACGTCGAGGATAACGATTAATTAATGGCCTCACATGGGTCCATTCAACATGAAGGTTCGGGGTTCGCAATGCATGAGCCTGGCGGTTTGACCGATGTCTCAAGTATAATATAGGCGCACAAAACCACAGTCGCCATGAGTTTTCGCTGCCAACGAGCGGAAATAACTCATCAATAAGTTCTCGGGAAATCATAGAGCTGCGAGGTGTCCTTGTTTCCTCGACTCTGTCAAGATTCCAGTCCGGAACACATTTCAATCCTTTCTTCAGAGTTAGGGTCCATCACTACAACTCTGGAATAAATAATATCTCCACAAATGTCCACGACATAGGAGAATTCATACGTAGAATAGACTATCTGGCCCCTAATGCTCCATGCTACGACACTCCGACCTATAATATTAAGAGAAATCTAACATTTACTCTATAAGCTTCTCAATTAAGCTGCAAATTCAATTCATTAAAAGCTCTTTCATTACTGGTATCATTACTGAATATCTGCAATATTCTGATATAAAACTTCTTCCCATAATTACTGAAATGTAATCTCACTGTAACATCTTCCTGCTTAGATTGATAAGTCTTGCACTTAGCGTTAATAATTCTCGCTTACAACATTTATTTGTTTCCTGATGTGTTCATTCATACTCTTAATAACCATTATTATTATTATCATCATTTCTCACTGACATAAATGACCAAAATCATTATTATTATTGTTATTATAAATCTGATTGACATACATGACCAAAATCATCATTTATTATTATTCTCACATAAATTACCAAAATTTTCCGACATAGCTAGACGTTTGAAACTCGAACAATCGCGTTCGTTGCATTTACATAACTGATTGCCATTCTTAATTCATAGTGGGAATAATTTCTCCACTTAATGATGCAAATTAACATCTCAACTCTATCAAAATCAACTCAATACTGATTAAACATGGAGGATCAGCCTCCTAACTGATTTTTACTGGCATCTATAAGGAATTCACAATATCTTTACGGAATCACGGACATGCAGCGGTCCCTACTTCTACATAATCATAACCATAATTTGTGGGGTACTTACATCTCTATAGGCATCTAAGGTGGCTCCGACCAATCATATTCTTCCATGTCGCCCGCCATAATGGGTTTAACGCGACATATTTCTCTTGTTTACACACATTTGATTACACATAATTTCTATCATCAACACGACACGTTGCATATCTTTCAGGAAGTTATCACTCCCCAAACATGTGAAACACTTCATCAAACACTACTTTAAATGATATTTTTACATATGCATTACACTGAACACTCGTCACTTTATACACACTTCAATGCTGAAATTCCCTAGCAGAGATCGAAATTGCACGTGTCGACGGCATCTTACGTTACCAACTCCTGATTGAAAGTCTGGTTATCTGCTCTCGGAACTCTCCAACAGTTTTTATGACGATCATTACTCCTACAGTAAGCGTCCTGCGTTACATCAATACGCTGGCTCCCAAACATGAGCGTTAACATCTGGTACTCTCATAGCAATACCAAACACTTAGTAGAGTTTCTTTCGCGCATTCTATCGTAGTTACACATACACGATTAGTTAATACTATACACATTGCGCTTAATAAAGTTCAACACTTTCACAAATAATTATATACACTAGTTCAACCGTTAGTCTATACGGTGCTTCGTAACTGAACACGTCATAGTTCGTGCTGCTGATTATGCCTGTATCACGACTATTATTCATACAAGCATGTTTACTGTTTCTTTTACACATACCAGTCTTTGTTCGGCGTCCTGATGAATAGAATCGTCATGCGTTTTGCCTTGACGAACTTGCTTCAACCTGGCTGTAGCTGACTGAAGTTTCACTCGAAGACTGCACGTAACTTATTTGAAGACTTCTGTATGCGGCTTACACGCTGTCTCGTACTGCTGCATATTTGCTGCATACTGATTGCAACTTATTGCCATTGTGCTACAATTGACAATTGAGTAAGACCGTAACTGGCTGTAACTGCGCTTGGCGGCATGTAGACTGAACTTGGCTGCGTCTCGACTGGCTTACAACTGAGTAACACTGAGCATAGCTGAGAGCTCCTCCTGGGGTCTACTCCCTTATATCGGATTTCCACAGAAAGTAGAGCAACATCTTCCCGCGTAATCTTGGCTCCTCTCACAGCATGATTCAGGTCTTCAAACCATGATCATTGTGTTCCTCTCTCTTCACAGATCCCAAAACTATCTGTGTGCAAAGGAATCGCTCGTTCAATTAATTAATATTAATTCCTTTCTCCATGGCGTGGGACGCTACCTAACGGGAAACCCCCGGCAACATCTTCACATCCATCCGCGAACAATGGTCGTTTTACAGTCCTTACGCACATCATTAAATATGCACCAATTTCGCAGGTAAAAGACTCTAAAATTATCTTCTTGCCAAGATATTCACCTGTGTGCAACTCTCATCTCGATTCGTTACTCCAATCACGAGTAATCAATGATTCTTCTGGGCATTTCTCCGCCCCTACTCTAAATCCATTCTCCGTCGGGGAATAACTATGTCATTATTCAGGCCTCACCCCTGCTCCAGACGACATAATGGGGTCGCAGAGATGGACGTGGCTCCACTGGGACCAACCCACAATTCTGGGCCAATTAGTAAATGTCAGCTCTGCCCTCCTCTGTGCTTCAAGCCTCCAATAGCTTACACCAAATCGTCTTATAATGATATAATCTGCTCATTATTTCCTACATTATTTTAATAAATAATGCCATTTCATCAAAAAAATCACACCAGTGATTAAATATACATTTCTTTCGAGGGGTTTTTACCAAGAAACTCCCTCTTCAGATCTCTGGTTCGCTTCCTGGTGGAACCTTTATACTGAGATCACAGTCTCTGAGAACCATGTTCGATTCCAGTCAGCATAACCCCATCGGGTTCATGTTCCCCTTGCAAAACTTATAAAAGTCCAATGCAAGTGGCTTATATAAGTAACCAGCTGACTGTCGACCACCGTCTGTGTTTACGTCTGGGGTCCTTCACCTTGTCTGGCTACGAGTGGGTTAGTAGTGTTCCCCCTTCCACACTCGGCCTTGTTTCTGAGCTGTCTATTCTCCCTGCGAAGGGTCGCGTTTACAGCCTCAACCTCTCTGGCCACTCTGACCATTTCTTCATAGAATTCTCGCAAACACTGGCATTCTTTCTGCTCTCCGCTTACACTGGGTAAACTGTCTGCTTCTCGTCCCGTCTCACCGTTCCAACATTGAGGTCTGCCTGCTTGGCTGCCTCCGCTCTCCACGTTGAGTTGGGTGTGCGTTACTAATTCTTCTTCTGGTTCGTCGAATTCTTCTGGCGAGTAATAAACTTTTAAGTTGGCTATGTTCATAACGACCTCGTTTCCATTCTCTAAATGCCTTAACCTGTATGCATTGTTCTGGAGGTCTCTTATCACCTCGAACGGGCCGTGGTAAGAAAAATTAAACTTTTTATACTTCCGTGCCTCTGGATCTGAACTGGCGGGTTTCTTAATTAAAACTTTCTGTCCCACGAGAAGCGGTTTATGATACCTCTTCGCACGATTCCTTCTCTGACGTCTCTCCGCCTGTGCTTTGAGATATTCAAAGGTTCGTTGGATCCTCAATTCTCTACCGGGCTGTGCGTCTACAGGTAATGGAATAACACCATTCCATGGTCTCTCTGGTCTCTGATCCAGATGTAGAGTAACGGGAACCTGACCTGTCGCCTCATGTACAGTATTATTTATACAGTATTCAATGACTTCTAGAAATTCAATCCAACGCCAATTCGCTTCAGAACAGTAGATCTTCATGTATTTCTGGATCTCTCTCATTACTCTTTCAACGGGACTTGCCTCAGGATGGCGAATGGTAGATAAAATCTGCCTAATTCCTAGAGTTTCCAGTTCTCGACGAAATTCTGCACTAGTAAAGCAACTTCCGTGGTCCGAGAGAATGTTATCCGGCTTCCCAAGAATCGGAATAACTCTCTCTTTCAGGCGCTTCAAGACCTGTTTTGAACTTGTCTTTTGAATTTGGCACAACACCACCATTTTCGAAAATACATCCATGGCTACAAAAATGTGTCTATTGCCTCTACGTGCTCTAGGCAATGGTCCAAAGTTGTCGATACTCAATAGCTGCCTTGGCTTCTCTGGTAATAACGGGATAGGTCGTTGCCTCATTAAAAAGGGATTCGGCTTTACCCTTTGGCAAAGTTCACATGTTCTAATAGCATTTCTCACCGTTTCTCTCAATTTTGGCCAAGTAAATGCTTCCTTCAACAGAGCACAAATTTTATCTATTCCAGGATGTCCAAATGCTCTGTGGGCTAGCCATACTAATCTCCTCTGCAAAGATGCAGGAATTACAATCCTTTGACGTGTGTGATCCACATCGTCCCACTTGTGTAATATCTGATTATACCATACATAATCTGTTGCCAATGCCTCCGCCTCTCTGTATATCGCAGTTCCCCTTGCTAAGCGTCCCTCGAAGTAATCGATTATCATCTTCAACCATGGGTCTTCGCGTTGTAGGTTGGTAATGTTCCTTAAGTCATCCAACGTCTTCTGATCTCGATTCTCAATCTGGACCGCTAGTACTTCTTCTTCTCTAGGGTAACGACTTAATATGTCCGGTATTACATTCTCTTTCCCTGGACAGTATTCTATTTCCACATTAAATTGCTGGATATACAGGGACCATCTTGTCAATCTCTGACTAGACAAATCCGTCTTTAACAAAAATGTTAAAGCTTTATGGTCTGTTCTCAGAACTATTCGGAAGCCATACACGAGTTTGTGCCACGATTGCAACGCGTACAAAATTGCGAGCAATTCTATCTCTGTGATCGTGTAGTTTTTCTCATGGGCTCTCAGTCTTCGGCTTATAAAGGCGATAAAAACTTTCTTCTCAGGCTGGTCAACATTTTCCTGGAATAGCATCGCTCCAATCCCAATAAGTGATGCATCCGTCTGTATGATGAACTTCTGGGTATAATCTGGGTATCCCAGTTTCACATATTCCAAAAGCATTTGTTTTGACCTCACGAATGCTTCCTGACATTGCTCCGTCCAATTCCATCTGCCGCCTTTCTTCAACAGGTCCTGCAGTGGTGCTACTGTCGCAGTATAGTTTGGGCAGTGGTTCGAAAAGAATCCAATTACTCCCAAATACTGTCGGACGTGCTTTACTTTCGTGGGTCGAGGGAACTTCCGAATTACCTCCAATTTATCTGGATTAGGCTTCACTCCATTTGCATCAATAACATGCCCTAGGAATTTAACTTCCCTCTGACAGAAGTGCGATTTCTTGATATTGACCTTAAAGTTCGCTTCTCGAAGGTCATCTAGCAACTTCTTCAGGTCTCTCATGTGCTCCTCCAGAGATTCTGATGTAAGTAGAATGTCGTCTACATATCTGATGGTACTCTCTTTAACCTCATCTGATAGATTGCGATCTAACGCTCTTATCAGGGCTGAACCAGCTGTTTTCAACCCAAAAGGTAGCCTTAAAAATGTGAATGTATGTTGATCAAACATAAATCCTGTCAACAGACTAGTTTTCTTCTCTAATTCAAGATGGTGGAAACTGGATGTGATATCCAAATTTGAGAATATAGTTTTCCCTCTAAACTTCCTGAGGATCTCTTTAATAGGTGGCACTTGGTCAAATTCCGGAATAACTCTCAAATTTAAGCGTCTCAGGTCCAAGCAGACTCTGACAGATCCGTCTGACTTTGGTACAATTACCAATGGACTTACATAAGGCGTAGGTGTTTTCTCAATAACGCCGGCCTCCAACATCTCCTGAATTGCCTCTTTCACTTTAGCATAATGCTTTTCAGCTATAGGGTAGGGTTTCTGCCTAAATGGTGTCCAATCACTGACTTGAAAAGCATAAGTGAAGTTCTTTATCCGACCAGGTCTCGAATCAAAGACTTCCTTCTGTTCCAGCAATAACTGCTTTAAATTTTCCTTCTCTTTTAGCCCAATTTTCGCTTCTTCTAGCTTCTCCGAAATATATTCTTCCAATTTGGGTTCCAGATCTTTTTCCAAGTCTGTGGCTAGTGTTTTGAGCTCCGCTTCTAACTGCTCAATAGCTAACACTTCTTCATCAGCCACATCTCTGTATGTATGCCATACTTGTTCACTGGATCCTGGTTCAATTTCATTGAGTGCGACCTCTAAGCCTTCAGCTTCTTCATTCACATGGAACATAACCCTGTCCTGTGCTAGGTCAATTATTACTCTGTATTCCCTTATAAACTCTGCCCCAATAAGTAGGTTATAAGGTAGTTTGTTTACTAACAGGAAACTCTGTGAGAAAATCGAGCCTCCTATCTGTAAATCTAGGAATACCTGGTATTTACATATCATTGTTCTGTCTGGAATTACCCCTTTAATTTTGACACTGGAGATCGGTATCTTCAAAATGTTCTCTCTCCGGGCTATTTCATTATATAGAGCTTGTGTCATCAGGCTTACTGTTGATCCCGTATCTAACAGACTTCTGACTTTTAATCCTGCCACTCTCACAATTATAATAGGCAATTCTCTCTTGACCATGACCTGTGGTCCTCCTGTATCCTCAATCAATTCTTCTGGTTTGGCTATCCAATTGATGATGTTAATAGACTTCCATCCATCAGTCTCGAGCTCTTCTAATTTTGGCGTTTTTTTTTCTTCAGCGCCCGCCCCTTTGGAGTTCCTTCTCTCCTGTTCGCTGCGCTGTAGTTCCAAACTCTTAGCTCCATCTCCATATCTGTCTGGCGATGTCCTGTTCTGCATGACTTCTTGCCAGCGGACTTGTGGTTTCTGGGGCTCATCTCCCCTTTCTTCGAGGTATCGCAAAGAAGCATGATATCGCTCTTCTGCCTCGTCATCGAAGTTATTTCTTCTCTCTTGGGGTCTCCAATTTCTATTATTGCCTTCCTGGCCATTATTACCTCCATTGTTATGGTACGGTTTGCCCCTGTTATTGTGTTTATTCCACGAACTTCGACCTCTTCCTGCTTTATTAGCATTTCCTTTGTACCTTGACTGCCATTTTCTGGGTTCCTGTTCCCATTGCCGTCCATAGGAATCTAAAGTTTCTGTGCTCGTGGCCTTGTTGTTCCTTGGAGCTTGCTGTTGGTCAGTCTGTGTGTTGGTCACGTGGACTTGTTCCACGGTTCGACTCTGACGCATAGTATTTGCTGTGGTGAGGTCCAGTTGCCTTAGAACTGTCTCCATTTCCATAGCAGTTTTCGCATTAGCCGAGATTAGTAGCCTTTGGATCTCGTATGGAAGCTGTTTGGCGATAGCAATGCATAGCTCCAGTTCACTAGGTTTTTGATCCAGCTCTTTAAAACGACACATCTGCGATATGAAGAATTCTGCGTACTTCGTCGGGTTGTTCGTGCTGTACTTTTTGGCATACAAATCCAGCCGTAAATTCTGCTGAGTCGCGGCGTCCCAATATCTCTTCAAGAATGCCTCGCGGAATTCCTCAACAGTATCAAAAGTGTAACGGAAGCTGCGAAACCATAATGCGCACTCCCCCTCTGTTAACTTCTCTATAGCACGTAGCCTACGCTCCTGCGGTATTCGTGCATCATTGAGATATTCAGTCACTTCCTTTAACCAATATTTTGGTGTCATACTACAGTGACTACCTGAAAATTTCCTAGGTTTTTCTTCGCTTGCCCTAATGACGTTTATCACCTGGGTGTGCATCGCGTTTTCATGTGGCGTCGATGCCGCAATTGGTACACCTGGCGTCATGTAAGGACTTTCTCCTGCGCCTGCAGCGTTCCTGCTTATAGGTTGGGTTTCTAGGTCTGCCCACCTTGTTTTTCTCATATCCTCTATGCTGCCTTCACTTGACTTAGGATCTTTCAGAAGTGTCTCCTCCTGTGCTATTATCCTAGTCTCCATTTGGTTATGGCGCATTTCTGCTCTTTCTAGGCGAGTAATGACTTCTTTTTCTATTCTTGAAAGCCTATCTCGGTTTTCCTCGGCTACTTGAAAAATTTTCACCTTGTCTTCTTTCAGACTTCGTTTGATATGGGATATTTCATCCTCTACGTCCTCTTTAATTTGAGCAAGGGTCTTGTCGCTTGCCTCTGTTTTCTGGCCTTCTCTTATTTCGAGTTCTTCTCTCAGACCTTTAATTTCATCTTGAATGTGTCCATTGACTTTAGACAATTCATTCCGGACCTTGGTGATCTCGCCTCTATTTTCCTCTTGCCTTTTATTGACTATGACAATGTCGCTTTGCACTTGGTCCAGTTCTTTATGAACTTGACCCATCTGACTTTTCACGTTGCCTACCAGCTCCTTACTTTCATGAGCGATAGCCTTAATTTCGCCTATTTCCTGGCATTGACCTAATATATTCTGGTCCTGTTTCTTGAGGTCACCGTTAATTGCTCTAGCGTAGCTTTTCAATTTCTGGTCCCATTTGGAGTCGTTCTCCTCTAATCTCTGGTCTACTGTTTTCGTAAACTCTGCGAACTGTTTCGCTTGGCGTTCGAGATTCGCCTCATTTTGGATCTGAATATCCTTAATATCGTTAGACAACGCCTCTAATTTACTGTTGGTTTGCTCCTGAGCATGCCTACACGCTTGCAAATTACCCTCAAGTTTGGCTTCTATAGCCTCGAAACGTTTATCAGTATTTACCTGCATTTCCGATACAATGCTTACAACAGTATCTGTTACTTCGGTCTTAATAACCTCTTGCATTTGACCTAACTTATTGTTTAATTCAATCTGGTTATTATCCATTGCAACCTGATTTGCATCTAACCGACTGTTTATTTCAGTTTTATTTGCATCTAACCTGTTGTTTAATTCTCTCTGGTTTTCACCTAACCGAGTGTTTATACTATCCTGGAACGCTTTGGTTTCCAGTTTATTCTGCTCGTGAGTAGCATCAAAATGCTGTTTCAGTCCTGCAATAACTTGCAAGATCTCCTGCGTACCTGACATTTTCCAATAACACACTTAAATATGCAGGCAGGCTTCCTGAAAAAATATGTGGATACGTTTCGAAGAGAAACATCAAACACTGCACACATATTGTGAAGTCGTACAAAACCTGATAATATTATAGTAGATTGTGGATTGGGTAAGTAACGCTCGTACCCTTAGGCCATTCTCTTCTCAATAGAGAGATTCTGCGTTACCTCAAAAGCCTACTGAATTCAAAAATCACTCAAACACAGTTTGAGGCAAAACAATTACTATGGTTTTCCCCATGAAATACCATAAAAAATCTATGGGTTTTCCCTAAATCCCATAAGCTCCACGTATTCTGGGCGCCATGATAAATTAGATCAGAGGGTGGTATTAGTAGGACATCGGCCATATTCTAATTTACTATAAAAACTGTTCAGGGAGTGGTTTTTACTGCCGAAAGCCCCACTTAGGCCACGCCATGATAAATTATAGAGATTTATCACTATCTATCAAAATTTATATATACGTATCGGAACTTAGCTATGGATTAGGAGCGGTCACACCCTACTTCGTTAATTCTTACTTTAATAGAGTTGTGTGCATTAAATCTGACCGACTTTAGTCGTACCTTTAGCTCAAATCACAGTATAGGACATCAATTCCCATGTACCCATGTGAGTAATCTCGGTGGATAATATGCATCTGCCTCCAGCTAGCATCAGCTCTCAGGCGTGTAGGGTAACCCCAATTTAGCAGTGCATATTTTTGGATTTGAGGCTAAAAGGTATCAACTCTACAATGATAAGGCACAACTCTATTCTAAAACTTTAATCCAGTAATATAAATCATGGCTTCAAACACAAAACAATACCCAAAAAGCATAAAATAAAGCAAACAAAATTTTTACTTCCACAATCCACAAGTAAACAAATATAAAATCACAACAAAGTCATACCTAGCCATAAGGCTTTACCCTTCTGTGAACTTCACAAGGATATACTAGTGCGCTGATGCACCTACGACTTCAAAACAAACTGTACATTAACATAACAGTCATACACTGTGACTTCTTTAATATTACAACAAGGATTATTCCTTAGACCTCTTTATGTTAAACAATTATGTGTGCCGTGCGTGTTTTAATATTTTTCTTCTCACCAATGAAATGCTTTTCATGCATTTACCTATTTGGACGTTGCACCAAAATCAACGTGCAACTCCATAATTATGTAAGCTACCCCCTACACATCCTCCAATTATATGGTTTCCCCGCATGCTGTCTGTGATTCCTAGATAAAACGTTACGTTATAGCTTATGTCGGATTGTACGATAGACTACCTCGCGCTCATGGCGATTGGCATCTAGTCACCAACTACATGACTTGGCTCCAGTGACAGTACAAATATATCATGTAACTATTCGTCAGATAGCTAAAATAATGAACCATCAGGATGAACTATAATTATCCATGTGTTCACAAACCACATGGCTATAATACTCAACATAACAATCATGCATTATATGTCATTTCAACAAGGTCTAGACTCTTCCCTTTATAACTTGCCTGAGCGGCCCGGGTGGCTAGCACCGACCCTCGGCTAAGGAAGTCGCTACACAATAGAAAGTGGAATGGGTCGTTTCACCAATTATCTCGACCTTTCTAAAAGTTTGAAAGCCTCCCTCTCTCTAAGCAGTGAAGATTTACAAGACAAAATACTGTGTCCTGACCGACACACATGTTCCCAAAGGATCTTAATTGACTATTATGCCAACAGGTATTGAATGAGCTTTTGTAATTATTCCTACGTCGAGGATAACGATTAATTAATGGCCTCACATGGGTCCATTCAACATGAAGGTTCGGGGTTCGCAATGCATGAGCCTGGCGGTTTGACCGATGTCTCAAGTATAATATAGGCGCACAAAACCACTGTCGCCATGAGTTTTCGCTGCCAACGAGCGGAAATAACTCATCAATAAGTTCTCGGGAAATCATAGAGCTGCGAGGTGTCCTTGTTTCCTCGACTCTGTCAAGATTCCAGTCCGGAACACATTTCAATCCTTTCTTCAGAGTTAGGGTCCATCACTACAACTCTGGAATAAATAATATCTCCACAAATGTCCACGACATAGGAGAATTCATACGTAGAATAGACTATCTGGCCCCTAATGCTCCATGCTACGACACTCCGACCTATAATATTAAGAGAAATCTAACATTTACTCTATAAGCTTCTCAATTAAGCTGCAAATTCAATTCATTAAAAGCTCTTTCATTACTGGTATCATTACTGAATATCTGCAATATTCTGATATAAAACTTCTTCCCATAATTACTGAAATGTAATCTCACTGTAACATCTTCCTGCTTAGATTGATAAGTCTTGCACTTAGCGTTAATAATTCTCGCTTACAACATTTATTTGTTTCCTGATGTGTTCATTCATACTCTTAATAACCATTATTATTATTATCATCATCATTTCTCACTGACATAAATGACCAAAATCATTATTATTATTGTTATTATAAATCTCATTGACATACATGACCAAAATCATCATTTATTATTATTCTCACATAAATTACCAAAATTTCCGACATAGCTAGACGTTTGAAACTCGAACAATCGCGTTCGTTGCATTTACATAACTGATTGCCATTCTTAATTCATAGTGGGAATAATTTCTCCACTTAATGATGCAAATTAACATCTCAACTCTATCAAAATCAACTCAATACTGATTAAACATGGAGGATCAGCCTCCTAACTGATTTTTACTGGCATCTATAAGGAATTCACAATATCTTTTCGGAATCACGGACATGCAGCGGTCCCTACTTCTACATAATCATAACCATAATTTGTGGGGTACTTACATCTCTATAGGCATCTAAGGTGGCTCCGACCAATCATATTCTTCCATGTCGCCCGCCATAATGGGTTTAACGCGACATATTTCTCTTGTTTACACACATTTGATTACACATAATTTCTATCATCAACACGACACGTTGCATATCTTTCAGGAAGTTATCACTCCCCAAACATGTGAAACACTTCATCAAACACTACTTTAAATGATATTTTTACATATGCATTACACTGAACACTCGTCACTTTATACACACTTCAATGCTGAAATTCCCTAGCAGAGATCGAAATTGCAGGTGTCGACGGCATCTTACGTTACCAACTCCTGATTGAAAGTCTGGTTATCTGCTCTCGGAACTCTCCAACAGTTTTTATGGCGATCATTACTCCTACAGTAAGCGTCCTGCGTTACATCAATACGCTGGCTCCCAAACATGAGCGTTAACATCTGGTACTCTCATAGCAATACCAAACACTTAGTAGAGTTTCTTTCGCGCATTCTATCGTAGTTACACATACACGATTAGTTAATACTATACACATTGCGCTTAATAAAGTTCAACACTTTCACAAATAATTATATACACTAGTTCAACCGTTAGTCTATACGGTGCTTCGTAACTGAACACGTCATAGTTCGTGCTGCTGATTATGCCTGTATCACGACTATTATTCATACAAGCATGTTTACTGTTTCTTTTACACATACCAGTCTTTGTTCGGCGTCCTGATGAATAGAATCGTCATGCGTTTTGCCTTGACGAACTTGCTTCAACCTGGCTGTAGCTGACTGAAGTTTCACTCGAAGACTGCACGTAACTTATTTGAAGACTTCTGTATGCGGCTTACACGCTGTCTCGTACTGCTGCATATTTGCTGCATACTGATTGCAACTTATTGCCATTGTGCTACAATTGACAATTGAGTAAGACCGTAACTGGCTGTAACTGCGCTTGGCGGCATGTAGACTGAACTTGGCTGCGTCTCGACTGGCTTACAACTGAGTAACACTGAGCATAGCTGAGAGCTCCTCCTGGGGTCTACTCCCTTATATCGGATTTCCACAGAAAGTAGAGCAACATCTTCCCGCGTAATCTTGGCTCCTCTCACAGCATGATTCAGGTCTTCAAACCATGATCATTGTGTTCCTCTCTCTTCACAGATCCCAAAACTATCTGTGTGCAAAGGAATCGCTCGTTCAATTAATTAATATTAATTCCTTTCTCCATGGCGTGGGACGCTACCTAACGGGAAACCCCCGGCAACATCTTCACATCCATCCGCGAACAATGGTCGTTTTACAGTCCTTACGCACATCATTAAATATGCACCAATTTCGCAGGTAAAAGACTCTAAAATTATCTTCTTGCCAAGATATTCACCTGTGTGCAACTCTCATCTCGATTCGTTACTCCAATCACGAGTAATCAATGATTCTTCTGGGCATTTCTCCGCCCCTACTCTAAATCCATTCTCCGTCGGGGAATAACTATGTCATTATTCAGGCCTCACCCCTGCTCCAGACGACATAATGGGGTCGCAGAGATGGACGTGGCTCCACTGGGACCAACCCACAATTCTGGGCCAATTAGTAAATGTCAGCTCTGCCCTCCTCTGTGCTTCAAGCCTCCAATAGCTTACACCAAATCGTCTTATAATGATATAATCTGCTCATTATTTCCTACATTATTTTAATAAATAATGCCATTTCATCAAAAAAATCACACCAGTGATTAAATATACATTTCTTTCGAGGGGTTTTTACCAAGAAACTCCCTCTTCAGATCTCTGGTTCGCTTCCTGGTGGAACCTTTATACTGAGATCACAGTCTCTGAGAACCATGTTCGATTCCAGTCAGCATAACCCCATCGGGTTCAATAGAGAGGAAAAAATACCATCTAAACGACCCCTCACTCGACCCTACTCCTTTCCCACCACCTAACCCTTTCCCAACATAGGCATACATATTCAAGCACGAGCGCGACTTGAGAAAACCAACACTACCCCACTACTCGCGAATGACCTTTTAGTTTTGGTATTTTAATTAAATAAAGAGGCTATAGGAAAGTAGGGGGCGTCACTACGAGTGCTAGGACACCTGTATGTTCTAATCCCATGTTTGGTTAGCGAGATATCAGGTTCGGGGCCGATACGAGGAGGGTTCAAAAAGAAGTGCCGTAGCTTTCCCGTCATCCCACTACTAATATATTCTGAAAAATTAATACCTTAAGTCAATAACAAGTTGTACTTTTAATTATAACAGTACTAGCGGTTTCGGCCACATTGTGACCTTCTTCAGCGGCAATATTTATATCTATACTAATATATAAAAATCAGATGGTGTGTGTCTGTATGTTACTCAACTGGTCCGACTTACATGAAATTTTACATGGAAGTAGCTGATTTACCAGGTTAACATATAGGCTACTTTTGAATTCGATACTTCGCACTTAAAGATGGTGACCATTTTAGTAACGTCACTACGCCCTTTGGTTTCAAACTGTCATATTTCCATTTCAAATAAAAAGAAGACGCTATGAAATAGCAAACTTTTGATGGCATATATGAGGTTTAAAATTTAATTTTCAATCCGAAAGATCCTTAACACTTTTCGTGAATCTCCAACAGTTAGCGAGTAAAACCTAAATTCGTGGTATAAAACACGATCAACGCCGAGCTGTCTAGTTGGACAAAATGTTCCGTCCTTAATCTCCCTCTGCGCAGCACCTCGCCTATCCCCTGTTTTAACTGTCACCTTCACATTTTAATTTATTTATGACCCGTAGCGAAGCACGGTTACTTCAGCTAGTATAATATAAGTAGAAGCTTTTAGTGTTACGTGACCGTTAATCATGCTATCATGAGCCACGGGACCTCCTTTTACGTGGAATCCAAACCACAGGATATGGAATTTCACTTCGAAAATCCCAGATGCATTGACTGGGAATCGAACCTTGGTGAGAGCCCAAGAGCTTGACCGCTGCGCCACCACGCCCCCAGTATAATTGAGATGCAAGACTTACAGTCAAACATTTTCCATATCAAAGGTTGTTATCAAAATTATTTCTAAAAACAAATAGCCAACTAGTCGTCTAAAGGCTATAAACCTTAGAATACTCAATTTCTTCGATTATATATCACAGTACCATCATAGCAATATGTATGCTTACTTTAATGCATGATCACATCAATCCTAACCTATAAATTTCTGCATTACTGGTTCTACTTCAAGCTGTTTTTTTTAATCAAGAATTCGTCTTTAATATATAATTGTAACAGATCTGATCTTCTTTTTCGTTTTAATGTGTTTTTTTTAGCTTTTAGACGACCAGTATTTTTTCGAAATAATTTTGATAATAACCTTTGATATGGAAAATTTTTGAATGTAAGTCTTGCATCTTTACTTATGTTAAATTTTGCCACTGAGGAAGTTCACAATGAGGCCGAAACTGGTAGATAATTAAAAGTACATAATATAGTCCATTCAAATTAGACATAAGAAGGGGCCCGACCTTGCAAAAGGTCATGTAGTTCTAATTTTTAAATATGTTGTTTGAACCTCTGCCAATAGTTAAAAAAACAAATTTGCAACTTCGAAAGTCCTGTGCTAGCTGTGTAATAGCCAAACAACAGCCAGATATTTGCACTTTTTTCATTTTTTGCTCACTATTGTCTAAATAATGCGTCTGAGAAAACATTGTGAATAACTGTTTACAATTATATTAAATTGTCTACCATTTGAGTCCTAAGCGAGCTCTGTACGTTTAGTAGTTCCCGAGATACAGGTATTTACAGTTATTTAAAGATTGGATGTTTTTTCAAAAACGCAAAAAATGTTCGTTTTGGTCTCCTAATTGGACAAATATTGTCAAAAATTCTCACCCTATGATAAATGTCACTGATAATGAGCTTTAAGTTTATTTGTTTACCTTTAATTTGAGCTTTGACGGGTACCTGTGGGCCTAGTGCTTCTCCCAAAATTGGCATGTAACAGAAAACCTTCAAAAATAGAAATAGGGTGAAATCAAATAAAACAAGTTTTGAGCGTATCAGACACCAGGTACAGGGCCTGTATCGGAGTTAATATTATGATAAGTATACGTAGCAATGGTTTCATAATTATGGGAATGTTTCAGTGTTAATTATTAATTATTTACTGAAATGATGTGTTAGATTCCGGTACGTATAATATTACTTATTGTAATTGTAGTTATTTGCGATCGTTTGCTGTGTTATTTTGGTTTGAATATGTTTGTGTGATCATAGCGTCGATATGCTTCAACTCTGCTAGTACTGGCTGGCATTATTATGGTTGGGGTAGAAATGACTCAGGAGGAAGAACTGCAACTAAAATGATGCTACTTGAAAGTGAGCGGTCTCTCATCATGTTTGTAAAGGAAAACGAGACTTATCAAACCCTAAGAGCCAAATTCATAACTGCAGTGGATAAGCTGAGGGTCCAATATTTTCGCATGTGTACTCTCATAAAATATTCATTTAGGCAGAGCGTGCTGGTGATTGGAACCTTCACCTGTATTCCGTCCATTTTTCATTCTGCTGGACACTATTTCTACGCAAAGAGTGCCCACCTATATCTGCAAGATATGGTGGCTCTAGTCTAGAAGATCGGATGGATCCTACTGAGTTTAAGATGTTTTGAGAAGGAGGATTTACTATCCGCCGATCTGAAAAGTTTTGGTCTGGCCTAAGGTCAGACTTAACAATAGAACAAAAATTGATGCGGTCTATGGAAAGCTATGGTGGATTACATTGTCTCAACTTCCAGAATCACTCAAGATGTAAATCACACAAGACTGGTGAAAAGAAAATTAAAACAACTCAAAGCCTCTTCACCAACTCATTCTGCATACTCTGGACCCTTCACTCATGAAGAAATCAACATTGCCTTGAAGGACAAGAAAGCTAGAAAAGCACCTGGCTTTGATGGTATCCATCCAGAGTTCCTCATACATATGGGAAACAATGCAAAAAATGGCTGGCTCGTTTCTTCTCTGATATTCTCCAAACAGGAATACTCCCAAAGCAGTTTAAGAAATCCAAAATAATTGCCATCTTAAAACCTGGGAAACCAAAAGATTTGCCTGAGAGCTATCGACCTATAGCCCTACTTAGCTGAACCTATAAGCTTCTTGAAAGACTGATTTTGAACAGAATCAGCCCCAGTATCACCCAAGACATCCCCATTGAGCAAGCTGGTTTCCAGAAAAACCGAAGTTGCTGTGATCAAGTTCTCGCTCTTACATCTCACATAGAAGCTGGTTTCCAACTTCACCAGAAAACAGCCGTTGCCTTCTTAGATTTATCTGCTGCATATGATACAGTTTGGAGAGAAGGTCTACTGTATAAATTCCTGAAAGTGATTCCCTGTAAATCTATGGCCCAGCTTATTGACAATATGTTTAACAACAGACATTTCCAGGTTGTCTTAGGATCAAAAATCAGCAAACGAAAGAAGCTAACTAATGGCCTCCCACAGGGTTCAGTACTGGCTCCTCTCCTCTTCTATCTGTACTTATCGGATTTACCAGAAACAAACTCAAAAAAGTTTTGTTATGCTGATGACATAGCATTGGCCACTAGACACCAAAATATGGAAGATTTGGAAAATGTACTTGAAGATGATTTGGCTAAACTTGGAAGATATTTCCACAAATGGAGGTTCCAACCCAGTGCTACAAAAACTGAGGTATATTGTTTCCACCTGAGCAACATATTGGCTAATACCCAACTCAATGTAAAATTCGAGGGGAAGATTTTGAAATATAACAAGTTCCCAAAGTACTTAGGAGTAATACTTGACCGAACACTCTCTTACAAGCAACACCTCCAGAGCACAGCAGCTAAAATTAGAAGCCGCGACAATATATTGCTAAAGCTATGTGGAACATCTTGGGGAGCTTCTGCCACTACTACAAGATGCTCTGCCTTAGGTCTAGCCTTCTCTGTGGCTGAATACTGCGCCCCAGTTTGGCTCAATAGCCCACATGTCAAACTCGTTGACACCCAGTTGAACAACACCATGAGACTAATCACTGGTTGTATAAGAACTACACCAGCATATTGGCTTCCAGCCCTCAGCAATATTCTTCCACCCCACCTTCGTAGAGAAGTTGCCTTGCTACGGGAGTACTACAAGATCATGGATCACCCTACACTACCAATTCATGAAGACATCCCCTCTCTTCAAATGAACAGGCTCAAATCCAGGAAGCCACCCATTTGTCATGCCCAGAGGCTTGTAAGAAACCATTTTGATTCCAGCATGCAATGGATTACTGAATGGACACTAAAAGCTTGTCCTGAGTCGAGCTCCTTCCTGGACCCTACAAGAACATCCACTCCAGGTTCCGATCTGCCTAGGAGGGCCTGGGCAACTCTCAATAGGATTCGGACAAACCACGGAGTATGCAATGGAACTTTGTTCAAATGGGGAAAAATGTTGTCTCCTCAGTGTGATTGTGGTGCTCCTAATCAAACCATCCA
This sequence comes from Meconema thalassinum, assembly GCA_946902985.2. NCBI lineage: Eukaryota > Metazoa > Arthropoda > Insecta > Orthoptera > Tettigoniidae > Meconema > Meconema thalassinum. The sequence goes on from OX336391.1 coordinate 241,024,960, forward strand.
ACAGATTACAACTGACTGTCCTCTGAGGGCATATGGAGGGGACTGGATCGACTTCCTGTTGGCGACACCTGACGTGGTCCAATGGATAGACTCATTAGACCTGAGACTGTAATAATAGTGTAAACAGTAAAAATAATGTACAGTAGATTTTAAAGTGATTTTCTTTGTAACTTTCTCTGAAATCTTGTATTGCCAAACGATAAATAAATATGGTGGATTGACACAGGGGCGTGGAATCTCCAGCAGCGTGCTAGTCCGGTGGACCGTAGGAATGGTGTTCATGGTAAACGTATGCGAGGAACTGGAACGTTTATGTCACATCTCCTATCCTACTGGTGAATATCATGTTGTTATGGGACATTCTCGAATCATTCGAGATAATGGTGTTGCAGAAAAACTAAAAAGCTGGTTTGTTCTCCACCCCCCATTTCCTATCACTGATAAATTGGTATCCATCAGTAGTGGAATAGTTGGTGGCCCTAACATCAATCGCCACTTGGCCCAACAACTGGGAACTGAAGGTGTTAAGAAAATCATTGGGAATACGTTTGATAAAGTAATCTTTAAACGTAAGGACAAAGTAGCCACATTGTCATCCATCACCATCTCTGTTAAAGTGGGGAACAAGAGTAGTTGTCGATCCATTTACTATTTTCCAAAGGGTGTACATAACCAAAAAATCGGACGAAGAACTGAAAGAACATTTTAAACATGAATTAGCCCCATTCCCAATGTCTTTGTTTAATGAGCAGGGGATGCGAAAGTGAACCAAGTCCAGTCACTTCTCTGCTTTCACTCCACTATCCAGCCACACACCTGCTGACTCCAATACTTACGTTGTTTTGGATGGGGGCTATCTTTTACACAAGGTTGTCTGGCAGCGCAAAACGTCTGTGACGGCCATTGTTTCAGGTTACATCAGCTACATTAAAAACCACTTTGGTAGCAACATCTCGATAGTTTTTGACAGTTATCCTGAAGAGGTCACTAATAAAAACACAAAAAAGTGCTGAATGACTCCAACGCTGTGCTACTAACTTCTGCAATGACATCTTTTTTGAAGAATCCACCATCATCCAACTACCTCAGAAAACAGTATTGGCCATTGAGAACAACAAGAATTGCCTCATCCCACATCTTTGCGATTCATTTGAGCAGCATGACATACAAGTAAAAGTAGCTGAAGAAGATGCTGATCGGGACATCATTGCAATGGCTCTATCCAAAAGTCCTACATTCGACCGTGTGATCGTAGTAGGAGAAGATGTTGACCTCCTCGTATTCCTCAATGGTTTAGGCTCAGGTGCAACTAACATCTGCCTTCAAAAGAGTAGCAAAGGTGAAGCCGGCTGTGTCCATTATTCAAGCTCCTCTTTCACACATCGCCCTGCTCAACACTCACCGGGCACAGTGGACTTTTATCCATGTATTCAGTAGGTGTGACACCACTTCAGCGACGTATGCGCATGGTAAAACCAAGTTAGCTAATATATTAAAAAAATCCCCAACTTGTAGAACTGTCAGAACTGCTGTCAGACTCCAGTAACGAAACCATAGCAAAAGCTGGGAAGAAGTGCTTTGTGTATTTGTTCGGAGACGATTTCCTAACAGACTCCCTGATTAGCCTTCGCTACCAACTGTTTGTTACATCTGCAGCCAGCATCAAAATCAATCTTGCTCGCTTGCCCCCAACGGAGGATGTAGTACGCCACCATGCTTACAGAACTTACCACCAAGTCCAAAAGTGGTTGGGGGTCAACAAAATTCCTACAGATTGGGAATGGAAGCTTGATGATCAAGGGTTTACCACTATCACTACAACTACGTGCTCCTACTGTGCATGATTTCCTGCAATTGCAAAAAAGGTTGCAGCGGCGGTTGCAGTTGCCGCAAAACTGGGCTGAAATGCTCAGCCCTTTGTCCATTTTGTGGTGGCAAAATGTGTCGAAATGTGCAATCGCTTCAGCTCGATGAATCGGACGATGAGGAAGACATCCCCACCCCTACATTGCCAGAACTGCAAAACGAGCCTGCGCCTGCTGTTAGGTTCAAAAATTCCTCCAATAAACCTGCACCATCATCAGAGGAAGATTTTTAGAGACCCAAGCCATCACAAGTGAATTTACAATTATACCTGTTGCTTCATAATTGTAAAATAATTTTAGATGTAATGTTCTTCTTTTGTAATAAAATAAACTAGTACCTATGTGAACTCTCTTCTTTCATTTATCTCAAATTCAATTTTTCAAGGTTTTCAGTTACATGCCACATTTGAGAGAAGCACTGGGCCTACAGGTACCCATTACTGCTCAAATTAAAGGTAAATAAATAAACTTCAAGTTCATTATCAATGACATTTCTCATAGTATGAGTATTTTGGGCAATATTTGTCAAATTAGGAGACCAAAACCAACAATTTTTACTTTTTTGAAAGAAAAAAAAAACGATCGTTGAATAACTGTATCTCGGGAACTATTAAATGTACAGAGCTCGCTTAGGACTCAAATTGTAGACAATTTAACATAATTGTAAACAGGTATTCACGATGTTTTCTCTCAGACGCATAGTTTAGATGATATTGAGCAAAACCTGAAAAAAGAGCAAATATCTGGCGGCTTTTTTGGCTATTATACAGCTAGCACCGGACTTTCGAAGTTGCAAATTGTTTTTGTTTACTATTGGCAGAGGTCCAAACATCATATAAAACAAGAAGGTCCGTGACGAACTAAAGAGCCTACTTTAAAAAAAATTAAGATTCATGCCAATGATTCATCTACAGTACATGAACATATCTAGAATAATGACGAAATTAAGTTGGTAATATCGAAATGTCTAATTAGTTCGAAATATACCTGGTATAATGTAGCCTAATAGAGCACTACAGTTGGTAGCCCTGGTTGAAGTCCAATGGACGTTACATGCAGTTAGACATTGGATCTATCAGCACGCGTAAAAGCATGTTGGCAACAATGTCATGCGTGTGCTGGTCAGAAATAATCTGAAATATAATGACATATTGTTGTGCCAATTAAGGATGAAATCCATTTGTTAGTATAGGAGTTACGTGTATTTTAAAATTGGACCTATCAGCAGGCACAGAATCATGCAGCACTGACTTATATTAATTACACCAAATTAATCTAGAATGGCAGGTGCTATACGTGTGCAAAGTATAGAGCTGTTGGCTTGCATACTTTCTGATATATAGGGTAAAAAAATACAGACAGCATTTATTAACAGTTGACAGCCCTGATTGCTATAAGAATACTTATAGTCATATAGCTTATGTTACACATAGCACATACGAAATTTGGTTGAAATCCAACTGATAGTATAGAAGTTACATGTATTTAAAAATTGGTCCTATCAGCAGGCTTAGAATCATGTTGGTAGAACTGACGTATATAAGTTACTCCAAATTAATCTTAAATGTCAGGTACTATATGTGTGCATAGTTTAAAGCTGTCGGTTTGCTTACTTTCTGATATATTGGTATTTGAATTTAAAAAATAGAGAGAGCAATTATTAACAGTTGGCAGCTCTGATGGCTCTGAAGAAAACGCTAAGTCATATCAGTTTATGTACACATATTACATACAAAATTTGGTTGAAATCCAATTGATAGTGTAGAAGTTATATGCATTCAAAAATGGGACTTATCAGAAGGCTTAAAATTATTTTGGCAAAACTGACAGGTATGGCCTCCTGGAAATTTAACTGAAATAGTATTATCTACATGTGTGCCAATTTTGGAATAGCTCCCATGCATACCTTCCATGATATCCAACAAGGAGCTCAAATTTCTAGTGCGTTTTTCATCAGTTGGTAGCACTGACATCATTTTTCAAATATGGGCTCGAGCTATTCCGGTATACGTCTTTACTCATACTAAATTTGGTTTCGATTGCTGCAGTCGTTTAGGAGTTGATAGGGGGGGGGGGGTGGACAGACAGACAGACAGACACACATTTTCCCGGATCGATCTCATAAGTCTACTTTTTCCTCATTTTTGCAAAATTTGAAAAGTAGGCTAAAAATTAGAACCACATTACCTTTTGCAAGGTCGGATGTATATTTTGACTGGACTAAAATTATTATTGACGTAAGGTATTAGGTAGATTTCATTAGAAAGCTAACTATTGCAATGGGTACCATGTTTCGACTTCAGGAAAATTTCGACATATCTTCACGTTTCACTTCCCCTAGACCCCAAAACCACCGTCAGTTCAAAAGTGTATACATAATTTATGTATATATGTATGTATACCGACAGTAGTGGCTACGCTGGCTAAAGCGCAGCATTAGGCCATGGGGCCAAGTTCTCTGCTGACTCGGTAGACGCGTGGGCTCGAGCCCCACCGTCGGCCGTCCTTGAAATGGTTTTCCGTGGTTTCCCATTTTCAACACCAGGCAAATGCTGGGACGGTACCTTCTGACAGGCCACGGCCGCTTCCTTCCACATCCTTGCCCAGTTTCATTCACCATCATTCATTTCTTCTCTCATTAACTCCTCTCATGAGGTTGGCGTCAGGAAGGGCATCCGGCCGTAAAACCCATCGCCACAAAGACTTTCATCGCATCTCATCCCCGACCCCGTTGGAAAACGGGAATAATAAGGGGTAGACATACATACATGTATATATATATATATATATATCATACTAATATATAATAATAAAAATGAGATGGTGTGTGTCTGTCTTTCTGTCTGCCTGTGTGTTACTCAATAACGCAAGAACCACTGGACCGATTTAAATGAAATTTTGCATGGATGTAGCTGATTTACCAGGTTTACATATAGGATACTTTTGATTTCGAAATTTTGCACTATTTAAAAATGGCGACCATTTTAGTGACGTCACTACACCCTTTGGTTTCAAAATTTCATATTTCCATATCAAATAAAAAGAGAACGGCAGGAAATAGCAAACTTTTGATGGCACATACGAGCTTTGAAATTTAATTTCCTATCCAAAAGGTCCTTATCACTTTTCGTGTATCTCCAACGATTAGCGAGTAAAACCGACATGTGTGACGTCACTACACCCTTTGGTTTCAAAATTTCATATTTCCATTTCAAATAAAAAGAGAACGCTAAGAAATAGCAAACTTTTTATGGCATACATGAGCTTTAACTTTTAATTTTTTATCCGAAAGGTCCTTATCACTTTTCGTATATCTCCAACGGTTAGCGAGTGAAACCTAAATTTGTGCAATAAAACACGGTCAACACCGAGCGGTGCAGTATATCTCTCTATATATAACAAGAAGTTCCGTGACGAGCTAAAGAGCCTACTTTTCATGCCAATGATTATTCTACAGTATATGAACCTATGTAGAATAATGAAGAAATTAAGTTGCTAATATCGAAATTTCTAATTATTTCGAAATACTGTATGCCTTGCATAATGTAGCCAAATAGAGCACTACAGTTGGCAGCCCTGATGACTGAATATATTCTTAGTTCAATCTCTTAAGGTACAGAATACAAAATTTGGTTGAAGTCCAATGAATAGCATGGACGTTACATGCAGTTAAACATTGGTTCTAACAGCGTGCGTAAAATCATGTTGGCAACAATGTCATGCATGTATTGGTCAGAAATAATCTGAAATAATATGATCTATTGTTGTGCCAATTTTGAATGAAATTCATTAGTTAGTATAGAAGTTACATGCATTTTAAAATTGGACCTATCAGCAGGCTTAGAATCATGTTGGCAGCACTGACGTATATTAGTTAGTCCAAATGCATCTAGAATGCCAGGTACTATACGTGTGCAAAGTTTAGAGCTATTGGCTTGCATACTTTCTGATATATTGGTATTTGGATAAAATAAATTAGGAGCATTTATTAACAGTTGGCAGCCCTGGTGGGTCTTAAGAATACGCTCAGTCATATCTGGTTATGTATGCATACAACATACGAAATTTGGTTGAATTCCAATTTATAGTGTAGAAGTTATGTGCATTTAAAAATTGGACCAATCAGCAGGCTTATAATCATTTTGGCAACACAGCGATGTATGGCCTCCTGGAAATTAAACTGCAATATTATTATCTATACGTATGCCAATTTTTAAATAGCTCCCATTCATACCCTCCAAGATATCCAACATGGAGCTCAAATTTCAATTGCGATTTTTTAGCAGTTGGTAGCACTGACATCATTTTCAAATATGGCCGTGAGATATTCGGGTATAGACCTTTACTCCTACCAAATTTTGTTTTGATTGCTCCAGCCGTTTAGGAATTGATAGGGGGGGACACACACACAGCCAGACAGACAGACAGAAGGACAGACAGACAGACAGACAGACACACATTTTCCCGATCTCATAAGACTACTTTTTCCTCATTTTTGCAAAATGTGAAAAGTAGGCTAAAAATGAAAGTTTGTCTGTTTTTCTCTGAATTTCTACGGAAATTTGAGTTGTTTACACGTTTCAGACTGTTTTATGATGGATGCGCCCGAATTTTTTTTGTCTGTCTGTCTGTTTGTTTGTTCGTATGTGGACAACTTTGTTCCCTTATAACTCGAGAACGGCTGGGTGTATCAATGTAAAATTTGGTGCAGATATCCATCAGAGGCACGACACTTATTATTGATATAACTCTTCTCCGTACCCCTCATAAAAGGGGGCCTACCCCCTTAAAATACATGTTGAAATAGGCGTAGAAGGACGAGACAAAGCTCATTTTCAGCCCCTCAATGTGAGAGACAAAACTCGGGTACCCGAAAACCACATTTAAAGGCCCTTAGACCAACCGTTTTTGAGATATTCCCAGAAAACTAATTTAATTTAATAAACTAATGAACGAATGCAAGCCAGTAACCATGGCAACAGATTCTCAGAGATCATCTATTGCTGTAAGACGCAATGCAATTACATTAATTACATTAGTGTGAAAGATTGCAAACGGCTAGAAGGTTATCACGGAACCAAATTAAGCCGTAACATTCATCGATACGTATAACGAGCTTAAGGGGATCAAGGGGTACTCTAGAATTTTTTCACGAGATTTACACCTGCGGGTGTGGTACGCCAGGCCTATTATACTCCTATCCCCATATTATTCATTCATTCATTCATTTCGTATAGGCCATCTATGGACCACGTCATTCCAACTGTCTCCTACTTTCTTTGATGTTTGCCCAGTACGCCCGCATTCGTTCTCGGTGGATTTCCTTCCGTTCCTGGGTCCAAATCTTTCCCGTTTTCAGCTTCGGGTTTCCTTGGAAACCTTTGCAAGCTTGAAGTTTCCTTTTGAGTTGGGCACGCTCCCGAATGTCTATTGGTGTAATCCCCACTTCTTTCAGATCTTTATGCAGTTCTATGAACCAAGCCCATTTTGTTTTCCTCTCCTGAAAGTAAGTTATGTTGGTCAGTCTCGCTGTGCTCATTCGTTTCACATGCCCAAAAAATGGTATCCTTCTCTTCTCCACATGAGTATATAGTTCATGGTTATGCCGTCTTCTGTATTCCCCATTGACTTTGATGGAACCCAATATCTTTCTCAATTTTTTTCTTTCTTTGGCCTCCAGTTTCTCGACCAAGCCTTTTTTGTTCATCGTGAGGCATTCAGAAGCATGAAAGACTTCCGGACGGATGACACTGCAGTAATGTTTTAGTTTTGCGTTGAAGGATATTGACCTTTTCTTATACATGTCCTTAGTTAAATGGTAGGCCATTTCCATTTTGCTCATGCGTGATTGAATGCTTCTTTCTCTGATAATATCCCTTCCCTGACCCGTCCTGAAAAGAAAAGTACATGGCCATTGGCTGCATTAATAATTTAAAAAATAGGTGTTATAATTTCTCTCTATATTATATTATTATTAGTATTATATTATGGCGTACAACGACGAGACAAATCCCCTCGGTGCCAGAAACAAAACTCGGGGGCCCTAAAGGGTCCTCGAAAACTACATTATAAGGCTCTAAATCCAACAGTTTCTGAAATATTCCCAGAAAACTAATTTAAATTAATTTAACAAACTAATGAAGGAATGCAAATCGGTAACCATGAGAACATTATATCAAGGGGTGGCTTACAACTTTCCTTCTATTTCTGTAAGAAGCTATGTCACTCCATTTATTACATTTCTGTGAAAGTTTGCAAAGGGCTATAAGGTTATCACGGAACTAACGTAGACTGTACAATTCATCAATGCAATTAAGGGGGTCAAGGGGTAACCTAGAATTTGTTCATGCAATTTTCACGTTCGACATATAGTACAGAAGGTCTATTATATCTCCAAACAGCAACATTATTTTCAAAAATTCTTGAATTAAACCAGCATGTTTTTGCGGCTTTTAGGAATTTGGGAAATTTGAGGCTAAAGAACGTGAATTTGCATGCACCACAAGCCTTTATAATTTATGAAAGGGGTCTTCCTGTGTATGGGCACCTAGCACAACGTAGAGGGTCAGTTTTTATGTGACGTGTATTGCGTTTCGTCTACATGGCTTTCAATTCTATTTCACGTCAGGAAGTACAGGTTAGGTGAATTTGAGCACATTTTAACTTTTTTTTTTGTCGACAAACGGGTTCATCGTAAGGATGATTTTGTTTGATACTGTGTGGTAGATATACCCATATTTGGATATCTGGGTAATATGTTATGGACAATAGAATTGTCTGTCTATCTTTCTGTGTATCTTTATGTACGCCTATAACTCGTGTTCGGATGCTTGGTGCATCGTAAAATTAGGTATGGTAACCACGAGAGTCAATACACCAATCAATTATAAAACTCTTCACCGTACTTTTCATACAGTAGAAGGGTGGATATAGAGAAAAACTTCTCAATACATGCTAAAATAGTCGAAATATAAAAATTATCCTAGAAGGACGACCGAAGCATATGTTGCGCTTCTCAATGTGAGACACAAAATTCGGGAATCTATAAAGGGTCTCCGAAAACTACATTTTAAAGGCCTTAAATTAACCGTGTGTGTGATATCCCAGAAAACTAACTTTGTTCTGATAAACTTGTAGGAATGACAAACCGCTAACCATTGCAACAGTAGCTCAGTTGATAATGTCTGGTGTTAACAACGAACACCGTTCGAAGAACGGGTACTTCTGCTAATATATATATCACTTTCTTGTGGACACGATAACTACCGCAATTTTGCTCCAATCACTTTGAAATTTTTACATAATATGTATCCCTATAAAATCTCGGTCGAGTTAGTAAATGGGCACAATCGGTCGACGGGGGGTGAAAATGGGGGTATTTTTTAGAAAAGCTGAATTATCGAATCCATTCAAAGTTCATACTATGTGTCGGATAAGGCCCAAATATTTGAAAAGTTTTTTGATAGCACCAACCATTGACCAAAGGGGTGAGAAAAAGTGGGTTTTTCGGGAAACATTAATCATATCTCTCTTAATAGGCACAATATCAAAACCGTACAAAATGGACAATATTCCCCCAATAATTACCTAAAACTTTTGTCTGAAATAATTTTTGATATGACCCACCATTACGCCAAGGGATGAGAAAACTTATTTCGGAATTATAAGAAAATGCCAAGAGCCATCAGAGGTTGCCATGACAACACTACTAAATTGACGAGGGATGAGCCATCAGACGTTGCCATGACAACGCACTCACACGAGATCACATTCAGTTTTCCATCTGACTAAGTGTGAAGCGGCTTCGGTGACTTAACTGGTAGCATGCTGGACTTCTATGCCCAAGGTCGCGGGTTCAAAGCCGGCCGAAGTCGTCGGATTTTCTAAAAGCGCTAAAAATCCCTCAGTATGCTTTCCTTTGGAGGGGAAGTTCCAATGTTCGTTGCGAGTTGCTGGTTGCGGTGGCATCTAGTAGCCAAGTTCACAGGTAGGTGTCGTTGACGGTAGTATTTGGTAGCAACATTAGGAACTACTGCTTGAAATTGACCGTCTGCAGTCCTTACCTGAATTACAGACTAATACAGCCATCACAATTCACACCGTTTATCAGACAGATTCTACACTCACCCAAACTACACGGGATTACATGACCGCGTTGTCGCAGCCCCGAAACTGAGGAACCAACCAAAATCTCTGCGGGAGATAAAGTTTTGCGTGAAGAAGTAACAGACAGTTAGATAGTTACACATCAGTGTCGAAACCTTGCATCAGGACAGTGTGACCACAAGTTTAAAAATGGACCCCAAATGACAAGAAGGTTACCGTCCCCATAAGACAATAAAATGTTTATAATATGCATAATATGATGAAAAACAAAGTTAATTAAGCTCCAATTATAAAAAACTTTCTCGCAATAAATGAGGTCTGATCTTTCTACGAAAACCTGCATATTCTGCCTATTTTCGCCTATCCCCAAGTTTGCCCGGTGAAATCTACCTCCGCCTTCCGGCGTGCCGAGAGGATTGTTTTTATTTTTTCAGAATACATTAAAAATCTTTCTGTCACAACTCATTATTTACCAACGCACTGGCAGCAGTGGCTACGCTGGCTAGGTCATGGGGCCAAGCTCACTGCTGACTCCGTAGACGCGTGGGTTCGAACCCCACCTTCGGCCGTCATTGAAATGGTTTTCCGTGGTTTCCCATTTACAACACCAGGCAAATGCTGGGACGGTACCTACTGACAGGCCACGACCGCTTCCTTCCACATCCTTGACCAGTATCATTCATCTTAATCAATTCCATCTCTCATCCCGACGCGCAGGTTGCCCACTTGGGTCGACTAGAAAGACCTGCACTCGGCCTCTCAGGAGGCCACACGACAATTATCAACACAACATTTATGTATTCATTCATTCATTAAATTATTTATTAATATATTTATTATTAATTAATTTATTTGTATTATTATTTAATTTATTTAATTAATTAATTAATTGTTATTAAGTTAGTATATGTATTTATTTATTATTTATAAAATGCAAAGACATTTCCCATAATAGAAAAGTATTTTTGAGAACATAATTACGTACAGTATTTATTCATTCATTCATTCATTCATTCATTCATTCATTCATTCATTCATGATGGCAGCAGCACGCTTCACTTCCCTCCAAGTCCGCCTCGTTGCTTAGTGGCTAGCTTTGTTGGCTGTCACCACAGAGACAAGTATTCCTTTGTGGGGAGGAGGGAAATAGTTTTGCCGTGATTATACATTCAATGCACTGTAATTATTTCTCAGGAATTAATGGAAATAAAGTGGAATGGATTAACAATGCAGCACACAAATAAGTGTTTTAGGTTACATAAAATACATCAGACTAGGGATCAAATAAGGCTGATACAGGCTTGAAGGAATCAAATACTCTTTAACATAAGTAGTATACAGCTCTCGTATGACCTAAAATACACTTGTATCTAACTGCAGTTGATATTATATACATACAATGACGTATCAGTCTGGTGCGGTTAACGAGTGTGTGCGATCTACTATGTGTAGGGCTGGCGCGCTGCCAGGGTTACACAAAGAACAGCTGATTCCATGCCAGCATTAATCACTGTGACAGACAGCTCGCACCCTGCACACATATCCAACATTTTAGATCTTATGCATTCAAATTTAGGCTTTCAAGCCTTACAACTACTAAGTCTTGGAACACTCTTATTAATTTGCTAGTTTCCCAGGGTGGGAGAGTGGTCAACGTGTCGGTCTACCAACCCCAAGCTTGCAGGTTCGCTCCTGGCCGTGGTAAGTGATTTCTGAAAGGCGGCAAAAATGACGACACCATGTCATACGATGTTGGCATGTCAAAGAACTCATTTTAATTCAGTAGGCCGTGTTCATAATGGCAAAATTAATCCCGGGAGTTTCCGCCAACACAAAGTTCCTCAGTTCTCTACTAGAAAGCGCTATAGAGTTCAAGGAGCTTTGATATTTAAACTCCTTGACTTTCATAGTGCTTCAAGGAACAAAGAAATTCGACATGCAAGCTACCCTTTGGGTGACAAATAACAAAGCTTGCACCCAGCACCGAGGCCATACGATTATTATTATTACTATTAATAATAATAACTTGCTTAAAAGTAAGTTGTTGTTGTTTCATTTGGGGAACTTGGACATCGTGATCATGTAGCCCCGTCTGATAATATGTGTTATTGTGATGGCTGTATTAGTATGTGTAGGCATATTTGTAATTCGGAAGCTTGTAGTTTTACGTGACCGTTAATCTTGTGATCATGAACCACGGGTCCTCCATTTTTACGTGGATCTGAACCATAGGTCATGGCATTTCGCTTCGAAAATCTCACTTGCATTGACCGGGAATCGAACTCGGTCCGCCTTGGTGAGAGGCAAACGGCTTGACCACTGCGCCACCACGCTCTCTATTTGTTGGCTAATTCATGTGACGATTAAGAAGGAAGCGGCCATGACCTTAACTTAGGAACTACCCCGGCATTCGCCTGGAGTAGAAGTCGAAACCCACGGAAACCAATTTCCAAGATGGCTGAGGTGGATATTTAATCTCAGTTTAGCCTTACGAGGCTGAGTGATCACCGTTCAAGCCCTCAGAACAGAATAAAATTCCTCGGCAGAGCCGGGAATCGTACCCGGACCTCCGCAGCGACAGCTAAGAATGATAGCCGATACACCACGAGGAGGTCTAAGTTAAAAGTCAGGGGTAAGGGATGAGATGAGTTTCTATGTGGCAGATTATTTTTACGCCCGCATATCCTTCTTGACGCCAACCGCATCGAAGGAGATTGAGTGGATGAAAATGAATGAAATTGGGCAAAGCATAGGAAGAAAGCAATTGTGACTTTTTAGAGGGCATTTTCCCGGTATTTGCCTGGAGTTGGTACTGGCAAACCACGGAAAACATTTCAAGCACGGCTGACAGTGGGGATCGAACCCCGAATTCAGAAATATATTGGCCCTATGGCCTTCTACCTTAACACACTTAGTCACCACGGTCGGTAATGAGGATGATAAAAATAAAAATAATGATGATAATAATAATAATAAGTTTCTCGGATGTGTCTCGGATCCCTTTGAGGACAAGTCAGGAGTTCTCCGATGCTTTTGAATTGCGCTCTTGAAAAGATCATTATGGCTTGCGAACGCGATTAATGGAAACTGGCTACAGCCCTCTAAGAATGGGAACACAATCAAAGGGGATCGTGGTAGACTGTCTAGCTTTGGCCGATGGCATTGCTATTCTGTCAAACGATTTGGAAACTGCTTGGTTTCAAATCGAATTGTTGAAGCAAATCGCCGAATGAACTGTCCTGAAAATATAGTTTCAATAAACAGAAATAATTACTAACATCAAAGATGCCCCTCCAAACCTCCGCAGAAAATATAGGGACAACCACCGAGTGGAGAAATTCAAGTATCTAGGTGAGGTCATCATGAAAAATGGACTGGACAAGGAAGCGCTTCGCGAACGAACACGCAAACTTGCAATAGCATACCAAACATCACGAATGATTTATAACAAAAAGTGCTTTTCAATTGTATGTGATAACCTGTGTTAATGTGGTGGCTTTGTTAAGGTAGGTGCCCGGTACCATCCCGGCATTTTCCTGAAGGGATTGTGAAAAGAACTGGGGATAACCACACTAAGTATGTCTGCTGTCAGTGCCGGGATTCGAACCTTTCATCTCTGGACTTCCAATTCCCTTGCTGTCGTGATGCCGAGTGAATGGCCGTCGGTCTCGATCAATACTGAGTACTGTCTGTGTCACTCAAACTATGGTCCATCCCCGGCTCTGCCAAGAACAGCTTCGTGCAAATGATAATAATAATGTTATTGGATTTACGACCCTTTTAACTACTGTGGCTTTTAGAGACGCCCCGTGCAGAATATAGGTAGCTTCATTCCCATCTTATTTTCCATAGTTTCCAACTTTTACTCCATCTACCTTATGGTTATGATAGTTCCCTTTCTAACTGCAGTCATTATTACAAGTATACACATTTTATTTGCAAATGGCAGTAACACCCCGGTGGCATTTTGTACACTAAAGAAAATTACCAACAATAATATCTCCTTCTTCTGCTTCAATTCCCTTTGCCTTCAAGCGTCGTGGTAGCCTCGTTTGAGCCATTTCTGCCATTCCGCTCTATTTCTGCACGTTCTCTTCATTTCCACAACTTTACCACCTGAACAAGCTGGCTTCCGAAACGGTCGTAGTTGCACAGATCAAGTTCTTGCCCTTACAACACATATTGAAGCAGGTTTCCAAAACCACCTAAAATCCACAGCTGTCTTCATTGATCTCACGGCAGCCTATGATACTGTCTGGAGACAAGGGTTACTTTCCAAACTGTTTCAAGTTATTCCATCTTTTGAAATTGTGAATTTGTTATCAAACATTCTCAGTCAAAGACAGTTTGAGGTGTTCTTGGGTGACTCTAAAAGTCACAAGAGGAAGCTGAATAATGGACTCTCACAAGGATCTGTTTTGGCCCCAATCCTTTTCAACCTGTATATTCATGACTTGCCAAATACTACGGCAAGAAAGTTCATTTATGCTGACGATATTGCGCTTGTAACGCAGAGCAGAAATTTTGAAGAAGCAGAAAACACCCTTACTGAAGACCTTGAGAGAATGTCAGCTTTCCTTCAGTCCTGGAGATTGATTCCGAGCCTGAATAAAACAGAAGTATCTTGCTTCCACCTTACACATCGGTTTTCTAATTACAAACCAAATATTTTGCTTGACGGACAACAACTTAGATACAATCCCTTTCCTACTTATCTTGGAGTGACTTTGGATAGAACCCTGACCTACAAAGAGCATCTCGCCAAGCTCTCACATAAAATTGCTGCAAGAAACAACATCCTACATAAACTTAGTGGTACTTCCTGGGGAGCCTCTGCCGACTGCTTACGCCTAACTGGCATTAGCCTTGTCTATTCAACTGCAGAATAATGTGCACCCGTGTGGTTGGAAAGTGCACATGTGCATAAAGTAGACTCAAGGTTAAATGATACAATGCGATTCATCACTGGTACTATTAAGTCAACGCCTTGCCATTGGCTGCCTGTGCTGAGCCACATTCCTCCACCACATCTAAGAAGGAAACAAGCATTGTTGAGAGAGGCTAAGAAGATCAGGGCTTCACCTACTTTACCACTACACCATGAATTTTGCCATCCCTCACAACAGCGACTACGGTCTAGGAGGCCAACATGTGTTACTGCAGAAATACTGTATGTGGATGGGTTTAATTTAAATCAAAGTTGGAGAAACGAGTGGTCAACAAAAACAGCGGGGACAAGTGCCCATTCTCTTGATCCTACAAAGGAACTGAAAGGTACTGACCTCCCAAGGAAACTGTGGTGCCGTCTTAACAGATTCAGAACCGGCCATGGCTGCTGTAAATTCTTTCAACACAGATGGGGCTGGATCAATTCAGCAATGTACGACTGTGATCAAGAGGAGCAGACAATGGATCATCTGCTCCGACGCTGCCCTCTGTTCTCGTTCCCTGGGAACCCTGCTGAACTCTTTCATGTCACTCCAAATGTCATAACTTGGTTGCAGAATGTGGATAATGTTGTATAATGTAAATTTTGTATATAATTCACCATACGATTAAATAAATAACCAACGATTGTCTTAATATTCCATGTTCCGAATCTCGTGTTCCGTTTCCACTCCAGTCGTCGTCGTCCAATCCGAGGCTACTTGTAGTTCTCTGAATCTCTTAACCTCCACATGGGTGATTAGCCCAACGTAGAGTGGTTTGTTAGGTTACCTTCCCATCCTCCATCCACGCTGGAGACAGGGTGTCCCCAGATGGCCAGGGCTTGGGCAGGCATTTACTCCTCACCCACTTAGGTATGGTTTTCCCGCCAATACTGGGGTGGCTGATTGGGCGTTGGGGCCACCACATCCCTACGCCGAACAATAATATCAAGCACACTTAATGTACACAAGTAGCGATTTGGGAACTAAATTAATTACATCGGGGTATTTACACAAAATTTCAGTCTTTTCTTAAACATATCAGTATGTTTGTGGAGAGGCTCTAAGACTGTGGCAGGTAATGAGTTCTATCTTCCAGAGGTTCCCATCCTAGTGTTTCTACCATTTGTGTCACACTATTTCTAGGATTAAAATAATTGAGCACAAACCTAGCAGCCTTCCTTTGTACCATCCCCAGCTCATTGATGAGCCCTACTTGAAATGGGTCCCAAGCCACTGGGCTGTATTCCAAGAATGACCTCACCAGGGACAAATATTGCCTTTTAATACCCTCATTACAAAATGAAGTGACTTGTACCTAGTACACAGGACTGATGACCAAAACGTGACAACTCTGGTATAAAGTCATGAATGAATCATTCAGCAGAGAGCAAATGCCAACATATTGCATCTCGTTCAGTTCATGATGAGTCTTGCCAGTTAATACGTATGTAATGAGGTCATTACTGCACAAAAACATTTGACAGTCATTTATGATAATTATATAACGAGCGAACAAGTGCGAGCTGTTTCCCTGTCCAAATGTTGGCAAGTACTACACACACATAATAATAATACCAACAGATGTCTCTCACTGCCCATCCCGGGGATTTATATTATGAGTGGATTACGTTCTTCTTCAAATATTTGTATTTTAATTGGATGCCAAAAATGTTCCTGGTTACAGGGTAATAGATATCACAACCTTTCAGTTGGTCAACTCAACATATCCAATTGATAGACAATGCGAAAAATAACCTTAAAAATGACATGTGGTTAAGAAAAAAAATATTTATTTATTTATTTATTTATTGCATGATGCTAACACAATAAAGAAAACAAGGCATGAATACAGTATCACAAACATTCGAACAATATGACCACAAGACATAGGACTAATAAAGTTGTAAATATCATAACTCAACATCCAGTCTATTACACTGCTTCTGGAGTAGCACAATTTAAATCTCCAGACTCCCCGGGAACGCTCGGCAGGGACAAACAAACACTATGTGTTCCAATGCCTGCGGAATGACATCGCAGTCGCAGTATGGCGAATCTTTCCAACACCAAGTATGTAGTACAGAAGCATTTCTTCCCACGCCACATCTAATACGATTGAGTCTACTCCAGGCAAGTCTCGGCAAGTTGAAACCAGCGAGTTTTGTAGTTGGGTTCCCAACTTGTACGATGCCTCGTGGAGGAGCTCTTGTCCACTCAGTCTGCCAGCTATTATTGGTTTTGAAATTGCCGTTTTCTAAGGCTGTTTTCCATGCAGGTTTACGGGATTTCAGTCTAGAAGGGCCCAACTGTTGAACGTCATTATAAGTAAATAATAAATAAATAGGCTTGTATCTCTACATAATATAAAACAAAGTCCCCGATTCTTGGATGTAACGAGTAATGTCTAGAACCACTGGATGGATTTTGATGCGGTTTTCACCATTCTGTAAAGGATTTCTCGAGGAAGGTTTCTGTAGAAAAACATTCATTTATGACCAAATAAAGCCGAACAGTAACGACTTTCGTCGAAGCGCCTTTTAAGTTTACGCTGGGTAAACCGTTAAAAATATCTACAGTATATACTATAAGTGTGAGAATTGTTCAGCATTAAGTTCTACAAAAAGGTCCGCGACAGCATATCTCTATCTTAATAAATTGCCCACTATGAAAGTTTTTATGTTTTCATTTCTTCCAACAATCTCCATTCAATGGAAATTTAAATAACTATCTTCGGAGCGAGTTTACGAGCTAGCGAGTGAGGCTATCACCCCAGCTTCGGCCAGCATCAAACTGTCGAGTTGTATCGAGTTAAGACTTCAGAGAAGAGTAGCCTATATGTGTTTGGAGTTTCACTGTTCACCTCGGCTTTTCTGAATTGCGACTGGGATCTGCCGTCCGTGCGCCCTTTAAGCTTACGCTGGGTAAACCGTCAAGGATATCGGGGTGGTAATATTTATATACAGGGTGAACAAAAAATGCCGCACTTGGAGGTCGGCAAGCGGTTCCTCGTCGAAATTCACGACAAAAGTTTATGTTGCAAAACCTAGTCCCGCCAATAGGTTTAACAGAAATGCGTGTTAAGAAACGAGGCTCTAGCAACGCTGTAACTGCATGCAGCGTGGCCAAACACAAGTCGCAAGAACTCGGCGCTCTGCCAGAGCTTTCTATGTACATTCCGATGCACTTCAGGATGTGACAGTGTTGCCAGCTTCACGATTTCATACTTGTGTTTTCAAACAGCACCCGATCCGATTTTGCTAGAGAAACTTTTATCTTGCAATCGGATAAGGAATCGCATGCCGACCTCCAAGTGCGGCCTATGTGAGAACTCTCGCATAATGGGTTGTGTGCGCCCCATGTGCACTGACTACCAGCCCGGCCCTAGTGTTATACGGGCAGGACGCGACACAGTTCTGCCAGGGGCTATCATGTTTATTTGTTTAAAAGTACTTTATAACAAATAACAAGACGTTCCGTGACGAACTAAAGAGCCTACTTTTCTTAAAATTTAAGATTCATGCCAATGATTAATCTATATGGATCTATCTATAATAATGACGAAATTAAGTTGGTAATATTGATATTTTAATTAGTTCGAAATACTGTATACCTGGTATAATGTAGCCTAATAGAGAACTACAGTTGGCAGCCCTGGTGACTGAATATATTCTTAGTTCCATCTCTTAAGGTACAGCATACAAAATTTGGTTGATGTCCAATGGATAGCATGGACGTTACATGCAGTTAAACATTGGATCTAACAGCGCGCATAAAATCATGTTGGCAACAATGACATGCATGTATTGGTCAGAAATAATCTGAAATAATGTGATCTATTGTTGTGTCAATTTTGAATGAAATCCATTAGTTAGTATAGAAGTTACATGCATTTTAAAATTGGACCTATCAGCAGGCTTAGAATCATGTTGGCAGCACTGGCGTAGGCCTCTATTAGTTACTCCAAATTAATCTAGAATGCCAGGTACTATACGTGTGCAAAGTTTAGAGCTATTGGCTTGCATACTTTGTGATATATTGATATTAGGTTAACAAAAATAGAGACAGCATTTTTTAACAGATGGCAGCCCTGGTTCTCTTCAGAATCGGCATAGTCATATCTGTTATGGTACACATAGCACACACAAAATTTGGTTGAAATCCAAATGATAGAATAGAAGTTACATGTATTTAAAGTTGGACCTCTCAGCAGGCATTGAATCATGTTGGTAGCACTGATGTATATAAGTTACTCCAAATTAATATAGAATGTCAGGTACTGTACGTGTGCATAGTTTAAAGCTGTCGGCTTGCATACTTTCTGATATATGGGTATTTGGATTTAAAAAAATTGAGAGCATTTATTAACAGTTGGCAGCCATGGAGGCTCTTAAGAATACTCTCAGTCATATCTGTTTATGTACACATAGTATATACGAAATTTGGTTGAATTCCAATCGATAGTGTAGAAGTTATATGCATTTAAAAATTGGACCTATCAGCAGGCTTATAATAATTTTGGCAACACTGCCATGTATGGCATCCTGGAAATTAAACTGCAATATTATTATCTTTACGTGTGCCAATTTTGAAATAGCTCCCATTTATACCTTCCAAGATATTCAACATGGAGCTCAAATTTCAATTGCGATTTTTCAGCAGTTGGTAGCATTGACATTATTTTCGAATATGGCAGTGAGATATTCAGGTATAGATCTTTACTCCTACCAAATTTTGTTTCGATTGCTGCAACCGTTTAGGAGTTGATAGGGGGGACACACACACACAGCCAGCCAGCCAGACAGACAGACAGACAGAAGGACAGACAGACAGACAGACACACACACATTTGCCCGATCTCATAAGTCTACTTTTTCCTCATTTTTGCAAAATGTGAAAAGTAGGCTAAAAATATTTCCGTTTACTTTTCAAGAAATGTAATATTTTTCCTGTACTATTGAGACGATTTGGAAGATTTTGGTACAAACCACACCTTCTAACTCCCTCTGGTTTAGGAGCTTGAGTTTTGTGAAACATACACCTTAGCGTATTATATCTTATCTTATCTTATCTTATCATACTAATATATAAAAATGAGATGGTGTGTGTCTGTCTTTCTATCTGTCTGTCGGTCTGTCTGTCTGTTACTCAATAACGCAAGAACCACTGGTCCGATTTAAATGAAATTTTGCATGGATGTAGCTGATTTACCATGTTTACATATAGGATACTTTCAATTTCGATATTTTGCACTATTAAAAATGGCGACCATTTTAGTGACGTCACTACACCCTTTGGTTTCAAAATTTCATATTTCCATATCAAATAAAAAGAGAACGCTAAGAAATAGCATACTTTTGATGGCATATGTGAGCTTCAAAATGTAATTTCCTATCCGAAAGGTCCTTATCACTTTTAGTGTATCTCCAACGGTTAGCGAGTAAAACCCACATATGTGACGTCACTACACCCTTTGGTTTCAAAATTTCATAATTCCATTTCAAATAAAAAGAGAACGCTAAGAAATATCAAACTTTTGATGCATACACAAGATTTAACATTTAATGTGCTATCCAAAAGGTCCTTATCACATTTCGTGTATCTCCAACGGTTAGCGAGTAAAACCTAAATTTGTGCAATAAAACACGGTCAACACCGAGCGGTGCAGTATATCTCTACATACATAAAAATTAAAGTTTGTATGTTTTTTTCGCAATTTCTACGGAAATTTGAGTTATTTACGCGTTTCTGACTGTTTTATTATGGATGCGCGCGAAAATAATTTTTTGGTCTGTCTGTCTGTTTGTTTGTCTGTGGACAACTTTGTTCCCTTATAACTCGAGAACGGCTGGGTGTATCAACGTAAAATTTGGTACAGATATCCATCAGACGCACGACACTAATCATTGATGTAACCCTTCTCCGTACCTCTCATAAAAGAGGGCCTACCCCCTTAAAATACATGCTGAAATAGGAGTAGAAGGACGAGACAAAGCTCATTTTCAGCCCCTCAATGTGAGAGACAAAACTCGGGGGCCCCAAAGGGTCCCCGAAATTCACATTTTAAGGCCCTAAAACCAACCGTTTTTGAGATATTCCCAGAAAACTAATTTCATTTCATTAACTAATGAACGAATTCAAGCCGGTAAGCATGGCAACAGATTATCAGAGGTCCATCTATTGCTGTAAGACGCAATGCAATTCCATTAATTACATTGGTGTGAAAGTTTGCAAACGGCTAGAAGGTTATCACGGAAAGAAATTAAGCTGTAAAATTCATCAATACGTGTCATGCGCTTAAGGGGGTCAAGGGGTACACTAGAATTTTTTCACGCGATTTACACTTGCGGGTGTGGTACGGCAGGTCTATTATATTCCTATCCCTATATTATATTATTATTATTATTAGTATTATATTATGGCGTACAACGAGGAGACAAAGCCCCTCGGTGCCGGAAACAAAACTTGGGGGCCTCGAAAACTACATTATAAGGCTCTAAAACCAACAGTATCTGAAATATTCCCAGAAAACTAATTTAATTTAATTTAACAAACTAATGAAGGAATGGAAATCGGTAACCATGATAACATTATCTCAAGGGGTGGCATCCAACTTTCCATCCATTTCTGTAAGAAGCAATGTCACTCCATTTATACCTTGCCATGGTGGGTGAGTGGATAGCGTGTCGATCTACTAACCCCAAGATTGCAGGTTCACTCCTGGCCGTGGCAAGTGATTTTTGAAAGGCGGCAAAAATACGACTCCCATGTCATACGATGTTGGCATGTCAAAGAACCCATTTGAATTCAGTAGGCCGTGTTCATAATGGCAAAATTAATCTCAGCAGTTTCCGCCAACACGAAGTTCCTCATTTCTCTACTAGAAAGTGCTATAGTGTTCAAGGTGCTTAGATATCTACCCTCTGGGTGTCAAATTACGAAGCTTGCACCCGGCACCCGAGGCCATACGATATTATTATTAGGCTACTCCATTTATTACATTTCTGTGAGAAGTTTGCAAATGGCTATAAGGTTATCACGGAACCAACGTAGACTGTATAATTCGTCAATGCAATTAAGGGCGTCAAGGGGTAACCTAGAATTTTTTCATGCAATTTCACGTGCGACATATAGTACAGAAAGTCTATTATATCTCCAAACAGCAACATTATTTTCAAAAATTCCTGAATTGAATCAGCTTTTTTGCGGCTTTTAGGAATTTGGGCCATTTGAGGCTAAAGAACCTGAATTTTCATGCACCACAAGCCTTTATAATTTATGAAAGAGGTCTTCCTGTGTATGGGGACCTAACACAACGTAGAGGGTTATTTTTTATGTGAGGTGTATTGCGTTTCGTCTACAAGGCTTTCAAATCTATTTCACGTCAGGAAGTACACGTTAGGTGAATTTAGTTTGAGAGCACATTTTAATTAATCTTTTTTTTTTTTGTCGACATACGGGTTCATCGTAAGGATGATTTTGTGTGATACTGTATGGTAGATATACCCATATTCGGATATCTGGGTGATATGATGTAGGCAATAGAATTGTCTGTCTGTCTTTCTGTGTATCTTTATTTACGCCTATAAATCGTGTTCGGATGCTTGGTGCATCGTAAAATTAGGTATGGTAAACATGAGTCAATACACCAATCATTTATAAAACTCCTCACCGTACTTTTCATACAGTAGAAGGGTGGATATAGGGAAAAACTTCTCAAAATACATGCTAAAATAGGCGAAATATAAAAATTATCCTAGAAGGACGATCAAAGCATATGTTGCGCTTCTCATTGTGAGACACAAAATTCGCGAGTCTATAAGGGGTCTCCGAAAATCACATTTTAAGGCCCTTAAATTAACAGTGTGTGTGATATTCCCAGAAAACTAACTTCGTTCTGATAAACTTATGAAGGAATGAAAAACCGCTAACCATTGCAACAGTACCTCAATTGATAATGTCTGGTGTTAACAACGAACACCGTTCGAAGAACGGGTACTTCTGCTAGTCTATATATGAGTAGTCCGTTTGCAAAGGCCGCTAAGTGCATTATAAACGAAACTGAGTAAATGACGAAAAACTGCTACGACCAAACTATTCAAGCTAATACCATAGTTTTTACCCCTGAAAAGCAACATAAAAACATTTATCATTCAGTTAAAATCTGTGAAATCTACGGTTGGATCTTCTGTCCCGAAACATAAATTAAAATATTGACTTACCGGTTTTTGCACCCGTTTTGTGCAGTTAACGACATTTGCACCCGTGACAATGAGAGTCGTTAATGAAACTTAGGTTGCAAAACCCGCTATTTTATTGTTTTACGTACCGTATGTCATTTGGATGAGATTTTTAATAAAGAACTATTTTAGTTTCAATTTGGTTTATCAGGAAAAATATATTTTGAAAAAATAGACCACGTCGGGTGCGATAAAAGGATTTTTCCTTTTTAAATACATCTTAAACACCGTGCAACGTCATTTAGACAGCATAAAAATTTACAAATTAAGAAAGTGCACAAAACAAGAAAAAATGGCACTTATGTTATGTCAGGTCATCCTCGACACCGTCCATCAGCTCAAAATCTGCTAGTTCTTAGTCTTCTTCCTCTTGAGGTCGGACGATATTGTTGCGAATGGTTTCTAGTTCCTGGAAGACCTCACTGAAGAATTTTAGGTTGCCGTTCGCTGGCCAGTTTTCGCCGAAGTACACCTCTAAAAGCCGTCTGACGTCTTGTAGTTTAGTTTCTTTGAGTGCAACACCTTCTTGAATTGGTGAGGGACCAGGATGTTCTGTTAAAATTCGTACCACCTCAAAATTGTAGAACGGCTCCCCTCAGACCAGACATGTTATTTTTTTGTTTTGCTAATTGTGAACACGATTTTCTTCGCTTTTTGGAATTGGAAATGCTTACTACCCGGATTTTTTTTTACCATGCCATCCATTTGCGCTTTCCAATCCCTAACAGGACATTCATCTTGTACCAGGCGAACTACTGTCGCAAATTTCTCAATGTGCTTGATGAATCCGGAAGGATTTTCAAAGACTCTCACTTTGCGAAGTTGCCGTTCAATATTTCAAAAACTCTGTCAGGTGGGATAAATGAGCGGCCCACAATTATTGGGAACCATAACTGTAGACATGCGGGAGCTTCTAGCAGTAACCAGTGAGATAGCATGCTGATCATAGTCTTGTTTTTGTTCTGACCCCCACAGCCATCAGAGAAAAACCGAAATATTTTCCATCTTAAAAATTTATGCTGGCCAGTTTGTGAAGAAGTGTCGACGCTATTTGGTTTGATGCTTTGGCATGTTGATGATATTCTAACCAGACGTAAGAAGTTGTTCTCAACTCCCGATATCAACGCGTTCAACTACTTCAACTTGCACTATTTCTCCCACTACTTCTGCCGTTTCTGTTCTTCTCTCCGTATTTGGAACATCCACAATAGTATTACAGTCCACAAATGCAATAACTGCTTCACTTAAATCAACAAGATCACTCATTTTTCTGGCTTGAAATGCCCACAACCAAGAAACAACCTGTCAATCAAATGTGCTTTTACACGGTGTATTTCGACAAGGCAGCATGTCATTGTTGCGTACGCTTCCTCGATAGTGCAGCCAACTGTAATCTGAAACACAAAACTATCCTTCCCGATCGAAATAAATAATTATTTACTGTAAAGAAATTCTGTGGGAGGAATATTGGCAGTTCTTGTACCAGTTAGCGTGTTTTGCAGCCGTATGTGGCAAGGCAGGCGCCATACTTACGGAACTTAGCGGTCTTTGGACACGTGGAATATTAAACTGGCTTTGCAACCGTAGCCAACATGCATTTAGCGGTTTATGCAAATGAATGCGATTTTTGTTGGCCATTTTCAATGGTTTTGAGCGGGATATGCACCCTGAAACTTATTCCATCGTGTAGCCAGTTAAAAGACGAACGTGACGATATGCCCAACTCAAAATCGACAAAAAGTGCACTTAGCGGCCTTTGCATCTGGGCTACTTCTATATATATATAAAGCACAAAGTTTGTCTGTCTGTCTGTCTGTCTGTCTGTTATGTATACAAATCTACACCGTTTCACCGATCTGAACCAAAATTTGTATACTTACCCTTTGGAACCCAGCGGGTAACCCCGTCAACATTAAATTTCGGACAGACCACCCCATGCCCTGCATTTAGGCCCTTTTGCACAAATCTACACCGTTTCACCGATCTGAACCAAAAGTTGTATATTTAACCTTTGGAACCCTGCGAGTAACACTGTCCACTTGAAATTTCGGACAGACCACCCCATTCCCTGCATTTAGGCCCTTTGGTCCAAATCCACACCGTTTCACCGATCTCAACCAAAATTTGTATATTTACCCTTTGGAACCCTGCGAGTACCACTGGCCACTTAAAATTTCGGACAGACCACCCCATTCCCTGCATTTAGGCCCTTTGGTCCAAATCTACACCGTTTCACCGATCAGAACCAAAATTCGTATTCTTACCCTTTGGTGCCCTGCGAGTAACACTGTCTGCTTGAAATTGGGGACAGACCACTCCATTCCCTGCATTTAGGCCCTTTGGCCCAAATCTATACCGTTTCACCGATCTCAACCAAAATTTGTATATTTACCCTATGGAACACTGCGACTAACACTGTCTGCTTGAAATTTCGGACAGACCACGCCATTCCCTGCATTTAGGCCCTTTTTGCACAAATCTACACCGTTTCACCGATCTGAACAAAAATGTGTATACTTACCCTCTGGAACCCTGCGAGTAACACTGTCTGCTTGAAATTGCGGACAGACCACTCCATTCCCTGCATTTAGGCCCTTTGGCCCAAATCTA
The DNA here is from genome assembly GCA_946902985.2 of Meconema thalassinum. NCBI lineage: Eukaryota > Metazoa > Arthropoda > Insecta > Orthoptera > Tettigoniidae > Meconema > Meconema thalassinum. Next base: position 241,050,709 of record OX336391.1, read on the forward strand.
CACCGTTCCACCGATCTCAACCAAAATTTGTATATTTACCCTTTGGAACACTACGACTAACACTGTCTGCTTGAAATTGCGGAGAGGCTACTCCATCCCATGCATTTAGACCCTTTGGCACAAATCTACACCGTTTCACCGATCTGAACCAAACTTTGTATACTTACCCTTTGGAACCCTGCGAGTAACACTGTCCACTTAAAATTTCGGACAGACCACCCCATTCCCTGCATTTAGGCACTTTGGCACAAATCTACACCGTTTCACCGATCAGAACCAATATTCGTAAACTTACCCTTTGGTACCCAGCGAGTAACACTGTCTGCTTGAAATTGCGGACAGACCACTCCATTCCCTGCATTTAGGCCCTTTGTCCCAAATCTACACCGTTTCACCGATCTCAACCAAAATTTGTATATTTACCCTTTGGAACATTGCGACTAACACTGTCTACTTGAAATTGCGGCGAGGCCACTCCATCCCTTGCATTTAGGCTGTTTGGCACAAATCTACACCGTTTCACCGATCTGACCCCAATTTTATATACTCACCCGTAGAACCCGACAAGTAACACTGTTCACTTTAAATTTCGGACAGACCACACTATTCCCTGCTTTTTGGCCCATTGGCAGAAAACTACACCGTTTCACCGATCTCAACCAGATTTTACATAATTATCCTTTGGAACTCGACGAGTAACACTGTCCACTCGAAATTTCGGTCAGACCACTCCATTCCACGCATTTAGGCCCTTTGGCACAAATCTACATCGTTCACCGATCGAAAACAAAATGTGTATACTTACCCTTTGGAACCCGATGAGTAACACTGTCCACTTTAAAATTTGGACAGGCCACTCCATTCCCTGCATTTTGGCCCTTGGCACAAAACTACACCGTTTCACCGATCTCAACCAGATTTTACATAATTACCGTTTGGAACTCGACGAGTAACACTGTCCACTCGAAATTTCGGACAGACCACTCCATTTCCCGCATTAAGGCCCTTTGGTACAAATCTACATCGTTCACCGATCGAAAACAAAGTGTGTATACTTACCCTTTGGAACCCGATGCGTAACACTGTCCACTTGAAATTTCTAACATACCTCTCCATTCCCTGCATGTAGCTCAGGAATTCCTCGGGGTTGCCAGCTTCCTAACTCACCAGTCATGAGCCCTTGAGGGTGTACCAGAAGTGGTGGGTCTACACACACCCTGCCTCTTTGAGGGCCTTGAGCAGAAGACAGGAGATATTATGAAAAGGAAAAGAAGGCAGACCCCTCGAAGAATGAGGGTATCAGGAAAGATGAGACAAAGCCAATTAAGGCGGGAAATTGAAAGACTCCCTAGCCCTCGGATACCCTAATACAGTCTGGGTCGGAAGAGAACAAGAGTTGACCAAGGGAGGCCGACAGGAAAGAGAACTGAAATGAGCCCGGCACCAGGAAGTAGAAGCGATGCCAGACTCAGCTGGGGTTCCGTGGTCGCCAACCCACGTCCCACAAGTTGTGAGACCCTGGGGGGTCAGTTGTGACAATAGCTTGCTGATTCATCGTGAGGTGACTTGAGAGTACTTTCCAGAGCCCGCCATGTTATCTCCTGCTGTCTACGCTGATGCCAGCACAGGGCCGTTGCGAAACAGTGAGTGATTCCCGGTCAATCTGTATAGGACGGGGAACCCCGAACGTGTGTCATCATATTTCGTCATCATCTGCGATCATCTTAGGTTCGTGCAGCTTGGACCTATATTCTTTGTCTTTGCCGAGCAGTACGCTCTTTCACTAGACGCATCCAGTACAGGCCTAAGCCAGAAAATAAAGTTGAGACTTTGGAAGACATCGAAGCTAGACACCTGAATTACCTATATCAGTTTTAAAATAACACCATGTTCGTTTAGTAGTCATTTTTTCATTACCTTATTATTATCAACATAAGTGCAAATGACCTAGATGTTACGCGCATCATACCAATAATCACCGCCGCATAAAGTCTTTCTCGACTGTGATTTTTAAAATATTTATTTTTGGTTGGTTGGTTCTTAAGTTTAGGGGCTGCGACAACGCGGTCATATAGCCCCGTGTACTTTGGGTGTGTGTAGAATCTGTCTGATAACCGGTGTTAATTGTGATGACTGTATTAGTGTGTGTTATCTGTTTTTTAATTTAAGTACAAACTGCAACTTAGAATTCTTCAAATAGTTCGTACTTTTGCCGCCAAGCGCCACCGTCAACGACTACTAGGCCAAGTTCGGAACTTAGCTACTAGACGCCACTGCAGTCGGCTCTTGGCAACGGACGTAGACATCTATGAGCGTTGTTTACCTATCCAATTTAGCTTCACACAGGTGTAAATAGTGGAAGGTTCAATAACATGCCATAAATCTGACATGGGACCGCCGGCTTTACTTCCCCTCCGAAGAAAGGCATACTGACGGATTTTTAACGCTCTTAAAATATCCGACGGCTTCGGCCGGGTTTGAACCCGCTATCTTGGGCATAGAAGCTCAGCATGCTACCAAATACGCCACCGAAGCCGCCATATAGTTATTTTTATTACAGTAGATTGCGTACATTATACGTTGAAGTGTCAATTCAATACCGGTAGTAGTTTCCCTTATCATCCTCATCATAAGTGCAAATGACCTACAGTAGATGTTACGCCCATTACACCATTAATCACCACACACAATAAGTCATCCTCGCCTGTGAATTTTGAAATATGTATTTCTATTACGGTAGTTTGTAAGTTTGACGTGTCAATTCAACAGTAGTTTTTATTATCATCCTTATCAAAAGAGCAAATGACCTAGATATTACTCCCTCATTGTCTTTGGGGGCAAATGACTTAGATTTTAAGTCCATTATATTTCTAAGGAGACCTTAAAACATAATCATCATTCCACCGGGCGAAGCCGGGTACTACTGCTAGTCATATATAAAGCTCAATGTTTGTCTGTCTGTCTGTCTGTCTGTCTGTTATGCATACAAATCCACACTGTTTCACCGATCTGAACCAAAATTTGTATACTTACCCTTCGGAACCCTGCGGGTAACCCTGTCCACTTGAAATTTCCGACAGACCACCCCATTCCCTGCATTTAGGCCCTTTGGCCCAAATCTACACCGTTTCACCGATCTCAACCAAAATTTGTATACTTACCCTATGTAACCCTGTGAATAACACTGTCCACTTAAAATTTCGGACAGACCACCCTATTTCCTGCATTTAGGCCCTTTGGCAAACATCTACACCGTTTGACCGATCCGAACCAAAATTTGTATACTTACCCTTTGCAACCCTGCGGGTAACACTGCTTGAAATTGCGGACAAACCAATCCATTTCCTGCATTTAGGCCCCTTGACTAAAATCTACACCGTTACACCGATCTGAACCAAAATGTGTATACTTACCCTTTGTAACTCTGTGAATATCACTGTCCACCTAAAATTTCGGACAGACCACCCCATTTCCTGCATTTAGGCCCTTTTGCAAAAATCTATATCGTTTCACCGATCCGGACCAAAATTTGTATACTTACCCTTTCGAACCCTGCGGGTAACCCTGTCCACTTGAAATTGCGGACAGATCACCCCATTCCCTGCATTTAGGCCCTTTGGCACAAATCTACACCGTTTCACCGTTCAGAACCAAAATTTGTATACTTACCCTTTGGTACCCTGCGAGTAACATTGTCTGCTTGAAATTGCGGACAGACCACTCCATTCCCGGAAAGAGGAAAGGGTCCGTCCCAAAAGCAATGGAAAAAAGGGGTAAAACCGGACCCGCTCAGGAAACCCTCAGGGTTGCCATCTCCCGAACTCACCAGCCATGAGCCCTTGAGGATTTAGCACTATCCAGGGTGCACCAGAAGTGGTGGGGCTACACACACCCTGCCTCCTTGAGGGTCTTGAGCAGAAGACATGAGATAATAAGAAAAGAAAAAGAAGGCTGACACCTCGAAGACTGAGGCTATCAGGAATGATTAGACAAGGGCCAATTAAGGCGAGAAAGTGAAAGAGTCGCTAGGCCTCGGATACCCTGATACCATCGGGGTCGGAAGAGAACAAGAGTTTGAACAAGGGAGGCTGACAGGAAAGAGAACTGAAAGGAGCCCGGCACCAGTAAGTAGAAGCAATGCCGGACTCAGTTGGGGTCCCGTGGTCGCAAACCCACGTCCCACAAGTTGAGAGACCCTGGTGGGTGGAGGGGGGGGGGGGGGGGCAGGTGTGAGAATAGGTTGCTGATTCATCGCGAGTTGACATGAGAGAAATGTCCAGACCCCGCCGTGTTACCTGGTATTGCTGACTATGCTGATGTTCATACAGGGTCTTTGCTCAAACCACTGTAGTGTTACGAAAGAATGAGTGATTCACCGGTCAATGTGAATAGGACCGGGAACCCCCCCGAACGTCTGTCATCATATATCGTCATCATCTGAGATTCGTGCAGCTTGGACCCGGGCAGTACTCGATTAGCTCTTTCACTACACGCATCGAGTATAGGCCTAAGCCAGAAAATAACGTTCAGACTTGGGAAGACATCGAAGGTAGAAATCTAAATTGCCTATATCAGATTTAAAATTACACCATGTTCGTTTAGTAGTCATTTTTCATTACCTTATTATTATCATAAGGGCAAATGATCTAGATGTTACGCCCATTATACCACTAATCACCACACACAATAAGTCTTCATCGCCTGTGAATTTTGAAATATTTCTATCACGGTAGTTTGTAAGTTTGTCGTGCCAATTCAACAGTAGTTTTCATTATCATCCTCATCAATAGGACAAATGGCCTAAATGTTACGTCCATTATACTACTAAGTAACACCACAGTCTTCATGGCCTGTGATTTTAAAATGGGTATTTCCATTAGTTTGTAAGTTTGATATACCCGTTCAGTAGTAGTCGTCTTCATTATTATCCTCATCAAAAGGGCAAATGACCTAGATTTTACATCCATTATACTACTAAGCAACACCAGAGTCTACCTAGCCTGTGATTTTAAAAATATGTATTTCCATTAGTTTGTAAGTTTGATATACCCGTTCAGTAGTAGTCGTCTTCATTATCATCCTCATCAAAAGGGCTAATGACCTAGATGTTACGTCCATTATACAGTACTACTAAGCAACACCACAGTCTTCATTGCCTGTGATTTATAAAATGTGTATTTCCATTAGTTTGTAAGTTTAATATACCCGTTCAGTAGTAGTAGTCTTCATTGTCATCCTCATCAAAAGGGAAAATGACCTAGATGTTACGCCCATTATACTACTAGGCAACACCACAGTCTTACTCGCCGGTAATTTAAAAATATGTATTTCTATTAGAGTGTAAGTTTATTATACCCGTTCAATAGCAGTCGTCGTCAGTATCATCTTCATCAATGACGTTGAGTGTTAAGGAGACTGAAATATTATCATCATTCCACCGGGCGAAGCCGGGTACTACTGCTAGTATATATATAAAAAGGAATGTCTGTGTGTTCGTCTTTTATGCGTTCATAAACCATTCATCCGATTGCGATCAAATTTTGGTGAGTTGTTGTAAACACTTCCGGGATGATCATAGGCATAGTTAATCCATTTCACAATAGATAGCGCGCGAGTAGTTTAAACAAATGCGTAATGGCGATGCGTTCATATACAATTCGTCCGATTGCGATCAAATTTTGGTGAGATGTTGTGCACAGTCCCGGAAAAGTAATAGGCGTAGTAAATCAAATTTACAATAGATGGCGCGCGAGTAGCTTCAACAAAATGGCGTGCGTTTGTTTCAAGAAAGTCCCACATGTGTGCATATACCATTCATCCCATTGCGTTGAAACTTAGGTGAGAGGTTGTGTACACTACAGGCAAGGTTTGTGGCTTAGTAAATCCATGTTATAATAGGTAGCGCACGAGTAGATTCAACAAATGAGCGACGATGCGCGAAGCGTTTCAACAAAGTCCCGTATGCGTTCATATACTTTTCGTCTGATAGCGATGAAACTTGGCTGAGATGTTGTGTACACTACAGGGAAGCTTTCGGGGTTTGAAAATCCAATTAACAATAGGTATTGCACAAGTAGATTAAACAAATGAGCGACAACGCGCGAAGCGTTTCAAGAAAGTCCCGTATGCGTTCATATACCATTCGTCTGATAGCGATGAAACTTGGGTAATATGTTGTGTACTCATCAGGGAAGGTTTCTGGCTTAGTACATCCACTTTACAATAGGTATCGCACAAGTAGATTCAACAAATGAGCGACGGCACGCGAATCGTTTCAAACAAGTCCCGTATGCGTTCATATACCATTCATCCGATTGCCATGAAACTTTGGTGAGTTGTTGTGAACACTCCCGAAATTTATTATAGGCATAGTCAATCCAATTTACAATGGACAGCGCGGGAGTATTTTAAACAAATGAGTGTTGGCGATGCGTTCATATAGCCTACAATTCATCCGAATGCGACCAAATTTTGGTGGGTTGTTTGGCACACTTCCGGGATGGTTACAGGCATAGTTAATCCAATTAACAATAGATAGCGCACCAGTAGTTTAAACAAATAAGTGTTGGTGATGCATTCATATACAATTCATCCGATTGCAATCAAATTTCGGTGAGTTGTTGTGCATACGCCAGGAAAAGTTATAGGCATAGTAGATCCAATTAACAATAGATGGCGAGCGAGTAACTTCAACAAAATGGCGTGCGTTTGTTTCAACAAAGTACCACATGCGTTCATATACCATTCACCCCAATGAGATGAAACTTGGGTGAGATGTTGTATACACTCAGGGAAGGTTTCTGGCTTAGTAAATCCACTGAACAATAGGTAGCGCACGAGTAGATTCAACAAATGAGCTACGACGCGCGAATTGTTTCAACAAAGTCCCGTATGCGTTCATATAGGGGAAATCCATGTAATTTGGACCGTCGTGTAATTTGGACTGATGTTACTTTTGGTATTTGCAAGTTAGGCAAGCCCTTGCCTCAGGCAAGGTCAGCAAGACAGTTCAGTGTCCCTTTCGCCCTGGGAGTTCTTCTATTTTCGGACTGAAGGTTGAGGAGTAATGAGAAAAATAAGTTAGTGACCACATTCCTTGTAAGATTATACGACCGGGAGGTAGGGTGCTGTCAAGTAATTATTTCAGCGAAGAGCGTGTGTTGCTTTCACAAGTACTACTGAAACATCGAGGTAAGTTCTAACATACCTTCATTCATCAATTTTAAATAATGTTCAAATTATTTGAACTTTGATTAAATATATGCATGGCGTGTAATTTGGACTGCCCGAGAGTGTGTAATTTGGTCCGTTGAAACAAATTTAATCGCTACGTTTCTTCATAGTGACCATCTCGTGGTGTGGCGGCTAGATTATTGGCTGTCACCCTGGAGGTTCGGGTTCGATTCCTGGCTCTGCCAATAAATTTTAATTCTTGTGGGAGGGATGGAACGGGGTTTGATTCCCACCTTAGCTATCCTGGAAGTGGTTTTCGGTGGTCTCCCAGTTTTATGCAAGGCAAATGCAGGGACGGGTCGTAACTTAGAGCCACGGCCGCCTCCTTCCCAATCCTATCCCCAATTTACAAGTACAACCACTAGTACAGGCACCATAATAACACAGGTTATCACACAAACTCCACATTAACACAAGTACACGGGGCCACATGACCACAATGTCGCAATGCCCCTGAAATAAGCAACAACAACTTTCTTCATAGTTTTATTTCTGATTCTGAAATAAGTTGGTTTATAATCTCAAAGGGTTTGTTGTTGTTATTGCTTATTTTGGTGGCTGCAACATCATGGTCATACAGCCCTGTGCATTTGGGTGTGTGTGTGGAATTTGTGTGACAACCTGTGTTAATGTGATGACTGTACAAGTGTGTGTGTATTTGTAAATTGCGAATAGGATTGGTAAGGAGGTGGCCGAGGCCTTAAGTTTGCATCCATCCTAGAATTTTCCTGGAGTACAAGTGGGAAAACCACGGAAAACCACCTCCAGGATGGCCGAAGTAGGAATTGAAACTTGACCTCCGGGGCGACAATGAAGAATGCTAGTCACTACATTACGAGGTGGTGTTATGAGGATGATTGGATTCACTGCGACGGTTGCCAAAGGTAGGCTCATGAAAATTGTGCCGAAATTAACGATGAACTGTTTTACTATTGTGCTACATGCCAAAAGTGACAATCAGAATTCGCAATATTGTATTTTATTGTTTAGTATTGCCTAATAAATAGCTTAATAACTTACAAGTGTTTATATTTAGCAGTCCAAATTACACATCACCCTGGTCCAAGTTACACGCCATCCGGTCCGAATTACACGATATTACAGTTTGTTATAAACATAAATTTTACGTTATACGCTGAGATAATATTAACATTTATTTGCACCAAATCATTTGCTACATTGTACTAATTATCGTCCATAAAAATTGAGAAAGTTTAATTACGGTCAAAGAACTTATTGACGTTTAAAGTTAAGTGGTCCAAATTACACGGACTTCCCCTACCATTTGTCCGATAGCGTTGAAACGTGGGTGAGATGTTGTGTACACTTCAGGGAAGATTTCTAGCTTAGTAAATACATGTTACAATAGGTAGCGCACGAATGGATTCAACAAATGAACGACGACTCACGAAGTGTTTCGACAAAGACCCGTATGCGTTCATATACAATCGTCCGATAGAGATGAAACTTTGGTGAGTTGTTGTGTACACTCCAGGGAAGGTTTCTGATTTAGTAAATCCATTTTACAATTGGTAGCAAACGGGTAGATTTAACTAATAAGCGACAGCGCGTGAATCGTTTCAATATAGTCCCGTATGCGATCATATACCGTTCATCCGAGTGTGATTAAACTTTGGAGAGCTGAGTACAGTCCTGCGAAGGTTCATGAATTAGTAAGTCCGTTTTCAATGGGTGGCGCACAAGAAGATTCAACAAATGAGTGACGGCGCGAATCGTTTAAACAAAATCCCGTATGCGTTCGTATGCCATTCATCCGATTGCGATGAAACTTTGATGAGTTGTTGTGTACACGCCAGGAAAGGTTTTCGAGTTAGTAAATCCATTTTACAATAGGTAGCGTACGAGTATATTCAACAAATGGGTGACGGCGCTCTAATCGTTTCAGCAGTCCCGTATGCGTTCATATACCATTCATTTCATTGCGATGTAACTTTCGTGAGTTGTTGATCACGCTCCCGTGAATGTTTCTGAGATAGTAATTTTTTTTTTTATAATAGTTTAGAGGTGGTTAACGGAAAAAGAAGAAAATATTGGGAATCCAAAAGCACTGCAACTAACAAAGTCACATCGCCAACACTTTCTTTGATTGGCATTGCAACGCATGCCGGGTACAGCTAGTAATAAGATATTAATCACTTGTAATTATTTTCAGGTGATTTTCTACACGTCCTAGTAATTGGAATTACATTGTGTTGACCGACTGAAAAGTTGTGATATTAATTATTATCAATAAGGCAACACTGAAAAATGCCTTCAAAGCTGTCTATGACTACAGGTTGTCTCACAGAGATTGAATACTTTACTACTGGAATTACAGGCATTGAAATGTTGGAAGCCATTCTTCAGTGTTGACTAACAATAAGTAATCGAAATGTAATGTTTTGCAGTCGGTCAATACGATCTAATAAATACACTCGATCGTCAAGTGTTCATCATCAGATCCTTTGCATTTAGGCCATTAAATCCATGTCTACAAGTAGGTGAGAGATGGCATTTACAATAGGCACACTTAATGGCCATCTTCAGTGTTGCCTTATTAAACCAAGTTTGATGTTTTGCAGTCGGTCAACACGATTGTACCCAAATGTAATCCTGTAAACAATGTACATGAAATTACTTGAGATTAATAAATACACTTGGATGACCAGTTTCGATCATCATCAGATCCATTACATCCAGGCTATAAAATCTATGTCTGAAAGTATGGGTGTCAAAATAACCTGGCAAGCGAAACATGTCATCTCTTTGATTTCTTCTTCTTCTTCGTCTTCTCCTTCTTCTTCAATAGTCGGTAACAATATATCTATAAACATTTGAACTGACCGTGATTTTGGGATCTGGAGGATGTGAAACGCGAGGATATGTCGACATTTTCCGGAAGTCGAAACATGATACCCATTGCAATAGTTAGCTTTCTAATGAAATCGGGGCCGATAACCTAGATGTTAGGCCCCTTAAAACAACAATTATCATCATCATCATCTAATGAAATCTACCTAACAATAATAATCGTATGCCTGGCGTACGTCTTTTGAGTTGTGGCCATTTAGGCAATATACTCTCTTTTGTGTTGTTCCGTCGTCTGGCAGAGAAACCTGAGCACTCTTAACGACCTTGGCTGAGATTTAATTAATGTAAGCATCAAATATGAGACGAGAACCGGGTGAGTTAGGCGTGGCTGCATGCAGTCGCTCAAATCCAGGAGGCCCACCGACAACCTTGAACATGGTATTGTGTGGTTTCCCATCTTCCTTCCAGGCAAATGCCGGGGTTGGTCTCTAACTATGGGCCACAGCCACTATATTCCAATTCCTCGTCATTACATTCAAACTTTCCTCCCCAGACAACACTCCACACGCTCGCCCCATGGGTGTCCGTATAGAAGCTATAAAGTTTGGCGAGCAAAACGTGTCCTCGGATACTCTCGGCACTAAAAGCCATAGCCATACGCTAAAAAAAATAAAAAAATGAGACAAGAGATCTAGAGATCTTTAACGAGCCAACATCATACGACTCGGAATACAGCCATCACAATAACACAAGTTACCAAAAAAATACACGCACAGACAAGTACACTGGGCTACATGACCACGATGTCGCAAAGCCCCTAAAAGAATCAACAACAACAACTCATAGGCTACTACAAGGAGTGCAGTGGATCTTGTACGGCGCTTGGACACGTGCCTGAACAGTGAAGGTAGAGCCTCCCTCCAATTATCACCTGTATACTGTCGTTGTGATGAAATGTACATTATCCAATACACATAGTGTTTCTTTCTAGACATCAGTCTATGTTTATTTTGAACAACCCTCGTAGATCCTTACCATCATCAACTTCGTAGATATATTCTGTCTATTAATACACCACTTGTAGCAGCATCTCTGAATCGATGACAAAACAAATATCCTCTCTAGCAAGCGAGGCTGAATGCATTCTATTGCCAAATCCTCCACAATACAAACTCGAACAGTGGAAAACATTTCATATTGCGATGCGGGAAGCAGGTTGTAAGCCTTCCCAGTGAATGCCCGCATCTCATGTACATCCTCAGCAGAACAGTATAATCAAAGGACTAAAGACGAACCCGCCTGAATTGAGAGAGTTGAGGTTTGAATCTCAGTGCTGATACCGGTCATTCCGAGTAATTCTTTGCAAATGTCGGCATCGTTCCTTATTTTAAATTCGGGTAACGTTCCTTATCTTCGATCTCAATGAATACACTCACTAACCAGGTGAACCGGGCTCGCCTTCCACGTAAAAATGGAGGTCCCGTGGCTCATGATCGCGTAAAACTACAAGTTTTCTTTCTTTTCCTTACGACTGTAGTAGTGTGTGTATTTGTAATTGAGGCTAGGATTTGTAAGGATGCAGTCGTGGTCTTAAGTTAAGAACAATCACAGCATTTTCCTACAGTATAAATATGGCAAACCACGGAAAACCAGGTCTAGTATGGCTGAGGTGGGAATCGATCCCGCCTCTTCTCAGTTCTGTCTTACGAAGCTGAGTGTACCACAATCAAGCCCTCAGACTAGAATTAAATTTCTTGGCAGAATCGGGAATCAACATCGGGCCTACACGGTGACAGCCAAGAATGCTAGACACTACGTCACGAGGCAGATCCATCACAATGACAAAGGTAACATTCCACACACCCAAGTACACGGAGCTAAACGACCATGATGCGCAACCTCTAAATGACTCAGCAGCAACAGTGACCAGGAGGAGCTCGTGAATTTGTTTGATGGTTCAGAGCGCCTAACAGCACCGGCCATTCTGAAGCAATCAGCTAGGTTGTAGGCAAGCCAGCACTACTCCAGTGGGATGTGCATGTGGTCATGTATCGGAAATTCCCCCATTTGAAGCTTGGACTGCTTCGTGCGGTTTAAAGCGCATATATCTGGGTACTGCACAATTCCATCACATCTGTTATGAGTGAAAGCAAAGCTGACAGTAAATCCCTGCGGATAAAACAACACTGGTCGATAAGTTTGTAAAAACTGACTTGGGTATTATACATTCATCCATTTACTGGCACTCGCTATACACAGTGCTTTGTCAGAATACAAGTTAGTCGCCTAACACTGAATTTGGTGGACAGCCGAACGCATTACTGTCCCGTACTTTAAACGTGTATTGGAAACATCTACGTTCAAAATATGTCTTCGTCCAAAGCAGTATTTCCAATAAATGTGTAGATTTCGTTATAAGCGTGCCAATTGTTTCGCGCTTGATAAACATTAAAAAACAACATACACCTGTGTGTGATATGCAGGAACAATTTGTTAATTGTTCATCTCGGAAATTCGCATTCAACGTATAAATACTCCTTAATTGTAGTGAAAATGTTGAAAATATTATGTAGAGATTTTTTTATTTTATTGTTTTGTTTTCTCGTTTTGAATTAATACATTCAGTTAACGTTGAGACCTTTAGAAACATCCACTTTCAAAACAGCATTAAAGTGTGTATGACTTGTTTGGTGCTTGGTTTTGACCGAATAATGCAGTTAACATTAAACGATTGAAGATGCGCCACGTCGAGAGGGAAGTGTCATATTTCCATTCCTCTATCCGCTTTAAAGCTAATTAAAACGTACATTCTTATCCTAGCAACAACGAATGGGAGACTTTAAAATAGATTCCAGGAATAGGATTGCCATTTCAAAATTAAGTGTCCCTCATCAGCTTAGTGATCTGGCGGGCGATTCACTAAAACAACCGTCCAGCTCCACGTAGCCTAATAATTCGCCCCCTCTCTAGCTCTATAAAAATGAGAAAATGCACTGCATATGCATCGTTGAATTATGTTGAATGGTCGACGTGGTTTATGCAAATAGGAACAGCAGTCCACTATGCGTGTTTTGTTTTTTTCACGGGGACCCCGAAAGTAGCCGCACCCACCACATGACGTACAATACATATCTAACGCTGGTTCCGACATGCATAGTTCTAGCATAGTAGACGAAACAGATAGAGGTTCAGGTCGGATTGCCTGTTGAGGCTTGTTGTCTGTCCCTGTGCTGGGCACTCTACCAAGCATCATAGGTGGTTGGGCAACATTGGTACATAGGTAAGGTAGCGAAAGGAAAAAATCCATAGGCAGAAAGGAAAGATTGGTTACAGGTAAAACCTGGCATGTCAGTGATAGCACATCAGGGATGTGGCAGGAAATTAGTAGCTTATGTAAGTACGGAACGTGTATTGTACAAGTGCATAGATCATTGACTCGCCGAGATTGTGTTTTGTAGGGGATCACTTAGCTTGACACTGCTGAGTAGCGCGTCCACAATAGCGACTGGGCTTCAGTCCGACCGCCCGTGTGTCCTTGTGATAAGTCTCCGAATCAGGAGAGGGGCCAGCAACGCCTGCCTAGGCAGCGGCTTGCTTCTCTAAGCCAGTGCAAGCCCTTGTATTGAGGCACGTGATGGTGAGGCCGTTCAACGAATCACGGTCCTACAGTTAAATGAATCTCTGCCTGAGATGTAACGTGATGATGATGATGATAATTGTTGTTTTAAGTGGCCTAACATCTAGGTTATCGGCCCCTGATGGTTTGGGTGATCGTGAAGATGAAAATGAAATGCAAACTTAAAACTAAAACTAACTACTAACCTACATACTAGAAGAAGAAATGGAAAACTAAAGGAGAATAAGGCAAATAAAGGACAGGAGGAAAAGAAATGCCCTCAACCCTCGAAGAATGGGGATTGAGGGACTTGGAAGGAAGGAGAGACATGAAAGGCATATAGGAATGTGAAAGAGGAGAGGGTCCTCCCCAAAGGTAAGGGACAAAAGGGGAAAACGGACCCAGCTCAGGAATCCCTCGGGGTCGCCAACTCCCGAACTCACCAGCCGTGAGCCCCTGAGGGTGTAGCATTATCTAGGGTGCACCAAAAGTGGTGGGGCTACATACACCCGGTCTCCTTGAGGGCCTTGAGCAGAAGGCAGGAGATAACATGAAAGATAAAAGAAGGCTGACCCCTCGCAGAAGGAGGCTATCAGAAAAGATGAGACAAGGACCAATTAAGGCGGGAAAGGAAGATACTCCCTAGGCCTCGGATACCCTAATACCGTCGGGGTCGGAAAAGAACAAGAGTTGACCAAGTGAGGTCGATAGGAAAGAAGACGGAGAGGAGCCGCGGCATAAGTAAGTGGAAGCAATGCAGGACTCAGCTGGGGCTCCGTGGTCGCCAACCCACGTCCCACTAGATGTGAGCCCCTGTAATGTAACTCTATGCCTAAGTGTGCGGTAAACCGACAATTCCTTCTTGGTGCTCTTTTTGTGTTGGCCAGTGTATTGTCACAGAGTGAAGTTATTTTCTCTTCTGCTACACTTCTTCAATTTTAAATTATTGAATATTCAGGAGGTATTTTCAACAAACAACTCATTAAAATTCACTGTGCCATGCTGAAGAATCTGCATCTCCCAGGGGCTTTTTTTTTTTTTCATGAACACACTTTTATGGAGAGATCACCCCTTTTCACTCTACTAAAAAACACACCCTGTCGAAAACAAGACACAACTTAGCGATACAGCCAAGCTAGATAAAAAAGGGGGGAAAATAGCGGTGTTTATAGGTAAATGTTATTTGGATCAGGTGTACTATGAACATTTTCTGCAATAAACCTAGGCCGATATGCGCGGCAGTATTAAAGGTGCCGGGACGTCTTCAATAGACCGTGTACCGCTTAGTGAGAAATTGCTTTTTAGCCCATGCGTGGCGAAGATAGTTCCACGGTCTTTAGTAGTTGCAGACTCCTGCATTCAATAGCATACACTTTTATCTAGATTTGGCAAAGTCACACAAATATACATGGCACTGACCTCTGGAAGAACATAGCAACTAAAGGGGGAGGAAGGGGAAAACCAGCTCCACCCAGCGAACACTCGGGGTTAGACGACTACAACTGGTGTCTATGGCAACACGTCAACTGCTTCAAGTTCCAGTTAAAGAGACAACTCGATAAGTATAAGCTTGCATTATTTCAGTATAACCATAGTTGATTTTGTAAAACCATATAATCACCCCTAACAGACAAATTCCGGATTTTCATCACTATTTTAGAAGTTTACCTAACATTAGATATACCATATTTAACATACACCGACTGTAGCATTACCACACTGCAACTAAATAATTGTACATATTGTATATATTTTTCACCTGTATTCTCAAACATAGATGTTATAGCCTAAGTGTAATGGATCTGATGATGATCGCTTGACGATCGAAACTGGTCATCCTAGTGTATTTATTAATCTTATGTAATTTATTTCAGGATCAGGGCATAACCCAGCTCTATTTGGGTACATTCGTGTTGACCGACTGAAAAAGCACCAAACTCTTGTTCTCATCTGAACCCGACGGTATTAGGGTATCTGAGGCCTAGGGAGTCTTTTCCTTTCCCGCCTTCATTGGCCCTTCTCTCATCTTTCCTGATTCCTCAATCTTTCTTTTTCTTTTCATTATAGTTCCTTTTCTCTTTAAGATTCCCACCCTGTTTCTAAAAATTGGCTCCCAGTGTCTCTAAAATATATTTTGTGAGGTGTTTTTTTTTTTGTTTAACCTCAACCACATTTAGTATATATCTTCAATCTACATTGCATTTTGTAAGTATTTTCGATCTAAACTCCATTTTGTAAGTGGGGCGTGGTGGCTCAGCGGTCTAGCTGTATGCCTCTCACCAAGGCGGTCCGGGTTCGATTCCCGGTCAATGCATGTGAGATTTTCGAAGTGAAATGCCATGTCCTGTGGTTCGGATTCCACGTAAAAAGGAGGTCCCGTGGCTCATGATCACACGATTAACGGTCACGTTAAACTACAAGCTTCCTTCCTTCCTTCCATTTTGTAAGTAGCCTATTTTCAATATAAATTGCATCTTGTACGTACAGTATTTTGAATCGCAGGCTTCCACATATTGTGAGTATTTTGAATCTACCATACATTTTGTAAGCATTTTCCATTTCAATTGCATTGTGTTTTAAATTTCCATTGCACTTTGTGAGTATTTTGAATCTGAACCGACCTTTTACTATCTAACTTGCATTGTGTATTTTCAATTTCAATCGCATTTTGTAAGTATTTTGAATTTAAATTGCATTTTGTTGAGTATATCGAATCTACATTGCATTTTGTACGTATTTTGAACCTAAACTACATTTTGTGCGTATTTTTCAATCTAAATTCCTTTTGTGAGTATTTTCCTTCTACATTACCGGTACCTTTTGTAAGTATTCCCACTCTACATTTTGTGAGCCATTTCAATCTGAGTTCCATTTTGTAAGTATTTTCAGTCCAGCTTAAGCTTCGTTCTGGTTTCCATTTCATACTAATAAAACTAACAATTCTCCGTCTTTTCAATACAATATCAATAGTCTATTTGTACAATTTGTAGGTATTTGATAAGTGCGTAATATTTGTTTATGTTTTAATGCATATTTGGGCTGAGGAAGCACTAACGTTTGTGCGAAACATGTATATTGTATAAATAGACTATTAATATTGTATTGAAAAGACGGAGAATTGTTAGTTTTATTAGTAAACATATTCAATACGGACCTGAAAATGGATAATATTATTCCATTTCATTGTCATTTTCGCTATCACCCAGATCATTACGGGCCGATAACCTAGATGTTAGGCCCCTTAAAACAACAATTATCATCATCATCATGAAGAATCTGGAGAGTAGTAGGTGTGAACCGATCTCTCCAATCATGCATTTGACTCGATTGAACAAAGGATATAGTTAGGTTAGAGGGATTATTAGTTTTTAACCCTAGCACTGCTGCAGATTTTTCTGTCAAACGCTGCAGTAACTTTCCATAATATACAGACTAATAGAAAAGTGTCTAAGCACATTGTAATCATAACTCAACCTTGCCATACATCAATAGAAAGCTGAAATACTATTCTATAAGGTGCGTTCAAAAAGTAACGAGCCGGAGGCTGTAATGCGCAAACCGGTGACGACATCGGCTAATCGTGGCGTGCGTAACGAGGTGTGGTTCCGACCAGAGCGTGGAAGGTCACAGCCCGTCGCTAGAGGGCACGCGTGCACGTCACGTGACGATACAAAGCGAGCAGGAGCATGCATCACTTTTGCAGCCAAATAAAAACCTACAGATCGTCATCTGTTTATCAAAGGCTTCCAGAACGATATATAAAAGTATCAGGAACCAGCACGACTTGCAACTAGCGCCATCCAATGGCTAACAATAAAACTAAATTGAATTTGAAGTCTGTCTCTTGAGGAGACCAAGCAGGGTTAAGATGAGCTCTCATCATGCCAAGCCCGGGAATAAGTCCCATTGCACGAGCTGAACGCCAGCGCGAAAACCCGAGCGCTGCTAACTACTCCCTAATACAGTTCCAGTAATCGCTTTACTCAGGTCATTTGCTAGAAAGGTCACGGCTTCTATTTCCTTGAGTCCAAGTTCGATCCCAGCGTACGCAGTTACACAGCAACGTAATTAACATTAAGTGAACACGTGTATCGAGCGAGACCGGTGCACTCTGGGGAGTGCTCAACCGAAGTTATACGCATTGCAATTACCATTTAAACCAATTATACGGTAATTGTATAGGAGTAGTAGCTGCCGGTCCCGTGGTGTTGGGGTGGCGCGCCTGGCTCGCACTCGGAGATCCCGGGTTCAATTCCGGCTCCATCACGGATATTGGAAATTGACGTGAGGGCTGGAACGGGGTGCACTCAGCCTCGTGAGGACAACTGAAAAGCTGTCTGACAGTGAGGCAGAGCCCTGGTCACGGAGACCAAGGTTAACGGCCGAGGGGACCCGACGCGCGGGCCACGTGTCACCCCATAATCTGCAGGCCAAATGGTTGGATAGCGGTCGCTTGGTAGGCGTAGGCCCTTCATGGGCTGTAGTGCCAGGGGGTTTCGGGTAGTAGGTATGATGTATGAAATTTTATCCTACTTTCATGTTGTGGATTTGATAACTCAAGTAATTTATGTTTGCATTGTTAAAATTAAAAGTAAAATAGAATAAATTAACAATATAGCCCTGATGACAGAAGATTTCGAAAGTGCAACAGAACAGATCAATATATTGTCCCAACCCCAGCCCTTTATAAAAGGACTGTGTCTATACATACATAAAAGATAATCAGAAGTAACTACGTAAAAGACGACATGGCAACGCGACTGCGGAGTAAGCCGTAGGTCATAGACCTAAGGTCCAACAGCAAGCAGTTAGACAGGACACAGCGGACATTACACTCCCAACATACCGCTGAGTGGACTGACAATGCACATTTTACCTATAAATAGAGGTACGAACACGCGCCGCGGTCTCTTAAGCACGGGCTCTACATCTTACTTGGACGCTGTTACAGTCTTACACTCTATCGGAGTTGTGCTACGCCGGACCGATATGGGGCGATGCCCCATATCGAGTCCCAACGCCACCAACATCATAGAAGACCGGTATCAACGGTGGGGTGAGTGATAACGTGCCTGCTAGACTCCTTTTTCCCCCTAGGTTATTATTTCCATCCTCCCCTCTTGTCACAGCCACTATTACGTAATAAACCCCCTTTTTGAACAGTCTAATGATTACCACTTTATTTCGTTTAGATTAAGAAGCCCTTCCCTTTAGATTAGTACCTAGTTTAAGATCTCCCACGAACGCTGCCCAGCAGGAGGCAGTGCACAGCAAGCGTGCGGCCTACTAAGCCACTTTAAGGTAAGCTAGGTGAGTATTCCTCCCGCCAGTTCCCCTGTATGTCAATTGCTCTCTAAACGTGTCCGCAGTTCTTCATAAGACATCCTAGTACATCCCCGTAGATGCAAGGATGCCCAATAATCAACACCCCTTTTGAATGGTGGTTAAGGCACCAATCAAACATCCTTAACAAATGCTGAAGGCACGGGGTGAATCCCTCTAAAACGGATCAGCTCAGCCCTCAGACCAATCAAACATCCTTAACAAATGCTGAAGGCACGGGGTGAATCCCTCTAAAACGGATCAGCTCAGCCCTCAGACCAATCAAACATCCTTAACAAATGGTAGTTAAGGCACCAATCAAACATCCTTAACAAAATTGAAGGAAGTACCAGAAAAAACAGGATTACAAATTTCCTTTCAAAAGACAGAAGTAATGTCGAACATCAAGGATGATACAGCACAACTAAACACCAAATATGGAACGATAAACCGTGTTAATAAATTTAAATATCTTGGGGAATGGATCCAGCAAAATGGCCTTGACAAGGAAGCCATAGAAGAAAGAATCAAGAAAATGGAAGTCGCTTTCAAACCACCCGTAACATATAAAACAAAAAGTGCTTTTCTATGAACACAAAAATTCGTCACTACAACACTGTCATCAAACCAGTACCACTATATGCATCTGAATGCCTTATCCTATCCGAGAAATGTTTGCTCGCGACGTTAGAAAGAAAGAAATAAAGAAAGAAAGAAAGAAAGAAAGAAAGAAAGATACTACACATCATACTTGGCCCGGACTACAAAAAATGGCATCTACATCAGAAAATCCAGGCAAGAAATTTACTCGAGGATAGAGAAGATCACAGACACAATGCGAAAACGCAGAGTTTGCTTCTACGGTCATATACGACGGATGATCGACTCCCGATGGACGAAACGTATCTTCAGTATATTCGACGCAAAACCAAAAACGACAAGGCCATGGTATGTTAACGTCCAGAAAGATCTGAAAGACACGGGAATACGAGCAGAAGATGCACAAAACCTAAATCTTTATAGAACAGCCATCAAGAAGTTTGGGACATTCCGGGACGAAAAAACGGACAACTGGTGCGAAATGGACAGAGGAACGTCGTGCTAAACACAGTGAGCTCATGAAGACAATGTGGATCAAGCGAAAAATGAGCAAATGCCAGAATGTAAAATGAGGCTTATCGTGGTTCCTAGTTGGCCGATTAGCGAAATTGAATGAATGAACAATTGCACTAACGATGGCACATTTCCAAATAAACAAAAGGCAGTTGTTGTTGGTGTTTCTGTTGTTAACTAATTTAAGTAGTTTGGAACATGTTGGTCATTATACAGTGCGGGTGAGGCACTGCAGGCAAACCGGCCTCACCAGTAAGCGAACGCACTGGGTGTTAGATTTGTCTGATAACCAGTGTTCCTACGGTGACTGAGATAGTGTTTGTAACTGTAATTATTAAGGTCTAGGAGTATAGCCACTGCCAAACTGCTGATCTTCGGTTTTGTTGCAACTCCCCATCGCGGTAGCGGTAAGCATTCTAACACGCACGTCTACGCCACTGGGTTAACCCAGAAAAGAAGCTGGAACTCAA
The DNA here is from genome assembly GCA_946902985.2 of Meconema thalassinum. Classification (NCBI taxonomy): domain Eukaryota; kingdom Metazoa; phylum Arthropoda; class Insecta; order Orthoptera; family Tettigoniidae; genus Meconema; species Meconema thalassinum. The sequence continues at coordinate 241,071,274 of OX336391.1, forward strand.
ATGGGCAACCCGTTTGAGATATCTTATTGAAGTCAGCAAATGTGATACTAGAGCTCTTTTAGGAGCAGACACAGTATGACTAAGAGTAAAAAGGAATAACATTTACCATTTTAGGAAAATGTATGAAAATTGCCGTATTGTTTAATAGATAATTGCCGATAATTAAAATGCTCCGCCATTCAACACAAATTATATTCAAATTAGTACATGTTTCCGTCCATAGCTATAATTAGAACGAGTGGAATTTTCCAAGCGAATGACAAAGAGCGTGTTTCGGAAATCGCCCTTACCTTGCAGTAAAACGGCAACCGCGCAGCTGTGCCAGAAGAGGAATAATTAAATTTAACCCATTTGCAAGAATAAAATTAACTAAAGAAATACAGCATTGTGAATCATTTCGGAATAGAGATTTTTGTGTGGAGAAAAAGGTTTTAATAATAGCCCAGGAGAGACGTGCAAACGTGGCCATACGTCATTGGGGGTTTCCCGAGACCTGAGGAGTGGGGAATTAAAAATCAACTGTAACACCCACACAGCTGAAGACTAAATTTTATTTAATATCTCAGAACTGCACGATCGATTTTCATGTGCAGAGAGGTCATTTTACGTTTGGAAAACGAGCTTTCCAGAGATATAAATTTTATATGTGTGCGACCATTACTTCAGAAGTTGGTTCTGGAAAAGGCGTGGATTTTATCTTTTTGTAGCCAAAGAGTATAAAAGTCCCGGCAGAACCAAGCCAATCATGCAGTTTAGAACAGACCTCGTGCAGAGAGGCTGCATCACATCATGCAGTTTCCGACAGCCCAAGGGGGGCGTCAGGCTACATCACATCGAATGCAGTTATTCCGAGAGCCCGAGAGGGGGCGTCCGGCTGTATCAGTATTATTCAGTCAACCATATGTGCCGGAGGGCACGGTGCTGTTTCGCATAGTATCATCGTTAATGCAGTATTAGTCCATCCAGGGGGGCGTGACGTTGGAGCATCATCACCGCAAAGTATTATTCCGTCCAGGGGACGTGAAGTTACAGTATATCACCGTAAATGCAGTCTACAAGCATTCCTTGAGGGGAAACGCTGTATCACATCGTATAGACAGTATCCGACAGCCCAAGGGCATTGCTGTATCAACAACCAACGTGCACCCGTAAGGAGTGGCCGATAAGTATTATTATAGTATCGCCGTGTGGAGAATTAGGAAAATCCTAAATACAGGATCTAGTTCCGCCAGTATCAATCTTACAGTGAAAAGTTCAGTAATTATAGTCAAAGCAGGCTGCGAACTTAGAGCACAGGCGATAGGTCTTCAAAATGCAGTTAAATTAAACAACCGAAAGTATCGTAACGTTTTGAAGTACCATAACAGCGAGATAAACATTCTATCAACTTTAAAGAACCCGATCAGGGTCGGACAGAATATGGTTCGCATAGTATTCTGTAAAGATAGGAATCCGAGAACAGAATAATCAGAAAGGAGAAGTAAACTCTAGACATTGTTTCAAGGAAACAAACGAACTATAAAAAGCACTAAGTTACGAGGAGTATTAGATGCTAGAAATAATAGGTCACCGATAGATTATCTGGGGGACCGTGGACAAGACAGACTTTCGCTAGACCAACAAATAGGGTCTAGAAAGAAGCAGTTCGAGCTAATAATAATAATAGCTGATCGTCATGAAACCGGAATTGAAGGAGTACTATTCCAGGGAGGAGGTAGATCGTTCGAGACTTTCGAATTCTGGTTAAGATAGGGAGCCGACATTTACTAGTTTCACCCTTGGAGACGGGGAGTCAAGAAATCACGTGTGAAAGGCCTAATAAAAGCCTTAGTGATTAGAATCTGTGTAGTGTAAATATATAAAAATTGTGTTAGTAATTTTTCAGTGATTTATTGTGTGTAATAGAAGAATACCGAAGTGTATTTTAAAATGTTACCAGTGTTTAAAGTATATAAAGTATATGTGTGTCAAGATATGTCAGTGTATGAAATGAATTTGAGCACGATGGTGTAATTACAAATAGTGGGCAAAAATGAAACATCGTTGGAAAGCACGGTATTGGACCGATCTGAACATGTGAGTAACCATTTTCATTATGTTATGTGTTGGGGGAATATTTGTGTACAATCCACCTGAGTTTGAGAAATAGGGATGTTTTTGAATAACAAATAACGGAATAAGAGCGCGGTCTGAACAAATAAAAATTGAGAAATTATAAAATAATTATGTGAAATGAATAAATCCTTTAGAGGAAATGTATGAGATAAAATATCAGTGTATTTGCTAAATGTTATGAAAGCAAGCGGAAAAATATAATAATAATAAAAATTATATAAATGAAGATTAAGTTGAATTATAGCTTTTGAGCTTTTGTAAAGGAATAAAGACATGGTGTAAATACATGTTCTTAAAGTATAGCGATTATTGTCACGGGAGAGGATTAATATAAAAATTGAGATATAGATCAATTGTTGATGTTGAATTTATCAGTTCTTTGGAAGACGCTTGGCCTTAAAGTAATGTATAGCGCCATGTAGCGCATTAAAGTAAATTATCACGCTAGGAATGCGTTGAATCTAAATGCACTTGCTAAATTAATTGTGAGGGACAGTTGATTGCGGTAATTGAGCTATGATAAGTCCTCCATCTAGTGATGTAGATCATGAGGCGTTGTATAAGGGTGCGAATTATTGTATTGATTGAGCGCAGGTTAGACCGAGGTCGCCCTAAGCCGCAAATTTGTTGTAATGTCCTCCAGTATGGGATTGGTTCCCGAGGCAGTTGAGAGAGTCGAACCTAGACTCGTATAGTTGTTGAAGCCCCTAAATATTGTTGTGGTATTGAATTATTCTTACCCATCAATGATGACACTTCATAATTAATAAATGCCAAGGTTACGAAAGTGGTCTATGAACCTAAATAATGTTGTTAAAAATAAATGAAAGAAACGCCAGGTCTGTTCAGAGAGCTGTGAAGAAGAAATAGCTGTTTTAAAAGCATGAATGTAGCTGTCCCGTGTGGGCAAGGCTTGAGTCTCCCCTCCCGGACAATAAATCAACTCGAGTGGTTACGGTCCGACCCCTCACTATTGAAAGTGCGGTAGGTCTGTGAACCGTCTGCAGGAAGTAAATATACACCAGGAGTGTTTAGAATTTGTTAATGACCCGGGATTCGAACCGAGGTTCTTGTAGATGAAAGTACCGCTTGCCAGTTCAGATCGTAGCTTTCTTATGTGATAATGGTCTTTTAAGACAAATAAAAATCCCTAATGTAATGTTGTATTGATGTAGGATTTCACGAGTTCAATGAGGACAATTAGATTTCGGGAGTGATCATAATTTTTGACTCTGTTCAAGTAGTCTTCTATAACTCGGGAGTGCACAAATGTTTTTCCCGATCACTGTAGTGAATTTGTTAAACTTGAGAGAGGTGGTAACATGAGAACATTGTGAAATGCCCAAAAATTTAAGTAAAGGAGTAACCATTTCTTTGAATAAGATTATATAATGTTTTGATTATAAGAAATTCATAAAATAGATATTGAGGTGTGTAAAAGAATAACACAGTTTGTAGTGGAAAGTATTGAGCCATTGGAGCTCGTGATTGCAGTGAAATTTAAAAGGGATACTTTATGGAAGTGAAAAGAATTATAAGTTTGTTGGTTTGAAGGAAACCATATATTTTAATATAACATTTGTTTGATTTTGTGTATTGCTTGTTCACTTTGAACAAGTTAGAAAGTTTGGTCAGTAGTTTATTTGTTTAATTTGTTTGTAGCGCCATAATTTGGTTAATTAAATGTTTTATAATAGGAGTTGAGTTGGTCTTATTTTTGGAAGTGTATCCTCTATTTAATCCAAAATGTGAAAGTCACAGAGTGGGAGAACATACCAAAACCCCGAAAATCCCGATTTGAGCATTGCTGGCATACTGTGATTTGCATATTTCTTATTAAAAGGGCACAATATGTAGATCATTTGTACCATACGAAATAAATAAATAAATAAATAAACTAAAATATGTACAGGATGAAATGAAGAAACTGGAAAATAATAAATAACAACAATGAAATTACAAACTAAATAATATTTACAACAATACATATTTAAAATCTAACGGCTAACGATTTATATAAGATGTAAAACATGTAATTTTTAGTGGTTTCCAACTTTTACTTCAAGTGATAGCCGGGATGGTTCCCAACTTAAGGCCACAGCCGCTTTCTTCCCAAACGTCACCTGAATTACAAACACACACACTAATACAGCCACTTCGGTGGCGTAGTCGGTAGCATGCTGAGTTTCGATGCCCAAGATCGCGGGTTCAAACCCGGCCGAAGCCGTCGGATTTTTAAGAGCGTTAAAAATCCCTCAGTATGCCTTCCTTCGGAGGGGAAGTAAAGCCGGCGGTCCCATGTCATAGATTTATGGCATGTTAAAGAACCTTCCACTAATTACACCTGTGTGAAGTTAAATTGGATAGGTTAAGAATGTAAACAACGCTCTTAGGTTTCTACGTTCGTTGCCCAGAGCCGACTGCGGTGGCGTCTAGTAGCTAAGTTCTGAACTAGGCCTAGTGGTCGATGACGGTGGCGTTTGGCGGCAAAAGTAGGAACTATTTGAAAAATTCTAAGCTGCAGTCTGTACTTAAATTAAAAAACATACACACACGAATACAGTCATCACAATTACCACCGGTTATCAGACAGATTCTACACACACCCAAAGTACACGGGGCTACATGACCGCGTTGTCGCAGCCCCTAAACTGAGGAACCAACCAACACAGGTTATCAGACACAAATTCTACACATACCCAAGTACACGGGGCTAAATAACCACGACGTTAAAGACCCTCAAGAGAAACAACAACAACTCTGCACTGAGTGTCGCCCTACCCTCGCGCTGCGCGTACCAAAGAATAAAAGTTGTTGAGCCGGCAGTCGGTACCGATTTGTCCAACATCTCGTAGTGTGGTGTGGACTTCCAGCGGCGCTATACAAGAATGTGGAGCTCCACCCGGATGTTAGTTATTTCCAGTATATTCTCTGACAAGTTCAGTGCACTTGAACACGAGCCAAACCCTCTCCATTCCCACTTTTTGTTTTTAAAGTGTGGGCAAACTACCTCGAGGTGCAGTGGCTATCATTGTTGGCTGACACGCCATTTTAGGGGCTTGGAGCATCTTGGTATTCATGCCTGTGTATTTGGTTGTATGTAGGATTTGTCTGTGTTTCTAGTTAGTTAGTTATTGTTGTTTTAAGGGGCGGAACTACGAGGTCATCTGCCCCTCTTAACACAGATTAAAGAATGCAAATTTGGAATTGAATTTAAAATTTTGAGGTGGACACCTAAATTCAAAAAGGCCAAAAATTAATAAAACAAAAACAAAAAATTAAATAGAAATAAAAATAAAAAAATAAAAAAATACGGAAAAACAAAACATTATCATTCAAAAACGAACAAGTCGTTGAGTCAATGTTCACTGGAGAATTTAGATTGCTAGCCCTAACCCACTCTCTCTTATAAAGCGGATGACGCGATCAGCAGCCACCGCGTCATCAGCTAATATAAGTTTGAGTGTCATCTGCAAACCAAGGTTTCTTCGTAAGTCAGCAACATCCACGCACTCGGTGAAAATGTGGGCCACGGTGGAAACGGCTCCACAGGTACAAAGTGGGGGTCTTCCCTTCTCATCAGGTACGAGTGGGTGGATCTTGTATGACCTATCCTTAGCCTACACAAAATGACGGACTCTCTCCGTGACCGGAAAGAGCTCCGCCACAAGCGAGTAGTTCCCTTGATCGCTCTCTGTGTTTCAGTTGTGACTGTCGTAGTCTGAGGGTCGAGGATGGGGCAGGTGCCCCAGGACTATAAATATTAAAATGAAGGAAGCTTGTAGTTTTACCTCACCGTTAAATTCGCAATCATGAGCCATAGGACCTCCATTTTTACCTGAAATCCCAAACTCTTACAATGAATCAACAAGTAGTGTATGTAAAACCGAAAGAATTGTATGTCGACCCCTTATTAATCCACTACCGGGTGAGTTAGCCGTGGTCGTTACGGCATGACTGCTGGCAGTCGCTCACATCCGGGAGGCGGGGTGGTTCGAATCCCCCCGCCGGCAACGTTGAAGATGGTCTTGTGTGGTTTCCCATGTTCCTTCCAGGCAAATGCCGGGGTTGATCCCAAACTATAGGCCACAGCCGCTACCTTCCAACTCCTCGTCCTTACATTCCAACTTTCCTCCATAACGGTACTTGTAGCTCACCCATTGGGTGTCCATCTGGAAGCAGCTACAACACTGGCGAGCCGAACATGTCCTCGGACACTTCCGTGCACTAAAAGCCATACGCTAAAAAAATAAATCCAACGGGGTCAGGGATGATATGCGATGAAATTCTACGAGGCTGATGGTTTATACGACCATATGCCCTTCCTGACACCAACCTCACGAGCGGAGTTAATGAGTGATGAAATGAATGAAGTTGAATAACAGTTCAATTTCAAGTAGTTCCAACTTTGGCTACCAGACACCTCTGTCACTGACACTGTAACCCAGCGGCGAACGTTGGAACTTGATAGAGCGTTTCTCACCAAATAACCTACAAATTGTACCAATTGTAGTGGTAAGTTCAATGACATGGGCCCGCCAGCTTTACTTCCCCACCGAAGGAAGGAATACTGAAGGGTATTAACGCTCTTAAAAATCCGACGACTTCGGCCAGGTTTGAACTTGTGATCTTGGGCGTAGCAGTTCAGCATGCTACCCACTACGCCACCGAAGCCACTATAAAGCCGAAACAAATGCAAGGTATAAATTGATTGTTTCATACTCTGGAGGGTGGAGCGAGCCAGCCTCTGAGGGAGATACTTCAAACAGTGTATTTCTTTTATTTCTACCCCCCTTCACAACAACCAAAGGTTCTGGATTCGATTCCCGGTTCTACCAAGAAATTAGATTCTGGTTTGAAGTTTGAAAGTGGTACACACAGCCTCGTGGGACAAAACTGAAAACAGATTCTATTTGCTTCTCATCATTCCTAGAAGTGATTTCCCATGGTTTCCCATTTCTACTCCTGATAAATTCAGGGATAGATCTTAGCTTAAAGCCACAGCTGCTTGCTTCCCATACGCACACGCCTGCTACATGACGCAATCACCAGACAAAATCTTCAAACTCCTAAATAAGTGGGACCACCAAAATAATGATAATAATAATAAGAAAAAGACATATAATTGGAATAAAATACAGAGATAAGAGGGTGATCTATAATCTGTAAAAAATACAGACCTCAGTTATTCGATCCGCAGGACATGAGAAACCAGCTAGTATTCAAAAAAATGTAAGGCACGGCTGCAACTTTTCACCCATACTTTTCAATCTGTACATTACACAAGCAATGAAGGAAATTGAGAACAAATAAATGAGCCATAAAGATTCAAGGATTTATAATTTCAACACTGAGATTTTCAGATGACATCGTCATCGTAGCCGATTCACCAGAGGATTTGAATGAGTTTTTGAATGGTATGGACTGCGTCTTGAGGAAAGAATTCACGATGAAAATCAATAAAATGTAATACAAACATACTGGAATGCAGCCGAAATAAATCAGAAACTCCTATCGACGTAAAATTGTCAGGTGAAAAGCTAAAGGAAGTAGGAGACTTCTGCTACTTAAGAATCAAAATAACCAGTGATGGACGAAGTGAAGAGGATAGAAAAAGTAGGTTGTCCCACGCAAGGAAACGCAAGGGAAGCATTTCTTCAGAAAAGAAACTTGGTGACATCGAATATAAATTTAGATATAAGGAAGTGATTTTTGAAAGCCTTTGTCTGGAGCGTCGCTCTCTGTGGAAGTGAAACTTGGACTATTGGTGCAGCAGAAAAGAGGAGAATTGAAGCGTTTGAAATGTGGTGTTGCACGAGAATAATGAAGATCAGATGGGTAGATAGAGTAACAAATGAATAGGTATTAAGACGAGTGGGAGAGGAGAGATGTTTCTGACGACTGCTGATGAAGAGAAAAGATAGATTGGTAGGACACATTTAGACACCCAGGTATAGCAAACTTAGTTATGGAAGGGAGAGTCGAGAACAAGAACTGTGGGGGGTAGTCCAAGGTTAGAATATGTTCGATTGCCTTGAATGTAGGGTGTTATAGGTATGTAGAGATGAAACGATTAGCTCAGGACAGGGAGGCGTGGAGTGCTGCATCAAATCAGTCAAAAGACAACAACAGCAATAATAATAATAATAATAATAATAATAATAATAATAATAATAATAATAATAATAATAACACCTTCACAGCCCAAGACACGATTTATATTGATAGCGTATCGCGGGCTAGTATGCACCATGTAACAGAGGGAGTGTAGCGGAACAGTATTCAATACAAACGTGATCTTGGCCCACGTCGCACAAATACGACTACAAAGACTTCGATCGTACCAAATATGGATACTCACGTTTTACAGGGTCTGTTACTTCATTAGAGATTTAGGACGTCATCATCAGGCCCTTTCACTTGAGTGTAAGTGCAATTTTCAATTTGTTGCACCGGCCTTTTCTGGTCTCAAGGTACGTATTGAGATTCCGGATCCAGAGTTCCTGGTTCGATACCCAGCTCTGCCAGAAATTTAATTCTGGTCTGAGGGCTGAAACGGGATAGAGGTCATCCTCGTGAGGTAAAACTGAGAAGAGATGAGTTCGATTCTTATCTCAGGAACCCTAGAAGTGGCTTTCTGTGGTTTCCCTTTCTACCCAAGGTAAATGCTGACATGGCTCCTAACTTAGGCCATAACCGCCTTTATGCATATACTAACTTCACTTACATATATACCCACTACTACAGCCATCATAATGACACAAGTTATCAGACTACACACACCCACACCGAAGTACACGAGGATACATGACCACGGTGTCACCAAGTGAATCCACATCAACTATCACTCATACGTCACTCTATTAGAATAAGAATTGCAGATTGCAACCAATGGCCATAGCAATCAAGTTCAATTTCAAGTAGTTCTAACTTTGCCTACCAGAGATGCCACAGTCAGTCACCCAGCGGCGAACGTTGGAACTTCATAGAGCGTTTCTAACCAAATAATCTACAAATTTAGCTACACTTTTACATGCCATAAATCTATGGCACGGGCCCGCCGGCTGTACTTCCCCTCCGAAGGCATACAGAAGGATTTTAACGCTCTTAAAAAATCCGAAGACTTCGGCCGGGTTGGTACCCGCGATCTGGGAATAGCAGTTCAGCATCCTACCGACTACGTTTATCGATTTGGATAAATAATGTTATTAAAATATTCCAATCACATGCCCTATTTTGAAAACAAAGCACCAAGACTGTTAGCGGTGAGTTTCTTTATCATACTTTCCTTTTCACTTACCGACGTTCTTTTGTCAGTTTTATTGATTCATTTATAAGTTTACGTTAGTAGCACATTATTTTATTTTGATGACTAAAATCAGTAGGCATCTAGACGGCTCCAACTCAAAATATACTCCAAATAGCTGATTCTATAAGATTATCATTATTATAATTATTATCATTAATGGTAGAGATAATACAAGCTATATTTAGTTCCCTTCTTTAAGGAATAACACACTTGAGACAGTGTTATCCTGCTGCGGTTATTCAACCGTCATAACAAACTGATTTAGCCACCTTCTTCACTCTGGGGGGAGGGGATGACACACCTGTACCAAATATCCTGCGTTCGCCTCTTAACTTTGCAAAAATAATTTCGAGCTGAAGAGTTAAACGTAAGAACTAAGCCTCATGAGGCAAAACTGAGGAGAGGTGAGTTCGATTCCAACTTGAGCTATCCTATTCGGTAGTGTCCCATTTCTAATCCAGGAAAATTTCTAGATTGCACCCACATTATATGCATCGAATTCTGTCCCAGCCTAGGTTGAATTACAAGTACATACACTACTACCACAGACACACTCACCCAAGTTGTCGGGGCTTATGACCATCATGTCGCAAGTCACTAAATGTAACAAAGAATGGGACTAGCTGCGTGATGCATCGGTAACCTTCTCGACTGCTGTTCCCAAAGTTGCAGGATCGAATCATGGCACAAGCAGTTGGCATTTGAGGGTGCGCAAACGTGAGGGGGCACGTTAAAGATCCCCTTTCGGGCTAAAATCCGGCATTCCGGCGTCCCTGAAAGCGTCAGTAGTTAAAAACGACATGTAACCAATACAATTATTATTTATTTTATGATTTTTAGCCTATTTTCATTTTATGAAAAAATAGACTTACGAGATCACCTTTTGTCCGTGTGTCTGTGTGTGCGTGTGTGTGATTCGTGTGTATGTGTGTCCACCCTAATAACTTCTAAACGGCTGGAGCGATGTCATTGAAACTCGAAAAGATCATAGCATCATTCTGGCCGACCCCGACCGTGCCCTTCAAATTTCATTGTCTCTCACCAATCCAACATGGCGGCTGTGCAAAATATTTCACCAGCATTCAGTATCTCCGAAACTATTGCAGATATCACCCTGAAATTTTGTACGGTAATAAAGGGCACTACTAGAAGTTCACTTGTGAGACTTTCAAAAACCTGGTAATTACAAAACCAACATGGCTGCCAAGCGAACTTGAGACTTTTAAATAGACTTTTCTCGCAATTTAACGATCCAAACGTAATGAAACTTGATACAGCAAATGTTTATACACATTGAAATGCACTGGATTCTAATTTAGTTCAATTGTTTACATAACCTCAAAATGGCGGCTGTGCGAAATATTTCACTGGCATTCTATATATCCGATATCACCGTGATATTTTGTACGGTGATAAAGGGCACTGCTACAAGCTTATCTATGTAAATTTCATACACCTGTAAAGTACAAAACGAACATGGCGGCCAAGCGAAGTTGAAACATTTTAATAGTCTTTTTTCGTGATTTAACCATCTGAGCGCAGTGAAATGTGGTACAGTAAATGATACATATTGTAATGCACTGGAATCTAATTTAATTCAATTGTTTACATAACCTCAAGATGGAAACTGTGAGAAATTTTAAAATTACGTTTTTTATTTCTTGTGTCGTAATCATGCGATCGAAGTGAAAGTTTGAATAATGAAGCAACGCAATAATTTTCCTTTAATGGTACATAACTCTATGGCCGATACATATAACAATCCAAAATGGCGAGCATCCGAAATATTTTGACGGTTCTCAACATCTACGAATCATTCACAGTACTAATACAGTCATCACAATTAACACCGGTTATCAGACAGATTCTACACACACCCAAAGTACACGGGTCTACATTACCACGTTGTCGCAGCTCCTAAACTTAGGAACCAACCAACCAATCTTTTACAGCAATCAAACTGATATATTTTATGTTCATAGAGGCTATGAACATAAATACACCTATAGGACTTTCAGTAACCTGGTGAGCACAAATCCAACATGGCGGCGACGCGAAGTATAAATATTTAAATGGACGTTTCTCGCGATTTAACCAACCGAGTGCAGTGAAACTTTACCCGTAAATGCTTATAGAAATATTAATCCACTGACATCTAATTTATTTCAATTGTTTTCATAACCATAAGTTGGCAGCTGTGCGAAATTTTAAAATCTCGTTTTTACTTCTTGTGTCCTAATCATGCGATTGAAGTTTGAATACCACACATACACAATAATCTTCATGTAATTGTACATAAATAAAAATCCAACCTGGCGACCATCTGAAATATTTAGACGGTTCTCAATATCTAGGAATCTATCACAACAATCAAACTGAAATTTTGTATGTTGTTAGAGGCAATTAACATGAGTAGGATATATGAAAATAGGCTGTATAGTTCTTCACGGAACTACTTGTTAAATTTTCTCCTTCAATTGAATTGGACCTCTATGGACTGCATTTTAACAATCATTTATATTTGTGTTTAGATGTGGTTCTTATACCGGTTTTGTCATCCTCCCAACATTTCTTGAGTCGATCAATCAGTGTCTTCTTTCGGATTCTGATAGAGGCTCTCTCCGTCTAAGGGCTCAGATTCCACTTTAAAATCCTGATATGTTTTAATCATTACTCGGAATTCAAATCTGTCGTAGATTTTCTTTAACTAGAATACCAATTTGCATCAGGTCTTTCTCACTTTATTGGAATCATCTCCATTTGGTTGTCTTTGGCTTTGTGAAATTCCAGATTTTCTTAGTCAGTCGGTCGTCAGACGTAGGGAAGATTATTGATATTATTATAATAATTATTATTACTAATATTATACCGGGTGAGTTAGCCGTGGTGGTTACGGCATGACTAATGGCAGTCGCTCACATCCGGGAGGCGAGGAGGTTCGAATCCCCCCGCTGGCAACCTTGAAGATGGTCTTCTGTGGTTTCCCATCTTCCTTCCAGGCAAATGCCGGGGTTGGTCCCTCACTATAGGCCACAGCCGCTACCTTCCAACTCCTCGCCCTTCCCTTCCAACTTTCTTCCCCAACGGTACTTGTAGCTCACCCATTGGGTGTCCGTCTCGAAGCAGCTACAAAACTGGCGAGCCGAACATGTCCTCGGACACTCCCGGCACTAAAAGCCATACGCTAAAAAAAACTATTATTATTATTATTATTATTATGACCGGCCGCGGTAGCCGAGAGCGTTAACGCGCTACTTAGTGTCTCACTGGCATCGGAAGAGCTTGGGTTCGAATCCCACCTTTGCCGTCCTGAAAATGGTTTTCGTGGTTTCCGATTTTCACCACCAGGCAAATGCCGGGATGGTTCCTTTCGATAGGTCCACGGCCGATTTATTTCCAAAATCCCTTCTCTTACCTGTCCTTAAAATAAATTACATGGCCGTTGGGTGCATTAATACAATTATTTTATATTATTATTATTATTATTATTATTATTATTATTATTATTATTATAAATGTTATTATTATTATTTTGAGACCACATAGGATCACTGTAATCAACCCATTAGTTGCTTGGCAGGGACTGTGCGAGCCTTACGGTCCTCCCAGTACTTCTTCATGTGTGTTGATATCCTTGCCCTTTCTTGGGCGGAAAATATTCTTGTTGGTAGTTTCTTTCGTGTGAGAGCTTGCCACGGTGGGTGAGTGGTTATCGTGTCAGACTACCAACCCCAAGCTTGCTGGTTCGCTCCTGGCCAAGGTAAGTGATTTTTGAAAGGCGGCAAAAATCACGACACGCATGTCATACGTTGTTGGTATGTTGATGAACCCATTTGAATTCAGTAGGCCGTGTTCGCAGTGGCAAAATTAATCTCGGGATTTTCCGCCAACACAAAAGTTCCTCCTTTCTCTACTAAAGAGCGCTATAGTGTCCAGGAGCTTAGATATCTAACATCCTCGACTTTCATAGCGCTCCAAGGAGTAACAAACTTCGACATGCAAGCTGCCCATTGGGCGTCAAATAACAAAGCTAGCACGCGGTACCCGAGACCATACGACATTATTATTATATTCTTGTAAGTGCAAAATTAAAAGTCATAGTTTTAAGTATTGAGGTTATTTTGTTCTTATTTGTAGTGTCTTCTGGTGTTAGCACGATTACTTGCAAGTCTTCTGTAATTTCTCTTATCCATATAAATCCAGTTTATGGTGTTTATTGAAGCAAAATTATACTGTAGTAGCTGTTTCAGAGTATTGTTATTATTGTTATTATTATTATTATTATTATAACAAGGAATGGAGACATTTAGGAATAAACCTTCGTCCTACTGGGACTCATATATGACGCTTATCAAATCCAGTTGAGTGGGTCGACGTGTGTTACTCCTTGCCCAGTTTATCCTCAAAGAGATGTCCCACTCCTCCAGCAATAAGAGGATTAGGTTAAAATATATGGACATGACAGACATAGACAGCCATGACTTATGTATGAACGCGTGTGTGTTGATAGCTGTGAGCTTAACATGGCTGTCCTTTGAAAGCCACTCAACATCCATTACACTAATGTTACTCTATCTTTGAAATTACTTATCAAAACGTATATGTGAAGCAGAATAACCGGATGATCTGTTTAGGTCTAATATAGAACGTTTGTGGTATAGTTAGTGCAGACATTAATCTACGATAGTTACACTATTCTGATTACAAAGAAGCGGTATGAATGGACACGTACAGTTATTTGTTAGGTAGTGGCTCGGCCATGTTTGAATGGCAACTACAGTCAAACGGAAGTATTTAATCTAGAAAGTATATATATATATATCCGTTGACTTTCGTGGGTCTTCCCCCACCCCAGCCCACCCACATACACACACACACTCACACACTCTCCTACCCCCAGGCAAATGCTGGGATGTTTCCTAACCTAAAGCCACGGCCGCCTCCTTCCCACTCATATCTCCAATTTACAAATACACACACTAGTAAAGACATCACAGTAACACAGGTTATCAGACAATTTACACACACACAAATACACGGAACTATATGATCACGATGATGTAGTCCCTAAAATAAGCAATAACAACATTGTTATAGTTTCGTCGGCCAGCTTTTTATATTCTGTATATTTTTGTATGTTAATGAACATGATAAAAACCATGATTCTTTCCTCATAAGTAACGACTAACTTGAACGATCACCTATAACTAGAGCCCTGCACTGATAAACAAAGTGTTATCCGCATCCGCACGACTTTTATCCGTATCCGCTGACATTACAATAATATGTTTAATTTATTGGATCAAGTATTAAAGCAACACATTTAGACATTTGAGGAGAAATTCGTTCCGCTAGACTGTGTTAACGGCAATGCAATGTTGACTGAGTTTTGTCCCTCTGAGTAAGTGAAACAGCTACTTATAGCACTTACTTAGTCGTCGCATATACCTACGCAGGAAAGCGCAGATATTATAAATTTCACCATTAGTAAGAATGTGCCTGTTGCGAAATAAACTTGCCAAAATCAACAATAGTTTTGACTTCAGCTCTGCATTACCAGTATATTAAGGTTTTAAGAGCTACAATTCTTACATTGTCAATGGATAAATTGTAAATGTTAGAAAGTGCCGGTATGGAATGTAATCTGTAATTTTGTATGTATGTGTGAATATGCATAGTACTTATGTTATATCTGAGCTACAGTGTGACTTATGTATCACTGTCAAATATTTTTCTAACACTTCTTTCCATTTTTGTTTGTAATGTAGACCTAGTATGTACTTTTTTCGTTTGTTCAATCTGTAACAATTCTATACAATGCAATGTACGCGTTCTGTAATTGGAGCCTAAGCTCTGTTGAAGGTATAAATAAATATAAAGAACGTATTTTTGGCAAAATTCAACACTCATTGAGAGTACAGTATTTCCACGACTGGCTTCTCTACTTCTCTGTTATTCTCAAACAATCCAAGCGAAAGCAATACGAAAATAAAACGTGAAAGACTAAAATTATTTTTTAAATCAGTTCCACCTTGTATTCTAAAAACTATCCGCAAATTTACTTTAAACATTATCCGCAGCTTATTCGCTATCCGTAGTCATGCAAACTATATCCGCAAGGAGAAAAATGTCGCGGATATTGGCGAGTTTATCCGTGGATATCCGCATACGCATAGGGCTTTACCTATATCATACCACTGAGTGTAAGAGGGGAAAAACGAATGTGTTTGTTAATCTCACAGGACATCTGTCTTACGTAGACTCCAAACCACCGGATATGTCATCACAACTTCAAATTCTAATAAGCATTAGCTGGGAATAGAACACAGTAAACCTTGTGATCTTACAGTAGTCGCAGCTGCTTCACGTCCTTAGCACTGAGTGGTATCTGCTTCTTAATTCACTATGCATCTGCGTAATCCACAACTGCGTAAGGAAACAGGAAAAACCGCTGCACCGTGATGTCACTTGCATCATTGCCAATTTGTAATAACGGTGATAAAACATGGTGAGTCGACTAGATGTTGTTATACTAGACGTTATTGACTACGTGGATTAAAAACAAAATATTTGTTTATTATTTAAACAGACCGAAGAAGGAATGAACACCGTGAAAGGACGAAGAAATGAAATTATTGGTGACATCTGTTAATACTCTTTTGTCAATGAAACATGTTTCGATCCACGATGGGGTCACCTCCAGCATAGGTTGACCCTGTATCTCCACTTAGTATAAAACAAAGTCCCCGATTCTTGGATGTTACGGGTAAACTCGAGAACCACTGGATGAATTTTGATGCGGTTTTCACCATTCTGTAAAGGATATCCCGAGGATGATTTCTGTAGAAAATAATTTATTTATGATTAAAGAAAGCCGAGCAGTAACGATTTCAGTGGAAAAGTCGAAAAAAAACCTGGCGTCCGAGCGCTTTGTAAGCTTACGCTGGGCAAACCGTTAAAAATATCTAAATACTATGAGCGTATGAATTGTTCATCACGAAAAGTTCTACAAAAAAGTCCGCGAGAGCATGGACGCCAAGTTTGTTCTGACTTTTTCACTGAAATCGTTACTGCTTGGCTAGATCTTACATAAATTATTTTCTAGAGAATCTTTCCTCGAGATATCCTTTACAGAATGGTGAAAACCGCATCAAAATCCATCCAGTGGTTCTCGAGATTACCCGTGACATCCAAGAATCGGGGAGTTTTGTCTTATACTAACGAAGTAGAGATTGTCGGGGAACACATGCACCAAGTGTTACTATGACGTCACACACCTCAGTGCATCTGGGTACATTTCGTCCCGTCACCGTAACGTAACGCCAGACCCCAGCGTAACGACGAAGTCGACAAGATCATTTAAAATGGTAACAAGGAAACCAAATAATGAGTAAGTTATTTCACGTGGTCCATAGAAAGAATAATAATAAACTGTTAGAGGCCATTCCGGTACTTGCAGTTCGTATGTTCCCATCTTTGCTCAGAAGTATGACACCCGACATCCTGAGTGTTTATTGGACTAGAGACCTCCAAACAGGTTGTTGGACACATCCACAAGTGGAATGATAACATGCGTATTGTGTGATGATACGAACAAAGCGTCGGTCTGGCGCGACGCCAGCAGTGGAGTTGTCCCGCTCTGGAACTGGGTCAAATTATATGGACGTGCTGAGAAGAGCTGTTGCGAGCTTGAGGAGCGGTGATGATAGACAGTAAACATATTACTGTACTGTATTATATCAGCAAAGGCGCCATTAGTGATCGTGCCTGGCACGTTCCTAACATGATTCCTGCATAGACACATAGGCAAATGGAGGTGCAGTGTCTTGAGCGAAATTGAAATAAAACTACAATTTAAAATATAAAGATAACAAATAACGTTTAATAATAATAATAATAATAATAATAATTATTATTATTATTATTATTATTATTATTATTATTATTATTAATATAAATACTGCATCTCCTTGTAGTGCTTAATATGGGTAAGGTTTGAAAAATGAGACCACGGTCGGTATCCGAATCCAAATATCCTGTACTGCAGATAGGCACATTCAACAGCTGACACCACCAGGACTTATTTCAAAGTCATAGAAGAAGATGTTTTCAATTAAGGGCTTGGACATCGCGGTAATTTTAGTCCCATGTACTTGGGTATCTGTGTCTAAAATTTGTCTGATAACCTGGGTCATTGTGATGTCTGTATTAGTAGGTGTATTTGTAATTGAGGTAAGGATTGGGATGGAGGCTACAATGGCCTTAAGTTAGGAAATATCCCAGCACCTGCCTGGCGTAGAATTGGTGAAACAACGGAAAACCACTTCTACGATTGGTGAGGTGGGAATCGAAGTTTTGCCTCACGAGGCTGAATGTACCCGTTCCAGCCCGAAGGCCAGAAATTTATTTCTTGGCAGAGCCAGGAATCAAACCCAGACCTCCTGGTCGACATCCAAGAATGCTAGCCGCTAAGATGAAAGGAGCACTGCGGAACAACTCCCCAGATATCGTTGAGATCACCGTGATCTGCCAGAGCTATCTAGCTGTCATAGTCGAAATCTGAATAAGGATTTTATAGTCATTTTCATCATAATGAAATATAGGCTTGTAAGATCAACTTTTGTCCCAATCAACAGTGCACTTCAACTGATCAACCCAGTAACATAACTGTTTGTGGGAATGGGTTAGTACGAATCAACCTGATGTCGTAGTTCGTTCGTAGTCAGTATTTTGGTTTCCAATACGACTGCCAGTTAAATAGTGTATCCCTGAGTTGTGATTGGAACATACTTTCAGAGTTTAATAGGGGAGACACACACGAACACATCGCCCCGTGATTGATCTCACAGCCATACTTCCAAATCATTTTAATAATAATAATAATAATAATAATAATAATAATGTTGATGGTTTTACGTTCCTTTTAACTACCTTGGCTTTTAGAGATGCCGGGGTCCCGGAATTTTGCCCCGAAGGGGATCTTTAACGTGCTAGTACAAATCTTTTATGAAGATAGCCTATTAGGCTAAAAATACCAAACTATGATTGGTTAACGCCTTGGTATTTCTCATTGTCGCGTATACTTTTGAAACCTAGACAAGGAGGAAAGCAATGTTGGAAATGTTATCGTGGACATATAGACTCATAGGTAGAATAGAAAATGCCTCACTGAAAACTTCGGACACATCTCACGAATACTCGCCGCTATGGTAGTGCAGGGGAAAATAGAAGAAAGATTGACTGACCAATTGAAGACTTTGATTTGCAAATCAGAACTGGTGAGGATAGCGTTTGTTCTCAAATATCACGTGACGTGCCACCACACCCTGTCATGAATATACGAAAAGAAGAAGAATATGTATATCTCCAGGGACTCATATTAAAGTCTGAATACGGGAATTGTGAATCCCCCGGGACTTAATCTGCGTTATTCCTTTCTTATTTCCCTCTTTAAAATTTTCGTCTTCGTTCTCGTATTTCACACGAACCCTCGAGACATCTTTCTGACGCGGCGTGGGTGAGCCATTGTTTCCTTGGAGTCTTTCAACGGCCTCTTTCTTCGAGGTGTAGTTTCTTGAAATGTTAAAATCATATCATTCTCCCCCATTCCCCAAACCTCGATATTCACTCAATCATAACACCACAAGGCTTAACAACAATACTAAAAATCCTAAACCGAAGACATAAAATTTCTGGAGAGCTAAATTTTGTGTGGTGGAAGCATTGCCTCCGGATATCCGAAATTTGGTATTTTCATTAAATGACAGTGATGCGGCAGCGGTGGCGTAGTCGATAGCATGCTGAATTGAAAAGAAAAGAAGAGGTCTCACCCCTCGAAGAATGAGGGGATCAGGAAAGGTGATACAAGAGCCAATAAGGCGGGAAAATGAAGGACATCCTAGGTCTCAAATACCCTAATACCGTCGGGGTCGGAAGAGTTGACCAAGGGAGGCCGACCGCACAGCACAAATACTGTAAGTGGAAGTAATGCAGGACTCTGCTGCCGTCTCGTGGTCACCAACCCACGTCCCACTAGTTGTGAATCCCTGAGGAGGTCGGATTTTAACAACCTACCTTTATTTTCAGAGACCTATTCGGAATTTGTATAAACATAGCCTACGTGTATTGTAATGTCTGTCTTCTGTCGAAAATGAGGAGCTAATTATTTTGATTGGAAAGTCACATTTTTGACATTTTTGAGATACCACCCCAATTGTTTAAAGTACATGAGCTTAAAACTGAGTGTATGTGGCAAATTAAAACTGAACGAAGAATTTTTACAAGAACGCAGAGAAGAATTATAATTTAAACAGTTACGTTTCAATTTCTGGAGCATATTTCAGCGTATTAGGGAAACTGCGGGTTAAAGGGGACATGCACAAAAGAGGCTATTTGTTCCTTGAGTTATGTATATTGAGTTGTCATTAAAAATATAAACAACAGGGTGTACCAAACGCTCGCTGATGATCCTAACTTGGAACACCCGGGTGAAACCCCGGAACAGACACAGCATAAACACAGAAGACTTCGCCTTGAAAGCCAACATTCCAACACGAGGACGTAGCCTACATAGTACAGGGCGCCCGAGAATGTTCTCCGCAGTGGGTACGTGCACCTATGGGTGGTTGAGTCATGAGTTTTAGTTGGCTGCACTGCACTGTGTCCTTCAAAGCGGGACTTCCCCGTGTGAGCTGTCGATGTGCATCGCGATAAGCGCGCGAGCCTGCAGCGTGTATTACAGTCTGCGAGCGTTCGGATAGATTATTATTGGAAGAGTGCAACAGTATACAGGCGGTAATGTTTACTACTGAAGACAGAGTTTTTTTTTTTGGTGGAATACGTTTTTCGCGAACGAGATCGGTTTACAGAAAATGTAAAATTAAGACTTCAGGCGCGGCTTCCTAATTCAAAGTGTCCAAACCGTGATACCATTCGGGATTTGGTAAGTAAATTTCGTGTGACTGGCTCAGTTCCGATGTACCGGGAACAGGCAGGCCTACGCTTTTAACAGACGAAAAACTTGATGAAATCTCCGATATAATGCTGCGAAGCCCAAGTAAATCAACACGAAAATTAGCTCAACAAACAGGAATCTCCAAGTCGACAGCACATAAAGCTGTAAGAGACAAGCTTCAGTTGTTCCCTTATAGTGGGCGATGTATGGAAGATAGACATATGTTCTCACGGACTTTTTTGTAGAACTTTTCATGCTGAACAATTCTTACACTCACACTATTTAGATATTTTTAACGGTTTGCCCAGCGTAAGTTTACAAAGCGCTCGGACGCCAGGTTTTTTTTATCGACTATTCCACTAAAATCGTTACTGCTCGGCTTCCTTTGATCATAAATAAATAATTTTCTACAGAAATTATACTCGATATATTCTTTATAGAATGGTGAAAAGCGCATCAAAATCCATCCAGTGGTTCTTGAGTTTACCAGTAACATCCAAGAAACGGGGACTTTGTTTTATACTAAGTAGTGATGATGCAAGCGGCAGCCGTGCTACCAACGTAACTACTGTAGCTAGCTCTCGCAGACGCATGTAGGCGCTGCGGAGAATATTCCCGGACTCACTGTATTACCGTAGCATAAATTATTCGGGACACCCCTTGCTCCTACCAAAACAAAAATCCATTGAACCTTCTAAATGACATAGCAACGGTTGATTTAGTGCTCAGAAGTAGGGGGGTAGTGACAGTTCTGCCCCCCTCCTACCATTACTCCCACTACTGTACATTCTCAGCCATGTTAAATAATTAATATCTCGCAAACCCATGGTCCGATTTTGACAAATGAGGTGTCGTTGGCCTCGGGTTGACGCCCTCTTTCCAATGGACCATTCATTTCAACCCCTAAATAAAACCTACCCCTACTAGGGAGTGAAATTGTATTTTTTTTTTAGTGAAAGTCTCTTTTCAAATGCGACATGTATAAGGTGCGCTGCTAAAATGAACTTAAACGTTGTTGCTCATATCGCGCATGCGTTTTACGAGATGCCGCTATGGATTAACATTTTTGTTTTTGTTTTGTACGCATGCGCAGTTGGGATTTTTGTAAGAGGGCGAGCTCTTTGAAAAAAAAAATGATTGATAAGAAGGGGTTTTGGTGGTGAGGAGAGAACCAGATAGTCGCCTACTTTCCTACGACGTTTGCCGATATCTCGCGAACGCAGGGTCGGATTTGGACGTGTGACGTGTCAAATCGCTTGTCTCGAAACCCTATATATGTTATTAATAGGTTAAAGTTTTGAGAATGAGGGAAACAGGTTTTTTGGGGATAAAACCATGATTTTAGACTTTTTCCGATATTTCACGAATGCATGGTCGGATTTGGTCCTATGACGTGTCAAATGGCTTGTCTCGAAACCCTCTTTATTTTTGTAATAGGTTAAAGTTTTTGAGAATGAGGGAAACATAATTGTTTGTTGTAAAACTGTGATTTTAGACTTTCTGTTATATCTCACAAACCAATAACGCCAGAGACGTATACGAGGGGTCGTAGGACTCGGGGTGACGCCCCTCCCCCCTTTCGAATATAGTATTTATGTTTTAAAAAATGCGAAAGGGCCTAACGACACTTATGTTGAAAACATTTCAGTTTTTAAAACCTTTTTTTTAAATCTGTCTAAAATGTTCATAACGAGTGGTGGTAGATAGAAAGAGACGATACCACTGGACACGTGTTTCAACGAAGCTATTACTGGCCACGGTGGTGATATACCAATACAGTATTCGCTATTTCGATGAGGCGGCGGTTCGAGGGTTCGTTTTCTGATTTTTCCTATGATGGAATTCCTAATTCCTAAACCCCCTGAAGGGGGTCTTTAACGTGTAAACGATTATGAGTGACATGACAAATGATAATTCCTTGATCCGATGAAGTTGGCTTTAGATAGAACAAACAGAACTTGGTTATATGTTGCTTGAAGTGAGTATAGAAAACAAACTTGCTGGGGCAGACTGACAGGATGTGAATATTATTTGAGCTTATTGGAATGCATTGACTTGACTTGACAACAGGGCAATGAAAAAAAGCACAGAGATGCTGAGGACACTTGAAGGTCAAACGATATGGCAACCATGGTGGGAGGGGGAAGCTAGGATGATGTCGCCAATCATGTTCAATGTTCAATGGATGAATTTATATTTTGCGAAGCATTGTTCGGAGAGGGTCATGGGACGACTTGTTTTAAGAGTATTTATTTTTTCGAAGTTTCCTATGGTGGACTCATTGATTGAAATAATCCAAAAATGCTAGGGCATGGCCTTGAGATTTTATAAACCGATAATGGGATTTTGACATACAAGATCCACTCAGAACTTGACATGATGTCATTCTTTTTATGGCTTATGAATTTCCCCAAAAAAGACCCAAAACAACAAGATCATGGACTTTTGCTTTTCTTAATATATTGCAAACCCATAATGTAAGATGTTTACTGTGAGTGACGAAATCTAGCTAGGTAAAGAAAGAATTATTGTAGGATATATGTATGGTGACTGACACGTCTTTGACCATTGGAACTTGTTTTCAGATCTGACTGTAGTACATAGGGAGTATAGGTTGTAGGCATGGATTGACAAACGGTGCACACAAAATTCAATTTATCGATTCAAGAATTAAGAGTAGACTATCATTAATTAATTGGTTAAAGAGTGTAGCTAAAAATAAAAAAATGGTGACTACATTAAACTAAACTGAACCAAGTCGAATCAAACCCAACTGAACCAAACCAAGCCTAAAGCAAACCAAACCTAATCAAGAACAAGCCAAGGGCTTAAGTGTAAAACTTGTGGGGGAATGCAGTCATTGGCAATGTCCAAAGGAAGGGATAACGCTCTACCTCTAGAGGGTAAGGTAAAGCTAGCGCATGGTGCTAATGCATATTCCCAAGTACATGAACCACACACACACACACACAACTATCCTATGCTGTTTTTATGAGTTAACTGTTAAAACTTACTCAGTGGTTACTGAGCAAGATGGTCGCTACACACAACAAGCTTTAAATACTTGAGGCTAATAATCTACACACACACACACACACACACACACACACACACGCTTGTTCTAAACTAAACTGTCTTGCTGGCAGTGCTCACACAGTAGGCAAATTACAGAAATGCTTGGCTAACAGAAATACAATCATTTTCGTTTGTCTAATGTTACCAGCTAACCATTACATGCTATAGTGGTGAGCACATGTGCCTCTTGCACTGGAGATCGTAACTCGATTTCTAGCTCTAAGGCCTAGAATGAATCAAACTAAGAAAGAAGGGTATGGTGACGCAGTGGCCTTTCACTAAGGTAGACTAGGGTTTGATTTTAGGTTAATATACATGTCATAAACAAACAAACAAACAAACAAACAAAACGCAGAGATAATGTTTAAAACTGATTACACTTGTCTCTTCTCAAATTATTACTTAGATTGCAAATACAAAGGTGGACTGGGTTTGATATACAGTTAATGCTGCCTATCGCATACTAGCCTGTAAGAAAGCCAAACAAGCAAAAGGCGTAGGTAGAGCAGTGGTAAAATCGCTATGTGTAGAGAACTACCTAACGGTTTTATGAACTGGCAATGGTATGTCGCATAAACAGTGCAGTATACAATCCAGCAACCATAATTTTTATCTTGTGGAGCAGGGAAAACATATATATAGAGAGAGATATAGAAAGCTTGTGTATGTATGGGTAGCATTGATTGTTTGACCAGAGAAAATACGATGAGGTAGGGTGGGGAGAGGGAGAATTAACACTTATATATGAAAATGAAAATCCACAGCCTGCTTCCAGTCTCCGACCGGGTCAGGAATGGAATGAATGAAGCCCCCATCTAGCGGCGAGGATATGAACTGTGCCGGCTGCCGAGGCCTGACGCACTCCTCTGGGGCAATGATTAAATGAATGACAGATGAAATGAAATGATAGTGGAGAGTGTTGCTGGAATGAAAGTTTGACAGGGAAAACCGGAGTACCCGGAGAAAAACCTGTCTGCCTCCGTTTTGTCCAGCACAGATCTCACATGGAGTGACCGGGATTTGAACCACAGGCCCAGCGGTGAGAGGCCGGCGTGCTGCCGCCTAAGCCACGGAGGCTTCCCTACTTATATATGAATGAATGGTAAATAGTATTTTTGTTTTTTTCAATAGTTTTGTTTTTCAAATGCAGTGGTAGATAGCCGTTATTTTGTAAAACATTCTTACTTGCAGTAGTAATAAGACTCTATGGTTCCGCTAACACATAGATAGACTGTATTATTGCCATGGTCAAGCACTCACATTAAGATCATTTACAAAATCATAAAATGAAAAATAAAAAATCTTGTTTTGGAAATATCGTTTTTCAACATACACAAAATAAATATATAAAAAATTTGTAAACAGCAAAATGGAAAATCCATGGTCAAGCACTCACATTAAGATCATTTACAAAACCATAAAATGAAAAATAAAAAATCTTGTTTTGGAAATATCGATTTTTTTCAACATACACAAAATAAATATATAAAAAATTTGTTTCCATATAGACAAAATTTAAAAACCTTAAACGGACATTTAAAAAAATATATGCAAATGGGAAATTGACAAATGTGTAAATATGAAAATGGAAAAATCCATGTTTCCATATCATGAAATTGAAAAACATCAAACTGTCATAAAAAAATGCAAATGGAAAATTGACAAATTGCAATGTGTGAAATGTGAAATTGAACAAATGGCTATCATTATTTAAAAAAAAAGAACATGGTGCTCTATGGTTGAGGTGTGAAACAAACCCTCTCTACTTATTTGGACCACCCGAGACTGAGTAGACTAGTTTTAGTTGTCATACCGCTTTTAAAAGTTTGTGTTAAATCTAGGAATTGAACCCAAGAGCTTGTAGGGGAGATCCAAGGTTATAATATGTTAAACAGATAGCCTTGAATGTAGGGTGTGGTAGCTATATAGAGATGAGACGTTTCGCTCGGGGGAGGGAGGCATGGAGATCTGCATCAAACCAGTCAAAAGACTGACGACTCAAACAACAACATGTAGACCTCACCAAAATAATGTTGTGTAACGGTAAATGTTAGTCAACAAACAGTAATGCATTACTAAAACCCATGACACGATACCTAAGAGCTTTTCTAAAATTATTTTATAATGCCTTTAACCCTATATTAAACACCCAGTTCACAAGACTCATAACTGCAATGTTATGGTCAAACAAAACAAAATCTATATTTCAAAACAAACAAGTGGTTTAGCCAATGTATACTGGAAAAAGTTTTATAAACACTCAAGTCCACAAAAATAATTAAATTAGTAACTGTCAGGTTGACCGAGTGGTTATGGTGTTTGACTTAAGTTCAAATTTTCTGTACAAGAAAGCAAGGGTTCGAATCCCTTACCTGATATAACTATTGCCTCAACATGGCTTGACCACACTGTATTATTGTGTACTCGGTACAAAAACCATAGATAGAGTGTATTGTTTAAGGTCACTCTCTTTGCGAACATAGTCAGAGACTGTTGATGGTTAACAATTGCATTAATAGTGGGACATAGGGATAGCAATTAAGAAAAACAGACAATACACATACACTATTTTTATTTATTTAATGTAAGTACTTGTACAATAGTTATATACAAACTACAACTCTCTTTTGTCTATAACTATCTAGTCCTTTTCGATCCACTTGCATATCAAGGGCAGATGACTTTGTAGTTCAGCCCCTTAAAACAACAACAACACTAATTTTTGCATAGTCTGTGATGTTGATGACTCTTGAGGCGTGGAAGATGGATACAACATAACTTTTACAACAGGGCTTAAACGTTGCTCAACAAACAATGCACTATTTTGAGTAGCAACATCTTTCTCTTGTACTAACGTTTTAGCATTCTGATGATTTTTTTGTCAACACCATCAGTGTTTTGTCTGGAGCACTACATTGATGATCACTCACACTTAAAACCACACCATTTCTACTTTTCATATAGCCTTGACATTTTGTTGACCTCTGTTTTGAGCATTGCCAGAATATTATTTCTTTTACATTTTGTCGTCTATAGTTATAAGAGTAGCCTTTATAGAGTACACGTTGTTTACCTCGGTTAGTTGTAGTAAGTTCCATAGTAGTAACTAACCTGTTAGTATGATTTGCACACTACAAAGGTTATTTCTGTTCTGGTAATAGAATTATTTAGCGTTGGCTTTTATATTTAATATGTACAGTTTAAAGTGATAGAAAAGTGGTAGAAACGTGGTAATAATAATAATATCGTATGGCCTCGGGTGCCTGGTGCAAGCTTTGTTAATTGACATCCAGAGGGTAGCTTGCATGTCGAATTTCGTCGTTCCTTTGAACGCTATGAAAGTCAAGGAGGTTAGATATCTAAGCTCCTTGACACTACAGCGCTTTCAAGTAGAGAATGGAGGAACTTTGTGTTGACGGAAAATCCCGAGATTAATTTTACCATTGAACACGGCCTACTGAATTCAAATGGGTTCTTCAACATGCCAACAACGTATGACATGAGTATCGTGATTTTTGTCGCCTTCAAAAATCACTTACCATGGCCAGGGTTGTGTTTCTTGTTACCCGCCTGACACTCTTAATCCAATCGTTAACTTTCGGCAGTCTTCGGCAATGCTCGGTGAGCGTGGCCTTGAAAAGTAGTTGAAACTAGTGTAGTTGAAAGTATAGTATGACCCGTTTCTTACCTATATGAATAATTTTGATATGTTGCATGTCAAATTCCGATCATGGGTTCGCAAGATATCCACTTATTAACATGGACGCCGCCCGAGCAACG
This sequence comes from Meconema thalassinum, assembly GCA_946902985.2. Classification (NCBI taxonomy): domain Eukaryota; kingdom Metazoa; phylum Arthropoda; class Insecta; order Orthoptera; family Tettigoniidae; genus Meconema; species Meconema thalassinum. The sequence goes on from OX336391.1 coordinate 241,098,507, forward strand.
CCGGGTGGCCTGGAACTGTCACTACTCCACTACTCTCAGAATAATTCAAGTCTGTCCTGCGCCCCCAAACACCTATATTTTTGGATATTATAGGTAGCATATCCAGTGCCTAAAAAGATAATACGAGAATATCTTCCCGCAAATCTTCACGTTGATCAGAACAGTAGCTTAAACGCCAATCCCGATCAAACAAAAGAACAAAGAGATGGCTTTATATATACCATATTAGAAGGTAACTTGATATATCTCTCTATATATAAGAATGAAAGTTTGTCTGTTTTTTCTGAATTTCTACGGAAATTTGCGTTATTTACGCGTTTCAGACTGTTTTATGACGGATGCGAGCAAAAATAAAATTTTTGTCTGTCTGTCTGTGGACAAAGTGGTTGTTCCCTTATAACTCGAGAACGGCTGGGTGGATCAACGTAAAATTTGGTACAGATATCCTTCAGAGGCACGACACTAATCATTGATGTAACTCTTCTCTGTACCTCTCACAAACAAGGGGCCTACCCCCTTAAAATACTTGCTGAAATAGGCGTAGAAGGGCGAGACAAAGCTCATTTTCAGCCCCTCAATGTGAGAAGCAAAACTCGGGGGGCCCGAAAACCACATTTTAAGGCCCTCAAACCAACAGTTTTTGAGATATTCCCGGAAAATCAATTTCATTTAATACAATAATGAAAGAAAGTAAGTCGGTAACCATGGCAACAGAAACTCACAGGTCCATCTATTGCTATAAGACGCAATGCAATTCCATTTATTACGTTGGTTGGTTGGTTCTTAAGTTTAGGGGCTGCGACAACGCGGTCATGCAGCCCCGTGTACTTTGGGTGTGTGTAGAATCTGTCTGATAACCGGTGTTAATTGTGATGACTGTATTACTGTGTGTTATCTGTTTTTTAAATTAAGTACTGCAACTTGGAATTTTTCAAATAGTTCCTACTTTTGCCGCCAAGCGCCACCGTCAACGACTACTTGGCCATGTTCAGAACTTAGCTACTAGACGCCACCGCAGTCAATTATTACGTTACTGAGATAGTTTGCAAACGGCTATAAGGTTATAACGGAACCAAATTAAGCTGTAAAATTCATTAATACATATAATGCGCTTAAGGGGGTCAAGGGGTACTCGAGATTTTTTTCACGCGATTTACACGTGCTGGTGTGGTACGGAAAGTCTATTATATCCCTATCCCTATATTGTTATATTATTATTGCAATTATTATTATTATACTACGGCCTACAATGACGAGACAAAGCTTATTTTCAGCCCCTTGGTGTCAGAAAAAACCTCGGGGCCCTTAAACAGCCGTAAAGGGTCCCCGAAAACTACATTTTAAGGCTCTAAAACCAAGAGTTTCCGAGATATTCCCAGAAAACTAATTTCATTTAATAAACTAATGTATGAATGCAAGCCAGTAACCATGACAACAGTGTCTCAAAAAGTTACATCCAACTTTCCATCTATTTCTGCAAGAAGTAATGCCACTCCATTTATTAAATTTCTGTGAAAGTTTGCAAATGGCTATAAGGTTATCACGGAACCAACAGAAACTGTAAAATTCATCAATGCGCTTAAGGGGGTCAAGGGGTACCCTAGATTTTTTCACAAGACTTAAACGTGCGATATGTCGTACAGAAGGTCTATTATATCTTCAAACAGCAACATTATTTTCAAAAATTCCTGGATTGAAATAATTTATTTTTGCTTTTAGGAATTTGGGCGATTGGAGGCTAAAAAACCTGAATTTTCATGCACCACAAGCCTTTATAATTTATTAAAGGGGTCTTCCTCTGGATGCGGACTTGACACAACAGTGAGGGTCAGTTTTTATGTGACGTGTATAATTGCGTTTCGTCTACGAGGTTTTCAATTTTATTTTCGCGTCAGGAATTACACGTTAGGTAAATTACTTTCAGAGCATGTTTCAACTAATCATATATCTTTGTCGACAAACAGGTTCCAAGCCCCTAACCATTGCAACAGTAGCTCAATTGATTACGTCTGGTTATTAATACCGAAGACCGTTCGAAGAATGGGTACTTCTGCTAGTATATATATATATATATATCCATAAGGACGTCCGCCCGGCATTCCGGGAGACCATAAATTTCCAGAATAATAAGGTACATTGTTTGCTCTACAGTACATACATTGAACATTACGATACCCCATATAAATGGTTATGCAGCATGTGGATTGAAGTTCTCAATATGCCAAAGCAGACCTTCTCAAGATCATCCTCGATGATGCCAAGCTCTTTCAGGCTGTTCAAGACGAACTTGAAGGATGTTCCCCGAGCTCCTAAAAGAAGACCATTCACCTTCCATGCATCTTTAGGTAGGTTTTACCTCTCACTCATGTGAGCTATGTATGGTCGGTAAATGGCTTCTTTCTCCTCGTTGACTCGTATTGCTTGATTAATGTCCACTTCCATTCGTACCGTCGGGTCCAGGATCAAACCTCTTCCGTTCTTTCTTTCAATGGCAACGCTATATGCTCTACGGTGACTGCCATTTTCCGAAATTCAGTGCACCTCCTCATCAACTCCTTAGGACTCAGAACTAAAATCGTCGAATATGGACGGATAATACGTTTTTACCAAATATTATTTTTTGTTGGCAAAAAGAAAATTCCAAACATAACAGATTCGCACTTCACTCCAAAAAATACTCCCCCCCCCCCTCCCCATTTCTCTTAAGCTGCTTGAGCAGACTTATCGAAAAATCAATCAAAACATTATAATTTTACGTATTTTAAGAATAATTGTTCTAATTTTCAAGTTTCTCGCTGTAGCCGTTTCAGGGATACGCGCTTTCTTACGGAAATGTTCAACCTCAATTCACAAACCCCGAAAAATATTGAAATAGAAATATTTTATCAAAGAAATCTCATGCTCAGTTTCTCATTTCCCATCTCAGCCATCCTAGAGGTGGTTTTCCGTATTATTCTTAAAATCGTCGTCCTGGACCTATATTGTTATCCTATCGGTTGGGAAGAAGAAATTATTATTATTATTAGTCTATTATTATTATATCACCGTTATTCTACCGACAGCAGTGGCTACGCTGGCTAAAGCGCAGCGTTAGGTCATGGGGCCAAGCTCTCTGCTGACTCGGTAGACGCGTGGGTTCGAGCCCCACCGTCGGCCGTCCTTGAAATGGTTTTCCGTGGTTTCCCATTTTCAACACCAGGCAAATGCTGGGACGGTACCTTCTGGCAGGCCACGGCCGCTTCCTTCCACATCCTTGCCAAGTTTCATTCACCTTCATCGATTCCGACACGCATGTCGCCCAGGTCACACGAAAAAAAGAAGAAAAAACGTTATTCTCTTGTAAAATACAAAGCAATTATATAGATTACATTGAATCAAAGCATAATCATTATCTTAATTTAGATCACTGCCAATGAATTTACGAACTATCCTAGTTGTAGCCAGTATCACTGCCTTCTATATTAGTTTATACCAGTTAGTATCCATATTAAGCTCTTTCAGCCTTTGCAGAAGATGTTTAGTAACCGCACCAGTGCTTGAGATGACTATTGGTACAATTTGAACTCATTTTTTTAATTTTTATTTTATTTTTACCGTCGACTTGAGCCTCTATGGACTGCGTGTTAACAACCACTCTCATTTCATTGTCTGCGACTTGTTCGTTTGCCGGCTTTGACATCTTTCCAGTATCTCATGAGCCCATATATCAGCTTGTTCTTCCGCTCCTCTGGCCTTTCTGGGTTCTGCCTCCACCATAAAACCCTGATAGCTTTTCACCATCCTTCTGAAACTATTCCTGTCTTTGATTTTAGCCTCCGTATTGCCCACCTGTCTCATATCTTCCTCACTCTTGGAACCATTTCAACTTGGAGATCTTCGGTTTAAGAAAATTCCACATTTTCTTTGTGAGCCGGTCATTATCCATACGGAAGATGTGCCCATAAAACAGCAAACTTCGATTTCTAATTGTTGTTATTATTGGTTCCACCTTGCTGTATACGTCTTTATTTGATATAAGTCGAACCTGTCCGTCAACCCATCTGTTGCCCAAGATCTTCCGTAGTAGTCTGCGTTCTCTTTTAAGTAGCTGATTGACTTGTCCTGATCGATTCATACACAGGGTCTCCGAAGCATATAAACCTTCTGGTCTGACAACAGGGCTGTAATGCCTTACTTTGGCATTATTATTATTTAATTTATTATTCTATCGATTGTTCCCCTCTATGAGAGCGATTGAACTTGAATTAACGATTTCATCTTTGGGCGTTTTCCCTCCTTTCTTCCCAAAATCTCTTCATTCTCTCGGAATCCTCCTTCTTCCGCTCAGCTCTCCATTTGTCGTGATGTTCTTTGCTCAAACTTAAGATTTGTGATTTTATTCCGACACTCTGTGTGGTCCTCAAGATTTTCTATGTTGATCCGTTGTAAGTCTCTCTGGAGCTCTGTCAGCTATTTCGTGGCACATTTACTCTTTGTTATGATGTTGAGTACTTTCTTTGTCGTTCTGGAGTTTTCCAACCTGTAGATGTGTGTGTAAAACTTTGCTCGGCGTTTCCTGATTTCCTCCGTTATTGTGTTGGTCTTTTGATAGAGTTCGTTCTGAGGTCTCTTCGCCCAAATGCCATTCTTATTGTTTGCATTATTATTATTATTATGATTGTTATTATTATTATTATTATTATTATTATTATTATAATTTTACATCGTTATGTCCATCTGTGGAGAGCGATACAACTTATTTTGCTAATGATGTTCTTTTTTTCTCCCAAAATATCTTCATCTGGGCACTGAACATCTTCCTCCATATCTCACCACGGCAGACCGGGTTCGATTCCCGATCAATGCATCTGATATTTTCAAAGTGAAATGCCTTGTCCTGAGGTTCAGATTCCACGTAAAAAGGAGGTCCTGTGGCTTATGATCTCGAGATTAACGGTCACGTAAAACTACAATCTTCTTCGTTTCTTCCTCCGTTCTTCCGTCCATGATTTATTAGTCCTGGTAGTAATTTTCTCAGAGAAATGATGGTTATTATTGTAGTTCTGAACTGGAGTCAGTCTTATTATTATTATTATTTTGTCGCGCTATTGTGCACCCCACGGGACAGAGAATACGTCCTATTTCTTCAGTGCGAACCGACACAATTCCCCACGTCGCGCTAGTAATATTGATCCTCAGGATAATCGAAGAGGCAATCACGTCCGAAGCGGGTACGTAATAGGCTTAGGTCGTGCGGTCGTTCGGTTTGAGGGGAGGGGGAGGACGAGTCCGTTCGTACATGGAGCAGGTAGTGAGCTCAGCGTCTTGCCGTCATAGGCAAGACATTATGAGACTTAGCTCAGCTTTTTTTTTATGGAATCACTGATTGGTTTGTCTATCTATTTATCGATCTTTGTAATTTATTTATTCGTGGGCCATCCTCTGTTGCCTAGGGTACATGCTATTTCACTTAGGAGCTTGGTCATTGGTAGGTTAAGCTTGAGCTCAGACACTACCTGAGGGAAGATGATTTAAAAAGAAAAGGTGAAAAGGTTTAAGAGTGGAAACGGTCTTAGGCAGAGAGGAAGAGAATCCAAGCTAAAATAATAAGTGATAGGTAGTGAGAAAGAAAATAGTTATACTGGGCGAAAATTGTGAAAGCAACTTGAATAAGTGGGAGCCTAAGCATGGATAACGGAGAGAGCAGCGTAAGCTGAGGTTAGCGGCAAGCTATCGCTAAGTGCTCTTTCCCTTCCCGAGCGTGAATTTGGGTACTATGGGGAAAGGGTGGTGCGCTGGCGAGCAAAGGTATGCCAGATGAAAATGATTTATGTACTTTCCCTTCAAAAGGGTGAGATTTTCTGGAGCATTCTGAAATGCTAGAAATATTTAAATTAGCCGAATATTTTTACTACCCGTCACTGTCGGATCCCCAACAGAAAGGCCGAATGCCCCAAGAATGGGCAGAGACAATGCACCCTCTGGGCTTTTAGTGAGAATTTTATTATTATTAGTAGAAATCGTTGGAGAGAACCAATTGTTGCATTTAAAGAAGGCAGGGTGCCGACTAAAAGTTTAGAAAGGATAAAAAACTCAAACCTAACTTGAACAAAACCAAAATTCTAAACAGTAAATCATAAGACAGAGCGAAAATCTCTTCAAGTAGGAAGCTGGCTGAGCGAGCTATACTTGCCTTAATAATTCACTAGAATTAGCTATGATAGCTAAAAGAAACCTTTTAAGTGATCTTAGCAGAAGTTTTGCTCTAAACGCCACAAGTGATCGAGTTTGTAGTAAACTTATCAATCGGTGATGATTTTGTTTATATCTTTGAATATAGAATCATTCAGGAGAAAAAATAGGAAAGAACAGGTCCTGCCTAACAGTTGTTCTAATAATATGAGTAGAAAAAACAAATAATAGAGATTTTACTTAACAAAGTGAGGAAGTTAAAGAATAGTGACAATATAGATCGCAGATCTATTTTGAGCTAAAGAACAAATTTATTGTTTTAGAACCAATTAAAGGTCTCAGATCTATAATAATAAAGAGTTTTTATTTTGAGCTAAAGAACAAATTTATTGTTTTAGAACCATTTAAAGGTCTCAGATCTATAATAATAAGGAGTTTTTACAATTAACAAATAATGTTGGGCAATTTGGAGGTCTCAGACCTATTGCAAACACTAAAAAACCTCACAAGGGTTTTCGATCTGTGCATACAATTAAAAGGTTTAAAGCCTATAATGATAATAATAAAGGACTTACAATTTGGATTAATGTTTCGTTAGATTGGTTAGTTAGAATACCCATACTTTTAGAATGCCTTTGTAGTAAGAGAAAAGGCTATAAATAATCAATCTTAAATTCCTAGGAACAGCAGGAGAATAAAACAAGAGATTAATAAGTGGATTTATAACCACTAAGATATTGAAACAGACTTTAAGAAATGCTAAATTCAAATCGGACAGGTCGTAATAACGAAACCTGGATTACACAGATTAATTATAAATGTTTAACAATTAGAAAATTCTAACTTCCTGGACGTAGCAGGAAAAAATGTATATTAAAATGTGGGTTTATAACCACATGGATAAGTATAGGTTACAGTAATTACGAGATTTGGATATTACAAAGATGGGAGGGAGTCTAGTTCTAGACAAAGCCTCATTTGAAGTCAAAAAATAGTTTAAATATACCCTACATTGTTAGTAAAGTGAATTAGAAGTATAGGAAATGTGGAATTAGAGTCCTGGACAATTTTATTGCTCTTATCGGTTCGCGGCGCGGAAGATCGTTAAACTGGCAATGTTTTGTGGCCCTAAAGTTTGTTGAATGATTGTAAAATGTCACTATTGCAGTATGTATCGGTGCATTGAGTTACACTTTGACGGGTTTTTAGCGTTATGGAGTCTTGATGTTGCAGTAATAAGTTCACTAGGAATTGGAGTTTAGCAATAATTTGACGTTATTGAGTACAGTTTTTCACAGTTTAAAGTCTATTTCGAATGGAAATTTCCAGAGATGTAATGACAGTAGAATAGGACAGTAGAAATCCCACGGAGGAAGAAGGTTATGTTTTAGACAGCTGCAAGTTTTAGCAGAATCCCACGTTGCAGGGAAGGTATTCCCTTATTTAGAACAAGAAATGCTAGATTTCGTGACTTTAGTAGCGAGCCCAGTTGGCTAAGTATGACAATTCCCGCGTGGGGAAGTTATTGCACAAGATTGCGAAAATCAAAATACTGCCTATAAAATCCATAAAAGCTTTTTTGTTTAAATTAAAACCCTTTTAAAACATGGTTAAAATCACTTGAAGGTAGGTACATAGCTTTCCATGATGTGTTGAAGGTTGGCGTATCCTTGCAGCCGTTAAACCCAACTCTAGAACATGGCGTCGATTTTAAATTACCTCATGTGGAGAGGAGGCAAGCCTCTGAGATAGGACAGAACTATTAACGTAGCCGACTAGACAAGAAGTAAGCGAGAAAATTTGAACACACAGAGAGCATGAGCAAGCCGGGAGGGAGGGGGAAACAAAGAGAATAAAACCAGAGTGGGCAACTTGATAAAATAAAACACTCTAAATAATGCAATTTGATTCATAGAATAGAGTCTTCTAGGAGATTGCAGATAATGACAACGACGACATCTGCTTGAGTGGTTTGGAACCATTCTTGAAATTGCTGGATACAAAACTTCGACAGGTTGCCGCTGGAGCGCCGTTAAAATTATCAGGGAAACACAACTGAACCAAACTTACATACGAATAAGTACATATTCAAAGAAAAAGGGAATATAATGCACAAAGGGTCACTGTTGGTGTCTGCGAGAAGGGAAATAAAAGAACTAATGATAATAGAAAAGCAAAGAGCAGCGACTGCTAACTCTAACTAAACGTGTATTCCAAGAAATACACCAGTCATAGTGATCGTCATCCCATGTACTTGAACATGTGTAGAATTTGTCTGAGAACCTACGTTATTGTGGTGACTGTTGTAATGTGTGACGTTTTAAGACTTGGCGTTGGAAGCCATTTTTCAATGTAATATTTTTTAGTCAGTCAACATATTGTACACAATTGTAACGGGTGGTTCCCTAATCCTAAATTACATGAGATTAATAAATACACTTGGATGACCAGATTTGACCGTCAAACGATAATCATCAGATCCCTTACACTTAGGTTATCATATCTATGTACACCCTCTGTCTGAAAAGTTTGGTGAATGGGTCTATATTACGAACGGATTGTTGGCTTACCTGAAACAGCCGTTACTATCCTTCGAAATAATCCACGTGTATGGTTATGCACTTCTTAGAACGGCTGTACAAGTCCTGGCATAGTCTTCCTGAGGGATAGCCTTCAGTTGGGTCGTCGCATTACGTTGGATGTCCGAAATGTACAAAAACCTCTGGCCCTTCAGGGCTTTTCGGCTACCCTGGACCCCGATACTCCATACTTTGACGCTTGCCTTCGAGGTCGTACCTCAGACACCAGGTCTCGTCACCCGTGACGATGGTTTTCAGGACCATTCCATTCCACGGAACATTCACCCTTCTCACTGCCACCCGTCGAACAGGTGTGCACGTTAGGTTGCATAAATTCACCCTTCTCACTGCCGCCAGTCTACCAGGTGTGCAAGGCAGGTTGCATAAATTCACACTTCTCTCTTGCTTTCAATTTCGAGTTTTGACGACCCAAACTGAAGGCTATTTCTAAAGAAGACTATGCCAGGAGTTTCCAGGACTTGTTCAGTCGTTCTCAGAAGTGCATAACCATCCACGGGGATTACTTCAAAGGACAGTAACGGCTGCTTCAGGCAAGCCAACAATCCGTTCGTAATATAGCCCATTCACCGAGCTTTTCAGATAGAGGGTGTATATTAGTATGGGTTATGATATTCAGCAGTCAAGCTATGTGTTGTGCTTGTTTAATACAATCGTCTGACCGACTGAAAACCATTACATTTCGATTACTTAGGCAACACTGAAAAGTGGCTTCCAACACGATAATGCTCACAAGTTCATTTGTATCCGTAAATATATTTTGTATATTTCATCTGAGAATGCTTTTCACACATATACGTGGTGCCGAAAGCAGAAAGCTGAAGTGGTGCACCACGGCTGCGATGGCAGCTGCAGCAAGTCTGGAGATCAAAGGTTCGAATCCCAGCACTGGCATCGTCTATCTTGAGTGTGGTCTTTCACCGGGTACACACTCCCCCCAGGCAAATGCCGGGATAGTATCTTACTTCAAGTTCCTCATCACTGTCCCTAATACAGCTACACACACGACTACAGTCATCACAGGAATATAAGGTTATCAGACAAGTCCAACACACACCCAACTACACAGGGCACATGATCAAGATGTCCCAAGCCCCTCAAATACATTAACAACAACATTCTTTGTTTAAGCGACTGTACACGTCTTATAAAGAAGAGCACCCTATTGAGCGTTTATTAGAGGCTGCGATACCGTGATCATGTAGCCCTGTGTATTTTGTGTGTGTGTGGAATTTGTGTGATAACCTGTGATATTGCGATGGCTGTACTAGTGTGTGTATTTGTAAATTGGGGGATACGATTGAGAAGGAGGCGGCCGTGGCCTTAAGTTAGGAACCATCCCGGCATTTGCCTGGAGTAGAAGTGGGGGAAACCACGGAAAACCACTTCCAGTATGGCTGAGGTGGGAAACGAACCTTCCTCTTCTCAGGTTTGCCTCGCCCCGTTCCAGCCCTAAGACCAGAGGCGAGGGCAAGTCATAAAAGAATCGAAAGCCTAATTGAAGAGCTTATTTCCAAAGTGACGAAAATCCAAAATTAACAGTTTTTCAGTTTTCTCTTTTATAAGCAAGCTTATAGGTTCTGTCAACGTATAGCAAAGGTTTTAAGTCGCAGTACGTCGTACTTCCCATATTAACAGAGATTTAAAAACTAAGTTTATATGCACAGTGACGTAATTCCAACTTGCATTTATTTCCAACGTGTCTTATACCCATGTTGATTAATCCGATGGCTTTCTGGACATCACGTGATATCACGTGATAAATCAAGGCTATGGCTAACTTTGAAGAATATGTAGAGCATCAGTTTGTATTTGTTGTGTTTAAACCATTTAAATGTTCATAAATGTCACTCAAAGCGTATGTCAATATATGATTTATTTCCAAAACGCCCTAACCCCAACTTACAGGAGACGATTACCACCATTTCCATTGATAAGAGATTTTTAAAATATAGTGTCAGGATGACCTAAAAGTAATTAATAAAATTACATTATAGCCTATTCATAATCATATCTGAATTTAATTATACGAAGAAGCAAAAACGCGATTTCTGAAGTTTTGCATTTCATGGATTTACGTCACTTTAGAAATGAAATAAAAATCCACAGCCTGCTTCCAGTCTCCGACCGGGTCAGGAATGGAATGAATGAAGCCCCCATCTAGCGGCGAGGATATGAACTGTGCCGGCTGCCGAGGCCTGACGCACTCCTCTGGGGCAATGATTAAATGAATGACAGATGAAATGAAATGATAGTGGAGAGTGTTGCTAGAATGAAATGTTGACAGGGAAAACCGGAGTACTCGGAGAAAAACTTGTCTGCCTCCGTTTTTTCCAGCACAGATCTCACATGGAGTGACCGGGATTTGAACCACGGACCCAGAGGTGCGAGGCCGGCATGCTGCCGCCTAAGCCACGGACGCTTTGCACTAAGCTCTTCAATTATGCTCGTTTACGACGTGCTATTGCTACGGTACTTGACAATTCTTTCTTTTTCATATAGGGAACTGGTGAATGCTTCATGAGCTCTAATCTGCAGGAGACGCCTCTCTATTGAAGAGACAGACGCTGCGCTGGTTCTCCTCACACTCCACTGGTGTAAATCACGAGGAAGATTCCTCGACCAGACAGCGCACGATAAACAGCACGTCAAATCCTTCCCACTGCTAGCGATGTATTGCCTTCTCCGTGTGCTGCAGGGCAAGGAGTAGACCAGTTACAGAAACGGATGAATCCATCTATAAATAAGGTTCTTTTTCAAGGGTATTCCGTTGGGGGTAGATGATCTCAACGTTCTGTCCCTTAAAATGACAATACCACACCAGTGTATTTCCTTGATGTTGATGCGCTCACTCGCAAGTATCTGTAGATTATTTTAAAAAGCACTTCTTAAGATACAGAACAGTCACGTTTTGAAATCAGAAATATGCAATTACTCGCCTCATCAAAGAGGAATTAGGAGCCAAAGAGAACCCTACTCAAATCCATCCAATCCAATACATAGAAAGCGATTTCTTCAGTGTTTCATTTTTAGATTCTACGTAAAATGTTCTTCCGTCTGTCAAACCAAATACCTGGAGCGGTTAATGTTAATATATTCTACACTTTAACCGAAATGAAAGTGGGAATCATGAATGTCATGACCCTGAGAGGCAAGGTGGAGGAGGTGGTAGACTTCATGGAGAGGGAGAAGGTTGGAATGATGGGGCTGAGTGAAGTGAAATGGAAAGGTAAAGGAAGGAAGAAATTGAGGAAAGGATATACATTATACTGGAGTGGTGGCCAAGAGGCAAAAAATGGCGTGGGACTGATAACCTCGAAACAACTGGAGGAGTATGTTGAAGTGGTAGAGTGTGTGAGTGACAGAATAATGAAAATTAGAATGAAGATGAAGAATGACGTGATGGACTTCATACAAGTGTATGCACCACAGATTGGAAACAGAGAAGAAGATATTGAAGTATTCCTGGAGGATGTAGAAAGAGTAATCTCAGATGTAGAAGTGGTGATCATGGGAGACATGAATGCGCAAGTCGGAATTGAGAGACAAGGAAAGGAAGAAGTCGTTGGACCATATGGATATGGGAAAAAGAACCGGGAAGGAGAGGAACTTGTAAACTTTTGTGAAAGGAATGGACTGATAGTGGGTAATTCATGGTTTCGGAAGAAAAACAGCAGGAAAATTACGAGATATGGGTGGGGTGATAGAAGAACAAAATCAGTAATTGACTACTTCCTGGTGGAAAGGACAAATCGCAGAAAGCTGATGGATGTGACAGCTTTACCAGGTGAAGCATTTGATGGGGACCATAGAGCTGTGGTGGCAAAATTTAGATGGGAAAAATTGGAAAACCTAAAGGAGATCAGAGAAAGTAAAATAAAAGTATGGAAATTGAAAGACAAAGCTGTACAGGAAGATTTTCAGGAGAGATTGAAGCAACAAATCCCAGTTACTGAAGTGAAAAATGTAGAAGAGGAATGGTCCCACTTTAAAAAGGCATTTGCTGGTGCAGCAGAGAGTGCTTGTGGTAGGACGTCAACAAGAGTGAAAGAGAAGGAGACACCGTGGTGGAATGAGGAAGTGAGGAAAGCAGTAAAAGAAAAGAAGTCTGCATGGAAAGAATGGAACCGAGATCAAACAGAAGAAAGCAAAAGGAAGTACCACGACAGCAAACGTAGGTGTAAGAAAGTGGTAGGAGAAGAAAAGAAGAAAAGTTGGGAAGAATTTACACGAAGAATGGAAACAGATGTAAGTGGCAGTAAAAGGATGCTGTATGGGCTTCTAAGAAGTAAGAGGAAAGAAAGAGTTACTACAAAGCTGGTGAAAAAGGAAGATGGAGAGTTGTTAGCACACCCAGAAGAGATAAAGGGACGATGGAAGGAGTATTTCGATAAGCTATTGAATGTGAGCAATTGTACTGGTGAGATCGAAGTGACACAGCCTGACGACTCTATAACAGAAGATGATATAACAATGCTGGAGGTGGAATTAGCAGTACAGAAAATGAAGATGGGAAAAGCAACAGGGGTGGATGAAATCAGTGTAGAAATGATAAAGGCTGCTGGACCTGTTGGTATGCAATGGCTGTATCGACTGCTAAAGTGTGTGTGGAAACGGAAATGTGTACCAGAAGACTGGGAGAAAGGGCTAATAATACCAGTGTTTAAGAAAGGGGACAAGAAAGTGTGTGATAACTATAGAGGGATCACCCTCATATCACAGATAGTAAAAATACTGGAAAGGATATTAGAAAGAAGAATGAGAAGAAAGGTGGAAGGAGAGTTGCAAGAGGAACAGTATGGCTTCAGGAGTGGAAGATCCACAGTGGACCCAATCTTTAGCTTGAGGCAGGTGATGGAAAAGAACTGGGAATATGGAGAGGATTTGATCATGACTTTCATAGATCTAGAAAAGGCATATGATAGTGTCCCCAGAGAGAAGGTATGGGAAACCATGGTTAAGAAGAGACTGGGAAGAGAAATGTTGGAAATAGTGCAAGCAATGTACAGCAACTGTGTTAGCAGGGTACTGACCCCAGTTGGAAAGACAGATTGGTTTAGGAACAAGACTGGACTAAGACAGGGGAGTGTGCTGTCACCTCTTTTATTCATAATGGTAATGGATGAAATTGTAAAGGAAACAAAGGAAGCATATGGACATAAAGAAATGAAGTTACTATTATTTGCAGACGATATTGTGGTCTGGGGAAGGAACACCGAAGAAGTGCAAAAACAACTAGATGCACTGAACGAAAATATTCAGAAGTATGGCCTGAAAATCAGTATAGAGAAAAGCAAGACCATGGTGATGACAAGAGGGGAAAGACAAGGAAAGGGCACTGTGAAAATTGGAAGTCAGAGTTTGGAAATTGTGGACACGTTCAAATACCTAGGAAGTGAATTGATGCAAACTGGTAGGTTGGACATGGAGATTGGCAGGAGGGTACAGCAGAGCAATGCATTCTATCAAAGTGTAAGAAAACTTGTTTGGGATAAGGAAGTACCAAGGAAAAGCAAGGAGGTAATGTATAAAATGTACTATGTACCCATATTAACTTATGCAGCTGAGACTTGGACCCTGACAAGCAGGCATGAGAGTAAAATCCAAGCCAGTGAAATGAAATTCCTAAGAAGTATGATAGGTAAGACAAGGAAAGACAGGGTGAGGAATGAAGATGTTAGGAAGGAAGTTGGGATGGGAAAACTAAATGAGAGAATTGAGAAGAATAAACTAAGGTGGTTTGGACATGTAAAGAGGATGGAGGAAAATAGAATACCAAGACAGGTGCTGGAGGCCAAGTGCAAGGGTAAGAGAGCAAGGGGAAGACCTAGAACAAGGTGGATCGATTCAGTGAAGAACAGCGTGAGAAAAAGGAATCTGGACTGGGACAAGATCGTGGAAGAAGAATTGTGGAAGGAAAGAGGAAAGTGGAGAAGTGCCATAAATACCCCGACCCGGCAGGAGCTGGATAAGGGGAAATGATGATGATGATGATGATTCTACACATAGGCCTATACCTGAAAACAAATGCATATTTATAAATTGTTCTCTTCAGCGCTTACAATGTTTCGTTCGTCACGCGAACATCTTCAGGTCGTGGTCATTAACTTAATATGTGTAATTATATACAGTATATACTGTAGTATCAATAAATCACCAATTTTAATTTACAACTAACTGATTACCCGTCCTACGTGTGGTTAAAAGTACACTTGCATGTGAATCTTACACCTCGAACACTTATTGTTCTGACCTGAGTAAATAAACACTGAATCGAAAGCGAAGAATTAGTAGCGAGAAGCTGTTGTTGTTATTGATTCTTTAGGGGCTTTACGACATCGTGGTCATGTATCCATGTGTACTTGGGTGTGTGTCGAAGTTGTCTGATAACCTGTGTCACTGTGATGTCTGAACTAGTGTGTATATTTGTAATTGTAACTGTTTCTCGGGCTTGCCTATGCACAACCTGTCGTTTACTTCCATCTGCTACCATAGCACTCAAAATGTACACAATCGCTTCCACTGGATCTTTAAATATTACGATATAATCACTTCGCTTTCCTGACAACACACCAGCTCAGATTCTCAAGACAGACTGAATGTGATTGGTGGGATGGAAGTGAGGCATGACGTAATGGTAGTGTTGTGTTCTGCGCACCGCCTTCCCGGCTGGCTCGAGCTCTAGAAACTTTGCCGAGGTCGGAACGTGGCTGTATTGGTATAAGTGGCTATATCTCTAGTCACCTAAAGACCTAAGCGCTCCTTTTGATGTTATGGTCAGTGAAGAGGCTAACGCGCCAGGAAATAATTCCTACTTTTTCTGCTTTGTTTTAGCGTACAAGATTTTCCAGCACATGTTGCCATGTTCCATAAGCAGGCTACATTACTTTTCAGCATTTCGTTTGTCAAAATAATTTTCTCGTTAATTGGGAAATTTTCCAACTTTGCTTTTTATGTGATGAATGTATTGTGTGTGTGAATTTCGTTTTTAGTTGTATTTGGAACGATAGTCAGAGTAATTCAGTATTAATTTGATATTATTACATTTAGTTTTGTATAAACCTTGTTTAAGTGGCAAGAGAGCACCCGAGTAATTCGATTTCAGGGTGAATTAGGCTCAAACGTTGGCAACACTGATACGATTGCACAGAGTTCCTCAAGTAGACGAAGTGTTCAAAATTCAGCTGTAAAGCTTGAATCACCAATAAAATACTTCAAAGGTAATAAAAGCGGAGAGAAGTTGAGTGAAAGGTGTAAACAAATGATTTTGAATATATTATAATAGTAGCTTGAGAGATGACAATCTCAAGTTTCCACGTCGAAAAAAAAGAAGGGACAAAGAGATTAGATACGCGGAGGGATATTTTCCTCAGGACTTGACCTGACGTTTGGTATAAACGCCCCTGGCCGAAGAGCAGGAGAATCGGGTACGAACCCCAACTGCGATTACATTTTAAAGTAGCGTGTTTCTCATCAGAAATCGAAGTGATTGGTTCATAACCACAAGATTAGTTCATGATTTTGAGTCCACAGCCTGGAAGTGAGGACATCGTAAATTTTCTTCTTATTTGATAAAAGTGCTAATTTCCCTTCACTTCCTCTGGGCAATCTGTAGCTTGGACTCGTCGCGTTCCAGTGCAGCTGACATAGCTAGTGCTATTTACCGTACATCCGTCAATTTTACTAATGCAGTGCAGATCATAGACCTGTGGACCAATCTCCAATCGCTCTGTAAGTATTTTACACATCATAAACCTCACACAATATCGACTTCTCAAGTCATAGCCAAGACAAAATTTTAACAAAATACCATTACAGACGTTTTTCGTTACTAACGAATTCGGAAAGCTCACGTTCATGAAGTTCATTATGAGTCCAGGGGAAACAAAGGACGACTCAGACCCTTCTTTAAACGGACTGATTGGCCACCACTGGACTTACTGCGCTGCAGGGAACACACCATGTCTGGACTCACCTGTAAAGACAGAGAAACAGATTGTAACAGAATGTATTGATACGAACACAACAACTAGCGAGAAATGGCATTTGCTTGACACACTTCGAAACCATATTATAATTTTCAAAATGAATGGAGTGTACTGGTAGCAAACACTCATGCTTAGGTACAATTGAATCGGCCGGAGTTGAACAGTATTAAGTCAGTTTTCACTACTTTCAGGAGACAGAAAAAACATCATTGACAGAAGAGAACTTAACAAACACACTATATGTCTATGTCGTGAAGCAATTATTCAGGTTATATTTGTGTTAGCGGAATATCAATTTTAATTTAATAAACAAATTTTAAAAATAAATTTTGCAGACGTGACTTAATACCTATCAGCTCCGTGGTCAGTTTCGTGTGGCATAAAGTCATCCAGAATGAATACTTCACATATTTTATTTTAAAATGGATTTGTAACATACAAACCACCTAAACCCTGTGCAAATATAATTTACAATAGCACTGTAACACGCGGGAGTCTTGCAGTGCGGCGCTGAGAGGTAGCGTTTCTCCTTTGATCGCGTTACATGTAGCTGTGGTTTCTGGCTTAAACAGAATGTTGACTTAATTCTTTCCCAGGCCGTTCCAACGCCCTTGGGTCAATACTTCAGAATACTAATGGTTTAATAAATGACGTAATGATTTTCAGCTCCGACCAATTCAATTCGTTTGTCGCCTTCTGTTGTCTCGGGTTTTCATATTGAACTTTGGCCCCAAAGATCCTGGGTTCTATTTTCCGCTTTGCCAAAATATTTAATTCTATTCTGAAGGTTGGATCAGGGTACTTTTAATCGTCATAAAGCAAATCTGAGAGGAACGTAGGACATCTCAGTCATCAGTCCCAAGCACGTGAGTGTGTCTTGAAATTGGTTTATATCCTGTGTTTCTGTGGTGACTGTCATGTTGTGTAATTATTCGAGCCAAAGTTATCACCTGTAATTACAGCAATAATTAATTACTTTTATTTTAAAATGTGAAAGAATAATCATGGTATGTCAATGTTTGTTCTCTGGCAGACGTGACGATTCCCAGCCTTGTTTGACTTAGTTACGGTAGTCTTTCAAACAAATTGACAATATTCAGAAATGAGAAACCTATACTCACTCACTCACTCACTCCGTTGGCTTTTCTGGGACGTGACGATCCCGTGCCGCTCTCACTATCTGCCTCCATTTCCTCCTATCCAGCGCAGTATTCTCCCATACAGTAATACCCATTTGTCTGCAGTCAGAGGTCACCTCATCTTGCCATCTACTCCTAGGTCTTCCAGGGGGTCTCGAGCCTTCGATCTTCTTCTCATACAGCTGGCGAACTATTCTGGCAGCGTCCATTCTGATAACATGCCCTGCCCATTGCAGCCGTTTCGCTTTCATGACGTCCACTACTCTGGGTTGATTGGCCAACTTGTACAGCTCATGATTTGATCTGAGAACCCATCTTTGTGTTTCCTGGTCAAAGATGGGGCCGAAAATTTTTCTATATATCTTGTTTTCGAAGACTGTAAGTTGGCGTTCCTCCCTTTTGGTCACACCCCATGTTTCGGCTCCGTATAACAGTACCGGCCTGATGATCATGTTGTATAGTTTTAGTTTTGTTTTCCTGGTCAAAAGTTTGGAGGAAAGTAATTTATGCAGGGAAAAGTAAACTTTGTTTGCATTCCGCAATCTAATTTGGTGTTCAAACCTATCATCGAATTAAATGGAGAGTCAGGCCCTTCAGGAGGTGGTGCCCCTAGCTTTACAATTTGAGGGGGTAGAAAGTGTCTTGTCTCCTCATAGTGCGGTATATCCACGTAATAAATCATTTTGCTTAATTTCCAATTCTATAGCACCCCTTGTATGTTCTCATCAAACAATAATACAACAACTACTACTACTTTTGATTTATGTATTTATTTATTGAGGTACAGTAGAACTTGGATAATCTGAACCTCAAGGGACCAGTAAAATAATCGCATTATCCAAAAATTCGAATTAAGAAACTTCTTTGAAAAGGGTAGAGAAAATATTCCAATTTTAAGTTTTCATCCAAGAACCTTTATTAAACATAATATTACCTCAAAAGTTTCAAATAATAAAATAAAACCAAAATGTACTATTCACCTATTTAACGACAGTAGTAATCCAGCAATCTAGTTAAGTCCTAGAGAAATCTACTGTTTTTCAAAAAGGTTTGAGATATTTACCTGTTTCCTGCAATTAAGATTCTCGGCCATCACAAAAGAATCTAACAAATTTAAGAAATGGAAAACAGAATCACTTACGTCATTTCTAATTTCAAAAGAACGCCTAAGTTCTGTGAAGTGGTTGTTGCTTGCGCTGCACTCGGAACAGTATTTTCGGGAACTTACTCCAAAATTCTAAACAACCACAATTCTAATCAAACCACTCAGCACGCACTACCAGACAGGTGTAAGGGATGACACTCTTATGAGTTACGAGATGTGGAGCATTTGAAAACAATTGGACGGGGGCAGGGGTTGGGCATTGGCCTCGGAAGGAGCGTGGCAGGCGTGTTGTTAGTCACGTTGGCAAAACAATCGAGTAGGGGCCGCAGGCCATTAATACAACGTTGTTTTTCGGGAATTCTTGACCCAACTGTTTGACTTCCGATCGGCTTTTTACACGTAAAAACTTCGAATTATCAAAAATATAATTCGAATTAACCACGATTTTTTAGCATTGAGTGTATATCAAGTGCTAGCGATCAAGAGAAAAAATTCGAATTAAAGAATATTTCGGATTATAGAAGTTCGAATTAGCCACGCTCCACTGTATTTATTTATGTATATATTTATTTATTTATTTTGTATTTATGTTTGGTATTTAATTATGTATTTATTTATGTATTTATGAATTTATTAATTTGTGTATTTATGTATTTATTTATTTATGTATTTATTTATTCCGGAGGGAATTATTTTTCGATCCAGTTAAGTCACCAATATGTTACTACTACATTTAATCACTTTTAAATGCCACTGAACTGCGATTCGAAATCGTAGTCATGGATTTCGAAAATGACCACTTGTCCATCTGAAACACTAAGGTTATTACTTTTAATTATCTTAAAGGTAATAGCTTCATTAGACTAGTATCGTTATTCTCAAAATTAATAATATTGTTCACGTTTTCAAGGATTTCCTTATCTTTATCTTATTTGATTTATTTTTTTCGTGTTATTTAATTTAATTTCATGTCAGAAAATTGTATCATAATGAGGGTCATTATAACAATATTTTTCATTCTGAAACAGTTTCTCCCACCAATCAGAGCCCAAGACACAGTTGTGTGACGAATTAGGTAAGGATACATCGCATCTATGCTGACTTCCACGGCCTCCTATTTTAAATTTCACTGCGTGGCTAGTGTCATAGTGTGGTATTTGAGGAGGGCAATGTCAAATACAAGGTATTCTCTGCGTCCCATGCGCTCTGTTCAGTAAATAAAACTGGCGAAATCTCGACAGATATTTATGAATATTTATGTGTTGACCGACTGAAAAGCACTAAACTCTTAAATATTTATGTTCAAACATAAAATAGTTATAATTATCGTCGAACATAAACAGTCTTATATAACTCGCCTATAATGGTAATTAAGACACTCGTATGGAAATTATAAAACCCGCTTCGCTCGATTTATGAACATAATCGTGTCTTAATTATTGCCATTATAGGCTCGTTGCATAATGTACTATTATTTCATTCTCGGCCTGATGACATGAGGGCGCTCCCATGTGAGCTGTGTGTTAGAGGTGGCGGCAAGTTACAACTTTACCTAGCCGGTACTCAGTCAACAACAGAGCCGTCGCGTCGTGTTCAAACCGCTGTACAGTGTCCACGTCAGTCGCGGTTTACAACACAAGTAGAGCGCTGCGCTTTATCAGAGACTGGAGGGACAGGCGTCAACAGCACTGTCAGCATCACGGGTAGATTAAATCCAGTGTAGGGGTGACCAAAGTAGCACGCTATAATGTTAAGTAGGGGTGATCAAAATAAAGTTCTGGGATGTACTCCAGGCGTGAGACTGTGAGCACCCAGCATTTTCCTGGAATAGAAGTGGGGAACACCACGGAAAACCACTTCCAGGATGGCTGAATTGAGAATCGATCCCACCTCTTCTCAGGTTTGCTTTACGAGACAGTGTACCCAATTCCAACCCTCAGACCAGAATTAAATATCTAGGCAGATCTGGAAATCAAACCCGGACCTCTGGGACGACAGCCAAGAATGCTACCCCTACACCACGACGTGGATGCACTGTTGAAACTCTTCAGGAGCAGTCACCAGCATCAAAGCTTATCTCTCTTTGGTGCTTCACTCTCGTTGCTCTTACACGAGATGCCACAGGATTTCGATTTGGAGCAAAGATCTTGACTTCCCTGGTAGAGTTCGCAAATTGTATTCTGCCCATAAGAGGGGTCGTGTTAAACACAAGAATACCGTATAATAAACACGTTATCCTAGAGCTCACGTAATGAATACTCTGCTTGTCGAGTGTTGCCAATTACCTCGCTTGTTGTGGGCCAGAGTGGCTGTCATACCCCTTGACCTCACTTCACTCGTTGTTGTGTTACTCCCAAACAGACATGGACGGTCTCTGTCTACCTTGACACGTTGCTGAGATGAAGGTTTGAAATCGGCTGGCAGGTGATTGGTGTGACAACAGGGTGGGGTATCACAAGGTACCTGGGAACGGGTGACACCGAGCTGCGCTAATGGGTTCTCCCCACGGAGGCAATTAGAGGAAGTTGCCAGAGACGTGTTTCACTCCCTCCCACTCCAAACTGAACGTGAATGTAAATATTGTCGGAATGTGTCAACCTGCGCACGGTGTTCTTCACTATCTACTCTTGATATCACAAAGACGTATTCGATAAGTTACTATTCATTAGCAAGTTTTGTCATTATTCCACATTCCTGGATTTCTTTAGCCTTGCACTTAAAGCTCAGGTTCGGTCATTTTAGATCTGCACATTTTTATTTGGCGCCGTTGTGACAATTCTCAATTACAAAATGTACATTTTCCTATAACTTGCAATTGTCCACCTCTCTGATTGTAGATAGATAGATAGATAGATAGATAGATAGATAGATAGATAGATAATGCCTTTATTGGTGGCGAAGTTAGGGCTCAAGGCCCTCTCTTACACTTAACCACTAAAAGAGTATACATCTACATGACTTATAATTACAAATACCAATAGCACAAATAATATTAATAGCAATAAGAATAGTGTTAATATGAATAATGGTAGAATCATTAATTTCAAAATACACAAAGTAATGTACCCTTAAATGACGTAACTACAGTAATTCGATCATTCATCTCATTCATTCATTCGTTCATTCAACATTTATCCAGGAAGTCAGCGGGATCCACCCAGCAAATACTCGCAGCAAGCCACTTTAAACTTGCGATGAGAGGGATTGTCTCTAATGTTCGCAGGTAGCAAATTCCATGACCTGGACGCAGAGATTATGAACGAGCGGTAGTAAGCAGCAGTACGGTTTATAGGTATGGCAAGAGAGGAGCCAGATCTCGTATTGTGATCATGATAGGACGAGAGGTAAGAAAACGGTGAAACAAGATAGTTAGGGGTATTAGTGGAAAGTATTTTGTGCAGTAGTGATAACATGTGGAGTTCACGACGCTGGTGCACTCGAAGCCACGACAGCTCCTTATAATAGGGTGATATATGATCATCATATCGCAGGTCAAAGATATATATTACACAGTTGTTGAGGCACCGGTCCAGTTTCTTGTTACTGTCGCAGGTTATTTCAGTCAACACAGTGTCACAGTAGTCAAATATAGGTAGTATCAGAGAGCGAATTAGTTGTACTTTAAGTCGAACAGAGAATACATTACCGAACCATTTCAGAGGATATAAGCATTTATGTACTTTATTACATGTGCTTATCACCTGTTTAGTCCAATTTAAGGTCTCAGTCATAATGATTCCTAAGTTTGTCACTGAAGTAGAGTAGGGTATGATTTTATTGTTTAAAATTACTGGAGCGATACAACGTTGCTTGAGGGAATATAAGTTTTTACTGGTACCGATAATAATCACTTGAGTTTTATTTGGGTTTATTAATAAACTGTTTTTATAAGCATAGTCACTAAGCTGTAGTAGGTCAGAATTTATTTTAATAATTGCATTATTGATATCACTCGGTTTTGAATGATAGTAGATCTGTACATCATCTGCATACACTTGCAATTTGCAGAAATTAAGAGCTTTTAATATGTCATTTATTTGGATGATAAATAACAGTGGCCCAAGAACCGAACCCTGAGGGATACCGAGGGTCTTACTTTGCCATCCCGAACTCGCATTTCCCACTATCACACGTTGCCGGCGATTTTCGAGGTAAGAGGAAAAGAACCGGAGTGACACACTATTAAAATTTAGTTCTCGAAGTTTCTGCAGTAGCAACTGAGGGTTGACGGTGTCAAAGGCACTACTGAGATCCAATAATGCCAGTACAGTCACGTCCCGTTGGTCCATTGCACATCTGATATCATCTGTCACTCGTAGTAAATCTGTCGCAGTGCTATGCCCCTTTCTGAAGCCGGATTGGAAGGGGTTGAGTAGGGAATGCTTTGTAAGGTATTCAGTAACTTGTGTATGAACTAGACGTTCAAGTACCTTGGATAATGGTGGTAGGATGGATACTGGACGATAATCTGAAGGAGAATCAAACTTGGAGCACTTCAGGATAGGTCTAATTAGTGCATCTTTCCAAACATCTGGGAACACTCCGTTTGTCAGGCAGTAGTTAAATATATGAGTTAGTAATGGCAGAACAGCTCCCAAGATATCCTTAATCAGTGATATAGGAATGGCATCATTACCTGTGGCATTGGATGAAATAGAGTATTAACTTCATTCGAGCTGATATTTCTAAAAGAGAATTGCTCAGAAACAGACTGCTGTTGTAACAAGGGTACCGGTAGTGAACTTTTAGGGAAGGAGGTAGAGGCTACTTTTGGCCGTGCGAAGTGATCATTTAGAGCCTCTAGCGATATGCTTGGTACATGTTGTTCAACTGTCTTACCTATCCCTAACGCACGCAATTTACTCCATTTTTGTCTAGGGCTGTTGGTTTTCATCAGTTCCTGAAAGTATTTATATTTAGAATTTCTAATTAGCTGCTTGGTTCTGTTTCTCAGAATTCTATATCTCTCAAAATCAACTGCATCATGTGTCAGTCTGTATTGTCTGTATAGTTTGTCACGACTGGCCATAGCAGATCTTACCTCAGCCGTTAGCCACGCAGATGAAGAGCGGGTAATTCTTACCCGTTTCTTTGGTGCATGTTTGTCAAATATTTCTAGTACCGTTAAATTGAATGTATTTACTTTAGAATTTATGTTCTGAGAATTACGTATATTATCCCAAGGCAAGTTATATGCATCATAGCGTAGTTTATTCTGGTCAATATGTCGTAAGTCTCGTATTGTAATGTAGCGTGGTTTATACTTAGGTATTCGTATAGAATAACATACGTACAATAGATCATGTGAAGAGGTGCCAGGAGCAGGGATCGGTCCGTGTTTAATTACTTTCTGAGGTTGATTTGTCACAAGAAGATCAATTAAGGTATGACTCGTATGGTCAGAGTAATGGACATGATTAGTAGCGTTCAGGGGTAAAACCGTCATGTTTGTGGCGAGAAATAAATTCAGTAGGCTGTTAGCTTCACCAGTCTGCTTTAAAAGGCATGGATAACCTGTTAGCTGCACTGATTATATCTACGGAAACTCCAGGGGATCCAGGTGTAGACTTCGTAGCTGTCGGTCAACTCATATATATATTCTCGGGCAGTAATTTGCAAAAGCAATGGGAGCAGAGTCTGGTGCCTCTTAACAGCGAGGCTCCTTTCACTCTAGTTCCTTCGAATAGGCAGTTTAGTTAATGAGGGAAGATGGGAGGTGAAATTAAAAAAATATTTAAATATTTAGGCTTACTGTAAGGATGGTACAGTAAGCGCTAAATTTATTTAGTTGGATGATTAATACTAGTAGTAGTTGGAAAGTTGATTATTTAGTTGAAAAAGTTACAGTAGGGGCGTGGGAGGGGTGAGAATATATATCGCTCTGCCCGCTGGGCAGTTCGGAATTTAGGCATAACATTGCGACTAGTGAATACTAGAACCGTCATGCCTATTCCGGGTAGTCGCAGTGTGTAGCCATGGCCGAAAGCAACAGTAACAGCTTCAGAAAATTAATAGGTATAATGATAATAATAATACTTCTGTTATTTCAATATATGTAATATGGTTGTGTTAAGGAAAGAAGAAATGCCGCTAGTGGGCTGGTTGTGAAAGAAGAATTGCCGCTAGTGGGCTGATTGTTGTAGTCAAGAAGGAAATTTATAGACCTTTAGTAGGTGGGTTGTCAATAGTAATAATGGATAATAATAAGCCTCAGTTTAGGGGGGGGGGGGATTATGTTTGTATATGGATTACCACCCCGGACGGGTGACCATTCCGGATGGGTGACCGCCCCGGATGCGTG
Organism: Meconema thalassinum; assembly: GCA_946902985.2. Classification (NCBI taxonomy): domain Eukaryota; kingdom Metazoa; phylum Arthropoda; class Insecta; order Orthoptera; family Tettigoniidae; genus Meconema; species Meconema thalassinum. The sequence continues at coordinate 241,123,808 of OX336391.1, forward strand.
ACCACCAGGCAGACGAGCCATGCGGTCGCAAAAATGTGCTGAGTTCAGTGTATGTTTTATTGCAGCTGTGTAGCGGTGAGTTGCTGGAGTAGTTGCAATATTTGTGTAATGATGAGCGTGTTGGCTGTGGCGTTATGAGTCTGCAGGTGTGGGGCGATGCTTGATGGAGGTGGAACTAGCTTAAGAAACATTCCAGGAGAGGTTGCCTACATTCACTCTCTTCCCAAAGCCATTAGCATGAGCTGACTGGACTCTCTGGGTTTAACCAAATTAGCGCAGTTCGACCATCCCGCCGGGATTATATGAATCGCCAACTCATGATGCACCGAAAGACGTAAAGAGCGTATAATAAAAGGAAGGTACTCATAACGAAGACGTTAAGACTAAGAAATAATTAGTGAGCTCAGCTATAGAGGGTAAGAGAAGCAGAGGTAAACCTAGGAGTCAATGTTTAGATTCAGTGTAAGGTACAACGATTTTAAAGCAAGCGGATTTTAAGCGGCTTCAGTGGCGTAGTTGGTAGCATGCTGAGCTTCAACGCCCAAGATCGCAGGTTCAACCCCGGTCGAAGTCATCGGATTTTTAAGAGCGTTAAAAATCCCTAAGTATGTCTTCCTTCGGAGGGGAAGTAAAACCAGCGGGCCCATGTCATAGATTTATGGCATGTAAAGAAACTTTCCACTAACTTCAATTGTGTGAAGCTAAAATTGAAAGATAAATTTGATTAACGCTCCATTAGTTCCAACGTTCGTCGCCATGTGTCGGTTGTGGAGGCATCTAGTAGCCAAGTTCACAGCTAGGTGTCGTTGACGGTAGCATATGGTAGCAAAAGTAGGAACTACTTGAAATTGATCGTCTGCAGTCCTTACCTGAATTACAATGGCTTCGGTAGTCTGTGCACTTGTAGTTGAGGCTGGAAGTGGTTAGCTAGTTAGTTATTGTGTTAAGGGGTGGAACAGCGAGGTGATCTACCCGTAGGCTAGAAGTGGGAAGGACGGTTGTGGTTTTCCGTTAGAAACAATCTTGGCATTCACCAGCGGCTTCGGTGGCGTAGTTGGTAGCATGCTGAACTGATGTGCCCAAGATAGCAGGTTCAAACCCGGCCGCAGTCGTCGGATTTTTTAAGAGCGTTAAAAACCCTTCAGTATGCCTTCCTTCGGAGGGGAAGTAATGCCGGCGGTCCCATGTCATAGATTTATGGCATGTAAAAGATCCTTCCAAAGACTAAACTTGTGTGCAGCTAAATTGTTAGGTTAGATTTCGTCGGAACGCTCTGTCAAAGTTCCAACGTTCACCACTAGGTATCATTGATATCTGGTAGCGAAAGTTGGAACTACTTGAAATTGAACGGAACTTGTGTCCGCTGGAAGCAGCTACAGGCTCAGGCGAGCCGAACATGTCCTCGGACACTCCCGGCATAAAAGCCATACGATAGATAAATAAATAATCTTGAATTACAGATAACACACACTAATAAAGCCATCACAATTAACACCGGTTATCAGACAGAATCTACACACACCCAAAGTACACGGGGCTTCATGACCACGTTGTCGCAGCCCCTAAACTGAGGATCCAACCAACCAAAGCAAGATGTATAGAAACTGTTAAGCTGTTCCACCCCTTAAAGAAACATTAACAACTCTCTTCAATTGTAACTTAAACAGCCATAGGGAACCTTATCAGCCAATTTAACGAAATGTTTCCATTTATTATAGTTATAAGCTACAGTATTTGTATCAAATTCAAAATAGAGGCAAATACTGCTCAGATTGAATCCGATGGATGCTTGTTACAATGACAGCTAACATGAATAGATTACAACCACGCTTCGCATGGTACGCCGCGCCGGTCACTTGATTACAGTTTTACTCTGTCTCTTGCATATTAGAAAGTTATCCGTCCTCGGCACGAGTAAAAATATATTTTATGTTCGACCCCGACCATTATATGTCAGAAAACTGTACTATAATGAGGCTCATTATAACACTATTTTTCATTATGAAAGAGTTTCTCCCACCAATCAGAGCTCAAGAAGCAGTTGTTTGACCAATTAGATAAGGTTAGCATCGCATCTGCGCTAAGTTCCAAGGCCTTCTAATTTAAATTTCACTGCGTGGCCTAGTGTCATAGTAGGGTAATCGAGGAGGCCATGGTCAAATACAAGGCATTGTCTGCGTCCCATGCGCTCTGTTCAGTACATAAAACTGGCGAAATCTCGACAGATATTTATGAATATTTATGTTCGAACATAAAATAGTTATAATAATTATCGTCGAACATAAACAGTCGTATGAAACTCGCCTATAATGGTAATTAAGACAGTAGTATGGAAATCATAAAACAAGCATACGCTCGTTTTATAAACATACTCGTGTCTTAATTATTGCCATTATAGGCTCGTTGCATAATGTACTTATTGCACGACTCTTAACGTTACCCGAGAAGCGTGAGCATGGGTAACAATATGCAACCCGCCAAGAAAACCTCTACGGCGAGATGGAAGCGGCAGCGCCTGCTATTGAAACAAAATGCTTGACACCATCTTGAAACAGCGCAATATTTCGTAGCGGCAATAGTCCGGTGTTCTTTCCATATATAAAAGCTAGAATGCAAAATTTTAGCTTAATCGGTTGAGTAGTTGTTTTGTGAAAGAGCAACAGATAGATAAAGAGACAGATGCCTGAAAACTGCTCGCATTTCGTGGAATAAAAACAGCATTTGGCTACCACCACTGACATGCCAAACTGTTTGTGTACCATAATCTATACATAGTACAATTTTGGAATATCAACATACAAAACCCACTGTTTATAGCATAACATACACAAAGCTAAGTGCAAATTCTGGTAGCCCGCCCGCTGTGGCTGCAATCGTAATGAGCAAGTTCATGGGTAACGTAAACAGAATCACAAATGTTCGTGCGACACCTCGGTCTAATTCACACACCACGTCTGGCGTTCGAGGATCCGTGGTTCGAAATCCAGCACTGACAACGACAATCGTGAGCGTTGCACACTTTACTACTGACACCATAGAAAAAAAGGCTATCTGACAAATTCAACACACACACATGACCTAGATTCACAAGCCCCTAGCTATTAACATCAAGATATAATACTTTTCTAGGACGAAAACATTCATCCACATTATCTTAAATAGTTACAGAAATGTGTGTTCTATTTACATGATAATAATGTTATTGGTTTTACGTCCCTCTTAACTATTGCGACTTTTAGATACACCGGGATGCCCCGAAGGGGATCTTTAACGTGCCAGTAATCTACTGACATGACTCTCTCCCATTTGAGAGATCGAACGGAAGTGTAAGACGCACTGCCAACTCGATCGATCCAGCTGGCAGTGGTAAGAGAAACAACGAGCGCGCGGTGTCGGAAATTGATACAATGACGTACTCTCGGCCATGTGGAATGTATATGATATACTGTACGGTAAACGCTCATGTGAACTCTGGTGCCAAGTGATTGAAACAAAGCACATGGTATATGTTCGAAGTCCGTATCAGTATTTATATGGTAAAATGCCTTAATATCAAACATTGTAAGTAGTCGGCATTGCCGGTATTATGTTTCTGCACAATGGCTATTCAAATATTAACCCACATAACGGTAATGCAGTCATCAATATAATATAATCGTTGTGGTTATACGAGAATTGAGCAAGCCTTCATGAACTATTGCTGAATACATTCTCTTTACTCACAAGAGGGCCTATTCATAAGGCATTTTAAACTCAGGAACATTATCGAACAAGCAAAATATAAATGAAACTTAATTAACTAATTCCGTAATGCAGTATATTAGAACGTGGAAATAAGTCACCATCTTGTGCACAATATTTGCGTAGTCGAAATAGATAGCAGTTGGTCACTAGTCGTGGCCGAGTGAGGTGCGCGTGTGAGAGTTGTGTGATCGCATTGGAAAAGTGTACGTTTCTTGATACCGGTGCTTCCGATAGTTCCCCGGATGTACTGACCTTCCGTGTGTCTTTCGGACAATACTTTTTAAGTAGTGTTCCAGATAGGACAACAAATCAAGAAACCCAGAAAACCCCGCTGAACATCATGTCCGGATACCAGAGGAAAAACACCGTACGCTGTCAATGGGACAAGCAGAGTTCTCGCCCCACACCAGGAGAAATTCACCGCTGGATTGGCGATACCCTCCGGTTGACTGTCGACCAAGTAGAAGCCATCCAGTTAAATGCGCAAGAAAGAACCATGTACATCAAGGTAATCAGCATATCTACTTATCAAAAATTGCTAAATACTTTTGAAGCTCCTATTAAATTTCAGTATGACTCAGGCGAGGTGACTAATGTTAAACTCTCCACAGTGGATTCCAATTTTACCACAGTGCGTATATTTAATGTCCCACTCGAAGTTTCCCCTGACATTTCCAAATCCGTCCTGTCGAAATATGGCACTTTGAGTGACGTCAGGAAAGAACAATGGTCTTCTGCTTATCAGTTCCCGGCGTATAATGGAATACGTGCAGTCACTATGGAAATCAAACAAGATATCCCCTTCACTGAGCCTTTTGGTGGCCATTCTGGCTATATATCATATAATGCACAGAAACAGACCTGTTTAATTTGCAATGCTAACACTCATCTCCGTATCAATTGCCCAAAGAAAATGATTCCCCTCGGTATTACTCCTACCCAACAAAGACGTGTCCAAGACTCCGATGCTGTGACACAGCAAACGTCACATGAAAACATGCTTATTGATCAGTCAGCTGGGACACCGGCAGAAGTGGCCTCATCCACACATGACGCAGACCACGTACCTTGCACTGAACAGATCAGCGAGCTACATAGTGCCCCTGCGACATCGGCCACCTGTATTGCAGCCCTAGAGCCAACTATTCCGTCACTACAGGCTGCCCCAGAAATTTTGTCTCCACTGCCCTCACCTACTCTGGTACCTACCGACTCACTGAAGCAGGTTGATCGGGGATCTGAGAACGCACCTAAGAAGATTAAAACAAATGCCTCGATTGCTGTACCAGCCCCGAAGAATCAAACTGGTTCTACACATGCTCCCGCAGCTGTGAAAAAGAAACAAAATCTTCCTTCTACGTCATCTAGGGACCCACGAACGCTCTCAAACGTTGACAGCCGGCCCATGAATGGCTCTCATAAGGAACTCTCTCACCCTAATTTGACATAGAGCACCAGTATATTTCTCACCCGTGTCTTTCTTCTTTTTATTCTTTATCCTTTTTCTCGAGTCCACCTTCCAGGATGTCTAGCACAGCTTTTATACTCCTCTTAATGGCGCAATTTCTCACTGTGGCCACTGTGTATATCAATGTAATAGAATATCCCCTGAAATTTCAACTGTTGGAGAGATTCCTTCGAGATGAAGACATTGACATTGCTTTCATTCAAGAAGTTGCTATACCCTGTCTTCCCATATCTGCCTTCTACAAACAATACATCAATACCGGTACTAATAATAGAGGGACCGGCTTCCTCATAAGACATAGGACACTCGAAGGTGTGCTATGTCATCCATCAGGACGCATAATATTTGGACACATAAACAATACCACCCTGATAAATGTATATGCCCCATCCGGGTCCAGCAAACGTGTGGAACGGAAAATGTTCTTTCAACAGAGTATACTGCCCCATCTGCACGACGTTAAGGAACAACGTATTCTTGCAGGGGATTTCAAATGTATTCAACGCCTAGAGGATTCCACTAGTCCATACCAAGGTGTCAACCCGGCTCTCAGGGCCCTCCTTACTTCCTTACACCTCATTGATGCTGTGGATAGTTTAAGGGTGCCCCTACCCCATTACACCTGTATAAGTCACAACTCCTCATCACGAATTGACCGCATCTGCTTTTCCCAAGAACTTATCCAGCCCAGACGATATGAAGTGATACCTGCCAGTTTCACTAACCATCATGCAGTCGTGTGTACAATCTCTTACCCCCATCCCGTTTTTCACATGGGAAGAGGTTATTGGAAATTGAAATGCTCGCTGTTACTGGAGGAGGAATGCCAAGATATTTTCAGACAACAATGGAATCGATGGGTCCAACAAAAAATGCAACTATCGCGACTGTGCAGACTGGTGGGTTATTTTAGTTAAACCAGGAATCCGCCGCGTCTTTAAGAACATATCCTACCAACGAGGTCGGGAAAGACGGGATACAGTTGAATTTTACTATCGAGTTCTTCGCCAGCTCCAGCAAAGATCTGATGCTGGGGAGCGTATCTATGACCAGATTCGGGAAGTTAAAGCCAAGCTCCTGTCTCTACAGCAACGAACGCTCGCTCATATAAACATGGCTTTAAAAGATCGTACAGTGCTCCCGGACGAAAGTGCAAGTGTATACCATATCGCCAAAGGACAACGTGAGTGCAACGTAAATATATCCACCGCCTCCGCACCAGTACTGGAAGTGTCGTCACCTCCCCTGACGCTAAATATCATTATTTTATCAGCGTTTCTACGCTAAGGCTCCAATTGATCCACAGCAGGTACCCTATTGCTTTCATCTTGCAGTACCCAACTATCTCTGGACAACAAAACTCTGCTCAGCGCGGACATTACGGATGACGAGATTCACTCTGTGGTTAAGCACCTCCCAAATAACCGTTCACCTGGCATTGATGGACTGCCATATGAACTGTATAAACACTTCTGGCCTCTCCTTGGCAAATAATTTTGTCACGTCTTGCGTACCATTCTCCAACGTCGTGCTCTTTGTCAATCACATCACGAGGGTACCATAGTCCTTATACCAAAAACATCCTCTCCCATGGCAGTTGGTGACTTCCGACCAGTTACTCTGCTCTGCAGTGATTATAAAGTCCTTGCCAAAGTACTTGCATGCCGATTGAAGACTGTTCTACATGATATCATTGGTGATGAACAATGTTGCAGTATTCCTGGAAGAACTCTGTTAACGAATTTAGCGATACTACGGGACCTACACCTAAAAGCCGAAGTGCTACCCACTGAGCCAATGAGTTTTCTCACCTTAGATCTTGATAAAGCTTTCGACCGCATCAGTCATGAATACTTGTACATGGTCTTGCAGCACTTTGAATTTCCTGCAATCTTTATTGACTACATTCGTATGATAAATTGTAATGCTACGTCTCAAGTGCTCGTCAACGGTTTTCTTTCCCCTCTGATTCCAATACAACGATCAGTTAGGCAACGATGTCCCCTTTCCATGCTACTTTTTGTCATTGGCCTTGAACCGTTCATTCGGACTACCCAGGTGAAGCTACAGGGTTACAAACTGTCCACACATGTTTTCGGCATGTGCGCCTATGCTGATGACGTATCAATATTGATCCACAATAATGAAGACATCTCTCACATCGATAGCGTCCTTCAGCTCTACCATATCGCCTCTGGAGCACAATCGAACCCCCAGAAAACTGCTTTGCTTCCGCTCAATGCTAACTCAGTGATTACCCATCAGCCCTGGTTCCGGATAGTAAATGAGGTGAAAATCCTTGGCATTACCTGGAAGCAATCGCTTCTGGACACAGTGCAAGCAAACTGGAATAAGGTCATTTCCAAAGTTAGGGGAGTGCTGATCCAATTTGGTCAAAGAAACCTCAATATAGCGCAACGGGTCATGGTCCTCAACGTGTTTGCGCTCTCTAAAGTATGGTATGTCGCACAACTTTTCCCACTTCCCAAAATGTTTGAGAGCCAATTGTCAAAATACACAGGTTGGTTTATATGGCAAGGATCTTTGTTTCGAGTACAACGGGAACAGTTGTATCTCCCATCCGGGCAAGGCGGGCTAGGGCTAACAGCTCATGGCATGAAATGCCGTGCACTCCTCTGCAAGAACGATATCACCATCCTTTCCCAACATGACACTCTTATGAAAGCGCTATACAAAGATCTTCGAAACACAGCCCGTGGTTGTGATAGAGCTTTGCCGAAGATATTTAGGGACCATCAACAACACCTTCTGGAAACTGTTCGCCATATGCCTTCAGGGACTGTTCCAACGACGACAAGTATTTATAGCATGTTGCTCCAAACCGCGAATCGAGGCCACCACCCTCTACGTCCATTGGCCCACTGTTTGGAAATTTTTTGGGGCTATGGCCATTTCTTCTGCTGTACACTCCCAGGTTTTTATCTTCCTCAACGATCTCATCCCAACGGCTCTACGGCGATCTAACATCCGTCTTGAATCTCACCCATGGTGTACTATATGTGGTCAAACTGATACGGCGATACACCGCTTCACATCATGCACGCGAGTTGCCTCCACGTGGCTGTGGTGTGAGGGACAAGTATGTCAACTATTAAATGAGCCCACGGGTGACCTTGATGACAGGAAGTTGATTCGTTTGTCGGTGACCGCCTTCCCTCAAATTAAACAGACTGCCATTGTGTGGATAATGGGCGAATATGTACACTTCGTGATGGACAATGATCAACATTTCTCGTTCCTGGATCACATGTATCACCTGCAGAAAGAGCGCTGGAAGCTTAGTGAAAGTGAACAATTGTACGATAAATATGGACACTATTTGGATTTTCTTGTGATGTAATAGTATGGTATTTATCCTATCTGAAAATTCTGTAATTCTGTAGAGAGCTAATAAAAAAATTGTATCATGAAAAAAAAAAGCCGTGGGGTTAGCGCCTATGACTGTGAATCTAGAGATCTCGGGTTCGAATCCCGGACGGGGTGGATATTTTTGCTACCATATTATCATTTTAAACTATATTTTAACAGAATCTATATGAAATTACGTGTTGGTCTGTGAATCAAGAGGACCTGTTTATAAGAAAATTAAGGTTATGAGCGGTGTCGCGTCTATTAATGTAGTTGATCCATATCGTATTCTTAAGCTAATTATAAACGTGAAAAAGAAAGAAATGAGATTCGAATGCATAAAAGTAAGAAGAGAACTATGGACAGCCATTCAAACGAAGTTTGGAACAAGTATACATGTTGAACAAAAGGCTGGCGCGAGCCTGTAACATGAGTTTAATGAGAGGTGATACAATAGGAAGGAAGGTCGCGTATTGATTGGTAGCTGCAGTGACTGGCAGCTGTAAGATAACTCTCACTGGGCTGGTTGGCTTGTCTGTACGGGGAGATAACGAGCCGTCTGCCAGTCATCAGTACAATACAATACATCCCTCTTGGTACAGCTCTCGCACTCTTGTTCATGGAAATGTGGGCACTTGCCATGGGACTTGCCCGACTTTCAAAGTGTTCCTTATTCCCCTTGGTTGGTTGGTTCCTCAGTTTAGGGGCTGCGACAACGCGGTCATGTAGCCCCGTGTACTTTGGGTGTGTGTGTAGAATCTGTCTGATAAGCGGTGTTAATTGTGATGACTGTATTAGTGTGTGTTTCTGTTTCTTAATTCAAGTAAGGACTGCATACTTTGAATTTTTCAGGTAGTTCCTACTTTTGGCGCCAAACGTCATCGTCAACAACTACTAGGTCAGAACTTGGCTACCAGACGCCACCGCAGTCGGCTCCTGGCGACGAACGTAGGAACCTGAGCGTTGTTTACATTTTTAACTTAATTTAGCTTCACACAGGTGTAATTAGTGGAAGGTTCTTTAACATGCCATAAATCTATGACATGGGACCGCCGGCTTTACTTCCCCTCCGAAGAAAGGCATACTGAGGGATTTTTAACGCTCTTAAAAAATCCGACGACTTCAGCCGGGTTTGAACCCGCGACATTGGGCATAGAAGCTCAGCATGCTACCAACTACGCCACCGAAGCCGCTCTTATTCCCCTTCTAACAATATACCATGCTCGCCTTACACATCAATGTTAAATGGGTTGCCTCCATAGCCCCTGCATGTGTGTCAGTAACCTCTGGAATACGAGGCACGTCCAGAAAGTAAGTTCCGTTTGGTAATAAAATTAAATTGTGTACAGATACAGAAAAATTATTTATTGCACAACATTCTACACCTCTTAAACTACTTTTCCATATAAGTGCCGAACTTTTGCAGACATTTGTCATAGCGTGGCACAAGTTTTTGGATACCTTCTTCATAGAAGTTTGCCGCTGACCCGTAAACGAGATTGAAGACTCCCCTGTAAGATATCCTACCGTTTGGCTACAACTGTTAGGCAAATTGCGTATGGGGTCAGGAGAACTCCTAAACATACGCAGTTCTCCTGGTAAGCACGCAATTTGCCTAACAGTGGTGGCCAAACAGTAGGATATCTTACAGGGGAGTCTCACTCTCGTTTACGGGTCGGCGGCAAACTTCTATGAAGAAGGTATACAAAAACTTGTGCCACGCTATGACAAATGCCTGCTAAAGTTCGGCAGTTATGTGGAAAAGTAGATTAAGAGGTGTAGAATGTTGTGCAATAAATAATTTTTCTGTATCTGTACACAATTTAATTTTATTACCAAACGGAACTTACTTTCTGGACATGCCTCGTATATACCCGTCACCGTGAAAAAATGCTGTTATTAATTCATTTTAGGGGCTTGGGACATCTTGGTCATCAACCCCGTGTACTTGAGTATGTGTTTAATTTGTCTGAAGCCCTGTGTTCCTGTAGGGACAGGAATTGGGAAGGTGTCCCGGGACTTCAAATAAGATAGATAATATAGATATAGATTTTATAGATATAATCAGGGCTAGATTTGTGACGGTACGCCGTACCAAAACCTTTTATCGGGGGAAAAGTCGAATATATAACATAATTTTTAGAACTGTGGAACGTTAGTTGTAAGTCAAGGTCAACTTTTATATACTTTGGACAATTTTATAAATTGTGAGGTAAAACATGTTTAAATACAGTACATTTTATTATAAATAATTATTTCAGAAACCTGTATAAAAAATGTAATAAACGATTGTTGGTGAACATTTGTGTATTTTCAAACCGAATTTATTTAATTTTTAAATTACGTAAAAAATTGAAATAATATACATTGATTGAATGGTAGCCTAAAATTTAATATGGCAATCAAAATTAGTTTGCTATTTTTTCCACTTATAAATTTTTAAAGGTGTTCAGAAAAGCGTAAAAATATCGTTTTTCGAACTCTATATTCCAATATTCCATAAAGACCCACCTCCCTTCCAGCACCACCCGGTAGTTCACAGTACCGGAACCTCTTTTTTTACAAATCAAGCACTGGATATAATCATTATTAAGTTAAGAGACTGGAAATATAGAATGTTTATAGAATTGTTGTCGCCTCCGTAGCGTGGCGGTCAGCATGGTTAGCTGCCGCCCCGGAGGTCCTGGTTTCGATTCCCGGCTCTGCCACGAAATTTGAAAAGTGGTATGTGGACTGGAACGGGGTCTACTCAGCCTCGGGTGGCCCAAATCAGTAGAGGGGGTTCGATTCCCACCTCAGCCATCCTCGACGTGGTTTTCCGTGGTTCCCCACTTCGTCTTCGGGCAAATGCCGGGATGGTACCTACTGTCAGGCCACGGCCGCCTCCTTCCCTCTTCCTAGCCTATCCATCCCAATCTTCCATCCCTTCCCATCCCTCATGAGGCCCCTGTTCGCTTTGCAGGTGAGGCCGCCTGGGCGAAGCGCTGATCACACCTCCCCAGTTGTATCCATCACGACCAGATGTTCCCAGCTCCAGGACACTGCCCATAGAGGCGGTAGTGGCGAGTTCCCTCGATGAGTCCGTGGGAACCACCAACCTAGAGGGTAAATTGACTAAATAAACAAGAAGTTCCGTGACCAACTAGATAGCCTACTTTTCTTGAAATTTAAGATTCTTGCCAATCTATATAGACCTATCTAGAATAATGACGAAATTAAGCTGGTAATATCGAAATTCCTAATTAGTTCGAAATATACCTTATATAATGTAGCCTAATAGAGCAGTACAGTTGGCAGCCCTGGTGACTGAATATAGGCTATTGTTAGTTACATCTCTTAAGGTACAGAATACAAAATTTGGTTGAAGTCAAATGGATAGCATGCACGTTACATGCAGTTAGACCTTGGATTTATCAGCGCGCGTAAAATTATGTTGGCAACAATGTCATGCATGTGTTGGTCAGAAATAATCTGAAATATTATGATCTCGTGTTGTACCAATTTTGGATGAAATCCATTTGTTAGTATAGAAGTAACATGTATTTTAAAATTGAACCTATCAGCAGGCTTAGAATTATGTTGGCAGCACTGGCGTAGGCCTATATTAGTTACTCCAAATTAATCTAGAATGCCAGGTACTATACGTGTGCAAAGTTTAGAGCTATTGGCTTGCATACTTTCTGATATAGCCTATTGATATTAGGGTAACAAAAATAGAGACAGTATTTATTAACAGTTGGCAGCCCTGGTTACTCTTAAGAATCGGCATAGTCATATCTGTTATGGTACACATATCACACACGAAATTTGGTTGAAATCCAAATGATAGTATAGAAGTTACATGTATTTAAAGTTGGACATTTCAGCAGGCTTAGAATCATGTTGGTAGCACTGACGTATATAAGATACTCCAAATTAATCTAGAATGCCAGGTACTATACGTGTGCATAGTTTAAAGCTGTCGGCTTGTATACTTTCTGATATAATGGTATTTGGATAAAATAAATTGAGAGCATTTATTAACAGTTGGTAGCCCTGGTGGCTCTTAAGAATACGCTCAGTCATATCTGTTTATGTACGCATACCACATACGAAATTTGGTTGAAATCCAATTGATAGTGTAGAACCTATATGCATTTAAAATTTGGACCTATCAGCAGGCTTATAATCATTTTGGCAACACTGCCATGTATGGTCTCCTGGAAATAAAACTGCAATATTATTATCTATACGTGTGCCAATTTTGAAATAGCTCCCATGTATACCTCCAAGATATCCAACATGGAGCTCAAATTTCAGTTGCGATTTTTCAGCAGTTGGTAGCACTGACATCATTTTCAAATATGGCCGTGAGATATTCAGGTATATATCTTTACTCCCACCAAATTTCGTTTTGATTGCTGCAGCCGTTTAGGAGTTGATAGGGGGGGGGGACACACACACAGCCAGACAGACAGACAGACAGACAGAAGGACAGACAGACAGACACACATTTGCCCGATCTCATAAGTCTACTTTTTCCTCATTTTTGCAAAATGTGAAAAGTAGGCTAAAATAAAAATAACAAGAAGTTCCGTGACGAACTAAACAGCCTACTTTTCTTAAAATTTAAGATTCATGCCCATGATTAATCTATATGGATCTATCTAGAATAATGACGAAATGAAGTTGGTAATATCAAAATTTCTAATTACTTCGAAATACTGTATACCTGGCATAATGTAGCCTAATAGAGAACTACAGTTGGCAGCCCTGGCGACTGAATATATTCTTAGTTCCATCTCTTAAGGTACAGAATACAACATTTGGTTGAAGTCCAATGGATAGCATGGACGTTACATGCAGTTAAACATTGGATCTAACAGCGCGCGTAAAATCATGTTGGCAACAATGTCATGCCTGTATTGGTCAGAAATAATCTGAAATAATATGATCTATTGTTGTGTCAATTTTGAATGAAATCCATTAGTTAGTATAGAAGTTACATGCATTTTAAAATTTGACCTATCAGCAGGCTTAGAATCATGTTGGTAGCACTGACGTATATAAGTTACTCCAAATTAATATAGAATGTCAGGTACTATACGTGTGCATAGTTTAAAGCTGACGCCTTGCACACTTTCTGTTATATGGGTATTTGGATTTAAAAAATGAGAGCATTTATTAACAGTTGGCAGCCCTGGTGGCTCTTAAGAATGCGTTCTGTCATATCTGTTTATGTACACATGGCACATACGAAATTTGGTTGAAATCCAATTGATAGTGTAGAAGTTATATGCATTTAAAATTTGGACCTATCAGCAGACTTATAATCATTTTGGCAACACTGCCATGTATGTCCTCCTGGAAATTAAACTGCAATATTATTATCTAAACGTGTGCCAATTTTGAAATAGCTCCCAGTCATAACTTCCAAGATATCCGTCATGGAGCTCAAACGATTTTTCAGCAGTTGGTAGCACTGACATAATTTTCAAATATGGACGTGAGATATTCAGGGATAGATCTTTACTCCTACCAAATTTTGTTTCGATTGCTGCAGCCGTTTAGGAGTTGATAGGGGGGACACACACACAGCCAGACAGACAGACATACAGACCGAAGGACAGACAGACAGACAGACAGACAGACACACATTTGCCCGATCTCATAAGTCTACTTTTTCCTCATTTTTGCAAAATGTGAAAAGTAGGCTAAAAATATAGAATTGTTGGTTAGACTACTGTAATATTGCTCCCCATTTTCATTACCTGCAACCACTAATAAGAAGATCGCCGCACGGCTCATAAGTCAAAAGCCTATCAAGTTACAAACTGTAAATATTGTCGGTTGGTTGGTTCCTCAGTTTAGGGGCTGTGACAACGCGGTCATGTAGCCCCGTGTGCTTTGGGTGTGTGTAGAATCTGTCTGATAACCGGTGTAAATTGTGATGTGAATATTGTTGTTAATTCATTTTATGAACTTGGAACATCTTGGTCATCAGCCCCGGAGAGGAACAGGAATGGGGAAAGTGCTCCGGGGCTTGTAATAAGTTCCTATACCGGCATATTGTGGAGAAAACCCAGGGAAATGCATTTTATTAGTTAGTTATTGTTGTTTTAAGGGCCGGAACTACGAGGTCATCTACCCCTGAAATCCATTTTGTCAGCTCTGAGATTCGAACCTCTGATCTCCGGACTTGATTCGGCTGCCCATCACGGTCGTGGTGGGCGAATATACGAGCAAAACTACTGAATGTATCCCACACAGTACCAGTAGTTGTTTCATTTGTGGGTTTGGAAATCATGGTCATTTTTTCCCGTGTACTTTGGTGTATGTAGAATTTTCTAACTGGCTCCGTGGCTCTGCGGTTACGTTCTCACCTGCTGTCCCCTAAGTTGCAGGATCGAATCCTGTTGCAGTCAGCTGGCATTTGTGGGTGCGCAAATGCGAGGGAGCCGTGTCAGTAGATTTACTGGCACGTTAAAGATCCTCTACGGGACAAAATTCCGGAACTTTGGCGTTTCTAAAAGCCTCAGTAGTTAAGATGGACCTAAAACCAATAACATGTAAGTGAAAATTTTTCTCATAACCTGTGTTATTGTGATGGCTGTATTAGTGCGTATTTATAATTCAAACGAGGATTGGAAAGGAGGGGGCCGTGACCTTAAGTCAGAGACCATCTCTGCATTTGCCTGGAATAGAAGTGGTAACATTGCTGAGGTGGGAACCAAACCCGAAACTTCGCGGTGATAATCAAGAACGCTAGTGACTATGCCATGAGGTGGACTAATTAAAATTTATCTTCAAGTAAGAAAATAATGTTGTTTGTTGTTGATTCATTGAGGGGCTTTGCGATATCGTGGCCATGTAGCCCTGTGTACTTGGGTGTGTGTGTGGAATTTGTCTGATAACCTATGTTATTGTGACGGCTGTTTTAGTGTGTGTAACTGTAATTCAGATGCGGGGGCGTGGTGGCTCAGCGGTCTAGCTGAATGCCTCTCACCAAGGCGGTCCGGGTTCGATTCCCGGTCAATGCATGTGAGATTTTCGATGTGAAATGCCATGTCCTGTGGTTCGGATTCCACGTAAAAAGGAGGTCCCGTGGCTCATGATCTCGAGATTAACGGTCACGTTAAACTACAAGCTTCCTTCCTTTTGTAATTCAGATGAGGATTGGGAAGAAGGCGGCCGTGGCCTTAATTTAGAACCCATTCTCCTGGAGTAGAAGTGGAGGGAAACCATGGAAAACCACTTCCACGATGGCTGAGGTGGGAATCGAACCCGCCTCTTATCATTTTTGCCTTACGAGGCTGAGTGTACTCCGCTTGGCAGAGACAGGAATCGAACCTTGACCTCCGCGGTGACAGCCAAGAAGAAAATAATGTAAATTGTCATGTAATCACGAGATGTTCGGACAATCTACTGAAGACTAGGAGTTTGGCAACATACGAAGACATCAAAAGGTTCATTTATTGCGTTTCTGTAAATCAGCACAAGTAGCAATAAATCAACACTGTTACTGTTCCTGGGTCACACCAAGCCTTTTAGGCGGCATCGGTGGCGTAGTTGGTAGCATGCTTAGTTTCTATGCCCAAGGTCGCGGGTTCAAATCGGGCCGAAGTCGTCGGATTTTTAAGAGAGTTAAAATCCCTCAGTATGCCTTCATCCGGAGGGGAAGTAAAGCCGACAATCTATGTCATAGATTCATTGCATGCAAAAGAACCTTCCACTAATTACACTTGTGTGCAGCTACATTATAGGTTAGGTTTGACTAACGCTCTTAAGTTCCAACGTTCGTTGCCAAGAGCTAACTGCGGTGGCATCTAGTACCCAAGTTCACAACTATTTGTCGTTGACGGTAGCATTTGGTAGCAAAAGTAGGAACTACTTGAAAATTGAAAGTCCGCAGTCCTTACCTGAATTAAAGCCTGTCACGGTGGGTGAGTGGTTATAGTGTCGGACTACCAACCCCAAGATTGCAGGTTCGCTCCTGGCCATGGTAAGTATTTTTGAAAGGCGACAAAAATTACGATACGCATGTCATACGTTGTTGGCATGTTAAAGAACCCATTTGAATTCAGTAGGCCGTGTTCATAATGGCAAAATTGATCTCGGGATTTTCCGCCAACACAAAGTTCCTCATTTCTCTACTAGAAAGCGGTATAGCATCAAGGAGCTTAGATATCTAACCTCCTTGACATTCATAGCGCTCCAAGGAACATTAAATTCGACACGCAAGCTGCCCTCTTGGTGTCAATTATCAAAGCTTGCACCCGGCACCCGAGGCCATACGATATTATTATTATTATTATTATTATTATTATTATTATTATTATACCTGAATTACAGATAACACACACTAATACAGCCATCACAATTAACACCGGTTATCAGACAGATTCTACACGGGGTAAATTGTAACGTGTTTTTCGAGGGGTTTTTGTGCAACTGGCATAAGTCAGTAGGAAGCCATTCTATATTTATTTACGCGACAAATTGTTCAGCCAAGAGAATTTTTCATGTTAATTTATTATTATTATTAATTTATTATAATTATTGTTAAGATATTTTCGGAGCATTTTATAAAAATTATTAGCATTCAGATAGGTTTTCTATGTATTAGAAAAGGCTATCAAGCAAATTATTACGAACGACAATATCATAGAAAATTATGTGATTGCGGAATTTTACGGAGTTTCGTCAGTTAGGGTATATTGAGAGACGTGACTCACTGGGAATTCAAGTACACGCTTAATCTTGTCGGAAAGCATGACGCAATCCTGGGTCGCAGCGTCAAGGAAAGGCGAATTGTTGGAACGGAACCCTCCCGCCGAGTGTAATGACCCGGAGGAGGGGAAGATCGCGTGGTGGGTCAGCCAATCAGTGGAGACCACGTAAGCTCGAAGTCGGATGAAGAGTGGGGAGCCGGCGTGTGGATATATCGTTCGACGCGCCGTGGAACGTGAACTATCTGTGTAGAACTTGCGGAGTGTGGTTGCAAGTGCGTGTCACTCCGATGTTCAGGGGAGTTAGTGACTATCTGTGTAGAACTTGCGGAGTGTGGTTGCAAGTGCGTGTCGCTCCGATGTTCAGGGGAGTTAGTGACTATCTGTGTAGAACTTGCGGAGTGTGGTTGCAAGTGCGTGTCGCTCCGATGTTCAGGGGAGTTAGTGACTATCTGTGTAGAACTTGCGGAGTGTGGTTGCAAGTGCGTGTCGCTCCGATGTTCAGGGGAGTTAGTGACTATCTGTGTAGAACTTGCGGAGTGTGGTTGCAAGTGCGTGTCGCTCCGATGTTCAGGGGAGTTAGTGACTATCTGTGTAGAACTTGCGGAGTGTGGTTGCAAGTGCGTGTCGCTCCGATGTTCAGGGGAGTTAGTGACTATCTGTGTTGAACTTGCCAAGTATGGTTCACGCGGGAGTCGCTCCGATGTTCCATGGAGTGGAGGACTAACTTTTGTAAAACTTAACCAGTGTGGTTATACGAGTGTTTGGGTCCGATGTACGGACCATAGAATTATCTATTCTACCAGAATATCATCATATAACGAAGAAGATGGCGACGTCCAGGAGACTGTGGGAAGCACACAGCATCATCCAGTACGAGGGAAATGCTTTGGCAATTTCCAGTGGTAAGCGCAAATGACGCAGAAATACGCAATCTCTCATTTTTCTTTGTTTTATATTTCATATTTCAGTAACTTCATAGCTTGGAAATAAGAGTAAAATCAATTTATCAGACTCCGTTTTCACGTAATTTTCTATCGGTAATATTAAAATCGCAACGCTCCAATTTAAATTTTATACTTATTAATATTATTAATTTTGCTATACTTGTTTTATATAATAAATTCTTTTCTTTTACAATGCAATCTTTGCTTTCAGTAGGTAGCATTAGATATAGACCAATTCCTTCTCCTGATACAATTGTTTGTTGGGTTAATGATCAAATCATACCACGATCTGAGTGTATAGAGTCTTGAAGGTGTTCTGCCTGAGCTAGACGTTGTTAAATACAAATTTAGATTTCAACATTGCATTGAGGTCTTGGCGCCCATTAAAACAACATAGCTTAGGCAAAGGTAAACAGTTACAGTTATCTCCCAACAGTTTGGGGCAGCAAAACTGTTACATTTGTACGCTCAACGTGTGGGCAGTCAAAATGTTACACTTGTCACCGACAACTTGGGGCTGAAAACCTAATAACATTTGTGGAAGGAGAAGGGTATATATTTCTGTGCCTGTATTTTGGGGGTTATTTGTCTTTATCAGTGTATATCATTATGGGGGATGAGAAAGAAAGACAGATGAGGTTATGTAGTGGTCATCAACTGGAGAATGATGATACGAGCAGTATGTCGAGTGATGGTGGTACCGGGGTAGCGGAGGTAAATCCCGATACTGAAACAGGGAGTGTAGGCGGCCAACCAGAATTAAAAACTTTACTTCTCGAGTTCATGTATCAGAACAAAGTTAGTAGTGATGCCTTAAATGCAAAATTAGAACAGAATAATGCAAAATTAGAACAGAATAATGCAAAATTAGAACAAAACAGTAGGGAAAATAAAGAAAGTACAGAAGCTTTAAATGCAAAATTAGAACAGAATAATGCAAAATTAGAACAAAACAGTAGGGAAAATAAAGAAAGTACAGAAGCTTTAAATGCAAAATTAGAACAGAATAATGCAAAATTAGAACAAAACAGTAGGGAAAATAAAGAAAGTACAGAAGCTTTAAATAAAAAATTAGAACAGAATAATGCAAAATTAGATAAGAACAACAAGGAAATAAGTGTGAAAATGGAGCAGATTAGAGGAGAAATCAGAGGAGTAATGGAAGAGAAGGTTAAAGAGATCATTGCAGATGTAGACAAGAAATTAGGAAAAGTACAGGAGGAGTTAGAAATTAGAATCAGTACACAGCCTGAAAATTTAAAAGAACTAGTGCAACTGGAAACACAGCAGGTCAAAAAGCAATTGGAGGGAGAAATTGACAAAATTCAGGTAGCAACTAAAGAGGTTAAGGAACAGCTGGTGGGTAGAATTGAGAAAGTCCACTCGCAAATAGTTGCAGAAGTAAATGATTTAAGAGAGAGTAATAGAGAGAGCATTAGCAAGATTGAGGAGAAACAAGCAAAGCTATATGATAAAGTAGAAGAATCAGAAGGAAACATTAAATTAACAGTAAACAGTATTGAGAGGAAGGCTGAGGAGAAAATCGCAGAATTAGAATTAAAATTAAAAGCTAGGATCAGGCAAGAAAATAGTCAGAATAGGCCAGTTTTTGTGAATAGCACACACAGGGAGGTAGAACTGGGTAAGTTCAGCAATCGACAGGGGTGCCCAATGGAGTTCATGAACACTATAGAAAATAAATTCGGGGAGAGGTTGGAAAATGGTAGTATTGAGTGGTGCCAGGTAGTTGAAATTTTAGAACAAGTGTTTGTGGGGGAAACGAGGAATTGGTTTGCTGTCTACAGAGACAAGTTTACTGATATTAATGATTTTAAAATGAAATTCTGTGAAAAGTTCTGGAATGAGGTTATTCAGTCGCAGCATCGTGAGGGAGTAGTGTGTGGTAAATATAACCCTAAAGGAAGCTCCACCATGACCGAATACTTTTTAGGGCAGGTATTAGTGTGTAAATATCTGGATGGCTTGAAGGAGGAAAGTGATGTGGTGAGGTTGCTACTTAGGCACTTTCCCTATA
Source organism: Meconema thalassinum (assembly GCA_946902985.2). NCBI lineage: Eukaryota > Metazoa > Arthropoda > Insecta > Orthoptera > Tettigoniidae > Meconema > Meconema thalassinum. Next base: position 241,144,079 of record OX336391.1, read on the forward strand.
GGATCAAGGAGGCTGCTTGTATCCAGAATGTAAAGACAATATCACAAATAGAAAATTTGTTAAGCACATTTGATGCACTAGGGAGAGGGGGTTATGAGGACAATTTCAATCGGAACCAGGGTAATAATAATAATAGACCTAATGAAGCCAGGCATCAAGAAGTTCAAGGGAACGGTGGCGAAGGGGCCAACGCTCAAAATAGAAATGATAATAATCAGCTAAATCAGAACAGAGGAAATGGCTATGGTAATCAGTATCAAGGGAGGAACAATGATTTCAGGGGAAATCAAGGGAGGAACAATGATTACAGGGGAAATCAAGGGAGAAACAATGATTTCAGGGGAAATCAAGGGAGAAATTATAATGACAATAATTACAACCAGAATAGGGGTCAAGGAAGAGGACAGCCTAGTGGTAGTAATATACAGCCAAACAATGACAACACAGCCCAGAACAACCAGACCAGTTCAGTAGTTAGTAGTACTACGGCCAGCTGTAGCGGTTCGTTAAACGCGAACCAGGCTGCGAAGTAAGGTCAGAATCTCAGTCTGTAGCATGCCCTGTCCATACAATTATACAGGAACCCTATGACCTAAATGTAAGAAATGAATTATTACATGAACTAAATGATGAAGGTATTATTCAGGAAGTGGTTAGTAAGAGCCCCATAGTTAAATTTAACGTGTCCGAGGCGTACACAGATGTTTTAATTGATAGTGGTTGTATGAAGAGTTGCATAAGTAGTGCATTTTATGATAAAATGAAAGGAACTGGAGTAAATTTTGAGGAGATGCCAATTAAAAGCACTTTTGTTATCACAGCTGTTGGAAAGAGGTCTAAAGTAATTTCTAAGCAAGTTTTAGTAGACATTAATATTAATAATCATGTAGAGAAGCAGATTTGTCTTGTAATTCCAAATTTAGTATTCAGTGTTATCTTGGGTTCAGAGTGGCTAAGTAGAGTGTCTGGTAACTTATGTTATGATGTAGGGAGTTTGAAATTTAAATGGGGAGATTCTGAAGTAGAAGTAGCGTTCAATGACCATATTCAGAGGAGTAGTATTGTAGGTGTGATTTGTACTTTAAATGAGATATCGCCAGCCGTAGAGCGGGGTTCTCCATGTTTTGTGGGCAGTGTGATTACGAACGGAAGTCTAGAGGACTCGTTACGTGAGGCTGCATTTCAGGGAAATATAGAGGATGAACAGTGTGTTCGGCTCTATGATGTGTTATGGTGTAATAGGAGAGTTTTTGAGGATCGCATTGGTATGGCCAATTGCTATACACATTCATTGAACGTTATTGATAGGTCAGTATTCACAGGACATAGATATCCTGTACCTTTCGCTTATCAGAGTGCAGTTGAGGCACAAATTAACCAGATGCTTGAAGATGGGATTGTTGAGCATTCTAACAGTCCATATGTTAATTCTTTGATCACGGTACCCAAGACCGACGGCACTGTTCGTATTTGTTTAGACGCTCGTTTGGTTAACAGTAGAATTAGTTCAGATCAGCTGAAATCTATGTCAATAGAGGAATTAATGCAAACATTTGAGGGGAAGAAGTATTTCACTTGTGTAGATTTGAGTTCCAGTTTTTGGCAAGTACCACTTATGTACGAAGATAGACCATTTACAGCTTTTAGTCATAAATATAACCTTTATCAATTTTGTAGAACACCTTATGGGTTAAAGAGTAGTTCAGCAGCTTTAATTAGGGCTTTACACATCGCATTAGGGGATGACACAGGAGAGTTTGTAACCATTTACATAGATGATATGGTAATTAGTTCACGCAGTTTTGAGGAGCATCTACGTCATTTAAATATAGTTTTTCAGAAGTTAGATCAGGCAGGGTTCACTTTGAAGCTGTCTAAGTCGTCATTCTGTCAGTCAGAAGTGACATTTTTAGGTCATAGAGTGTCGAGTAGAGGTGTAACACCAGAAGAAAGTAGGGTTTATAAGATACTTAACGCAGAGGTGCCACAGAATGTTAAACAGTTAAAAACTTACCTGGGAATTTGCAACTTTTTCAGGAGGTTCGTTCTTAAATACTCAGGGTTGGTAGAACCATTCAGAGAATTGCTTAAAAGTGGGACTCGGTGGAGATGGGAGTCCAAGCATGATCAGGCTTTTAGAGCACTGAAGGAAGGTTTTGAGAAAGCTGTAGTGCTGAAATATCCTTTAAAAGATAAGGAATATGTGGTTATGACAGATGCTTCACATATAGGCATTGCTGGAGTATTATGTCAGAAAGATGATGAGGGTAATCTGTGCATTGTATCTTTAGCCTCGCGAGGACTGACTGCAGCAGAGAAAAGATACACGATTACTGAGTCAGAGCTTTTAGGTATTGTTTTCAGTTTAGGGAAATTTAGAATGTATTTAGTAGGGGGAAAATTTGAGATCCACACAGATCACCATGCATTACTGTATATGAGGACTTGTAAACTCAGTTCTAACAGAGTTAGTAGGTGGATTCTTGCTCTGCAGGAATACGAATTCACAGTAAAATATATTAAAGGTAAAGATAACATTCTTGCAGACATGCTATCGAGGGACACTAATTTATGTAGGGATTATCCTGTGGTTAAAGCAGAGGACGGTATTTTAATATGTGCATGTGTGGACAGTAGCAACAGGGCATCGTTACAGACACTGAGAAATATGCTAGTGGAGCAACGTGATGACGTTCATTTAAAGGGAGCCACTTGCAAGGTTGGAAGCAGGTGGCGCAGAAACATTTATAGTTTCCAAACGTATTGGGAAAACAGCATATGTGCTGGAGAATAGTGAGGGAAACAGATTATACGGAACGTATAATATACATAGTCTACGAAAATATGTGTCATAAAGTGAGTGTGTTTAGCTGGCGAGCCAGCCTATCAAATGAGTAAGTGTGGTATTTGGTGCGTGGGAGGAGTTGGTCTTCCATGCAGGCGTATCAGAAGTCACACAGGGGGGTAGTATGTAAGTAAATGAGAGTTTTTAAGGTACAGGGAAATATGACGGGATTGTCGGATGCTCTTGAGCACTAAAATGTCTCGATACACCAAGGCCAGAATTTGGTAGCTCTGGTGAATTCCCATTTGCCTCCAAGAGATGGGTGAGCGCTTGAACAGGGTATTTTTGCTTAAGGCGTCCACGAGGCAAAAGATGGGCCATCAGAATGCGAGACAGTCCTTTATGAAACTCATACATATCAGCACACGTGATTTCTGTTTACGGCCTCGCCATGTAAGATTTGTAAGTGTGTAATTTAAGGTAATTTGTACAAAGGTATTATTTGTGTGAGGAGAATATGGTCTACGGGAACTTAACAAGACAGGGCGATTACGGCACAGAAATATTTGGTGTTATATGTAATGCGCATTTACTGTTTTTTTTTTTTTTTTCAGAAGTCAATATTAATTTAATCTGCTATAAAGAGAGATGAAGTATTATGGTCACGAGGCGCTGCCACAATAGTGTGATCGTGTGCTCAGTGATAAGTGGGATTAATTTCACAATAAGGAAGGAACCTCCAGTGAAATTACGAAGTTCTATGGTGATATAAATATATCAGAACACCTTCAATGCGCGTGATATGACATCATAAATACATAGTGCTCACACATTAATTATGTCTATTTCTCCAACATTAGAGAAATTTGAGAGGCGGAAATATCCGTGGAACACTATTCTATATGTAAAGCATTGGACTGGTTGCAAAGTGCAATCCATAGTGACAACAAACTTTGACGCAAAGTGCGTGAAGAAAAATTATGAGTGTATATATCTGTAATTTAGGGTGATTTCATTTATGTAATATGTATTTTGGATGGGGTTTATTAACGTTTCTGGAATAATCGGATAATGGACCGTTGTCACGGTAAATCATCCGATGATCCGAGGCGAATATGTAACGTGTTTTTCGAGGGGTTTTTGTGCAACTGGCATAAGTCAGTAGGAAGCCATTCTATATTTATTTACGCGGAAAATTGTTCAGCCAAGAGAATTTTTCATGTTAATTTATTATTATTATTAATTTATTATAATTATTATTAAGATATTTTCGGAGCATTTTATAAAAATTATTAGCATTCAGATAGGTTTTCTATGTATTAGAAAACGCTATCAAGCAAATTATTACGAACGACAATATCATAGAAAATTATGTGATTGCGGAATTTTACGGAGTTTCGTCAGTTAGGGTATATTGAGAGACGTGACTCACTGGGAATTCAAGTACACGCTTAATCTTGTCGGAAAGCATGACGCAATCCTGGGTCGCATCGTCAAGGAAAGGCGAATTGTTGGAACGGAACCCTCCCGCCGAGTGTAATGACCCGGAGGAGGGGAAGATCGCGTGGTGGGTCAGCCAATCAGTGGAGACCACGTAAGCTCGAAGTCGGATGAAGAGTGGGGAGCCGGCGTGTGGATATATATCGTTCGACGCGCCGTGGAACGTGAACTATCTGTGTAGAACTTGCGGAGTGTGGTTGCAAGTGCGTGTCGCTCCGATGTTCAGGGGAGTTAGTGACTATCTGTGTAGAACATGCGGAGTGTGGTTGCAAGTGCGTGTCGCTCCGATGTTCAGGGGAGTTAGTGACTATCTGTGTAGAACTTGCGGAGTGTGGTTGCAAGTGCGTGTCGCTCCGATGTTCAGGGGAGTTAGTGACTATCTGTGTAGAACTTGCGGAGTGTGGTTGCAAGTGCGTGTCGCTCCGATGTTCAGGGGAGTTAGTGACTATCTGTGTTGAACTTGCCAAGTATGGTTCACGCGGGAGTCGCTCCGATGTTCCATGGAGTGGAGGACTAACTTTTGTAAAACTTAACCAGTGTGGTTATACGAGTGTTTGGGTCCGATGTACGGACCATAGAATTATCTATTCTACCAGAATATCATCATATAACGAAGAAGATGGCGACGTCCAGGAGACTGTGGGAAGCACACAGCATCATCCAGTACGAGGGAAATGCTTTGGCAATTTCCAGTGGTAAGCGCAAATGACGCAGAAATACGCAATCTCTCATTTTTCTTTGTTTTATATTTCATATTTCAGTAACTTCATAGCTTGGAAATAAGAGTAAAATCAATTTATCAGACTCCGTTTTCACGTAATTTTCTATCGGTAATATTAAAATCGCAACGCTCCAATTTAAATTTTATACTTATTAATATTATTAATTTTGCTATACTTGTTTTATATAATAAATTCTTTTCTTTTACAATGCAATCTTTGCTTTCAGTAGGTAGCATTAGATATAGACCAATTCCTTCTCCTGATACAATTATTTGTTGGGTTAATGATCAAATCATACCACGATCTGAGTGTATAGAGTCTTGAAGTTGTTCTGCCTGAGCTAGACGTTGTTAAATACAAATTTAGATTTCAACATTGCATTGAGGTCTTGGCGTCCATTAAAACAACATAGCTTAGGCAAAGGTAAACAGTTACATTTATCTCCCAACAGTTTGGGGCAGCAAAACTGTTACATTTGTACGCTCAACGTGTGGGCAGTCAAAATGTTACAAATTGACCACGTAGTCGCAGCCCCTAAACTGAGGAACCAACCAACAACACCAAGCTAGCTCATGCCAAACAAGGTGCTTCACAGAAATAAGACTGAAGCACTGGAGCAAGAAGAACACTTGTATATACAGTACAGGGGCTAACATCTCCCATGAGGACCAGCCTGTATGTTCTCTTTACTACCTGCCCATTCGTCTGCAAGAAAATCAATACCTTCTTTATTCCTCACTCCATAGATTGCCTTTCTGTTTCTGCATTTACTCTCGTTCGTTCAGACGGTCGAGACCACAGCCTTTACAGCAGTCATGTCCAGGCTGGTTGTGGACCAAAGTGACATGCACGGTATAACGCCAAAGCGAAGGGTTGTCCATTGACTGTTGTTGCCGACCGAATTTGTAGCGGCGTGTTCACTCCACAGAAATAAAGTGCGGATATTAATAAAGTTAAAGGGTTCGTATTTCGACCTTAAATAGAAGAATGGCTTCCATTTCACAAAAAATTCACAAAAATTTAAAATGGTACACAATATCTAATGAGGCATAGTTAAAAACTGCGGGGGAATGATCAACGTAGAACGATATTACGGTAACCAACATGTCCAGGAGTGTCTAAATGTCATAGGTTATGGTCTTTGTAGTAGTGGTTGTTGTTAATTCAATTTAAGTTCTAAGGACAGGCCTACAGTAGTTCATACTCATATCTTTCACATGTTCTCAAGTACTGTATGTAAGGCGGCTTCGGTGGCGTAGTCGGTAGCATGCTGAGCTTATCTGCCCAAGATAGCGGGTTCAAACCCGACCGAAGAATCGGATTTTTAAGAGCGTTAAAAATCCCTCAGTATGCCTTCCTTCGGAGGGGAAGTAAAGCCGGCGGTCCCATGTCATAGATTTATGGCATGTTAAAAGAACCTTCCACTAATTACACCTGTGTGAGCTAAGTTGTATAGGTTAGGAATGTAAACAATGCTCTTAGGTTTCTACGTTCGTTTCCAAGAGCCGACTGCGGTGCCGTCTAGTAGCTAAGTTCTGAACTAGGCCTAGTAGTCGTTGACGGTGGCGTCTGGCGGCAAAAGTAGGAACTATTTGAAACATTCAAAGTTGCAGTCCTTACTTGAATTTAAAAAAATATACACACACTTATACAGCCATCACAATTAACACCGGTTATCAGACAGATTCTACACACACCCAAAGTACACGGGGCTACATGACCGCGTTGTCGCAGCCCCTAAACTGAGGAACCAACCAGTAATATATTTAATGGTGAATTTCAACTGTTGCAAGAAAGAGTAGGTTATTTCTAATAAGATACGCGCCTCGTAAGGCGGTTTCGATTCGTACCTCAGCCATCCTGGAAGTGGTTTACCCACTTCTACTCCAGGCAAATGCCGGGATGGCAGCTAACTTGAGGCCACTGCCGCTTCCTGCCCAAATCCCACCTCATTGCACACACTAGTGAAGGCATCACCCAATTAAAACAGAAGTTATTACTGTATGGTGTTTGAAGCCATTTTCAGTGTTGCCTTAGTAAACATGTGTGGTGCTTTTCAGTCGGTCAACACGATTGTACCCAAATGAGATGGGTTAATCCCTAATCCTGACAAAATTGACATGAGATTAATAAATACTTGGATGACCAGTTTCGATCGTCAAGTAATCATCATCAGATCCATTACACTTAGGCTATAAAATCTATGTCTGAAAGTATGGGTGAAAATATTTACAATATGTACACTTATTTAGTTGCAGTAGGCTATTAGTTAAGACTAGCATTACCCGTCGCGGCTTCGCCCGCGAATATTCTAGTTGTAAAGAGTACACTTAGCAAAATCTCAATCATGAATGCTATGACTGATTTATCCTTGGTATGAATAATCAGACCTTATCAATTCAGATACTGGTGCAGTGGTTAGAGGTTTGTCATTCCTTCATAGGTATATCAGAGCGAAGTTAGTTTCCTGGGAATATCACAGACACTGTTAATATAAGGGCCTTTAAATGTGGTTTTCGGAGGCCCTTTATAGTCGGGTGAAAAAGACCTTTCGTACCACACTCACACGTGAAAGTTGCGTGCAAAAATTCTCGAGTGCCCCTTGACCTTCTTAAGCGCATTATACTGTATGTATTGATGAATTTTACAGCTTAATTTTGTTCAATGATAATCTTATAACCGTCTGGAAACTTTCAGAAATAGATGGACCTGTGAGATTCTGTTACCATGGTTACCGTGTTGCATTCATTCATTATTTCATTGTAAATATACATGTTTTAAGGTATTTATTTGATTTTGAGGCATTTAAAGAGTAAGTGGGTGCATTTCGCTTACGCATTGGGTTATGCTGAAATTGTAGGTACCCCATATGTGTAGGTTGGTGTTAATGAGACCTTATTTTCGGTACAAAACTGGAATAAGACCTTAGCAGAATAATATAGGGAGGTATACTGCAACTCGTCAATGTTTGTTAGTTGTAGCCTATGTGATGTTTTGGTAAGATACTGGAATTGTAGGGGCAGATGACCTCGTAGTTCCGCCCCTTGAAACCTCAACAACTAACTAACTATACTGGAAGTGGTGATTGACCTCCGGAATTTGCCTGTTTGGAGTGAATATGAGATTGTTGTAAATGGTCAATTCAGATTGTATTATGCAGGCTACTTATCTGGTAGAATCCTGCGCGGTCCTGGTGTGAGCAGTTAACTTGGTCACTGTCAACAAAAGCACTAACCACAACGAACGGAGAAGTGGTGGTGGTGGCGGTAATGATTGTATGTTTAAGGGCGTAACATCGACGTCATCTGCCTCTTCCTGAGAGGAACTATTCAGCTAGGCAGCTGTAGCGAGGAACTGTGGTAACCAATGGACAAGTCTGGGGCGAGCTCTCCTGCTTGGTTGGACAGTTGGGTTGCCTCTCCTCGGACGTCATTCCTGTGGACCTCAACCCGACTAATGTGTTGACTGGCTGCGTGGTATAGCGGTAACGTTCGCACCTGCTATGTCTGAAGTTGCAATATCGAATCCTGGCACAGTCAGTTGGCATTTGAGGGTGGGCAAATTCGAGGGAGCCGTGCCAGTAGATTTATAGGCACGTTAAAGTTCCCCTTCAGGGCAAATTTCCGGCACCCCAACATCTCCAAAACCGCAGTAGTTAAAAGGGACGTAAAACCAAGAACATCATGTCATAGATTTATGGCATGTTAAAGATCCTTCCACTAATTACGCCTATGAGAAGCTAAATTGGATAGGTTAAGAATGTAAACAACGCTCTTAGGTTTCTACGTTCGTTGCCAAGAGCCGACTGCGGTGACGTCTAGTAGCTAAGTTCTGAACTTGGCCTAGTAGTCGTTGACGGTGGCGCTTGGCGGCAAAAGTAGGAACTATTTGAAAAATTCTAAGTTGCAGTCTGTACTTAAATTAAAAAGCAGATAACACACACTAATACAGTCATCACAATTAACACCGGTTATCAGACAAATTCTACACACACCCAAAGTACACGGGGCTACATGACCGCGTTGTCGCAGCTCACTCTGGAAACAAATAGTACCAGAGGGGTTTACCCCTAAAGAAGAACTGAGCAGTGGTAGTCATTTGCCTTATACCACCTGGAGGTCCTTAAACCGGATGAGATCAGGAGTTCCTAAGTGTCGTAGCAACCTTGTGAAGTGGGGTTATGCACAAGATCCACGATGTGCTTGTGGAGAAATCCAGACTCCATTACACCTGCTCACGTGCAAAGATCTTAATGAAACCTGCAGCCAGGAAGACCTTATGTTGGCCACAGACCGAGGGATAAGAGCTGCCGAGTTCTGGAAAGGAAGAATTTAGTGTGTCTCCCGGACACGGAAAGTAAGTAAGTAACTTAAGAACCAACCATTATGTCGACAGTGTCTTGTCGAACTTATGATTGAAGCATGGTTCGCTCTTCAGTACTACAATCCAGGCCGAGTTATAGGCACAAAGAGCTAGAGAAATCACATTCTGAAAGAGAACACCTTGGCGCTGTAATCATTGGTGGCTGCTCTTCTCTGGCTGATGTACAGTATACAAAGAGGCACAATGATGTAGCCAAGAGCTTGCTATGTCCGGCTCCGTGGCTAAATGGTTAGCGCGCTAGGCTTTGGCCCGAAGTGCCCCGGGTTCGATTCCCAGCCGAGCCATCATGGATTTTAATCTCCTGGGGTTAATTCCCGTGGCTCGGGGACTGGGTGTAAGTGACGTCTTCATCATCATCACTACATCCTCATTACGACTCGCAGGTCGCTCACGGGCGTCAACTGGAAAGACTTGCACTCGGCCTCTCCGGAGGCCACACGATCATTATTATTTCATTAGCTTGCTATAACAGAAGAGCCTATGAATACGACCATGGATTATTACACCTATCAGCCGTCTAATGTACTTGAAAACGAGGTGTACAAACTGTACTGGGACAGATCTCTCCTACTTACTCCTTCGCGCTACAGCCCTTGCAGAGCCTTGGCCTTCCGGACAATCTCCACCCATTCTTCCCTGTTGACTGCTTTGGTTCTCCATCTTCCGACTCCCATCCTTCTCAGATCCTCCTCCACGTTGTCCAGCCATCTGGTCCTAGGTCTTCCCCTCACACGCCGTCCTCCTGGCTTCCCATTGAAGAACTTCCTTACTGGTGTTAAGGCTGTGAGTTTGTGTCATCGCTCGCCGCATGAGTCACAACTGCCCCAGGGCTGGGCTGTGCCCTGCCTCGTGTATTGCGTGCGCCTTATGCAACAGGGCTACTAGGACAAAGGGATGGTCCAGAATATTCGTGACTCAGCCAGTGGAGGAAGCCTCGAGAAGCCGTGAACCCTGGATGGGTCTAGAAGCATTTATTGAGTCACCGGCCTGCTATATAAGAGCGACCTGTCAAGCAGTGGTTGTTGTTGTCTTTTACGAGCGAGTGCGAGCGTTTATCCTGAGCGACAGAAGTGTGGTGAGTTACGAAACCCAGTGACATTGTTTCCCAGCTCGTGAACAGCGAAGCAGCGTGTAGCAGGTTTTCGTAAGTAACTGCAGTTTGTGTACATAGGGGAGAGTTGCATGTAGTTCTGTCAAGGCCACCAGACTCATTAGCGAGAAGATTAACTGTTGACAAGTGAAAGAGGTCAAGAGCTCTCCATAAGGAAGAGACTTGAGGAAACTGCAGTAAGGTAATAATTGCTTGTATTTGCTGATGAGTGGTGTATGTTCTGGCCGCAATAAAGTTAATTATTTTATTTAAAGGAACAATCTGTGTGGTGCTTCTATCCACCGTAATCCAGTTAACAAAAGTGCCACTAGGGGGGTGGCACGTAACACTACCCTGTTCTCTGTCATTCTTTCTACATGTCCGAACCAACGCAGTCTACTGTTCTTTATTTCCACTACTATATCTGGCTTACCACACAACTCTCTTATCTCCATATTATTTCTCATTCGCCAGAATTCACCTTCTTTGACTGATCCTTATACTTTCCTAAGTATTTTCCTTTCCCATCTCCTTAACAATTCCTCATCATCCTCATCTATCCTAACGGACCAGAAAATATTGGCAAGTCGACCAGATATCGTGTACGGTACCTTTATACACACATCGAAAAAGGTTTTGCATATTGCCTTGGAGCACAGTGGGGATGTGAGGACAGAGTTATTTATTAAGCAGTGTCCACGCCTGCTCTACACAATTTAGATCGGAATCACAGGCAGGCCATTCCATTCTGTGAATTCCATTCTCCTGAAGAAAGGCGGACGAGCGTTATCGTCCACAAAGGTGAAATTTGGGCCGAAACTGTCAGCATAGCCTTTCACTACAGGTGCCAGGATAGTGTCCCCGTCATATGCCCTGGGATGTACACAACCCTCTTTACGACCATACATGATGCCACCACCTCCTCCCTGTTGGTATCGGTCTCGGATGTATTGGTCGTGTATACGTGCACCGGGCCGTCTCCACACTCGCACAGATTTATCCTCATTGATACAGGCGAGTGTACACAGCCGATATACACGCACGCAAGAACAACTAATTTGTTTGTGACCACTACGACTCTTGGCCAGCAATATGTAAAACTTGTTTTGATGTGTGTAAATCAAAAGGTTTATTTGATAGACAACGCGATACCACTAAGCCAAAATCTTGAGACCACTCTGGCACTGAAAATCAACAATTAATATGCACCGTTGACAGAAGACATCAGAAAGATTTGGCGAGTATACTATGTCACCATTTTACCACGGGTTGTATCAGCAAAGGGAATTGTTGAAAATCATTGAATTAACATTAACAAACACACATTCTAAAGTTAAATTTAGGGGAGAAAATTCAAGGGCGGCTGGTGATATTGTTGCAGCGTTGCACAACTCCCAATAATTTTACAACTAATTCGTCGTTTTTTTTTCCTTTAATGTTTTAGTTTTATAGATCTAATGCACTCAAAAATGTGTTTAAATAATCGATATTTTGTTATTATTTATCGTAATGCTTCACACTGTACCTATAAAAGCTGCCGCCTTCAAATCAAACTCCAGGGGGTTAGCTCTCTTGTTGCGACTCCCAAGTAGACAGCGCGGCCGGCAGGGACGAGGCCAAGCTTGTACATGCTTGCTGGCCAGCATGGGTTGTAGGGAGTTGCAGACGAGCTGCCAGCCCTCTGGCAATACTCAGTTCCAAATGGCCCCGTTAGATTGCACCACTCATTGGAAATGACAACACCCTCGATTTCTCTTACCCCGCGAAGGGTAGTTTAGTTAATTAGTTAGTTAGTTACTGTTGTTTTAAGGGGCGGAACTACGAGGTCATCTGCCCCTGAAGGGTAGTTTCTTTCCCACACCACTACGGAATGCTACACCACCCACAACAGTACAAATATCGGAATTTCGTAGGGAGACATTAGTTGGTTCACACCCAATTATCTTTAGATGTGATCTCATCATAACTTCATTTAATATTTTTGTCAATTGTTCTGTGAAGTGAGCCTAAGAACGCCACCATTGCTATAAGTACAGTAGATAATCGGCTGAACTATTTTGCGACGTATTGTTGGTGTACTGTAGCGGTTTATGTTTGCTTTTACTACTCTTGTTCTTGCGGGATTTGGGTTGCGATTAGTTCTGTATTTAGTTGATTGAGTATTTTGGTTCCAGGCAGATACATAACCGTGCATTATTATTATTATTATTATTATTGTTTGGTTGATTCACTACTATACATTCACTACGAAATTTCAGGCTAGCAAAATTCAGTGTTTTGTTAGTTTGCCTTTCGCGCAATTTTCAAATATTGCACCCAGATGTATCATCTGTGCATCTTGTAAGTTAGTATTTTATTTAAACGGAATGTTTAGTTTGAAACATTAATTGTATTGTGGAGTGTAAGTGAAAATTAATAGAGCAAGTAATTTACTAGTTAGACAGCTTTCCCAGCCTGATGACGATAAACTCACAGTAAAAACACTCGGTAGACCATTACCAGATAAGTATTGTCCAAAATATAAGTATAGGCTACGAGGGCGTTTAAAGGATATATTTAAGGCAATAATAATTGGTTATGTGAATGCGATATTAAAAACGCTTTATTCTGTTTTCCATGTTTGTTGGTGGAGAATCCGCGTGGACCAAAATAGGAGTTACGGAAGTTAATCCCTAAAATAAAGAAACATGAATCTTCAGCTGTGTGGCTTTGGTGCCGTAGTTGGTAGCATGCTTAGCCTCTATGTCCAAGATCGCGGGTTCAAACCCGGCCGAAGTCGTCGGATTTTTAAGAGCGTTAAAATCCCTCAGTATGCATTCCTTCGGAGGGGAAGCAAAGCCGGCGGTCCCATGTCATAGATTTATGGCATGTTAAAGAATCTTCCACTAATTACACCTGTGTGAAGCTAAATTATACGTTAAAAATTTGAACAACGCTCTTAGGTTCCAATGTTTGTCGCCAGGAGCCGAATGCGGTGGCGTGTAGTAACCAAGTTCTGAACTAGTAGTCGTTTACGGTGGCCTTTGGCGCCAAAAGTAGGAACTGCTTGAAATTCAATGTCTGCAGTCCTCACTTGAATTAAAAACAGATGACACTCATTAATACAGCCATCACAATTAACACCGGTTATCAGACATATTCTCCACACACCCATAGTACAGGATATGACCGCGTTGTCGCAGCTCCTAAACTGAGGAACCAACCAATCTTCAGCTGTTTGAAATTGACACTTTTGGAACTGTTAACGAAGCTGCACAATTGGACAGTGTCTATAGAAGGTAAATTGCGGAATATAACGAAGAAGTTAGGCAAAATAGGTATGTGTTAAATATTGTAATAAACTGTATTCGTTTCTGTGGCTCTTTCGAAATGGCCTTGCGTGATCATGATGAAAGTGTAACATCAACAAATCCAGGTGTTTTGAGAGAACTAATTAATTTTAGCGTTGAGGTGGATGCTGTGTTAAAGGTCATTTTGGTAAGGGCAACTGTTTTCAAAGGAACGTCCAAAACAATTCAAAATTAAATTTTACAGATATGTTGGTGGTTTGCCAAGAAGAAGTATCAAAGCAAATAAGGGAATCGGAAATTTTAGCCATTATAGCAGATGAAACTAGTGATATTTCAAACATATTTCAGATGGCTGTTGTGTACCGATAAGTTACGTAGTAAGAGGCAAACAAAACATGATGCACACACATTAGCAGCGTGTTTACTGGATTAATTAAAGAAGCAGAAATTGAATGAAACTCCGCAAAAATGAATTGCGCAGACGAATGACAGAGCGCACTTCATGGCTGGTTCCTCTAATGGGGTTCAAGCTATAGTAAAAAAAATCCTATCCTTATGCAGAATATGTGCCCGTCTTTGTTAGTAATATCATTTTTCGTAACGTACAAACTTTTCGGTTGCCATGTTTTTATGTTGAGAATGTTTATTATCCTGGAGATAGAGACCCAACCTTAGACAACCTGCTGTGTTTTAAATTCTTCCAATTAACTCAGGCATAGGGCGTAAATACATACATATGATTTCTTATGAATTCCTATAGGAAGAAGCCCAAAAGAGCCATTAAAATTTGTCTATTTGTCGAACGTACAGTTATTTTGGAAAACCCATGTATTTCAGTTTTTATAGAAATGTAGTTTATCTAACGTTAATTGATTTTTGTTACATGTGTAAACTTCCCATATAAAATTGCGACATCAGAAATGTTGGTGCAACACCCAGCTTTACATACCACCGGCCGCCACTGGGAGAAATATCAACAGCTTTCACAGTAAAAACCGGTCTCAGACAAGGCGATGGATTATCCCCTCTGCTTTTCAATGTGGCTCTTGATTACATCATGAAGGTTTGGCAAAAGGAAAACTCTTCTTAGATCAAAATTGCAACAAAACCATCAATAAAAGTAAACTGCTTAGGATTTGCAGATCGCTTGGCTCTTTTAGCGCAAGACAAGAAAGAGGCTTGTACTCAGATCACTAGTCTCCAAGAAATTGCTCAAGGGATAGCATTACAGATATCCTTTGAAAAAAACTGAGATCATGCCTATGAAACCCTTAGATATAAATAAAGTCTATATAAATGATCATAAAATTAACCTAGTTCCTCAATTTAAGTTGTTGTTTGAGTCTTCAGTCTTTTGACTGGTTTGATGCAGCCCTCCATGCCTCCCTGTCCTGAGCTAATCGTTTCATCTCTACATAGCTACCACACCCTACATCCGAGGCAATCTGTTTAACATATTCTAACCTTGGTCTACCCCTACAGTTTTTGTCCTCGACCCTTCCTTCCATAACTAAGCTTGCTATTCCTGGGTGTCTTAGTATGTGTCCTACCAACCTATCTCTTCTCATCATTAACAGTCGCCAGAAACATCTCTCCTCTCCCACTCGTCTTAATACCTCTTTGTTTGTAACCCTATCTACCCATCTGATCTTCATCATTCTCCTGTAACACCACATTTCAAATGCTTCAATTCTCCTCTTATCTGCTGCACCAATAGTCCAAGTTTCACTTCCATAGAGCGCCACGCTCCAGACAAAGGCTTTCAAAAATGACTTCCTAATACCTAAATATAAATTCGATGTCAGCAGATTCCTTTTTTGTAGAAATGCTTTCTTTGCCTGAGCCAACCTACTTTTTATATCCTCTTTGCTTCGTCCATCACTGGTTATTCTGCTTCCTAAGTAACAGAAGTCTCCTACTTCCTTCAGCTTTTCACCTGCCAATTTGATCTCCATAGAGGTTTCTGATTTATTTCGGCTGCATTCCAGTATTTTTGTTTTACATTTATTAATTTTCATCATGAATTCTTTCCGTAAGACGGAGTCCATACCATTCAAAAACTCATTCAAATCCTCAGGCTTGTCGGCCAAGATGACGATGTCATCAGCAAATCTCAGAGTTGAAATTATTTCTCCTTGAATCTTCACTCCCACTTTATTTTTTTTTCTAATTTCCTTCATTGCTTGTTCAATGTAAAGATTGAAAAGTATGGGTGATAAGTTGCAGCCTTGCCTTACACCTTTCTGAATACCAGCTTCTCTCTCATGTCCTTCAACTCGAATGACTGCTCTCTGGTTTCTGTACAGATTGTATATCACCCTCCTATCCCTGTACTTTATTCCAATCGATTTCAAAATGTCAAACAATTTAGTCCAATCAACATTATCAAAAGCCTTTTCTAAGTCTACAAAAGCCATGAACGTTCTCTTATCTTTCCTTATTCTACCTTCCAAAATCAGCCTAAGACTTAGTACAGCTTCCCTTGTTCCTACATTTCTCCTGAAACCAAACTGGTCTTCACCCAACTCCGTTTCTATCTGGCTTTCAATCCTCTTGTAAATTATTCTAGACAGGATCTTTGAAGCATGAGTAATCAAGCTGATTGTACGGTAATCTTCACATCTGTCAGCTCCCACTTTCTTTGGTATAGGGATGATTACATTCTTCTTGAAATCAGGGGGTACCTCACCTGTCTCATAAATCCTACACACCAAGTGAAATAACCTGATCAGACCTTCATCTCCTATGCAGCGTAGCAACTCAGTCAGTATATCATCTACGCCTGGTGCTTTGTTCCTGCTTAAGTCTTCCAAAGCTCTATCAAATTCTGATCTCAATATTAAATCTCCTTTCGCATCCTCATCAATTTCCTCCTCCCTTTCCATTACATGATTCTCAATCTCCTTTCCCTTATACAAACTCTCGATGTAATCTTTCCATCTCTCAACTTTTTCTTCCCTATCTGTTAGAGGCTTTCCATTTGTGTCCTTAATATTACAGCACTTAGTCTTCTTTTCCCCAAAAGTATTCTTAATCCTTCGATAAGCTGTGTCTACTTTTCCTAATTTCAGACAATTTTCTATACCTGCACATTTCTCTTTAAACCATTCTTCTTTCGCTTCCTTGCACTTCTTGTTAACCTCATTTCCCAGACGTCTGTATTCTGCTTTCCCCTTTTCATCTCTTACATTCTTGTGTTTCCGCCTTTCATCCATCAATTCTAGTATATCCTGAGTGATCCACGGTTTTCTCCCTATTCTTTCTTTCCTACCAAAGTTTTCTTCTGCGGATTTTGTTATTTCGTTCTTCAAAAGTGTCCATTCGTCTGCAATTGAAGTTTGTTTAGGGTTTTTCATTAGTCCTTCCTTTATACTCTTCTTGAATCTTTCGTTTACATCCTTCTCTTTCAGTCTGTCTATTGCCCACCTTTTTGGCTTTTGACTTTTCTTCAGTTTCTTCAACTTTAATCTGCAATTCATTACAACCAGATTGTGGTCAGAGTTTATGTCAGCACCAGGATATGTTTTACAACCCAAAATCTGGTTTCGAAACCTCTGCTTGACCATAATGAAGTCGATTTGGTAACGCCCTGTATCTCCTGGTCTCATCCATGTGTATATTCTTCTATTGTGGTTATTGAATAAGGTGTTAGCTATGACCAATTCATGCTCGGTGCAGAATTCTACCAGCCTGCTTCCTCGATCATTCCTTTCACCTAATCCGAAATCTCCTACTATCTTCCCTTCTCTCCCTTTTCCTACCACAGCATTCCAATCTCCCATTACTATAACATTTTCATCACCCTTGATATACCTCAGAATTTCGTCTATTTCTTCGTAGACCTTTTCAACATCCACATCATCAGCTTGACTGGTAGGCATATAGACTTGTACCACTGTGGTGCAGGTAGGTTTAGTATTGATTTTTGCTACATTAATCCGTTCATTATATTGCTCATAATATTCCACCCGCTGTCCAAGTTTCCTACTCAATATGAGACCAACCCCTGCTTGGCCATTGTTTGATTTAGTGCTAATGACCCTATAGTCTCCTGACCAAAAGTCCTGTTCTTCCTGCCAGCGCATTTCACTAATCCCAACCAAATCCAACCTCAACCTATCCACTTCCCTTTAAAAGTTTTCTAACCTTCCACTTCCTAGCAGACTTCTAACATTCCACGCTCCGATCCGTAGAATGTCAGATTTCCTCTTTGTCACTTCAGTGATGTTAACCCCCTCTCGAGTAGTCCCCACCCGGAGATCCGAACGGGGGACTAGTTTACCTCCGGATTGAAATTTTACAAGGGAGGAGGCCATCATCACATGTAATTATGCATAGAGAGGTGCATATCCTCGGGAATAGCATACGGCTGTAGTTTCCCGTTGCTTTCAGCCGTGCAGCAGGACGCGGTGTAGCCATTATTTGGCTTATATTATCAATATCTTAACCGTCTATAAGACTAGTAAAGAATTGATTTATTCTGAAAGGCTGCTACTCCCTTTCAGAATAAGTAAAGAGCAATTCTACTAACAAAAATAAGTATCTTGGAGAAATTATCACAAATAACTTAAATGAAAAAGTAACTTGGATAAATAGAACAAATAAAATGAAAAATGCACAATCTCTAACCTGGTCAACATATAATAAAAAATGCCTATCAATAGCTACTAAGATCCAACATTATAAAACTGTAACTCTCCCTGAAGCCACTTATGCTTGTGAAACACTGTTCCAAATTAAAAATGAACAAAGAACTGATCAGCTCCTCAAAACGGAAAGAAGAATCATTAGAACGTACATAAATAAAAAAGTATCAGGTTGAGGGAGTCTGGAGGATTCTCCCAACTGGAACTGTCTATCGTGAGATTGATCCAATCACCAGCACAATGAAGAAGAAAATAATTTCATTTTTTTTTTCACATCTTACGGCTTCCAGAAAACAGAATTGTACGCCAACTAGTGATGGTCCAGTCAATAGACGAATTTTACCCTACATCAGATGCGGGATCGTTTTTTAATTTTGGATGTTGTTTAGGACCATTAGGTAGTTATTAATCCAAGTTTCCGTCATCCCCCACCTCTTGCTTCGTCCGCCTCTTGAATAAACTGTCAGAAATCGGTTTTTTTTTATTTTAATTTTTGGCCTCCAGCTCATTCCCAGTTCATTTGTTTGAAGATATGTCTAAATAAGAAAATGTAGACTACTAAATTTCCAACAACTTTGATATGAAAGTTTTTATTGTAGGATCAAGCATATTCGAGATACGAGAAGGCGAAAAAGGGCGAAAATCGGCAATTCGGCTAATTGTTCACTTTCGCTCCACTTTCCATAGCTAAAACAAGGAGAATACTTGATCTCAGCAAAACGTTTATTGAATGAAAGTTGTAGGGAATTTAAGTTCCTTTGAAACTCATGTATCAAAACAATAATTACGAGCATTGTGTAGGAGTGGGGGGTAAATTTAAGAAAACTATAGGAAATGCGTTTTTTTGTGATTCAGCCCTGGAGCGCCGTGTTGGTGAAATTTTTTCGTTTTCATTATATTACAACCATTTTCTGAACACAGAAGTGCATCTAAATAATATTTAAACCATTTTTTGGATAAACATGAATAGATGGGAGAGAATAAATTCGTTACACATTCATTTAAAAAAGAGACAGTCAGACTGAAAGACTGGACTTTATAACATTTTAAATAGACTCTTGACATGTTAGATAATCAAGAAACAATCAGAACGCTAGAAAGTTACAAGTCATGAGGGAGCTGGAGCGCGCGGTGAAAGGAGGGAGCTGTATGGATGACGTCACGCTCGTCGTGTCGTTGCCGTCTCGTAACTCCAGAGCTCACCAGCGAACTCAGTACACACCAAGCGGTACTATGACGTCCCACACCTCAGTGCATTCTCGGTACATTTCGTAACGTCGCCGTAACGTAACGCCAGCCTCAACGTAACGACGAAGTCGACAAGATCATTTAAAATGATAAAAAGTTAGTGTGTATTTACAAAATATAGATTACAATACAATGCGTTTTATATATTAATTATTTACATATTAATTGTTAGGGAATAATGAACACACTAAAATAAAAACTTTAAAATAGATGGGGTGTTGCTACAGTAACCGGAGACGTTTCGCAAGGGGGGTCGGGAGGGCTGACTCTTCGTCAGGGTCTTCGTCGAGTGGTATGGACGGGTCGTCGATGTTTTCCTCTTCCTCGTCAGCGGCTATCAAGGGACGGTTGTCGCAGGACTTTCCGCCGCAGCAGAATTTGCAGAAAGTGGAGCAATGCAGACCGGTTTATCTGCATCCACATGCTGTGGAACAGCCGGTGACACACCTGCATGATACCTTCTTCAGCAGGGTAAGAGGAGCAGCATCTCTGGAGGTTGTTGTCGGAATCAAGCCCCTGCTTCCTCTTGTCCAGCCAAAGATGTTCGGGTCTTTCTTCCTGCTCATCCAGGACATCACTTGGTGGTATACTCTCAAGGAGTGGTATCGCGCTGCATCGGAGGATGGGGGCAGCTTTTCCAGGTTCAAGTTTGTCGTGGTGGCAACAAATTTTGTGTGTCGGAGGTCAGAAAGTGATTGGTCGATTTCCCCACTATAGAGGACAACCAATATTTGCTCTCCTGCTTTGGAGATGTCCTCTAATGTGGCTTCTGGGTCCATGAAGACATCGCTTATCTCCAACAATAATGGATTCCTCCGGAACAGGGAACAAAATTTGGTTTTACCGAACCCATAAATGTGTGACGTTGTGACATACCCGCTGATGACGTGGATGAGCAGCAGGTTCTCGGCGAAGTCATACATAAATGATGAGGGGGAGTGCATGACGTCAGGTGAATTGCCTCTTCCTGTGTTTTTAAGGTACACGTTGTTCGTCGTATTTGCTGTCCCAGTGAGGATGACTAATAAATCGATGTCTTCCTCCACAATAATTACAGCGTCGTACGAAGAAGCCATCGATGTTGCAGTGGTCACAATGAGCACGTCAGCATCCTCCTCAGCTTGCTTGTTCATGACGTTGGACTCTTCAGGTGTTGTTCTGAGGAGGGCAACAAATCGTTTTTTATTGCTATCATTGGACAGAAATTTATCTTGAGGAGTTGTGTTGACTGTGGCTTCATCAAATATCGCATCTGCTGAGGCGTTCAGCTTGCGCCTTCTTGCTCTTCCAGCATTCTTGGTACTCATCAGAAGATTGTCTAGGTACCCGTCGAAGATGACCATCACCACTGTCCCATAATGCTGGTGGATGTACTTGATATAATCGGCAAAAATTTGCCCTAAAGTCGAATTTCTATTCCACACAACTTTGTGGAGCAGATGCCCACCATCGATGACAGTGAGGTGTGATTTGAGGGGAGCTCGAAATCTATGGGCAGGGGTGTGAACGCTCCATATAAAGCAGACTTTGTGCCCTTGCGCATGACATCCTCGTTGAACAACGATATAGGGTACGGTGGAAGCTCATAAGAGAGGTATTCTTCAAGGTCGTCCTGGGTTGTTTTTGCTATGCACATCCTGTGATAGAATGTGAGTGGGTCTACAGCAATCTTCTTCTCCCCAACTTTCAAGATGTTCTTGTCAGCTGCTAAAGATATCACATTGTCCTTCTATTTGAAGGACACTTCACCGAAGGTTGTTCCCACTGTTCTTGAGAGTCCATCCATACCGACTTGCTAGGCCTTGTAGCAGTTCACCTGCTCACTTCCAACTACACCAGAGCTGATGCTCATAATTTCCTCTGCTTCAGGGAAAGTGGGTGTTTTGAAAACCATTCGAGCAGCCGTTGTACAACTAAGTCATACTTACACGTGACAGCAACTATGCTTTACAATTAAGTGAGAGAAACAGTTTTTGTCAATTATCCCAATTCTTACAAAAATGACTTAGTGCCTTCAAACAATGACCGATTCAATTATTTATTCATATGCGAGAGAGTGTGAGTGTAAGTGTGTGGTTACATTTATACCAAAAATGGTTCAAATATTATTTAGACGCATTGCTGTGTTCAAAAAATAGTTGTAATATAATGAAAACGAAGAACTTTCACCAACACGGCGCTCCAGGGCTGAATCACAAAAAACGCTAGTTTTCTTAAATTTACCCCCACTCCTACCCATTGCTCGTAATTATTTTTTGATCCATGAGTTTCAAAGGAAATTAAATTCTCTACAACTTTCATTCAATGAACATTTTGCTGAGATCAAGTCTTCCCCCTGTTTTTGCGATGGAAAGTGGAGCCAAAGTGAAAAATTAGCCGAACCGCCAATTTTCGCCCTTTTTCGCCTTCTCGTATCTCGAATATGCTTGGTCCTACAATAAAATCTTTCATATCAAAGTTGTTGGAAATTTAGTAATCTACATTTTCTTATTTAGACATATCTTCAAACAAATGAACGGGAATGAGCTCGAGTCCAAAAACTGAAAAAAAAAAGTGCCGATTTCTGACAGTTTTTTCAAGATGGCGGACAAAGCAAGGGGTTGAGGATGACGGAAACTTGGATTAATAACTACCTAATGGTCCTAAACAACATCAAAAAATGAAAAACGATGCCGCATCTGATGTAAGGTGAACCCCCTTTTTGAGCCTCTATTGACTGGACTATGATGAGAAATCTAGGAAAGAAAACTGGAGGAAAATGGATCCAAGAAATCCAACAAGATCTCAAAGCAGATGCCGAGGAGGAAAATAAAATTAACACCATTCTTAAAACTCACAAATTTTCTGCAGAAATGACACATAGAAAGCTATGGAGATTTCAAGATGAGTTGAGAAAATCCCGATCTGAAACAATGAAAAAGTACTGGAAAGAGCGCAAGAACCAAGCAGTACTACCTTCAAAGAAGAAGTGGTTGTGGAACGATTCAAGTGGTCCAATGTGACCAATCAAGATTAATAATAATATAATAATAATAATAATAATTATAATAATAATAATAAAGGGAATGGTTCCAAAGACTCTGGTAACGGGCCTGGAGGAACTAAAAATGGAACATCTGATGGCCAGAATGAAGAAGGCAGTGTTGCTAGATGCTGTACATGTTGGTTTCTCAGTTTAGGGGCTGCGACGACGCGGTCATATAGCCCCGTGTACTTTGTGTGTGTGTAGAATCTGTCTGATAGCTGGTGTTAATTGTGATGGCTGTATTAGTGTGTGTTATCTGTAATTCAGGTAAGGACTGCAGGCGATCAATTTAAAGCAGTTGCTACTTTTGCTACCAAATGCTACCATCAACGACACCTAGCTGCGAAATTAGCTACTAGATGCCACCACAACCAGCACCTGGGGGTCAACGTTGGAACTTACAGAGCATTAATCAAATCTAACCTACAAATGTAGCTTCACAAAATTGTAGTTAGTGGAAGGTTCTTTTACATGCCATAATCTATGAAATGGGCCCGCTGGCTTTACTTCCCCTCCAAAAGAAGGCATACTGAGGGATTTTAACGCTCTTAAAAAATCTGACGACTTCGGCCGGGTTAGAACCCGCGATCTTGGGCATAGAAGCTCAGCATGCTACCAACTATGCAACCGAAGCCGCCAGAGGAACCTTTATTTTCGTCTTTGTTGTTTTCGAGGTATTTTTATCAGATTTGTAAGTGATTTCATAGGTTATTTATGTTTTTCTTATCAGTAAAATCCGTGCTGGGGCCAGCTGTCAAGTGTCATGGAGACGGTTCATGATCCATGCCGTTCCGTTGTGATATTCCATGGAGTGGTTATCGATTGTGAGCATGCTCAACAGCACGGCAGGCAGGCATGGAGATTAATTAGCCAGCTATTGTTGTGTGGATCCGCCCGGAGGATGCTGCACGCAACAGGTCCTGCCCCACTGCAAGACACATCCGCTGGGCAGGACAGCTTAGCGTCTCCGTCTTCCGACCACCTCCTAGGAAGTAAGGGTTCTGCCAAGAAATGTATTCTGGTCTGAGGGATGGAAGATACACTCAGTCCCGTGAGGCAAAACTGAAAACCTCAACCATCCTCGAAGTGGTTTTCCGTGGCTTCCCACTTCTACTCCAGGGAAATAATGCCGGGATGGTTCCTAACTTGAGACCACGGCCACCTCCTTTCCAATCCTCGCCTACTACAGACACCACAATAAATAGGTTATCAGACAAATTATTTATACATACACACCCAAGTATACGGGGCTAAATGGCCACGATGTCCAAGTCCCTCAAATGAAACAACCAACATCTTCGAAGAAAAAGGAATAAGACAACCAATATTATGCCCGGCCAGTCTTCAAGATAATGTCTATTCCGAAGTGCTTGTATAGTCCTAGAAGCGGCCATTCTGAATGTGCTGGAGCTCACTGAGCTCTAATACTTGACTTATTTTTAGTGTGTTACTAAATGTTCTTAATTAACGAACTCACTGGGATGTTGGGCTGCTATCTGCCGGAAAGTTGTCGCAAAACAAGGAATAGACAGTACCTATAGTATATCTTTACCTTAAAAGAGAGTACGCGTTGAATGGAGCACACTGTTGCCAGATCTATTGCACATACAAAGATGTGCAAGATCAGGCGCATGAGGCGACAAAACTCTTTAACAGTAGTGCTTTTAGTGAAAAACTTCGAAATTTCCTAATCACAGGGTGTATGATAATTCTTCATCATCTTTCTTACCAATAGTGAGAAGCCTCCGTGGCTTAGGCGGCAGCACGCCGGCCTCTCACCGCTGGGTCCGTGGTTCAAATCCCGGTCACTCTATGTGAGATCTATGCTGGACAAAACGGAGGCAGACAGGTTTTTCTCCGGGTACTCCGGTTTTCCCTGTCAACATTTCATTCCAGCAACACTCTCCACTATCATTTCATTTCATCTGTCATTCATTTACTCATTGCCCCAGAGGAGTGCGTCAGGTCTCGGCAGCCGGCACAGTTCATATCCTCGCCGCTAGATGGGGGCTTCATTCATTCCATTCCTGACCCGGTTGGAGACTGGAAGCAGGCTGTGGATTTTCATTTTCTTTCTTACCGATAGTGGTGGCTCCGCTCACTAAAAGCGCAGCTCTCTGCTGACTCGGTAGACGTGGGTTCGAGCCCCACCGTCGGCCGTCCTTGAAATGGTTTTCCGTGGTTTCCCCAATTTCAATTCCAGGCAAATGCTGAGACGGTACCTTCTGACAGGCCACGGCCGCTTCCTTCCACATCCTTGCCCACTTGCATCCATTCATCTCATCTCTCATTCCGGCGCGCAGGTCGCCCACGGGGGTCGACTAGAAAGACCTGCACTCGGCCTCTCAGGAGGCCACACGAAAAAAAAACCATATTTCTTGCAAGTATTGGGCCAAGTGTCCCGTTACAGTCTTGAAATTTCCTTCCATCGCTTTATCAGGCGTTCTACAGATCTTGTCCTCTGGGTTGGCAGCGTAGTATCTCCTTTGGGAGTCATCCAGAATCCATCCTTTGCACGTGAGGTTTCCACTTTTCCTGGTAATCATAGGTGAATGTGATGCCAGGTTTCACTTTCAATTTCTTCAGCACATCTTCATTTCGCTTATGATCGCACGTTTATAGCCTGCTGTTCGCCGCATGAATTTCATTTCACAGGTTGGAAGTCGACAGATGTCTTGAATCTTAGTGCCCATGCCTTGCCGCCGTAGCAAATGGTTAGTCTGTCCAAAGTGTTATAAAGACGTGAGCGAGTGTATTTTTGCTCAAGAGATGGTTCCATGGTGTGATTTATAATTCCTATTGCTCTAGTGTACTTGGATACTTTTGCAGATATATCCGCTCCCCTTTGAAAGATAATTTGTATCCCAGATAATTGAATTCATTTACTTTTTCTAAAATGTTATTATCTAAACAGATTTTCCTTGGGATAGGAAGGAGCCTTCCTTTTTTAAAGCTATTACTCTCGTGTCTCCAGGCGAAATCGCCATGTTGTATTTTGATGAGGTCTTCTGGATATTAAAAATATTGACCACTGTGGTTCATTATGGTTGGTTGATTCCTCAGTTTAGGGGCTTCGAGAACGCGTCATGTAGCCCCGTGTACTTTGGGTGTGTGTAGAATCTGTCTGATAACCGGTGTTAATTGTGATGGCTGTATTAGTGTGTGTTATCTGTGATTCAGGTAAAGACTACAGACGATCAATATCAAGTAGTTCCTACTTTTGCTGTCAAATGCTACATCTACGACACCTAGCTGTGAACTTGGCTACTACATGCCGCTGCAACCAGCACCTGGGGACGAGCATTGGAACTTAATCAAATCAAGCGTTAATCAAATCAAACCTACAAACTTTAGCTTCACACAATTGTAGTTAGTATATAATAATATCGTGTGACCTCGGGTGCCTGGTGCAAGCTTTGCTATTTGCATGTCGAATTTCGTTGTTCCTTGACTATGAAAGTCAAGGAGGTTAGATGTTAGATATCTAAGCTGCTTGAACACTATAGCGCTTTCTAGTAGAGAAATGAAGAACTTTGTGTTGGCGGAAACTCCCGAGATTAATTTTGCCATTATGAACTCGGCCTACTGAATTCAAATGGGTTCTTTGACATGCCAACATCGTATGACATGCGTATCGTATTTTTGCCGCCTTTCAAAAATCACTTACCACGGCCAGGAGCGAACCTGCAATCTTGGGGTTAGTAGATCGACACACTATCCACTCACCCACTGTGGCAAGCAGTTAGTGGAAGGTTCTTTTACATGCCATAAATCTATGACATGGGTACGCCAGCTTTACTTCCCCTCCGAAGAAAGGCATACTGAGGGATTTTTAACGCTCTTAAAAATCCGACGACTTCGGTTGGGTTTGAACCTGCGATCTTGGGAATAGAAACTCAGCATCCTACCAACTACCCGACCGAAGCCAAGGTAGTTCATTTTCTGACGATGCTACCAGGGCAATATCATCAGGGAATAATATGGCATATTGATGTTTTTGTTGTATCATAATTAATAGCACAAAGTGCAACAGCTGTAAGTACACAATACTAGAAGCAAATATGTCTTAGTAGACATGAGTCCGTAAACGTGCCGTTGCGAGATAATTTAGAATTTGTGGTGACCAGCAACCACTGATCACTACATTTTACCAAACCAACTCAATGGCATACAAGGACGACACGGTGAACGCTCTCTTTAACTACGAGTAAATACGCTGTGCAGTCATTGTAACATGTAACTGTACCATACTAAGTAAGACTTTTTTCTCGCTCATTGCAAATAACTGCACTTCTACCAAAGTAGGCCTATCTACTAATGTTTCATCATGTTGTCTTGCTACCATTTCCTCACTAGGATGACGTTTACACACAAGCCAGTGGTGGCTGGTAACCACCGATTTCACTTATCTCGCCAACGGTTCGTTTGTGGACCCATATTTACTAAGGGTGGAATTCAGAGATATTTCTTGAGGATACCTTAGGAGACCTTGATTAGACTTGTTTGCTTCTACTTAGTGTTGTTTCAATTTGCGCTATTAATTATGATAACTTACGCCCTATATTTGTTTGTTGCACATAATATTGTACCTCAACCTTACATATCGAAAGATATTACAATATAAATTTTAATAAGTTAAATTTTTCACAAATAATAATACTAACTGAAGTGCCCGTTCTACGAACGGCCCGTGGTACTTGTCAGCCAAAATCATCCATATAATCACATGTTCGTAATGTAGTTATGTTATTAATACGTTATCAATTAAATCCCTAACTTAACCCGCGGTACCGCAATAAAAATAATTAACACAGCTCAACAGTAGTGATTTGTTAGCGTATCGTGACATTGGTGAAGAGGGGAGAGAACCAAGGTAGTCTTTATTATTGTTTATTTATTTATCGTATGGCTTTTAGTGCCAGGAGTGACCGTGGACTTGTTCGGCTCGCCAGAGCCAGTAGCTGCTTCAAGCGGGCACCCATAGGGTGAGCTACAATTTCCGTTCAATTTCAAGTAGTTCCAACTCTCGCTACTAGATATCATGATACCTAGTGGTGAACGTTGGAACTTTGAAAGAGCGTTCCAACGAAATCCAACCTAGAAATTTAGCTTCACACAAGTTTAGTCTGCGGAAGGATCTTTTACATGCCATAAATCTATGACATGGGACCGCCGGCTTTACTTTCCCTCCGAAGGAAGGCATACTGAAGGATTTTAACGCTCTTAAAAAATCCGACGACTTCGGCCGGGCTTGAACCTGCTATATTGGGCACAGCAGTTCAGCATGCTACCAACTACGCCACCGAAGCCGCTAAGGTAGTCTTTGAACAACTATCATCTTCGAAACTAAATAACAAAGAATTACAATACTTTAAATCAAGAAGGAATGCCCGCTTCGTGGAAAACAGCACATCAACGACAACACAATAAACAAAACCGAAATACCTGTTAAATAAAGCGCTTTGAATAACAAAATGGGAAGATTGTACACTATAAATAAACAATAGCAGTAGGTGTAATACCATTAGCACTGAGTGATCATTAATCTCACGTTTTTAACCCACGGGACCTCTTTCTTACGTGGAGTCCGAACCATAGGATGTGGCATCTCTCATATTCTTAAAGCAGAGACGAACACAGTAAACCTTGCGACCTTACCGCAGCCGCAGCGTCTTAGCCCTTAGCATTGAGTGGCTTCTGCTTCTTAAGCCGCTGTGAGATTAAGAGGAAATACTTTTCCCTCCGGTCCGGTTGGATTAACGGCCAACTTCGATAACATGATCTCGGATGCTGGGGGTCACAGCAAGGTGTTTTCCTGTAGTAGAACAACTTGTACCATTAACCTCGGAGCCAGTCTGCTATGATTCTTGGATACAGGTAATACTCGTATCTACCTGCCAGTTATTCAGTACATCAGCAAGTTCTCGGCTTCGACTCTTCAGAGTACAGGGAATCAATGTTTACGGATGCCATCCTGATTTGTTGGACTTGTTTCTTTAATCCACCTCGTCCTTGAGTGGGTAGCCCTTAGCCATTTCTAACGCCATTCAGACGATAGTAATGCGCGTAACCTGCAGCGGGGAACGCCCTAACAGTTTGATTTTCAATATTTCCTCCAGCCAGTGCATTTAGATGTAGCAATGTGTTTTACAAAGTGGCTTGTTGCTGTAATCCTGCTGTAAACCCTCCTCATTTATCCAGGCGTGGGACAATGCGCGCCATATATAATTTATGTAAATATAAGATATTATCGGACCCGTGCGAGAAAACTCGCATGTTCATAAACCCACACTTTCCCCAATGGGTTTATAATGAGAGACTTAAGGAGAAAGGTTGTTATGTTTATATTTCAACCAAATGATTATAGAACACTATTTACATTTCAGTTAGAATTCAAAGTTTTACGTTCCCTAACTTAAGAAGGCAGTCACGGAGAATTGCATCATCATAACACTCACCGGTTATTCGATATTTATGAAATTATACGATTTGAGTACTCATTCCTTTGATTTGGTGTTCCTGAAATCGATGCAAAATGATAAAAGAAAGACCTCAGAATGTTAAAATGACATAAAGCACGCATCACAGCGGCCAAAATGTGAAGTGGACAGCATTTATGGAGCGTATTTTCCTTCAGCAGCAGTATCTGCAAATCGCACGGTTTGTCCATTTTTAAAGTCATTTTTTTAAGAAATTATAGATATTTATGAAATTAGAGTGCAATTTGTCACTGCTAATGTCTATTCTCTTTCATTTGAATGCTCATTTGTTACGATCGGTCGCTTGTGAGCGCCGCAGGAGGGATCTATACTACTGAAATAATATATATGATGATGCGTTTTATGCCCATAGGTTCAGTCTACTGTAACGACCATTAAACCAAGAATCACAAAGATCGGGTCATTCCATGACGAGTTCGAGGAATTCATAGCTTAGATTAAAGTAGGTGTTCACTATGCCACATTTCACTGCCATCGTTCCATCAGCATAATATCTAACATCGCATATAACGGGAGGTTGCTGTATTTTAAACGGTACAGTACATTCAAATGCCCACTCATAAACTGAAATAATGGTAAATCATTTTCTCTTTTCTCCCACGAATACACACCACGTTTATTAATATTCACTGCACATTTATATAAATGCAAATAATAAAAGCAAATATGCAATTATTATAAAATGTGTAAGCACACATAATCTGCAAATACTCGCGATTGCAGTACTCAACTCACCATATTGCACTCTCGCAACTACACAAGCCTGCAAGGGCCTGCCTCCATGGCCATGTTGCGTAGCTTAAGTCACTATCCACGAATGCAATGGTAGCTACAGTTCGGAGATCCAAGGGTTCGAATTAGGGGCGTGATGCCTCCTACCAACGCTCAATTCCCGGTAAAATGCAAGTGGAATTTTCGAGGTGAAACATCGCATCTTGTAGTTCGGATTCCTTGTAGAAAAAGGTCAATGACTAATGATCGCGAGATTAACTGTCACGTAAAATTAAAGCCCGCGGTCTCATGTCATAGATTTATGGCATGTAAAAGAACCTTCCACCAACAAAACTTGTGTGAAGCTAAATTTCTAGGTTAGATTTCGTTGAAACGCTCTATCATAGTTCCAACGTCGATCACTAGGTGTCAGCGATATCTGGTAGCGAAAGTTGGAACTATTTGAAATTGAAAGGAACTTGCAGCTGACCCCATGGGTGTCCGCTTGAAGTAGCTACAGTCCCTGGCGAGCCGAACATGACTGTCCTCGGACACTCCCGGCACTAAAAGCCATACGCTAAATAATAAATAATAACTCCCTCCCTCCCACCCTTCATTCGTTCCTTCCTTCTATCCTCTGCACATAGGTGTAAGTCCCCCAAGCGTCCTCTACTGACTCTTCAAGGTGTACAGAAGTTCTCGGAAAGCTCCTCCTTGGTTTTGTTGTTGTTGTTGTGTTGTAGAATCATTTAGGGACTTTGCAACATCGTGGTAGCCCCGTGTACTTGTGTGTGTGCGTGCGTGTGGATTTGTCTGATAACCTGTGTTATTGTTTGTTGTGAGTGTATTAGTGTGTGTATTTGTAATTCAGATGAGGATTGGGAAGGAGGCGGCCGTGGCCTTAATTTAGGATCCATTCCTCATTCGTCTGGAGTAGAAGTGGAAAACCATGGAATACCACTTCCAGGATGGCTGAGCTGGGAATCGAACCCACCTCTTCTCAGTTTTTCTTCACGAGGCTGAGTGTACCCCGTTCCAGCCCTAAGACCAGAATTGCACTTCTTGGTAATCTCCGGGGCGACAGACAAGAATGGTAGCTGCTACACCATGAGGTGGTCGAATGGATGTGAAGGCCTTTCTTTGTTTGCTGCAACTTATATCCTGATGTCACATGGAACAATCCCAGCGAGATAGCAATTTGAGACTAGGATTTGGTAGAAGGTGGCTTGGCCTTAAGTTAGGAAACATCCCAGCATTTGCCTGGAGTGGAAAAGAGAAATCACTTCTAGGGTGGGTGAGTAGGCAATCAAATCCACGCTCTACTCAACTCACGTTCCCGTAGACCATAATTAAAATGCTTGGCGGAGCCGGGAATCTTTCCCGGGAACTAAAGTATGGCAGGAAACAGGCCGAGGCGGTCATTGTGGCACAGGCCTACGTTGGGACGCGTCTCACAAGTTGTTGGCCTCTGGGGGCGAGGCTATCCACTCTGAACCGTGCAAGTATACTTCTAATAAAGAAAGCTTTTCAGTCGGTCAACAGGAATTGTGCCCAATTACATTAGGCGGGAAACAAATATTTACATACCCTACAAGCTAACACGCTCTTTATACAAATATCTACTTAATTTGATGACATGTTTCGAACGACATGCGTTCATCCTCAGATCCTGTTCTCTTAGGCTTAACCAGTATATGATGTTTATGAATCACAATTAACCTTCCTTGGCATAATAATGATATTGGTTTTACGTCCCTTTTAACTAATGTGGCTTTTACAGATGCCAGGGTGCCGGAATTTCGCCCCAGAGGGGATATTGAACATGCCAGTAAATCAACTGACACGGCCCCTCGCATTTACGCACCCTCAAATACCAATCGACTGTGCCAAGATTCGATCCTGCAACCTTAGGTACAGCATGCGAGAACGTTATCGCTGCGTTGCCTGACAGGCGGATAGCCACAGTGTCCCGGTCGTCACACTGGGCATATGAAGTTCCGTTCTGTAGAGAAGGCTCTCACTGTATAATGTAATTTGATAGTTGGCAGCTCTGTCTTTCTGTGACGATCTTCAGGGTCTCCAATCTTCACATCGTTAGTGAGATAACAACGCATTAACATAATCTACGGAGCGTCCGCAAAGTCTCTCCGCAGTGGCAAACTACACGGGTATTGCCTTGCGGGACATGTTAGGTTCGCAGCACATTTATGTCGCTGTATACTCAAAGTCTCACATATTACATAAGTTTGTAAAAACTTGTGGCAGTTATTGTGTGCTTTGCTTTCTGTTGTTAAAAAAGAGTGTAAACAATAATTAAAAAATCCCTTGTCAAGAGCTAGCATGTTATCAGGCATAGCCTATATTTAAGTATCTAAACTTCATTTTAAACCATAATAAACAAGCATTCATTTATTTATTTCTTGCAGTAGTTTGTGTATGACGGCAAAAAGTTAATGTTCGACTCCATTGCGTCAGTCATTTCATGAAAAGTCGAATCAACAAGCACTGGATCTTCATGAAGTGCCTCGGCTGATAATGTATAACAATTTCATACACCATCTGCCTAAATCGGTCCGTCACTTCATGAAGAAACGCGTCCGATAGTACAACTATCCCTCTCTTACATCATATGCCGGCTTTTCATGAAATGCCGGATTTCACTATCTGACTACGACTTATACACAAACACACATACACAAGGACACCACGATCACGATATTCCCAAGTTCTACAGGTAAAGCCACTACTTCATGCTTTCAAGGAACAAATGGTTGAGTGACTACATATTCCACGGGCTCCACATTTGAATGACAGCTCTAAAGGTGTTTCGCCTTACGTGACAGCATTGTATGGATCGATCGATATAGTATTATGAAGCCAACAGGTGCTGATGAATGCTGCACGAACGTTAGGTGGTGAGAGACGAGAATACAAACATTTCCATTTTGATCGACATTGCAATACAATTAGGTCAATAGTTCAAATAGGAACAGTTGATTTAGATCAATAATAACGAAATAAACAGACAATTTCAACACAGTGATTATCCATAATAACAATTCAATATACAACAAGAAACATACGTAATTCACATTAATGATAATAATAGTAATAATAATATTAATAATAACGCAACAACCATAGAAATGTAATATTCTGTCTGTAAATAGTTGTAACGAAAGGTTCAAGGATGTTGTCTCTGTACACCAGACCAGTCATGTTACCGTGGATATGAATTAGAGGCGTACTTCGACCAAACATGATTCCACCCCAAAACATGACTGAACCTCAAGGCCTCCCTAGAGCTCTACGCTCATCGCATCCACAATAGAACAGCAGAACCTTTAAAGAGTACCATAATATGGTATATTATGATAGTTATTATAGTTATTGTTGTTTTAAGGGGCGTAACTACGAGGTCATCTGCCCCATATTATGATAGAACTGACTGAAGTAGAGGATGGTAGATGTCTGTTATTAATTTGTAATTAACATCCCAACATTTAGGTTGTGAAATGTCGTTGTCAGATAGTGAAGTCCGTCATTCCATGAAAATCCTAGGCACTTCATGAAAAGCCGGCATTTGGAGTAAAAAGGGATAGTTGCACTATCTGACGCGTTGTTTCATGAAATAACTAAATTTCGCAGTCACATAGACTAGTGTAATTCGTTTCGTACATTATCTGACGGGAAGTCCAGGTCGTCACTTCATGATGTAGCAGCAGCGGTGTTCTCGTTGTGAGATAAGTGTTCAAAGGCTGTTGTTTCTTGAGTAATTAGACCAATGATTTCTGCAATTTGTTTTGTTCAGCCTGTGCATTTTAATATAGTTCTGTTTTTCTATTATTGTTGTCAATTCATATAAACTATAATAAAGAAGCATTAATTTATTTCTTGGAATTACTTACTTCTAGTGTGTTGGCGAAAAGTTAATGTACGACACCATTACAAATTCCCACACTAATACAGCCATCACAATAACACAGGTTATCAGACACAAAATTCAACTCACACCCAAGTACACGGGGCTAAATGACCCCGATGCTCAAGCCACTAAAAATGAAATATTAAAAAAGCAATATTATGATAATAATAATTTCGTATGGCCTCGGGTGTCGGATGCAAGCGTCGTTATTCGACGCCCAGAGGGCAGCTTACGTTTCGAAATTTTTGTTGTTCCTTGGAGCGCTAAGAAAGCCAAGGAGGTTAGATATCTAAGCTCCTTGACACTATAGCGCTTTCTGGTAGGGA
Source organism: Meconema thalassinum (assembly GCA_946902985.2). Taxonomy (NCBI): domain Eukaryota; kingdom Metazoa; phylum Arthropoda; class Insecta; order Orthoptera; family Tettigoniidae; genus Meconema; species Meconema thalassinum. The sequence goes on from OX336391.1 coordinate 241,178,230, forward strand.
AAGGAGGAACTTTGTGCTGACGGAAAATCCCGAGCACGGCCTACTGAATAAAAATGGGTTCTTTAACATGCCAATAACGTATGACATGCGTGCCGAGATTTTCGTCGCCTTTCGAAAATTTCTTACCATGACCAGGAGCGAACCTGCAAGCTTGGTGTTGGTAGTCCGACACGATAACCACTCACCCACCGTGACAAACTACATCCGTGGTGACAGCCAAGAATGCTAGCCAGTACCCAACGACATGGACTGAACGAACGTCACTTCTGCATTAATCATAACAGAATTATATTTATTGGCAGAGTCGGAAGTCCAATACGATGTTTTTGGGACAGGATAGTGCTTACCTCTGTCCATTGAGTGAACTAAACTTGCTGCGGTCCCGGCGGGTGCGCCCTGCCCAGGGACCACTTGCATCTAACTCACACGGTGTAATTAATTACTAGGGAAACTTATCTCATACAACTCCTCGCATTACACCGCCCAAGTGTTGTTCAACTCCATCTGAGCAAACTCAGGTTCAACAGTTAAACTCACTCTAATCAGCCGAGCACAATAATTCACTCTCCTTAATTGCAAGGCCGGAGAGCCGATCTTAGAATCCCAGGTACCCTCCTGAGTATGACCTTTCCCTGGTTATTTTTCCACACTCTCCCCAAACAAACGTCTCCACTGTGCCTTACTTCAAATCCCCACTTCTACTCCAGGAAAATGCTGGGATCGTTCCTAATTCAAGCCCTCACCCATTGTGTAAGTGAATCCTGTAACGATAGGTTCAAGGATGTTGTCTCTGTACATCAGACCAGTCATGTTACCGTGGATATGAATTAGAGGCGTACTTCGACCAAACATGATTCCACCCCAAAACATGACTGAACCTCCTTGCTGTAGGGGGGGTCCTGGATGAGGTCTCCATTGGTTAGCACCCATACAATAGGAGAATTCGAGTGAGGCGACGAGTGGGTGAGATATTTCACGAGCCCTTCACGAGGGCTTCAAACTAGTGTACGATAATGATGTGCCCATGGAGCTAGGGTGGTAAATCAGTTCCTTCAGATGCATGACATACAGAGAATGGAGTGGCCTCGCTATTCTGCGGACATGTGTATTGAACATGCAAGGAGAGAGCTCAAGAGGGCAATTTTGCACCGTCCCAATCCTCCAACAAACAAACAGCAACTGATTGAAGCTGCTGGCCAAGAGTGGAATAATCTGTCCCAACCACGTTGGATTCGTTGGTGCTCAGTATGCCTCATCGTCTGCAAGCATGCTCGCGGTGGCCATACACGGTACCGATATGACCCAACATGAAAAGGACGATTGTGTGCTCAGTCTCACATTATCACCTTTGTTATTTGTTGTGTGTTTCTGTCTGTTTTGCAGAGCAGATTGTGTGTTGCTTTTCTTTGTATGTACCCTATATTGTGTACAATGTGATTACTAGGGCTAGGATTATGACGACCTAAAAAATGCCAAAAATGCAAAATAAAAAATGCATTTAAGACCTAAAAAATATGCAGAAAATGACCCAATTTCTGTAAAAAATGACCTTTGATTTTCTATGATTTCTGTATTGTTTTAGTCTTGTGTGGTAACAAAATGAATTCAAACTATTAAATAAATAAATAAATAGCCTTACAAATCCCATAAGGGCTATGGCCTCCTGCTTTGCAGGGAATTGCTCAGTTTTAACTCATCAGGTGAGCAAGTCCTGAGGAGCATTCGGGGTTATTCTTTCTGATTGGGCCTTCTATATAGATGTGCAGCTGATTAAAGATTAAGTAAATTATATTACGATAGCATAAAATTCGCTACAACAATCTTCATTTCTGAGTCTGGCGATATCAAGGCCTCAAATATCCATTAGTATTACGGAAATCATAATAGCCATCAATTAATATCTGGGAGCTTCCCATTGCCACTAAGCACAAAGCTTACCCTGTCTAAGCACTTGAACAATGACAGAAACTGCGAAGTCTTCACTCTTCAGTAAAATCTACGTATATTGAACCGTTTCAAATAGGTCTTTTTAAAATGCAATACAAAACCTTACCGGTGGAGTTTTAACATCTAGTTTGGATGCAGATACCTATACACGTTCTTTAACATCCCACAAATCATTCACTATGTTGTGCACATTTGGTCCCGGAACGAATTAATAAGTGTTTCGCAAGATAGTTGAACCTTTTGAATTCCTTGTGATGCAGTAAGGTTATTTTCCCTAGTGAACACGATGATGTTTCCTCAAATTAGAGCGCGAGACAATGTTCCATTAGTTCTGTCCGCCATGCAAATGACTTCTCACATGTGCTACAAGTGTATTACTTCACTCCAGTATGAACAACAGTGTGCTTCTTGAGGTCACCGCTCTGTGAGAAGCCTTTATTGCACACCAGAGATATGTACCGCTTTGCTGCATGCCCACTGAACGGTGTCTTTCTAGTTGGTGCATTGTTTTATTGGTCACTGCATGCGAGTCTCCCTAGGTCTTTCCACTCCTGCCTCATCTTCGCTGTTCTTGTCCATTGTTTTCCTCCCCATTTTACGAACCAGTCTGCCCATCTGATTCTTTGTCTCCCAACGTTTCGTCTTCCTGTTCTTGGGTCCCACATCGTCATTTTGTACGTCCATCGGTTAGGATCTAATCTCGCTACATGTCCACCCCATCTCCATTTGATCTGGTCTGCTGATGTCATAGCGTCTTTCATGCCGGTTCTCCTTCTTAAATCTTCGTTCCGTATTCTATCTCTCAATGAGACATGAAGTATCTTCCTTTCCATTTCCCGTTGACATCTCTGGATCATTTGTCTTTGTTTCGATGTTAATGCCCAAGTTTGGCAACCATATAGTAACACCGGTATAACGCATTTTTCCAGAACTTCAGCCTTTAAAGTGTGTTTTTGGGTCTTGTCAGCCAGTATAAACTTTAGGGACCAAAAGCTCTTCCATGCTTGTCCTATTCTTCGTTTGACCTCTTTCTCTGAACGACATGAAAATGACATGTTCTGACCGAGATATACATATTCTTCAACATATTCCAGTGTTTCTCCGTTCACATTAATTGGGGCTTCTAACGCATTGGTCATCAGCTTCGTTTTCTTCGGGTTCATTGTAAGGCCCACTTCTTTACTTGTTTTGTCTAATTCTTTTATCATTTGTTCCAGCTCTTTCGCTGATTCAGCCACCAAAACAATGTCGTCTGCGAACCGTAAATGGGTTAGTCTTGTCCCATCGATTCTGATGCCATATTTTTCTTCCCAGTCTAGTTTTCTAAACTGATTTTCCAGCAAACAGGTGAATAATTTTGGTGAGAAGGGGTCTCCCTGTTTTACTCCCCTTTCTATCATGATGTTACATCCTTCTCTTTCTGTCTTTATTCTGGCTTGGTTACCGTCGTAGAGTTTGCCAAGGAGTCTAACGAATTTGTTTGGGATGCCTTGTTTTTCCAGTGCTTCTAAGACGCTTCCCTGTTCTACGGAGTCAAATGCTTTGTTGTAATCCACAAATGCGATATACACCTCTAGATTAAATTCCTGAACTTTCTCCATGAGTTGATTTATTGCTTGCAAGTGGTCTGATGTACTGAAACTCTTTCTGAATCCTGCTTGCTCTATCGGTTGCTGTTCGTCCAGTGCCTTTGTCATTCTATTGGTTAGGATCTTCATAAATAGCTTGTAGAGGTTTACAATTAGGTTGATCGGTCTGTAGTTGTTTATGTCGTCCTTGGCTCCCTTTTTGTGTAGAAGTATGATAATGCTTTGTTTCCACTGCATTGGTATGTCTTCTGATGTGAGTATGGAATTAAATAATGTTGTGATGACTGGGATTAGGTCTTCTTCACCCCATTTTAGAAATTCATTGTAAATTCCATCTTCACCTGGGCATTTTTCGGTTTTCGTTTGTCGAATGGCTGCTCTTACTTCACTGGGTAGTATTGGAGGTGTTTCTTCCTCTAGGTTTTCTTCTGATGTATTCTGGTCCTGATGCAAGTTGGATCTTTGAGAGTTACTTGAGTATAGTGTCCTATAGAACTCTGTCGCTTGCGTCATTATCTCTTCTCTTGAGGCTTGTCTTTTTTCGTTGTTGTCTTTTACTCCCAGCATCCAATGTTTGCCTGGAGTTAATTCTTTTCTAATCTTCTTTATTGATTTTGTGGTATCCATGATTTCTTTGACCACTTTAGTGTTGTGTTCTCTGATGTCTCTTCGGATTTCCCTTTTTGATTGTTTATTGACTTCCGCATATTCCAGCTTTTTGTGTTCGTTTTCTATGACTTGTGATTTTAGGCGTTCTCTTTCTTCGATCAAACATTTGGTGCTATCCTTAAGTTTTATTCTATTTTTCATACTGTTTCCAGGTGTTGACGATTGTTTGGCTGCGCGGGATATGCAATTTACGAGCTCTGTATAGTGTTGTTGGACTTTTTGCTCCGTTTGTTGGTTGAAGTCTCGTAGGTTTTGTTGTAGTGCTTTTACATACTCCGCCCTGTCTATGCATCCTGGATGTGTAGTTTTGTTGTTGAAGTAGTGTCTCCTTTTCTTCTTTATTCTCACTTTCAATCGTACCATTGTGTGATCTGTGTCAAACTTCAGACCATTTATCACTTGTATGTTTTTCACCTCTGTTAGTCTATTGGTTAGGATGAAGTCTATTTCGTTTTTGATTTTCCCATTCGGAGATTTCCATGTCCATTTGCTTTCTGGGCTTTTCTTGTAAAATGTGTTCACAATTTTAAGTCTTTGTCCCAGTGCAAACTGTATTAGTCTTTCTCCTCTTTCGTTCCTTGTTCCGTATCCGTGAAGGCCCATAGGTTCTTCTGCTTCGTATTCCTTTCTTCCTACCTTGCTGTTGAAGTCTCCAATTATGAATGTTGTGTGTGCTTCGTACTCGGCTAGTGTGTCTTCGAGGAGCATATAGAAGTCTTCAATTTCTTCTTCCGTACTTGCTTCTGTGGGAGCATAGACTTGAATTATTATGAACGTGCTGTCATTTAATTTTAGGGATAATACTATGATTCTTTCTGAGATTCCCTTTATTTCTTTTATATTGTGTTTTAAATGTCTTTTTATCAAAAAACCTACCCCTTTTTGTCCTTTTGTTTCCCCTATGAAGCTAAAGACATCCCCATTTGTTTTCTCTATTATGTCTTCGCCGTATTGCCTCACCTCACTGAGGCCTAATATATCGTACCTTACGTTTTCTAGTGCGTTTTCGAGTTCTATTTCTTTATCTTGGGTTCTTAAGGTTCTAACGTTTAGTGTACCAAGTATGAGTTTTTCTTCCTTGTGTGAACGTTGTTTCATCGTTGTGTTGTGTTGAATTCTTCTTCCCCGTTTTTTGAGGATAAGTCTTTCCAGTGCACCCACTGGTCATTTAACAGGATTTTCTGGTATCCAACTCTTACATTGTTATTACCCTTTTCCCTTTCTTCCCTGGCTTTCTGTCGGAGTGATGCTTGGATTTCTCTTTCTTTTATTGTGAGGTCATCATCTATGAATATGTCTTGTCCTCTCAGTTTGTGTTTGTTTCGGACTATTTTTAGTTTGTCTGCAAAATTTGTGAAACTGACTTTCACTATACCTCTATTGTTTCTGTCTTTACCGACGTAGGTTGATTTTTCTGCCGTCACTTCTTTTTCTATCGTGTCCAATATCTTCTTGATTTTGTTCTTTAGTTCGTCTTTGTTACTTTCATCATTAGTGAATTCTTTACTTTTTACCACTATGTTGTTCCTCCTTTCTCTTTTCGCCTGTTGTTCTTTTTGTTCTTCTAGGTCACTTATTCTTTTGGATAATGTTTCTATCTTTTCTTGTATTGTGTTGTCTATGTTAGTGATTTTTTGTTCTAATGACTCATTTTCTCTTTCGCAGTATTCATTTCTTTTTTTAATTTCCTTTCTCATGGACTGAATTTCCTCTCTTGTTTCTTGTTTAAACTCTTCAGTTTGCTTTTTCAAATCTTTAAGTTCTGATAGTATTTCAGAAAACATACCTTTAATGTCGTCTCTTTGGGGTTTTGCATTGTTTGTGTGTTCTTCTTCTCCCGAGCTTTCTGAGGTTGATATTTTGTTTTTTCTCTCTTTTTGCTTTATGTTTTTAGTTGAGGGCTGTGTTTTGGGTGGCATGTTGTTATATTTGCTAGTTACGTACTGTGATATATTTTACTCCTCTTTTTGGCGCGTGTAGTGTATTAATCTGCTTTGGCTTCATTCACTTCGTTTTTGCTATATAGTTCCTCTCACACTCATTCGTTTCTATTTTAGTGCTAAAATATGTCTATGTATATTGTTAAAAGTCTTCACCCCTTAGTAGCAGGTTGCTGGTTTTCTTGTGTGAGCTGATACTATGCCTGTGCTTTGTGCTGTAAGACGTTCGTTATGCGACGAATGTCCTCTTTCATTGTTGACAAGTCAGCGTCTTGTAACCGGTATGTCTCATTCTCCATACAGAGTTTCTTCTGGTCACATGTTATTTTTGTGGTAAGGAATTCAAACGGTTCTTTGTTGCTGTATGCGATTAGTGGTTTGGTGAGCTTGGTGCTATATAACCTCACTAATCTCCTTCTGTTGTGTGATGTAATTAATTTCAGTTATTTACTTCTTTACCTGCAATTTGGGTGATTCCTGGTTTTCTTTCATTGCGTACGTCTTCCTCGGGTACTTTTTTTTCACTTTTAAGCTGCACTGATATCGTTTTACCGTGTAAAGATCCAAAAACTATTAATAGAGGCAAATAGCGGCACTTCCGACTTTTCCAGAGCGGTTATGGTAGTAGGAAGAAATCCAAAATTTGCTTTTATGTAAGCAAATTTCCCTGCGATTTCACTATCTGCTGGGCCGATAACCTAGATGTTAGGCCCCTTAAAACAACAATTATCATCATCATCATCACTATCTGCGCTGCTTTTATTGATGCGACTTCAGTGCTGTCAAATGAATCCACGATTTGTTTCACCACTCGCTATAATACGTGCAGGCTTCAATCCAGGTTCCCAATCTTGTCAAAACGGGAGAAGGAGGAATTGGAATGTCTGGAGCTTCTAACTTGAAAGTTGAAACTCGAGAGGGTGCCTTCAAGAATACCTTTTTCACCCATCCTATCAATTGGTCAACTTCTGGAAAATGACCGCGAACATCCTCCGCGACTCGGTGTAACGCGTGGGCCAAACAAGTTAAATGCACCATTTTAGAGTAGAGAGCACGAAGCGAATTAGCAGCCTTGACCATGTAGGGGCTGCATCCGTTACTAAGAGCAACACATTGTCATGCCGAATGCCATCAGGCCTCAACAATGCCAACGATTTATCAAGAACTTTGCTGATTGTTGTGCAGTTCACTTTTTGTAAATGCTCACAATAGGGTAGAAAGTGTTCCCCAGGAACATCTTCGTCCAGTGTTCCTACCACCACGTTAGCTGCATATCGTCCTGAAGAGTCTGTCGTCTCGTCCACCGATACCCTTATTTGTTTTGATTTCCAACTCTTTTCCTGATTTCTTCCAAAGTTTTTTTTTTTTTCATAGCATCGTCTAACATAGGTTTTCCTTAACGTAGAAGAATCCGGTATAGATTTTCCCGTTTGCTTCTCTAAGAAATTTTGCAGTTTAGGGTTGTTTAACTTACTCAATGGGATATCGGCACAAAGAAACACTCTACAAGTTCTTCAAAGAATGGTGAAAAGAGGGGCAGATGACCTCGTAGTTCCGCCCCTTAAAACAACAATAACTAACTAACTAACTAACTAACTAATGGTGAAAAGGATGAATGGGTTTCTCCAAGAAGCTTCTGTTGTAGTAATGTTCCTTCATCCTGAAGTCGTTGCAGACCACGTTTGTGTTTCTCACACGATACATGTTGTTCCACCGTAAACCTTTTTACAGCGGCCACTCTCACGTCACAAAGTTTGCAGTAAAGTATTGTCCCGTCAATGGTGAAGACCCTTTCTCCATACTGCGAAACAAATTGTTTTAGTTTAACAGACACACTTTGCTTCACTTTAGGCATATCGTAACTTCGCGTCTAATAGAACAGCACTTCCGGCTCGAAGAAATACCACGAACTCGATGACTCATTGCTAGCTGTAGCCTTCTACCCACGCGAGAGGCAAATGTAATTCCTTGTATGGGCGAGTCCATTACATGCATACTTTTGGGAAAATATAGACTATGTTATGCTTGTATGAAATCAAACAAAATATTCAACACAGAAATTTAGTAAAATACAGAATTAGAATAGCTAAGCATAAAAAATTATCCTTTTTTCTTGAAAATAGTATAAAAATCACCAAAATGACCTAAAATTTCCCAAAAAAATTCCCTATCCCTCAAAAATGGAAAAAAAAAGCAAAAAAATAATAATAATGACCTAACAAATAGACTTCATTGAACTCATTCTTTCACGAAATATATACACACATCAAAAAAAGTTTTGCATCACCTCGGTTCCCAGATCTCCGGCATATAGACGTTGACTGTGTATATTGTATCCAAGATACAGTCCCTTTGACTGTTCATAGATGTCACTAAAACTGCTCAAAGATGTAAACAACCATGCATGAGCAGGGCCTATTAGACGGAGGGGGTACGACAGCCGATCAGTTCCAGTCATTCCACCAGGACGAAGGTACGCTGCTCATGTTGTCTGTAGTTCTACCATGCCTAGAAGGTCAATACCGCAGTTCGATCGCGTCCGCATTGTTACTTTGTGTCAAGAAGGGCTCTCAACAAGGGAAGTTTCCAGGCGTCTCAGAGTGAACCAAAGCGATGTTGTTCGGACATGGAGGAGGTACAGAGATACAGGAACTGTCGATGACAGGCCTCGCTCAGGCCGCCCAAGGGCTACTACTGTAGTGGATGACCGCTACTTACGGATTGCCGCTCGGAGGAACCCTGACAGCAATGCCACCATGTTGAATAATGCGTTTCGTTCAGCCACAGGACGTCGTGTTTCAACTCAAACTGTGCGCAATAGGCTGCATGATGCGCAACTTCACTCCCGACGTCCATGGCGAGGTCCAGCTTTGCAACCCCGACACCATGCAGCGCGGTACAGATGGGCCCAACAACATGCTGAATGGACCCCACGGAATTGGCATCACGTTCTCTTCACCGATGAGTGTCGCATATGCCTTCAACCAGACAATCGTCGGAGACGTGTTTGGAGGCACCCTGGTCAGGCTGAACGTCTTAGACACACTGTCCAGCGAGTGCAGCAAGGTGGTGGTTCCCTGATGTTTTGGGGTGGCATTATGTGGGGCCGACGTACGCCACTGGTGGTCATGGAAGGCTCCGAAACGGCTTTACGATACCTGAATGACATCCTCCGACCCATAGTGCAACCATATCGGCAGAATATTGGAGTGGCATTTGTCTTCATGGACGACAATTCTCGACCTCATCGTGCACATCTTGTGAATGCGTTCCTTCAAGATAACGACATCGCTCGACTACAGTGGCCAGCATGTTCGCCAGACATGAACCCTATCGAACATGCCTGGGATATGTTGAAAAGGGCTGTTTATGGACGTCTTGACCCACCAACCACTCTGAGAGATTTACGCCGAATTGTCGTTGAGGAGTGGGACAATTTGGACCAACAGTGTCTTGATGAACTTGTGGATAGTATGCCACGGCGAATACAGGCATGCATCAATGCAAGAGGACGTGCTACTGGGTATTAGAGGTAGTGGTGTGTACTGCAATCTGGACCACAAATGCTGAAAGTCTAGCTGTATGATGGTACAACATGCAATGTGTGGGTCTCATGAGCAATAAAACGAGCTGAAATGTTGTTTGTGTTGATCTCTATTCCCTTTGTATTTAACGGTTCCGGAACTCTTGGAACCGAGGTGATGCAAAACTTTTTTTGATGTGTGTATATATATTTGAGCAACTTGTCAGTCTTACCAAAAAATAATGCAAAATCATCAGAATCCTAGCCCTAGTGATTACATACACACAGCAAAATAAACAAGTCACTAAATCGCAATATGCAAAACGTTTTTTAATGTGCGTAAATATATTACCGCACAGTCGCTAACTGTGTAGGTAGGGCTCGTACAAAGACAAAGGAACTAGTAAGACAAGTATGTCAGAGAGTGTCTTCACGAGCAATAGAACGGAAATTAAAGAGGAAATGAGAACTCAAACAGAGATAACGACGCAGGACAACGAAGAAGCAGTAAGGTGAAAACATTACCAGTAATGCAATTGAAATGCCAAACGAACCGGAGCAGACAGAAAAAAGAAGGAAAAATCTCCATTTATGATCTAAAAGGATAAAAGAAAGAGTCGTGATAACTGCCGACGACAGATGCAGAATGAAATGTCCAGCAAGAGTATCGATTACTTCCTGTAATCTCTGCCTTCTTCAGCCTCACCCTGCAGCGTAACCTGAGATCTGAGGTTTGACAGCGACCATTTACCCCGGGTAGTCCACACTCCCTCCAGACTACAGTAATGCAGGGACGGTTTGTTATTTCGAGTCCCGGAGCACCTACTCCAATCATTAACCCGAGTAATTATGGTTACACTCTCTGCCACAGTCAGCACAAAACACAGTTTGTTAGACAATTCAGTACAAATCTCAATACAAGAGACTGATTACCTAAATGTCCCAAGTCTCAGAATAAACAAACATCTTCTCCCTTTCCCAACTGCAACCAACTCAAACTAAGGGCTGTTTTGTTTCATTTAGAGGCTTGGATATAACAGTCATCAGCCACGTGGAATTTGTCTGATAACTTGTGGTAATGTGGAGCGTGTTGTTTTCTAAGCTAGAGTTGGATAGGAGGTATCTGTGGCTTCAAGTTAGAAACCATCCGTGCATTTGCCGGGAACAGACATAGGATTTATTTATCGTATGGCTTTTAGTGCCGGGAGTGTCCGAGGACATGTTCGGCTCGCCTGAGTCTGTAGCTGCTTACAGCGGACACCCTTAGGGTGAGCTACAAGTTCCGTTCAATTTCAAGTAGTTCCAACTTTCGCCACCAGATGTCAATGAGACCTAGTGGTGAATGTTAGAACTTTGATAGAGCGTTTCGACGAAATCTAACCTAAAAATTTAGCTTCACACAAGTTTAGTCCGTGGAAGGATCTTTTATATGCCATAACAATATAACATATGACCGCCGGCTTTACTTCCTCTCCGAAGGAAGGCATATGGTACTGAAGGATTTTAACGCTCTTAAAAAATCCGACGAATTCGGCCGGGTTTGAACCCGCTATCTTGGGTACAGCAGTTCAGCATGCTACCGACTACGCCACAGAAGCCGCCAGACATAGGAACCACGGAGAAACCTCTTCTAGGATGGCTGATGTGGCAATCAAATCCATGCTGTACTCATGTTCTCCCCGAGCACTACAAAGGGACCCACTCCATCCCTCAGACCAAAATTATATTTCTTGGCGCAGACCGGTCACAAGCCCAGAACCTCAGGGATGACATCCAATTACGATAACCATAACACCTCGAGGTGGTCAAATATAGATACGTGCACGTCTTATTTTATGGAATAAAATGAACACGAGTCAGTAAAAACAAAAAACTCAATGTATGTTTATAGCTTCTAAAGTAAATTTCCAAAACTGTTAATACACCAGGTGGTAAATTCGTAATCAATAAATGTTATGCACCCTAACCAACTTTACATTTCTCCTACCGGAGCGTCAGCAATATAAATTGTGCCACGGAACTAGCAAAGTGAAAATGAGAAGAGAGCCACGGCCTTAAGTTAGGCAAAATCTAGGCATTCGCCTGGAGTAGAAGTGAAAAAAACACGGAAAGCGCCTTCCATGATGACTGCGGAGGGAATCGAACCCGCCTCTTCTCAGTTTATCATCACGAGCCTGACTGTAATCCGTTCCAGCCCGCACACCAGAATTAACTTTCTTGGCAGAGCCGGGAATCGAACCTGGGCCTCTTTGCTGACAGTTGTTAATTTTTCTTAGTGTGTGGCAATTTTAAATGACGCATCATTCGAGCGAATTTATTTATGTTTCAAATACCAAAAAAGAATGGACTAGGCAGTTTATGTCCCGTGAAGGTTCCGAGCCGATTGTCGTTAAGGGGTCCGACAGCTTTCCTTGTAAGGACATGAGATATAAATGTCGAGTTTTACAGGACGTGAAGCCCGAATGAATGCAATCGGGCGCTAGTTGGCGTGCTATAGAACATTGGCCTAGTTTCTAGTTAAATGGGAAACTACTATTAGACGCCATTCAGTGGATCTAATGGACTATTCTCACACCTCGTTAAAATGAAAATAAACACAGTTAACAGCAGTAGTGCTGCGTCCCCACAGATAACGTGATTGATTAGAGAAAAGGACAGCCAACTCGCAACTGGGGAGATAGTGTCACACCTCCAGCCGGGTCCTGTTTCATAAAGCCCTTACACAGACATAATATTAACAGATATTATTAGTTTTCTGCTTCATAAATTTATGATTTAATAATATTAGTTATTAATTTACAGCTCCAAAATATTATTGCAGGTCATTAATAATATTAGCAAACTGTTTTATAAAGCCGGCCCTGTGGTGCTGGGGTAGCGCGCCTGCCTCTCACCCGGAGGCCCTGGGTTCGATTCCCGGCTTAGCCAGGGATTTTAGAAACTAACGTGAGGGCTGGAACGGGGTGCACTCAGCCTCGTGATGACAATTGAGTAGCTGTCTGACAGAGAGGCAGCGCCCCGGTCACGAAAACCAAGATTAACGGCCGAGGGGACCCGATGTGCTGACCACACGTTACCCCAATATCTACAGGCCAAATATTGTCATCGCGCCAGGTGATGGCAGTTCAACACGCTGTGCGAGGGTGCAGTACGCATGCGCGTTCCGCTTATTCCTAACCTGAATATATCAGCTTCCCGCATGCCAATGGTTGTTATCGCAGCAGACGACACGCAGCCAGTGAAAGAAGGAATGTGATGTGTGAGTGAAGCAAGTAATGACCAACTTTATGTTTTTGGAATGCACGATACGCAGTGAGCGGGAAGACATCCGCAGTTCAAACCCAGCTGCCATCTCCTGGCGCGATATCAATAGCTGGGCAGCGGTCGCCTGGTAGGCCTAGGCCCTTCATGGGCTGTAGTGCCAGGGGTTATAAACTGTTTTATAAACAAGGATGATTATTAACATAGTCTCATATTATTAGGCTTATTTCCATGAGTGTGTTTAGGTAGTAATTCATATCAAGTTATTGGTGAGAAGATCGGGAATTAATTTTTATTTTGTCATATACAGGGTGAATTTTAAGTACTCCGACAAACTGCAGGGAGCGCTTCCTGTCTGGAATTAGAGCAAAAAATTCATATCAACATATGACGGCGAGTGTGCAACGAGCACACAGTACATGGTCCATGTCACAAGACGTGTTCAAAGTGCCTCCATGGGATGCAATGCAAGCTTTCACTCGTCGCATCATGTTCCGGCCTGTAACCGAATAGCGTCGCAGGCTTTGCGGTCACGCTGTTGGAGGGTCTGCACATCGGGAACGGGCGCACCAATTTTCACATGCCCCCCCCCCCCCCCCCAAGTAAAAGCCCAGGGGATTTAGATCCGGCGATCGAGCAGCCCATGCAACAGGCCCTCCGTCTTTTATCGGACGTCTGGAGAAAGTGTTGTTGATGTGTCGGCGAACAACAATTCGGAATCTCGGCTTATTACTAGAATGAAACCTACCGTGGTGGTCGAGAGCGCTGACGCGTTACCTCGTGCCTCGCTGGCATAGGGAGAGCGTGGGTTCGAATCCCACATCAGCCGTCCTGAAAATGGTTTTCGTGGTTTCCCATTTTCACCACCAGGCAAATGCCGGGACGGTTCCTTTAAATAGGTCCACGGCCGATTTCCTTCCAATATCCCTTCCCTGACCCGTCCTGAAAAGAAAAGTACATGGCCATTGGCTGCATTAATAAAATTATTATTACTAGAATGAATACCGGATTATTGCTTCTGTGCACTTTGCTTTGATCTGCTCCAATCGCCCAATTTGCAACACAAACAAGACACACTGTGTTACGAGGGAATGATGTCTACCGTGGTAACGACGCATTTCCGGACATATGTTGATATAGCCTTATTTACTCCATTTCCAGCCAGGAAGCCCTCCCTCCAGTTTGCCGATGTAGCCTACTCAAAATTCACCCTGTGTAATTGAGATACGGTACCGGTAATCTGAGAAATGGATGACTGCTGATTCCAGTAGCCTAGTGATGAAGACCAACATGTGTATATTCATGGAACTAACACATGAGTATAATGAAAGATTTAGGTTAGATTATTGAACATTTGAGTAAGTGCTTGATAGCATCGTACTAAGAGGAATGCAGCCATAACCTCAAATAAGCAGCTTCAGATTGCACTGTACTGGCCTAGATACTGTGTATCTGACATGCATGATGTTTCAAAGGCATTGTGTAGAGTTGTGCACAAAGTTGTGACTGCAATAAATGACACTCTTCTTCAGGACGTTGTACGTTGCCAGCTGATTGCGGTGAAGCAGCTGCACAGTTTGCTGAATTTAAGGATATGTGGTTTGTGGGATAATAGACGGAACATGGATGCAAATTGATGCACCAAGTAGGTATGAACCAGCATTTGTTGATGGACACGGAACTCACTCATTGAATGTAATGCTTCCGCTAGCAGTAGCCTACCTGGAGAAACTGCGCTCAAGTGGCCACGATCTTATTAAGGAATATGATATGGATCAACAAGATTAATACTTGCGACACCTTAAATTCGATCATCTGACAAATATACTAATAATATGAGGAGAAATGTTATCAGTCTTCATGATTCTTTATGAAACAGAATTTGCTAACTAATAAAAATTATTATGAGTGCTAATATTATCAGTCAGTATTATGAAACATTCCCCAGGAGGTCCGGAACCCCTCCACCAAAATGTTCGGACTAATGACCAATAATGTATATCTACCTCTTATTATTCCCGTTTTTTCAACGGAGTCGGAGATGAGATGAACTGAAAGTCTATGTGGCGGGTGGTATTTACAGCCGGATGCCCTTCCTGATGACAACCGTATGAGAAAAGTTAATGAGGGATGAAATGAATGAAACTGGGCAAGGAAGTGGATTGCTTCTGCCCCTTTTAAAATTCTGTATTTTGATCACAATTACTGACGATAATTAGGATGACCCAAACGGTGCCAATAAACACACAGAATGAATGACAGCGTTACCAATCTAATTAGTTTGTTATTCGAGAGTGACGCCCCGCTGATCGCCGCCATGATTGATTGTGCAGTATCGACCCGCGTTAGATAGCAGCCAGACTACTGTACATCGCCAAGCAACAAGTTCTACTGACACGTCACCTACACTTGAGGTAGCAATCCGTCACCAAACAACAAGTTCTACTGATAGGTAATACACTTGAGGTAGCACTCAGTCACATACCTGCCAACTTTCAGAAAGGGCTTTCAGTAAAATTCGCGCGCGCCATGAAATCTAACAAATTTCGACATGCCTCGGCTTGAAATAATAATCCTCCTGGGCTGCAAAATACAGTAATTCATGCTTTGAACAGGACATTTCGATGAAATCTTATCTACTTACATCATACGCCAATTATATGTAGACGAGCATGACCCTCGAAAAGCAGGTGTGGTGAATTGTGGTTTGGAGCATAGATATTACAGGACTTCCTTGAAATATTATACCTAGGTATCACTCACTGGAAATCACTTGCACTTTTAAATTCATAACTACGGCTTCTTTAGCTTCCTGCAAAAAGTCTGGAGAAAAGGTGCTGGCATAACAGGAACCAGAACTCTTGGTCTTCAAAGAAGAAATAGACTCCAGAGATTCATTCAGGACAAAATTCATGTATTTTCTTCACTTCGAAAAATTACGAGTTCAACAGAATTAATATAAAACACTACAGTAACCGATGACATTATGAGGTCTGATTTAATAGCTAAAGTTGTGGCTTGCTTTGCTTTCTTCAGAAAGTCAATAGAGTGTTTGTATAGCATGCTTCAGAACTTCTAGTCTTCAAAATGGAAATGGCTTCCAGAGTTCCATTGGACATCGATGGCCTGAACTGTGTCCTGTTCTTCTTAATCAGGCTAAAAATTCGTTCACGTTCTGTCTTCGCTGTCAAGTACGGAGAAATATCGAGATGTAATACGATCGGCGCTGGTCTCAGCCGTTGGACGAGATTCCCGTAGTTGTCATGATAGAACACGGAGAAAAATCGTGAATGGCGATTTACATAATCGGTGTCACTTTTAGTCGTTCGACGAGATTTCCATTGTCCTTGAGATCGGGCACGGGAAAATATTGCATTAATAGGCAATCGGCGCCGCTTGCTGTCCGTTGGACAAGAATCCAGTTGACCTCGTCATCTAATGCGGCGAAAAATCGCGATGCATCGCAATCGCTGCCGCTCTCGATCGTTTTACGAGATTTACGTTGTCCCCGCGGTCGGACACTGAGAACGCGATAATATTCAATCGGCGCCGCACCCGGCCGTCCTCGTGGTCATAAGTTCGGGATCGGGCACGGGTTTTGTGATTTTACGCAACTAGTGTCGATCTCGGTCCGTTTAACAAGATTCCCGCAAGCAAGTTGTGTGGTCAGCCAGCCGTCTTGAGGATGTGATTTTGGAGATGAATGTTCGAAGTACGTATCGAATTTTACGAATTATTCTGAGAGGATTGCACGAATAATACAAGAGGGCACATTTTCTTTCGAATTCGAATCCCGAATTATACAAGTTTTCGAGATAATCCATTAGATTATATCCGATGGAACCGACGTTCGAAGGGGAAATCGACATATAACGGAATTTCGAAATATTAAATTAAATTTGCGACATCCAGTAGACTACTGTATGTACAAGACTGATGAATTTTTGAAATAAATTTATTTCGACGCCTGTTCGTGATTTTTTTTTTTTCGAAACGGTATCATTTAGTAAGATTGCGACATTAAATTATCTTGTGTAATTCTGGACTTATATTTAAGATAGTCTCCAAATTTACAGGTCAATAACAGAAATGAGAGGTTTCTGTTTTGTTTCGAAAGTTTCCGCGAATAAATGTGTCGCGAAAAGTCAGGTTTCCTAATCTTCTTCTTCATTTCCCGTTTCCAGCTTCCTGGGTCGGGTTGTGAATCAAGGACCTCCAACGTTGCCTGTCTCTCCAGCACTCCTCTCCCCCTTTAAGTACATCTTCAGGTTTTCCTCCCTTCTTCTCCACGCACTCCCACACTGTATCTGCCCATCTCTTTCGGGGCCTTCCGCGCGGTCTCTTCCCCGAAACCTTTTCCAGAAAAGCTTTCTTTGGCACTCTCTCCTCTCCCATTCTCATCATATGTCCATACCACTTTAACTTGGTTGTTTCTATCCTGTCCTGCAGCTTCAAGATTCCTGTCCTCCTTCTTATCTCCTCGTTTCTGATTCTATCTCTTCTGGTCTTCCCTTCTATACCTCTTAGGAATTTCATCTCCGCTGCTTGTATTCTACTCTCCTCTCTTTTTGTAGTGGTCCATGCTCCAGCTGCATATGTTAGTACGGGTCCATAATAGGTTGAATATAATACCTGCTTACATTTCTTTGGGACATCTTGGTTCCATAGAATACCCCTAACACTCTGGTAGAAGCTGTTCGCTTGTTGTATTCTCTTTCCAATTTCCTCAGTAATCTTTCCATCTTCTGTGATCACACTTCCCAAGTACTTGAAACTTTTCACCACGTCTAGAATTTTTCCGTTCACTTCTATCTTTTCTCTTCCCTCCTTACTTCCCCTTGACATTACCACTGTCTTGCTCTTCTCTGTGCTAACTTTCATCCCAAACTTCTCAATCACTTGGTTCCATACATCTACTTGTTTTTGTACTTCCTTTTCATCCTCACCCCATATCACTATATCATCTGCAAACAGCATGGCCTTTATTGCCTCTTGTCCCAATCTCTGTTTAACATTCTTGTGGATTTCATCCATGACTGTGATGAATAGTAAGGGGGACAATACACTTCATTGACGGAGACCCGTTTCCACCTTGAACCATTCTGTTTCTCCTATAGTGGTCTTTACGCTACTGACACAATATTTGTACATAGCTTTCACCATTTGCACTTCTGCACTGTTAACTTGCCTTTTTCTTAATACATCCCACACCACCTGTCTAGGCACACTGTCATAAGCTTTCTCAATATCAATAAAAGTCATCACCATGTCTTTTCCAAACTCCCATCTTTTCTCCATCATATGCCTTAGTGTAAAGATTAGATCAAAAGTTGATCTGTCTCTCCTAAAACCATACTGTTCTTCTTCCATCTCTCCATCTGTCTGCCTCCTCAGTCTACCTTCCAATACTCTCTCAAAGATCTTGGCTACATGGGCAATAAGGGTGATCCCTCTGTAATTGTTACATTCCTTTTTGTCACCTTTCTTAAAAAGTGGGATAATTAAACCCTTTCCCCATTCTTCTGGGATCTCTTTCTTCATCCAAATTATTCTAAATAATTTATACAGCCACTGCAACCCTACTGGTCCTGCTGCTTTTATCATTTCTGTGGTCACCTCATCCACTCCAGGTGCTTTGCCACTCTTCATCTTCTTTATGGCTTCCTCTATTTCTAGCATAGATATCTCCTTTTCTTGTTCTTCTTCTTCCTCCATTGTTCCTTCTTGTTCCCTTTCTTCATCCAGTTCAATGTGTTTAACATTCAGTAGCTTTGAAAAGTATTCTTCCCATCTTTTCAATATACCATCTCTTTCATACAATATCTGTCCCGCTTCAGTTTTTACAAATTTTGTGTTTTCCCTACCTTTCACACTGTTTTTTTACTAGCCCATATAGAACCTTTTTACTTCCTTTGATATCCTCCTCTAGAGTTTCAGTGAAACTTTCCCAGCTTTTCCTTTTTTCTTCTTGTACAATCTTTTGACATGCCTTCTTGGCTTCTCTATATTTTTGCCATTTCTCTGCATCTTTGCTGCATATCCACTTTCTCCATGCCATTTGTTTTTCTTTAACTGCTTCCTTTACCCTGTTGTTCCACCAAGGAGTCTCCCTTTCCTTTTTCCTCCCTGATAATCTTCCACAAGTGTTTACTGCACACTTCACAAATCCATTCTTAAAACATGTCCATTCCATTTCTATGCTTTTTGCTTCATCTTTGGGAATTTCCTGTTTTAGTTCCTCTTGAAACTTTTCCATTACCTCCTTCTCTTTTAGTTTCCATACCTTTATTTTTCTTTCCCTTTTTTCTACTAGTTTTGTGATTTTACCAAGCCTTACTTTGGCTATCACCACTTTGTGGTCTCCTTCAAAATCTCCTCTGGGCATAGCTGTCACATCTACTAACTGTCTTTGTTTATCCTTTTCCACCAAAATAAGGTCAATCATTGTCTTTGTCTTCCTGTCTCCCCATCCATACCTAGTTATTTTTTGCGAGTTCTTTTTCCTAAACCACGTATTTCCAACAGTTAAACCATTCCTCCTACAGAAATCTACTAACAGGTCTCCTTCTTCATCCTGATTTCCATAGCTAAACGGGCCAATAATCTCTTCTTTTCCCTGTCTATCTGTTCCCACATGTGCATTCATGTCTCCCATTATTATCACTTCTTTGTCTTCTATACACTTTTCCAGCTCTTCTAGAAACTCTTCTAGACATTCATCTACCTTCCCTGTTTGGGGAGCATAAACCTGTATAAAATCTTTTGTACCACTCTCAAGTCCAAGCCTGACTTTGATAATCCGGTCACTAATCGGGTCAATTTTTTCAACATACTGGTCTAGGTCCTCTCTCAATATGACACCAACGCCATTCGTTGCCTTCTGTCCTCCACTCCAATATAATCTGTACCCTTTCCCTTTCTTCACTTCTTTTCGCCTTTTCCCTTTCCATTTCGTTTCACTCACTCCCAGCATCGCTATATCTTTCTTCTCCATATAATCAACCAGCTCTTCTACCTTTCTATTGAGTGTCATGACATTAATGAAACCAACCTTCGTTACGTCTGGTAGCCTACTTCTCACAGCTCCCCCAGGACACCGGGAGCTGCGCGTCGCCTCCGGGGGACGCCCTAGCTGTTTCCGAGGCCTCAATTCACAAACTTTCATAATATAGGCTATTTGTTCGATGGGCTCGCCACACCCAAAGGCATTTTATAACCTACTGCCAGGTTTTTACTTTAGACCGCCCCTAACATGGGGAACAGACGCCTTTTGCAGCCGCTCCTCTGGAGTACAGACGCTGCTGGTGACAGTTCTTCCGCCTTCTCTGCCGTTGGGACACTTGTTCCTCATCCGCCTTCAAAGCCGTTCACTGCTACCTACACAAGCTGAGGAAAAATTCCCCTTCTCATTTAATCCCCAGAAGGGAGGGTTGCCTCGTCTGCCAGCTTTGCCGTACCGAAGTCACCTCCTCCGCCGCCGCTGCCATTAAGGACTTCACCCGTAACCCTGGGCATGGGTTCCGTGCTATACCCCACGGGACTGGGTCCTTGCCTGAACTCCGCCATCCTATCACTCCGACCTACTGAAGTGTAGGATGCCCACCCCCGTGACGTGGACACGCCAGGCAAGAATTACTCAAGTGGAGAATAGGGAAGGTGACCCTATCTCCCTTGAGCCGGGTTAATGGTTGCGTATGGTGCCACAACCAAAGGCTCAGGTTTCCTAATAACAAAGAAAAATATTTCACACAAAACTAAAAACTCTTCTTGATGCCGAAAATATACGTTAAACCTATGTATACCACTCAAGGTATCCTCAGTACCGGTATGCATTTCCTTGAGGGCGGGCACGGGGAAATAATAGCTTACCCAATCGACACCGCTTGCGTGAAACTTGCTCCATCGCAATATGTGAGACTACCGAGCTCAGCGAATTTTCGTTACCTCCAAATATCCAGACAAAAATTAGCTACTTTTCGTTACCGGTAGACACCGTGGTAATTCACATGTTATTCCGTAACTACAATACGACCTACGCTTTGTAATTCGTGGTGAAGAAGAAAACAATTTTTATACAGAACTGTAAAGGTTTTCGAACTAATCAACGCATTAAAGAACAAGCAAACTGTTATTCCAGAGCTCTAATTCAACACAAACTAATCCATATCTATCAACTAGGATTCAGACATATCAGGACGCATCTCTTATTCCCAGTTGAACGATCGGATGAATATAGTTCAGAGCGATGTATCGAATGTGCGCAGGTCACACAGCAATGTATCGGCGGCATGCGGAAGCTTGTTCTGGCGCGAATTTTAAGAAGAAGATTTTGGTACGTAAATCCGTAAACTATTCTAGTTCATCCGTAAA
The DNA here is from genome assembly GCA_946902985.2 of Meconema thalassinum. NCBI lineage: Eukaryota > Metazoa > Arthropoda > Insecta > Orthoptera > Tettigoniidae > Meconema > Meconema thalassinum. Next base: position 241,199,529 of record OX336391.1, read on the forward strand.
ACCGTAAAACACACTGCCTTTCCGTAAATTTTACGGGAAACCCGTAAAAGTTGGCATGTATGCGTCACCTAGCAACTGTACCGGGAGCAGTGGCTACGCTGGCTAAAGTGCACCGTTAGGTCATGGGGCCAAGCTCTCTGCTGGCACGGTAGACGCGTGGGTTCAAGCCCCACCGTCGGCCGTCCTCGAGATGGTTTTCCGTGGTTTCCCATTTTCAACAATAGGAAAATGTTGGGACGGTACCTTCTGATAGGTCACCGCTGCTTTCTTCCGCATCCTTGCCCAGATTCATTCATCTTCATCCATTCCATCTCTCATTCCGACGCACAGGCCTCCCACGGGCGTCAAATAGAAAGACCTGCACTCGGCCTCTCAAGAGGCCACACGACAACAACAACAAAAACTAGCAACTAGCTCATCAGGAAGAAATTTAAAAATCGGGCTGTTTCAGGTCTCAAAGTGAACATAGCTTTTAATGTAGAACTAAGAATACGACCCTGTGTATTTCCCATCCACTTTAAAGGATGGGGGTACAGATTGTTCTTCCGTAGCAGGTTGCCTCCCTTGTAGGAAATCACTCCACTAGCATTCAGGCAGGTGCAGCACTTCAAGCACAATGGTTCTCCTGTCCATTTTAGTCGTATTGTCCGTCCACACCTGAATATGCGGTATGCTACTCAATTGCTTGGCCTCCATACTCACCGGACTTAAACCCGTTATATTTCTTGTGTGGGTGCATTTAAAGTCGATGGTGTACTCGACTGCCGTAGCGATACTTCATACACACATTCAGGATGTCTACCAAAACCAACTATGAGATTTCCCTGATTTTTCCAGGATAAATCAGAAAATTCCCTGAGTAACAGTAACGGCCATAATAAATACAGTATATAAAACAGAGTTTGTACTTAAAGAGCATTTCAAAAAGTGCTTGAACGATAAAGGGTAGCATGACGAAGTTGAAAAGGCAGAAACATATTTTTTTTCTATATTTTGCCAATTTCTACATTTTTTATGTAGAAAAACTATTATTGTACTTTCGAGTATTGAATGTAGCTCGTCAATAGTAATTCTCTCAAAAGTTGCTCATTTATATACAAATACACAGTCTACACATGAAATGTTTGTGCTCTATGTTGCAAGAAATGAGAGCTTACTGATTTAACATCTACAACAATCACTAGAATATACGTACTTTTCCCCCTTCAAAATTTAATTTCTTAATTTCCAATAATTCAAGGTTCGATCTTGTAAAACTAAAATTCGCTGAGTATCATTAAAATACCCTGATAATTCCCTGAGTTTTGCAGGATTTAAAAATTCTTTGAGTATTCCCTGTTTTCCATGTTTTCCAGAGAAGTAAACACCCTGCAAATTATGCAGGGGTATCAAATAATAAGCACAACACTATATATTTCTGAGTGTGTTTGTTCCTTAATGCGACTATGAGCAGAAGCCTTCATTGGGGCAGAAGATGGGTAAGATACTGAACATGGTTCACAATAGTAAAACTCCAATTTGTCCTTCAAGCAAGCAACTCAATTTGGAAATCATCCTTTAATGTAATAGTTCATGACACTATCTTCTCGTTGTCTGTGGATCACTATTAGTCTACATTTTCATCCGATTGCCGACTCGAAACCGGTTCATCACATATTATTCTTATTTATTAATCGTATGACTGTTAGTGCCGGGAGTGTCGGAGGACATGTTCGGCTCGCCAGAGGCTGTAACTGCTTCAAGCGGACACCCATAGTGTGAGCTACAAGTTCCGTTCAATTCCAAGTAGTTCCAACTTTCGCTACCAGATGTCACTGATACCTAGTGGTGAGCGTTGGAACTTTGATAGAGCGTTCCACAACTGAATCTTATTGTTGGTGCATTTACTTTTCCAAACGTAAAGGACACACAACGTTTCCTACGAGGTGTCGGCATGATGACACACGGTAGACTGATGTTTATTCGCCGGAAACCAACCATATCCGGTCGATTAGATTAGCAGTTTGTCTTTTCTACCACTACGTGCGCTAGTGTGAGTCTATGCAGAGTTTCACCTAAGCCTTTACAACTAGTTTCGGTGTGAAGATTGTACAAACAATTAGAAAATGCCTGAAGGTATTGAACCAATGAATGCATTAAAGAAAGAATTACGTAAATAAGTTAATTTGGTTAGGATTTGGCTCAAAAAGAAAACTAGTAAATAAACAAGCGATTATAGGCTGTTATTCCGAAACTGCATTTAGGCCAGAAATTATTTTCGAAATTTGGTATTTTAGTTGGAGACTGACAATTTGAAACCTTTCCGGGCCTTTTATCCCTTCAACGTTTGGCACAATTGAGGAAATTGCTTAATTTTCCTTTCATTTTCTAAGATGTTTTCAACATACCATAAATTGGAGCTGAAAATGTCCTAAGTGAACTACTTTCGTGTCTGATGCCTCAATAAATATGCATTTTTCGGAGCCGTGTTTATTAACAATATTAACACTTTGCATGTGTGGTTTCTAAGCCGGATATTAATGAAACACATTTGGACCGTTGGTGTAATTGTAGTTGTTGATTCATTCAGAGGCTTTGTGAAATAGTTGGCGTATAGCTCCATGTATAGGCCCATATGTCTGATTTATTATTTATCTATTTATCGTATGGCTTTTAGTGCCGGGAGTGTCCGAGGACATGTTCGGCTCGCCTGAGGCTGTAGCTGCTTCAGGCGGACACCACAAGGCTGAGCTACAAATTCCGTTCAATTTCAAGTAGTTCCAACTTTCGCTACCAGATATCAATGATACCTAGTGGCGAACGTTGGAACTTTGATAGAGCGTTACAATGAAATCTAACCTAGAAATTTGGCTCCACACAAGTTTAGTCTGTGGAAGGATCTTTAACATGCCATAAATCTATGACATGGGACCGCCGGCTTTACTTCCCCTACGAAGGAAGGCATAATGAAGGAGTTTAACGCTCTTAAAAAATCCGACGACTTAGGCCGGGTTTGAACCCGCTATCTTGGGCACAGCAGTTCAGCATGCTACCAACTACGCCTGTGTCATAGTAATGGCTGTATTAGTGTGTGTATTTGTAATTTCGGCTAGGATATGGGTGGGCGGTGGCCATGGCCTTCATTTAGGTACCAGCCCGGCTTTCGCCTGGATTAAAAGTGGGATACCACGGAAAACCACTTTCAAGTCGGCTGAGGTAGAAATCTCGCCCACCTCTTATTAGTTCTGCCACACAAGGATGAGTAAATCCTATTTCAGCCATCAGGCTAGAATTAAATTTCTTGGCAGAGTCGGTAATCGAACCCTGAACTCCACGGCGACAGCCAAGAATGCAAGTCATTACACCACAGATAGGAGAATAATGGACCTCTATATAGTATAAAACAAAGTCCCCGATTCTTGGATGTAACGGATAATCTGGACAACCACTGGATGAATGGATTTTGATACGGTTTTCACCATTCTGTAAAGGATTTCTCGAGCAAGGTTTCTGTAGAAAAACATTCATTTATGACGAAAGGAATTTTAGCAGTAACGATTTCAGTAAATCGAGTCAAAGAAATACTTGGCCTCCGTGGGCCTTTTAAGCTTACGCTGGGTAAACCGTTAAAAATATTGTTACGTGCCACCCCCCCTAGTGGCACTTTTGTTAACTGGATTACGGTGGGTTTAAGCACAATACAGGTTGTTCCTTTAAATGAAATAATTAACTTTATTGCGGCCAGAACATACACCACTCATCAGCAAATACAAACAATTGGAACCTTACTCCAGTTTCCTCAAGTCTCTTCCTTGAGCGCTTTTGGCCCTTTCACTTGTCAACAGACCACAGAAGTTAATCCGTCCTAATGAGTACGGTGGCCTTGACAGAAACTACCTGCTCCTCTCACATATGTACACCGACTACAGTTATTTACGATCACTTGCTGCAGGCTGTTCACAAGCTGGGAGAAACAATGTCACTGGATTTCGTAACTCGCACGGCACTTCGTCACCACACTTCTGTCGCTCGGGAAAACACGCACTAGCTCAGAAACACCCACCCACTGAAAGCTCAGTCCCCTCACTTTGAGGCCGCTTATATAGCAGGCTGGTGACTCAATGAATTCTAGAATCGTCCAGGTCACACGGCTTCTAGAGATTTCCTACACTGGCTGGGTCTCGAATATTCTGGACCATCCCTTTGTCCTAGTAGGCCTGTTGCATAAGGCGCACGCAATACACGAGGCAGGGCACAGCCCAGCCCTGGGGCAGTTGTGACTCATGCGGCGAGCGATGACACAAACTCACAGCCGTAACACCACCACCCCCCCCCCCCCCTCCTAAAAAGGCTGATCGTCCCGATCAATCATTGGTCCGTCTGTGTCCCTCCGTAGGCTGCCAGGCGATCTCGATGCACGATCTTCATCTTCGCCCTCGGGCTCCGCTGGATCCTGTAGACGTCATCGTTGATCCGTTTCACGACTCGGTACGGGCCCTCCCAGGACTTCTGCAGTTTGGGTGACAGGCCTTTCTTCCGTAATGGGTTGATGAGCCATACCAGGTCGTCCTCGTGGAATCCGCCGGCATCCGTCTGCTGGTCGTATCGGGTCTTCATTCGGTCGGTCTCGATCCGCAGTTTCCTCCTCGCGAACGCGTGCACGTCCTCCAGTTGGTCGACCAGTTCTTGACAATACTGGCTTACCGGGATCGGATCATTCCCAGGTCGGCCGAAGGCAAGATCGACAGGTAGACGGAGCTCCCTCCCAAACATGGCCCGGGCTGGTGCGCACCCGGTGGCTTCATGCACGGCGGCGCGGTAGGCCAGGAGAAATAGTGGAAGATGTTTGTCCCAATCACTCTGGTGCTCGCTGACGACTATTCGGAGATGGTTCTCGATGGTGCGATTGAATCGCTCTACCATCCCGTCGGACTGAGGGTGTAGCGGCGTTGTCCTTGTCTTCCGGATTCCCAGCAGCTGGCATAGGTTCTGGAACACCTGCGACTCGAAGTTCCTCCCTTGGTCGGAGTGCAGCTCCAGGGGTACTCCGTACCGGCTGACGAATTCCTTCACCAGGGTCTCTGCAATCGTCGCGGCTTCTTGGTTAGGGAGCGCATACGCCTCCGGCCATTTGGTAAAGTAGTCGCTGACGACTAATATGTAGCGGTTCCCTGCCTCGCTTAACGGCAATGGCCCAGCAACATCGATGGCCACTCTCTCCATGGGGCCGCCCACGTTGTAGGTCTTCAGTGGACCCCGTCGTCTTCGTCCTGGGCCCTTGCTGGCTGCGCAATCGTGGCACCTCGCGCAGTGGTTCTCCACGTCTGTTCGGCATCCGATCCAGTAGAACCGCGCTGTCAGCTTCTCCAGGGTCTTCTTTATCCCTAGGTGTCCACCAGATGATCCTCCATGAACTTCCTTCAGGACTTCCTCCGTCATAGCCTTTGGAACGACGACTTGCTCTCGAGATGTCTTCCCGTCGGTGTTCTCCCAGGTACGGCAGATGAGGCCATCCCTTACAATCAGCGAGTCCCACTGTGCCCACTAGGACTTAAACTTTGGGCTGCAGTCACTCACAATGTTCCACCCGGGTCTGGGGACACAGGCCCTCTTCCATTCGGCTATCAGTCCCAGGTCATCATCTTCTACTTGTGCCCGCGTGAAAGATTCGCGGCTCCAGCTCCCTTGAAGTTCCACGGTAGTCCTTCGGCACTGTAGCCCGGTGTTCTCCTCCCTTCGGGCACAGAAGGTGCAGTCTTCGGGGCACGGTCTTCGTGACAGGGCGTCGGCGTTAGAATGCAGTTGGCCTTTCCTGTGCTGAATCTCAAAGTTGTAATGTTGAAGCCTCTCTAACCACCGCGCGAGTTGACCCTCGGGCAACTTGAAGTTCAGGAGCCACCGCAGGGATGCATGGTCGGTCCTGATGAGAAATTCTTGCCCGTACAGGTACTTGTGGAAGTGTTCAATGGTCTTCACGATGGCGAGCAGCTCCTTCCTGGTGACGCAGTAGATCCTTTCTGGCTTTGACAAGGCCTTGCTGAAGTAGGCCACTACTCTCTCCTCGCCGTCCACTACTTGCGACAGGATTCCCCCTATGCCAAAGTCGCTGGCATCGGTATCGACAATGAACCTTGTTCCAGGTCTGGGGTAGGCCAGAATAGGCGCGGTGCACAGAGCCTGCTTGAGTTGTTCGAAGGCACTGTGGCATTCTGCTGTCCACGTGAAGAGTTGGTCCTTCTCAGTCAGTCGATGTAAAGGTTTGGCGATGTCGGCGAATCCTCTCACGAAGAGACGGTAATAAATGCAGAGTCCCAGGAAGCTTCGTAGTTGGGACTTGTCCTTCGGAACTGGCCACTCCCTCACAGCTGCGGTCTTCTCTGGGTCGGTGCGCACCCCTTCCTCGGAGACGATATGCCCAAGGTACTGGACCCGCTTCTGGAAGAGCTGACACTTCTTGGGGCTCAACTTCAGCTGGGCAGCCCGTAGCTTCAACAGGATCTCCTTCAGGTTGCTGTAGTGCTCCTCGAAGCTTCTCCCCAGAACGATGACGTCGTCTAGGTAGACCAGGCAGGTCTTCCAGTGTAGTCCCCTCAGAATGGACTCCATTAGCCTTTCGAAGGTCGCAGGGGCGTTGCACAGACCGAATGGCATGACGGTGAACTGCCAGAGCCCGCTGTCCACAGAGAACGCAGTTTTCTCGCGGTCCTTAGGGTGGACCTCCACCTGCCAGTAGCCACTCTTCAAATCCAAGGTGGAGAACCATCTCGACCCTGATATGGTGTCCAGGGTGTCGTCGATCCGGGGTAGAGGGTAGCTGTCCTTCTTTGTGACGTCATTCACCCGCCTGTAGTCCACGCAGAACCTGGTGGAAACGTCCTTCTTCTTCACAAGCACGACCGGAGAACACCAAGGACTATGTGATGGCTCGATCACCCCTTGCTCCTTCATCTCTTCTACCATACGGTCGACTTCGGCTTGCTTGGCGAGCGGGACACGCCGGAATGGGGCCCTAATCGGTACGCTGTCCCCAAAGTCGATTCTGTGCTGGACCAAGCTTGTCCTGCCGAATTCTTTGCTCCCCACGGAGAAGACATCCTGGAATTCGTGTAGCAGGTCCCGAAGTTGGCGTGATTGTTCCTCGTCTAAATGGTCCTGGGATCCTTGGTACAGCTTCTGTAGTTCTTCTGGCAGGGCGCGTCTTCTTCGGTTGTCCGTCTGCAGGTGTCCGTCCGTCGTGTCTGTGACGCGGGAAATCCAGGTAACGGGCTCGCAGACTCCTAGGTTGGTGTCCCGGTGAACCGTAATATCGAAGTCGTTCAGGTTGGACAGGCGGACGTACGGCCGAGACGTCGTGTTGATGAGAGTATTGGCAACTAGCAATCCTTTTGTTTGGATGCCCTCATATTTTGGCACGATGACAGCCGCCACTCCCTCAGCAGTTCCGTCGACAATTATGGCGGCGCTGACCTCCGTCCTGGCAGGAACGATGACGTCCTCTCTCAACCTTACCCGTCGTGCGGTAACGGCTTCGTGTGCTGGCTGCAAAGCAAGTTCCTCACCTCCGAAGTGCAGAGTGTTGGTACTCAAGTCCAAGATGATGTTGTTCTGGTCCAGGAAGTCCAGTCCGATGAACACTTCACTTGACACGTCAGCCACAAGCACTGGATGATTTATCGCCCGTCGACCAATGACGAACTCCAGTAATGCTTCGCCATGTACCGGTGCGGTCTCTCCGGTCGCGGTTATTAGCCTGAGGTTCCTTTGTGTGGGTTGCACTCTCCACTTCGGGATCACGGTGGGACTGACGATGGTCCTCGATGCTCCCGTGTCGATTAGCATGGGCCAGCTCTCTCCGTTGACGACTCCGTCGACCATCAGGCTGCTATTATCCCTCCGTAACTGCGTCACACGCACATGGACTGCCGGGGCTTGACGACTGTCACAAGCCAACCTTTGCCCCCCGAGGCTGGCTGATACTTGCTTTCCTGGGCCGCGCGGTTTCCCTACGACTGACTGTCCCGACGGAAACCCTTGGCGGCGGCGATCACCACAGTCCTTGCTCAGGTGGCCTCTCTTACGGCAGGTCCAGCAGGTCGGTAGTCCTCTTCCGGGCCGCCTCTCCGGATGTCCTTCGGCTACGTTTTTGTTGGTGGTACTGCGACCCTTGAAGAACCGGCCTAGCGCCTCCATCAGTTCATCGGCCAGGGGCTTGGTCTTGCCGGCTTTGGCTGGTTCGTCGACGTCCACCTGAAGCACCCGTGCGCGCATTCTAGATACCTGCTTTGCCGTCTGGAACTCAAGTGCGTGGCTCAGCGCATCTGCCAGGGTCTTATTGCGCGCGAGTCGCAGCGCCTGTTGAGTGTCCGAGTCCCGTAGCCCATCGGTGAAGGTCTGCGTCGCAATCTGTTCCAGAAAGTCGGCCGGCGCTGTTGGATAGGCGAGCCTTACGAGGCGTGCGATGTCCATCTCGAACTCCTGCAGGGTTTCCGCGTTCGTCTGTACCCGGGTCCGGAGCTGCATCTGGTAGGCCTGCTGAAGGTGGCTATCTCCATATCGGGACTCCATTTGGTCGATCAGCGAAGCGTAGTCCTGGGATCCAGTCGGGATGGCCTGAAGGACGTTAAGGGCGTCACCTCTCAGCGCTACAATGAGAGCTGTAGCCTTTTCTGTGTTGTTCCAGTTATTTATGGAACAGGCCGCCTCGAACTGACGTAAGTAGTTGCTCCACGGGACCTTTCCGTCGAAGGTTGGGGGCGTCACTCTGCTCTGTCCCGTTCCTGATGTCCCCGGTGTACCTGTGGGCGGGCGTCGGCGCAGCTCGGCAACTTCCTCTTGAAGAGCGTTGAATTTCTCTTCCACCCCCGTGATTGGGCGTTGGCGCAGTTCGGCAACTTCCTCTTGCAGGGCATTGACTCTCTCATCCACCCCGGTCGGCGGGCGTCGGCGCAGCTCGGCGACTTCCTCTTGTAGGGCTTTGAATCTATCTTCCATCCCTGTCGGCGGGTGTCGGCGCAGCTCAGCAAATTCCTTTTGTAGAGCGTTGAATCTCTCTTCCACCCCCGTCAGCGGGCGTCGGCGTAGCTCGGCAACTTCTTATTTTAAGGCGTCGAACTTCTTTTCCACTGCCGTGACTTCCTCACGCAGACCCAGTTCTAATTTCTTCAGGTCCTGTGCTAACTTATTCTGCCCGTCTTCCATCTTCTTCTGGCCGTCCTCTATCTTCTTGGTTAAATTCTTCTGGCCATTTTCTAATTTAGCAGTTAGGTCCTCGGCCAACTTCTTCTGGCCGTCCTCCATCTTCTTCTGGCTCTTCCTCCATCTTCTTCAGGTCCTCCGCTAACTTATTTTGACCGTCTTCCATCTTCTTCTGGCCGTCTTCTAATTTGGCAGTTAGGTCCTTGGTTAAATTCTTCTGGCCGTCCTCCATCTTCTTCTGGCCGTCTTCTAATTTGGCAGTTAGGTCCTTGGTTAAATTCTTCTGGCCGTCCTCCATCTTGGTTTCCATGCCATTTAACTTTTCTAGCAATGCTGCCAATTGCGCCTCCATTTTAGTTGTTTGTCTTGTAAAGGGCATGCACTCGCAGGAAAATTAGAGAAAATGACCTGCTCGGGTTTTGAAACCAGGACCGTCAGGTGTTGTGCTTGAGTTCGTAATCCGGCTTCTGACACCAGTTGTAACGTGCCACCCCCCTAGTGGCACTTTTGTTAACTGGATTACGGTGGGTTTAAGCACAACACAGGTTGTTTCTTTAAATGAAATAATTAACTTTATTGCGGCCAGAACATACACCACTCATCAGCAAATACAAACAATTGGAACCTTACTCCAGTTTCCTGAAGTCTCTTCCTTGAGCGCTTTTGGCCCTTTCACTTGTCAACAGACCACAGAAGTTAATCCGTCCTAATGAGTACGGTGGCCTTGACAGAAACTACCTGCTCCTCTCACTTATGTACACCGACTACAGTTATTTACGATCACTTGCTGCAGGCTGTTCACAAGCTGGGAGAAACAATGTCACTGGATTTCGTAACTTCACGGCACTTCGTCACCACACTTCTGTCGCTCGGGAAAACACGCACTAGCTCAGAAACACACACCCACTGAAAGCTCAGTCCCCTCACTTTGAGGCCGCTTATATAGCAGGCTGGTGACTCAATGAATTCTAGAATCGTCCAGGTCACACGGCTTCTAGAGATTTCCTTCACTGGCTGGGTCACGAATATTCTGGACCATCCCTTTGTCCTAGTAGGCCTGTTGCATAAGGCGCACGCAATACACGAGGCAGGGCACAGCCCAGCCCTGGGGCAGTTGTGACTCATGCGGCGAGCGATGACACAAACTCACAGCCGTAATAATATCTATATACTATGAGTGTAAGAATTGTTCAGCATGAAAAGTTCTACAAAGTCCGGGACAGTATATCTCTATCTTTAACACATCGCCCACTACAAGTGCTTTTACGTTTTCATTTCTTCCAACGAGCTCGAAACAGTGGAAATTTAAATTACTAGCTTCGGAGCGAGTTTACGAACTAGCGAGTGAGCCTATCACCCCAGCTTCGGCCAGCATCCAACTGTCGAGTCGAGTCGAGTTAAGACTTGAGAGAAGAGTACCGTATACGTGAAGTTCGCTGTTCACCTCGGCTTTTCTGAATTGCGTCTGGGACCTGCCGTCAGTGCGCGGATTGCTAGTACGTAGATCAAGCACAAATGGTGTTGTTACATTTTACGGGCGTAAACATCCTGATCATTAAGCCCCGTGTAATCGTGTGTGTAAACAGAATGAGTTATGAGCATTATTTAATCCACCTTGGCAATACTATTTATATTATAATAATTATGGTTTTGACAAGGTGGATCAGAGAATACAAATTATTACCAGTAGACAATACGGATCAACCCTTACCAAACCAAGATGGTAAACATACACGCATTTTTATATACTTAGAATTAGTCTGATAACCTGTGTTATTGTGATGTCTGTAATGCTAGCTCAGAGTGACCGCTGGTTACCTAAGATTATTTTCCCTGTGTTTTCCCTGCATTTTCCATGTTTTATTATAATTTTTCCCTGTGTTAAATTCAACCTTTTATTAACACATATACTTTTATAAGGATAAGGAAAGCCAATATGCCATCCTGTTGGAAGCCTTTATAGGGAGGTTATGGCTGCTTGAGCTCTTAGTTCTCGCAGTTAACAGGTGCAGGTGCGCTTCATAAAAAGGGAGGTAGCGCGAAGTTCGCTACTCCTGATGAGCCAGCTCGGTGTCCTAGGCGAAACCCCACATACGACACGGCACAAACCTAGAAAAATTGCTGAGTTGTATGGTATCTTCTCCACCTGCATACTGAATTCCATTCCATGCTCTTCTCATCGCTATGAGAGTTTCCTCGTGAATGTTTTCCACTAACATTTCTTTGATAATGGAAAAAAAAAACTTCCACAAAGGCGTTACCATGAGAAAATATGAGGATGATTTTTATCATCTGCCACACACCTTTATATTCTTCCAAGCCCTTCACCTGTTTAGTATAAAAATGATCCAGGCGAGATTTACTCCTATCAAATTGTTCAAGCTCAGTCTTGTTCACACGGGATATAAAACGACCGAACTGAAGTATGGCTCGATCTGACTTAAGCGCAGTCACATGCTGGCTGGTGATCCGTGCTTTGTGAATTTTTCCTGTCATGAGGCTTGCCCATGTTGCCCAAGCAATCTGTTTTTTGCATTCTTGGGAACTTCTTCTAACCAAGGTTGAAAATCTGGGTACTTTGACGGTTGTAGCTATTCTGGATTAAATGTCCATGATCCCTCCATGATCTTAAAAAAAAAAAAATGTTATTTGTTGATGAGTGAATTTTAGGTTAAGTAAACCATTGTCGTTGCAGTATTTGTTTGGTTGGTTCCTCAGTTTAGGGGCTACGACAATGCTGTCATGTAGCCCCGTGCACTTTGGGTGTGTGTAGAATCTGTCTGATAACCGGTGTTAATTGTGATGGCTGTATTAGTGTGTGTAATCTGTTTTTAATTCAAGTAAGAACTGCATACATTCAATTTTCAAGTAGTTCCTACTTTTGCTACCAAATATCACCGTCAACGACAACTAGTTCTGAATCAGTTACTAGGTGCCACTGCAGTTGGAACCTAAGAGCGTTAGTCAAATCTAACCTATAATTTAGCTTCACACAAGTGTAATTAGTTAGTTAGTTAGTTATTGTTGTTTTAAGGGGAGGAACTACGAGGTCATCTGCCCCTCTTAACACAGATTAAAGAATACAAATTTTGAATTGAATTTAAAATTTTGAGGTGGACATCTAAATTTAAAAAAGACCAAAAATTAATAAAACAAAAACAAACAATTAAATAAAAAATAAAAATTATAAAAATAAACAAAAATTACGGAAAAAACAAAAACATTATCATTCAAAAACGAACAAGTCGTTGAGTCAATGTTCACTGGAAAATTTAGATTGCTGGCCCTAACCCACTCTCACTTATAAAGCGGATAACGCGATCAGCAGCCACCGCGTCATCGGCTAATATAAGTTTGAGTGTCGTCTGCAAACCAAGGTTTCTTCGTAAGTCAGCAAGATCCACACACTGGGTGAAAATGTGGGCCACGGTGAATATGGCTCCACAGGTACAAAGTGGGGGGTCTTCCCTTCTCATTAGGTAAGAGTGAGTGGAACTTGTATGACCTATCCTTAGCCTACACAAAATGACGGACTCTCTGCGGGCCCGGAAGGAGCTCCGCCACACGCGAGTAGTTCCCGTGATCGCTCTCCGTTTACTGGGCAGTGGGTCAGCTAGCCACTGACTCTCCCAAAAAGCCAGAACTTGTAGGCGTAACTGAGAGCGAATATCTCTAGCGGGTACCTCCATTGGTCGAGGTGGTAGTGATACCGCCACTTTTGCAGCTTGATCTGCTAACTCATTTCCCGCAATTCCCATGTGGCTTGGAAGCCACAGAAAGGTTATTCGAGTGTCAGCGTGGCACAGCCCGGCTAGTAGGTCGTGGATTCGCTGCACTAGGGGGTGTTGCGGGAAACATGTAGCAATTGACTGCAACGAACTCAAAGAGTCGGTACACACGAGAAAGTGGATTCGTGCATCCTGTAGTGCAAACTGCAGAGCTTCATAGATGGCAACGAGCTCTGCAGTAAACACACTACAGGCCTCAGGCAAAGAGATCTTGGTATTTGCACCATCAATAACGTAAGCATAACCCACTTTCTCGTCCACCTTCGAACCATCCGTGTATAGAATGCCAGCGTCCGGAAATTGGTGAACTATGCTGTGGAACTGCCTCCGGTAAACGGACGCATCCGTGTTCACCTTAGGACCTTGGTGAAGATCTAACCGAATTTCCGGACGCGGGACTTGCCACGGAGGCACCTCGCTAGATGTCCGGATCATACAGGGACCTACAGCCACTCCTATTTCAGTGCACGAGCTATCAAGTCTAATACCAACCGGCCGAGTGGCACGAGGCCGGTTGGCGTACCCCTGGTGGTTTTGGGTACCGAAGAGAGCTTGATAGGTCGGGTGTTGCGGCATTTGACGCACATTGGCAGCATATGCTAAAAGCATATGTTGGCGTCTATAATTTAATGGTGGAACACCCGATTCGGCGAGTAGGCTGGGTATCGGGCTGGTCCGGAAGGCACCGGTAGCCAGCCTAACGCCACTATGGTGGATACTGTCCAGCATTTTCAAGGTTGCCGGCCTTGCTGAACCGTATGCCGCAGAACCATAGTCTAGCCGGGACAGGACGAGGGCTTGGTAGAACCGTAGCAGCACCGCACGGTCAGCCCCCCACGTAGTGCCACTAAGAAACCTGAGCATGTTCAGTTTCCTGAGACATGTCATTTTCAATTGCCGTATATGGTGCTGCCACGTTAACTTGCTGTCAAAATGGAGCCCCAGGAAGCGATAAGTGTCAACCAACGGCAACGCAGCATCCCTGAGATGTAGTTCAGGGTGTAAATGTAGCCTCCGTAGCCGACAAAAATGGGCGACGGAGGTTTTCGCTGCTGAAAAACGAAAACCCCGGTCATGAGCCCACCTGTCGACCCGGTTGATGGCTAGCTGCAATTGCCGTTCCACGACTGCCATACTTCCAGAGCTGTAATGCAGAGCTAAATCGTCTACATACAGCGATGGAAATACCGCGGACCCGGCGGCGGCAACAATGCCATTAATGGCAATCGCGAACAAGGTGACACTCAGCACTGAACCCTGAGGAACTCCATTTTCTTGGGTATAGTATTGCGATAATGTCCTACCGACCCTTACACGGAAGAGTCGGACGGACATGAAATTCGCAATGAAAGTCGGTAAGTTACCACGGAGTCCCCACTTGTGAAGGGTGGAAAGGATCCCGTAGCACCATGTGGTGTCGTAGGCTTTCTCGAGGTCAAAGAAAACCGTGACTAGGTGCTGCTTTCGGAAAAAAAAAAGCCTCCTGTATGGCGCTCTCAAGTCGCACCAGATGGTCAGTGGTGGACATATGAGAGCGAAATCCACATTGGTACTCAGACAGGAGACCTTTATCCTCCAAGAACCACACCAGTCGACGGTTCACCATCTTTTCGAGCAGCTTACATAGGCCATTTGTCAAACAAATGGGCCTATAGCTGCTTACAAACTTGGGATCCTTTCCAGCCTTAGGAATCGGTATCACGATCCCCTCTCGCCATTGAGATGGAAACTCCCCTTCAATCCAAATACGATTGAAGAGGATCAACAGTTTTTTTTATACTGGATTCGCACAGATGTTTTAACATTTGATTATGTATGTTATCCGGTCCAGGAGCCGTATCCCTGCACATTGCAAGCGCACTGCGCAGTTCCCATTCAGAGAATGGTACATTATAGGACTCCGAAGCAGCAGTGGCAAAGGACAAGGGGTGAGTCTCTGCCTCCCGCTTCAGAGTCAGAAATGTAGGATCGTAACTCCCGGAGCAGGATACATCGGAGAAGTGCGAGCCAATGCTGTTGGCAATGGCGAGATGGTCCGTGATGATGTCTCCATTGATGGACACTCCGGGTATCGACAGTGATGTCGGGAGTCCGGAGATCCGACGAAGCTTAGTCCACACTTGGGATGAAGGAGTATGCGCCGTCATGGACGACACATACTTTTCCCAGGTCGTTTTCTTACTCTCCCGAATCAGATATCGGGCTCTAGCACGCATCCTTCTGAAGGTGATAAGGTTGGCCATAGTGTTTTGCCTCCGATAGCATTTGAAAGCACGTCGACGATCTTTAATGGCTGCTGCAATCTCGGCTGTCCACCAAGGGACAAGCTTCCGGCGTGAGTTGCCGGACGAGGAAGGTATTGTTTCCTCAGCAGCAGCCAAAATACCATTCGTTATGTGAATGGTATGATCGTCGACACTCTCAAAGGTATCTTCGGCAAACACCGCACGTGCCGTGAAAGTTGGCCAATCAGCCCGACGGAGAAGCCATCGACTTGGTAACTCGATGGCTCTCTGGTTCGGAAGAGTAACGATAATTGGAAAATGGTCACTATTACAAAGGTCATCGTGTACACCCCACTGTAGCAGGGGAACCAGTGCACGACTGCACAGGGTAATATCGATACTTGAATAAGTACCGTGTGCAATAGAGAAGTGCGTAGGCTCCCCTGTGTTCAACAGACACAGGTCCAGCCGCCTGATCAGCCTCTCAAAATCTCTCCCTTTACCGCTAGTGGTAGCGGAGCCCCAGATGGTGTTGTGGGCATTAACATCTCCCAGAAGGAGGAAAGGAGGGGGGAGCTGAGAGACTAGATCCACCAGCTGGTCGTAATCCGGCTGAGAATCAGGCGGGATGTACACGTTACATACTGTTGCCATTACTGGCAACGAAGTACGAACTGCAACTGCCTCTAGCTGAGTACGCAACGGCACCTCTTCACTAAAGAGGCTAGAGTGGACGAGAGTGCAGACGCCACCAGCGGCCACAGCTCCGTCCACCCGGTCTCTAGAGAAGAGTTTGAAGTGACGCATTGTTTTCTCATGTCCAGGACGAAACCTGGATTCCTGAAGACAGACAATGGTTGCCGAAAACGAAGATATTAATTGTCGTAACTCAGCGAGATGAACAGAATAGCTATTACAGTTCCATTGTAATAGTGCCATGGTGTGGACTTAAGTAGAAGTGGGTCTTCTACTTATGCTTGACCGTTTCCCACCCTTCCCCATCTCTAGTTGGAGATGATGGGGCAGGAGAGCACACCTCAATCTCCACATCTCCTTCCGAAGACGAAGAAAATGGAGCGGGTGCTCTCTTTGGTTGCGCGCGATCGTCGTCGGACCTCACGAGTCTCGCTCGGTGTCTAGGGACTTTCTCCCTTTCCGAAGACGGGGTACTTCTCCCCGACACGCCCCGAGCATGCTTCTTTCTAGACCGACGCTGACGTCTATTCGGGGAAGTAGGTGGTCCCTTCCCCACAGACGTCAGGTCCTTGCAAAACGAGGCCGCTCCAGCTGGCACCGCCCCTTTGGTGATGGTAGGAGCGGAATGGCCAGCAGATGGCTGAGCTGCCTTGTATGCAGGAGAGGAAGAGAAACGGCGCTGAACCGCCCCTCTCTTCTCCGCCGGTGACTTATTTTTCCTATAGGGGATTTCCTCCACTCTAATGGGTTTGGCTTCTGCGGGCATCACTCCCTTGATGGTCGAGGGAGCGGAAGGCCCAGCAGATGAAGGAGCCATCCCATCAGCCGGAGGTCGAGAGAGATGGCGCCGCTCCGTCCCCCTCTTCTCCACTATCTTTGTCTTATCAGGTGGGCTGGATGACGATCCAGCCCCGGTCGCAGAAGTCTTCTTTGCCTCGTTGGCAGGGGAAGACTTCTTCTCCGACCGTTTCGGAGAGGAAGATGACTTCTTCTCCGATTGCGCCGGTTTAGATGGTATAACCGGCGCCTTTTTCACAATGGCCGAAGAAGGTTGTGTAACCTTCTTCGGGCTGACAGGTCTCGCTTGGACAGCGAGGGGAGAATTTACGATCTCAGAGTAGTTCGTCGTCGAGGGTACAGCACGGGGAACGAAAGTGGCAGGGGTGATAGGTGGCGTCACCTTAGCCGCGAAAGATACCGGAAATTCGGGTGCAGTCATATCACGGTATCTCTTTCGAGCGTCGTGATATGAAAGCCGATCCAATATTCTGATTTCTTGTATCTTTGCTTCCTTGCAGAACTCAGGGCACTGCTTCGACCGCGGAGAGTGACTTCCTTGGCAGTTAGGACACGTCGGGGGAGGCGTACACCCCACACCGTCATGTGTCCCCTTGCCACACTCTCTACACACCGCCTTGGCAGTGCACCTGGCAGAAACATGACCGAATTTCTGGCAATTGTAGCAGCGCATAGGTGGAGGGATGTACGGTCTAACGTCGCAATGGTACGACGTGACCTTCACCTGCCTAGGCACTACATCACCCTCAAAATGGAGAATGAAAGCGCCAGTATCGACGCTATCATTTCCAATTTTCCGGGTGATGCGCCTAATCCTGGTGACGCCTCGCTTCCCCAGATCCCGCATCAATTCCGCGTCGCTGTTTAAAATGAGGTCGCGATGGAATATAACTCCACGGACCTCATTCAGCGTATCGTGCTTCTCAACCTTAACGGGAATTTCGCCGAAATGCGTGCATTCCAGCAACGCTTCGGTTTGCTGCCGGTCAACGGTATGCAGCAGGAGCTGCCCGTTCCGGAGCTTGGAAATCCCGTTAAGGTCGCGATATTTCCCCTCGATTTCCTCTGAAAATAGGATCGATTTTACCTGTTTAAAATCTCCCCCGTCTGTCCTGGTAGCTACCAGGTAGCGAGGAGACCTGTCAACAGGGAACTTCTTATTAAATGCCTCATCCCAAGGCGTATACACCTTGGGATTCGGTCTACACTCCAGAGACGGCTTTTTAAGGGTGCCACCCTGTACAGGTGTCCGTGATCGTTTACTACGCATCCCGGACGAAATCCTCCCCGAATACTGCCCACTCCGAACGGGGGCTATCACTGTGGGCGCCACCCAGCCAAGGCAATACCTACCTGGCATAGCAGATATTGCCCGGGGTCCCAGTGCCTCGAACAGGCACTTCCCCCTCGGCATGCACAGGATTTATTCAGCTCCAGTATTCGGCCATGCAGGGACCTTCGTTGTAAGGCGGATACTACTGTAGGGTACATGGCGCACCCACCTGACGGGATGGGGCATACCGTCTAGGCTTTCTGGCCAGATGGCCAAGCTGGTGGCCCTTCCCCTAACAGCATGCATGTTTGTTTCTATTGGTCAAACCAGAGCTGGGACCAGAAAACCAAAATCGACCTTTATAAGGCCCCCTCTAAGTCGCCTTTTACGACAGGCAGGGGATACCGTGGATGAATTCTGCCCTCCCCATACACAGGGGGTCTGAACAAATCAAAAACTGGCAAGTTATTCGGCCATGTCGTCCCTATTAGTCGCCTCCTACGACAGGCAGGGCATACCGTGGGTGTATTCTATCCCGCACCCACACGGGGGCAAGTGTAATTAGTGGAAGGTTCTTTTACATGACATAAATCTATAACATGGGACCGCCGGCTTTACTTCCCCTCCGAAGGAAGGCATACTGAGGGATTTTTAACGCTCTTAAAAAATCTGACGGCTTCGGCCGGGTTTGAACCCGCGACCTTGGGCATAGAAGCTCAGCATGCTACCAACTACGCCACAGAAGCTGACCAGTATTTGTTTTATTGCTCATTATAGCCAATGAAATTCCATTTACCTGTAGGTCTCTTCGCTCATCGCTTCTTATTTAAAAACCAACACCCTTTGACAGTCTGCGAATCATTTATACACAAGTCGTCAGTACAGGAAGGATGTCTGGGACATACGTAAACTCAATTCATATTTTGCGCCATCTGTTCAGTGAATCACGTTTCATCACAACTATACCTTATCCCATATAAGTTGAGAGTCAAATGACAACACAAGAGCCGCCGAGAAGAGCTCTCACCTCTTACTGACGTGAAGTTAAAGCCAGTTTACAAATTGATACGGTGTCTGTAATATTTCAATAGGTAAGAGCTATTCTTTGCAGCTCTAGCGTGTTGTAATTACTCTCAACTTATATGGAATAAGGTATAAACACCCGAATCATTTCTTATTCTCGCGAAGCTAATTTTTCTGACTTTGGATACCCTGAAAGGCGGACATCCGAAAAGAAGGGATGGAAGAACATTGAAATTACCGTACTTAATCTTTAATATTAGCGGTAATTAATCTTGTATGCAAGATTAATTAATACCGCCAACAATGCATTATCATTAAGCCCAATCATACGCCAAGAATTTTTGTTTTAATTGTGCCAATTTTTCCCCTGTATTTTCCCTGTTTATTCTATGCAATTTAAATTCCCTGTGTTCCTTGAGTTTTCCAAAAAGCGGTCACCCTTTAAAAGCAGTAGTAGTAATAATAATGGTAGTAGTGTGTGTATTTGCAATTCAGGTGAGAATTGGGTAGGAGGTGGCCGTGGCCTTAAGTTAGAAACCATCCAGGCATTTTCCTGTTAGAAGTGGGGAACCACGGAAAACCACTTCCAGGATGGTAGGGGTGAGAATCGAGCCCACCTCTTCTCAGTTTAGCCTCAGGAGGCTGGGTGTACCCCGTTTCAGTGCTCAGACCTGAATTATAATTCTTTGGCACAGCCGAGAATAGATTTCAAACCTCAGGGGTGACAGTCTGTAAATTGTATACACGTGCATAATACCAGTACTCACACGTAATTCACAAACCATTAAAACAAAACTAACAAACTTTATGACGAGGTTCTAATTGCGAATCGTCTTATAAACACCAATTAAACGCACTACAAGCTGTAGTTAGATATTACAGTATATGTGTATATAAATTTAAACCTCAACACACACACGAGTGTAGTGAAGATGGCAACAAGTCGCGAGTTAACAGACTTTGAACGTGTGATGATCATCGGCGCACGACGCATGGGCCATAGCATTTCCGAAATTCCACGCGAATTCGGTTTCCGAGGTCAACTGTGTCGAGGGTGGATCTTCAATATCTCAGAGATAATGTTACCATCCGCGTAAACCGCCCCACGGGACGACCACATGTGTCACCTCAGCAGAACCATACGGGGCGATGGAAGGGCTACTGTGAGACAGATCACCGCCCAGTGGAGTGTTGGGAGTCAGAAACCCATTTCTTGTCGAGTCTGCTGTTTTGAGGGCTCGCGGAGGAGAAACTCGTTATTAACATCATAATCCGCCCCATCCCATGGCTTTTGGACACTAAGCTGTAATAGTGTTCAGAAACTAATACATGCAATTTTTTTCCAGGAGGGTTATTTACATATGCATTGTACCCCCACCCAGTCATTGGACAAATTCGTGTTGACCGCAGTGGCAAAGCTGGAGGGGATTCTCTGAGGCTTCGAATACCCATTTCATTCTCAAGGAATATCCACATCTAAATTGTCATAATTTCCATTGGCATAGGCAAATTAAATCTCTAGTTTTCGTTATTATTCTAGATTGACGCTAGTTTAGCAGCAATTGGGTATAGAACTAATGTTGCGCCCATAAACGAACAAGAAAGAGCGCGGGACTGAGCAGCCAGCGAGTCTCCTTTGAAAGAGGCTCAAGTCTCGGTTGGTAGAGAAGGCAATCGCGCATGCGCCAAGCGGAAGGTCGATATCTGACCTTAGCCTCATATGACCAACGGTAAATTTGTCAGCAGAGAACCTAGGCTCCAAGGAGTGTATTCGTGAGTCAAGCGGTATTTCAACGCGTGCATGCTCGTTTGTGAGTTTGTGATTTAATAGTGTATTTAAAATCAAGGCCATTTTCTTCGTTATCCTATGAAGAAAAATGTGCAGTGAAAGAGAGAAGACCAAAACCTCATCTAAATACTGTACAGATTGATAAACATCAGTCACAATGGTATGACCAGTATGAATGGTTAACAGTGAGTGTAACAACGGGCACGATGCATTGTTAAGATTGTATTCTGTTTGGTGACGATAGTAAAGAATGGAGTGAAACTGGGATTGCGTGTATTAAAAATTGTCATCGTAGAGCACGAAAGCACTTAATTTCTAAGAAACATATTCTTAATTGGAAACGATATCATCTTCTGGGACAGAGGCAGCTCGGCTCTCGAGTCTCAAGCACAATGAAATGGTGAGTAGCAATAGACGATATCTTGGTAGCAGTGGCGGTTCTAGAAGTTAAATCTGGAGGAGCCCAGACATTTTCCCGGATCGATCTCATTAGTCTTCTTTTTCTTCATTTTTGCAAAATGAGAAAAGTAGGCTAAAAACTATCATTGGTAAAAAAAATAGCATATTTCACTGTCACATAAATATATTCTTCTGTTTCTATTCTGGGCAAACTGGTTCACTATATCAGAAGAGTCGTGAAGTAATTTTCCACTTCATTCTCTTTCAATTGAAAGAATTGCGAGATTGGCAAGCATCTTTTTTGCCATTGTTGCTCTTAAATAGGATTTTATTCGTTTCACGACTGAGAAACTGCGCTCAGCAGAAGCAGATGACACAGAAAGAGTCAGCATCAACTTGAAAAATAATAGTAGCTGTGGAAAAGCAATTTCCATTTTCAGAAGTTTAGAAAAAAAGAATGAGGAAGTGTTTGCTTATTTGCCTCTAAATACATTCTTAGCTTAACTGATTTCAGTCTGTAGCACCTTACGGTCTGTGAAGATTACATTATACTTTTAACAGAACGTGAGAAAATATATATTCAAAATTTTAAAAGTCTTCACTTCTTGGGTTACAGGCATCCATTGCATTGCACACAAAATCATTTTCAGTAAATCTACGCAGTAACTCTTCTACCATGTTGTCTAATATTTCAAAAAGATTTCTTTTACTTGTCTCTGATAATGTGACATTTTCCTCTTCTTTCTCCGCAGAGACTGGCATTAATAAAACGTAGTCTGAAAAGTTCTTTGGAATACTTGAGACTCTAGATTGCTTATAAACTTTCAAGCCTAACGACTGAGCAGTGTCACATGTAACCGCCCATAGTTCCTAAAAATAATCATCATTTCGTTTTTCTTGCAACGACTTTACAAGACCATAGATCAATCTATGTGCCCCTCCGAAGTTCACATGTTTTTGTTGTAAGAACATAGAGGCTCTATTGGCAAGCTCGAGAATATCAGAAAAGATTTGTAACACAAACATCACCTTCACTTTACAAAGCTGTTTCAACAAACCTTTTGCTTCTGCTGCCACTTTCTTGTTAGCTGACTTGGAAAAATACTCTAGAGCTGCTTTAACTGAAGCAAAACGTTTCTGAAAATACATTACTCCTCTATATTTACATACCCATCACGTGTCACTTTGAAGAGGTATCTCTAAAACACGTTCTCCTGGATGTATCTCAACAAACTTTTGGTGTCTTACAGTAGATACAGACTGAAAAGCATAAATTGCTTCCGGTAAACCAAAAGTGTCCCCTACCACGTCTACAAACTGGCTTTGAAACTTCCACCAAAACTAAATTTAAGCGATGTCTATAACAATGCACGTAAACACACGGGTTATTGACCTTTTGTCGCAATAAACGTTGCACACCGTTTATCTTCCCTGACATAACCGCGGCTCCATCATATGCTTGTCCAATGCACTTACATGGATCGAAACCCACTGAAACAAGGTACTCTAAAGCTGAATTAGCTATACTTTCGGCATTCAATTGAGACAAATGTATAAAACCAATGAAACGCTCCTCTATACACATACGGACATCTGTTCCACTTTACTAACAACTCTAACTTCATCCAGGATTAAGGAAACTTAACCGTTGTTATATTTTTTCGTCTCTCCTCCAATAGGTTCAACTATTATATTAGCTGAGATATCAAGAAATTCATTTTGAGAATCTTTAGATGAGTAAGTTGAAGCCTCCGTGGCTTAGGCGGCAGCACGCCGGCCTCTCACCGCTGGGTCCGTGGTTCAAATCCCGGTCACTCCATGTGAGATCTGTGCTGGACAAAACGGAGGCAGACAGGTTTTTCTCGGGTACTCCGGTTTTCCCTGTCAAAATTTCATTCCAGCAACACTCTCCACTATCATTTCATTTCATCTGTCATTCATTTAATCATTGCCCCAGAGGAGTGCGTCAGGCCTCGGCAGCCGGCACAGTTCATATCCTCGCCGCTGGATGGGGGATTCATTCATTCCATTCCTGACCCGGTCGGAGACTGGAAGCAGGCTGTGGATTTTCATTTCAGATGAGTAAGTTGCATTCTTTGGTAGACTGTTTACTTGTGCTTTCACTTTTTAGTTTAATTACATTTAAAATTTCAACAAAATTCCCTTTATTATTAACACTATCAACATCCGAAACTGTCATGCACAAAGTAATGCGACTTGGGCCATTGTTGCCGCACTATAACCAGAGGTTTCTCGCTTAGCTTCGAAATCACTGTGCCGCTATGTTCACTTACCAGAAAACTCTTTCACTTTACTATTGAAGATTTATAACACGTTTTTCTCATATTCTTTTCCAATTGCAAAATCCAGATTTACTGAAAACATGTTCAGCATGCTTGAATCAGATTGAACGAAATGACGACACAGAAAACAGCATCTTTGTTTTCAGAGTATTCAATAAATGTATACCTATCAAACCATTTACTGTTAAAACTTCTGTTCTTATTATATAGTAACGTTTGTTTATAAACTGATTTACGTGGTTGGCATGGTCCATCATAGATCGATGCACTGATATAAAATGGTACAGGTTGGTCTATATTAGAAACAGTTGCACTCACATTTTTGTCACAGTGTTGGGGAGATATCGATGCACTTGTATCGCATGGAGGTTTGTCTACATTGGAAACTTGTGAACTTGCATGTCATAAAGTTTGGTAAAGAGTTTAATACTCTTGGTGTATGCACTACGCATTTTAAAAATATTATATTTATACACGATTTCAATTGTGTGTTTAAATTACATATAATAAAATAAATAAATCTTGAAATTGAAAGAAAAAATAACTTAATTAAATGCATTAGTTTGTTTTATATCAGATAAATTGTATCTGTAAATTATCAATTTATTTAGTAACCATGGAATCTTAAAATAATTATTTCACTAAAACTGGGGGGGCCCGCCCCCCCCCCCCCCCCCCCGGCCCAGGGCTAGAACCGCCTCTGCTTGGTAGACTGATTCAAATCATCTGCTTCTTAGGAAAGCAAGAACTCGCGTTTCGTGGACACTACGAGAGTGATCAGTCAGGAAATAAAGGCAATTATCTAGAAATATTGGCCATGCGTGCGCAAGAAGAACAGTTTGTTAGAGAAGTTGGAATCCTTATCACGGTTTAAAGGGACTTCAAGTGAAATTCAAAATGAATTAATTGAATGTGCAACGTTAATAGTGACGGAAACAATTCATAAGGGATTGGACTTGGCGGAATTACTGTCAGTTCAGGCAGATGAAACACTAGATGTTACTTGTAAATCTCAGATGAGCGTTATATTTCGTTACTGTGTGAACGGTTCGGTACAAGAAATGTTTATGGGTTTCTTTGATGTATCAAAAGACAAAACCGCCGAGGGTTTATCTACTGTTATCTTGAATGTGATGAAAGACAGCAAAGTTGACAAGAAGAAGCTAATCCGTCAAACTTATGATGGAGCTTCAGTGATGGCAGGTTCTCATGGTGGCGTTAATGTGATAATTAAACAGCAATGCCCTAATGCAATGTTCATTCATTGTTACGCTCACAGACTTAATCTGGTACTTTTGTATGGTGCCAAAACGATTAAGAAAGTTCGTCTCTTTATTTATGATTTGACAGTCTTTCACAAATTTTTCAGTAAATCTTCAAAAAGATCTTTACTAATAAGAGAAACAGGTTTAAAACTCTTTCAAACAAGCACTACACGCTGGAATTATCACTCCAGAGCTATAACTAACCTTCATTTTTGTTGTGTTTTAATAAGAAAATATTTGTTTACATTGACCACTTATATAGTGTGCTGCAAATACAGTGTACAACCAATATCAGCATTTGCAATCATGAAGTAAAACATGCTGTAACAAATGAAAAATCTCTAAGAAATCAGGAAATTGTGGTGGAGTGCATTAAAGACGTCAGGCAGGATCAGTATCATTTATAACACTAAAAGCCCTAGCTCTTGAAATAATTAATTTATAATGACACAGATGGAATCAAGATTTGAAGGTCTAAATACCTTTAATTTCGTTGAATTACTCGACAGAAACAGTTCGCTGCTTATAAATCAGTATTTACGTCACTTACGTTGAGCGTATTGGTGAAAATGTATCCATACTTTGATAGTGAATAGCTTCAAAATTAACTCACAAATGTATATGCTGACCAAACAAAGCACTTGCCTGCAGGTTTGTTACTGAAATATTTTTGAACAACGGCCTAGAAAAGATACATCAAGAAACAGTGTGCCTCATAACACTGATCCTTACCTTTCCTGTGTCTAGTGCTTCGAGTGAACGACGTATGAGTATATTGAAGAGAGTTAAGACATATTTAAGGAACTCCATGTCAGATTCTAGATTGAGCAATTTGAGTATTCTGGCTATTGAAAAGAGGCTGGTGAACTATCTTTCCAGGGATGACAACTTCAAGGAACGCATCATTGACATCTTTGCTGAGCGAAAATCATGACGACTGGAGATAATCTACAAAATAAAATATAAAGTATGAACTTTAGAATACCCAGTTGTATGAATGGAGCTGCGCCACTGTTGACCGACTGAAGAGTTACAGAAAACAGGTGACAGTCAAGAATGATAGCCACTGCACCACGAGGCGGACGGTAGATAGAACATTAGAATAAGTTCCCCAAAGGGAAGCTTGCATGTCGAATTTCGATGTTCCTTGAAGCACAATGAAAGTCAAGGAGGTTAGATATCTAAGCTCCTTGAACACTAGTAGAGAAATGAGGAACTTGTTGGCGGAAACTCCCGAGATTAATTTTGCCATTATGAACACGGCCTACTGAATTCAAATAGGTTCTTTGACATGCCAACATCGTATGACATGGTGTCGCAATTTTTGCCGCCTTTCAAAAATCACTTACCACGGCCAGGAACGAACCTGCAAACTTGGGGTTAGTAGACCGACACGTTGACCACTCACCCACCGTGGCAAGCTATTAGAATAAGTTGATATGCTGAGTATGAGATGAGCCAATTATGGAGAAAGTAGGTAAAAACTGGGGATTGCTGCCACCGGAACTCTAACGCGCTCGGCTACAGATGTGGGTCTTAATGTCTCACCCCAAAATCCTAAAGAGTAATCAAGCATCAAAGCAAAAATAATTCCCGAGTACATTCATCCACCGCGGCTGGCAAAGCAAACTTCTCCACTTCATGGTAATGGAAATACTCATCAAAATACAATTATTCTGATTCAAACCGCCAGAGTTCCATTACAATCAAAAGTGATGTACTGTAGAGTGTTTAAGATGGCTAATTGTAATGCAGGCTGTGTCTCACTGATCACGGTATTATGTAGCCCACTCCTTCCTAATTGCCCATCCTCTGTATCGACCGCCTCGTCTTACTCTTTCTGTCGCGTATCAAAGCCTCACACAGGAAGATGTTCAGCCTACTGTATATTATGTCTATGGGTATAATTTTATCTCTTGTTCTTATCGTACAGTATAATTTCGTACAATCAGGGCGGCGATCATGTGAAGAGAATGAGGAAGGAGAGATTACCCAAGAGGCTGGCTGCGTGGCTCAAGGGTAACGTTCTCGCTTGCTGGGCCCAAGGTTGCAGGTTCGTATCCTGGCGCAGTCAGCTGGCATTTGAGGGTGCGCAAATGCGAGGGAGCCGTGTCCGTAGATTTACTGGCACGTTAAAGATCCCCTTCGGGGCAAAATTCCGGCACCCCGGCGTCTCTAAAAGCCAGTGTAGTTAAAAGGGACGTAAAACCAATAACATTATTAGATTACCCAAGACGTTAATGAGTTCGGCTGTGGATTGTAAGTGAAGCGGAGGTAGACCTAGGAGGCGATGGTTAAAGCCAACTCCGTACAGGCCATGGAGGCCCTGGGAGTAGTGGAAGGAAGAGGCTTCAACTTTTTGTGACATCGGCACTAGATGGGATGGAGTTGTCAGCTCCAAGCCCAGCTGTCTTTGCTCCCAGGGATTGCCATGGTACTCATTTCTGGTGTACGCTGAGTGAACCTCAGGGCTATTTGCGATTCCGAAAGTAGTAGTTTTGTTTCTTTCTGTTAGAAGCTCAGCGCCTCTACCGACTGCTCCACGCAGCCCCCTAGGCGATGGTTAGATTAAGTGTTAAATGATTTGAAAGTGAGAGGTGTAGAAGCAGAGGAGGCAACAGTGCTAACTGCTAAAAGGGGATCATGGAGGCGATTTGTTCACAAACAGAGGTTTACAGACTAGACTGGACGTTGAGAGGCAAAACAGTCTCAAATGAAAATGTATGCTGCAAATTATTATTATTATTATTATTATTATTATTACTATTATTTAAGGTCATATTTTAATCCGGGGTAATGTACTCTTATAGTTGTCTGTGACGATATTCTGAAGCTTCTGGGTATTTTATGTTCAGTTTGTACAGGTTTATAATGTCAAGTGTAAATTGAGCCTGGCAGGATATAACTTGTAGCAATAGTGTTATTCCTGGATGGAAATTTTAGGACTTGGGTTACACATTATATACACCACATGACGCATTGGCCTGCCCCGTGACTCATCACTCTAGCTATATGGCAACGATGTCTTGACCGGGTTCCGCCCATTAGACGTGTGTGTGATTGGATGATCGGATCTGAATCTGGAGAAAAGACGAGTATTATGATTGGTGGACGGAGAAGTGGGGGTCGAGGCAATAAACCAAGTTATGATTTGGGGGCTTCGTCAGATAAACTGTTTTGTACTGTGGTGGAAGGAAATAGCTGTTCTTCGGCTATATAGGACGGTTTCAAGGACATATTTTCAGAACTGTTTTCTGTACATGGGAAGTGTTGCGCATAGCTGTTAGACCTGATGCCTTAATTATTGAGTATCCGAGTGCTACTTATGAGTGCGGCTGTCTAGCCGGTACTTAATTATTCAGAGCAGTATTCTGGAATTTGAGTGCTGCGTGTGTGAATTAGGCTGTAGAACAGAAACTTTCATGTTGATTGAAAGTCTACTACTTCGGACTGTGAGTTGAGCTGTTGGACCGGAATACTCATTACTTGCTTTGAGTGAGTGCGTCTTGAAGAAAGACTCTGTTGGTACTGGAGTATGCTACTGAAACTGATGAGTCTACGATCATCAATAGAAATCTGTGACCAAGTCCCGCTGTATCGTAGTGGCGGAAAGGAATTGGCTACTCTCTGCCAATAGCAGGAGTGCGGCGGGAAGGACATCATAGTTGGGAGTTATGTGGAACTCAGTAGGCTACACAATTATTAGAGGAATAGTTAGTCAATGCCAAGCTTCAGTTTTAGGGTCAAGTTTGATATTCGTTTTATAAATTAGAGTCATTGGTTATTGAGTTTCAGAATATACATAGAATGATTTTATATTGGGTTGTACAGTTATTTTTAGTTAGCCTTCCTACCTTTTATACGTTTTTGGGGGTTAGTAAGGCCTATCGTTTCAGGATCTCTGCACTCATCCGTGGATTAAGAAGAATCTTTGTCAAGTTGTTGTTGGATATTATCGCTTATTTTCTTCTTTCGGATGGGCCTAGTACTGACACGTCTTTTCCCGGTGTACTTCCTTCCTTTCCCCCGACCAGGGGGTGGCTTTCCGTAAAGGTTTATCCTGAAAACCACGGACGTCCTTGAGAATATGCCTCACAGTTTGTCTTGTAGGTATATTAGGCTTAGTTCTTTGTTATCCTTTTCATCTTCAGTCAGCCAAGTGGTACGGACCATCTTGTTTCGCCAGAAGGTGAACAGACGGTTGGTCAGTCTGTTCGGAGGCAATCTTGCCACATGACCATAGAAGGCTACCCTTCTTTTCCTGGCACAGTCAAAAAGCCTCTCTATTTGTACGTAGAGCTCTGAGTTGTGTTGTCTCCGATATTCTCCATCTTCTAGAACTGGTCATAAGATTTTTTTTGAGAATTATTCTCTCTCTCACCTCCAATTTATCAACTAAGCCTCTTTTGTTCATTGACAGACACTTTATGGCTTCATTCTTGCAATTTACTTAAAATTCCAAATGATGTCATTTCTGAGGCACCGAATTTCAATGTTTCAAGGGAGGAAGCTAGCTTTACGTGATCGTTAATCTGGCAATCATAAAACATTGAACTTTCTTAAACTTGGTAAACTTGGAATTGGGCACACTCGTGTTGACCGACTAAAAAGTTGCTACTTATAAACTACATAGGCAACAAGGACAAATGGCTCAAATATTTCAATATTAATCTGCATATTACAAAATGTTGTCTTTTGTCGCCAAAAGAGTCATCAAATGTAAAGAGCCCCTGAGCGTACCTAAAGCATTTCAACCTTGCAACTCTTCACTAAGAAGACGTACTCGACTCCGAGAAACGTTTACTTTTGTATTTGTTTGATTTTTACGACGACCCAAACAGGACGCGGAGGAAATATCGACGTTAGGTAAGCAGACAGGAAATAAGAAACTAACCTCACGCCAATATTTCATCTCCGTGCGGCACGAACAATGTTTATGACCCGTTGGAGCAATAAGTAGGACACAAACTGGTTTATGACGCAGTTGATCACGCCCGCGGAAGTTGATCGCGATGAATCACGGAGACAAAACTAAACTCGGAGCTAATAAATTAGGAGGATAACCAGTCATGAAAACAACTGAGAAGTGCTGGAAGAGACTCCAGAGTTCTGTCCGGCTTCCCAACCCCTTCCTTTCCCTTTGTATACAGGGTGTGCAAACTCTGGGGATTTATCGCGGAGAGGATACGGAACAAAAATGGTCTAATGAACGTATGTCTGGAAATGCGTGGTGTCCATGCTAGCGACCATGTATTCAATCATATTTTGTTACAGAGACTGCAGTCCAATACGCGCTGTACCATGCCGCCGCTGTTACATTATGCGTGGTGTCCTCCTAGAGGGTGGTACTGTTCCTCATACGTCATGCGCTTAGTGTCCTCTCCTGCCATAATCATTGATACCGTTGTGTCCGAGTCACTTCTCGTGCAGACTCACCTGGTAGTGGATGTATTACAGCATTGTACACAATGGTTCCGTATTCGACACGAGAGCTTGCCGACAAGATGTTTACTTACGGCAAGGCAAATGGCAACGGGCGGCGGGCAGCACGGTTGTATCGGGAGACCTATCCCTGCCGACAACAACCACAGCATTCAATGTTTGCAACAGTGTTTCGCCGTTCGTCTCAGACAGGATCGTTTAAAGGAAGGAGAAAATCATGAAGGACGTACCCGCCCTGTTCGGACACTAGACGTGAAGGAAAATGTGATTTACACTGTGGAAGGCCACCGCCGTGTCTGTACCAGGCAGTTGGCCCGCCAGTAAAGAGTAAGCCAGACGACCGTGTGGAACATTCTCCATAACAATTGTTACTACCCTTATCACTTACAGCGTGTGCAGGGCTTACTAGCGACAGACTTTCCACATCGTGAGCGGTTTTGTCACTGGTTTATTCACCAGCCAACCACGATTCCGGGATTTGTGGCATCCATTCTATTCACAGGTGAGGCCATCTTTACGAGGAGTGATATCTTCAACTTTCATGACAGTCATCTGTGGGATTGTATGCAGAAGCTAGCGAATCATCAGCAGCGGTTCAGCCGGGATAACTGGCGACCGAGTTTTGGGACCAGTCTTCCTTCCACATCACCTAACAGGCCGGAACTATCGGCGTTTTTTGCGGGTGACTTTGCCTTCCCTGCTGGAAGACGTACCATTGATGATTCGCAGGGTTATGTGGCTGCTGCATGATGGTGCTCCAGCCCACTTTGCTGCTAACGTCCGGACGCGTCTCAATTGTGTCTTGCCTGGTCCATGGATCGGACGAGGAGGTCCAGTTGCATGGCCTGCTCGTTCACCAGATCTCAACCCGTGCCATTTCTAGTTATGGGGCCATCTCAAAAGTATCGTGTATGCTGAGCCAATTCCAGATGTGGAGACACTGGAGCAGCGTATTCGTGCTGCCTTTGACACTGTTCGGATGCAGCCGGGACGATGTGAACGTGTGAGACAGAACATGTTACGGCACGTACACGCATGCGTGAAGGCACATGGAAACCATTATCAACACATACTGCAACTGTGGCTGCATGGTACAGCGCGTATTAGACCGCCGTCTCTGTAACAAAGGATGATCGAATAAATGGTCCCTAACAAACAAACCATGCATTTCCAGACGTAGAATACGTTCATTATACCTCTTCTGTTCCGTATCCTCCCCTCGATCAATCCCTAGAGTTTGTACATGGTGGAAAAAGTCACCCTGTATACTCGCCAGAGCCTTGGGGAGGTGTGCCATAGGTACTGTCGAGTTCACTGGCTTACTGAGGGCGAAACGCTGGTAACTACAGTACATACAGAGGTCGAAAAATCCTTATTGTTCTGAATTCATACTAATTTTGTCAATAAGCATAAAAATTCTGGTTTCTTCTGGAAAGATGGACTTTTCACTTGAGACTGTCAGACAGGCATTTTTTTTAAATTGGAGTGACTTGGCGCTGTTCGTGATTTTTATTCCTTGCAGTGCCCAGCTTTGTTTGGCCTTCCGCTTGACGGTGACTTGTTATCTTATTCCTAGACACTTCCTTCTTTTTGTTGTTGTTGTTGTTGTTCTTGTTTCCTTTGAGGGACTTTGAAATCATGATCATTCATTCCTGTGTTTTTAGGTGTATACAAAATTAATTTTCTGTTAACCTGTGTAGTACAGTAGTGTGTGTATTTTGAATCCAAGTAAGGAAGAAGGCGGCCGTGGCCTTAAGTTAAGAACCATCGCCACATTTGCCTGGAGTAGAAGTGGGAAACCTCGTAAAGCCACTTCCAGGATGGCTGAGGTAGGAATCGAATGTACTTATTTACAATTTTGCCTCACGAGGCTGAATGTACCCCGTTCCAGTCCTCAGACCAGTTTTAATTTCTTGGCAGAGCCGGGAATCGAACCCAGACCTCAGGGATGACAGCCAAGAATGGTACCCACTGTGCCACGAGACGGACTACTTTTCTTTATAAATACTTTCATAAAGTCAGACTACGAACCCTGTCTACACTAGATAACATAATATGACCTTTAACCTTTTAATTATTCCAATCACCTGGAGGCTTAGTCGGCGCTGTATGCCACTCCCTCAATATACTTCATCATAACAATCCCTCCAGATACATATGCTCCCTAAATTTGTTAATCAATCATTTCTCATACAGCGACGTGCATGTCTACTGACATTTTGTTTATTTAATTTAACCATTATATAGCTTTGGGGCTATCAGGTCGAGTGGAATTTAAAATACCGACAATTCGAGACAACTACCTGTCCTTTTGTAGTGCAAAGTTTGTACTCTCTTTCCTAGAAACGTCGGCAGTTAAATTTCCACTCGACCTAACAGCCCCAAAGCTACAGTATATAATGGATATAATTGGTCGAGAAAGTTAACGTAAGAGTATTTAATTTAAATTTACTAATGAGTTCACTAAACTTATTCAAAAATTTATCCGTACTAAATTACAACATAAATATCTCATATCTCCCCAGTTTGGCGTTTGCTTCCCAATGATTGCACCTTTCTCATGACTTCAAGACCATCACACCACTCAGAATGTTGTATTGTACAGTAAGCTGTGAACATGAATTATCGTATTCTCTCTTTTCTTTTGATTTCAATTCAGTGTTTTTATTCAAGTTTTCCTCTACTTCCATGTAATTTTCGGCTGCCTTGTTGGTCCACTCCGCTCAACTCTTAATGTCCCGTTCAACTTCTCATCAATCTTACTAATTCCATTTCCATTATTTCTCTATGACTGAAGATCGCCGTTGTAGCATTGCCGGCCAGTCATCCATAGAGGGGCATTTTGCTCTCCTTTGGAGAACAAATTGCTTCACTTCATTCATTTACGGTATTCATTCGTTGTACGGTATTCGTGTCTCGGCGAGGTGGAGCAACTTTCGAATTCAATAATACTGTACTCTGAAGCGAAACACTGGAAACAAAATTAAGAAATCCCGAAAGTATTAATTCTTTTGAATGAATATTTCCAAACTTTCCAGTTTAACCTTTGTTCTCTGGGTCTGGAGGACAAAGGCGTCATTACGGCATTTCTATACGATGTACATGATAGCCACCCTCATTTCGATCACGTTACCAAAAGTAAGGTAGGTGAGGTAACCTCTGATTTCAAGAAGAATGTAATCATCCCAATACCAAAGAAAACAGGAGCTGACATATGTGAAGATTACGGTACAATCAGCTTGATCACTCATGCTTCAAAGATCCTGACTAGAATAATTTACAAGAGGATGGAAAGACAGATAGAAACAGAGTTGGGTGAAGACCAGTTTGGCTTCAGGAGAAACGTAGGAACAAGGGAAGCTGTAATAAGTCTTAGGTTGACTTTGGAAGCTAGAATAAGGAAGGATAAGAGAACGTTCATGGCATTTGTAGACTTAGAAAAGGCTTTTGATAACGTTGATTGGAGTAGGTTGTTTGAAATTTATTAAACGATTGGAATAAAGTACAGGGATGTGAGGATGCTCTACAATTTATACAGAAACCAGACATCAGTTATTCCAGCTGAAGGACATGGGAGAGAAGTTGGTATTCAGAAAGGTGTAAGGAAAGGACGCAACTTATCGCCCATACTTTTCAATCTATACATTGTACAATCAATGAAGGAAATTGGAGAATAATTCAGAGTACGAGTAAAGATTCAAGGAGAAAATAATTTCAACTCTGAGATTTGCTGATGACATCGTCATCTAAGCCGACACACCAGA
The DNA here is from genome assembly GCA_946902985.2 of Meconema thalassinum. Taxonomy (NCBI): domain Eukaryota; kingdom Metazoa; phylum Arthropoda; class Insecta; order Orthoptera; family Tettigoniidae; genus Meconema; species Meconema thalassinum. The sequence goes on from OX336391.1 coordinate 241,233,468, forward strand.
GGATTTGAATGAGTTTTTAAATGGTACGGATTCTGTCTTGAGGAAAAATTTCATGATGAAAATTAATTAATGTAAAACAAAAATATTGGAATGCAGCCGAAAGAAATCATAAACCCCTGTGGACGTCAAATTGGCTGATGAAAAGCTAAAGGAAGTCGGAGACTACTGCTACTTAGGAAGCAGAATAACCAGTGATGGACGAAGAGAGGATATAAAAAGTAGGTAAGCACGACAAGGAAAAAATTTCTGCAGAAAAGAAATCTGTTGACATCGAATGTAGTTTTAGGTATTAGGAAGTCATTTTTGAAAGCCTTTGTTTGGATCGTAGCGCTCTATGGAAGTGAAACTTGGACTGTTGGAGCAGTAGAAAAGAGGAGAATTGAAGCGTTTGAAATGTGGTGTTACAGAAGAATGATGAGAATGAGATGGGTAGATAGGGTTACGACGATTTGGAGAGGAGAGATGTTTCTGGTGACTGCTAATAAAGAGAAGAGTTTGGTTGGTAGGACACATACTAAGACACCCAGGAATAGCAAACTTAGTTATGAAAGGAACGGTCGAGGATAAGAACTGTAGGGGTAGAACGAGCTTAAAATATGTTAAACAGATTGCCTCGGATGTAGGGTGTGGGAGCTATGAAGAGATGAAACGATTAGCTCAGGACAGGGATGCATGGAGGGCTGCAACAAACCAGTCAAAAAACTGAATACTCAAACAACAACCAATAGTAAATTTCAGCTTAAGAAGGCCTTCGATCGAACTTGCCACATTGACAAAATTATTTTGTGAATGAAGAATATGTTATTTTTCTAGGCTTATTCCTACATTGAGCGTCTATTATATTGAACTCATGTGTTCGAAAAGAATGAGTACTTAGTACATCCCTTAGCGAGAGAGGGGCTTGATCGCACAGCATTATTTGTTTCATTCCGTTATTCTATTACACTTCTATGCGTGTTGCGGTTTTTTAGCTATTTTCATTTATGAAACAAGATGTTCAGTAAAGAACATATAGCCTACTTTCTCCTAAATGCATGAGTATTGTTATAACTCTTTGTCCTTTTCAGCGGTAAAATTGAATGTTGGTTGTAGTAGCTTGTTGAAATACTACGTGCTATACGGATATTAAACATGAATATGAGGTGCCCTTTGCTAGTGCTACCTCTGTACCAAATTTCGTTCAATTCGGTTTCACCGTGTTCGAATTGATAGGGGGGGGAGGGGCACAGACATTCAGTGTACACACACTCACACACAGACACACAATTTTTGGCCCAGTGTAGATCTCATAAGTCTACTTTTATTTTTTGCAAAAATCGAAAGTAGGCTAAAAATAGGCTTATGACATCACCCTTTGTCCGTATGTGTGTGTGTGACCACCCCCAACCCAGTAATAAAATCTAAACGGCTGGAGCAATTTCAATGAAACTCGGTAAGGTCATAGTACTAGTTTGTCCGACTCCGACCATGCCCTTCAAATTTTATTACATCTCTCCAATCCAACATGGCGGCTGTGCGAAATATTTCATCGGCATTCTATATCTCCGAGTCTATTACTGATATCGCCCTAAAATTCAGTACGGTGTTACAGGGCGCTACCAGAAGTTCACCTAAGTGACTCTCAAAGACGTGTTAAGTACAAAACGAACATGGCGGCTAAGTGAAATTGAAACATTTAAATATACTTTTCTCGTGATTTATCCACCCGAGCGCAGTGAAAAATGGTACAGTAAATGTTCATATAGGCTACATTATAACGCACTGACATCTAATTTAGTTCAATTGTTTACATAACCTCAAGATGGCGGCAGTGCGAAATATTAAAATTAAGTTTTTATTTCTTGAGTCCTAATCATGCGACCAACGTTAACGTTTGAATAATGACCCTACGCAATAATCACCATCTAATAGTACATAGTTCTATGGCCTACATATGGCGACCATCCGAAATATTTAGACGGTTCTCAATATCTACTAATCTATGACAGCAATCAAGCTGAAGTCTTGTATGTTGATAAAGGCTATGACCAAACATTTACCTATGAGAATTTCATACATAAAAACCAACATGGCGACCATCCGAAATATTTAGACGGTTCTCAATATCTACGAATCTATTACACAATTACTGCAATCAAACTGAAATGTTGTATGTTGATAGAGGCAATAAACATAAGTAGGATATATGAAAATAGGCTATTTACTTCTTCACGGAACTACTTGTTTCTTTTGTTGTTCGTACTGTATAGAAGTGAAATAGACTAACGGAGTAAAAATAATTTGGTTAAAATGTCTGACTCGTTACAAACAGAGATTCCTATTTCAACGCCGGTCGTGAAAGTCTGAATTTTTAGCCTACTTTCGATTTTTGCAAAAAATGAAAGTAGACTTATGAGATCAACACAGGGTGAAAAAAAAGTGTGTCCGTCTGTCTGTCTGTGTGTGTGTGTGAGTCTGTGTGTGTGTGTGTACTCTGAATGTCTGCCCCCCCCCCCCTATCAATTCGAACACGGTGAACGCGATTTGAACGAAATTTAGTACAAAGGTAGCACTAGCAAAGGACACCTCAGTGTCATGTTTTATATCGCCGCCATCTTGACGGAAACGTAATGGCGGCCACACAAATGTACAAAGCTTAAATCAAATTACGACTAACCTAATCATCCGATCTCTACCAAATTTCGCAACAACATACCTTTATGGGGGGAGCATCCTTTGACCAAACTAATAGGTCATCAGCCTAATAGTTTGCGGATGGCGGCCATCTTTGTGTCAAAATCGATTCCCCCTATTAATTTGAACACGGTGAAACCGAATGGAACGAAATTTGGTACAGAGGTAGCACTAGCAAAGGGCACCTCAGTGTCATGTTTTATATCGCCGCCATCTTGACGGAAACCTAGTGGCGGCCACACAAATGTTCAAAGCTTAAATCAAATTACGATTAACCTAATCATCCGATCTCTACCAAATTTTGCAACAACATACCTTTAAAGAGGGCGCATCCTTTGACCAATCTAATAGGTCATTAGCCTAATAGTTTGCGGATGGCGGCCATCTTTGTGTCATAATCGATTCCCCCTATTAATTCGAACACGGTGAAACCGAATGGAACGAAATTTGGTACAGAGGTAGCACTAGCAAAGGGCACCTCAGTATCATGTTTTATATCACCGCCATCTTGACGGAAACGTAATCGAGGCCACCCAAATGTTAAAAGCTAAAATGTAATTACGACCAACCTAATAATCTAGTCTCTACCAAATTTTGCAACAACATATCTTTATGAGGGAAGCATATTCTGATCAAACTGCAAGATCATCAGCCCAATAGTTTGCAGATGGTGGCCAAGTATGTGAGCAAATCGATTCCCCCTATCAATTCAAACACGGTGAAACCGAATTGAACGGAATTTGGTACAGAGATAGCACTAGCAAAGGGCACCTCAGTGTCATGTTTTATATCGCCGCCATCTTGACGGAAACCTAGTGGCGGCCACACAAATGTTCAAAGCTTAAATCAAATTACGATTAACCTAATCATCCGATCTCTACCAAATTTTGCAACAACATACCTTTAAAGAGGGCGCATCCTTTGACCAATCTAATAGGTCATTAGCCTAATAGTTTGCGGATGGCGGCCATCTTTGTGTCATAATCGATTCCCCCTATTAATTCGAACACGGTGAAACCGAATGGAACGAAATTTGGTACAGAGGTAGCACTAGCAAAGGGCACCTCAGTATCATGTTTTATATCACCGCCATCTTGACGGAAACGTAATCGAGGCCACCCAAATGTTAAAAGCTAAAATGTAATTACGACCAACCTAATAATCTAGTCTCTACCAAATTTTGCAACAACATATCTTTATGAGGGAAGCATATTCTGATCAAACTGCAAGATCATCAGCCCAATAGTTTGCAGATGGTGGCCAAGTATGTGATCAAATCGATTCCCCCTATCAATTCAAACACGGTGAAACCGAATTGAACGGAATTTGGTACAGAGATAGCACTAGCAAAGGGCACCTCAGTGTCATGTTTTATATCGTCGCCATCTTGACGGAAACGGAATGACGGCCACCCAAATGTTAAAAGCTTAAATCAAATTACGACCATCCTAATAATTTGATCTCTACCAGATTTTGCAACAACATGCCTTTTTGTGGAAAGCATCTTATGACTGACTACAAGGTCATCAGCCCAATAGTTTGCAAATAGCGGCCATGTATGTGTGCAAATCCATTCCCCATATCAATTCAAACACGGTGAAACCGAATTGAATGAAATTTTTACAGAGGTAGCACAATTAATGGCACCACTTATTCATGTTTAATATCCCTATAGCACGTTGTATTTCAACAAGCTACTACAACCAACATTCGATTATACTCCTTGAAAAGGACAAAGAGTTATAACTATACCCATGCTTTTAGGAGAAAGTAGGCTATATGTTCTTTACTGAACATCTTGTTACTTTATTCGATTAAACACATCTGTACTTTAATACTTGTAAATACTGGTGTACATAAGTTATATATATAGAGAGAGATATATATATCCGATGAACCTACATTAAGCCTACGTGAGCAGAATCTGTTGATGTTCGTTTAAACTAGTCATCCAAATAATTCCCCCATTTATGTAGAAGTGTTTCATTAAGTGTATAAATACTGTAATTCATGTACTTTTTTCAGGCACTTGGAAATTAATTTTACCTCCCCGTCCAACTGAACATCATCTACTAATATATGCAGGCTAAGGGGAAACATACAGCTTAAGGAGCCAAAATAATAACGATTTTAATATTATAACTGTGCCTGTCATAAATCTTGTAACAACGATTATATACACTTCCAACGAAGCACATACATCTTGCTATTACATGCAAAGTTGTAAATTTTCAAACTTCAAATAGTAACTAATTGTTATCCATTTTTAACCATTTAAGTGCTGAGTTAGCTGTTTGCAATCCCTGTGCTAAATTGTTTCATTCGCATATAAAATAAATATTGTAGACGCCGTAATTTTTAACTTATCCGGGGGTTTATAAAATGTCTATAGGTTTTGGGGCTTTATTAATGAAATTGCGAATTCAAAATCATATGTTTATATTGTGCCCTTTCAGCAAGAAATATGAAAATCACAGTATGCCAGCATTGCTCAATTCGGGATTTTCGGGGTTGTAGTATGTTCTCCCACTCTGTGACTTACACATTTTGGATTAAATAGAGGATACACTTACAAAATAACAACAAAATCAACTCCTATTTCAAAACATTTAATTAATCAAAATTATGGCGCTACAAACAATAAAACAAATAAACTACTGACCAAAAATCCTTCTACTTGTTCAAAGTGAACAAGGAATAACATAAGAATTAAACAAATATTATATTAAAACACATGGTTTCCTTTAAAAGCAACAATTCACAAATATTTTTACTTCCATAAAGTATCTATCTTACAGTTCCATATAACTACGAGCTCCTTTGGCTCGATACTTTCCATTTAATAACGGTGTCATTCTTTTGTACACCTCAATAACTATTTTTATCTTTTCTTATCATCAAAACAAATATCTAATTACATTTAAAGTACATGTTAATTCTTTACTTAAATATTTGGGCTCTTCGCATGTTCTCAGCATTTACCATCTCTCTCAAATTTTACAAATTCACCATAGTGATCGGGAAAATACTTGTGTACTCCAGAGTTATAAAGATTACTTGACAAAGTCAAAAACTATGATTACTCCCGGAACCTAGTTATCTTCATTTAACTCGTGGAATCCTATTTCCATACAACATTACAATAGGGATTGTTATTTATTTTATTTGTCTTATAAGACCATTATCACATAAGAAAACTACGATCTGAACTGGCAAGCGATAATTTCAATCTACAAGGACCTCGGTTCAACGCCCGGGTCATTGACAACTTTTAAACACTCACGGTGTATTATTTACTTCTATCAGACGGCCTTCCCCAACCCTCCTGCTACTAGGGTCTGGCCATATACTCGAGCGAGATTTATGACTGGGAGGGTGACTTCCCGTTCAGTCTGCGGGTGGAGCTCTCCTCAATGCTTTTAAAACAAATCTCCCTTTCTTTTCAGTTCTATGGAGAGACCTGGCATTTACTACTCTTTTTACTTTCAACAATAACACAAACCACTTTCGTAACCTTGGCATTTATTAATTATAAAGGGTCCTCATCGATCGGGAAGAGTAATACACATTTTACGACGAATAATTAGGGGCTTCAACAACAAGAGGATTCTAGGTTCGAATCTCTTAACATGCCTCGGGAACCATTCCCACATTTGAGGACTTATACAAAATGCGATTTAGGGTCGGCCGTGGCCTACATGACCTACGCTCAATAATACCATACATTTGCTCCCTTTTACATAATAACACACACATGGCCTCGTGATCTATGTCACTATTGGAGGACTTACAACATATCTCAATTCCCCGCAATCAACTACCCTTCATAAGTAATTTACCAAGTACATTTTAATTCTACGCGTTCCTAGCGTGACATTTTATTTTAATTACGCTCCATTGCGCTATACATTTTTTAAGGCCTATCGTCTTCCAAAGAACTGATAAATTCCATATTAACAATTAAGACATATCTCAATTTTTATATTAATCTTTTCCCTTTGACAATAATCGCTCTATTTTAAGAACATGCATTTACATCAGGTCTTATACTTTTATTAAGGCTCCAACGCTCTTATTTTCATATTATTCAATTTGATCTTTATTTATATTTCCTTCATATTATTATTATTATTATTAATACGCTTGCTTTTATAACATTCGTCAAATACACTGACATTTTATTTATACTTTTCCTCTACAGGATTTATTCTTTCACATAATTATTTTTAATTTCTCAAATTTTATTTTTGTTCAGACCGCGTTCTTATTCTGTAATTAGTTATTTAAAAACATCCCTTTTACTCAAAAACTCCGGTGGATTTGTACACAATCATTACCCCGACACCAAAACATAATGAAAATCTTTACTCACATGCTTTAGGTCGTTTCCGGACCTTCCTTCTCGTGCGATGCTTCATTTTCGCCCACTTTTTTTAAATTACTCCATCTTGTACCAATTCATTGCATGTACAGACATATCTTGACACATATTTAACACGTATACATTTAACACTGATAACATTTTAAATATACTGGTGTATCCGTTTAGAACACACAATAAAAACACTGAAAATATATTACTTTTAACACAAAATCTTGATATATTTACACTTCACAAATTCTGATCACTAGGCCGCTATTGAAGCCTATCACACGTGACCTCTTGACCTCCCGTCTCCAAGGGTGAAATTTAGTAATGTCGGCTTCCTATCCTCTCCGAATTTGAAAGTCTCGAATCATCTACTTCCTCCCTGCAATAGCACTTCTTCGAGTCTCGTTCCTGACGATCTGCTATTTCTCTGACTAAACGGCTCCCCTTTTAGATCCTATTCATTGATCTTAGCGAAAGTCTGTTCTGTTCACGGTCCCCTCGATAATCTATCGGTGACCTATGGATTTTTATAGCAACTAATACTTCTCGAGTCTTAGTGCTTTTGAAATAGTTCATCTGCTTTCTTGAAACAATGTCTATCGTTTCCTTCTCTTCTTCGCTTATTCGGTTCTCGAACTTCTAATCTTCTAGAATATTTGGCGAACCTTATTCTGTCTGTCTTTCCCTGCTCGGGTTCTTTAAATTTGATATAAATGTTTATCTCGCTGTTCCGGTACTTCCGTACGTTATGATACTTTTGGTCGTTTACTTAAAGACCTATCGCCCTGAGTCCTAAGTTCGCAGCCTGCTTTGACTGTATTTTATGAACTTTTCACTGTTAATTTTATACTGTCGGACCTAAATCCTGTAACTAGGATTTTCCTAATTTTCAACACGACGATACTGTAATATTACTTCCTTGCAACTCCCTACGGATCACGTAAGTTATTGATATCGCGACGCCCTTGGCTGTCGGATATTAGCAATGCGATGTGATACAGCGTTTTTCCCCTCAAGGAAAGCTTGTATACTGTCTTCGGTGCGATGTATCTTCACGTCCCCTGGACTATCGGATGTAACATCTCCCCTCAAGGAGTACTGGTAAACTGCCTTCGATGTGTTACAGCGTGACGCCCCCTCTCGGACTGTCGGAATACTGCATGATGCGTAGTGACGCCCCCTCACGGACTCTTGAATACTGCATGATTGGTCTGGCGAGGCCAGGAGTTTTATACTCTTTAGTCACAAAAAGATAAAATCCTAGTCCTTTTCGTGACCTACTTTTGAACTAATTGTCGTACAATTATAAAAATTATATCTCCAGAAAGCTCGTCTTCTCAACGTCAAATGATCTCACTGCGCATAAGAATCGATCGTGCAATTCTGAGATATTAATTAATTTGTAGTCTTCAGCTGCGTGGGTGTTGCTGTTCATTTTTAAAATCCCCACTCCTTAGGTCTCAGTGAATCCCCAATGACGTATGCGGCGTTTGCAGTTCTTTCCTGTGCAATTATTACAAGCTATTTCTTTACACAAAAATCTCTAATCCGAAATGATTCACAGTACTGTATTTATTTACTTATTTTTATTCCTGCAAATGGGTTAAATTTAATTATTCTTCTACTGGCACAGCGGCGCTGTTGCCGTTTTAATGCAAGCTAAGCTGGATTTCCGAGTCACGCTTCTCTGTCTTACAGTAAAAACTTTCCACTCGTTCTATTAATATCCATGACTGGCTCCTTCTCAATGTCAAGAGGCATGATCTCATCTTCTGAACACCTGGTCCCGCGGCTTGCACAACGTTAGGCTAGAACCCTTGCTTGAAATCTCTCTCCATTCCCTTAGAGACTGTGTGTTTCTTTCATTCCTTTCACAAATACATGGATTCGACCCCTTTTGAGCCAATGGTACATGGGTTCAATATTAATTCTTATTTTGAGACAATCAAAATCTTTCTGCCTATGCTTGCATCATCTTCATACCAGGTAGGCCTAAAGGGCCCAAAATAAAATCATTCCCTAAAATTAGTAGGCAGCTAGGCCTAATAAATATTGCTCCTTACTACAGTAAAACCATCGTTACTTCCGGTCAGAAGTGAAGTCACTTTAACTTGCCAATCACAGGCAGCCATTCATATCGATATAATATCACGACAATTTAGTTTCGTTCGCGATTTCGCAATTTAGTGAATGAAACTTGATTTGTCGTGACATATCGATTTGAATGGCTGCGTGCGATTCGACTTCCGACTGGTAGATGGCTCTAGCGTAGCACTGAAATGTCAAGTCGAAAGTAACGATGGCTTTACTATAGTACATTTCAGATTCTTTGATCCAAAATAATAACAGGCGAAAGAAACGTCCTTGTTGTTTTGCAATGCTTGTTCACATCCCAGATTAACTCCAGCTGTGGAGGACAGACTTGAGACTTATACAAAGTGATCTGTTAGTTACTTCTGGAAGAAAAATTCCAAACTCAAGTAGTACAACATAATACCCAACAGATGTCAGAGTTACCAGGAATCGACTCGGCACTTAAGAGCGAACGGGGAATATGAAAAATATAAAAGGTCTCGTGCACCGTCTATAGACAGGCGTAGCAATCAACGGGTTAAATAAAGTATTTGGTTTTCACCATAAAGTGTGTTCCATAAATAGTTTTCATATAGTGACGAATAAGTCTTTGTAAATTTTGTGAACTACAATGTGATAAATATCATGTGTTACATTGCAATAAATGTCCAAAAACAGTGACTGAATTCTGTGTTGAAAACTAAATAGTAGTAGTAGTTATTGTTGTATTTTAACTTATGTATGTATTCCTCTTGCTTTGTATGACCAACTTGGCTCCAATTATTAAAATTAAATTAATATATTTGGTCCTTGCTTTGAACTGACCTTCACCGTTTCCTTCATATATCACTTGTTTATAGGAATTCTTGGACTTTTCTTTTAAGTTGGTATTAAACCTTCAGTTACAAAATGAAATTCACTCAAACCTTTGTGGTTTCAATTAGTCTTTCAATAAACACGTTAATCATATATTTTTAGTTTCTTCAGAATAAAAATGAAACAATAACGCTTAATTAATTAACAATATGGAAATGTGTGAGATTAATTTTGTAGCTGAAGGTTTAATACCCACTTTAAAAAGAGAAAAGGCCAAAAATTCCTATAAACTTGGGAGAAATGAAGGAAACTGTGAAGATCAGGACAAAGCAAGAAAAATATTGAAAAACGGATAAAAAATAGTTTCATTTTGAACTTTGAAAATTATAATATAAATTATAATATACAAACAGTTATAGTTTTAGCTCTTAGGTTGTATGTTCTCCCTTAATTCCTTTGTCTGGAAGTACTTAGTCTTTTAGCCTAAATTCCCCATACAGAAAATTAGTCGATTGTAGTGTTATGTGTATGTCTGTTCGTGTGTCTCCCTATAAACTCTTAAGAATCTAATAGAATAAAACATGACACAGAGGTAGCCTTCCTACCAGGCTCCTCAACCAACTTTCTTATATTGCCGCCATTTAAATACAAACAGTAGGGGTCACCTAAATATTTACGGCCAAAATTGACTACGAGTAAAACTAATCGTGCGTAATTTTTAAGCATTATAACCAATAAATCATATTCCAATTCAACATTTTCATCACTATCAGCAAACAAATAAATTAAAATTAAGGTTGTTCCAAATGAGGTCCTCCGAATGGAGTTGAACGTTTATCAGACTGAATATTACATACAGTCGACATCTTGAATACATAAAACATTAAAACCGATAACTCACCATCCAATAAACTTAGTGTCCAAACTTAGTAATAATATCGTATACGAATTCAACTCATCACAAGTTTCAAGTTAATTTCTTTCATAGATTCTAGATGGCGTCTACGGAACCTCCATTATACAAAGATGCCGCGCCAATGATCGTGACCTCCCACCTCAAAAATCCCATAGCCTGTGCATTAACCAGAAATCGATGTTGTTACTGTTGTTAATATTCATTTATGGACTTTGATACATTGTGGACAACATGTAGCCACGTGTACCTGAGTGTGAGAGGCATCTGTCGGATAACCTGTGTAATTTTGATGGATGTACTAATGCGTGTAGGGTATTTATAATTGGGGATAAGATTTGCCTACGAGGCGGCCATGACCTTGTTTTTCAGTTGCCATATCGACATTCATCGGAGTAGAAGTGGGAAACCACGAAAAACTACTTGGCTGAATCGAAACCATCTTTCCTCAGTTATATGTCACGAGGCTGAGTGAACCTCATTCCTGCCCTCAGACAAAAATTATTTTTTGAAAGAGTCAAGAAATGATTTCGGCCGAAAATCGAACTAGGTTAGCCTTGATGAGAGGCAAGCATATTTGTCAAAGATTTTAAATCTCTACCTTTCATATATATACGGCTTGTACAATTTGCACAATATACGACCTAATCACTGAAGAGTCTCCTTGGTCATCAAAGCTGTCGTGGTAATTCGATCCTTGCTAGCTAATACATAATTTGATATGCAATTTCTTCAGTTTCTTACTTAGGCCTAGATATATACAGTACATACAGTATATGATTATGTCCCGATGTCATTCAATTTGAAACCAAATCAGACATTCAACCCTAGTTCAACCTGGTCAGCAACAACCTCGCTTCCTCACTATAAAAAGTTGAGGGCACAGATCAAAGGAGGTCAGTCAGGCACCGCAACGGCGGAAGCCACACAATCACAGAGGTCGATTGCCTGTCGATCGGGAGATCGGGCAATTGGATCGTCGGACGCTCTTTGACCAAGGGACACGGATTTGAGGCGGTACTTGAAAGCACCATCGCTAGAAAAGCTGAGGGTCAGGTGAGAACAAATTTATCGATTTTACTTCAGGATTAAAATATAATCCATTCAATCCTTGTATCCATGATGGTAGATTACTTTACTCCCACACTGAAGGAAGTGGGCGTTAAACTTTCCAACTCTTTCATTGGGGTGTATTCCCTGAATCCTGGAATCACGTCCCACACACATTTCCTTGTATAGTAGGGACTGTACTGTCATACCTAACATAAGCTATCGGTACGGACACGATAACGATCCTAGTACATAATCTTGCAGAACCCAAAATCGGCCTATGGCTTAAGTCCGTGCCATGACGGGGAGGACATAACAATATATACACATAAAGGATATCTCTTATATAAAACTAAGTGTCCTGACTGACTGACTAACTGACTGACTCTCTCACTGACTCATCATCGCCCAGCCAAAACTATTAAAGTTAGAAACACGAAATTTTGGAGATATGTTCGTTGTAAGTCGAAAACGCCCACTAAGGAGGGATTTTTGGATATTCAGATTCTAAAGGGGTCTTAAGGGGGTAGACCTGCATTCCATTGAATAACGATATCTCCCGATTGGTTTCATTGGGGGATGTGATACTCGGCTTATAAACTCATCATTAAAAATAAGAAGACACGTGTCTGACGGTTTTTCGATGTGGTGTACATTATGAGGTGAAAGGGGTGAAAAGTGGGGGTTGAAGAATTCCTAACGGACCGTGTATCTCTTAAACAACATAGGCAAGGAGTTTCAAACTCAGCGGAAAAAATCAGCTTAAAAAAAAGTAAATAGGTGTTCGACCGTTTTTTCATAAATCCAATTTCAGGGGCCCATGGGGAGGGGTGAAATTTTTGGGGGAAAAAACAGGAATGAATGTGTCCTAACTGATTGACTCACTCACTCACTCTTCAAACTCAGGGGGTAAAACAGCTTAAAAATAAGTAAATAGGTGTTGGACAGTTGTTTTCATAAATCCAATTTAAGGGGTTCATGGGGAGGGCTGAAATTCTGAAGAAAAAAAATTAAAGAAAATGTCTTGACTAACTCATCATCGCCCAGCCCAAATTATTGAAGTTAGAAACTTGACATTTTGGGGATATGTTCGTTGTATGACAAAACCGTCCACTAAGGAACGATTTTCGAATATTCAGGTTCTAAAGGGGTCTTACGGGGGTTAAACCTGCATTTCATTGAATAACAATATCTCACGAATGATTTAATTTGTGGATGTGATACTCGGCATATAAACTAATCATTAAAAATAAGCAGACATGTGTCTGAGGGTTTTTCGATGCAATGTATATTATAAGGTGAAAGGGGTGAAAAGTGGGGGTTGAAGGATTCCTAACGGAGAGTGTAACTCTTAAACGACATAGGCGAGAAGTTTGAAACTCAGCGGAAAAAATCAGCTTAAAAAATAAGGAAATAGGTGTTGGACCATTTCTCCATAAATTCAATTTAAGGGGCCAATGGGGTGGGGTGAAATTCTGGAGAAAAAAAAGGAGGGAAAGAGTCCTAACTGACTGACTGACTCACTCACTCATCAAACTCAGGGGAAAAATACAGCCTAAAAATAAGTTAATAGGTGTTCGAGCGTTTTTTCATAAATCCAATTTAAGGGGCCCATGGGGAGGGATGAAATTCTGGGGGAAAAAAACAGGAAAGAAAGTGTCCTAACTGATTGACTCACTCACTCACTCACTCATCAAACTCAGGGGGAACACACAGCTTAAAAATAAGTAAATAGGTGTTCGACGTTTTTTTTTTTCATAAATCCAATTTAAGAATTTAATGGGAGGGGTGAAATTCTGAAAAATAAATGAAATAAAATGTCCTGACTGACTCACTCACTCATCATCGCCCAGCCAAAATTATTGAAGTTAGAAACATGACATTTTGGGGTTATGATCGTTGTATGTCATAATCGTCCACTAAGGAAGGATTTTTGGATATTCAGTTTCTAAAGGGGTGTTAAGGGGGTAGACCTGCATTTAATTGAATAACAATATCTCCCGATTGGTTTCATTGGGGGATGTGATACTCGGCATATAAACTCAGCATTAAGAATAAGAAGACATGCGTCTGAGGGTTTTTCGTTGAGGTTTATATTATGAGGTGAATGGGTGAAAAGTGAGGGTTGAAAGATTCCTAACGGAGCGTGTATCTCTTAAACGACACAGGCGAGGAGGTTGAAACTCAGAGAAAATCAATCATCCTAAAAATAAATAAATAAATAAATAAATAAATAAATAATTGTTCGACCGTTTTTTCATAAATACAATTAAAGGGGCCCATGGGGAGGGGTGAAATTCTGGAAGAAAAACGTTCACTAAGGAAGGATTTTTGGATATTCAGGTTCTCAAGAAGTGTTAACGGGGTTAAATCTGCATTTCATTGAATAGCAATATGACACGACTATAACGTGGGCGAAGCCGCGGGTACCTGCTAGTCTATTATATAAAACGAAGTGTCCTGACTGACTCACTGACTCATCATCGTCCAGCCAAAGCTATTAAAGTTAGAAACATGAAATTTTGGGGATATGTTCGCTATAAATCGAAAACGCCCACTAAGGAAGGATTTTTGGATATTCAGGTTCTAAACGGGTGTTAAGGGGGTTAACCCTGCATTTCATTGAATAACAATGTCTCACGAGTGGTTTCATTTGGGGATGTAACACTCGGCATATAAACTAATGATTAAAAATAAGCAGACACGTGTCTAAGGGTTTTTCTATGTGGTGTATATTATGAGGTGAAAAGGGTGAAAAGTGGGGGTTGAAGGATTCTTAACTGAGCGTGTATCTCTTAAACGACATACGCAAGAAGTTTGAAAGTCAGCGAGAAAAAAAATCAGCTTAAATAATAAGTGAATATGTATAACAGCTTAGGCTTTCACGGCCGGCGTTCATAATTAAATACAAGTTTTTCGGGCTTGTAGGCCGTGGTCCAGACAGGATATCTCCCGACGTTTCACCGGAAACTGCGTCCGGCGTTATCAAGGGTAATGGGTAACGGCTAGTAGTGGAGTATTGTTGTTTGAACACAACAACACTCCACGGAACCCTTGATAATGCCGTACGCAGTTAGAAACATGAAATGTTGGGGATATATTTGTTGTATGTCGAAAACATCAACTAAGGGAGGATTTTGGGATATTCAGGTTCTAAAGGGGTGTTAACGCGGTTAAACCTGCATTTCATTGAATAACACTATCTCACGAGTGGTTTCATTTGGGGATGTGATACTCGGCATATTAACTATTGGTTTAAAAAAATAAGCAGACACGTGTCTAAGGGTTTTTTCGATGTGGTGTATATTATGAGGTGAAAGGGGGAAAATGTGGGCGTAGAAGTTTTTTACTTGTGTAATTTTATGATGTGTAGTCTACTTTTTTCATAGGAATTTAGGTAAATGGATTTTGTGTTTAGTCAGTGTGTTTAATATACTGTATCCCACTTATTTCCTATTTACGTTTATGGTCGGTAACCGTGTTGTGATTTTGAGTCGAATTTTATCCATGCGATGCGACGTGATTTTGATATTTATGTGCCATTGTTGTGCTATATTGTCTTTATTGCCTGATTTCTTACTGTCCTTATCAAATTATTATCATTATTATTCAAAATTAAACGATAAACCAAACATAGCTTTCATGATGGAGACGTTGCAAAGTGTAATCATTACAACTACAATTTTCGCGGACGAAGCCGCGACGGGTAATGCTAGTAATTGTATAAAATATGCACCAAAATGTGCCAGGGAAGAAAGTTAATGAGAAATAATAAGTATGTACACGAACAAACAAAATTAAATATCACCGTCTTAGAATATTACGTTCTCGTTCTGCATAGCGCAATAACTCTGCCGAGGTACAGAAGCATGACTTAAATAATGACCAACACCTTTAAGCTGTCACCTTAATTTAGCTCGGTGGAACAGAAGCTAACTCTCTGAGCTTTATTTTAAAAACAAGTTGTTCATAAACCTCCCGCCCGGTAAGGCGCAATTAGGTAGCGTGGACACGGCCGTGTTAATATAGCTCGTCCGAATATCACGGTAATCAGTAAACAAGACTTCATAGGCCTGTAAAAGCTTTCTTCACGGCGGTCTTTCGGGTAGGCCGTGTTATATGCTTCATGATATGCGATGTTTAAATGTTGTTCTGAATGGTTTGAAGTGACGCTTGCATGGGGTTTATATAGGCTGTTGGAATGTTCGAGAATAAACATGGAACAATCATCATATACAGGTGACGCAGAAGTCTCTACACACTCGGGAAATATATGTAGGCTACCTAGGTTGGCACTACGTACGGTATGGTTTGTAAGAAACAGGAAAAGACACGTAGTATTAACAAATGAATTATTGTAACCATAGTAACAATGATGTTAACTGTTATTTGTGTTGTGTTGTCAAGACTATGTTAACGAAAGAAGAGAGAATTTTTGCTTTGAAGACCGCTTACCAAAGCGGTGTAAGTGCTGTACTGAGGGAATGGAGAGAACATTTCGAGTCAATACTATCTATCAACACGTAAGGCTGTTTACAATGTAATTCATAAATTTGAAACTGAAGGTTCTGTTTTGGATGCAACTCGTACATGGGCGCCCGCAGGATTTATTCCAGAGGGGGGCCAAGTTATAATTTTAATTTCATTACCCCGCCCCCAATTTTCGTTTCATTTCTTACTTGCTTCGTGAAATTCATTATTGGACTGCTCGGCTACTATATGGTAAGATTGGGAAGAATGTTTGGTTTGTAGTTCACAGTTTTTGTTCATGGAAGTTCGCGTTTCTTCTTTTGTGAATCATTGTCATAATGTTCATTTCTTAAAAACAGGTAAAAAAATATTATCGACATGTATCTACAATAATATAAAAATCAGTCAGTTCATTAAAATGCTAATGTAAATCCACTTCGCCTGTTTTCAAAATAGGGTAATTGGAGGACACATTTTCAGATATTTCCAAATTACTGAGTTAAATTATACTGTGGAAATATCCCTACATATGAATCTGCCCAATAATTCAAATAGCACTGTTTCCAAATATCTAGTTTGTACTGGCCATTACAGTGGATCCGTTACCTTTTTCCTCTTCTTCACAAGCTATCAGGAATACTTCGCATTGCTCTTCTTAGCATAATGAATTTTGTGCGAAGTGATAAATTCGTATTGTACGTTACTCGTACTTAAGACGCACATGGTTTGAGCAATGTTCGTCTGGGAAGAAAATATTTCATTTGATTATTGCTGACCGTTAAGTAATAATACATTATGCAACAAGCCTATAATGGCAATAATTAAGACACGAGTATGTTTATAAAGAGAGTGTCTTAATTACCATTATAGGCGAGTTACATATGACTGTTTATGTTCGACAATAATCATACTATTTTCTGTTCGAACATAAATATTCATAAATATCTGTCGAGATTTCGCCAGTTTTATGTACTGAACAGAGTGCATGGGACGCAGAGAATACCTTCTATTTGGCCATGGCCTCCTCAATACCCCACTATGACACTAGCCACGCAGTGAACTTAAAAATAGGAGGCTGTGGAAGTAAGCACAGGTGCGATGTTATCCTTACCTAATTGGTCACACTGTTTCTTGAGCTCTGATTGGTGGGAGAAAACTTGTGCTATAATGAGCCTCATTATAATACAGTGTTCTGACATACAATATTTACATTTCTCCACGGTCGAACATAAAATATGTAAAACTCACTAAATAATTTACTTCTTACTTAGTCGCTATGATAACGACACACACATCGCAGGATCATTTAGCCTAACTATTATACATTCGTACTTAAGAATGTCACATAAATGTTCCTTGAGTTAAGAGATCGCCAATGTCGTTCAGTAATTTTCTTCTTTCAGAAGCCCATCATTATTAATCCCCCCTTCAACTTTGGCTTTATCACCTAATTGATCCATATTGAATTGTAACTTTCAGTCGGTTAAGCCCAATTAAATTACGATTAAATTAGCTTCTCCGCTCATATAAGTAGGCTACATGTTGTACATCGAAAAGTGCCTTGCAAGAAGATCCCATTGGAATCAAGTCTACAACATTACGGAGTCTATCAGTGTTGAATTCACCATTTTGTATCAACTGAACAACCGTCTACATTCGATTGAGAGTGCGAATCCCAGTCGCTTTGATAACGGCAAAAAAAAAAACACGGCAGAACCATTTAACTATTAGCCTATAAATTGCTTCGATCGCAGAAGATTTAACACTACAGGTTCAGAACCTACAACAATGGTAGATTGCTGTTCATTAGTAGCAATAATTTCTATGTTCTCAAGAAATGGACCACAGTACTAAGGCACACTTTCAATAAAAATATACAGCATTTCGCAGCACGAATAACGATCGCAGTAAGGCAGGACGGCGCAAAATAAGACGAGTGCACAACACAGTCCGTCCCGTATTTAGGGCTCTTGAAGACCCTGGGCAAAAAGAATAAAAATAAAAAATCTCTGCTACCTCCGACTTAAAACATGTAGATTTATTAAAGTTTCCTTAAAATAAGGGGCTGTTTCTTCACTGAGCGTGTATTTAACTATGAGTGGCAAACACTATCAATATGTGTTTACTAGAATTACAAATAGAAAAAACTTAATACAATGAATTTAAATGTTAAAAGATATCCTACACAACCAATTATTTAAATAACAAATGGCTTCCTTCTTGCCTTGTCATTTGCAAACAAGATTAGGATTTCATTAGTCCAATTTCACTTTCAAGTTAGATTCAAAAGCAAGAACTCCAAGATGACTAACACTATCCCGTTTTGTTTGTCCTTAAATAATCGCAAATGTGCGACAGTGAATAATTCTCTTGTGTGTGTGGAAGGGGGAGTATCTTTAATAACTTAGCGTGTAATGCACAAGCGGTTTTGTACAGCTTTCCAGAATCTTTTCAGTCCCTAAAACCTGCCACCCTAGGCCCTGTTTGTTCCATCGTAATTACGGGTCTGAATACAGTAAATGACCCAATATTGTAAGCACGACCTTAAAGGACTGGTGTTTTACTAGTCAGCAAAGAAAACCTCGTTTTAGGGACTGAAATCCGCTACCGGTGTTGCAATGTAGAACAAGTAGTTCCGTGAAGAACTATACAGCCTATTTTCATATAGGCCTATCCTACTTATGTTAATAGCCTCTATCAACATACGACATTTCAGTTTGATTGCTGTAATAGATTCGTATATATTGAAAACCGTCTAAATATTTCGGATGGTCGCCATGTTGGATTTTTATATATGTAGGTCTTAGAGTTATGTACATCACAGTTAACACCGGTTATCAGACAGATTCTACACACACCCAAAGTACACGGGGCTACATGGCCGCGTTGTCGCAGCCCCTAAACTGAGGAACAAACCAACCAACCAGAGTTTTGTACTACAATAAAACCTGCCTAAAGAGGAACGCAATCTTTCCAGATTTATATTTCCGTTTTCGCAGGTTTCCGTTTTAAAAAAGGGTTGAGTTTTAATGAGACGAAATACACAACTAAGAAATACTGTGTTATCGCATAGGATTACTATGAAATAAGTTGAGTGTTTCCCACTTTAAACAACACAATTCTTTAGCCGGACGTTTGTTTTTCTCGTGTCCTTCAATAACTTTAATTTTCTCCTCCAGTGTAAGTGTCTTATGTCTAGAAGTCGTTGTCACTGAATTACAGTACGGAAATAAATGCTGTGCACAGTAAAAAGAACACCTTTAAAGATTACTCCAGTTCACTGTTTTCTTCTACTCTCATTTGTCAGAATGAAACTGTGCGTATCACAGGAGGGTTGGAGGAAGTAACGCTACAGATATTGTGAAATGTAGCAAACCTGCTTCATCCTTGAGGAAAAATTAGAGTTAATGTTTCCTAGGACTTAGGTGCAAGTACAGTCGCACTCAAAATTTAGAACATAGCTTTGTATTATGGACAAGATAATCCGTCTTAGTCAGGTTATTTACGCCTACAGTTCCGGAATTTCTTTCCGTTTCCGCTTTAGGCAGTTTTCCGGTTTACAGTGTCATTTTACATAGGAAATACCTCTGTTCCGAATTTTGTTTTCCGTTGGTTCAGGTTTCCGGTATATAAAGGGTCAGGTTTTACTGTATTACATGAATAGTGTTGTGTAGGTGAAGATATTCGAACTTCAATCGCATGATTAGGACACAAGAAATTAAAAAGAGATGTTAAAATTTCGCACAGCTGCCATCTTGTGGTTATGAAAACAATTGAAATAAATTAGATGCCAGTGGATTAAAATTTGTATAAGCATTTACCGTTCCAAGTTTCACTGCATACGGATGGTTATCGCGAGAAACGTCCATTTAAATATTTATATTTCACGTCGTCGCCATGTTGGATTTTTGCTCACCAGCTTATTGAATGTCCCATAGGTGAACTTATGTTGATAGCCTCTATGACCATAAAATAATTCAGTTTGACTGCTGTAATAGATTCGTAGATATCGAGAACCGTCGAAATATTTCGGAAGGTCGCCATGTTGGATTGTTATATGTATAGGTCATAGAATTTTGCACCATTAAATGAAAATTATTGCGTAGGTTCATTAATCAAACTTTCACTTCGATCGCATGATTACGACACAAGAAATAAAAACTTAATTTTAAAATTTTGCACAGCCGCCATCTTGAGGTTATATACTGTAAACAATTGAACTGAATTAGATACCAGTGCATTACAAGTTTCAATGCGTTTGGATGGTCAAATCGCGCGAAAAGTCTATTTAAATGATTCATCTTCGCTTGGTCGCCATGTTCGTTTTGTAGTTAACAAGTCTTTGAACGTCTCATAGGTGATCTTCTAGTAGTGCCCTTTATCACCGTACAAAATTTCAGGGTGATACCAGTAATCCTTTCGGAGATATAGAATGCCGGTGACATATTTCGCACAGCCGCCATGTTCGATTGGTGAGACGTAATAAAATTGGAAGGGCACGGTCAGGGTCGGCCAAAATGGTGCTATGACCTTACTGAGTTTCATTGAAATCGCTCCAGCCGTTTAGAAGTTATTAGGAGGGACACACACATACGCACACAAGGTGATCTCACAAGGATATTTTTTTCATAACTAAACATATCTCCTGAACGTGCTTTCATATCGTCACTGCCAAAGTGAGGTGGCGAAAGTAGTAGCCAGCCCAACCACTTTTGATAGTGTTGGGTAAACATACGATATTTAACTCTAGGCATATTGAAAAATAGAGCTGTTTCCATTGGTGGTCTAGTGCCTGACATCATTAGAACCATACATGTTTTTTGAATATAAATACATATTAAAGAAGTTTCCTATTGTAATATTTGTCAGCTGATTATCAGAAACTTCAATTTATGGAATAAGCTGGTGACAATGACCAATTGTATATCAACATTCTCGGAATGCCAGGGGGGGGGGGGGGGCACGGCCCCACCTTGCCCCTCCCTGCGGGCGCCCATGAACTCGTACCAGGTGACCTAGGACAGCACGAATGAACTCAATGCCCATTTGGCTGTTACGACTACGGTAGTTCAAAGAAGTCCACAAGACGATTAGCGGCAGAGTAGCCAGAAGTACCGTACCACGTCGGTCAATCCAAGGGATATTACATCAAAAGAACTTGAAAGTATGCATTCCACGTCTGATAAATGGGTTGCTTTAAGATGACCCAGAAGGCGGCTACACGATCAGTATCAATCAGTATCGAGTTGATCTGAATTTTATTTCTGATAATTCTGTGGTCTGATTAAGCCACAATTAAGTTGTCGGGAAATGTAAATCGACATAACTGTACCCATTACTACACAGAAAACCAGGATGTTGTCGGTAGGCCTGATATGTATCTGGTTAAAATTATTCAAAGTTATTCAATATTAAAATATAATATATAAATTAATTAACATAAGTGAAGTGTGTAATGACTTTTGAGCCACCCTGTATATAAAATGCTAAGGTGTATGTTTCTCAAAACTCGAACTCTTAAACCAGAGGGAGTTAGAAGGTGTGGTTTGTACCAAAATCTTCCAAATCGTCTCAATATTACAGCAAAAATCTTTCAATTCTTGAAAAGTCAACGGAAATACCTAGTTACACTGACCGGCAAAAAAAAAAAACGATCACTTGCAAAATTCAACATTACTTTCATTTAAATCATAAATATGAACGGTATAGACCCATCACATTACATACTGTAGTTAGAGCATGGAAGTAAGGTTAATTGGTTTCCTGGATGCGTTACCATTCTTAATGTCATTGTTTCACTTAACAATAGCGATTCTTTGACATGATGCTGTTTCCCGCGGAAAGATGTGCGCGCCATTGCTATCCTCAACAATGCAATGGTTTATTGATGTGTAACATCTTTCCACCCGGTATTTTTGTTGGAGTGATTTTGAAAAATGGGACGGAAGTGGATCGGACGGAAGTGTGCAAGACGCACTGCCAGCTGCCAGTGGTACCATGTGGAATGTTTATCACATAAGGATTACTTTGTAACAGCAGAGTATCAACAAGGCAGTGCGAGAGTAGAAATATCAAGTAGGCAGTGAAGAAAAAAAAGTCTTGAAATTGTTATGTTTTATGAGAGTGTAAAAATTAAAAAGATTTTTTGTGTGTTGATGAATGTCAAGGATAATAAAAACGGTAGCCACTTCAAGGTAGGATAGCATGTCAGATGTTACACATCATATGTGACTACTGTATGGCTCGTATCTTTTTGATGTGTAACATCTTTACACTCGGTTGCTGGATATTTTTGTGGGAGTGATTTTGAAAAATGGGACGGAAGTGGATCGGAACGATCGAGGTGGCACCAGATGGTTCGATCGAACGGAAGTGTGCTCGAACGGAAGTGTGCTAGCTGGCAGTGGTGGTTCGAACGGAAGTGTAAGACGCACTGCCAACTCGAACGATCGATCCAGCTGGCAGTGGTAAGATTCAGCTGGCAGTGGTAAGGGAAACAATGAGTGCGCGGTGTCGGAAATTGATACCATGACGTACTCTCGGCCATGTGGAATGTAAATGACATACTGAACGGTAAACGCTCATGCGAACTCTGGTGTCAAGTGATTGAAACAAAGCACATGGTACATGTTCGAAGTCTTCGTATCAGTATTTAAATGGTAAAATGCCTTAATATCAAACATTGTAAGTAGTCGGCATTGCCGGTATTATGTTTCTGCACAATGGCTATTCAAATATTAACCCACATAACGGTAATGCAGTCATCAATATAATATATTCGTTGTGGTTATCCGAGAATTGAGCAAGCCGTCGTGAACTATTGCTGAATACATTCTCTTTACTCACAAGAGAGCCTATTCATAAGGCATTTTAAACTCAATTTCACGCAGGAACATTATCGAAACAAGCAAAATATAAATGAAACTTAATTCCTTAATGCAGTATAATTGGAACGTGGAAATAAGTCACCATCTTGTGCACAATATTTGCGTAGTCGTAATAGCCAAGGGGTTAGCGTCCATGACTGTGAATCTAGAGATCTCGGGTTCGAGTCCCGGACGGGGTAGGTATTTTTGCTACCAGATTATCATTTTAAAATATATTTATCATATCAATATGACTCATTTTAACAGAATCCATATAAAATTACGTGTTGGTCTGTGAATCAAGAGGACCTGTTTATAAGGAATTTAAGGTGTCGCGTCTATTAATCTAGTTGATCCATATCGTATTCTTTATTTAGGCTAGTGCTGGTGGAAGCTACAAATCATCTAATAAAATTAGTTCCGTATTATAAAACTACAATATCTGTAAAACACTCCCTTTTACAATAGATTAATATTTGTGCCAATAATAATATAAAATACCGGTGTATCAACAATTTCACGTGAGATTTCTTCTAATGTCAGATGTTACACATCATATGCGACTACTGTAAGGCTCGTAATTTTTTTCTTTTGCCACTTTTGCCATATCTTCAGGTGTTCTTGTGCAATTCAGAAACGAATATGCGCTTGAGGCCTGAAGATGTTGACTCTGATCGAAAATGGTGGGGCGCACATCTCTCCGCGGGAAACAGCATCATGTCAATGAATCGCATTTGTTAAGTGAAACAATGACATGAAGAATGGTAATACATCCAGGAAACCTTACTTCCAAGCTATAAACAGTATGCACTGGACCTAGAGCGTTCATATTTATGATTTAAATGAAAGTAATGTTGAATTTTTCAAGTGATTGGTTCTCTTTGCCGGTCAGTGTATATTTATTTGTTTACAAAGTGCGTATAAACAAATAAACAAGATGATGGCCCCTGTCAGAGCTGTGTCGCCTCGAGCCCGCATAACAAATAAAGCCGGGCGGGAGGTATATACACTTGGGGCGTACACAAGTAACCGTTCGTAACAACCAAGCATTCAAAAGAAAAAGAATTACCCGCAGCAGTGAAAAATTGCACTCTGATTCCATAAATATAAACAACTAGCTGAAGTACCCGTGCTTCGCTACGGGTCGTAAATAAATTAAAATGTGAAGGTGACAGTTAAAACAGGGGATAAGCGAGGTGCTGCGCAGAGGGAGATTAAGGATGGAACATTTTGTCCAACTACACCGCTCTGCCTTGACCGTGTTTTATAGCACACATTTAGGTTTTACTCGCTAACGGTTGGAGATACATTTCGGAGAGAAAATGCAATTTTTAACCTCGTACATGCCATCAAAAGTTTGCTATTTCTTAGCGTTCTCTTTTTATTTGAAATGGAAATATGAAAGTTTAAAACCAAAGGGTAGAGTGACGTCACTAAAATGGTCGCCATCTTTAATTAGTGCAAAGTATTGAAATCAAAAGTAACCTGTATGTTAACCAGGTAGATCTGCTACTCCCATGTAAAATTCATGTAAATCGGACCAGTGGTACTTGCGTGATTGAGTAATATACAGACACACACTATCTCAATTTTAGTCTCGCTTCGCTCGCGTTATAGTCGTGTCATATTGTTATTCAATGAATTGCAGGTTTAACCCCGTTAACACCCCTTTAGAACCTGAATATCCAAAAATCCCTTCTTAGTAGATGTTTTCGACTCACGACAAACATATCCTCAAAATATCATTCTTCTAACATTAATAGTTTTGGTTGGTCGATGAGAGTGAACATCCAAAAATCCTTCCTTAGTGGACGTTTTTCTTCCAGAATTTCACCCCTCCCCATAGGCCCCTTAAATTGGTTTTATGAAAAGACGGTCGAACACCTATTTATTTTATTACGTTCTCGCTTGCTGAGCCCAAGGTTGCAGGTTCGAAACCTGGCGCAGCCAGCTGGCATTTGAGGGTGCGCAAATGCGAGGGAGCCGTGTCAGTAGATTTACTGGCACGTTGAAAATCCCCTTCGGGGCAAAATTCCGGCACCCCGGCGTCTCTAAAAGCCAGTGTAGTTAAAAGGGACGTAAAACCAATAACATTATTATTATTTATTTTATTTATTTATTTATTTATTTATTTTAAGCTGATTGATTTCCTCCGAGTTTCAAACTCCTCGCATATGTCGTTTAAGAGATACACGCTCCGTTAAGAATCTTTCAACCCCCACTTTTCATCCCTTTCACCTCATAATATACACTATATCGAAAAACCATTAGACATGTGTCAGCTTATTTTTAATGATTAGTATATATGCCAAGTATCAATCCCCAAATGAAACCACTCGTGAGATATTGTTATTCAATGAAATGCACGTTTACCCCCTTAACACCTATTAAGAACCTGAATATTCAAAACTCTTACCTTAGTGGACGTTTTCGACATAAAACGAACATATCCCCAAAATTTCATGTTTCCAACTTCAATAATTTTGGCTGGGCGATGATGAGTGAGTGAGTCAGTCAGGACATTTTCTTTCATTTATATTTGATAATTTCACCACTCCCCATGAACCCCTTAAATTGGATTTATGAAACAAACGGTCGAACACCTATTTACTTATTTAAAGCTGATTTCCCCCTGAGTTTGATGAGTGAGTAAGTGAGTCAATCAGTTAGGACACTTTCTTTCCTGTTTTATCCCCCCAGAATTTCACTCCTCTCCAAGGGCCCCTTAAATTGTATTTATGAAAAAACGGTCGGACACATATTTACTTGTATTTTAAGCTGTTTTATCCCGCCGAATTTCAAACTTCTCGCCTATGTCGTTTAAGAGATACACGCTCCGTTAAGAATCCCTCAATCCCCAATTTTCACCCCTTTCACCTCAAATATACACGACATCGATAAACCTTTAGATATATGTCTGATTATTTTTAATGATTAGTTTATATATCGAATATCACATCCCCAAAGAAACAACTCATGAGATATCGTTATTCAATGAAATGCACGTTTATCCCCTTAACATCTCTTTAAAACCCGAATAAAGAAAAATCATTCCTTAGTTGACGTTTTGACATACAGCGAACATATTCCCAAAATTTCATTTTTCCAACATTAATAGTTTTCGCTGGGCGTGATGAGTGAGTGAGTCAGACAGGAAATTTTCCTTCAATTATTTTTACCAGAATTTCACCCCTCCCCATGGGCCCCTTAAATTGGATTGATGAAAAAACGCTTGAACACCTATTAACTTATTTTTTTAGCTGTCTTTTTCCCCTGAGTTTGATGAGCGAGTGAGTTAGTCAGTCAGTTAGGACACTTTCTCTCCTTTTTCCCCCCAGAATTTCACCCCACCCCATTGGCCCCTTAAATTAATTTATGAAAAAACGGTCGAACACCGATTTACTTAATTTTTTAGCTGATTTTTTTTCGCTGAGTTTCAAATTTCTCACCTATGTCGTTTAAGAGATAGGCCTACACGCTCCATTAGGAATCCTTCAACCCCCAATTTTCACCCCTTTCACCTCATAATAATACACCATATCGAAAAACCCTTAGACACATGTCTGCTTATTTTTAATGATTAGTTTATATGCCGAGTATCACATCCACAAATGAAACCACTCGTGAGATATTGTTATTCAATGAAATGCAGGTTTAACCCCCTTAAGACCCCTTTAGAGCCTGAATATCAGAAAATCCACCTTAGTGTACGGTTTTGAGATACAACGAACATATCCCCAGAATGCCATGGTTCCAACTTCAATATTTTTGACTGGGCGATCATGAGTGAATGAGTCAGGACATTTTCTTTCATTTTTTTCCTTCAGAATTTCATCCCTCCCGATGAACCCCTTCAATATGATTGATCAAAAAAACTGTCGAACAGCTATTAACTTACTTTAAAGCAGTCCCCCCCCCCCCCGCCCCGAGTTTGATGAGTGAGTCAGTCAGTCAATCAGTTAGGACACTTTATTTCCTGTTTCCTCCCACCCACCCAGAATTTCACCCCTCCCCATGGGCCCCTTAAATTGGATTTATGAAAAAACGGCCAAACACATTTTTACCTATTTTTTATGCTGATTTTTTCCGCTGAGTTTCAAACTCCTCGCCTATGTCGTTTAAGAGATACACGCTCCGTTAGGAATCTTTCAATTCTTACTTTTCACCCCTTTCACCTCATAATATACACCACATCGAAAACCCCTCAGAGACGTGTCTTCTTCCTTTTTAATGATGAGTTTATATGTCGTGTATCATATCCCCCAATGAAACCAATCGGGAGATATTGTTATTCAATGGAATGCAGGTTTAACCCCCTTAAGACCCCTTCAGAACCTGAATATCCGAAAATCCTCCCTTAGTAGACGGTTTTGACATACAATGAACATATCCCCAAACTGTCATGTTTCTAACTTCAATAATTTTGGCTGGGCGATGATGAGTGTGTGAGTGAGTGAGTGAGTCAGGACATTATCTTTCAATTTTCTTTTTTCAGAATTTCTCCCCTCCCCATGAACCCCTTAAATTTGATTTAATAAAAAAACTGTCGAACAGCTATTTACTTACTTTAAAGCAGTTTTTTTCCCCTGAGTTTGATGAGTGAGTGAGTCAGTCAATCAGTTAGGACACTTTCTTCCTGTCCCCCCCCCCCCCCAGAATTTCACCCCTCCCATGGGCTCCTTAAATTGGATTTATGAAAAAACGGTAAAACACATATTTACGTATTTTGTATGCTGATTGTTTTCCGCTGAGTTTCAAACTCCTCACCTATGTCGTTTAAGAGATACACGCTCCGTTAGGAATCTTTCAATCCCCACTTTTCACCCCTTTCACCTCATGATATACACCACATCCAAAAACCCTCAGACTCTTGTCTTCTTATTTTTAAGGATAAGTTTACGTGCCGAGTATCACATCCCCCAATGAAACCAATCGGGAGATATTGCAATTCAATGAAATGCAGGTCTACCCCCTTAACACCCCTTTATAACCTGAATATCCAAAAATCCTCTCTTAGTGGGCATTTGCGGCCCTTTGGGAAGCTGCATACCAAATTTCATTCCAATCCGTCGGTGGTTTCTGAGATTTCGTGATGAATGAATGAGTGAGTGAGTGGTATTTGACAAATATATATAGTAGATGATAGAGTCAAGTCTTTGTTATGCTAAACTCGGTTGACAGTGCTGTGTGAGTAGTTGAGTAACTAACGGGATTTCAAGTAAAGATCCTCTTTTTCTATACCGGTAGTGCAGAGCAGAACTGGCATCCGGTCGGCCGTGTCTCGACTTTAGCTATGTTGCCATGGAAACTATCTGGCTTGCCATTCCTTCATGAGTATATTTTATGATTTGATTAGCCTGTGCTTGAGTGCAAAAGGGCCGAAATCAGAAGAATGAGAAAGACTATCGAAAATTCATGTAGCCAGCGGTTCCTTCTGGATCCTAAACTATATGTATGCAAAATTTGGTTGAGATTGGCGGAACGGTGTAGATTTGTATACGGAACAGACCCACATACATACATACATACCCACATACAGACTTTCACTTTTATATATAAGATATGTTTAAAAAGTGCGTTTAAACAAATAAGCAAGACGATAGCCCCTGCGTGAACTGCGTCGCGTCGAGCCCGCATAACAGTAAAGCCAGGCGGGTGGTTTATACGCATGCGAGATTTCTCGCCCAGGCCTTCTAGTTCTAGTAATTTCTGGTTAGCCATTCTATGGCTTCATTAGCGCGTGGCAAATCTATTGTTATTGTTCATGTGGTTGGTTCGCTGTACGGAGTATTCCCGACCAGCGAGTATGCGGAGGAGGGGGCAGGTCTCCTTTCCAGAAATTTCGACTTCTGGGTGTGATCGTTTACTGCCGGTCACCAAACTCCATTTATGTGTTGGTTCTCTCGTTTTCTATTGAAGTTATGTGGATGATAATCAAGGTCCATTGTTCCTCTGCACAGTCTATCGTGCTACTGTAGTTCTAGAAAGTATTTATGTGTCTTGGAATCAAATTACGTCATGATCTTCTTCCCAGGCATGTTCAGAGCCAGCATTTTTATTTTATTTTTTTGTAGTCTACATGTCTGGAATGTTCTTTGATTCCTACTTTACTCTACTCTTCATCGTACCAGTGTACACTTGGCCACATTTATTTTCTATACGCCTCGTAAAGGCGAGTGGATCAAAGCGGTCCTTGGGGATTCTGAGATTTTCACTTCACTTCTCGTGTCGACCTATCTATGGTGTGGCACTTAATTATTCTTCCTATTCTATCCGTGACGCTCTTGATGTAAAGGAGATAGGCATTGCGTTTTCTTTACTTACACTGGTTTTTTTTTCCCTAGATCAGTGGTTCTTAACCGGTGGTCCGCGAGTGCCTCGGGAGTGGTCCGCGGGAGAAAAGGATCCACCAGCACGTATAAAAAGTGGCCAGTAAATAAGGATTTCATAAACGATGTGCGTTGAACGAGAATCGTCCGAATGTATTCGCGGCGATGACTATCAGGTCTTGAATTGAAATATCTTTAAAATAAGTGTTATTGAGGAAGGGTTATGACTGATAATGTGTATTGCGGGGGAAGGGAGGGGGCGGAGGGGTGGTCCGTAAATGATTCAATTTCACACTGAGTAGTCCGCAGACTTCTACGGGTTCAGAACCACTGCCCTAGATGGACGAGTCACTTGGTTAATATCGGAGTGGGAGTAGCCATTCGCGAATGAAAAATGTATTTATTTAGCGTATGGCTTTTAGTGCCGGGAATGTCCGAGGACATCCAAGTAGTTCTAACTTTCGCTACCAGATGTCACTGACACCTAGTGGTGAACGTTGGAACTTTGATATGACGTGATCTATTTCCTCTTGTACGTCCAGTTTTTGTCACAGGCGCTTATCGCTAGGTAGCCTATATTACATTTTTGATTGTAGCTCTCTTGTGACTAGGATGGTGGTTGGAAACCTTGGAATCCTGTTTGTATAGCTTTTCGTTGAATCCAACTCAAAAACAGAACCTACAAGAACATAATTCTCAACTCAATGACCGAAATATAGGCCTACATACATACATACATGTAGATTAAAGAGTTTTTCAAAATGACTTCTTGGGGTTCAATAAGTGTCCGCGGAATGGTCTGTGGTAACCCCTGTGTTACTAACCGATGGTACCCATGAAACAGCGCTGAGGCGTCGCTGACATCATCAATAAGTATTTACTGCCATCAACGATGTGAATCATAAAGACTTACAAGTCACAAAGGCGCTTTCTCTAATACTTGATAGCAGCTCGCTCGAGAATGCAGCCTATTCATTCTTAAGGCTCCCTCGTTGTTCACTTGATGCTTTGTCTCGCAGACAGCACCTAAGCGCAAGTTCAATAGCGACTAACGAGCTGTTTCACACGATTCATTGATTTCTTCACCTCCTCAACGTTTACCCAAAACTAGCGCTGACTCTTATGCCCTGCCTTACACATCGCATTTTAGTTTTTTAAACCGCTCATTTTTATAGAGAGATTTATAGAAGGTTAAAAGAGTTGTCACTTAAGTTATTTGCGGAATGACTTGTTCTAATATGCAACTCCACTGTTCAAAAATGTTCAGGAATATTGTCATGAAGTGCAGTCGGATATACGAGTATTACGTCCACAGGTATTTTACTCATAGAATACGTATGGAAGATAATTTTGTTCCATACCACACTTCTTGTATATACAGCGCTGGCTTAATATAAGCAGTCAACATAGTCAAATCTATGCTATTCCAAACCTTTGTTGAGTTGTTTCTTATATAATTAAGTACAAGTTTTTCGGGCTTATAGGCCGTGGTCTAGACAGGATATCTCCCGACGTTTCACCGGAAACTGCGTCCGGCATTATCAAGGGTTCCGCTCCTTTCTTTGGTCAGCAGTGGAATGAGGAAGAGGCTTGAAATAATGGGTAACGGTTTGTAGTGGGGTATTGTTGTTTGTATATGACTGTTGGTTGGGTGGATCTTGGCGATGAACTAACGGCTGGAAGGTAGTTTTGGATCTTCAAATTAGCATGGTGAGCCGAACGTTCTCTTCGCATTCCGGCTGGATCGTCTGGTCTCACGTACATGTTGCGGGGTGCGGTGCGTGCTCCGGCTTCGGCGACCGAGCTTGGGAGGGTCAGGTGTTCCCTGGGCGACTGCCGGGCTGCAGCAGGAAGGTTCTTCAGTTTGACGTGTGAGTGATTTCTTGGCCTTGGTGTTCCTAAGGGCCGGGATCCATGTAATACGCACACGTTCAATTTCTTCCTTTCGATTGAAATTGTCGGGGTGTTTGAAGATTTCTATGGCTTCCCGTTGCTACCTGGCGTGGTAGTGTGTGGTCGTAAAGAGGATATCCGTGTCCCCGTACTGTACATCGTGACCGGGCAAGAGAGAATGCTCAGCGACTGACGATTTCTCAGTTTGACCCAGGCGCCTGTGTCTATTATGTTCCTTGAGTCTGGTGGTCACGCCCCTCTTCGTCGTTCCTATGCACACCTTCCCACAGGAACACGGGATTCTGTAGACACCTGCAGTGGAATGTGGGTGGCGCTTGTCTTTAGCGGATCGCAGCAAGTCCCGGATTTTGGCGGTGGGTTTATAAACCGTCTTCACCCCATAGGTCTTCAGTAATTTGCCTATCCTGTCCGTCACCTTCTTCACGTACGGCAAGAATGCGGTGGCCACCGAAGTTTCCTCAGAATCTTTCCTCATGCTCCGGCGCCTGGGATGAGAGGCTCGCTCAATCTCCTTATTGCTGTATCCGTTGGCGCATAGGGCCCTTTTTATATATTTCAGCTCTTGGTTGAGGTTGTATGGTTCACAGATTCTCCTAGCACGGTCTACCAATGTTTTAAGAACTCCGTGTTTCTGTCGGGGGTGGTGATTGTGTAGATACCGGTCGGTGTGTGTGGGTTTCCGGTATACGGTGTGCTCCAAGCGCAGGTCATTAGTCCTGGTGATTAGCACGTCAAGAAAGGCCAGGCAGTTGTCTTTCTCCTTCTCCATTGTAAATTTTATGCTGGTGTTGAGGCTGTTAAGGTGGTCCAGGAAACGTTCCAGCTCTTCCTCTCCGTGGCTCCAAACTACGAAGGTATCGTCAACATAACGTAGCCATACTTTCGGTTTGAGGGGTGCAGTCTCGACCGCCAACTGCTCGAAGGTGTACATAGGAACGACGAAGAGGAGCGTGACCACCAGACTCAAGGAACATAATAGACACAGGCGCCTGGGTCAAACTGAGAAATCGTCAGTCGCTGAGCATTCTCTCTTGCCCGGTCACGATGTACAGTACGAGGACACGGAGATCCTCTCCACGACCACACACTACCACGCCAGGCTGCAACGGGAAGCCATAGAAATCTTCAAACACCCCGACAATTTCAATCGAAAGGAAGAAATTGAACGTGTGCGTAATACATGGATCCCGGCCCTTAGGAACACCAAGGCCAAGAAATCACTCACACGTCAAACTGAAGAACCTTCCTGCTACAGCCCGGCAGTCGCCCAGGAAACACCTGACCCTCCCAAGCTCGGTCGCCGAAGCCGGAGCACGCACCGCACCCCGCAACATGTACGTGAGACCAGACGATCCAGCCGAAATGCGAAGAGAACGCTCGGCTCACCATGCTAATTTGAAGATCCAAAACTACCTTCCAGCCGTTAGTTCATCGCCAAGATCCACCCAACCAACAGTCATATTCAAACAACAATACCCCACTACAAACCGTTAACCATTATTTCAAGCCTCTTCCTCATTCCACTGCTGACCAAGGAAAGGAGCGGAACCCTTGATAATGCCGGACGCAGTTTCCGGTGAAACGTCGGGAGATATCCTGTCTAGACCACGGCCTATAAGCCCGAAAAACTTGTACTTAATTATGAACGCCGGCCGTGAAAGCCTACTGTCGACCAAAGCATTATGTGTACTCGAGTTTGAAGGTTGTTTGTTAAGTAACCAATAGACCTACATAAAATCCAATACCATCAACATTTTCGTCGTTCTATTTTACGTTAGTCCATGTAGGTTTGGATTTTTAAATTTATATTTTAATATTTGTTATCGCAATTGGAACGCAAAAAGTGCCCGTTTTTAAGCGTGTTTCAACCATGCGTCACATTTAAGAATTATTATCTCAAAAGCCCGTCATCAGATCGAATCCAAATTTTAACACAATATACATTTGAATGTTGTATAACTGGTTTATTAATTTCACAATTTTGTGTGTCCAAGAAACAATGTTGTTATCATTGTTGTAAGGTAACTTTTTCTCGGCTCAGGCTGGTTGGAAAATGTAGTTCTTGGTTGCGTTGTAATCATTATACATCAAAAAGTTATGCTGTATGACTGTGAAATACGTAAATTAATTCCCTTATTTTAGACCGGTTTGTATTTGTACGAGGAAATAACACATGGTTCTCGAGCTAGCCGCTCTGGGAACAGCTGTACAGCGTTGCTGAGATGGAGCCCATCACTTCCGAGCGAGACGCGCCATGATGCGTGTGGGCACCATTTCGGCAACGCTGTACAGCTGTTCCCAGACCGGCTAGCTGGTGAAACATGTGTTATTTCCCTGTAGAAATACAAACCGATATAAAATAATTGAATTAATTTACGTATTTCACAGTCATACGGGATAACTTTTTGATGTATCTAAGGATTACAACGAGACCAAGAACTACATTTTCCAACGACGCCGAGCCGAGAAAAAGTTACCTTACAAAAATGATAACAACTTTGTTTCTTGGACACACACAATTTTGAAATTAATAAACCAGTTATACAACATTCCAATGTATATTGTGTTAAAATTTGGATTCGATCTGATGACGGGTTCTAGAGATAATAATTCTTAAATGTGACGCATGGTTGAAACACTCTTAAAAACGTGCACTTTTTGTGTTCCAACTGCGATAAAATATATTAAAATATATATTAAAAATTCCAAACCTACATGACCTAACGTAAAATAGAACGACGAAAATGATGATGTTATTGTATTTTATGTAGGTCTATTGGTTACTTAACAAACAACCTTCAAACTCGAGTGCACACAATACTTTGGTCGACAGTAAGCTGTTTCTTATATCTTTGAATGATTCTACTGTAGTGTATGTATAGTGTATGTATAGATTTTTATCATACGCTGGAAATTACTTATTCAACTGAGTTTAGTTTTACGATATACATTGTTTGTTTCTACTGTAAGTATCCCCTAAACAAATTTAATGAATAATTTCTTTATAGTATACTCCAGAATGAAAAAAGAATAGAAAACAAAACAAAACAAAACAAGAAATAAAACAATTGTACATATTAAAAAAGTATAACTAAAATTTTGAATTAAAAGCTAAAAATGAGTTAAATGTTATTAAAACTATCAAAAGAAAAATGTATTATGTGTACATATGTTAAATGTAATTTAAATCAATAAAAAAAAAGTTCCCTGAAGAAATAAAGAGCCTACTTTTCTTAAAATTTAGGATTCATGTCAATGATTAATCTATATGGATCTATCTAGAATAATGACGAAATTAAGTTGGTAATATCGAAATTTCTAATTAGTTCCAAATACTGCATACATGGCATAATGTAGCCTAATAGAGAACTACAGTTGGCAGCCCAGGTGACTGAAAATAGTCTTAGTTCCATCTTCTAAAGTACACAATTCAAAATTTGGTTGAAGTCCAATGGATAGCATAGACGTTACATGCAGTTAAACATTGGATCTAACAGCGCGCGTAAAATCATGTTGGCAACAATGACATACATGTATTGGTCAGAAATAATCTGAAATAATATGATCTATTGTTGTGTCAATTTTGAATGAAATCCATTAGTTAGTATAGAAGTTACATGCATTTTAAAATTGGACCTATCAGCAGGCTTAGAATCATGTTGGCTGCACTGGCGTAGGCCTATATTTGATACTCCAAATTAATCTAGAATGCCATGTACTATACGTGTGCAAAGTTTAGAGCTATTGGCTTGCATACTTTCTGATATATTGATATTAGGGTAAAAAATAGAGACAATATTTATTTAAAGTTGGCAGCCCTGGTTACTCTTAAGAATCGGCATAGTCATATCTGTTATGGTACACATAGCACACACGAAATTTGGTTAAAATCCAAATGATAGTATAGACGTTACGTGTATTTAAAGTTGAATCTCTCAGCAGGCTTAGAATCATGTTGGTAGCACTGACGTATATAAGTTACTGCAAATTAATATAGAATGTCAGGTACTATACGTGTGCATAGTTTAAAGCCGTCGGCTTGCATACTTTCTGATAAATGGGTATTTGGAGTTTTTAAAATCGGAGCATTTATAAACAGTTGGCAGCCCTGGTGGCTCTTAAGAATACACTCAGTCATATCTGTTTATGTACACATAGCACATGCGAAATTTGGTTGAAATCCAATTGATAGTATAGATGTTACATGCATTTAAAATTTGGACCTATCAGCAGGCTTATAATCATTTTGGCAACACTCTCATGTATGGCCTCCTGGAAATTAAACTGCAATATTATTATCTATACGTGTGCCAATTTTGAAATAGCTCCCATTCATACCTTCCAAGATATCCAACATGGAGCTCAATTTTCAATTGCGATTTTTCAGCAGTTGGTAGCACTGACATCATTTTCAAATATGGCCGTGAGATATTCAGGTATAGATCTTTACTCCTACCAAATTTTGTTTCGATTGTTGCAGTCGTTTAGGAGTTGATAGGGGGGGGGGCACACACACAGCCAGACAGAAGGACAGACAGACAGACAGACACACATTTGCCCGATCTCATAAGTCTACTTTTTCCTCATTTTTGCAAAATGTGAAAAGTAGGCTAAAAAGTGTACAGTATGGACACTGATTGAAATAAACGGAGAGACTATTTTAAAAGAAAAAGGTTCTCTCAAATGATTTTGTCCAAGAAAATGGTGCACCAATGTGCCGCAGATCATGACTGTAAAAGCCGAAGTGCGAAATGAACACCGCTCTGCTAAATATACATATCATGCTGTCATCTGTTATTTAGCACGGAGTGGCGGAGGTGAAAATCCTCCACTCAGCTCCTTTGCTCTATCTTATCATTTATTCACGAGTTTTGTGACCCGGAGTTCACGCTCACTACCAATCAACAAAACAGGAACAAGGGAAGGCAGAAACACTTGGTAGATGTATTTTAACTTGTTTACCAAAGGCAGGTTTATGCAAGTCAATAGAAACTTGCATCCTTTGTGTTACTAACGACAGCATGCCATGATCTACTATGCTGTCTGTCTGCTTAGTGATGTAAATGAACGTTGTTTTCGTGGTGGTGCTTGTCTGAGAATTTGTGTGCGACTTGGCTCATGTACACTAACACGCACACATTTTAACAATGTGTAATACAATTCTAATGATTCTGAATATCATTTCTTCAGACTGGTCTGATTTATTGAAACACTATAACCATCATTAACCACTGTCTTTCTCAAATCACTGCCCATAAAATGTGTGACAAAGAGTGAAAACCCTACTGTCGACCAAAGTATTATGTGTACTCGAGTTTGAAGGTTGTTTGTTAAGTAACCATTAGACCTACATAAAATCCAATACCATCAACATTTTCGTCGTTCTATTTTACGTTAGTTCATGTAGGTTTGGATTTTTAAATTTATATTTTAATACTTTTATCGCAGTTGGAACACAAAAAGTGCACGTTTTTAAGCGTGTTTCAACCATGCGTCAAATTTAAGAATTATTATCTCAAAAACCCGTCATCAGATCGAATCCAAATTTTAAGACAATATACATTGGAATGTTGTATAACTGGTTTATTAATTTCACAATTTTGTGTGTCCAAGAAACAAAGTTGTTATCATTGTTGTAAGGTAACTTTTTCTCGGCTCGGGGTGGTTGGAAAATGTAGTTCTTGGTTGCGTTGTAATCGTTATACATCAAAAAGTTATGCTGTATGACTGTGAAATACGTAAATTAATTCACTTGTTTTATATCGGTTTGTATTTGTACGCGGAAATAACACATGGTTCAACAGCTAGCCGCTCCAGCAAAAGCTGTACAGCGTTGCTGAGATGGAGCCCATCACCTCCGAGCGAGACGCGCCATTATGCGTGTGGGCACCATTTCGGCAACGCTGTACAGCTGTTCGCGGAGCGGCTAGCTGGTAAACCATGTGTTATTTCCTCGTACAAATACAAACCGATTTAAAATAAGTGAATTAATTTACGAATTTCACAGTCACGCAGCATAACTTTTTGATGTATAACGATTACAACGCAACCAAGAACTACATTTTCCAACCACCCCGAGCCGAGAAAAAGTTACCTTACAAAAATGATAAGAACTTTGTTTCTTGGACACACACAATTTTGAAATTAATAAATCAGTTATACAACATTCCAATGTATATTGTGTTAAAATATGGATTCGATCTGATGACGGGTTTTTGAGATAATAATTCTTAAATATGACGCATGGTTGAAACACGCTTAAAAACGTGCACTTTTTGTGTTCCAACTGCGATAAAAAATATTAAAATATAAATTAAAAATCCAAACCTAAATGAACTAACGCAAAATAGAACGACAAAAATGATGATGCTATTGGATTTTATGTAGGTCTATTGGTTACTTCACAAACAACCTTCAAACTCGAGTGCACATAATACTTTGGTCGACAGTAGTAAAGTCTAAAATATTTCAAATTAAGTATTTCAGCCCGGCTTTGCTCAGGTTAGGAATGTGAATAAGGGGAGGGACCATGTTACAGAATATACAAAAGTTACACACTCATCACTCTCTAGAAGTCATATTCTAAAGCCTCCTTGTACTTATCGATCACTCAAATATCTCCGAATAAACCGTACCCCATGTTCCTACCCAGAATACACTCCGATCATGTAATGTGAATTATGCAAAATTATTTTGAGCCTCCCAAAGACCCCATTCCACTTCCTGGCATGTAATATACGCTTTTTGTAATCCTTCTATCCGGAGACCACATTGAGTTAACATAACAAAGAAACATATTGTAGAAGCTTTAGCGGGTAAATAATAATTGGTGACTTAATAGATCTGAGACCTCCGGCGCTTCCTACAAACAACGATCAGATAAAAAAATATTTTCTGTTTAATCTCAATTACAAATTTCAAACGACCAATTATTTTTGTATCCTATTTTGTTCAAATTAATTAACACTCCCCTGCACCCTTACTATCCCTGCAGTTTCGAATAAATACTTATAGTATCTCCTGTGCCACGAAAAATAATATAACAACCTTCAAATTTTCCTTATTTCCCGAAGAACCGTTTTTACGCCAATCCCCGGTCAGACAATTCCGACCCTCAGAGTCGACCCCCCACCCTCCCGCACGTCCCATTCACCACCTGAATTTTTAGCCTGTTTTTCTCATTTTGAAAAAGTAGACTTAAGAGATCGATCCGGGGGTAAATGTGTGTCTGTCTGTCTGTCTGTCTCCCCCTCCCCCCCCCCCCTATCAACTCATAAACGGCTGCAGCTATCAAAATCAAATTTGGTATGAGTAAGATCTATACCTGAATATCTTACGTCATATTTGAAAATGACGTCAGTACTACCAACTGCTGAAATATCAAAATTACAATTTGAGCTCCATGTTGGTTATCTCGGAAGGTATGCATGGGAGCTATTCTAAAATTGGCACACATATACTATCCGACCAGGGAATTGTTACCGCTAGGCGTGGAGCGCGGCAGTTGTGTATACATTACGTCATCTCGCCTCGTTATGGCTGCCGCGAGCGGTTGCGGAGCAAGAGGGGGAACGCATGTACAGTCATACTATGAGAACCGTGGTCTACGTTATACTCAAGGCCTGGAAATAGAGCGGAGACTTGGTACGCCAAACTGGTAGTTCCACTTTACGCCACTAGGATCGCGGCTCGGCGCCCTAGTTGTCTGCTTTTGACTATGCGTTACATGCCACTCAAGTACATTTAATACATGTTTTTTAGCACTTCTTACATGTTTTCCTCCAGTTTCCCCCAAATGATGAATACAGCTCACTCTTGACTGTATTTCACTTCACTTGAATAATTTTTCTGTCGAGTGGTTTATTTCTTAAATTCAGTAACGTTGCACTACTGCCCGTGTGGTTCACACCAATATTCTTTAAAAGCGGCCTTAAGAACTTTTGCAGAAGAACTACGGAGAGAGAATTGTCAATACACATTAAGCATTTTGTGTGCTCGGAAAACGTGTCAGTTAAAATATTTGTGAAATTTGACACTAAATATTTTCGAGACACGAAATTTACGGCTGTTATGACAAAGTGAGAAATTGTTTCCAACAGATAAATAAAGGAAGATTTGGGATATCTTAATCCCTCTCTGTCTTGAAAATGTATTAAACTAAATGGCAGGCTTGAATTTGCTGGAGCTGATATTTTCTCTAAGCAACCTTCACAGTCTGTTCTCTCTTCTGCCACTCTTAAAAGAAATCACGCTACCATTGCAATTGAAATGGAAGATAGAGACGCTGGCTTTTCTGAAAACAAAAATAGAGATTTTAATACTAAAATGTCAACCATAATATTTTATTTCAATGAACTTAATATAGGCTATATGCCCCTTGAACAGGGCTTTCAAGAATCTCCAAGACATGTGCCGGAAGCTGGGGTGTTTCTTTAGCATTGGCCGGGTTTTGCACCTTCTGCTAATTTTTAGGCTTCAGAAACTTGGTCAAGGCGCCAGTTACGACTGCATCTTCCCTCAGCTCCCCATTCCCACTTCTAGAAGATGCGATAATTCCTGTGCTAAGTGTAGACTCGATGGCATGCAGGCATGATCTCACGTCCATCATGTCATTGTTACCTCCCTTATTTCTCAGGTGACTGAAGACCAGTTCTACATCGTCACTTGAGAGATTCCGCGTAAGCACTTAATGGAAGCCGATACTGATTAGAAATCGTATGCAGGACACGGTTGATGAAGTTGTTAGCACCAAAGCTTGATAAGTTTCCTTTGTAAGTCTCATCTTTTTATCGGGATAACTTTGAATCTGTGACAGGTAGGGCAGAAATTCATTGGTCAGCCATGAAAATCTCTCATCATTAACTTCACTGAAAACAAGCTTGTCCGTGTTTCTGGAATGAAGTCCGTGTGTAGTATTGCAGACATCATGTATATCAAACCATTTTCTAAAAATTTCCAAGAATTTTGTTGTTTCGAGTAGGCTGTCCTTATCTTCAACTTTAACTGGACACACGACTTCCATGCTCTTAAGCCCAGCTATTGTCTCTAGAGTAAACACCAATTTGGCTCTTGCCACATTCATTTTTTCTAAATTGCTTGGATATACAACCTTCCTGCTTAATTTTCTAACTGGCTTTACTACTAGCTTTTTCTGTAAGTGGTACAGATTCTTGAGATGATCACAAGTTATCAAATTGTCATCTACATAGAAGTTCCTACTCAGATATTGTGATCGTACATTCTTTTAATGATGTGACTCGGATCGAAACTAAGAAAAAGTGGCCTCTGCTCGTCTTTCGGGTGACGAATTTCATGAGTGACACATCCGCCACACAGCG
Organism: Meconema thalassinum; assembly: GCA_946902985.2. Taxonomy (NCBI): domain Eukaryota; kingdom Metazoa; phylum Arthropoda; class Insecta; order Orthoptera; family Tettigoniidae; genus Meconema; species Meconema thalassinum. The sequence goes on from OX336391.1 coordinate 241,274,282, forward strand.
CCTCAAACATTGACACATTCACCTGACAATTGTCCGTCACTATTCTGATGACCTTGAAGCCGCATTCCTCAACCGCAGTTAGCGCGTCCAGTGTTATCCTAGATAACTGTTGTCCTGTGAGTCCACATGTAAAGTAGAACGAAACAGGTATCCTGTTGAAGGATTTTTTTATTTATTTATCGTTTGGCTTTTATTGCCGGGAGTGTCCGAGGACATGTTCGGCTCGCCTGAGTCTGTAGCTGCTTCCAGCGGACACCCTAAAGGGTGAGCTACAAGTTCCGTTCAATTTCAAGTAGTTCCAACTTTCGCCACCAGATATCAATGATACCTAGTGGCGAACGTTGGAACTTTGATAGAGCGTTCTGACGAAATCTAACCTAACAAATTTTGCTTTACACAGGATGACAGGCCCTTAAACAGTATGCATAATAATTTATTAGCTAATTTAAGTTCGATTCCAATTACATCTTTCTCAATATCACTAATGCCGAGAAACATGTCTAAATTCTTGTCATACAATAGTCTAGACTTTATGGCAATGTCATCAATGATTAATGAACCAACCTTCTCATTATCGTGAGTCAGTGACTTTTCTTCAGCTGTGAACCTAGCTTTTGCAAGTGACGTGACACCTGTCTCTCCGTTCGTATACCCAATGTACGTTTTCAGTGTTCGTGGATGAGGAAGTTGTAAAATATTCATATCTCTCAGTAAGCGGTAAGCCGACAAGATTTATTAGAGAGCAATACACATATTTTTATTGTTGTTTCATTGTATTTAAACTTTCGTTTCGTGAAAGCTCGAATTTGTTCAAGTAAGAAATTAGCCTTCAAGTCCCCACGATCCGCTTCACACTTGAGCTTCGATATTTGACCATCGAGTTTGTCCTGACGTTGCACTGAGTGTAATTTTTGCTTCAATGAAATTATCTTCTGATTCAATGACTTAATTATAGTTCTGTATTTTTTCTTAGTGCCCTCCTTAATTTTAATTTTGTTGACTTGCAATGAGTTTGCTTGATTGTAGAACATTGAGTTCCTACACTAACACGTGGTTGATCATGGTTTTCTTCAATTCGTTCCGTAAAATTTAAATTACCTGAACATTTCCTTTTATTGTTGATATGTATGTCTCTATCGACACGTGCTCCTTTGCGCGTATTTCTATTTTTATTTTTTATTTTTTTTTGCTTGTTTATGTTCGGGGTAGTCCTCAAAAACCGTCGAAAATGCGTTCGGTAAAAGCGTTGAATCCTTGAAATGCTTGCTACAAATTGTAGAAGACCGTTTTGGTGTCCACAAAGACCCTGGCTATACCCCCTTACGTGATACAGCTAAAACCCGTTGTTTCAGTATGTCATTGTTCAATGGAAATTTATGAAACGAAAGTCCATTGCCTTTAACTTGAAGAGATTTACAATACGGCGCGCTACAGTACACCTTTTTTGACGAACACAATAATAACACTAATATTTACACATAAGTTACTCTATTAAAATCATTCAGTGATTTATATCTTAAGTATTTATCACACATACATATCACATTTACGCTAGTACACTGGATTAAAACTTGCTTTTCACTACGTCTTGTTCATCAAGACCACTAAGCACCCATCTCAATATCAGTCAAACAGCAGTCTATTGCTCTTAACGAAAGCACAACTATTTTTTTTTTTTTTTAAGCGTATGGCTTTTAGTGCCGGGAGTTTCCGAGGACATGTTCGGCTAGCCAGTTTTGTAGCTGCTTCGAGACGGACACCCAATGGGTGAGCTACAAGTACCGTTGGGAAGGGAAGGAGGGAAGTTGGAATGTAAGGACGAGGAGTAGGAAGGTAGCGGCTGTGGCCTATAGTTAGGGACCAACCCCGGCATTTGCCTGGAAGGAAGATGGGAAACCACAGAAGACCATCTTCAAGGTTGCCGGCGGGGGGATTCGACCCTCCTCGCCTCCCGGATGTGAGCGACTGCCATCAGTCATGCCGTAACCACCACGGCTAACACAACTATAATACGACACGCTTCGCCAGTCAATTTTAAACTCACCTTAGCTTTCTCACTCATTAGGACACCTTATTTACCGCCGAATACAGACACACTAATCACATTGTACGTAATGCAAACGGTACGATTAAGGGCGCCAGACAGCGAACCTAGTGGCAAAATGCGGAACAAGTTCGAACCATTGCTCGCAATGTTGTTTGGCGCCTTTTTTTTTTTTTTTTTTTTTTTTAGCGTATGGCTTTTATGCCGGGAGTGTCCGAGGACATGTTCGGCTCGCCAGGTTTGTAGCTGCTTCGAGACGGACACCCAATGGGTGAGCTACAAGTACCGTTGGGGAGGAAAGTTGGAAGGTGAGGACGAGGAGTTGGAAGGTAGCGGCTGTGGCCTATAGTTAGGGACCAACCCCGGCATTTGCCTGGAAGGAAGATGGGAAACCACAGAGGACCATCTTCAAGGTTGCCGGCGGGGGGATTCGAACCTCCTCGCCTCCCGGATGTGAGCGACTGCCAGCAGTCATGCCGTAACGACCACGGCTAACTCACCCGGTAGGCGCCTCATTTCCAGGCCTTGTATATAACGTGGGCCACGATGAGAACACACCGCACGGCCCAGCACGAATCATGCACACAAATGACATGCTTAGAGGTTTCGCTGGCGACAACTGCACGTCTATCGCAGGCATGTGGCTGGGCGGAGCGCATTAGTTCCGATTTCCGCCACCGGTAACAATTCGCTGGTAGCGTAGTAGAAAATAATATTCTAGTTTAATTTCCAGGAGGCCATATATGACAGTGTTGACAACATGATTCTACGGCTGCTAATAGGTCATATCGTTATATGCATGTAACTTCCGTACTATCAATTCGATTTCAACCAAATTTCGTATGTGCTATGTGTACTATAACAGATATGACTATGTGTATTCTTAAGAGCCAGCAGGGCTGCCAACTGTTAATAAATACTCTCTCTACTTTTTATCCTAATATCAATATATCAGAAAGCATGCAAGCCAACAGCTCTAAACTTTGCACACGTATAGTACACGACATTGTAGATTACTTTGGAGTAACTAATATACGTCAGTGCTGCTAACATAATTCTAAGGCTGCTGATAGGTCCAATTTTTAAGTACATGTAACTTCTATACTAACAAATGGATTTCATCCAAAATTGGCACATTAATAGATCATAATATTTCAGATTAATATTGAGCAACATACGTATGCCATTGTTGCCAACATGATTTTACGTGCGCTGATAGATCCAATGTCTAACTGAATGTAACGTCCATGCTATCCATTGGATTTCAACCAAATTTTGTAAGTAGCCTACTGTACATTCTGTACCTTTAGAGATAGAGTATATTCAGTCGTCAGGGCTGCCAAATTGAGTGCTCTATTAGGCTACACTATTTTAAGGTATATTTCGAACTACAGTAAATAAAAATGTCAATGTTACCAACTTTATTTTGTCATTACGTAGATAGGTCTATATAGATTAATCATTGGCACGATCTTACATTTTAAGAAAAGTAGGCTCTTTAGTTCATCAAGGAACTACTTGTTTAGCATGAAATAGAAGCTACTTCATGCCCTGGGTACATACTATTATTGAGATATTACGTCTTTGAGAAAAGAGTGCAGCTGACCTTGGCTGCTGGCAACAGTAGTAGGGTGATGGGGGGAAAGGCTGCGTCAATGCAAGCTCAGCTCGGCTGTAAACAATGTTTAGTTCCTAACTTGGTCGTCGACAATCGTATCTCAAACAGGTAATACATACGAAATAGATTTCCATTCGATTAAGCATGATGGGCGCCAGACCGTCTGACTGACGTGTTTTGTGGGCTTGGAGCGACACATTTCTGGCAGGGGCTACCGTCTTACTCTATAATAAAGGACCCCCTGTGTCCCTCAAATAATGTACGATTTTTCTTGAACTATACAGACAATTTAAAAGAGTTTGGCGAAAACCTCATTTCCTAACTCTCTCTAGTTTACAAGTGTAAGTTTTGTGAAATGTTGACTGACTGCGCGGTTTGGTTCAGCGGTAACGTTCTCGCCTGCTATATCCAAGGTTGCACGATCGAATCTTGGCACCGTCAGTTGGCATTTGGGGGGGGGGGGGGGGTGCGCAAATACGAGAGAGCCTTGTCGGTAGATTTTACTGGCACATTAAAGATCCCCTTCGGGGTAACATTCCAGCACACCGTAAAAGCCACAAGAATTAAAAGGGATGTAATCAATAACATTATTGTTGTTGTTTGAGTCTTCAGTCTTTCGACTGGTTTGATGCAGCTCTCCATGCTCCCCTGTCCTGAGATAATCGTTTTATCTCTACATAGCTACCACACCGTACATCCGAGGCAATCTGTTCAACATATTCTAACCTTGGTCTACCCCTACTGTTCTTATCCTCGACCCTTCCTTCTAAAACTAAGTTAGCTATTCCTGGGTGTCTTAGTATGTGTCCTACCAACCTATCTTAACTCTTCATTAGCAGTTGTCAGAAACATCTCTCCTCTCCCACTCGTCTCAATACCTCATCATTCGTAACCCTATCTGCCCACCTGATCTTCATCATTCTCCTGTAATACCACATTTCAAACGCTTCAATTCTCTTCTTTTCTGCTGCACCAATAGTCTAAGTTTCACTTCCATAGAGCGCCACGTTCCAGACAAAGGCTTTCAAAAATGACTTCCTAATACCTAAATCTATATTCGATTCGATGTCAACATTATTATATTTTGTGAAATATACACCTCAGCGATTTATGTAGAGAGCTACCGTTATGGTTTATGACCCCATAAGACAATATAAATTTTAAGAAAATTGTTTATGACAAACATTAAACACAACAACTGTTCAGCTCACTTCGTATGAGAAATAGTATGATGGACTTAGAAATGAAATACAGAGAGGTGGCAGTGGCCTTAAGTTAGGAGACATCCCAAGATTTGCCTGGAGAAGAAGTGGGGAAGCATGATGGCTGAGGAGGGAATCAAAGTCACCACTTCTTAGGTCTGCTTCATCACGAAACTAGGTGCACCACGTTCGTGTCCTCAGGTTCGAACTAAACTTCTTGCAGACCTGGGAATTGAAGTTGAACCTCAGGGGTAATAACTCCCTATAAATGGCTCCAAGAATAGGTCACTGACAGTCACTAGAGTAATAATGATTGTACTGATATAAGCTTTGAAGGTGATGAACAGCTGTTCTCTCTGAACGCTGGAGCATGCGCAGATGGAGTGGTGGGTACGCAATGCGTGAAGGGAGGGAAGCAGCTCTCAGAAACTGGGTCAATCCTCCCCCGCTTGCGGCCTTCACTAGGTCAGACCACACGTCACCGTGGAGTAACCTGTTTATAACTTTTGAAGATAAATCCGATATCCGGGTTTTCTCAGAACCTCGCAATTAAACACAGCGGAGAAAAGCAATTCTGCACCCTAAAAATTGTGATACGTAAATCCCACATTAAAAATCTATAGTTGATGTTATCAGCAATTCCCCGATCCCCAGCGATTTCAACAACGGATGTTCTCAGTAATTCCCTGACCCAGGGCCGTATTTCTAAATATCTAAGTAGGCTGCATCCTAGAGCGGCAAATTTTCAGGGGTGACAGTTTGGCAATTTATTGAAACGTTAAAATGAAGTATTTCAGACGTTAATAATATTTTCCGTATGAATTTAAGAATACATGTTACTTAATATGTTTCAGTACTTCTACGGTTTTCCTGCCTTAGAAGAGTTAATAACTATCTGCGAACTAGTATTTCTGAAATACATTACTCACATTCATTACTTTGTATTAAAGCAAATACAACAAAAACACTTTCATATGAGGACATTATTAACGAGTTCGCCATTAATAAATCTCGCAAGAAAGCTACGGTATGTAAATTTGAACATCAAGATTACGTGGGGTGAGTTATTTTCGAGAAGTTTGTGTATTTTTCAACAAATAATCCAGTAATTAAGTACATTTTGTGTAGTTTCATTTCACCGTGTAGGACAACTTTATTCAAATTGAACACAGTTCTTCAATTACGGAAAAGATAGTCATTAGCATTAAAATATGTGTAAAATAGTGAACACTGATCTCCAAGAACAAATTAATTGATTAAGTTCGAAACCCATTTCATTGTTTAACGAATCTTAAAAGAAGTACCGTAAGTAAAAAAAGAAGTAGATAACTAATGTCATTATATAATTTATTATATAAACCATTAAATATGTAGTTTTATCTAAACTAAATTAACTTTATGTTTAAAAAAGATGAAAACGCCAATGAACTCTATCCTTTTGTTGTATAAAACAAATGTATTAATCAAATATGAACTATAGAGGGGGAGGCAAATGGACTTTAGCCTATTCTCTTAAATCCGGCCCTGCCCTGACCCCGCAGTGATTTTCACACCAGATCATCATCATCATCTGTCTTCTACTCCAGTTGCCCGGGTGTAGTTTACGAGCGCCCTCCACTTGCGTCTGTCCATGTACCATTCTTCTTTCAGGATTCTATCCCAGCTAACTCCCCTTGTTCCTATGTCCTCCTTCACCTGGTCTAGCCATCTCTTCCTTGGTCTTCCTACCGGCCTTCTACCAACCACATCTGTGTGTAGTCTTTGTTTTGCTATCCTTCCCTCGTCCATTCGCTTGACATGGCCAAACCATCTCAAACGGGCCCTTGTCAATTTTTCTTTCAAAGTTGGGTACACTCCAGCTTCATCCCTATTTTTTTCATTTCTTACCCTATCCCTCCTAGTTTTTTGTACCATTGTTCGTAGAAACTTCATTTCTGCAGCTTGTAGTTTGCTGTCTATCTGTCTGGTTGTTGTGCAGGTTTCTAGGCCATATGTTATTATGGGAGTAAAGTATGATTGAAAGATCGTCTGTTTTGATCTCAAGGGGACTTGTTCGTTCCAGAGTAGGTTTCGAACTTGATGGTAGAACTGGGTTGCTTTTTGGGTTCGGCTATTGAACTCATGCTGTATCCTGTTATTGCTTGAAATAATGCACCCAAGATAGTTAAACTGGTCTACTGTTTCAAGCTGTGTACCTTCAAGCCTTATTTCTCCTTTCTTGTTCTGTCTGTTGACTGACATCAATACCGTTTTTGATTTGTTTATTGTTAATCCGTGTGCTTTTAGGCAGTTATTCCAGGTGGCCAACCTCTCCTCTTCTTTCTGTATTACCCCAAATTACTACATCATCTGCAAATGCAAATGCGCTGATTTCTGTGTTGTTGTTATGCTTTATTCCTTTCATAACTTTGTCCATTACAGTGATAAAAAATAATGATGGCGAGAGGGCACTGCCCTGTTGAACTCCTTTAGTTGTTTGGAACCAGTCAGAATTACCATTTCCTATCTGAACACAACTGTGGCAACCTTCGTAAAGCATTTTAACTTTCTGGATCAGCCCTGCGGGTACGTTTTTCTTTCTTAGACATTCCCATATAGTCTTTCTTGGGACGTTATCAAATGCTTTTTCAAGATCTAAAAATACAAGTGTTAGGTCTCTACCCTTCTCCCAGTGCTTTTCTAGCAGCATTCTGAGGGAAAATATGAGATCTATAGTTGCACGAGGTTCTCTGAATCCATACTGCTCTTCCTGCAGTTGTGGTTCTATTATTTTCCTTCGCATTTTCTCAAGTGTTTTTTCAAATATTTTCAGGCCATGAGACAATAAAGTGATCCCTCTATAATTTCCACATTTCTTTCGGCTTCCTTTTTTGAAGAGAGGTACTATTATTCCTTTTTTCCAATCATCTGGAACTTTTCCACCCTTCCATATTGCACCTATTACTATATGAAGCCACTGTATTCCTAGTGGACCAGCTGCTTTGATCATGTCCGCACTGACTTCATCAAATCCTGTCGATTTTTCTTTGGGCATACTATTAAGGGCTGTTTCTACTTCCTTCCATGTTGGTGGATTCTCTTGATCAAGTTATCATTAGAGCTTAAACTGACCTTTGTGGTTCCATCGTTGGGGTCTACTCCTGTACTGCTGTATAATTTTTCGAAATAAGATTTCATGACCTTCCTTATTTCTGTCTCTTCCCTGACTATGTTGCCATCTGGTTTCTCTATTGCTGTTATGTATTCAAAGTATCTTCTTATATTTCTTATTGTTCGGTACAGTAGTTTAGAGTTGGCTTTGCTGTCCTGTTCCAGTTTATCTGTGAAATCAGTCCAAGTTTTATGTTTTTCTTCGGCCACAATTCTTTTAATTTGTAGCTTCAGATCTCTGTATTTCTGCTGTAATTCATTCACACTGGATTCATTTCTTCCACTTCCATTTTGCATTTCTTTATCTCTGGCTTTCCTGGTTTCATTCTTCTCTTTTGCGGCTTTCTTCACCCTATCGTTCCACCAAGGGGTTTATTTTGCCTTTATTTTGTTGCCAGTCTTGCCACATACTTCTACAGCAGCTCCGACAATACTTTCTTTAAATCTAGTCCATTCAACATTTCCTTCAAACCAGATATTCTCAGTAATTACCCGACCCTCAGTGATTTCCACACCAGATGTTCTCAGTAATTACCCGACCCTCAGTGATTTCCACACCAGATGTTCTCAGTAATTCCCCGACCTCCAGTGATTTTCATACCAGAAGTTCTCAGTAATTCCACGAACACCGGTCATTTTTATACCAGACGTTCTCAGGAAGTTTCCAAGTAATTCCCGGTAAGTGCAGTTAACCAAAACTCAGGATTGTTTGTCGTTTTCTATTACGACCTTGGACATCGTGGTCATATCATCCGCCTCTACTGTACTTTGTATGTGTATGTATATGTCTGATAACCTGTTATTGTCGTGCCTGTAATCATGTGTCTTTAATTGAGGCTGGGATTGGGAAGGAGGCAGCCGTGGCCTTAAGTTAGGAACCATTGAGGCATTTTCCAGAAGAAGTGGAAAGCCACGAAAACCCACTTCTAGGATGGCTGAGGTGGTAATCAAGCACATTAGTCGTAAAAGAAAATTATAAAACGGTTTGCCACAGGGATCAATATTGGCCCCAGTTCTCTTCAACCTGTACATCCATGACTTATCATCAACCTCAGCTACTAAGTTTATCTATGCAGACGACCTTGCACTAGTAGCTGAAAGCAGAAATTTTGAGGATGAAGAAGGCATTCTTTCAGCACACTTGGACAAAATGGCAACATTCTTCAAGTTTGGTGATTGATTCCAAGCGCTTCTAAGACTGAGGTTTCATGTTTCCATCTTTGCAACCGACTCGCACACTACGAGCCATAAAATGTTTTATTCCTTGGTGATAAAATAAGATACAACCCTTTAGGGAAATGTCTAGGAGTCACCCTGGACAGAACTCGGAGCTACAAAGAACATCTCACCAAGCTCTCTCACAAGGAATAACATCCTACACAAGCTTTGCGGTAGTTCATGGGGAGCCTCGGCTGACTGTTAACGATTAACGGGTATCACTCTTGGCTACTCTGCAGCGAAATACTGTGCCTCGATATGGCTGGAAAGTGCCTCAACACTGGTTACCCGTTCTTAGTCTTATCCCACCACCCCACCTGAGGAAAAAGGAAGCTCTGCTGAGAGAAGCAAAGAAGATCCTGTCATTTGCCTCATTACCATTCACCGGGAAATTTGTTATCCATCACCACAACGACTTTGATCTAAGAGACCAGCAAGTGTATTGGCCGGCCGACTCTTGAGGGATAATTTTAACCTAAACCGGAGCTGGCGGAAGAGTGGTCAAATTCAACATCTGGTACTAATGCTCATGAGCTAAATCCAACTCAGAACTGATTCGACCTCCCAATAAAACTATGGTGTCGCCTCAACAGACTAAGAACTGGGCATGGACGCTGCAATTTCTTGCGCTATAAGTGGAACTGGATCGATTCTCCAATGTGTGAATGCAGTGAAGAGGAGCACACCATGCACCATGCCATCCTGCGCTGCCCTCTTCATGCCTACTCCGGAAGCCTCAGCGACCAGTTTCGTCTTTCAGAAAGTGCTGTAGTGTGGTTGAAAAACTTGGACGTGGACTTATGAATTTCTTGATATGATCACCATACGATTAAATAAATAAGTTTACAATTCTACTGTAGTTTTAGGGCTTACTGCTTAAGTGTATCACAGCAATAGTAGCTACACCTTCATAGAATAGTTAGGGGGTGGAAGACTGTTTTGTTGATGCGATAGTCATTTCTAATTTTTGCAACATTAAAATAAATAGTTTTTTTTTAGGGTGCTTAATACCTTAAGTTTATATACATTTATTTTATTAATTATTTTTAAGGTTTAGTCATAGGAAATTATTTTTCCTTGTAATCAGTAATTGATAGATTTGACACAACGATATCTTAATTCTTCTTTCTGTCTTCGTTTAGGCCAGCTATGGACCACGTCATTTCAACTGCTTCCGTCTTTGGGCCTTGATCTTAGCCCAGTGATCACGCATTCGCTGCCTGTGAAACTCCCTTCTTTCATCAGACCACTTCTTGCCGGTTTTTAATTTCGCTTTTTCTTGGAATTGGTGGAGTGCTCCAAGCTTTTCCTTCAAAAGATCACGTTCCATAATGTCTGCGTGGGTGATCCTTACTTCTTGCAAATCATTGTCTACCTCACAAAACCAGGGGCCCTTGGTTTTCATGTTAAAAAATAGGTAAATATCCGATTGGCGATTCTCTCGGGTTTCATACGAGTTAAGTGGTCATAGATAGATATTATTCTCTTCCAAATTCCTTGAGATATCCTTTCTACATGATGGCACAGCTCATTGTTATGCCGTCTTCTGTATTCACAATCGTCTCTCAACGGCCCTAAGATCTTCCTCAGGATCTTCCTTTCCTTGGCTTCCAATTTCTCAACCAGACCCTTCCTATTCATTGCAACGATATCTTAATTATTATTATTATTATTATTATTATTATTATTAAATATCAAAAATACAGGAACCCTATTTTACCAGAGGTACATTAGGGTTGTAGATTAAAAACAACGCAAATACAAATATTACTAACATACTTGACAAAAAATGTTGTTGATGAAAGTGAGAAATTGTCCTAAACAGCACTGCCTCTTGAAAATATGGTACAGCGGCTTTGAAAGTTCCAAGTTACTGCTATTAAGGTGGCATTGTAAATAGTATCTTTCCTTTTCAAAAACAGGACACTCAAATATAAGGTGATACACAGATTGAAGCAATCCACAAAAACATGAATAGTCATCTGTTGCTATTTTAAAATAAGACTTTTCCATGACCAGTTAAAAATTGTGTGAGGACAAAGTTTGGCTCTAATAATTTTGATAACAGTCGATTTTGTACTTCCGGGAAGAATATTGGAGACTTACTATATGTTATTTCAAGATGTGTAATAGCCGCTGATTTTGCTAATTGGTCTGCTCTTTCATTACCAGCCAATCCAGTGTGTCCCCTTATCCATGATGTGCATCTATGTGAGCACTTCTGAGCTGTTGTCCTGATGTACACAGCTATAGGGTTAGAATTATATTTGTCAATTATAGAATACAATGCGGATTGTGAATCACTGAAAATCTTCACTCTTTTATTGTTAGCTTTAACCCATTCTATTCTTAATTAATATTGTTAATTGAACTTTTAGCTGAAGGAGGCTTCATTGTCAAGCCGAAACATGTGCAACAAATGAATAGTTGTTCCTTAATTTGTATTGATTGGCGTAGTATTATTCAGAATTATTTAATAAAGATTATCACACAGATTCCATATACTCGGGCTGATGACCACAATACTACAAGCTGCTAAATGGAACGTTATGACCTAATCTCGGTATGAGAGGAAGTGACAGGACAGGACAGCACACCACAGCACACAATGGTTTGAGAGTTTCTACACACATCAAAAAAAGTTTTGCATCACCTCGGTTCCCAGATCTCCGGCATATAGACGTTGACTGTGTATATTGTATCCAAGATACAGTCCCTTTGACTGTTCATAGATGTCAATAAAACTGCTCAAAGATGTAAACAACCATGCATGAGCAGGGCCTATTAGACGGAGGGGGTACGACAGCCGATCAGTTCCAGTCATTCCACCAGGACGAAGGTACGCTGCTCATGTTGTCTGTAGTTCTACCATGCCTAGAAGGTCAATACCGCAGTTCGATCGCGTCCGCATTGTTACTTTGTGTCAAGAAGGGCTCTCAACAAGGGAAGTTTCCAGGCGTCTCAGAGTGAACCAAAGCGATGTTGTTCGGACATGGAGGAGGTACAGAGATACAGGAACTGTCGATGACAGGCCTCGCTCAGGCCGCCCAAGGGCTACTACTGTAGTGGATGACCGCTACTTACGGATTGCCGCTCGGAGGAACCCTGACAGCAATGCCACCATGTTGAATAATGCGTTTCGTTCAGCCACAGGACGTCGTGTTTCAACTCAAACTGTGCGCAATAGGCTGCATGATGCGCAACTTCACTCCCGACGTCCATGGCGAGGTCCAGCTTTGCAACCCCGACACCATGCAGCGCGGTACAGATGGGCCCAACAACATGCTGAATGGACCCCACGGAATTGGCATCACGTTCTCTTCACCGATGAGTGTCGCATATGCCTTCAACCAGACAATCGTCGGAGACGTGTTTGGAGGCACCCTGGTCAGGCTGAACGTCTTAGACACACTGTCCAGCGAGTGCAGCAAGGTGGTGGTTCCCTGATGTTTTGGGGTGGCATTATGTGGGGCCGACGTACGCCACTGGTGGTCATGGAAGGCTCCGAAACGGCTTTACGATACCTGAATGACATCCTCCGACCCATAGTGCAACCATATCGGCAGAATATTGGAGAGGCATTTGTCTTCATGGACGACAATTCTCGACCTCATCGTGCACATCTTGTGAATGCGTTCCTTCAAGATAACGACATCGCTCGACTACAGTGGCCAGCATGTTCGCCAGACATGAACCCTATCGAACATGCCTGGGATATGTTGAAAAGGGCTGTTTATGGACGTCTTGACCCACCAACCACTCTGAGAGATTTACGCCGAATTGTCGTTGAGGAGTGGGACAATTTGGACCAACAGTGTCTTGATGAACTTGTGGATAGTATGCCACGGCGAATACAGGCATGCATCAATGCAAGAGGACGTGCTACTGGGTATTAGAGGTAGTGGTGTGTACTGCAATCTGGACCACAAATGCTGAAAGTCTAGCTGTATGATGGTACAACATGCAATGTGTGGGTCTCATGAGCAATAAAACGAGCTGAAATGTTGTTTGTGTTGATCTCTATTCCCTTTGTATTTAACGGTTCCGGAATTCTTGGAACCGAGGTGATGCAAAACTTTTTTTGATGTGTGTATTTATATCAGTTCCAGACAGCACCTGGGGAACACTTCACTTCATGGAACGAGCGGACGAGGCGAGGCTGTCATAACCAACACAATCACTTGCGCCAAGCCGGTGTTCAATTCAGTGAGCGGTGTGTCTAGTCTAGTACCTCAGCAAGCGTTGTTGTTGTTGTCGTCGTCAAAGCCGACAGACGAACAAGATCTAGGGCAGGCATTCTCAATCTTTCTGAGACTGTGAGCACCAACATCATGCCATACCAAGTACCCGAGAATCATTAAATCGAATATTTAATTAATTTAATTGATATTACATTAATGTGATATGTCTCAAGAATCTGACGGCAAATCGAGTACAGATTATCTGTGAGACATATTAATAATTATTTAGAACATAGGCCTATGTACAGATTGTATTTCAATACAAGAGTGCATGCAAAAATTATGTTGTTTCTTTTTTTTTTCTTCATTTTTTTATATTTACAGTTTTTATTTTAATTGTAAATTTTTATTTTGTTTTGTTTTAATATTATTTTCCTTTCTTTTTTATAGGTGAGATCTGTGCTGGACAAAACGGAGGCAGACAGGTTTATCTCCGGGTACTCCGGTTTTCCCTGTCAAAATTTCATTCCAGCAACACTCTCCACTATCATTTCATTTCATCTGTCATTCATTTAATCATTGTCCCAGAGGAGTGCGTCAGACCTCGGCAGCCGGCACAGTTCATATCCTCGCCGCTAGATGGGGCTTCATTCATTCCATTCCTGACCCGGTCGGAGACTGGAAGCAGGCTGTTGATTTTCATTTTCATCTTAGGTGATAATGAGAAAAATATTAATGTAAATAATTAAAAACATTGCCTCTGCAAAGTAAACGAGCGATCTATCAGACTTATTATGTGCCAATTTTGATTTAAGGCTGTGAAACTTGGACCATTAGGAAGAAAGATAAGAGAAGGATTCAGGCAGCAGAGATGAGATTTCCCAGAACCATGGTTGGTAAGACAAGAAAAGACAGAATTCGCAATGAGCATATCAGAGAATTGGTTCAGGTCGACAAATTACAGGATGAAATAACCTTGAAAAGGCTCATGTGGTTTGGCCATATGCGAAGGATGGATATTACCAGAATTCCAAAACAAATGTATGAACTGCAGCTTCATGACCGAAGACCAAGAGGACGGCCAAGAAGGAGATATGCAGACATGGTGAGAAATGACATCCAACGATTGGGCCAGGACTTGGACAGCATTGAAGAAGAAGAAGAAGAAGAAGAAGAGAAGTACGGAGACAGAAATTGGTGGAGGGGCCTCATTCGCCGACCCATCTAACAGATGGAACGACGTGGGATTTGATGATGATATGATGAATTAAAAACACAAATAGTTACATCATAGTAGTTACAATAATAGGCTTAAGTTATAAGTTAATGTTTATTTAGGTAATAGTTTTTAATGCGACATATAGATAGTTGTTTGCTGTTCATGTTCGACAATCCAGGTGGTAGTTCATTAAAGTAGTGATGGTATAATATCATTTATGTTCGACCCTCACTATTATGTGTCAGAAAACTGTATCATAATGATGGTCATTATAACACTGATTTTCATTATGATACAGTTTCTCCAGCCAATCAGAGCTCGTTCATTGACCAATTAGGTAACGATACCTTCGTGCATGCGCTCAAAATCCAACATGTCGGACATAAACACAACATCGAACTAGGCTATAATAAATTACCGACATGGAATACGCACCGTCCATATGTTCGCCTAAATAAACTGGCGAATATGAAACAAGAAATAGCACTGTACCTTAAAATCACAACACTAATTTCTACACAGCGCATTGTCTTCAAATGACTCCGGTGACAATATTACTGAGGGACGGCAGATGTAAACATATGGCCTGCATATGGCACTGCAAGCACACAGAGCGCATGCGTCGGTCGTTCAAAGATCTTGAAAGACAGAGATATACCCAGCGCTCGCTCATCGATCACAAAATTCAAGTAGCTGACTCTCAACAGATATTTATGAATATTTATGATAAAACATATAATAAAGTTATAATTATCGTCGAACATAAACAGTCGTATGCAACTCGCCTATAATGGTAATTAAGACACTCGTATGGAAATACGCTCGTTTTACAAAGATACTCGTGTCTTAATTATAGCCATTATAGGCTCGTTGCATAACGTACTATTAGTCTCTTGAAACCATAGCTATTTATACATAAAGGTTTTACATATTTAGTACTTGTTATGGCTCTTGTGTGTATGTTATGAGAGACCTTACGCCTGAATCTTTCATCATGTAGTAGAGATTCAGTACAGTAATTTGAAACAACTCTTTAATTTTAAAATAAGGGATACCGGTGAAATGTTTAAAGAACCTGTTTTGGCTATCTTGCAGATTATTAATTAAAGTTGTGTTTTGATTTCCCCAAGCTGATATGGCATATCTTAATTTGCTTTCAATCCGAACACCATAAATGGTTTTGTAAGTATTTTTATCTACATAGAATCGGAGATTGTAGAAGGTGTGAAGGTTTGCTCTTAGGTTTTTATCATGTTTACTGTGTGTGTGTGTGTTCATTTTAAAGTGTTCATCAAGGGTAATTCCTAGGTATTTTGTGTCGAAGTAGTGTTTATAAATGAGTTACATTTGCAACCTGCAAGGATATTTTGGTGTATGCATGATATGCTGTGGTGTGTCAGTTTGTATTTTTCTTGTGTGAAGTGATCAACTCTGATGTGCACTATTTTAGATTTGGTTGTATTTATATACAAATTATTGTCATGACACCATTTTGTGATGTTATTAAAATCTATAAAAAGCTGTTTTAGAGTCTTTATGGATGGTAAATATAGTGGTGTAATCAGCTTAAATAAATATTTTATTTGATTAATGGCTTCATTCAAGTCATATAGTGTAGGTTAGATAATACTGCCTTGAGGAATACCCTGTGTTCCTTCTGATGTGTCACTGATGGTGTTATTGATAATAATAATAATAGTAATACTACTACTACTACTACTACTACTACTACTACTAATAATAATAATAATAATAATAATAATAATAATGCTCTGGGACAGGTCAGTGATCACAGATAGACCTATAAGCTATCAGCAAACAGGCAAGACATTATTCTTATTGATAAATTGCAGAAGAGAACTCTTCTAATAGACATCGCAGTCCCTAACTCGCATAATATCCCACACATTTATGCAGAGAAAGTGACGAAATACAGTATATGCCTCTGGCTGAAGTTATCCGACAGATGTGGTGACAGGAATGTTTCACTGTATTACCTATCATAATGTCTTCCACAGGAATCATACCAAAGTCGCTGTAGGCCAACCTCGATAAACTGTGGCTCCACCATTATCTGTTACCAGTATGCAGAAGGTAGTTATTTTAGAGACCTGCTCCATACTTCGTCCCTTCCTCAACCTACCAATAAGTTATAGAGAACTCCACTCCATCTAGCAACAAATGCCGATGATAGTGAATTTATTGTACCCAATAACATGGGCAACAAACATGCTCCTCTCTTTCCTTTTCCTATCTCTCTCACCCACTCAAGTGCTAAAATAGCTATGGATTCACAGCTCACCAGGTATGCTGCAACTGCTTGTATGACTCATTCAGATAAGATACATTTAAATGTGGACAGTCGAGTCGATCAGCATAGTTCGTGTCTCTACTTAGTATAAAACAAAGTCCCCGATTCTTGGATGTCACGGGTAATCTCGAGAACCACTGGATAGATTTTGATGTGGTTTCCACTATTCTGTAAAGGATATCTCGAGGAAGGTTTCTGTAGAAAATAATTTATTTATGAGTAAAGGAAGCCAAGCAGTAACGATTGTAGTGAAAAAGTACCAAAATAAGCCTGGTGTCAGTGCGCTTTTTAAGCTTACGCTGGGTAAACCGTTAAAAATATCAATATACTATGAGTGTAAGAATTCTTCAGCATGAAAAGTTCTACAAAAAAAATCATTGAGAGCATATCTCTATCTTCAATACATCGCCCACTACAAGTGTTTTTACGTTTTCATTTCTTCCAACAATCTCGATTCAATTACTGAGGCGACAGTTTACGAGCTAGCTAGGGGCAAGTAAATCACCCCAGTTACAGCCTAGCTAGCGGGCGTCGGGCGAGCCCATTACCCCAGATAGAGCCAGCAGCAAACTGTCGAGTCGTGTTGAGTTAAGACTTCAGAGAAGACTGGTTGTGTTTGGAGTTTCCCTGGAAGTGCAACTCGGCTTTTCTTAATTTTGCCTGCGAACTTTCCGTTCCGAAAAATACACAGTCAAGTCAAGATTGAATGGAAGGAGGATTTGTGTTTCATGCACCACGCCATTCTTAAATTACGTCTGACAATAATTCGTTGCACATGCATCTCCATGATAATATAATTAAGAGTCCAGTTAGTGATTTTAATCCATCATGCCGAGACGTAAAACGGATATAGGTCGTATTTTATTTATTTATTTATTTATTTATTTATCGTATGGCTTTTAGTGCCGGGAGTGTCCGAGGACATGTTCACTCGCCAGAGTCTGTAGCTGCTTCCAGCGGACACCCAGAGGGTGAGCTACACGTTCCGTTCAATTTCAAATAGTTCCAACTTTCGCTACCAGATGTCAATGATACATAGTGGTGAACGTTGGAACTTTGATAGAGCGCTCCAACGAAATCTAACCTAGAAATTTAGCTCCACACAAGTTTAGTCTGTGGAAGGATCTTTTACATGCCATAAATCTATGACATGGGACCACCGGCTTTGTAATTTGACACCCAGAGGGTAGCTTGCATGTCGAATTTCGTTGTTCCTTGAATCACTATGAAAGTCAAGGAGGTTAGATATCCAAGCTCCTTGAACACTATAGCGCTTTCTAGAAGAGAAATGAGGAACTTTGTGCTGGCGGAAACTCCCGAGATTAATTTTGCCATTATGAACACGGCCTACTGAATTCCAATGGGTTCTTTGACATGCCAATATCGTATGACATGCGAGTCGTATTTTTGCCGCCTTTCAAAAATTACTTACCACGGCCAGGAGCGAACCTGCAATCTTGGGGTTAGTAGACCGACACGCTATCCACTCACCCACCGTGGCTTCATACCGGTATAGGCTGTCTTAAAGTAAATGCATTTGTAGACCTTCCAGTATATTTAAATATTTGAGGTAACTTTAAACCACAAACGAAGGAAATAAATCCAAACAATTAAATTAGGAAGTGAGGTGTTAGTTAGTTAGTTAGTTATTCTTGTTATAAGGGGTGTAACTACGAGGTCATCTGCCCCTGGAAATGAGGTGGTCCTGCTACATAATCGCTCACAATTATTAATGTTATTGTATTATAAGTGATGTTGCAGTGTTGCATATCATTGCCTAATTTATTGAAATATCATACATTTACTTCTTTCAGGACAGTGACATGTGGGAGTGTTTTCTAAATTAAAATTTTTAGCCTATTTTCAATTTTGAAAAAAAAAAAATAGGCTTATGAGATCACCTTTTGTCCGTGTGTGTGTGCGTGTGTGTGTGTGCGTGTGTGTGTGTGTGATTCGTGTGTGTGTGTCCCCCTAATAAAATCTAAACGGCTGGAGCGATTTCAATGGAACTCAGTAAGCTCATAGCACTATTCCGGGCGACCTCGACCGTGCCCTTCAAATTTTGTTACGACTCACCAATCCAACATGGCGGCTGTGCGAAATATTTCACCAGCATTCAATATCTCCGAAACGATTACCGATATTACCCTGACATCATGTATGGTGATAAAGGGAACTACTGTAAGTTCACTTATGTGATCTTTGAAAACCTGGTAACTACAAAACCAACATGGCGGCCAAGCGAAGTTGCGACTTTTAAATAGACGTTTCTCGCGATTTATCCAACCAAACGCAATGAAACTTGCTACAGTATATGTTTATATACATTGTAATGCACCGACAACTAACTTCGTTCATTTGTTTACATAACCACAAGATGGCGGATGTGCGAAATATTTCACCGGCATTCTGTATCTCTGAAACTATTAGCGTTATCTCCCTGAAGTTTTGTACGGAGATAAAGGGCACTACTGGAAGTCAATTTATACGACTTTAAAAAAACGGTTATATACAAAACAAACATGGCGGCCAAGCGAATTAGAAAATTTGAAATAAACCTTTCTCGCGATTTAATGCTCCAAAACGCACTGAAATCTGGTACAGGAAATATTTATACACATTGTAATGCACTGGTATCTAATTTAGTTCAATTGTTTACATAACCACAAGATGGCGGCTGTGCGAATTTTAAAATTAAGTTTTTATTTCTTGTGATGTAGTCATGCGATCGAAGTGAAAGTTTGAATAATGAACCTACCCAATAATTATCCTATAATGGTACATGACTCTATGGCCTATACATTTAACAATCCAACATGGCGACCATCCGAAATATTTAGACGGCTCTCAATATCTACGAATCTATTGTAGCAATCAAACTGAATTTTTTATTGTTCATAGGGGCTATGAACTCAAGTTCACTTATAGGACTTTAAATAACCTGGTGATCACAAATCCAACATGGCGGCGACGCGAAGTATAAATAATCACATGGACGTTTATCGCAATTTAACCATCCGAGAGCAGTGAAACTTGGTACAGTAAATCCTTATACGAATGGTAATCCACTAGCATCTAATTTATTTCAATTGTTTCCATAACCTAAAGATGGCAGCTGTGCGAAATTTTAAAATCTCCTTGTAACTTCTAGTGTCCTAATTATGCGATTGAAGTTTGAATACTACACGTACACAATAATCTGCATGTAGCAGTACATAACTCTAGGACCTACATATATAAAATCCAACATGGCGACCATCCGAATTATTTAGTCGGTTCTCAATATCTACGAATCTATTACAGCAATCAAACTGAAATCGTGTATGTTGATAGTTGCAATAAGTGGGCTATATGAAAATAGGCTGTATAGTTCTTCACGGAACTACTTGTTAGATTATGAGTGAAGAAGTGATTATTTTTCACAAAACAATAGAATAGAAGGAAACCATTTGCCTTAAAATAATTCCATAAAACATTATACAGCCCAAATTTTAGAAATGTCACCCTCATAATGACTGTTATCAAATTTATGGAAACAAAGCTTAATATATTCTTAATTAGGGTCACAAATAGTTAATAAAGTTAGGTAATTTCATTTTATTTTTTTAATTTGGCCTCGTTTGTATCATTAATCATAGTTCAGGTTTACATTTTATGATTTCTAGCAGTATTTACAGTAAGTATGGTAAGACTTCCTGAAGATTCGCTTGGTGTTGCGCCAATATTAACACATTCATGGCTTTCACGATCTAATATACCAAGCGCCGACTGCCAGTCTCTGGCTATTCTAATTGCACTTCTTGTAAGCAACAGATGAAGTGCCAAGATGAAACTTGACACGACATCTGCCAATCCAAAGGTTTGTAAATCTCCGAGTTAAAAATAAACGTTCCATCAACTTCAAATGATCGTACTTTCTCCGAAGAGTTGTGGACGTGTGAAGTTCTATGTCATAAAACATGAGTGGAAGGGAAGTTTAAACATAAAAATGTGGAATAGAATTGGAGCACGCTATTAACTACCACATGCGCAATAAGTGCTGTTGACCTACCCCCAAGTCACTCAGAGATTTATATCCTAAAGGATGCCAAGAATTTTCACAATGATGATGTTATCTCTCGTATTTCAAACGAAGCGTAAAATACTTGGTCTCAACTCTCCCGTGGCTCGCCTATTGTATTCTGAGCAACTGATGGAGTTCGTTACTTACAAAGAGAAGGAAATATAAATGTCTCACAATATTGTTTAGACGAGGATGACTGCAATAGAACAACGAGCTGCTTGTACCACGCTGTGCATGATTACATCCCGAGTATTCCATTTTAATAAATAAATTAGTTTTTAAATTGTATGGACTACCTATTGAGGAAAGAATTCATGATGCAAATCAATAAATGTAAAACAAAAATAATGGAATGCAGCCGAACGAAATAAGAAACCCTATCGACAAGTGAAAGCTAGTAATAATAGGAAGTAGGAGACTTTTGCTACTTAGGAAGCAAAATAACCAGTGATGCACGAAGCAAAGAGGATATAAAAAGGAGGTTGGCTCAGGCAAGGGAAGCATTTTTACAGAAAAGAAATCTGTTGACATCGAATATAGATTTAGGTGTTAGGAAGTCATTTTTGACAACCTTTGTCTGGAGCGAGAAAGTGAAACTTGGACTGTTGGCGAAGCAGAAAAGAGGATAATGGAAGCGTTTGAAATGTGGTATTACGGGAGAATAATGAAAATCAGATGGGTAGATATAATAAAAATGAAGAGGTATTAAGACGAGTGGGAGAGGAGAGATGTTTCTGGCGACTGCTAATGAAGAGAATAGATAGGTTGGTAGTACACATACTAAGACACCCAGGAATAGCAAGCTTAGTTATGGAAGGAAGGGTTGAGGACAAGAACTGTAGAGATAGACCAAGGTTGGAATATGTTTCATGCATTTAAGATGGCAGTCATTCAGGCAGCTTAATTTTTGTTTGAGTCTTCATTCTTTTTAAAACACAGGGCCAATTGTTTTTTCTTTTTCTGAAAGTGGTACTTTTATTTCCAAAATTCCAGTTAGAAACACAGTCTGTATCGACTGAGATACGTATCCCCCATTAAAGAAACACAATGTACTCAAGATACACAGGAAGACATAATAGAGAACTCCTCTTGGTACAGTGGCTAGCATTCTTGGCTGTCATATCTAATGTCCGAGTTCCTGGCTCTGTCAAGAAATTTAATTCTGATCTGGGGGCTGGAACGGGGTACACTCAGCTTTGTAAGGCACAATTGAGAAGAGGTGGATTGAATCCCACCTCAGACATCTTAGAAGTTGTTTTCCGTAGTTTCCCACTTATACGCCATGCAAATGCCGAGATGGTTCTTAACTGCGGTTGTTAGAAAAACCGTAAACACAAACAATCTAAGTTGCGGACATGCAGGTCTTTCGCTGGATCCTTCTTACTTCCAAGATGGGGGTAGTACGCGTATTTTCATCTGGAACATGGAAGCCTTTCCTGGAGTAAATCTTATAATGAAATCCATGGATCGCAAGCCTGGTCACGACGTGCCGCATTTCACAGAGTGGGAGCGTCCATCTCCTGTCTAGCATCGCATTGGTATGTCTAGTCTTTTATCATTTTAAATGATCTAGTCGACTTCGTCGTTACGTTATGACGACGTCATGAAATGTACCGAGAATGCACTGAGGTGTGTGACGTCATAGTACCGCTTGGTGCATGTGTAGCCTACTGAGTTCACTGGTGAGCTCTGGCGTTACGAGACGGCAACGACACGACGAGCGTGACGTCATCCATCCAGCTCCCTCCTTTCACCACGCGCTCCAGCTCCCTCATGACTTGTAACTTTCTAGCGTTCTGAGTGTTTCTTGATCATCTAACATGTCAAGAGTCTCTGGCTCGAGCGAAGCGAGAAAGCCTCCAGCCTTTCTAGCATTTTGCAGCATTTGTAGCATTTAAAATGATATAAAGTCCAGTCTTTCAGACTGACTGTCTCTTTTATTATGTAGATCTTGAAGCAGTTTTCTATATCTATCTGTAGCTGGTAGTAGTAGTGACATTTGGAGGTCTTCTATTAAGAAAGTTTTTCTTGCGAGCTCGTATACCAGTCTAGATTTGGTTGTCTTTGATACTCCAAGGGCTCTTTTGAGAAGTCTGGGTTTTACTTTTTCCATTTCATCAAATTGTCTATAGGTAAGAAATTCCCATATTAACTCAAGCCCATATGGCAGAACGGACAGTACATTTGTTCGAAAAAGTGCCATGGCTGTTTCAAGTGACATTAGAATAATTTTCTGACGTTTTTTACATTTCAAATTATTAGGAGTCATGATTGATGAACAGAATCATACACAAGTGGAAATTAAAGTTAGAATACAGAATGCTAACAAAGTGTACTACTCTCTGCAGTTTTTTATTGGGATCCAAATCTTGGACGAGAAATATAAAACTGAAAGTATACAATACCATCATTAGGCCAGTTCTAACTTAAGTTGCAGAATCATGGAGTTTAACAAAACAGGAAGAACACCAGTTGAAGGTTTTCGAAAATAAAGTGTATAGAAAATGTTTGGACCATTTCTACACCCCACATCTCAAAGCTGGAAAGATAGATCAAATAAAGACATACACTCACTATCACAGCAATACGCAACATCATTAACTCCAGAAGACTTCAATGGGCTGGTCATTTACTACGGATGGGAGATGATAGGATGATCTTACAAATCTTTAAAGAAGAACCAAGAGGAAGATGGCCAGTAGGAAGGCAACGAAGTTCCTGGGAAAAAGAAATCTCCTAACTTTGTAGACATCTGAATGTGGACAACTGGCAAGAACTCACCCAAAACAGAGTTCAGTGGAGGCATTTTGTGTCCCATATAAGCCTTCTGAGTGAGTGAGTGAGTGATGTCATTTATATATTTTATTGCAGCGGCTGTTTTTGACCTTATTTGCAGTCGAAAACTTTTTCCTGTAACCTGTAGGGTGATGCCTAAGCATTCAAAGTTGGTAACTACTTTATTCTTCCTGTTTTGTTAAACTCCATGATTTATTTCAGAATAAATCAATTCTTTACTTGTCTTATAGACGGTTAAGATATTGATAACTTTAGCCAACTAATAGCTACACTGCGTTCTGCTACACGGCTGAAAGCAACGAGAAACTACAGTCCAGACGCTGAGTGTCCGGCTCTGACGTTTGGTGATGGCGGGAGAAGAAGGGTAAGGAGAACAATATAGCCAACTTAAAGCAGTGAGAAGCTGTTAATTGAACCTTGAAACTTGCCATCATTGTAATTCTTCTCTAGCGTCTTCACTATGTAACGTGGGGTACCACACCCCATTTGCAATGTTGTGCATTATTTTATTATTCCGACATTGTGTGGTTACAAAACCTAAATTCTAAATTGCAGTAGAATTCCCCTATGTTGGCAAAGTCGCTTACTACCATCAAGAATGTTGTCACCTGTACCAATCAGCGGTTTTCCCGGTAAGCCGGTCTTCAAATTTAGCTCGATGTTGCCAAGTCTCTCTTCTGTAGTCCAGTTGCTCTGTTTGTTAGTGCAGGTTTGTTCTTTTATTGTCTTGTGTGTGCACATTTACCGGTTAACTGTGTGTAAGTATATTACTTTAGTAATGTGGTCAGCTGTTCGTCAGAATTCATTTAAAAACTTGAGAAATATTTTATATAGTCCACGTTGTTTTATATTTCGCGGTACAGAACCGGCAACGCTGTCTCCCTTCATCATGAGAAATGTCAGAGCCGGACACTCGACGGCTGGACTGTACAGCCGTATGCTATTCCCGAGGATATACACCTCTCTATGCCTAATTACATGTGATGATGACCTCCACCCTTGCAAAATTCCAATCCGGAGGTAAACTAGTCCCCCGTTCGGATCTCCGGGTGGGGACTACTCGAGAAGAGGTTAACATCACAGAAGTGACAAAGAGGAAATCTGACATTCTACGGATCGGAGCGTGGAATGTTAGAAGTCTGTTAGGCAGTGGAATGTTAGAAAACTTAGAAAGGGAAATGGATAGGTCGAGGTTAGATTTGGTTGGAATTAGTGAAATGCGCTGGCAGGATGAACAGGACTTTTGGTCAGGAGACTATAGGGTCATTAGCACTAAATCAAACAATGGCCTAGCAGGGGTTGGTCTCATATTAAGTACGGTAAGAAACTTGGACAGGGGGTGGAATATTATGAGCAATCTAGTGAACGGATTATTGTAGCAAAAATCAATACGAAACCTACATGAACCACAGTGGTACAAGTCTATATGCCACCGGTCAAGCTGATGATAAAGATGTTGAAACGGTCTACGAAGAAATAGATGAAATTTTGAGGTATGTCAAGGGTGATGAATATGGTATAGTAATGGGAGATTGGAACGCTGTGGTAGAAAAGGAAGGAAGATTGTAGTTTTACATGACCGTGAATCTTGTGATTATGAGCCACGGGACCTCCTTTTTACGTGGAATCCGAACCACAGGACATGGCAATTCACATCGAAAATCTCACATGCACTGACCGGGAATCGAACCCGGACCGCCTTGGTGAGAGGCATACAGCTAGACCGCTGAGGGAAGATAGTAGGAGATTTCGGATTAGGTGAAAGGAATGATCGAGGAAGCATGCTGATGGAATTCTGCACCGAGCATGAGTTGGTCATAGCTAACATCTTATTAAATAACCACAATAGAAGAATATACGCATGAATGAGACCAGGAGATACAGGGCGTTACCAAATCGACTTCATTATGGTCAAGCAGAGATTTCGAAACCAGAATTTGGATTGCAAAACATATCCCGGTGCTGACATAAACTCTGACCACAATCTGGTTGTTATGAAATGCAGATTAAAGTTGAAGAAACGGAAGAAAAGTCAAAAGCCAAAAAGGTGGGCAATAGACAGACTGAAAGAGAAGGATGTAAACGAACGATTCAAAAGAGTATAAAGGAAGGACTAATGAAAAACCCTAAACAAATTTCAATTGCAGACGAAGGGGCACTTTTGAAGAATTAAATAACAAAATCCGCAGAGAAAAACATTGGTAGGAAAGAAAGAATAGGTAGAAAACCGTGGATCACTCAGGATATAGTAGAATTAATGAATGAAAGGCGGAAACACAAGAATGTAAGAGACGAAAGGGGAAAGCAGAATACAGACGTCTGAGAAATGAGGTTCACAAGAAGTGAAAGGAAGCGAAAGAAGAATGGTTGTAAGAGAAATGTGCAGGTATAGAAAATGGTCTGATATTTGGAAAAGTAGAGACAGCTTATCGAAGGATTAAGAATACTTTTGGGGAAAAGAAGACTAAGTGCTGTAATATTAAAGACGCAGATGGAAAGCCTCTAAAAGATAGGGAAGAAAAGGTTGAGAGATGGAAAGCTTACATAGAGTGTTTGTATAAAGGAAAGGAGATTGAGAATCCTATAATGGAAAGGGAGGAGGAAATTGATGAGGATGCGAAAGGAGATTTAATATTGAGATCAGAATTTGACAGAGCATTGGAAACTTAAGCAGGAACAAAGCAACAGGCATAGATGATATACCGATTGAGTTGCTACACTGCATAAGTGTTGATGGTCTGGTCACGTTATTTCACTTGGTGTGTAGGATTTATGAGGCACGTGAGGTACTCTCTGATTTCAAGAAGAATGTTATCAACCCTATACCAAAGAAAGTAGGAGCTGACAGATGTGGAGAATACCGTACAATCAGCATGATTACTCATGCTTCAAAGATCCTGTCTATAATAATTTACAAGAGGATGGAAAGCCAGAGAGAAACGGAGTTGGGTGAAGACTAGTTTGGTAGGAATGTAGGAACAAGGGAAGCTGCACTAGTCTTAGGCTGATTTTGGAAGGTAGAATAAGGAAAGATAAGAGAGCGTTCATGGCATTTGTAGACTTAGAAAAGACTTTTGATTACGTTGATTGGGCTAAATTGTTTGACATTTTGAAATCTATTGGAATAAAGTACAGGGATAGGAGAGTGATCTACAATCTATACAGAAACCAGAAAGCAGTCATTCGAGCTGAAGGACATGAGAGAGAAGCAGGTATTCGGAAAGGTGTAAGGCAAGGCTGCAACTTATCACCCATAATTTTCAAATTTTACATTGAACAAGCAATGAAGGAAATTGAAAAAAAAAGTAAAGTGGAAATGAAGATTCAAGGAGAAATAATTTCAACTTTGAGATTTGCTGATGACATCGTCATCTTGGCCGACACGCCTGAGGATTTGAATGAGTTTTTGAATGGTATGGACTCCGTCTTGAGGAACGAATTCATGATGAAAATCAATAAATGTAAAACACAAATATTGGAATGTAGCCGAAAGAAATCAGAAACCTCTATGGACATCAAATTGACAGGTGAAAAGCTAAAGGAAGTAGGAGACTTCTGTTACTTAGGAAGCAAAATAACCAGTGATGGATGAAGCAAAGAGGATATAAAAAGTAGGTTGGCTCAGGCAAGGAAAGCATTTCTACAGAAAAGGAATCTGTTGACATCGAATATAGATTTAGGTATTAGGAAGTCATTTTTGAAAGCCTTTGTCTGGAGCGTGGCACTCTATGGAAGTGAAACTTGGACTATTGGTGCAGCAGAAAAGAGGAGAATAGAAGCGTTTGAAATGTGGTGTTACAGGAGAATGATGAAGATCAGATGGGTAGATAGGGTAACAAATGAAGCAGTGTTAAGACGAGTGGGAGAGGAGAGATGTTTCTGAGGACTGCTATTGAAGAGAAGAGATAGATTGGTAGGACACATACTAAGACACCCAGGAATAGCAAGCTTAGTTATGGAAGGAAGGGTCGAGGACAAGAACTGTAGGGGTAGATCAAGGTTAGAATATGTCAAACAGATTGCTTCGGATGTAGGATGTGGTAGCTATGTAGAGATGAAACGATTAGCTCAGGACAGGGAGACATGGAAAGCTGCATCAAACCAGTCAAAAGACTGAAGACTCAAACAACAACAACAACAACGACAACTACTACTACTACTTTCAGTTTCTTACCGTTGCATAGGCCTACCACTTGATCTGAAACTGCTGGTCTACCAACGTTTCGAAAAATTATCATTCCCGTCTTATCCTCATTATTATTACAGTACTTCATTTGTCTGTTTCCATCCAACGTTTTGTAGTGCCACAGCCGACTCGATTCGTCGCATTGCTCCTTTCTACTGTATGTCGGAGGGAAACGACACAATCGAGTCGGCTGTGATAGTACGGCAGGTTGTTAGAAAATGGATGCGCATGAACATAAACCTATCAATCGGATCAGCTGTACTTATTGTTGCGTAGTGTTTCGTGGTAACTTTGTTTGTTGCCTTCCTTCACTTCGTGTGACGCTTTCTACTCATTCATTTTGCTTAACTAATATTTCTAGAATCAATTATTTAGCTACTCATCTTTATCTCATATATAAACGAACAGTTCTTTTAATATCTATGCTCATCTTTAACCAAAACATTCAGCGAAAAGCCAAAATATGAAGTATCCATGTCGGATTGTTGATTTGTTTAGGCTATGTCAAACGGCAATTTCATAAGAGACAACAAAATGTGTTTGTTGTGAAGGTAATCCATCTGTAACAATCATCCTTGTCCCGCAATCATTGTAGAGTTTACATGTTGTAGTAGTTGTTGTTGATATAGAATCTTCGCGACATCGTAGTTACGTAGTCCCGTGTACTTGTGTGTGAATGTATGTGGGATTTGTTGGATAACCTGTGTAATTGTGATGGTTGTATTAGTGTGTATATTTGTAATTCAGATGACTGGGAAGGAGGCGGCCATGGCCGAGGCCTTAACTATCCCAGAGTTTTCCCGGAGTAGAAGTGGGAAACCACGGAAAACCACTCCCAGGATGGCTTAGATGGGAATTGAACCCTCCTCTTCTCATTTTTACCTCACGAGGCTGAGTGTACCCACATTCCAGCCCTCAGCCCAGAATGAAATTTCTTGACAGACCCGGGAATCGATCCCGGACCTCCGGGTCGAAAGCCAAAAATGCTAGCCGCTACACGAGGTGGTCGTGGAGTTTACAAAATACCATTTTAACCAAATTGATATGGTAAATTTAGATTTGTAGAAATCACTTTAGAGCACAGTTCCTACGCGGACATACATTGAAGCGAAAAAGTAAAAAAGAATATATCATTTCTCCGCTACACGAAAAAACTGGCTTCTGGACTTCATTGAAGAAACGCTTTGTACTTTTCTGCATCGGTAGTTGTAGAGGAGAATGGCGTGTCTAAGATATCTCTCTTATCTTCTCCGCAAGTTTTCGTTGGCAACCATATTTAGTTAGTTATTGTTGTTTAAAGGGGCGAACTACGAGGTCATATGCTCCAAACAATATTTACACCTCAGCATTAAACATTATGCATTATTATGCTAATGTAATTTTTTTGTGTATAACGTATGATGTAATTCGTAACGAAACAACAATTCGTAACAAAGACAAATAAGTGGAAAATTTATGTATAGCCTTTAACAGGAAATGCAGCACAATATGAAGTTAATACACACTGTAAATAGACTGACTAAGATTTAATCATACTAAAACAAATTACATTGTATTTCATAAACCTTCATTTGATCTTCCACATGACATAACTTTGGAACTTCATTGTCATGATACCCCGAGTTCAAGCAATAAAATCCCTTGGTCTTACCATAGATGAATCACTATCATGGAATGACCATGTTGCAACCATTTGTGGTAAGATAGTTCTAGCCAGTATTTTAAGTCGACAGAAATACACATTTTCTCGAGGACTATTGAAGAGTATTTTTCAAGCACTCATTGAAGCCCATCTCACATACATGATTCATATCTAGGCATGCTGCATTAAAGATTGTTTTGAAAAGGTCAACATATCACATAAAAGATCACTAAAGATACTCTTCAATCTACCTATATTTACACCAAGCTAACTGGGATACCGATATAGTAATGTACTTTCTCGAAATAATCTCCGTAATAAAGCTTCTGCAATCATGCTGTATAAAATGAAAAATGAGGTAGCTCATTCCAATACATTGTCTAAGTTGAACTCTGATTTTTACGCGCATCAAACAATAGGAGCTAACTGATCCAAGACAGTAGACCTATGGTAACAACTCTCTGGCAGTAAGTTACTCTGTTAATTACTTCAAAAGTCTCCCTGAGTACATACGAGAGGCTCCTTCTCTACCAGCATGTAAAGGAACCTTGAAATTATGAATGTTTATACAGTTTTGTCTCTTTTATATTATGTTACTTCTGTTCATGTACGTTATAACTTGTGAAAACATGTAATTCTTTTCTCTGTCACCAAATATAATTTCTATGTGCTGCACCATCACGAGCCACTGCTATTTTAAATAAATAAATAAATAAATAAATAAATAAAATAACAAAATAAGACCTTGTGTTCTTATAGCAACATATACAGTACCGGTAGATGATTAAAAATATAACTGTTGTTGATTTTACGTCCCTTTTAACTACTGCGGCTTTTAGAGATGCCAGGGTGCCGGAATTTCACCCCGAAGGAGATCTTTAACGTGCCAGTAAATCTACTGACACGGGTCCCTCGCTTTTGTGCACCCTCAAATGCCAGCTGACTGCGCCAGGATTAGATCAACATATAGATGACTTAGAATGCATAGATTAACAAATAACACGTTAACTATAAGCTTGCATTCTTATAGCAACGTAGCCTATAGATGACGCTACTGATCAAGTTAGATGACAATATTGCCATGGTGTCCAGGAATGCATGGCTCTAATGAACTCCAGACAGACCTCCAGCCCACAATCATATCCATGTTATAATCAACTCCTATAACTCATTTGAAAAGACACAATTTTTTTTATATTTAAAGAATTAGAAACTTAAGCATCTCCACAGAAACCAACAAGTCGATGTCTCTCCTAATAATAATGCTATTTGTTTTACGTCCCTTTTACCTTCTGAGTCTTTATGCTGAACTGCTGTGCCCAAGATAGCGGGTTCAAACCCCGCCGAAGTTGTCGGATTTTTAAGAGCGTTAAAAATCCTTCAGTATGCCTTCCTACGGAGGGGAAGTAAAGCTGGCGGTCCCATGTCATAGATTTATGGCATGTAAAAGATCCTTCCACAGACTAAACATGTGTGAAACTAAATTGTTAGGTTAGATTTCATCGGAACGCTCTATCGAAGTTCCAACGTTTACCTCTAGGTATCATTGATATTTGGTAGCGAAAGTTGTAACTACTTGAAATTGAACGGAACTTGTAGCTCACCCTAAGGGTGTCCACTGGAAGCAGCTACAGACTCAGGCGAGCCGAACATGTCCTCGGACACTCCCGGCACTAAATGCCATATTTTAAATTAAAATTAATCTGAGGCTTTTAGAGACACCGGGGTGCCGGGAGTTTGCCCTGAAGGGGATCTTTAACGTGCTAGTAAATCTACTGGCACGGCTCTCTCATATGTTAACTGACTGCGCCAGGATTCGATCCTGCAACCTTCGATACAGCAGATAAGAATGTTAGCACAGCACCAAACAGCCAGTCTCTCTCCCCTATGGATGTTCTATTGTACGGTTGGTATGTCTGCCTCTCACCCTCATGCGTTCACTAACCTCTACTCATCAGTGCTCGTGAGATGAAACCACGCCAGTAATTTCCGTCAGAATTTCTGGTGACGAATTTTTACGGGGGTTAGCGGAAGTTGAAATCATTGCGTTGCCGTTCCGACCTGGCCAACAGTCCAGCCCTATCGCAACAAGTGGTCTGCATAGTCAGCTGGCAGAGAACACATTTTATGTAGCCTATTACCAAGAAGTTCTTCCCGGCGTTTAATAGGTGGAGACTCGTATGTATCGTTGCAAGTTTTATGGCCGTGTCCTTAAACATTTTTAAATAACACTGTTCATTGTCTGTACTTCCTTGTCCAAGCAATTATTGGGATATTTATCCGTTTCACAACAATTCACCATCACGAGGAAATTTCACATCTCCAGGGCAGTCTACCCATCCAAGAAGAATTCGATTTGAAGGGCAGATGATTACAGGAAGATCAAAACAAAAATGTGCCGATGTCTCCATCAGTAGTCGTCAAATCTAAAATATGGTATGATGCATGTTGTAGGAAAAGTTATTTACATCTTTTATGTCATACAGGCTACTCTTTTCCATGCCGGTACGTGTAATATTAACAGCTCTCTCAGGCGCTCACATTAGTGGGACGTGGGTTGGCGACCACGGGACCCCAGGCCCCCGCGGCG
The DNA here is from genome assembly GCA_946902985.2 of Meconema thalassinum. Taxonomy (NCBI): domain Eukaryota; kingdom Metazoa; phylum Arthropoda; class Insecta; order Orthoptera; family Tettigoniidae; genus Meconema; species Meconema thalassinum. Next base: position 241,306,502 of record OX336391.1, read on the forward strand.
TAGCCGTGCGCGTTAAATCGTTCACCAAGACGGCGAAGGGAAGCTGCAGTAATTCCAGAGATCAGATGTTCGAATCCCGGAGCTGACAGCGGATATCCTAAGTTTGATTTTCCCCAGGTTTTTTCACGTTCCCTGCAGGAAAATCCAGGATAGTACCTTATTTAAAGTCCCGAGGCACCTACCCCATTCACGATCCTAACAATTACAGCTCCACTAACTACTAAAGCCATCACATAAACACAGGTTATCAGACAAATTCAATACATATCCAAGTAACTTACACGGGGCCGGTGACCTAATATGTTCCAAACCCCTAATACGAATTACCAACATCATATTTACTGTCGACGTCCCTTGATCAACTCTTGCTCCCTTCCAATCCAGACTGACTACGTGGCTCAGCGGTAACGTTCTCGCCAGCTGATCCCAAGATAGCAGGATCGAATCCCGGCGCAGTTAGTTGGTATTTGAGGGTGCACCAATGCGAGGGAGCCATGTCAGTAGATTTACTGGCACGTTAAAGATCCCCTTCGGGGCAAAATTCCGGCATCCCGGCGTCTCTAAAAGCCACAGTAGTTATAAGGGACGTAAAACCAATAATATTATTATACAAATCATGAGCTGGGAGGAGAAAGGGCGAATCAGCAATAAGATTTCATACAATATTCGCCCTTTCAGCTGGGGGAGAAAGGGCGAATCTCCAATAAGATAACTTAAAATAGTCGCCCTTTCAGCTGGGAGGAGAAACGGCGAATCTCCAATAAGATTACATACACTATTCGCCCTTTCTCCTCACAGTTCCTGATATCTTCCCATCCAGATGGTATTAGGGTAACTGAGGCCTAGGGTATCTTTAATTTTCCTGCCTTACGGGACTCTGTAATGTCCTATACTGCCCATACTAATTTTCAACCTTCTTCTCAGAAAGTATTCACAGGAACTAATAGATTTTTCCGGGATGTGCTTTATGACTCTCTCCTTACATTGACACAGGGTCAATCCTATATTAGACGTCGTTGTGTTGAGTATGTCCTTAATTAGGTAAATGTATTTTGGTCGTCTTTTTCTGATGTCTCTGCGGTCAGGTTCATATGCTCCCTTGATTCTAATGAGGGGATTTGGGTGTTGTTGGGATTGATTATAGTAAAATTATGTCAGTTTTAACATGAAGTCGAGTATGTATGGCGTTTTTGTTCGTCCGGGTGCAAGTCTAGTATTTTTGTGTCTCGTGGCATTTTTAGTGCTAGTCTGAGCATCCAGTTTTAAATACGTTGAAGTCGTTGAATGTTACCGATGGACATGAAAGCTATTGCTGGGGTTGCGTATGTCAGTATAGGTCGGGGTTTTGTAAATTAGCGTTATGTTTTTAGTGGAAAAGATTGGCCTCACCAAGGTGAAATATCCTAATTCCTTTGCGGCGAAGCTACTGCCTCATTACAAAATGAAGTGATTTGTACGCTTTGGAGACGACACAACCCAAATGGGTACTCCATTTCATACCATTCCTTAGAAATAGATGGATGCCCAAATATTTGCACGAATCTTCTTCTACAAGTAGGCATTTCCGAACCGATATGATATTGAAAATCATGCCTTTGCCTTCCCCCTATTATCATGAGATTACATTTACTTATAGAGCCTACTGGGACTGCTACAATAAGCACGGTAGGCAGTTATTTGAATAACAATCAAATTTGCATTTAACATTGTTACATTGGACATGTCACTTGTATATGAACTGTTTGAAGTAATTATTATCTTTCCTTTACACCAGTCGTTCTTAACCGGTGGTCCGCGAGTGCCTCAAGAGTGGTCCGCGGGAGAAAAGGGTCCACCAGCACGTATAAAACACTGGCCAATAAATGGGGATTTCGAAAACGGTGTGCGTTGAACGAGAATTGTCCGAATGTATTCGCGGCGATGACTGTTAGATTTTGAATTGAAATATCTTCAAAATATGTGTTATTGAAGAAGGATTACAACTGATTGGGTGTATTTGAAAGAGGGGGGGGGGGGGGGGAGGGTCCGTACATGATTCAATTTCAGGCTGAGTGGTCAGCAGACTTCTACGGGTTCAGAACCACTGCTTTACACCGTTCAGTGCTGGATTGCTATAAAACGAGAGATAAGTTTGTGTCGGTCATAGTCTTCGTTGTAACACCTAACGTATCAATTCATAACTTTAAGCTCTTCTTTTGTCCAATCTCGAGCAGCCGACTAGTAGAACTGACAGCTACGGCGGAGGAACAAACCAAACACATGCATATTGCAAATTTACAGTAGCCTTTCAGTGCGAAGGTCTTAAGAGTTACAACTTATTTATAAACGGCTTTGACCTTACTCCATTAGTTTAGTAGTGGTTGTTGTTGTTGTTTCTTTAGGGTCTTAGCGACATCATGGTCATGTAGCCCCGTGTACTTGGGTGTGAGTAGAAGTTCTAATGTTATTGTTTTTACGTCCCTTTTAACCACTGCGACGTTTAGAAACCCCTGAGTGCCAGGATTTTGTCCCGAAGGGGATCTTAAACGTGCCAGTAAATCTGCTGACACGGCTCCCTAACATTTAAGGACCCTCAAATGCCAACTGACTGGGACGGGATTCGATCCCGCTGACTTGGGTTCAGTAGGCGAGAACGGTAACGCTGAGCCACGCAGCCAATCAATGTGTGTATAGAAGTTGTCTAATAACCCGTGTTATTGTGGTGTATGTAGTAGTGTTCATATTTGTAATGCATGATTGGGAAAAGGCGGCCGTGGTACCATTCCGGCATTTTCCTGGAGTGGATGTGGGAAACCACGGAAAACCACTTCCAGGATGGCTGAGATGAGAATCGAACCCGCCTCTTCTCAGTTTTGCCTCACGAGGCTGTTCCAGCCCTCAGGCCAGAATTAAATTTCTTGGCAGAGCTGGGAATCGATCCCGGACCTCCAAGGCGACAGCAAAGAATGTTAGCCGCTACATCTGGAAGTTGACTAGGCTACACCAGTACACACAACTATAAAGGATTCACTTAGTAGTACACAGAGCTGATGATACCACTGTCCGTGGCCCCCAAAGGAAGCAATAACAGTATATTCAATATTGCTTTTATTAAGAGCCTCGGTAACCAATGTTTAAGGCGTTAGCCTCCTGACTGGAAGATCCGAGGATGACTCCCTGGTATTGGCGAAGGTTCTTGTCCCCTACCTTTCCTGAAGACTTTTGTTAGCCATAACCTCATAACCAACTGAAAGGGAAATGAATGCCAAAGGGATATCCTCCATAGGACAGGTAAATGTCGGTCTATGCGTCGTGGTTACCACATTAGCACATTTGTATTCTCAGCTGTCAACCCGAAGGTTCGAATTTAATTCTTGTCTCTGCCAAGAAATTTAATCCTGGCCTGATGGGTGGAACGTGGTACACTCAGCCTCGTGAGACAGAACTGATAAGACGTGGGTCAATTCCCCCCTCAGCCATCTAGAAGTGTTTTTCCGTGGTTTCGCACTTCTACTCAGGCAAATGCCGGTATGGCACACCTAACTTGAGGCCACGGCCACCTCCTACTCAATCCTAGCCTCAATTGCAAATACATGCACTAGTAGGCCATAACCATGACACAGGTTATCAGATAGATTCCACACTAATCCAAGTACATGGAGCTAAAGATGACTACGATGGCACAAGTTCCTAAATTAATCAACAACAAACTACAAAATATTGGTAGTGGCAGACCTACTTAATGAACTCATATCATTGTTGTTGATTCTTTTAAGGGCTTTGCAACATCGTTGTCATGTAGCCCCGTGTACTTGGGTGTGTGTAGAATTTGCCTAATAACCTGTGTTACTGTGAAGTCTGTACTAGTGTTTGTATTTGAAATCGGGGTAGAATTTGGGCAAGAAGTGGCCGTGGCCTTACGTTAGGTACTATCCCGGCATTTACCTGGTGTAGCCTAGAAGTGATGGCTGAAGTAGGAATCGAACCCGCCTCTTCTCAATTTTGTCTCACGAGGCCCGTTCCAGCCCTCAGACCAGAATGAAATATGACGATCGATTTATGTATTGTTTGGTCGATTGATTTATATTGTAGGTACGATCTCTCAACAGCGGAGCGAGGCAAAATGTTGGTTTATTAGGCTAGCGTGTTTTCATTGGGGTAGATGACCTCGTAGCTCCACCCCTTTAAACCAAATAACTATAACTAACTATTTTCATTTATGGATTTTTTTCTTTAAGTTGATAAAATACGAGTACATTGACACACATCAGCTGTAACTATCGGTATAAGGTTTTACATTTCAGGTTCGATAATATTAGTAGGTCTAAGGAGGCGGTAACTATTTGTTCAAGAACCACAGCAAAACACATGCGTGACAATAGATACCTCATTTGATAGACAATACAACTATTTAAAGTCCATTTCCTGAACTACTAATACAGTATAACAATCAACAAACACTCAAGAATGCAGTTACCGGTATCTTTAATCTATAACGGTTGTAACATTTTCGATTTGAATTGCAAAGCAATCTGTCAGTATACTCTACAGGTATTCAGATCTACTATAGCTTAGCACGCGACATGCTAACCATCCCATTCACAGATGGCTTTGACAGCACACTCATGGCCGGCGCTAAATGAAGACATGCAATGAATGTACACCCTGCTCACGATTAATTGCTCATCGTCCAATGACAGCAGTACCGGTATCGAGCTCTGGTTAACTTGGCCCCCTGACAACAATGGACTTACCGTGTGTGAAGCGTCAGAGGCTGGACGCGCAGGCCTTGCACTCCGCTCGCCCCGCTTCACCATAGCGAACCACTCCCGCCTCCATGGCGTCGCGTCGCAACAATGCACTCCACACAGAAAGAACACTTCTGACACCTCCTTCACTTTTAAAATAATTCACTCACTCGTCCTCCCCACCTCAAACTTCCTGTTTTTAATAGCTCCCTTAATAAGTCAATTTATCTACTTAACACACGTTTTGGTCCTTGTGAACACCAAAGCACTCGCGAAAGAAAACCACGCCCATCAACTCACCCCCATCTCTGAACTGCCAGGAGCTACTGTTGTCCAGGCACAACAATCGATGATCGTATATCGATCCCCACGTGTTCCATGACGCGCAGCTCTTCAGGACCGCCGAGCAAGACGCTCTCTTTACGACTGGAGGCAGAAGCTGAACGCTTCATGGGTCACGCATGCGCGCTGGAATCCCCCCACCCAATGGGTTACACCGTACCGGGTGGGTAAAGTGCGCATCAACCATTATGGTAAGAATAACCATAAAAATTCTAAAAATAGCCACAAAGCGAGCTGAATAACGAGATCTACCAATTAGTTAAATTGTACGGCACATAAAAGTGTTTATTTGCAGAATCCAGATATAGAAACGCTGCAATACGTCCATGTAGGCCTACTTCATGACCTACCCAACTTCACAATGGCTGGATAGGTGGAAAATGTAACGGTACCTTTTCAACAACCTAACCTAAACTTCTTTGGCAGAACAGAAGTAGAGTTGTTGTTGCTTATTTTAGGGGCTTTGAGGCACCGTGATCATGTAGCCTGGTGTACTTGGGTGTGTGTGGAATTTGTGATAACCTGTATTATTGTGACGGCTGTACTAGTTTGTGTAGGTAATTGTTAAATAGCGATAGTATATGGAAGGAGGCGGTCGTGGTCTTAACTTAAGAACAATCCCGGTATTTTCCTGGAGAAGTACGAAAACGTGGGTAAAAGAAACTTTGAAACCATTTTTCAGTGTTGCTTTATTGACAATTGATATTGTAACTTCCAGTCGGTCAACATAAAATAATTCTAATTGCTGGAATATATAAAAAAATGAAATAAATTACATGTGTTGGCCGACTGAAGTTACAATATCAAACCACGGATAAAGCTGAGGAATCTAACCCTCCTCTTCTCAGTTTTGCCTTACGTTAGGTCCCATCCCAGCATTTACCTGGAGTAGAAGTGGAGGGAAACCATGGAAAACCACTTTCAGGATGGCTTAGGTAGGAATCGTCTCAGTTTTGTCTCACGGGGCTGAGTGTACCTCGTTCCAGCCCTCACAACAGAATTAAAATGTATTGGCAGAGTCGGGACCTCCGGGGCAACAATCAAGAATGCTAGCCGCTACGGCCCGAGATGGTCGATCGGAAGTAGAGTGTCCGTCTCATGACTCCAGGATTACGGATTCAATTCCAGGCCTAGGAAGTCGGATTTTTGAAGTGTGGGATAAATTCCACAGCACTGGAGTCGTACTATGTCAGCTTGCAAAAGTACTCTTGTGTCACCCTTCACTATAAGAACACGCATACATAGCTATGGACTAAAGAGTGTGATAGAGCCCTACGCGGATAAACAAAACCTTACCCGCATCCGAACGACTGTTATCCACATCCGCACGACCGTTATCCGCATCCACCCCGCATCCGTATCCGCACGTTTGTTACCGTATCAAAATTCGCTGACATTACAATAGGCCTAATATTTTTAATTTATTAAAATGTATTAAAGCAACACATATTTTAGACATTTGATGAGAAATTCATTCCCCTAGCCTATGTGTGAATCGCAAGACAATGTTGACTGAGTTTTGACCCTCTGAGTAACGTCATGTGAAACACCGGCTGACTACTTAGTCGTGGATATACCCACGAAGGTATAAAGAACTTTTTTTTTTTGTGTAACGTCTTTCCACTCAGCTGCTGGATATTTTTGTGGGAGTGATTTTGAAAAATGGGACGGAAGTGGATCGGAACGATCGAGGTGGCACCAACTGGCACACTTCCGTTCGATCGAACGGAAGTGTAAGACGCACTGCCAACTCGATCGATCGATCCAGCTGGCAGTGGTAAGAGAAACAATGAGCGCGCGGTGTCGGTAATTGATACTATGACGTACTGGCGGCCATGTGGAATGTATATGACATACTGAACGGTAAACGCTCATGCGAACTCTGGTGCCAAGTGATTGAAACAAAGCACATGGTACATGTTCGAAGTCTTCGTATCAGTATTTAAATGGTAAAATGCCTTAATATCAAACATTGTATGTAGTCGGCATTGCCGGTATTATGTTTCTGCACAATGGCTATTCAAATATTAACCCACATAACGGTAATGCAGTCATCAATATAATATAATCGTTGTGGTTATACGAGAATTGAGCAAGCCTTCATGAACTATTACTGAATACATTCTCTTTACTCATAAGAGAGCCTATTCATAAGGCATTTTAAATTCAATTCCACGCAGGATCATTATCGAAACAAGCAAAATATAAATGAAACAATTCCGTAATGTAGTATTATTGGAACGTAGAAATAAGTCACCATCTTGTGCAAAAAGTTTGCGTAGTCGAAATAGCCGTGGGGATAGCGCCTAAGAGTGTGAATCTAGAGTTCTCGGGGTCGGATCCCGGACGGGGTAGATATTTTCGCTACCAGATTATCATTTTAAACGATAGATATCATATCAATATGACTCATCTTAACGGAATCCATATGAAATTACGTGTTGGTCTGGTCTGTGAATCAAGAGGTCCTGTTAATAAGGAATTTAAGGTTTTGAGCGGTGTCGCGTCTATTAATCTAGTTGATCCATATCGTATTCCTTATTTAGACTAGTGCTGGTGGAAGTTACAAATCATCTAATAAAATGAGTTCCGTATTATAAACTACAATATCTGTAAAACACTCCCTTTTATAATAGATTATTATTTGTGCCAATCTATACTAATATAATAAAGTTGAAGAGTTTGTGTGTTCGTGTGTTTAAGTGTTTAAACGCGCTAATCTCTGAAACTACCAGTCGGATTCGAAAAATTCCTCTCGGCACGCCGGAAGGCGGAGGTAGATTTCACCGGGCAAACTAGGGGATAGGCTATAATAGGCAAAATATGCAGGTTTTCGTAGGAGGATCAGACCTCATTTATTGCGCGATAGTATTTTACAATTGGAGGTTAGTTAACATTTTGTCGTCTTTCTATGCATATTTTTAACATTTTACTGTCTTATGGGGATGGTAACCTTCTTGTCATTTGGGGTTCATTTTTATACTTGTGATCACACTGTCCTTATGCAAGGTTTGGAAGTAATGTGTAACTATCTAACAGTCTGTTACTTTTCACGCAAAATTTTCCCGCAGAGATGTTGGTTAGTTCCTCAGTTTAGGGGCTGCGGCAAGGTGGTCATGTAACCCCGTGTACATTGGGTGTGTGTAGAATCTGTCTGATAAACGGTGTTATTTGTGATGACTGTATTAGTCTGTAATTCAGGTAAGGTCTGCAGACGGTCAATTTTAAGTAGTAGTACCTAATTTTGTACCAAATACTAACGTCAACGACACCTAGCTGTGAACTTGGCTGCTAGATGCCACCGCAACCAGCAACTTGCAACGAACGTTGTAACTTCCCCTCCGAAGGAAAGCATGCTGACGCATTTTTAGCGCTCTTAGAAAATCCGGCGACTTTGGCCGGCTTTGAACCAGCGACCTTAGGCATAGAAGTTCAGCATGCTACCAGTTAGCCGCTTCCCTCATAGTCAGATGGAACAAGAAGTTCCGTGACAAACTAAAGAGCCTACTTTTCTTAAAATTAAGATTCATGCCATAGATTAATCTACAGTATATGAACCTATCTAGAATTATGACGAAATTAAGTGGGTAATATCGAAATGTCTTAATTAGTTCGAAATAAGGTATACTAGGCATAATGTAGCCTAATAGAGCAATACAGTTGGCAGCTCAGGTGACTGAATATATTCTTCCTTCCATCTCCTAAGGTATAGAATAAAAAATGGGGTTGAAGTTCAAAGGACGTTACATGGATTTATACATTGGATCTATTAGTACACGTAAAAGCATGTTGGCAACAATGTCATGCGAGTGCTGGTCAGAAATAATCTGAAATATTATATATTTTTGTGCCAATTTTGGATGAAATCCATTTGTTGGTATAGAAGTTACATGTATTTAAAAATTGGTCCTATCAGCAGGCTTAGAATCATGTTGGTAGAACTGACGTATATAAGTTACTCCAAATTAATGTAAAATGTCAGGTAATTTACGTGTGCATAGTTTAAAGCTGTCGGCTTGCATACTTTCTGATATATTTGGATACAAAATAGAGAGCAATTATTAACAGTTGGCAGCCCTGGTGGCTCTTAAGAATACACTCCGTCATATCTGTTTATATACACATATTACATTCAAAATTTGGTTGAAATCCAATTGATAGTGTAGAAGTTATATGCATTTAAAAATTGGACTTATCAGAAGGCTTAAAAATATTTTGGCAACGCTGTCATGTAAGGCCACCTGGAAATTAAACTGAAATAGTATTATCTACATGTGTGCCAATTTTAGAATAGCTCCCATGTATACCTTCCAAGATATCCAACATGGAGCTCAAATTTCTAGTGCGTTTTTTTAGCAGTTTGTAGCACTGGCATCTTTTTCAAATATGGGCCTGAGATATTCCGGTATACAACTTTACTCATACTAAATTTGGTTTCGATTTCTGCAGCCGTTTAGGAGTTGATAGGGGGGGGGGGACACAACACACAGCCAGGCAGACAGAAGGACTGACAGACAGACAGAAGGACAGACACATTTTCCCGGATCGATCTCATAAGTCTACTTTTTCCTCATTTTTGAAAAGTGTGAAAAGTAGGCTAAAAATGAATGTGATCTCGTCAATGGCGTTGTCTTGGCAACCTCTGATAGATGATCCCTTATCAATTTAAAAGCGTTGTTATGGTAACCTCTGATGGCATTTTTTTAAATTCCGAAATCATTTTTCTCATCCCTTGGCGTAATGGTGGGTCATATCAAAAATTCTTTCAGACAAATGTTTTAGGTAATTATTAGGGGAATATTTTCCATTTTGTAAGGTTTTGATATTGTGCCTATTAAGAGAGATATGATTAATGTTTCCCGAAAAACCCACTTTTTTCCACCCCTTTGGTCAATGGTTGGTGCTATCAAAAAACTTATTTGACATACATTTTTGGCACTTATCCGACACATATTATGAACTTTGAATGGATTCGATATTTCACGTATTAAGAGAGTTATAGCGAAATTTCACCTTTTCGAAAAAAGCCCCCCCATTTTCACCCCCTTCGACCGATTTTTCCCATTTACGAACTCGACCGAGATTTTATAGGGATACATATTATGTAAAAAATACAAAGTGATTGGTACAAAATTACGGCAGTAATATATACTGTATATATATATATATATATATATATATATATATATATATATATATATATATATATAGATAGATAGATACATATATACATAAATTATATATAAACTTTTGAACTGACGGTGGTTTTGGGGTCTGGGGGATGTGAAACGCGAAGATATGTCGAAATTTTCCGGAAGTCGAAACATGGTACCCATTGCAATAGTTAGCTTTCTAATGAAATCTACCTAAAAATCTTTTTCTATATGATAGCCTGATTCAAGAGGAATAGTTTAGGCTATGTTAAATTTCGGACAGACCACTCCATTCCCTGCATTTAGGCCCTTTGTCTCAAATCCACGCCGTTTCACCGATATCAACCAAAATGTGTATACCTACCCTTTGGGACCATGAGAGTAACACTGTCTACATGGAATTTCGGACAGACCACTCCATTCTCCGCATTTGGCCATTTGGTCCAAATCTACACCGTTTCACCGATCTGAACCATAATTTGTATAATTACCCTTTGGAATCATGCGAGTAACACAGTCTACATGAAATTTCTGACGGACCCCTCCATTCCATGCACTTAAGCCCTTTGGCACAAATCTGCACCGTTTCACCTATCTGAACCAAATTTTACATACTTACCCTTTGGAGCCCTGCGAGTAACACTGTCTACATGAAATTTCGGACAGATCACTCCATTCCCTGTATTTGGGACCTTTGGCGCAAATCTACACAGTTCCACAGATCTGAACCAAAATTTGTATACTTACCGTTTGGAACCCAGCAGGTAACACTGCCTACTTTAAATTTCGGACAGACCACTCCATTCCTTGCATTTAGGCCCTTTGGTAAAAATCTACGCATCAACCATTATGGTAAGAATAACCATAAAACTTCTAAAAATAGCCACAAAGCGAGCTGAATAACGAGATCTACCAATTAGTTAAATTGTACGGCACATAAAAGTGTTTATTTGCAGAATCCAGATATAGAAACGCTGCAATACGTCCATGTACTTCATGACCTACCCAACTTCACAATGGCTCGATAGGCGGAAAATGTAACGGTTCCTTTTCAACAACCTAACCTAAACTTCTTTGGCAGATCAGAAGTAGAGTTGTTGTTGCTTAGTTTATGGGCTTTGAGGCACCGTGATCATGTAGCCTGGTGTACTTGTGTGTGTGTGTGGAATTTGTGATAACCTGTATTATTGCGACGGCTGTACTAGTTTGTGAAGTTAATTGTAAAATAGCGATAGTATATGGAAGGAGGCGGCCGTGGTCTTAACTTAAGAACAATCCCGGTATTTTCCTGGAGAAGTACGAAAACGTGAATAAAATAAACTTTGAAACCATTTTTCTGTGATGCTTTATTGACAATTGATATTGTAACTTCCAGTCGGTCAACATAAAATAATTCTAATTGCTGGAATATACGAAAAAAATGAAATAAATTACATGTGTTGGCCAACTGAAGTTACAATATCAAACCACGGATAACGCTGAGGAATCTAACCCTCCTCTTCTCAGTTTTGCCTTATGTTAGGTCCCATCCCAGCATTTGCCTGGAGTAGAAGTGGAGGGAAACCATGGAAAACCACTTTCAGGATGGCTTAGGTAGGAATCTTCTCCGTTTTGTCTCACGGGGCTGAGTGTACCTCGTTCCAGCCCTCACAACAGAATTAAAATGTATTGGCAGAGTCGGGACCTCCGGGGCAACAATCAAGAATGCTAGCCGCTACGCCCCGAGATGGTCGATCGGAAGTAGAGTGTCTGTCTCATGACTCCAGGATTACGGATTCAATTCCAGGCCTAGGAAGTCGGATTTTTGAAGTGTGGGATAAATTCTACAGCACTGGAGCCGTACTATGTCAGCTTGCAAAAGTACTCTTGTGTCACCCTTCACTATAAGAACACGCATACATAGCTATGGACTAAAGAGTGTGATAGAGCCCTACGCGGATAAACAAAACCTTACCCGCATCCGAACGATTGTTATCCACATCCGCACGACCGTTATCCGCATCCACCCCGCATCCGTATCAGCACGTTTGTTACCGTATCAAAATACGCTGACATTACAATAGGCCTAATATTTTTAATTTATTAAAATGTATTAAAGCAACACATATTTTAGACATTTGATGAGAAATTCGTTCCCCTAGCCTATGTGTGATTCGCAAGACAATGTTGACTGAGTTTTGACCCTCTGAGTAACGTCATGTGAAACACCGGCTGACTACTTAGTCGTGGATATACCCACGAAGGTATAGGCTAGAACTTTTTTTATGTGTAACGTCTTTCCATTCAGTTGCTGGAATTTTTTGTGGGAGTGATTTTGAAAAATGGGACGGAAGTGGATCGGAATGATCGAGGTGGCACCAACTGGCACACTTCCGTTCGATCGAACGGAAGTGTAAGACGCACTGCCAACTCGATCGATCGATCCAGCTGGCAGTGGTAAGATCCAGCTGGCAGTGGTAAGAGAAACAATGAGCGCGCGGTGTCGGAAATTGATACTATGACGTACTCGCGGCCATGTGGAATATATATGACATACTGAACGGTAAACGCTCATGCGAACTCTGGTGCCAAGTGATTGAAACAAAGCACATGGTACATGTTCGAAGTCTTCGTATCAGTATTTAAATGGTAAAATGCCTTAATATCAAACATTGTAAGTAGTCGGCATTGCCGGTATTATGTTTCTGCACAATGGCTATTCAAATATTAACCCACATAACGGTAATGCAGTCATCAATATAATATAATCGTTGTGGTTATACGAGAATTGAGCAAGCCTTCATGAACTATTGCTGAATTCATTCTCTTTACTCATAAGAGAGCCTATTCATAAGGCATTTTAAATTCAATTTCACGCAGGAACATCATCGAAACAAGCAAAATATAAATGAAACTTAATTCCGTAATGTAGTATTATTGGAACGTGGAAATAAGTCACAATCTTGTGCACAAAGTTTTACGTAGTCGAAATAGCCGTGGGGATAGCGACTAAGACTGTGAATCTAGACATCTCGGGTTCGAATCCCCGACGGGGTAGATATTTTCGCTACCAGATTATCATTTTAAACGATATATATCATATCAATATGACTCATCTTAACAGAATCCATATGAAATACGTGTTGGTCTGTGAATCAAGAGGTCCTGTTTATAAGGAATTTAAGGTTTTGAGCGGTGTCGCGTCTATTAATCTAGTTGATCCATATCGTATTCCTTATTTAGGCTAGTGCTGGAGGAAGCTACAAATCATCTAATAAAATGAGTTCCGTATTATAAACTACAATATCTGTAAAACACTCCCTTTTATAATAGACAAGCTGTACCCGGCATGCGCTGCAATGCCAATCAAAGAAAGTGTTGGCGTTGAAATTCTGTTTCTTGAAGTGCTTTTGGATACACAACATGTTAACTGCCTCTAAGCTATCGTAAAATGGATTTTCTAATTTAGAACCATTCGTGGAAGCGTGCACAACAACTTTCAAAAGTTTCATCGCTGTCACTCATTTGTTGAATCTACTCGTACGCTATCTGTTGAGAAATGGATTTACTAAGTCGAAACCCTTCCCTGGCGTGTACACAATAACTCATCTATGATTCATCGCAATCGGATGAATGGTACATGCACGTATACGGGATTTGTTTAAACGATTCGTTCGTTGTCACTCATTTGTTGAATCTACTCGTGCGCTACCTATTGAGAAATGTCAAAGCCCTTCCCTGGCGTGTACACAATAACTCATCAAGGTTTCATCGCAATCGAAGAATGTTATATGAACGCAATAGGGGATTTTGTTGAAACGCTTCGCGCGTCGTCACCCATTTGTTGCATCTACTCTTGCGCTACTTATTGTGAAATGGATTTAATAAGTCCCCTTCCCTGGCGGGTACACAATAACTGATCAATGTTTCATCGCAATCGGATGAATAGTATATGAACGCATACCTGATTTTGTTTAAACGATTCGCGCTCCGTCACTCATTTGTTGAATCTACTCGTGCGCTACCTACTGCAAAATGTATTTACTAAGTTAGAAACCGTCACGTAAGTGTCCACAACATCTCACCCAAGTTTCATCGCTATCGGACTAATGGGATATGAAGACATAGGGGACTGTATTGAAACGCTCCGCGCGTCGTCGTTCATTTGTCGAATCTACCCGTGTGCTACCTACTGTGAAATGTATTTACTAAGCCAGAAACCTTCCTTGGAGTGTCCACCATATTTCACCCAAGTTTCACCGCTAACGGCAGAATGGTATATGACCTTATACGGGACTTTGTTGAAACGCTTCGCGCGTCGTCCCTCATTTGTTGAATCAACTTGTGCGCTGCATATGGTATAGTGGATTTACTAAGCCAGAAATTTTCCATGACGTGTACACAACATCTCACCCAAATTTCATAGCTACGGACGAATGGTACATGAATGCATACGGGACTTGGTTGAAACGCTTCGCGTGTCGTCGCTCATTTGTTGATTCTACTCTTGCGCTACATATTGTAATATGGATGTACTCAGCCAGAAACCTTCCCTGGAGTGTACACAACATCTCACCCAAGTTTCATCGCAATCGGATGAATGGTATGTGAATGTATACGGGACGTTGTCGAAACGCTTCGCGCGTAGTCACTCATTTGTTGAATATAAGCGTGCGCTTCGTATTGTAAAATGGATTACTTAGCCAGAAACCTTTCCTGGAGTGTACACAACAATTCACCAAACATTTATCACTATCAGACGAATGGTATATGACTTTATACGGGACTTTGTTGAAACACTTCGCGTGTCATCGCTCATTTGTTGAATCTACTGGTGCGGTACCTATTGTAAAATGTATGTACTAAGCCAGAAACCTTACCTGGAGTGTACACAACATCTCACCCAAGTTTCATCGCTATCGGATGAAAGGTATATGAAATTATATGGGACTTTGTTGAAATGCTTCGCGCGTCGTTGCTCATTTGTTGATTCTACTCGTGCTCTACCTATTTTTAAAGGGATTTACTAAGCTAGAAACGTTCCCTGGAGTGCACACAAAATCTCAGCCTATTTTCATCGCTATCGGACGAATGGTATATGAACGCAAACGTGACTTTGTTGAAATGCTTCGCGCGTCGTAGCTCATTTGTTGAATCTACTCGTGCGCTGCCTATTGTAAAGTGGGTGTACTAAGTCAGAAAATTTCCCTGCAGTGTACACAACATTTTACGCAAGTTTCATAGCTATCGGACGAATGGTATATGAATACACACGGGACTTTGTTGAAACGCTTTGCGTGTCGTCGCTCATTTGTTGAATCTACTCGTGCGCTATCTACTGTGAAATGTATTCACTAATTTTGAAACCTTCACGTAAGTGTACACAACATCTCACCCAAGTTTCATCGCTATCGGACGAATGGTATATGAACACATACGGGACTTTGTTGAAATGCTTCGC
Organism: Meconema thalassinum; assembly: GCA_946902985.2. Classification (NCBI taxonomy): domain Eukaryota; kingdom Metazoa; phylum Arthropoda; class Insecta; order Orthoptera; family Tettigoniidae; genus Meconema; species Meconema thalassinum. The sequence continues at coordinate 241,322,164 of OX336391.1, forward strand.
GCATCGTCGCTCATTTGTTGAATCTGCGCGTGCGCTACCTATTGTAAAATGGATTTACTAAGTCAGAAACCTTCCTTGGAGTGTACTCAACATCTCACCCAAGTTTCATCACAATCGGACGAATGGTATATGAACGCATAGGAGACATACATACCCACAGACAGACAAACTATCACGTTACATTGATTTATATATATAGGCCTATATAGATTAATATTTGTGACAATCTATACTAATATAATAAAGCTGAAGAGTTTGTGTGTTTAAGTGTTTAAACGCGCTAATCTCTGAAACTACCAGTCGGATTCGAAAAATTACTTTTCTATATGATAGCCTGATTCAAGAGGAATAGTTTAGGCTATGTTTATTTCCCCGCATTTAGGCCCTTTTGCGCAAGTCTACACCGTTTCATCGATCTAATTACTTGACGGACATATTGTTGCTAGGCGACAACGACTAAAGGTGCCTGTACACTGGAGAGTGCATTTCATAGAGCAAGTCTAGCTAGACCGCTTTAGCTAAACTGAGTGCTTGTACACTGTAGAGTAATTTTCTGTAGGCAGAGAATTCGTAGAGCGGAGATAGACAAATCTACCTAGAGCACTCTCTGAACCTGTGTACACTGTTAAACGTAAATGCACCAGGTAGAGCAGCGCTGAACATTTCTGAGAGCAGTGTGAGTCTAGGTTTTATTGCGCTGTGTTGTGAATTTAAAATGCCTTCAAGAGAGCGTTTAGTATATGTGGTGGCGGAGTGTGCATTGTTAAAAAGAAAATAATTGCTTATATTCATAAATTTAAATATAGGTGTTTTACGGAAATTTTGTTTGTTAAATATATGGCAAATTTAAAAACAGATTTTGTTTTGAATATATTCCTATAGTACATATTTAATTGTTTGATGAGAAAATCACTGCATATTTGAATATAATACATTTCCTATGTTTATCTACTCCCCATAAAAATAAAAGCCGCGTTTTTACTTTCCTCTGCATTTCCTTGAAGTGGTGTGCTTGAGATGGTCCTCGCACAATCTGAGTTTCCAATCATAAATTTTAATGCATTAAAATACTCCCAAGTACTCTTCTTAATGTCACCTTCTTCGCCAGTGTCTTTTTGTGGTAATTTTCCGCAACTCAGAATTGAATTGGCAGCAGAGGTTGTGCAACTTTCTGCAATTTTTTTTTGCATAGTGCTTCCCATGGCTTCTGCTATCACCCGAAATGACTGTGCTTTCAAATTTATGTCTCTGTATTCTCAGAGTACAATTCCAAGTTTCTGTATGGACTTCAATATGTTAAATTAATGTTATTGTTTTTTCGCGACTCCACAGAAATTCAGCCATATTTTAACACTATAATTAACAACAACAAAATAACCCCAACAATCCACCACTGACTCTACATAGAGCACTTTCCAATATTCAACCGAACGAATAGAGCTAGACTGGTCTAGCTAGGGCACCCAAATACTGTTTACACCGTAGAGTCAGCTGGCCCTAGCTAGAGCTTAGAGCGGTCTCCGCTAGGGTTCTCTATCGCCTGTGTACACTGGAGAGGGGCTTAGAGTGCCCTAGCTAGAGGTACTATACGCTCTAGCTAGGGCAAAAGCTCTCCAGTGTACAGGCACCTTGTACACTGTATCATGATAGTCAACGCCGCACCATTGATGGCAGGTTGTCACTAGGCAACAACGATTTACTCTATCATGCTAGTCCGGTAAAATTTGCTAAAGGACACGGGAAAACTGACCGATCGACAATCAAGGATTATATTGGACTGTAGTATTCTCTATGCTATCGTATGTACAGTTAATATTTCATTTGCGGGGCTTAGACATCGTGGTCATGTTGCCCCGTGTACATGGGTGTGAGTGTAGAATTTATGTGATAACCTGCGTTATTGTGATTGTTGCACTAGCATGTGTAAATCTATATATATTGAACCCATGTACCATTGGTTCAAGGGGCCGAGTCCATGTTTTATTGTGAACCCATGTACCATTGGTTCAAGGGGTCGAATCCATGTTTTATTGGTAAAAGAAGAGAGGAAAAATACAGTCCTTAGAATGACTTAGAAAGATTTTATGCAAGAGTACTGGTACAACGTGGCGTAATAATAAGAGACCAGGTGGCCCCAGGAAATGATATCATGCGTGACGCACCGATAGGGAGCCGATCATAACTATTAATAGAATGATAAAAACTTTCCACTGTGTGTAAGCGAGAAGAGGTTTCGGAAATTGATCTTACGCGGCAATAAAATGGCATCCTCGCAGTTGTGCAAGAAGAGGAATAATTAAATTTAAGCCCTTTGCGAGAATATAATTAACAAAAGAAATACATCATTGTGAATCATTTTGGAATAGAGATTTTTGTGTGGGGAAAAGGGTTATAATAATTGCACAGGAAAGAAGTGCAAACGCAGCATTACGTAGTTAAAAGTTCCCCGAGACCAGAGGTGGTAGGGATTGAAAATAAACCTCAACACCCACGTATCTGAAGAGCAAATTTTATTTAATATCTTGGAATTGTACGATCGATTTTCATGTGCAAAGAAGTCAGTTTACGTTTAGAAAACGAGCTTTCCAGAGATATAAGTTTCAAAAGTATGCGACTATTGCTTCAAAAGTTAGTTATGAAAAAGACGAGGACTTTATCTTTTTGCAGCCGATTTGTATAAAAGCCCTGGCAGAACCAGGCTAATCATGCGGTTTAGTCCGTCTAGAGGACGTGACGCTACATCACATCGTTAATGCAGTACTTACCAGACCTCGAGAGGTCGTGATACGCTGTATCACCAACGAGCACCCCGTATGGGCGTGGCCGAGAAGTATCGTCATTAATATCGCCGTGTGAAGACATAGTAAAATCCTAGTACTGGATTTATTTCAGTAAGCATCAGTCTTTAAAGTGAAAGTTCATTATTACAGTCAAAATTAGGCTGCGAACTAAGAAGAAAGAACAGGCGATAGGTCTTCGAATAACAGTTTAGTTAAAAGACACAAAGTATCGTAACGTTTCGAAGTACCAACGGAAGTGAAACAAACATTTCTATCAAAGTTAAGGAACCCGATCAGGGTCGGACGAAATAAGTAACGCTTAGTGTGCCGGAAAGATAGGTACTAGAGCGCAGAACAATAAGAATTGAGAATTTAATCCAAGGCGTTGTCTAAAGGAGACAAACGAACAGTAAAAAGCAATAAGCTACGAATTGAAGGATTAGCAGTGAATACTAGGGAATCATTAGGTCACCGATAAAGTATTCGAGAGGCCGTAAACAGGACAGACTTTAGCTAGACAAACTAAATAGTGTCTAGAAAGAAACAACATCGAGCTAGTAAAATAGAAGCCGATAGTCAGAAACCGTATCAGAAGATTAACCGTTCCAGGGAGGGGTATATTGATCGAGACTTTCATCATCTTACCAGGTTAGGGAGCCGACGTCTAAGAGTGTCATCCTTGGAAACGGGGAAGAAAGATATCACGTCTGTAAGGCAAAAATCAAAGCCTAAGTGATTAAAAGCAGTGTAAAGTAAATATAGTGAAATTTGATTTAGTGTAATAATTTTAGTGAATTTATTTGTGTATGATAATCGATTACAAAATGGTATTCAATATGTTACCAGTGTTTAAGGTAAATAATGTGTATGTGTTTAAAGAAGTGTCATTGTGTGAAATGGTATCAATGAAGATGGCTTAAATGCAGTGAGTGTGCAAAATGAAACATCGCTGGAGAATTCGGTCGCTGACCGTAAAATCATGTGAGTAACCATTTCATTATGTTATGTGTTGGGAAGATTTGCGTACAATCCACGTGAGGAAGAAAGAATAGGGATGTTTGAATAACAAATAAAAGAATATAGCGCGATCTGAACGATTCAATTTGAGAAAATATAAAATAATTATGTGAAATAAATAAATCCCTTGGGGAAAATGTATGAAATAAAATATCAGTGTAGTTGATAAATGATTTAAATATGTGAAAAGAAGCGTAATAATAATAATAATAATGATATAAATGAATGAAGATTATGATGAATTATATGAAAAGTAGTAGCTTCCGAGCTCCTTTAAAGGAATTAATACAAGTTATGAAAACATGTTCTTAAAATAAAGCGATTATTGTCAAGGGAGAGGAGTAATATAGAATTGAGATGTAGATCAAATGGTGATTTTGAATTTATCAGTTCGTTGAAGGCAACTTGGCTCAGTAATGTGTAAGCACCATGTAGCGCATTGAAGTAATTTGTCACGCTAGGAATGCGTTGAAATCTCGGTAACACTAATTATGAGGGGCAGTTGGTCGTGGTAATTGAACTATGGTAAGTCCTCTAAATAGTGATGTGATTACGAGGCCGCATGTGTATTGTATTATAAAAGGGTGCAAATTATTGTATTATGAGTGCGGGTGTAAGGCAAGAGGCCTGCTATAAGTCGCTAAGATTATAAGTCCTCCAGTGTCGGATATGGTTCCCGAGGCATTTGAAAGGATCGAACCCAGATTCGTCCATGTTTAAGCCCCTAAATATTGTTGTTGTATTGAATTATTCTTACCCGCCAATGAGGACACTTCATAATTAATAAATGCCGAAGTTAAGAGAATAGGTCTGTTGACCTTAAATATGTTGTTATAAAAAGTAGTATGAAAGCCTTGCCTGTTCAAAGAACTGCATTTAAGAACAGCTGTATAAAAGCTGAGGATAGCCCGTCTCTTGTGAGCGAGACCGTGAAGTTCCTGCTCCCGGCAATAAATCACCCTAAGTAGCCAAGGCCAGACCCTTACCATTAACGTGTTGTGGTAGGTCTAAGAGCCGTCTGTTTGAAGTTATACTACACAAGAGTGTTTAGAGTTTGTTTTAACGACCCGGTCTTCGAACCGAGTTTTTTTTAGATGAATGCTACCGCTTGCAAAGTTCAGATCGTTGCTTTCTTATGATATAATGGTCTTTTAAGTCAAATAATAATAAATCCCTAATGTTATGATTATATGATGTAGTGATTCACGAGTTTTAGTGAAGACAATTAGATTCCGGGAGTGATCTTAATTTTTTACTTGTTCAAGTAGTCTTCTGTAGCTCGGGAGTGCGCAAATGTTTCCCGATCACGGTAGTGAATTGTTGAATTGAGAGAGAGATGGTAACCTAAGAGCATTGTGGAAGCCCAAAATTTTAAGTAAATGAGTAACAGTACTTTGTTAAATTATATATTTTTGATTAGAAGATATACTCATGTAATAGGAAGTGATGTGTTGTAAATGGATAACACAGTATGTGTAAAAAAGTATCGAGCCTATGGGAGCTCTTGATTTTATTGAATTTTAAAAGGACACTATATGGAAGTGAAAATTGATAGAAGTTTGTTGGTTTATAGAAAGCCATTTATTATGACTTAATATTTGTTTAAATATGACTTCCTTGTTCACTTTGAACAAGTATGAATTAAAGGGTCAGTATTTTATTTGTTTAATTGTTGTAGCGCCATATATTTGAGTAATTAAATGCTTTTTTTTATAGTAGGAGTTGATTTTGTTTATTTTTTTGAAGTGTATCCTCTATTTAATCCAAAGTGTGTAGGTCACAGAGTGGGAGAACATACCATGAACCCCGATACTCCCGATTGAGCATTGCTGGCAAACTGTGATTTGCATATTTCATGCTGAATGGGCACAATAAAAAAACTCAATGTTTGTTTGTTTGTTTGTTTATTTGTTTGTTTGTCTGTTATTTATACAAATCTACACCGTTCCACCAATCTGCACCAAATTTTGTATACTTACCCTTTGGAACCCAGCGAGTAACACTGTCTACTTTAAATTTCGGACAAACCACTCCATTCCTTGCATTTAGGCCCTTTTGCACAAAATTACACCATTTCACCGATCTAATAACTTGACGGACATATTGTCGCTAGGCGACAACGAATAACACTGTATCATGATAGTCAACGCCGCACCATTGATGGACAGGTTGTCACTAGTCAACAACGATTTTCTCTGTATCATGATAGTCCGGTAAAATTTGCTAAAGGACACATGAGAAAACTGACCGATGTAATGCTATCCTGTCAGAGAAACATAGTGGCATACATTCCTACATTCACCTATCACCATTTTGCAGTTTTAAAGTGTAGACAGTTGTTATTTCATTTGCGGGGCTTAGACATCGTGGTCATGTTGCCCCGTGTACATGGATGTATGTATAGAATTTTTGTGATAACCTGCGTTAATGTGATTGTTTCACTAGCATGTGTAAATTGTAGATAGGATATGGTATTTGAAGCCATTTTTCAGTGTTGTTCAAGGATTTATTGAACTGTAGTATTCTCTATGCATTCGTATACCCTACGGGTAACACTGTCTACTTTAAATTTCGGACACACCACTCCATTCCCTGCATTTAGGCCCTTTGTCTCAAATCTACACCGTTTCACCGATATCAACCAAAATGTGTATACCTACCCTTTGGGACCCTGAGAGTAACACTGTCTACATGGAATTTCGGACAGACCACTCCATTCTCTGCATTTGGCCCTTTGGCACAAATCTACACCGTTTCACCGATCTGAACCATAATTTGTATAATTACCCTTTGGAACCATGCGAGTAACACTGTCTACATGAAATTTCTGACGGACCCCTCCATTCCATGCATTTAAGCCCTTTGGCACAAATCTGCACCATTTCACCTATCTGAACCAAATTTTACATACTTATCCTTTGGAACCCTGCGAGTAACACTGTCTGCATGAAATTTCGGACAGACCACTCCATTCCCTGCATTTAGGCTCTTTGGCACAAATCTACACCGTTTCACCTATCTGAACCAAATTTTACATACTTAACCTTTGGAACCCTGCGAGTAACACTGTCTACATGAAATTTCGGACAGATCACTCAATTCCCTGCATTTGGGACCTTTGGCGCAAATCTACACAGTTCCACAGATCTGAACCAAAATTTGTATACGTACCGTTTGGAACCCAGCAGGTAACACTGTCTACTTTAAATTTCGGACAGACCACTCCATTCCTTGCATTTAGGCCCTTTGGCAAAAATCTACACCATTTCACCGATCTGAACCAAAACTTAAATACTTCCCCCATTGGAAACCGACGAGTAACACTGGCTGCATGAAATTTCGGACACACCACATCATCCTCTGCATTTAGGCCCTTTGGCACAAATCTGCACCGTTTCACCGATCTGAACCAATAATTACCCTTTGGAACCCGGCGAGTAACACAATCTACATGAAATTTCGGACACACCACTCCATTCCCTGCATTTAGGCCCTTTGGTGAAAATCTACACTGTTTCAACGATCTGAACCAAAATGTGTATACTTACCCTTTGTACCCCTGCGGGTAACACTATCTACATGAAATTTCGAACATACCACTTCATTCCCTGCATTTAGGCCCTTTGGTGCAAATCTACACCGTTAAAAATTTGTATAGCCTACTTACCCTTTGGAACCCCGCGGGTAACACTGTCTACATGAAATTTCGGACAGACCACTCCATTCCCTGTAGTTAGGCCCTTTGGCAAAAATCTACACCGTTTCACCGATCTGAACCAAAATTTAAATACTTCCCCCATTGGAAACCGATGAGTAACACTGGCTGCATGAAATTTCGGACAGACCACTCCATTTCCTACGTTTAGGCCCTTTGGCACAAATCTACAATGTTTCACCGATTTGAACGAAATTTTGTATACTTACCCTTTGGAACCCTGTGGGTAAAAATGTTCACTTGAATTTTCGGACAGACCACTCCATTCCCTGCACAAATCTACACCGCTTCACTTAATTGCACCAAATTTTACATACTACCCTTTGAAATCCAGCTGGTACCACAGTCCACTTGATAGTTTGGAAAACCCTCTCCACTCCCTACATTTAGAAAACATACAAAATGAACTTGAAAACCACGTTTTAGGCCCTAGAACATGTCCGTAGTAGTGTACCTCTAAGAATATTTTAATAAGTCTGTTGTTGGCTGGTAATTCGGGCTGCATCACGTCGCCCCTACCAGTGTTCTGGTGCAGAATTGCGAAAATAGTTACATCTTGAGCTGCTTATAAATTGCAGTCACTTGGAATAAATAGTTCAGAAAGATTTCTTAGGCCCCTTAAAACAGTTGTCAGTATGAATATTATGCCTCTGTATAAGTGCGATGGTGTTGGTACAGTACATTGAGGTTATCAGCTGCAATAAGCGATGGAGCTTTCAAATTTACTATCGTTTATTCCGATCCTTATCCTTGAGCGCTATGTGCCGATAAATGACACTATTACTGCCTCAGGAGCTTGGGACAGCCAAGTGCTCTGATTATTTTCATACGGCGCTATGCGACAAAAGACGACACTAATGGTCTCTATTTTCCTAACAGCCTATGAGATATAGGCCCTAGACCGTGTCTCATTTAACTTACTCCTCTTTCTAATCAATTTTTTTCAATTCTTTTGTAAATTACATGTGTCAGTACTGTAGTTACTAAATAGCAGTTTCCCTATTCATTATTATCATTTGTACCCAACTGGGGTTGGTACAGGATATGAACTTCGGATCTCTGAGATGAAAAGAGGTTCAGTTACAAGCTAGCCATGAGGAAATAAGAAGTGATTCAGGCAATGACGCATAACATTGACAAGCCTTATCTGAAGTCACAGGATGCAAGCTGTGTGTGAATCATGAGGACAGTCACGCTGTGATGAATCAACCAGAGCAGATTGGCAGGGGAATCGCCGCAGAGTGTTAACGTTACCATTTTTTGACAACCATGGATTGCCTCCCAATGCATTAATATGATGGACATGTTGGGATAATAATAAATGCCTGCGAGAAAGACCTCGCAAAAATAAGTATAAAAATGGGATCAGTAATATAAAGTAATAAAAACCCAAGCAATGAAATAATAAGTAATAAATGATTTGGAGGAAGGAACCGAAAATAATAACCTAAATGGCTTAAAATTTTGCTATAGTAAAATCAGGTTATGAAATAAATATGCATCATAATGAAGTCGTTAAAAGTCGATATGATAAGGAAAAATAAAAATAGTTTGATTTTATACCATATAATTCAATGGCGAATAACAAAATGTTGTAATAAAAAGAATTGAAATCTGAGATGATAATATTAAAAATAACTATTATCGAGTTGTTATACTCTAAAAATAAAGTGGTGATAAAAATCATAATAAGGAACTCAAGTAATAAAACGGAACGAAATAAATAATATCTTGACGTATTGTCAAAAATGATCGATTAGTAAATCTCTAAAGTAATTGGTGAATATACACTCAAGGAAAAATGTATTATTGCAGGCTATCAAGCCAAAGTTAAGAGAATAAAATAATAGGAAGACCGAGGTCTTGCCGCTATAAATGAAAAAATATATAAGATATCAAATAAACCGCGAATATCCAAGCAAGAAATCGTGTTGCCGAAAAGGCCAAATAATATAATAAATGTAGCTTCAAGCTAATAAATATGCGTCAATCAGGATATATTTATTCGGGAGATGGAAAATATCGTCGAAATATTGTGGATGAAAGATTCCCATTACTATATTGTTTTTGTATGAAAACGTCGTATTATATTGGGTACGTGAAATTCCCATTAAAGTATTGCCATAGTGAAGCGTCAAAATTAATAGTTACAAGTAAGACCGTGAAGGCCTTGTTATAAAGTATGTGAATATACAAGTAAGACCGTGAAGGCATTGTTATAAATAAAATATTGTAGGCAATAATCGTCGAAATAAAGCATCGTGTGCGAATGTACAAGTAAGTCCAAAAAGGCCTTGTTATAAATGTAGTATTGTGATAAGACGTCATACAAGTTATTATTAAAGTTGGTGTAGTCAACTATTATACATCCTCTCCGGAATAAGAAATGAATATCCTGTAGACACGAAATGTAATGAAAATAATAATAATAATATTGAAAGCAGGAACAAATAGCCCCTTTATAAGTGATAAATAAGTCTTGGGGATCATATGGTTAAATAGTAAATGACATTGTAAGCACAAGGCTGCCGGCGAGACGCCATAAATCAAGTGAAGTGTCAGCTGTTAGAACCTGACCTACCATAGTGTGGGAGTGAGAGAGAGATTTTAGCGAGTTCCGCGGTCAATTAGGGTCTAGCAAAGACTAGGAATAAAGAGGCCACTATATGAAAGTTTTTATTAAAAGATGCAAGCTTAAATTAATCTATAAAATCATGATGCTGGGATTGAGACAATTCTCCAGAATATAAGTTTGAAGTATTTATATAGATGGTGACGGATTTTGTCAAATACTTTTATTGTTGATAAAAGGATTCCTTCCTCAAAAAGAATGAAATAACGGGTTATGAAACAATGCAGTTTTAAAATGAATAAAGATCCCAATATAATAAATAACACAGTGCATGGTACACTGCTGAGAAAGATCACCTGATGCATGGAGAGTAACTGGTGGAATAAGGGTTCGATCCACAGACATGGCATGTTCTTGTACAGTATTTTCAAATGTTTAAAATCTAAGGCTTTGTGAAGAATTCTTATTAAGGTCCAAAGGACTAAATAAATGTTAAATAAATAATTTTTATGTAAACATAAAAGAAACCCTGAAGGGTAAAGATTGAAATGAATATAAATGTCCAAAGCCTAGGAGAGATTATATGACTTAAATGATAGGCGCGCTTGACGCCTGAGTAAAATATATTACAAATAGTAATAATTTAATTTAAGCATGACAAAATAGTTACAAAGTTCGTGGAATAATGAAGTGACATTATAGTGAATTTGATGAATTTTAACAAAGTGATTTTTAGTTTTGAGTGACACTTGAAGAGACTATGCCATGTGATTGATTTTTGACATGTTTTGAGTGAATCAATTTTCCTTATATGAAATAAATTATGTAAATTATAATGTTGAGTTTTTCCTCAAATCCTTGTGAGCCTTGAGTATTCCATATCGGATGTTAAGTCAGCAATGGAGGGAACGTTACACGCCCCGATGCCGCAGTAGCAATATAGCCGAGTGCTGACTAACCATCCTCCGTATAAACGGGCACATAGGGGATGCATATAATGCGTGCTAGATATGGATACTAGGTCACAGGGAAAGTCGGTCGAATTAAAGATAAAGTAAAGATTAAATACGGAAGAGGTAAATGACCGCAACCTGCCGAACCTATATAAATTTAAGGAGATATGCCCCCTTGCATAAACTCTTCTTTGGCGCCCATATTTAGGGGAGGGTTTTTCTAGGAAATAACCACAGAAAAACTCGAGTTTTCCGGGGGGGGGGGGGGGAAATTGGAAAATTTCGAAAAAATTTCAAAGTATGATTTCAAAATGTCTTGCTTAAAAGTTTGTTGAAGTTTTAAAGGAGGGACGTGTGGACGGGTTCGAACGCGTACACACCCGTTAAACACTTAACCTCAAAAATAAAGGAAAAATGCAAGCATGTCGGGTCGAGCCCAGATTTATCTTGTGTGCATGATTCATCCTTGGAGGGTAGTAGCCCATCTTTTCTCAAATGATTGGGAAAAGAATGGTTACGAAGGAAGAGATGAAAAATCTCTTGGAAGAAGTTTTTAAAATAAACAATAAGTTTCAAGAAAACTGGGACGCAATAAACAATATGTTTCAAAAAAACTTGGAAGCAATAAACAATATGTTTCAAGAAAATAGGGTTGATATCAATGAAAGTAGGATGGAATGACTACAGAATTTGAAAAAATGAACAATAGATTGGGTGAATTAAATAATAAAGTTGGTGCCGTACAGGCAAATGTAAATGATGGTATGTTGAAAATACAGGGAAGTATTGATACTATGAAAGATGATGTAAACCATATCTCAGGCGAACAGGCAGAGATTAAGTCGCGCCTAAATGAGATCAATGTGAAAATTAACGATATCAAAACCGAAACAAAAGAACAAATAGATAGGAGATTAATGAGATAGAGAAATCGTTAGAGGATAAGTTAGATCTTAAATTAAAAATGAATAAAGTCAATTTCCAGGTATCTAAGAACGATGTAACTAAGCAACCAGCGAACAATGTAAAGCAATGCGAAAATTCCACACAGGAATTAAAAAGGGAAATTAAAGTCGAAACGATAGGGAAACCATTAGCCGTGTTAAACCCGCACGATAACAGTGAGGTTATTATAACACGGCCGGAGATCACAAAGAATCCAACAGATATGCAGAGTCTAAAGGCAGTTTATAGTTGGAAATTAAGAAGAAAAAAGAAACAAAGGAAAGATGATAAAAGGAGATCTCGATTATGGGAAAAGAATAACAGAAGGAAGACTTTCTACATAAATGTAATAAAATATCGGGCATGGAAGAGAAAAAATAAAAGAAATGAATTAAAAGCAACGAATACATCAGAGAACTATGATAGTGAAGAGATCAGAGAAATAGAAGAAGAGATAGTGGTAATAGAAGACCAGGAAGAGGCCCAGATTATAAGGAAAATAAAACATTACCAAAGAGTATTGGGAAGATGTCAGGGGGATGAAGGAAGAATTATGCATTGTATTAAACAATTATACAATCTACCAATTACCATTCAGCACTTGGAGCAAGCAGGAATTGGAAAAACAATTAATAGCATGAGAAATCAGGAAGGTATTGTGGGTGAAGCATCACGAGCAGTAGTGTCCCAATGGAAAAAGATGGTAATGGAGAAGATCAATGAAGAGGAGCAAATGGAATACAAAGAATAAAATGAGATCCATGAGCAGGAAGAAGAAGAAGAAGAAGAAGAAGAAGAAGAAAACGTGATCCATGAACAAGAGGAGGAACGAATTGGATATGAAAGTATGGAGTTAACAAACACAATAGTATACTATCAAAAGGCCATCGAGAGATGCATGGGAAACGAAAACGTTTTATTGTACTGTATAAATCTATTGAAGCATTTACCAATCTCGGTGCGACAAATAATAGAAACAGGAGTAATAGATACTGTCGAAAGCATCCACGAACAAGGATGAGACGTTGCTATTCGAAAACAAGAACTCTTAATTAAATGGGAGAATATGATGATTGAGGATCTGCAAGCATATGGAATGGACATATAAAATATTATGGAGGAAAACGAAGAGGAAGACCCTGGAGGTGAAGAAGAAGAACAGGTGAAAATAAATGCTAACCGGAACGTCATATGGAGACACAAGGGATAGAGCAGGAGCCCAGGAAATATGAGAAAGTAATAGAATAAGAAATTTGTAAATAATAGAAAAAGAGGCTACAAGAAATCGAAAAGGAAGAGAACAAGAAAGGACCAGATGGGTTCGATATACGCGTACCCGTTCATATCATAAAATGTACAAATAATAACCTTGTGATACAGTAAAGAGAAATTGAAACAAGGTAACCAATAAATGAATAAGAGAATAATGGTCTTTAGGAGACTACAGAAAGAAAAATTTATCTACCACACAATTGGACTGTGAGCCAATGTATTGGGGAGATGAAGAAACATGAGCAAGACAAGGGTGATTTACAATCCACTTGAGGGAGATGTCCCATTCCAAGTGGAAAGAGTGAACAGAAACCCGAGCTGGACGGAACAAGTTATTGAGAAAGATTGATGAAAGAAGAAAAACAAAACGGCAAACGGAGTGAACTGAAAATAATATGAGGATAAATAAAAAATACTGAATTAATGAAACGGGCAGGGAGAGTCCTTCCCCATTCAAGAAATTAAAATAAATAATTAAAGGAAGTTCATACAAGTAAAGAAAATTTATAACGTTGATAAATAAATTTCCTCAGCTCTTCAAAAATTTATTTACCTTTGAAGGAGGGATTCTGTACCCAACTGGGGTTGGTACAGGATATGAACTTCGGATCTCTGAGATGAAAAGAGGTTCAGTTACAAGCTAGCCATGAGGAAATAAGAAGTGATTTAGGCAATGACGCATAGCATTGACAAGCCTTATCTGAAGTCACAGGATGCAAGCTGTGTGTGAATCATGAGGACAGTCATGCTGTGATGAATCAACCAGTGCAAATTGGCAGGGGAATCACCACAGAGTGTTAACGTTAGAATTTTTTTGACAACCATGGATTGCCTCCCAACACCGCAAAATTGTGAATTAACCCGTTTCGCGGAAACAACGCAAAATTACATAAATATGTTTGCGTAGAACAGAATGATCCAGGGAATTATGAATTAATCAAGACTAAAATCGAATAACTTAGGCCCAGGGAAAAAGCCCTTACGAAGCAGTTACGTCATTAGGCGGAGCTACGAGGAGGTCTTGGGAAGGAGAAAATAAAACTCATTCGCCCACACAGCTGAGGAGCCTTGTAGATTTTATTTAAAATAAATAGACGATCGATTTTCGGGAAACAAGATGATAAAGTAACGTTTGAATTATAGGGAACATAATGATATATTTTTCAAAAACGTGCGACGTCTATTTAAAAAGATAGTTCCAAGAAGAAGTCAAAAGTAATTTATTTTTTCAAGTTCCCAATATATAGCCGAGGTTTCAACCAGAGAGCATGCAGTTTTCCTACGGCCCGAGGCGGGGCGTCAGGCTGTATAATATGCAGTATTCGTCAGCCCAGTGAGGCGTTAGGCTGTATCAGAAGCAGTTTCACCATCAGCAAGCGTAGAGGCACTACACGCTGTCTCATAAAATGCAGAAACGCTGCATCATATCAGTCGAAATTCAGTCAAGCCCGGAGAGGCTCAGCGCAAATTCGCACAGTACATAAGTACACAGTACGCAGTATTATCAGTCTGCCTGGACGGAAGTTCGTCCTCACGTTAGTAAAAACTCATCACACTCCTGTATGGAGATATCACAGCGAGTAACTCAGTTCGTTACCAACCGCTAAAGTGGGTCGTGTTAAGACAAATTTACAAATCGTCAGTATCCGCGGTTTCAACAAAAGTTTGTATGTGCGTGGTAATATAAATACGTCACGTCAAAAAAAAGTACTGTTGTTTATAAGTGATCACTAAAGCACTTGTGCTAGATCAAATAATATTGTACGCTACACGGAAACCGTGACAAAATAAGTTGCGCCGCGTCAAATTCTAGAACATTAATCAGCTAGAAAACTTCAGTCCAGATCAGTAGAGACATTACTCTGGAAATCATCGGTTCGAGACTATAGATAGGTCTTCGTGAAAGTCAAGTAAAAGACAACAGTATTAAGGGTCAGATATTGGAACGAAATCCAAAAATTCAAGTAAATGGACACGGGTTCGAGACCAAAAGCAAATTCAGTGAACTTTAGCGAAGCTACAGTGTGTCAAACAGGGACGTAGCCAGAAAAACATTCTCGTAGGAGAAAGAAGAAAAATCTTGTCGCAGTATATAAAAAGGACAGATTACGGTCAAGAAGTAAGCAGGCAATAGGTTCGATAGACCGCTACATAAGTGTAGGGCAAGTGAAAACTGCAAATCGCTTATAAAAAGACGATAAAGAAAGCCGAAATAGACTGTTAAAAGGACAGGGCAGAGACTAAATCCAGTGAAGAACTAGGAGCCGTTTGAGTTATCACGCGTCCAATGCAGGGTCTTGGGATCTCATCAGGGCATCGATCACCGATAGGAAGTGCCGAAGATCACTGAAATATGGTGGAAAAATAGTGCTGTGTAAATAATTTAAAAGATATATGTGTTTAGTGTTAATACAGTGATTTATAGAATAATAATGTGTTTTAATATAAGTGAAGGTCGATTGGGCCTAAGTGAAATGAAATTCACGAAAGAAAGTGCCATGGAAAAGTGTTGAATATGCTGTAGATGGGTGAATCCTTCTAAGGATGAAGCAGGAGAAGCACACTGGTGAGTCATGATATTTCATTAAAATTTGCAGCCGTACGATGCACTGACCCAGTGAAATCAGTCGTGACTAGGGAGTTTAACGATTGATTCACCGGGTAGTTGAATGCATTGATATGATGGAAATGTTGGGATAATAATAAATGCCTGCGAGAAAGACCTCGCAAAAATAAGTATAAAAATGGGATCAGTAATATAAAGTAATAAAAACCCAAGCAATGAAATAATAAGTAATAAATGATTTCGAGGATGGAACCGAAAATAATAACCAAAATGGCTTAAAATTTTGTTTTAGTAAAATCAGGTTATGAAATAAATATGCATCATAATGAAGTCGTTAAAAGTCGATATGATAAGGAAAAATAAAAATAGTTTGATTTTATACCATATAATTCAATGGCGAATAACAAAAAGTTGTAATAAAATTAATTGAAATCTGAGATGATAACAATAAAAATAACTATTATCGAGTTGTTATACTCTAAAAATAAAGTGGTGATAAAAATCATAATAAGGAACTCAAGTAATAAAACGGAACGAAATAAATAATATCTTGACGTATTGTCAAAAATGATCGATTAGTAAATCTCTAAAGTAATTGGTGAATATACACCCAAAGAAAAATGTATTATTGCAGGCTATCAAGCCGAAGTTAAGAGAATAAAATAATAGGAAGACCGAGGTCTTGCCGCTATAAATGAAAAATTATATAAGATATCAAATAAACCGCGAATATCCAAGCAAGAAATCGTGTTGCCGAAAAGGCCAAATAATATAATAAATGTAGCTTCAAGCTAATAAATATGCGTCAATCAGGATATATTTATTCGGGAGATGGAAAATATCGTCGAAATATTGTGGATGAAAGATTCCCATTACTATATTGTTTTTGTATGAAAACGTCGTATTATATTGGGTACGTGAAATTCCCATTAAAGTATTGCCATAGTGAAGCGTCAAAATTAATAGTTACAAGTAAGACCGTGAAGGCCTTGTTATAAAGTATGTGAATATACAAGTAAGACCGTGAAGGCATTGTTATAAATAAAATATTGTAGGCAATAATCGTCGAAATAAAGCATCGTGTGCGAATGTACAAGTAAGTCCAAAAAGGCCTTGTTATAAATGTGGTATTGTGATAAGACGTCATACAAGTTATTATTAAAGTTGGTGTAGTCAACTATTATACATCCTCTCCGGAATAAGAAATGAATATCCTGTAGACACGAAATGTAATGAAAATAATAATAATATTGAAAGCAGGAACAAATAGCCCCTTTAGAAGTGAAATATAAGTCTTGGGGATCATATGGTTAAATAGTAAATGACATTGTAAACGCAAGGCGGCCGGCGAGACGCCATAAATCAAGTGAAGTGTCAGCTGTTAGAACCTGACCTACCATAGTGAGGGAGTGAGAGAGAGATTTTAACGAGTTCCGCGGTCAATTAGGGTCTAGCAAAGACTATGAATAAAGAGGCCACTATATGAAAGTTTTTATTAAAAGATGCAAGCTTAAAATAATCTATAAAATCGTGATGCTGGGATTGAGACAATTCTCCAGAATATAAGTTTGAAGCATTTATATAGATTTTGACGGATTTTGTCAAATACTTTTATTGTTGATAAAAGGATTCCTTCCTCAAAATGAATGAAATAACGGGTTATGAAACAATGTAGTTTTAAAATGAATAAAGATCCCAATATAATAAATAACACAGTGCATGGTACGCTGCTGAGAAAGATCACCTGATGCATGGAGAGTAACTGGTGGAATAAGGGTTCGATCCACAGACATGGCATGTTCTTGTACAGTATTTTTAAATGTTTAAAATCTAAGGCTTTGTGAAGAATTCTTATTAAGGTTCAAAGGACTAAATAAATGATAAATAAATAATTTTTATGTAAACATAAAAGAAACCCTGAAGGGTAAAGATTGACATTAATATAAATGTCCAAAGCCTTGGAGAGATTATATGACTTAAATGATAGGCGCGCTCGACGCCTGAATAAAATATACTACAAATAGTAATAATTTAATTTAAGCAAGACAAAATAGTTACAAAGTTCGTGGAATAATGAAGTGACATTATAGTGAATTTGATGAATTTTCAACAAAGTGATTTTTAGTTTTGAGTGACACTTGAAGAGACTATGCCAAGTGATTGATTTTTGACATGTTTTGAGTGAATCAATTTTTCTTATATGAAATAAATTATGTAAATTATAATATTGAGCTTTTCCTCAAATCCTTGTGAACCTTGAGTATTCCATATCGGATGTTAAGTCAGCAGTGGAGGGAACGTTACACGCCCCGATGCTGCAGCAGCAATATAGCCGAGTGCTGACTAACCATCCTCCGTATAAACGGGCACACATTATCATTACGGGGAAATGTCCTGAATGTTACGTCCATTATATTGTACTACTTATCACCCCCACTACCACGACCATCACAAAAATTTATATTTTTTCTTTCTGTTAGTTTAAATATCATTTGCCAGTTCTGTAGTAGTATTCATTATCATCCATAAAACCAATGAATCCACCGGGCGAAGCCGGGCGCTACTGCTAATAATAGTATAAAATACCGGGTGTATCAACAATTTCACGTGAGGTTTCTTCTATGCCAGATGTTACACATCATATGCGACTACTGTAAGGCTGTTTTTTTGTGTTTTTTTTTTGCAAAACTCAACACTAATTGATGGTATTTCCATGACTGGCTTCTCTCACTTCTCTATTATTCTCATACAATCCAAGCGAAAGCAAATAGGGAAATAACAAGAAACGTGAAAGACGCACATCTTAGAGAAAATTAAAATTGATAAGAAAAATCCAGTTCAATATTGTATTCTAAGAACTATCCGCAAATTTACTCTAAACATTATTCGCAGCTTATCCCCTATCCGCACAACCATGCAAACTATATCCACACGGTGAAAAAATTTGCGGATATCCGCGGGTTTATCCGCGGATATCCGCATCCGCCCAGGACTTTAGCAATGGAACGAAGGGCAACAGCCTACAAAGCACGGTATACAGACAAACCGGAAGATAAACTTGAATTATAAAAGTAAATGTGGACACGAACGGTGAATTCCATCCGGCAGGCCAAACGAAATAAAATCTCAGAAGAAATCTTAAATATTGAGTTAGAATTTAAGAAGAACAACAGCAAGGAAATTTACAGACCTATAAAATTGTTAATGGCTATTAATCACCTATTATAGTTGGGCTTTCGGAGGGAAGATGGGAAATTACCTGTGAACAATAAAGAAAGCTGCGAGATTTTAGCAGCGTAATGGGAGAAATTGCTAAATTACGCAGACCCCATAAATTAAAATAATTCTTCAGAACACTGATTCATTTCCACTGGTTCCAAACAAACTTCGGGAGGTCGTCGTGGCACTGAGAAACAACAAAGCTGCCGAGGAAGAGTCGGTGACAGCGGAAAAGGTGAAAGGTGTTGGAAAATTCAGTATCAAAACTATAGGCCTGGAAATGGAAAATATATGAGAAACTGGAAAGATACCTGATGACAAGAAGGAGACTGGTTACATTTTAAGTCACAGCCTGGTTCGGCCTTAGCAAGGAACCATCTGTAACCTACACTGTACATAAACTTCATCTTATATTCATTTCGTGCCCGCACTCTTCACGAGTCTCCTTCATTTGTAGAATTAGCTCTTTTCTAAGTTTGCATCTGAATCATCTTCGAGCCTCTTGCTGAGTGATGGAGCGGAGTGTCTTCTCCATGATACTTCCTGGCGATATGTCATGTGCTTTCAGAACTGCCTTCTGTAGTTTAATATATATACGGGGTTATTGCAAATGATTGAAGCGGTTTCATTAATTCACTGTGGCTATATTATTTGTCTTTATTTGTATTTTTAAATTATTATTATTATTATTATTATTATTATTATTATTATTATTATTATTATTATTATTATTATTATTATTATTATTATCGTAGACCCGAATAATATGGAAGAAACAGAAATAAAATCAAGAATTCTCAGTGGCAACAAAAGCTACTGGTCTCTGCAAAATCTCTTAAAAAGTAAAATTATACCTAGAAAAACCAAAGTGAGAATTTATAAAAGCATTATACTTCCTGTTGTCACGTACGGCTCAGAAACCTGGGTATCGTCCAAGCAAACTGAAATGAAATTAGTAACTTTTGAAAATAGAACACTACGACGCATTTTCGGACCGATAGTAGAAAATGGCTAGTGGAGAATTAGAACAAATAAGGAATTGCGGGATCTTTACAAAGAACCGGATATCGTGACCCGTGCCAAAAGCCAAAGACTGCGCTGGGCCGGTCATGTACATGGAAGAAGTAGAGAATTGAATTTAAGAGCAGTTTTGGAAGGTGTACCCAGAGGCAGGTGACCATTGGGACGACCGAGACTCCGTTGGTGAGACCAAGTCCAAAAAGATATGACAAAAATAGGAGTCACAGAGGACATGATGGATGATCGAGAAAGGTGGCGCCGTACTGTTGGCGAGGCCAAAAACTTGCTTAGGTTTGAGTGGCCATCTAGGTAAGGTAAGGTATTATAGTTATGTATACATGTATACGGGGCTAAATGATCGCGATGTCCAAGCTCTTCGAATGAAGCAACAACATCTTAGTCGGTTTACTTCTGAGGCGCCCCGGATAATGCCCACTTAAACCCAAGAAGAAGAAGAAGAAGAAGAAGAAGATGATGATGATGATGATGATGATGATGATGATGATTATGATGATAAAGGGAAAATAAAGACAACGACCAAAGAAAGAATGAAGTAAATTTCGAAGAGAAGTGGTAGGAGAAGATGTCTTCGGAAAATCGTTCATTAAAATGTCCGCTCGTGCAGAAGCGATGAAGACTCGGGAGGGAGGGCAATGAATACGAGATGAGTTGAAGGAGACTTTACGTGAACGAAATCTGGGAGGAGAAAACTTAAATAGTTGTCCCGAGAGGTTATCGAACCAGGCTCATCCTGATCGATGGTCATGGATGGCCTCTTCGTGATTAACTAACATGCGCGTTATGAGTTCCAAATCCGTTCTCCATCGGAGAGCATTGAATTACAGTACCGGTATACTAGCGGACCCATGCAAGAACTCTCGCATGTGTATAAACCAACCACTCGGCTTGTTGGTATGCGGGTTCGACGCGACACAGTTCTCCCAGGGGCTATCGTCTTTTTATTTGTTTAAACGCACTTCCTAAACAAATTGTCGATTTTATGAAATCAGAGTTCAATTTGTCACTGCTGCGGTTAATGTCCTTTCTTTTGAATGCTCATTTCTTACGATCGGTTACTTGGGATTGCCCCATTTGTATATACCACACGCCCGGCTTTACAGTTATGCGGGCTTGATGTGACACAATTCGGGGGGGGGGGGGGGAGACGAGGACGCACTGCAGTCTTGTTTATTTGTTTAAAAGCACCAAATTAATATATTTCCGTTGGCATTTCAAGATATGCACTATTTGTATTATATTTGAAATGCAGCCAATGGCCATAGCAGAATATTTTAATTGAACGCCTGTACACTCCCCATCAAGTTCAATTTCAAGTAGTTCCAACTTTGGCTACCAGAGATGCCACTCTCACTGACACCTAGCGGTGAACGTTGGATCTTGATAGAGCGTTTCTAACCAAATAACCTACCTACAAATTTAGGCACACACTACCAATTGTAGTGGTAGGTTCTTTTACGCGACATAAATCTATGACATGGGCCCGCCGGCTTTACTTCCCCTTCGAAGGAAAGCATACTAAACGCTCTTGAACCCACGATCTTGGGCATAGCAGTTCAGCATGTTACCGACTACGCCACCGAAGCCACTTATGCACTATTTTTCCTATACTATTGACACGAGTTGGAAGATTTTGGTACAAACCGCACCTTCTAATTCCTGGTTGAAGAGCTTGAGTTCTGTAGCGTTTTATATACAGTACACTGTATATGATTATGATTCTACCATACTGATGTGAATCCTCAAGGATACCACTCGGGAGGCATTTCAAATTGATTTTTAAAGCTGTCAAATTTGGCGGATGTCATTAAAAGCGTTGTTGCTTTGAGACGACATGGTCATAGTATGTGTGGAATCTGACTGATAACCTGTGTCATTGTGATGGCTGTACTAGTGTGTGAATTTGTGTTTGGGGATAGGAGATAGTTTTGAGGTAACTCTGTCTTTCATTTATGCATCGTCCCAGCATTTTCCTGGAGTAGAAGTGGGGAAACCACGGAAAGAAATTTATATGATATCTGAGGTAGAAATCGAACCTACCTCTTCTCAGTTCTGTCTCAAAAAACTTAATGAACCCCGTTCCAGCCCTAAATCTGAATTAAATTAAATTGAACCCCGACGTCACAAAAAGACAGAAAGTATTTTAGCAAACTAAATAATTTTTCAGACTAAAATAGATATTGTAACTTAAATCCAAAATGTAAATACAGTATGAAGTTATTAGGTCTTTAACTGTTGCTCGCTGTTCCGCCTCTTAAAAACAAAAATAACTAGGCCTAACTGTTGCTACAGACTAGCTGCGTGGCTCAGAGGTAACGTTTTCGCCTGGTGGGTCCAAGATAGAGGGATCGAATCCCGGCGCAGTCAGTTGGCATTTGAGGGTGCTTAAATGCGAGGGAGCCGTGTCTGTAGATTTACTGGCACGTTAAAGATCCCCTTCGCGGCGAAATTCCGGCACCCCGGCGTCTCTAAAAGCCGCAGTAGTTATAAGGGACGTAATACCCACAACATTATTATTATGATTATTATTACTATTTATTTTGCGCATGCACTTACACATTCTCAGCATATTTACTGGAAAGAAATCATTTACATTCCCAGATACTGTATATATCATAAGGAACAAATTCTTGGTGACTGCTTTGAGTAGTAGCTTCATATTTCCCTCACTCCGTCAGGCCTGATTGCCCAAGAACAGCCTTACTACGCGACACGTAGAAAGTATGACTGTTTTCTGCATCAGTTTGAAAAGTCCTGGGTCCAATTTCAATTCTGTGAGCGATTCCTTTAAGTTGTTGGGAATCACGCCAGTGCTGGAGATGATAATAGGAACTGTCCTGACTTGTGTCATGTGCCATTGCTTCCTTATCGCTCTGTGTATTATTATTATGCTTGCCATGGTGGGTGAGTGGTCAACGTGTCGGTCTACTAACCCCAAGCTTGCAGGTTCGCTCCTGGCCGTGGTAAGTGTTTTTTTTTTTTTTTTGAAATGCGGCAAAAATACGACACCATGCCATACGATGTTGGCATGTCAAAGAACCCATTTGAATTCAGGAAGCCGTGTTCATAATGGCAAAATTAATCTGGGGATTTACCGCCAACACAAAGTTCCTCGTCGCCTCCGTAGCGTAGCGGTCAGCACGGTTAGCTGCCGCCCCGGAGGTCCTGGGTTCGATTCCCGGCTCTGCCACGAAATTTAAAAAGTGGTATGAGGACTGGAACGGGGTCTACTCAGCCTCGGGTGGCCCAAATGAGTAGAGGGGGTTCGATTCCCACCTCAGCCATCCTCGAAGTGGTTTCCCACTTCGTCTTCGGGCAAATGCCGGGATGGTACCTACTGTAAGGCCACGGCCGCCTCCTTCCCTCTTCCTAGCCTATCCATCCTAATCTTCCATCCTCTCCCCTCCCTCATGAGGCCCCTGTTCGCTTTGCAGGTGAGGCCGCCTGGGCGAAGTGCTGATCACACCTCCCCAGTTGTATCCATCCCGACCAGATGTTCCCAGCTCCAGGACACTGCCCATAGAGGCGGTAGTGGTGAGTTCCCTCGCTGCGTCCGTGGGAACCACCAACCTAGAGGGTAAATTGACTAAATAAAAAAATAAAATATAATAATACAAAGTTCCTCATTTCTCTTCTAGAAAGCGCTATAGTGTTCAAGGAGCTTAGATATCTAACCTCCTTGACTTTCATAGTGCTTCAAGGAACAACGAAATTCGACATGCAAGCTACCCTTTGGGTATCAAATAACAAAGCTTGCACTCGGCACCCCAGGCCATACGATATTATTATTATTATTATTATTATTATTATTATTATTATTATTTTATACAGTAAACATAACACATTGCTGGTACATAACTATACAGGCTTCAGGGAACCAAAGTATAGTTATACTGGAACAGCCACTTCTAAGCTGGAAAGTCGCTACCCATGAACTTCCGAACGATTCGGGTTGTTGAAAGAACTACTGCCTCCTGCATTAGTTTGTACAGTTACGTATCCAGATTCAGTTCTTTAAGGCCTTGGAGCGAGCAAGGTACTTGGGATCACGCCGGTACTTGAGACAATGATAGGTACTGTACCCGTTCGTCCTGGGGATGCGATGACCCATCTGCTATAACATCACATCCCTGGAGTTCCAGGACAGAGCGGAGTTAAATGAACCTCTAGTCAAATAAGGAATGTGTCGGAAATTCAGCTGAGTTCTTGAAAAAGCAGTGGGTTTCACGAGACAAAGTATCTCTAGGGTCGTTACGGGCTTAAGTTAATAAAAATAATTCAAATATAAATGGGCGCCATCAACTGAATTCCTAGCAAAACCACTTCCTTTCCGGATAAGCCTTACTCAAGACAAGGAAAGAAAATTGGAACATCACACCATCATCAGATCACAACTAAGATAAAAACAAATTTATTTTACTTTGAAAGTCAGACAGACATTTTAAATATAAATCCTACCTAAGAGTATGGTCGAATGCAAAGTTAAATTGTCATTGTCCAAAAATCGAACCATCTCCTTTCTAATGCAAAATTATTTCAATCCACTTATCAAGAAAAATGTATAAAGTTCTCTTGGGTTCTCAGGATCACTGTCGCACTATGTCTTTCGTCACTGACATTTGTGAAACCTGAGACCTAATTCTCTTTAATTTAACATCAATGTGGATTTAATTAAGTTACTAATCTGCCTAAACATACACATATAATAATCACTCATGTTAAATATCACATAAATTATGGTTTGCATGGTATAATTTGAACGTAGAACATGTTAATCAAATGTTCCTAAACATTGAATAATTAATTTACATTATTTACATCGTCATTAATCTCTTATCTGTGAATTACAGAAAATTCAAATTCTCATTGGTCATCCTCATCATTATTATCAAAATTAAATATTTCTCACATTAATTCTCACTTCAAAATTCCAAATATTCCTGTCAGAATCGTTAATTCATCACCATTACATCATTTAAATTCACATTTTAAGTTGCAATTCCTTCGAATCATCTCTCAATTAAATTTATTTAATTCCATAAAAATTCATTAATCATCAGCTTCTTTAATTAATCATCACCTTCTAATTCAGTTATTCATCATCATTACAATCGTCTAATAATTCATTTCAATCAGTTTAATTAATTCAATCTTTAATTCATCCACTTATTTAATTCATCGATTTATTTCAAAATTTAATTTATCAACTTATTTAAATTTCAATCATCTGGTTATTTAGATTATTATTTCATCTAGTCATTCTGATTTTTATTTCATTAGGTCAGATCGTTAATATGCTTAAATCTCAGATTATTATTTCATTAATTATTATTTTCAGAAAATCTTGTATTATCAACTTCATTTATTTGTTTAATTTCCTAACAAATTGTTTAATAAGGTTTATAGAACGTTGTCTTACAGTTTTATTACTTCCAAGTTATATCTCGTATTTAATTATCATGCCAAAAATATTATTGTCTCCACGACATCACGTTGGATCTAACTATCCACAACGACATTATATTTCTTCAATATTCCAAATATCACATTTGAATATAAGAATTGCTACAAAACTCCATAAATATTCAGCACATACAGCATGAATCTCAACAAATACGCTAGACTGGGTACAACAACCTCATGTCCGCTTCAAAATACATTATCAACGTTGCAACTATCAAATGGCAAATTCCACAAAATGCCTATCACAAACTTCATTTAACCACGTTGCATGATCTACAAAAATATATAAATGGCTTCAAATTATTAACGCACATAATCTCCAATGACTGTAATTACTCTGATCACTTCTAGACAACTTCTTAAACAATTGGAAAAAACATTACTTCAGTAATTTATGATCTGCTTTCAAATAGCATAAAATCTCTTTCACAAGTTTCATAATTCACATCGTAGAAAAACACCAATGTGCTATAATCTCTCACATCAAAAACTGCAATACTGATCTGCCTTAAAATAATTATGACCATTAATGATTAATCTTACAAGATTAAATTACTTTAAATCCTTCTCAAAGGTATCAAACACAATTATAAAAAAAATCATCAAAGCATCAGCTGTGATAGCTGTTAAATCTGAAATTACTCTCAAAAGAGTATAGCAACAAAATATTGGATTGGCAAACAAGAATTACTAAATGCAATCCTGTTGACATTTATCGTTACTTTATTTAACAAAATTTCGACTGATATGTGACTAGTAGTTCCTTGTTTAATTCACTTACATCTCGTGTACATTCGGATGATAAAATGAGTACCTCAATGGCGAGTAAGATGTGTAACCACCGTGCAATCGTATAAATACGAAGGACCTCGCCCCGTCGACTTGGATGATAGTTCCCTAAACGGTGGGTAAGGTGAGTAGCCACCATACAATCGTATAAATACGAAGGACCCCACCTCGTGGACTATATGAATGAATGTACTAGAAAGGAATCAACAAGTTTCTAGTTGTCATATAAAAGCGACGTTCATTCACTAAAGTGAATAACTTCTTAATATCTCCAAACAATCCAATGGAAAAAAAATCCCTACTGATGAATAATACACACTCGCTAGTATGCAATGAACTGACGAAGTAGCTTCTGATAATCAATTGCAGATCACGAGTTCGAAATACTCGTTACTCAAAAAAAACTATTCATGAAAAATATCCTAGCTGGAAAAATGTCTATAAGACCAAACATCTTCTTAATAAAGCCAAACAACGGTGAGAATATCGAATAATGATGCCTGCCATATCATATGGTCACTCCATATTCTAGCAAATTCGAAGTATATAAATTCAAACCATGTCTTAATAATCAAATCACTCCTATTAGAAAAATATACATGTGTGCCCAGTATTCATGAAAATAATCGTATCAGGTAGATAGAACTCTTACAATACCTTTCATTATCAGTTGTAATATAATTTCCAAGATCGTCGATTTTCCCTACCTAAAGATTTCTCGTAAGATCGGCGTGAATATCATTTCATCCATGAAATGACGATTTCCTTCGAAATCCCAAGCGAATCAGCTGTTGGACTCCTCTCGTCAGGAATCGAATCCATCGCTCTGTGGTGCCATCTTGTCTCTATTCACGTTTACTCGATCATGTTGAACCTCGAATTACCCATAGCGGATATCGTCCAACTCCTTCTCGAAAAGTTCATGGAAACAGCGGACCCCCTACTCTTCTTCTAATATACGCCACTGTTCCGATAAATGTTCAGTTTGAGAATTGTAAGTCCCCTCTCAACTTACTGCAAAGTTCTATTTGAGTAAAATAAAAATTTTACTAGATAGTGTTCATGATTACGATACACCCTGTATCTGTCTATAATATGTAATCCATGAAAATGGTATAAGATAAAAATCTTATAAATGCACGCTGTACTGTTCATCAGAGCCTATGCTAAACATTCAGTTTACTTGGAATAGTAAAAAGTCGCTTTGAATGTATTATATAACAGCATGGTTATAAGGTTATTTGTGAAAGCCTGTGTTCGAACAACGTCGAAATGAAGCTTGAAATAAAGTCTTCATATGCGATCAGTGTGGTTTTGAAATACCCCGGCTATCTATAATTGTCTTCTCGGCCAGGTCGCCTGTATCAACGACCCGCTCGGCCTCTGTTGCTCGGTGATGCGAGAAATGTCGCCTACACTTGCCGTGACGGTTTACGTGTGTTGCGTGACCTTCAATGCCCGTCTCGCTGTGCTATAGAGCTGCTCTGTACTGCTCGCCTCATTGAGCCCAACTGAACTGCTTAGCGCTGTGTTCCAGCTTATGAGCTCCGTGCGGCACGTGGCTAATTCTCCCCACCACGGTGCTCCTACGTCACGAAGATAGTCTCGAACCCGACTCCTCTCGGCTGTTCTGTTATACAATAACTTATTTCCATAAAATTATTTCCACATATATATTGCATGTCATATATACTCTTCTAAGTTGTTTAAACTTATTATAATCCCATATATGATTCAATAAAGCTTCACATCTTTATTCATAATTCTATCTTCTTACAGATTTCAATGCCTCCTTGATTCTTGACCTCCTACGTCATCTTGGCTTTCTTCTTGACGCGATCGATGCGCTATCTTGTCTGCTTGCTTTCCAAAACCTCAACTACAGCTTAATGTCAGCTGGCGTAGCCGATAGCCTAAAATAGGTATCGGGTACATCTCTCCCGTACATCTCCTTTTTTTTTATATCAGGATTGAGAAAAAAAATACACTCTCAGGCATTCAATATATTATACATGTACACGATAGCTCTACAATTTCCTTTACTCAGCATGATGGTTCTTTCTGACTCTCTATAATGATGACTTCCAATGATTAACACCTTGATTCTGTGTTATTCTGACGTTTATTCCTTCTTTCTTCACTTGTGCTGGCTCGATTGACATCTCTCACTGTCTCTTCGAGTGGTGCACTAGGCTGTCTGTCCTCTTGTCTTGACCTTTCATGTCCACGATTTTCCCTTCTGTCGTTAGGATCGTTTCTTCGGCCTTCCTGTCGGTCGTTTCCATTAAACTGTTGACCTTGGTTCCAGTTATTCCTTCCCCGATATCTGTTATTATACCGATTCCTGTCCTGATACCTGGAATTTTGGTTATAATTCCTATACCGGCTATCTCTCGCTTCTTGATCGTATGGCCTTTCATATGGTCCTCTATATCGATCATTTCCTCTTGCGTTACGGATGTTTCCTCGATTCCCATCGTTCCGTCGGTTTTCCCAGGAATCCCTTCTGTCCGTTTGAGCTGCATTGTCCACGACTACCGCATTTACTTCTTGCGTGTTTCTGTTGTCGTTCCGATTACTTCTCGGTGTAACCTGTGCGCTCGTATAATCCAATCGCCGCAAAATATCATCATAATGTTCCAGCGTATTGGCTCCCGATGCTATCAAAGATCGCTGTACCTCTATCGGTAACTGTCGCGCTATAGCTTGCAAAAGCTCTTCTTCTGGCAATGGAGGAATAAGGAACTGTAATTTAGCCAGCTGTGACGTGAAGTAGTTGGCGTAATGCGTCGGATGTGACGTAGAATAGCATTTAGAGTACATCTCCGCTCTTACGTTGAGTTGATCCTCGGCACTCCAGAATCTCCTCAAGAAAGCCATGGCAAATTGCTCCATGTTCGCAAAGTTGCTTCTGAACGCCCTAAACCACGTAAGTGCAGATCCATCTAAGGCGCGTTCTACTATCCTTAGCTCTCTTTCTTTGGCTACCCTGTGTTCCGCCATGTAGTCTCGAATATCTCGCAGAAATTCTACTGGTGTAACTCCTGTATTTCCCGAAAACTTTCTCGGTTTGTCATCTAGGTTCCTTATAATTGTGACTGGACCTGAGTATCGTTCGCTTGGACTCGACGTACTCCTACTCGAACTTGGATTCTCCTGAGGGGTTGAACTGACCCTTTCGAATGTCACATTCGGTTGCATTTGACGGTCTTCTACCATGCTCGTGTCTTGATTCGTCATACTGCGGTCTATCGCTGTTTGATTTATCAATGTTTCCCCTGATGTCACATTATGACTGGTAAAACTGTTAACTATGGATTCTAGTTTAGTCATCCTGTCTTCTGCTAATCTCTTGACCTGAGTCTTCAACTCATCTAACGATGTAACATCCTGCGTCTTGTTACTTTCGTCTAGATCGTTCCTCAACTTGTCAATCTTTCCTTCGCACGTGTTCTTCACTAACGCGACTTGTTCTTTCAACAGATCAACATCTGTTCTAAATAGTGTTGAATCTAATTTCATCGCTTCCTTGCTTTCCGTAAACCTAACTTCTAAGTTTGCCATACCTGCGATTAATTTTTCATCTAACCCTTCGCGTTTCTCTTTTGCTTCGGCATCGACCTCATTATATCGTTCTTCAACAATTGCTCCGACTCTATTTTTAAATAAAGTTAAGTTTTCGTTAACCTTTTGCTCTATATCGTCGTCTATCTTTCTAATATCCTTCTGCAATTGATTTTCTAACGACTTTATATTAGAATTGACCTCTCCCAAGACTTCATCTTGAATGGTCCCAATTACTGTCTTCAAATCTTTTATTTCGTTACCTAGATTCGTTTCTAGACCCTTAATCTTAGTCTCGAAAGATACTTCGGTAGACCAATCTTGAATTTTTCCTACATCTGCCACTAAACCATCGATGTCGAATCTCAACTTCGATACATCTGACTTAATGTCTTTCTGTATGGTCATAACGTCTGTTCTTAAAGTAAAAATATTTTCTTCCCCTCTATTTTCCAACTCGATAATATTTTTCCTTAATATCTGAACATTTTCCTCTCCTTTCATGTTTACTGCAATTATGTCTAATTGTAAAGTTTTCAACATCTCATTATTCTTTAAAGTTAAACTATTCTCTAATCTGGTTAACTTATTTTCTAATTCAGTATTAGTTTCTTCACTACGAGACTGTAATTTCTCTTCCAACGATTTGAAATTGTCCTCACTATTTGACTGTAATTTCTTTTCTAATGATTTAAAATTGTCTTCACTATTTGACTGTAGCCTAGTCTCTAATAACATCAACTCATCTTTGCTATTTGACTGCAATAATTTTAAGTTTTCTTCAGTACTAGATTGTAGCCTAGTCTCTAACGATTTTAAATTATCTTCACTACTAGTTTGCAATGCTTGTACATTCTCTTTACATTTAGCTTCTAATCTAGCTTCTGAATTATTAATTTGTTCTTTAACTTCAGTTTCCATCTTAGAAATGGTTTCTGCAATTCCAGACATACCCGTCTGTAACTCTCCTAACACCTTCGCTAAATCCTCTGGCAACATAATTATATTTCAATATAGAATTATATAGAGACGTTAGACAACAACACATCACAATGTCTCAATTCCTGCATTCACTTGGGTATAGGGAAAAATATCTTATAACTAACATGATATTACTAATACGATTAACATGAACACTGGATTGGGCACACAAGTACATTGTCTGACTAAGTATAATAAATTTTGTAACACACTTATATGAACTTGATATCAAACTCTCAGTAATCTAAATCTGATGTGATTCCATAGAATTAACAAAATCGAAAAGCCCCACTAGTTGGATAAAGCCAATTCTCCCTCTCTCTCTGTACCCGTTCGTCCTGGGGATGCGATGACCCATCTGCTATAACATCACATCCCTGGAGTTCCAGGACAGAGCGGAGTTAAATGAACCTCTAGTCAAATAAGGAATGTGTCGGAAATTCAGCTGAGTTCTTGAAAAAGCAGTGGGTTTCACGAGACAAAGTATCTCTAGGGTCGTTACGGGCTTAAGTTAATAAAAATAATTCAAATATAAATGGGCGCCATCAACTGAATTCCTAGCAAAACCACTTCCTTTCCGGATAAGCCTTACTCAAGACAAGGAAAGAAAATTGGAACATCACACCATCATCAGATCACAACTAAGATAAAAACAAATTTATTTTACTTTGAAAGTCAGACAGACATTTTAAATATAAATCCTACCTAAGAGTATGGTCGAATGCAAAGTTAAATTGTCATTGTCCAAAAATCGAACCATCTCCTTTCTAATGCAAAATTATTTCAATCCACTTATCAAGAAAAATGTATAAAGTTCTCTTGGGTTCTCAGGATCACTGTCGCACTATGTCTTTCGTCACTGACATTTGTGAAACCTGAGACCTAATTCTCTTTAATTTAACATCAATGTGGATTTAATTAAGTTACTAATCTGCCTAAACATACACATATAATAATCACTCATGTTAAATATCACATAAATTATGGTTTGCATGGTATAATTTGAACGTAGAACATGTTAATCAAATGTTCCTAAACATTGAATAATTAATTTACATTATTTACATCGTCATTAATCTCTTATCTGTGAATTACAGAAAATTCAAATTCTCATTGGTCATCCTCATCATTATTATCAAAATTAAATATTTCTCACATTAATTCTCACTTCAAAATTCCAAATATTCCTGTCAGAATCGTTAATTCATCACCATTACATCATTTAAATTCACATTTTAAGTTGCAATTCCTTCGAATCATCTCTCAATTAAATTTATTTAATTCCATAAAAATTCATTAATCATCAGCTTCTTTAATTAATCATCACCTTCTAATTCAGTTATTCATCATCATTACAATCGTCTAATAATTCATTTCAATCAGTTTAATTAATTCAATCTTTAATTCATCCACTTATTTAATTCATCGATTTATTTCAAAATTTAATTTATCAACTTATTTAAATTTCAATCATCTGGTTATTTAGATTATTATTTCATCTAGTCATTCTGATTTTTATTTCATTAGGTCAGATCGTTAATATGCTTAAATCTCAGATTATTATTTCATTAATTATTATTTTCAGAAAATCTTGTATTATCAACTTCATTTATTTGTTTAATTTCCTAACAAATTGTTTAATAAGGTTTATAGAACGTTGTCTTACAGTTTTATTACTTCCAAGTTATATCTCGTATTTAATTATCATGCCAAAAATATTATTGTCTCCACGACATCACGTTGGATCTAACTATCCACAACGACATTATATTTCTTCAATATTCCAAATATCACATTTGAATATAAGAATTGCTACAAAACTCCATAAATATTCAGCACATACAGCATGAATCTCAACAAATACGCTAGACTGGGTACAACAACCTCATGTCCGCTTCAAAATACATTATCAACGTTGCAACTATCAAATGGCAAATTCCACAAAATGCCTATCACAAACTTCATTTAACCACGTTGCATGATCTACAAAAATATATAAATGGCTTCAAATTATTAACGCACATAATCTCCAATGACTGTAATTACTCTGATCACTTCTAGACAACTTCTTAAACAATTGGAAAAAACATTACTTCAGTAATTTATGATCTGCTTTCAAATAGCATAAAATCTCTTTCACAAGTTTCATAATTCACATCGTAGAAAAACACCAATGTGCTATAATCTCTCACATCAAAAACTGCAATACTGATCTGCCTTAAAATAATTATGACCATTAATGATTAATCTTACAAGATTAAATTACTTTAAATCCTTCTCAAAGGTATCAAACACAATTATAAAAAAAATCATCAAAGCATCAGCTGTGATAGCTGTTAAATCTGAAATTACTCTCAAAAGAGTATAGCAACAAAATATTGGATTGGCAAACAAGAATTACTAAATGCAATCCTGTTGACATTTATCGTTACTTTATTTAACAAAATTTCGACTGATATGTGACTAGTAGTTCCTTGTTTAATTCACTTACATCTCGTGTACATTCGGATGATAAAATGAGTACCTCAATGGCGAGTAAGATGTGTAACCACCGTGCAATCGTATAAATACGAAGGACCTCGCCCCGTCGACTTGGATGATAGTTCCCTAAACGGTGGGTAAGGTGAGTAGCCACCATACAATCGTATAAATACGAAGGACCCCACCTCGTGGACTATATGAATGAATGTACTAGAAAGGAATCAACAAGTTTCTAGTTGTCATATAAAAGCGACGTTCATTCACTAAAGTGAATAACTTCTTAATATCTCCAAACAATCCAATGGAAAAAAAATCCCTACTGATGAATAATACACACTCGCTAGTATGCAATGAACTGACGAAGTAGCTTCTGATAATCAATTGCAGATCACGAGTTCGAAATACTCGTTACTCAAAAAAAACTATTCATGAAAAATATCCTAGCTGGAAAAATGTCTATAAGACCAAACATCTTCTTAATAAAGCCAAACAACGGTGAGAATATCGAATAATGATGCCTGCCATATCATATGGTCACTCCATATTCTAGCAAATTCGAAGTATATAAATTCAAACCATGTCTTAATAATCAAATCACTCCTATTAGAAAAATATACATGTGTGCCCAGTATTCATGAAAATAATCGTATCAGGTAGATAGAACTCTTACAATACCTTTCATTATCAGTTGTAATATAATTTCCAAGATCGTCGATTTTCCCTACCTAAAGATTTCTCGTAAGATCGGCGTGAATATCATTTCATCCATGAAATGACGATTTCCTTCGAAATCCCAAGCGAATCAGCTGTTGGACTCCTCTCGTCAGGAATCGAATCCATCGCTCTGTGGTGCCATCTTGTCTCTATTCACGTTTACTCGATCATGTTGAACCTCGAATTACCCATAGCGGATATCGTCCAACTCCTTCTCGAAAAGTTCATGGAAACAGCGGACCCCCTACTCTTCTTCTAATATACGCCACTGTTCCGATAAATGTTCAGTTTGAGAATTGTAAGTCCCCTCTCAACTTACTGCAAAGTTCTATTTGAGTAAAATAAAAATTTTACTAGATAGTGTTCATGATTACGATACACCCTGTATCTGTCTATAATATGTAATCCATGAAAATGGTATAAGATAAAAATCTTATAAATGCACGCTGTACTGTTCATCAGAGCCTATGCTAAACATTCAGTTTACTTGGAATAGTAAAAAGTCGCTTTGAATGTATTATATAACAGCATGGTTATAAGGTTATTTGTGAAAGCCTGTGTTCGAACAACGTCGAAATGAAGCTTGAAATAAAGTCTTCATATGCGATCAGTGTGGTTTTGAAATACCCCGGCTATCTATAATTGTCTTCTCGGCCAGGTCGCCTGTATCAACGACCCGCTCGGCCTCTGTTGCTCGGTGATGCGAGAAATGTCGCCTACACTTGCCGTGACGGTTTACGTGTGTTGCGTGACCTTCAATGCCCGTCTCGCTGTGCTATAGAGCTGCTCTGTACTGCTCGCCTCATTGAGCCCAACTGAACTGCTTAGCGCTGTGTTCCAGCTTATGAGCTCCGTGCGGCACGTGGCTAATTCTCCCCACCACGGTGCTCCTACGTCACGAAGATAGTCTCGAACCCGACTCCTCTCGGCTGTTCTGTTATACAATAACTTATTTCCATAAAATTATTTCCACATATATATTGCATGTCATATATACTCTTCTAAGTTGTTTAAACTTATTATAATCCCATATATGATTCAATAAAGCTTCACATCTTTATTCATAATTCTATCTTCTTACAGATTTCAATGCCTCCTTGATTCTTGACCTCCTACGTCATCTTGGCTTTCTTCTTGACGCGATCGATGCGCTATCTTGTCTGCTTGCTTTCCAAAACCTCAACTACAGCTTAATGTCAGCTGGCGTAGCCGATAGCCTAAAATAGGTATCGGGTACAGTACGGTCTTTACCCGTTCTACATGCCATTGCCTCTTGATAGGACCGACCTACTCCACTGTATTTGCTGATCTTTTCTATGTTTTTGACTGGTGATTCTTGTTGTTAGGAATCGCAACATCAATAGATAGTTTGATTCATTTTCTTGCTGACAACCACCAGATCTGGCCTGTTGTGTGATACCGATTGATCAGTCAGAATAGTTCGGTCCCAATACAACTTGTATTCATTGTTTTCAAGAACACACTCTGGCTGATATTGGTGATACGGAACTTTCTTTCCTTTTAGAAGTTGAAACTTATCAGCCAACTCCTGATGCAAGATTTTTGCAACTGCATCATGCCTTTGTTTGTGTTCCGTCGCCAGGAAATACCTACATGCAACCGGGTGAGTTAGCTGTGGTCGTTACGGCGTGGCTGCAGGCAGTCGCTCACATCCGGGAGGCGAGGAGGTTCGAATCCCCCCGCCGGCCACCTTGAAGATGGTCTTCTGTGGTTTCCCATCTTCCTTCCAGGCAAATGCCGGGGTGGGCCGTAACAATAGGCCACAGCCGCTACCTTCCAACTCCTTGTCCTTACACTCACACTTTCCTCCCCATACAACACTCCACACGCGACGGTACATGTAGCTCACCCCATGGGTGTCCGCATAGAAGCAGCTACAAACTCTGGCGAGCCGAACATGACCTCGGGCACTCCCGGCACTAAAAGCCATACGCTAAAAGAAAAAGAAAAAACTATATGCAGATGTAATATGCTGTATTGTTTCTGGCTGTTGACAGCCGTAGCGGCACTTATCATCTGGTACAGCGGGATCTTTTGCAATGAACTTGAGGTACTGCTCGAGTCTAAGCTGCGTGGACCTGAGAGGAATGTGCATCGCAGACTATAAGTAGTGGAGGTGACGAGTGATGCGGTTTCTCTGTCCTTGCGTAGTAACAGAAGCAAATACATTAGTCGGTGACTCAGTCACTCATTCCCAACGCCACACTGGTTTCAGAAAGGACCCATTTTAGCAGCATTGGAATAGACGAGAATGTCAGGTAACACGACGGGCTGTCGACAGGCTTCTCAATTCTCGCCTGCTCCTACCCTGCCTCTGCCCTTCATCCCGCAAGTTCACAGAGCTTGGAACCGAGCAGTAGTTGCTACAACTCTGATTATGCTGATATCGGGAAAACCGTAAGAAATATTCTCCCTCTTTCACGTGCCTCACTCCCTATGACGGAATGGGTAAACAAGTGATCACTTATGCAGCACGCAAGACGTGAGCACTTCGCATGCTGTCTACAGCGCCAGGCGCTCAATCATCCACTCGGTACCCAATAACTTGAGACTTACACGATTAAGGCTGTGCGATCTCCACCGCCGTCAATCGCATGGCAAGAGATGGTAGCACTACTGTATCACCGATAGCAGCCGCTGCATTTGTGTTAGTGACGTGTCTACCCTTCAATTATCACCTCCTTCCGCCCCTACTCCCCCCGCTTCTCCTCGTCACTCAACGTCTTCTCTCTCTCTCTTTCTCTCTCACTGATAGCGTTGCTTTGCATCTGAAAAACAAACCAGACTTGCTTTCCGAGCCGTATTGCCAATT
This sequence comes from Meconema thalassinum, assembly GCA_946902985.2. Classification (NCBI taxonomy): domain Eukaryota; kingdom Metazoa; phylum Arthropoda; class Insecta; order Orthoptera; family Tettigoniidae; genus Meconema; species Meconema thalassinum. The sequence goes on from OX336391.1 coordinate 241,359,066, forward strand.
TGTGGACTACTGTCGACCAAAGTATTATGTGTACTCGAGTTTGAAGGTTGTTTGTGACGTAACCAATAGACATACATAAAATCCAATAACATCATTATTTTCGTCGTTCTATTTTACGTGAGTCCATGTAGGTTTGGAATTTTTAGTTTATATTTTAATATTTTTTATCGCAGTTGGAACACAAAAAGTGCCCGTTTTTAAGCGTGTTTCAACCATGCGTCACATTTAAGAATTATTATCTCACAAACCCTTCATTGTATCGAATCCAAATTTTAACACAATATACATTGGAATGTTGTATAACTGGTTTATTAATTTCAAAATTTTTCGTGTCCAAGAAACAATGTTGTTATCTATTGTCTAAGGTAACGTTTTCTCGGCTTGGGGTGGTTGGAATATGTAGTTCTTGGTCGCGTTATATTCCTTATACATCAAAAAGTTATGTTGAACGACTTTAAAATACGTAAATTAATTCACTTATTTTATATCGGTTTATATTTGAACGGGGAAATACGACCTCGCCTCGCTCGGCAGTGATGGGCTCCATCTCAGCAACGCTGTACAGCCTACCCCGGAGCGGCTGGCAGGTGAATCATGCCCTATTTCCACGAACAAATACAAACCGATATAAAATAAGTGAATTAATTTACGTATTTCACAGTCATACAGCATAACTTCTTGATGTATAAGGATTACAATGCGACCAAGAGCGATATTTTCCAACCACCCCGAACCGAGAAAAAGTTACCTTGCAAAAATGATAACTTTGTTTCTTGGACACACAAAATTTTGAAATTAATAAACCAGTTATACAACATTCCAATGTATATTGTGTTAAAATTTGCATTTCAGCTGATGACGGGTTTTTGAGATAATAATTCTTAAATGTGACGCATGGTTGAAACACGCTTAAAAATGGGCACATTTTGTGTTCCAACTGCGATAAAAAATATTAAAATATAAATTAAAAATTCCAAACCTACATGAACTAACGTAAAATAGAACGGCGAAAATGATGATGGTATTGGATTTTATGTAGGTCTATTGGTTACTTCACAAACACCCTTCAAACTCGAGTGCACATAATACTTTGGTCGACAGTAGGTATTCTCCCTCCGTCCAGCCCAATAAAAAAGAATATATTATGATATAGGCCTATTATGATTATATTTTGATATAGTATGATATGATTCACGGAGTGAGGTTGTGGTTAGGGTTGTGCAGCTGTGAGCTTTCATTCCGGAAATAGTGGGTTCGAACCCCCCTGTCGGTAGCCCTGGAGATGGTTGTCCCTGGTTTCTCATTTTCACACCAGGCAAATGGGCGCTGTACCTTAATAAAGTCCACAGCCGCTTCCTTCCCACTGCTAGTCTTTCCTATCCCATCGTCGCCATAAGACCTACAGTATCTGTGTCAGTGCGACGTAAGGCAAATTGTAATATATATATTATTTTGATATATATTGAAGATTGCAACTCGCATAATAGGCCTGGCGACAGGTAGTTCAATAAGGAAATAATTAGTGGAAAGCTGGAAATTGCTTTAATCTCTTTATTTGGACCCAGATATTACTCTCCCAAGTTTCTCCCTCGAGCGAAGTCGGCGTTGGCCCTTCTGGCCCTAAGAAGGTACCATTTTTTTTTTTTTTTTTTTTTTTGCAAATATCTCCCAAATCTTCAACTTTATCAACAAAATACCTCTTATAAAAAATAATCTAGAGTAAATTTCCTACAAAAATGTTCCGTACCGTTTGTCTCTAATGTGAACCGTTACGATGCTACGACCATTCAAAGATGAGCCCTTTTTGATTCATGCGGAAAAGCTATGGAAATGATATGCCATATCAACGTTTCTACATGTTTTAATATTTGTCAGCATTCCAGATGCACAAGCTGTTAACTTGTTACAAGTATAACAGATTTTCAATGTAAACAGCTGTGGAAAAATACCTACCATTAGTATCATTTTGCAATATTGAGTTTTCGACTACAGAACAGCATGTGGATGCACGGTGTGCGCGGATCTCGCGGGATGATGCGGACTTGAGAAAATTTGTTGGATGGTTATCAACTCAAGAGCCCTTTCCTCGTGGACAACACGTTGTTTCGTTAAGCACAGGAGTTGTCGGGGATGGACAAATCACTTGTCATATGACCTATGAAATTGGAATAGCAGCACAAAAAGGCATAACCGGCAACAATTTTCACGATGTGAAGTTCCTTAGAAAAAATGGCGTGATGCCTCTCCGCGCGGTAAATTCGAAAATAACAAGTAGTTCCGTGAAGAACTATACAGCTTATTTTCATATATCCTGCTCATGTTAATTGCCTCTATCAACATACAAAATTTCAGTTTAATTGCTGTAACAGATTCATAGATATTGAGAACCGTCTAAATATTTCAGATGGTCGCCAGGTTGGATTTTTATTTTTGTACTATTACATTAAGATTATTGTGGTCGTGTGGTATTCAAACTTCAATCGCATGATTAGAACTCAAGAAGTAAAAACGAGATTTTAAAATTACGCACAGCAGCCATCTTGTGATTATGCAAACAATTGAAATAAATTAGATGCCAGTGGATCTACATTTGAATAAGCATTTAACGTGAAACGTTTCACGGCACTCGGATAGTTAATTCGCGAGAAACGTCCATTTAAATATTTATACTTCGCGTCGCCGCCATGTTGGATTTGTGCTCACCAGGTTACTCAAAGTCCTATAGGTGAACATATGTTCATAGTCTCTATGAACATAAAAAAAATCTGTTTGTTTGCTGTAAAAGATTCATAGATATTGAGAACCGTCTAAATATTTCGGAAGCTCGCCGTTTAGGATTGTTATATGTATAGGCCATAGAGTTATGTACCATTCAAGGACAATTATTGCCTAGGTTCATTATTCAAACTTTCACTTCAATCGCATGATAACGACACAAGAAATAAAAACATAATTTTAAAATTTCGCACAGCCGCCATCTTGAGGTTATGTAAACAATTGAATTAAATTAGATGGCAGTGCATTACAATCTGCAAAATCATTTACTGTACCACATTTCACTGCGCTCAGAGAGTTAAATCACGAGAAAAGTCTATTAAAATATTTCAAATTCGCTTGTTCGCCATGTTCGTTTTGTACTTTACAGGTTTATGAAATATACATAGGTAAACTTGTATCAGTACCCTTTATCACCGTACAAGATTGCAGGGTGATATCTGTAATAGTTTCGGAGATATAGAATGTCAGTGAAATATTTCGCACAGCCGCCATTTTGAGGTTATGTAAACAATTGAACTAAATTAGACTCCAGTGCTTTACAATGTGTATAAACAATTGCTGTACCCAGTTTCATTACGTTTGGGTAGTTAAATCGCGAGAAAAGTCTATTTAAAAGTCTCAACTTCGCTTGGCCGCCATGTTGGTTTTGTAGTCACCAGGTTTTTGAAAGTCTCATAGGTGAACTTCTAGTAGTGCCCTTTATCACCGTACACAATTTCAGGGCGATATCGGTAATAGTTTCGGAGATATCGAATGCTAGTGAAATATTTCGCACAGCCGCCATGTTGGATTGGTGAGACGTAACAAAATTTGAAGGGCACGGTCGAGGTCGCCGGGAATAGCGCCATGAACTTACCGAGTTTCATTGAAATCGCTCCAGTCGTTTAGACACACACACACGCACACACACACGGACAAAAGGTGATTTCATAAGCCTATTTTTTCAAAATTGAAAATAGGCTAAAAATCCGCAACACGGATATTCCTGGTGATCCTCTTGTGCTTTTCCAATGCATTTGCCTTGCAAAGAAATCCTATGCAGAATTGAAACAATATTTCCAGTTTGAACTAGCTCCGTATCCGGTTGCGATCTTTGATAAAGCGGGAATGCGTAGACGCAAAAGTCTGTGTTCTATAAATTATTCGATCCTGTTACCGATGAGCCCATTTTCAGGACCTACATCATGTTCTCGTCGGAGGATATCTTCTGCACCGTGTAATTTGGCACCAAACCGATACTTTTGTCGACATTAGTGCCAAATATGCGAGTTACGTTAAAAGATACTTTAAAAACAGTGTCATTATTTTCGTTGGGTATCCTGACGACCCAGCAGCTTGCAGTACCAAGTCCGTTCAACGTCTTCGACGATCGCACAAGCATGAAGCTGCTAATGGTTTTTTTTAATGAGTCCATGACGGCACCTATGCCACAAGCAAACTTTTTGTCTAGTGTCACAAACAAACGAAGATTGATCGACTTGTTGCGCGTCAAATTCGAAAGCGAAGGAATCGAAACCAGACAAGCTCCACATGCCGATGTGCTGATCGTTACCACCCCACTCGAGTTATCTCGGCCCGACAATTCAGTCATTATAGTGGCTGAAGATATAGATATCCTGGTCATCTTGGCGGCTTGTGTGCCACCCTCCACGAAAATGTATTTTATGAAACCCGGCCAAGGTTCAACCAAACAACAACTATTTTGCACAACAAGTTTCAATCTCCCAACATGTGTGCAAGAAAACTTCCTCTTTTTGCATGCGTTTAGTGGGTGCGATATAACGTCTTCGTTTCACAGGCAGTGCAAAATGAAATTCGTAACACTGCTGAAGAGTAATGAGGAACTGCAGACAGCTGTTAGGGTTTTCCGAGACGTGAACGCAAACCCCGATGAAATTGACAAAGCGGGCCAGTTGGTTTTGGCTGGGCTTTATGACAACAAAACCACGGGAAATACCCTGAATGAGCTGCGGTTCCAACTGTTTGAAAAATCTCTAAGCAAACATCGATTTAATCTCGCAAGCTTACCTCCCACCGTATCAGCGGCACGTGATCACTCTTTAAGAACATATCATCAAATCCAAACATGGTATGGAAATGATACAAATCCACTGGATTGGGGCTGGAAAAATTCTCAATGTGGTTTGGCTCCCATACCTACGAGGGATCCGGTGCCACAAACGCTTCTAAACACAGTGTCCAGCAAATGTTCGGAAGGATGTAACGCAGCTTGTGGTTGCAGGAAAACGGGCCTCCGATGCTCCAGAATCTGCATGAATTGTATGGGACGGTCATGTACAAATGCTGCCGAGGAAGATGATATGGATGATTGTGACGGAGACATCGATGTTAATCTTGAGCGCCCTGTGACGTCGGACAAAAGTACCGATACAGACGATGAAAGCGATGACGGAGAAATTGAGGCCACAGCTGTTTACATTGAAAATCTGTTATACTTGTAACACGTTAACAGCTTGTGCACCTGGAATGCTGACAAATATTTTATAATATGTAGAAACTTTGATATGGCATATCATTTCCATAGCTTTTCCGCAAGAATCTAAAAGGGCTCCAATTTGAATGGTCGTAGCATCGTAACAGTTCACATTAGAGACAAAAGGTAGAGAGCATTTTTGTAGAAAATGTACTCTAGATTATTTTCATAATAGGCATTTTGTTGATAAAGTTGATGGTTTGGGAGATATTAGCAAAAAAAAAAAAAAATGGTACCTTCTTAGGGCCAGAAGGGCCAACGCCGACTTCGCTTGAGGGGGAAAACTTGGGAGAGTAATATCTGGGTCAAAATAAAGCGATTAAAGCAATTTCCAGCTTTCCACTAATTATTTCCTTATTGAGGCTTTTGTTTTTCGACCTGTCGCCTGGCCTATAAAGTTCTATTGATCTTAAACATGATTTATTCTGCGAATATAACTTACAGAATTTTATAAAGTAACTCATAAATAATTTTTAACATTCTGTAAACGAAACACACACATATTTTATTATGAGCAAATATTCCCATGAAAATAAATTTTATTATTTCAGATTTGGAAAATCATTTACATATCATATTGTTCTATATTGAAACATCTTTTTTTTAGTAATAATCTGATACAGGTACGAAGTACACCATTTTATACTGACTGTATAACAATATAAAGTATTGACAGTAAGAAAACAAAGAATAAAATTTAACAAAAAAAAAGGGACTTAATAATAAAAAATTCATTGGAAATTAAATAACAAATAAAATAAATAACAGAGGTTATAAAGATATGTATGTGAGTCGTCCAATTCCAGAACTACCTAAGTCAATTTCATGAAATTTGTGAGAAAGGGCAAAAAACTGTCTTGAGTTATCCGTGCGCGTTTAAATAGAAACAGTTTGTATAATAGTTACAAAATACGATTAGTTTTCATTTTATGTATGTTTTAAAAATACAGTAAAAGCAGTTTTTACGTAATAATAGAAAATATATTGCACTTAAGCAGTTTTGATACAGGATCTAGGACTTAAGTAGTTTTGAATTAGTTTCATTAAGTCAGTAATTATGGTTTCTATGTGAAAGTGAAATTATTGCTATATTTTAAAGTTCTCTAAGAAACTACCCAGTATACAATAAAACTAACCTTTCAACCTTAAATTTCCATTCCCAATATGCTCACAGCTTTTCAAACTAGGCGAAATAGAGTCCATTGGACTGCACAGCAACGTCATTCCATGGGGTCTTCTTCTTCTTCTTCTTCTTCTTCTTCTTCTTCTTCTTCTTCTTCTACTTCAGATACATTTTGTCGAGCTATGTCTTCGCCACATAGTAGCAAGTCTCGGTAGAAGCCTAGATCCTCTCTGTTGTGCCACTCAGGGCCGAAATGCTTTGACAAAAGCTGTTTCACATCAGTCACTTACATATATATAAATATATAAAAGTGTACCCGTTCCTACGCCACTTTAACATGTTTTCTTGGCGTTGATTACAGTAGCAGTGTTTAGCTATGGACAAGTTCATTGTTAAACGTAAACGCCTGGAGAGTGAAAGTGAGCAGTCGGCTCCTACTCCCGAACCGTCGAATTCAACATAAAGAAGACAAACGAAAGAAAAGAACATACCAGGACAGTTACGTAGTGTATGGATTTACGTGGAATAAGAACGAGGAAAACCCTATCCCTGTGTGTTTAGTTTGTGGCGAAACACGAGGCCATGGTTCCTAGCAAACTGAAGTGGCATCTCACAATTAAGCATCCTAGTGGGTCTGGGAAGAGTGTGATGTATTTTTCACGTGTACTAGAAGGGGAGAAAAAAAAACAGCTGTGCGAATGGTAAATAGAATGACCATAAGTGATACTGCTCTTGAAGCCTCGTTTAAAGTAGCAGAACTGATAGGAAAAAAAATCACACACACACCTCATACTCTTGGAGAGGAAATCATAGGTCCTGCATGGAAAATTATAGTTTCAACAATACTTGGTGAAGGAGCAGTAATCAAATTTCGAAATTTCCTCTTTCCAACAACACAATCAGTCGCAGGATATCTGAAATGTTTGCAATATCAACGAACAAGTCGTGGGGAAAATAAAAACTGATAGAGCATTTGCTTTGCAAGTAGATGAGAGTATCGATAGTGGTGACAAACTGCAACTCCTTGGTTTTACCAGATATATTGATGATAAAGATATTAATGAGGCGTTTCTGTTCTGTAGACCGCTGGAGACTACAACCTCAGGACATGATATTTTTGTTTCTATTAATTCCTTTCTCAATGACCAAGATCTTTCATGGAAAGACTGGTTGGTTAGTTCTTAAGTTTAGGGGCTGCGACAACGCGGTCATGTAGCCCCGTGTACTTTGGTGTGTGTAGAATCTGTCTGATAACCGGTGTTAATTGTGATGACTGTATTAGTGCGTGTTATCTGTTTTTAATTCAAGTAAGGACTGCAGTCTTTTGAATTTTTCAAATAGTTCCGACTTTTGCTGCCAAACGCCACCGTCAATGACTACTAGTTCAGAACTTAGCTACCAGACGCCACCGCAGTCGGCTCTTGACGACGAACGTAGGAACCTAAGAACGCTAGTCAAATGTTTAACCTATATATAATTTAGCTTCACACAGGTGTAATTAGTGGAAGGTTCTTTAACATGCCATAAATCTATGACATGGGACCGCCGGATCTACTTCCCCTCCGAAGGAAGGCATACTGAGGGATTTTTAACTCTCTTAAAAATCCGACGACTTCGGCCGGCATGGAAAGACTGTTGTGGTATATGTACAGATGGTGCACAATCTATGTGTGGGAAATTTGAAGGTTTTTACTGCAAGAGCTCAAGATTTTGCTGCAGTGTTTAACGAAGTTGTGAAAATGGTGAACTACATCAAGTCTCGACCTTTAATGTGCAGGATTTTTAAACAGTTATGTCTCGCAACGGATGCACCTCATACCTCTTTGTTACTTCATACAGAGTAAGGTAGTTGTCGCGGGGTCGTGTATTGAAGCAGTTTCTTGAACTTAGAGAACAGGTGAAAACTCCTTTTAAAGATGAAAATCAAGATACATTTTATGAGCTGTTACTAACTGATTCTTTGTGCTTGGAACTGTCGTATCTGGCAGATATTTTTCATAAACTGAATTAACTGAATGTTTCAATGCAGGGTAGACAGGAAACAATAATTTCCTCAACCAATAAAATGAAAGATTTTAAAAGAAAACTTAGTTTTTGGACGTCTGCAGTTCATAAAGGAGATCTTTCAAACTTTCTTCATCTGGCAGTAGATAACGATCTGGGTAAGCTGAAAGACCGCATTTGTGATCACTTATCAAGATTACAAGAAGCAATAGATACATACTTTCCATCTATTTCCACTATGAATGTCAACTGGGTTGTCTCACCATTTGATTTCATAGATAGTGCGAGGAAATAGATTTCACTGGTTGCGAACGAGATGAATTTATTCATCTTTGTGCCGATTCCACACTCAAAAAAAAAGTCCACCAAGAGTGAGGCGTCGGTGGCTACTTTTGGGCTTCAGCGGAGAGAGTAGTATCCTAACCTAATGAAGAAAGCAATTAACACACTTTCGCCCTTTCCAAAATCCTATCTATGCGAGCAAGCCTTCTCTGCTCTGGTGACAATAACATCCAAAGCAAGAAATAGACTGAATAACCTTGAGGATGATTTGCGTGTTTCATTGTCAACTGCAAGGCCCGATATCACGTACCTGTGCTCTAAGCATCAATCACAAGTTTCATATTAACGATTTATCGAACAAAATTTTGATGTATTTTTACTCACTGACTGTAGTAAAGTAGACTGTATTATGTTATGGTGTACGTTACTTATTATAAAATATTTCAATAAATTTACATATGAAACATAATTTTTTTTTTATTCAAGGAAGGGTGCCCCTAGTGTTTAATGTTATTCCCAAGGGTGCCGTGAACTTCAAAAGGTTGGTAAACTCTGCTCTAGTCTGTGGTCGTGTGGACTGGCATGATGAGTCAGGGCGGGAGGGAGGCGGAAGCTGCGATAGCAAAGGTGTTGAAGGAGAGGATAAGGCAGGTGCCCGAGCGCGCTCTTGCCCAAGACCTTGTCTTACCGCTGTGTGTGTGCGCGCGTGTGTGTATGTGTGTGTGACTGATTCAACCTGCGTTTTGTAGAGTCTGAAAGGTACAATCACCACGGGTATATCGCTGAACCAAATTTCTTTATCGAACTTTTCTACTGCTCAGAATAAGAGCCACATCAAATTAATAAAACTTTGAAGTTAATATAACAATTTTTTCTCACTAAAAATGGTATTCAAATCTGAAGAGGTTAATACAAAATTTGAATTTCGTAATAAGAATTGTTCCTATTGCAGGTACTACTACAGGGGTTGTTGTACATAAATTTCGGTGTCTTCCGATTATTAGTTTCGTCGTGGAGATTGTACCTTTAACGCTCAAAATAGCCACTTTGAAGCCATGTCCTCAGCAAACGAGCCGTCGTTATTTTCTTCAAAACGCATATAATATCTCACAAAGACCTATATTAGAGATTAAGAGTAAAAATAAAAATAAAAATAAAATTTCAATTTTTGACCGCACAGCCTTAAGAGAATATTGTAGAAATCTTCTACGTCTATGAATGATTCAGGGACAATTAAACTGTCTGTGTATAATATAGGCTAACAAAGGAAAAAAAAACCTGATCAGTTGTTTTAGTGCTGTTTAATTAAAAGAGGCTTGGACACCGTGATAACTTGTGTTATTGTGGTGTCTGTAGTAGTGTGTGTTTGTAATATATGTAAGGATTGGAACCATGAGACCGTGGTCTTAAGTTAGGCACCATCCCAGCATTTGTCTAAAATAGAAGTGGATAACCACGGGAAATCACTTCCAGGATGGTTCTTGTCAGCTTTGCCTCACGATGTTGAGTGTACTCCGTTCAAGCCCTCAGACAAGAATTAAATCTCTTGGTAGAGCAGGAAATCGAGCCCGGACCTCAGTGGTGACAATCAAGTACGCTAGCCACTGCGCCATGAGGCAGACAATGATATTCCCTACATTTCTAGTTTAATTTTAACATTTAATTATTTATTTTATTTATTTTATCTTTTTATTTTTGTACTTTTTTATTTATTTATTTTTTATTTTTATTTTATTTTATTTTTATTTTATTTTTATTTTTTATTTTTATTTTTATTTTTATTTTATTTTATTATTTTTTATTTATTTATTTATTTATATTTATATTATGACCTGACTCAATGGTTCTGCGCTGCGCCTTAGCAAGCGTAGCTTCCTCTGAGTCTCGAAATTCATTTCTATGATTCTAACATATCTAAAGTTAAGTTCCGAGGATGGTATCGCTCATCGATATCAAGGTTATCTTGTAGTTATCCATTAAGTCGCTCCGCAGGACCTTTTAATCTACGACTTGAAAATGAATCGTGGTCGGGTGGACCTTCGTGGAAGTAGGAGGCTCATGTTCGAGCCTCGACTACTGTCTCATTTTCATGTCTTATTGAACAGTTACAGCCGTTCTAATAGGAGCTTCTCTACGGCCATTTCATTCTATGGAGTAGTTCTTCCGAGTAAGTTCCTAGGCTATAGGCTAATGCCTCGCTTGTGGCTTCAAGTAAAAACTCATCTGCAAAGTGTGTTGTTAATTCTTTTAAGGGTTTAGCGACATCGTAGTCATGTATCCCTGTGTACTTGGGTGTGTGTGTAGAATTTGTCCGATGACCCTTATCACTGTGATGTCTGTACTAGTAGGTGTACTTGTAACATTGACGTATGATTTGGGTAGGAAGCGGCCGTGGCCTTACGTTAGATACCATTCCGGGTATGAATGGGAAACCACGGAAAAAGCACTTCCAGGATGGCTGAGGTAATAATCGAACCCACCTCTTCTCAGTTTTGCTCATGGGGCTGAGTGTACCCTGTTCCAGCCCTCAGACCAAAAGAAGGCAAGAAGGAGCTGTGGTCCTAGGTGACTCATTCGCCCAGAAGAAGAAAAATAGGGCGATTGTTAGTTCGTAAATTGTGCATTCCTCCGGATGGACTAACTGGATTTATATTCGTCCAATTCTGTTCTAAATGAAGGGTCAATAACAAACCTTATCGATACATAGTGAACGGTAAGAACATCAATCCTTCCAGTGGTCTGAAATTGTTTATTTTAGTCAACTAGATGTTTTTCTGTTTAGTTTCTAAAATCCACATAGTCGAACCTCCATAACTCGAACCTCCATTACTCGAATTTTCAATATCTCGAAGTAATTTCTACTTCCCGGCCATTTGTCCTATTCTTGACGTGTATTTATTTCTCTATTACTCGAAATTCGATTATACGAATTTCTCGATTTTTCGAAGCAAACTTTTCCTCCCTAGAAGCAAAAATTGTTCTCTAACTCGAATTTTGTTCCTAAGCGTTTATATTGCGGCTTATCTGTCCACTCCTGCTCTGACTGCCCACCCCTGCTCTGTTCATTAACCTTAGCTGGTGTGAGAATTCCCAGTGCTGATAAGATTCCACGGGCCATCCCCGCGCATTGCGTCAGCACCAGGAAAACTTGCAGCTTGTACAGTATCTGGCTGTTCAGTGTACGCTTACAGCCCTGTAGATGCAATCATGGAGAAACGTAAAGTGAAATGCCTGAGCCTGAGTGAAAAAGTTCGAGTGATAAGTGAAGTGGAGAAAGGTCAGAAAAAGAAGAAGGATATTGCAGCTGAGTATGGAATTCCTCCCAGCACATTATCTACAATACTGAAAGATAAAGACAAGATTCGTCTGGCTGTGGATGAAACACGATTTGCACCACAGCGGAAGAGGCTTAAGACTTCAACATTCCCGGAGCTGGAACAAGCAATGATTCAATGGGTGACCCGTGTGAGAGACAAAAACATTCCAATAACCGGTAGCTTAGTTCGTGAACAAGCAGAAAAATTTGCTAAAGACTTCGGTTATGAATCTTTTCAGGCCAGCAGTGGGTGGCTGGAAAAGTTTAAACTTCGGAATGGAATAGTGCAGATGGTAATGTCAGGTGAAAGTGCTGCTGTCAGTGAAGTGGACTGTGAACATTACAAAAAAAAAAACGTGTTACCAGCCCTGTTACAGGAGTACAGTTCTAATGACGTGTTTAATGCTGACGAGACTGCTTTATTCTACAAATGCCTGCCTGGAAAGACACTGGCCTTTAAGGGTGAAAAGTGTTTTGGTGGTAAAAGAAGTAAAGAAAGGGTTACGGTAATGCTGGGAGCTAATATGACGGGAACAGAAAAACTAAAACTTTTAGTGATCGGAAAATCGGCGAAGCCTCGCTGTTTTTCGGGTGTTAAGTCTTTACCGGTCCTGTACCAAAGCAACCGGAAGTCATGGATGACAAGCTCCATTTACGAATCTTGGCTGCATGGTATTGACAAGAAGTTTCAACATGAACGGAGGAAAGTTCTACTTTTTGTAGACAACTGCCCAGCTCACCCCCAAGGTGCTCACTTAGGAGCTGAGAGCAGTGCGTGTGGTCTTCTTGCCACCGAACTTAACATCCAAACTACAGCCAATGGACCAAGGGGTGATTAAAAACTTGAAACATTACTATAGGGAGAGGGCTGTTCAGAGAATTCTGAGAGCAATTGACTCCGAGGAGTCATTAACAGACATCAATCTACTAGAGTCGATAACAATGCTAAGTAAATCGTGGGCTGATGTGAAACAGGAAACAATTGCTAAGTGCTTTCGCAAAGCAGGATTTTCGAAAGATTACTCGCAAGCTGCAGAAGACGAAGAGGACGAAGTCATTTCTGTTCCTGAGGAATGGGCGGAATATCAGCAGCTTGTTAATTGCGAAGCTGATTTTGAGAGTTACATAAATGTGAACTGTGATGTTATAGTGGCGGAACAACCTACGGGTATCATCAACACTGCTGCCGAGCAAGAAGAACTGAAAGAAGACGACGATGGTGATTCCCAACAAGAAGAGTTGGAGCTGCCCTCTCCCGCACCGTCAGCAGATCAGGCGTTAAGTGCAGTGGCTGTTCTTCGATCGTACATACAGAGTCAGCTGTATGTAAATGACAATGTTTTCACAGCAATAAATGTTGTTGAAAACTATGTTGAGGAAAAGAAGCGTAACAGTAAAAAACAAAAGAAACTAACGGATTTCTTCCCAAGGTGCTAACGGAGGTACTGTATGTTCCTTTTTTTATCACTGTACGTACGTATTCTGTCTGCTACTGTAAGCTATACGGTATACCTAGGTACAATTGTTATACTGTAATTGAAGTTATGCCATAAAGTACTGTATGAGTTTCTTGTTGTTAAATGCTGTCAGATATCGTTGCACTGTATTCCGTAATGGTTCATAGACAAATGTGATTAAATAACGCGCTAAAGATGCCTAAAATCGGTATTTCTCTATTTCTCGAAATTTCGATAACTCGAAATAAAAATTTTCTCCCGAGGTGATTCGAGATATCGAGGTTCGACTGTATCTAGTTATGCATCTAATTTGCATTATCAAATGTCCGCGATTATGGGCGGCTATATCATTGATATTGTAGAGCGCGAGATGACGTTGATAGAGACAGAAGCCACTTTAGGAATGTGGATAGCTGAGGAACGTTCCCGATATATACTGCATTCCGGCGGTTTGTTGTCGGGGCGGGCTATCGGAAAACAGATAATGGAACTAAAACCACTCCACAGCTCATCAAACGGTACAACATAAAGGAGGAATCTGAGGTAAGTGTGACGAGATTAAAGTACTGTGCTTGTTTATGGAATAGCTGCATAACTAGCCAACTGACGACCACTGGTGGTTAGACCATGGTATAGGCTATAATTCCTGGGAGAGATCAGTAAAGAACTCTTGGTCTGTAGACGTGCTAAGTGTGTTGAAATGAAGCAAGATGTCCCGTTAAGAGCCAAACAGCCTACCTTCCTCGTCTGCAAGGAGTCAATCAACTTTGGACCTCCATCATACTCTAGCAATTGGCCGTTCGTACTATGCGAAAATTAATGTCGTTTCATAATGTGCAATGTAAACTCATGATAATGTTGCGTAAACTTTCTCGACCAATTGTATCCTTAATATAGATTTGGGGGTATTGGATCGAGTAGTATTTTAAAAGCCGACGTTTCGAGACAACTGATTGTCTCTTTATCAAGGTTTGTCAAGAAAGAAAGAAAGAAAGAAAGAAAGAAAGGAAGAAAGATAGAAAGAAAGAAAGAAAGAAAGAAGGATGGAAGGAAGGAAGAAATAAAGGAAGGAAGGAAGGAAGGAAGGAAGAAAGGAAGGAAGAAAGAAAGAAGGAAAGAAAGAAAGAAAGGAAGATAGAAAGAAGGAAAGAAAGAAAGAAAGAAAGAAAGAAAGAAAGAAAGAAAGAAGGAATGTAAGAAGGAAGAAAGAAAGAAAGAAAGAAAGAAAGAAAGAAAGAAAGAAAGAAAGGAAGGAAGAAAGGAAGGAAGAAAGAAAGAAAGGAAGGAAGGAAGAAAGAAAGAAAGAAAGAAAGAAAGAAAGAAAGAAGGATGGAAGGAAGAAAGAAAGGAACGAAGGAAGAAAGGAAGAAAGAAAGAAAGAAAGAAAGAAGGAAGGAAGGGAGGAAAGAAAGGAAGATAGAAAGAAGGAAAGAAGGAAGAAAGAAAGAAAGAAAGAAAGAAAGAAAGAAAGAAAGAAAGAAAGAAAGAAAGGAAGAAAGGAAGAAAGGAAGGAAGAATGAAAGAAAGAAAGATAGAAAGAAAGAAAGAAAGGAAGAAGGAAGGAAGGAAGAAAGAAAGAAAGAAAGGAAGGAAGAAAGGAAGAAAGAAAGAAAGAAAGAAAGAAAGAAAGAAAGGAAGGAAGAAAGGAAGATAGAAAGAAAGAAAGGAAGAAAGGAAGAAAAGAAGGAAAGAAAGAAAGGAAGATAGAAAGAAGGAAAGAAAGAAAGAAAGAAAGAAGGAAGAAAGAAAGAAAGAAAGAAAGGAAGGGAGAAAGAAAGAAAGAAAGAAAGAAAGAAAGAAAGAAAGAACGAAAGAAGGAAAGAAAGAAAGAAAGAAAGAATAAAAGAAAGAAGGAAGGAAGAAAGGAAGAATGGAAGGAAGGAAGGAAGAAAGAAAGAAAGAAAGAAAGAAAGAAAGAAAGGAAGGAAGGAAGAAAGGAAGAAAGAAAGAAAGAAAGAAAGAAAAGAAGGAAGGAAGGAAGAAAGAAAGGATGGAAGGAAGAAAGGAAGAAAGAAAGTAAGAAGGAAAGAAGGATGGAAGGAAGGAAGGATGAAAGAAAGAAAGGAAGGGAGGAAGAAAGGAAGAAAGGAAGAAGGAAAAAAAGAAAGAAAGAAAGAAAGAAAGAATGAAGGCAAGAAAGAAAGAAAGAAAGAAAGAAAGAAGGAAGGAAAGAAAGAAAGGAAGATAGAAAGAAGGAAAGAAAGAAAGAAAGAAAGAAGGAAGGAAGAAAGAAAGAAAGAAAGAAAGAAAGAAAGGAAGGAAGAAAGGAGGAAAGGAAGAAAGGAAGAAAGGAAGGAAGAATGAAAGAAAGAAAGAAAGAAAGAAAGAAAGAAAGGAAGGAAGAAGGAAGGAAGAAAGAATGAAAGAAAGAAAGAAAGAAAGAAAGGAAGAAAGGAAGAAAGAAAGAAAGAAAGAAAGAAAGGAAAGAAGGAAGAAAGGAAGAAAGAAAGAAAGAAAGAAAGAATGAAAGAAAGAAAGAAAGAAGGAAGGAAAAAAGAAAGGAAGATAGAAAGAAGGAAATAAAGGAAGAAAGAAAGAAAGAAGGAAGGAAGAAAGGAAGAATGGAAGGAAGGAAGAAAGAAAGAAAGAAAGAAAGGAAGAATGGAAGAAAGAAAGAAAGAAAGAAAGAAAGAAAGAAAGAAAGAAAGAAAGGAAGAAAGAAAGAAAGAAAGAAAGAAAGAAAGAAAGAAAGAAAGGAAGAAAGAAAGAAAGAAAGAAAGAAAGAAGGATGGAAGGAAGAAATAAAGAAAGGAAGGAAGAAAGGAAGAAAGGAAGGAAGAATAAACAATGGGATATAGGAGCCTCCATAGATAAATGGTATAAGATAGGAAGCCATGTCGAAACAAATAGTAACTCCGTGACCTCCTGAGACCAATAGGATGTTAGTAATGAAACTATAGAGGGCAGCCATGATTTACTCAAGGGATAAACCATCACCTCTGTTAATGTTGTGTGGTTGTTCACTTATTTCAATCGCTTCCCGAATCTTACGAGTTGTGGAATGTTTCTCCATACAAATGACAGAAGTTTCATAAAAAAGAATTCGATGTTCATTCTGTATGTCATGTTCAGCCAGCGCAGACTTCTCTGGTTGGCAAAGACGTAAATTCCTACGATGTATGATGTTCATTGACCCCTGTAGGTTGTTTTTTTTTTTTCGTTTTTTTTTTCGTGTGGTCTCCTCAGAGACCTAGTGCAGGTCTTTCTATTCGAAGCCCGTGGGCGACCTGCGCGTCGGGATGAGAGATGGAATTGATTAAGGTGAATGAAATGGGAGAAGGATGTGGAAGGAAGCGGCCGTGGCCTGTCAGAAGGTGCCGTCCAGCATTTGCCTGGTGTTGAAAATGGGAAACCACACCCCTGTTGTGATTCTCCTACATGTGTGTCCAATATACGTAACCACAGGAACATGGAATATTATATACTCCAGCACAGTTAAGACCAACTGAATCATTGATGAAGATAGGAAAACACTGGCAATTATAAACAAAAAATATGATACATAACAATTAATTACACAATTAATATTAATACTTCTAATAATTAAGAAAAATACACAATAAACATTATAGTAATAATAATACAGTACTGTTACAAACATCCCTAGCGCAGTCATACCTCCTACCGTCCCAAGTGAATCATTCGGGGCCGAGGTTAGGCTCGAAGCAACCATGTTTGTAGTAATGAAGATCAAATGGTAAGGTTGCACTGCCACATTGTTAATAGGGGCAGATTACCTCGTAGTTACGTCCCTTAAAACAACAATAACTAACTAACGCATTGTTAATAACTCATTTAGCTTTCCTTGTTAGTAACATGATATGAAACCTGGGGAACTCCTTGTTCCTATTTCCCCTTCCTGCGGGCGCTACAATGAGGCTGCTATCAGATAGTACATGTTAATTATTAATACTGGTCGCGTGATAAGGAGAAGTTGTGTTAATGAGTTCTTCTCTGTGCGCGCCACTCAGTGCCGTGATTATAAATACCAGCTTGTTCTGAGTAAGGCACGTAAAATATATTTCTATTGTGAGTGTGGAGGACACGGCTCCGCATTTTCTTTAACTTCCGAACCATCTCGTGCTGTTAGCAAGACGATTGGCTAATTCTCTTAAGGTGGCACATTGAGAAATGAGCGATCAATGGAAGAGGTCTCCAATATGACGGCCTTCTGTATGGTGATATGTAGACCAGGATGTATTCCCAAAATTTCCAGATTGCGAGCCAATGATTTGGGGATGATGCCGGTAGAAGAAATGATTATGGGCAGAACCACTACACTTTCCTGTCTCCACATTTGCCGTATTTCCTCAGCTAAGGGCAGATATTTGGTGATCTTATCATAGCAGGTTTGTTGCAGATAATGGGAATTGGGCACTGCAATATCAATGAGGAAGGTTCTCTTCTGCACCTTGTCCACAAGAACGATAACTGGCCGGTTTGCTGGTATGGTTTTATCAGTAATAACTGATCGGTCCCATTATTATTATTATTATTATTCTTTTCTTCTTTCTTCGTTTTGCCCACTTAGGGAGCGCGCTTGAACTTGTTGACTCGGGTTGATGGAGCTTTCCTCTTCTTCTCCTCCCAAAATCTCCTCATGAACTCGCTATGCCCCTTCTTACGTTCCTCCGTCCATTTTTTTCCAGTGGTCTTTTTAGCTTTTTCGGCGAAAGAGTGATTTGTAACTCGGGTTCCAAAAGTCTTGCGATTCATGATGCTATCTTCTGTAATGTTTATTTCCTTTAAGTCCTGTTTGATTTCTTCCAACCAACTGATTTTGACCTTCTTTGAATTAATTATATCAAGCAGTTTTTTTGCATATCTGGTGTTGTCCATTCGGCAGATGTGACCATAAAATTTCAATCGTCTCTTACGCACGGTATCAGTGAACTTATTGATTACTGTGTACAAGTCTGTGGTTTTCCTTTTAATCCATATACCATTAACATAAACGGGGCCATATATTTTCCTGAGAATTTTACGTTCCTGGATTTCGATTTCACCAATTTGAGAGTGGCCTCCTAGAGATATAGTTTCGGAGGCGTACAATGCTTCCGGAAGAACAACTGTCTGGTAGTGCCGTAGTTTTGCATTTCGTGACATCACTCTTTTATTATAGTGATTCCATGTTATTCGGTATGCTTTCTGAAGTTTGGTAGCTCTTTCTAAATTAGCTTTCCTGTCCAATCCAGACGGTACAATAATTTCTCCTAAATATTTGAAGGAAGGTACGTGTCTAATTATTCCATAGTTGGTCTGTAGTGGAGATCTCGGGATATTCTGGTCTCCATTTACTATGAAATGCGTCTTCTCATACGATATTTGGAGTCCTGTCTTTGATGCTAACTCATGTAACTTCTCTATGGCATACTTGGTTTCTTCACTAGTCTTGGTAAAGATAGCTAGATCATCAGCAAAAGCTAGGCATTTTACTTTTATTTTCTGTTCCAGAGTACCAATGCTTATGCCTTTGATGTTGTTTTCCCACTCCCTGATGACTTTGTCTAACACTAAGTTAAAAAGCAGTGGGGAGAGGCCGTCACCTTGTCGAACTCCGGTATGTACTTCGAAAGGCTCGGATAGTTCACCTAGGAACTTCACTTGAGATGTTGTGTCAGTGAGAGTCTGGCGGATTAAGTCCCTGGTTTTCCTGTCAACTCTGAGCTCTTCTAGGGTGTTCAGAACAGTTTGTCTGTCAATAGAATCATACGCCTTCTTAAAATCCACGAAGGTGACAAACGTGTTGGTACTGCGGCGTATTCTTAATATCGTCTTTAGGCTCCAAATCTGCTCCGAACACGATCTACCTTTCCTAAAGCCTGCCTGGTATTCACCAATCAAATGATCAGTTTGTTGTTCTACTCTGTTTATTATTATTATTATTATTATTATTATTATTATTGATGTGTAACATCTTTCCACTCGGTTGCTGGATATTTTTGTGGGAGTGATTTTGAAAAATGGGACGGAAGTGGATCGGAACGATCGAGATGGCACCAGCTGGCAGTGGTGGATCGAACGGAAGTGTAAGACGCACTGCCAACTCGATCGATCGATACAGCTGGCAGTGGTAAGAGAAACAATGATCGCGCGGTGTCGGAAATTGATACCATGACGTACTCTCGGCCATGTGGAATGTATATGAGATACTGAACGGTAAACGCTCATGCGAACTCTGGTGTCAAGTGATTGAAACAAAGCACATGGTACATGTTCGAAGTCTTCGTATCAGTATTTAAATGGTAAAATGCCTTAATATCAAACATTGTAAATAGTCGGCAATGCCGGTATTATGTTTCTGCACAATGGCTATTCAAATATTAACCCACATAACGGTAATGTAGTCATCAATATAATATAATTGCTGTGGTTATACGAGAATTGAGCAAGCCTTCATGAACTATTGCTGAATACATTCTCTTTACTCACAAGAGGGCCTATTCATAAGGCATTTTAAACTCAATTTCACGCAAGAACATTATTGAAACAAGCAAAATATAAATGAAACTTAATTCCGTAAAGCAGTATTATTGGAACGTGGCAATAAGTTACCAAAGGTGCACAATATTTGCGTAGTCGAAATAGCCGTGGGGTTAGCGCCTATGACTGTGAAGCTAGAGATCTCGGGTTCGAATCCTGGACGGGGTAGATATTTTTGCTACCAGATTATCATTTTAAACGATATTTATCATATCAATATGACTTATTTTTACAGAATCCATATGAAATACGTGTTGGTCTGTGAATCAAGAGGTCCTGTTTATAAGGAATTTAAGGATATGAGCGGTGTCGCGTCTATTAATCTAGTTGATCCATATCGTATTCTTTATTTAGGCTAGTGCTGGTGGAAGCTACAATTCATCTAATAAAATGAGTTCCGTATTATAAACTACAATATCTGTAAAACACTCCCTTTTACAATACATTAATATTTGTGCCAATAATAGTATAAAATACCGGTGTATCAACAATTTCACGTGAGGTTTCTTCTATGTCAGATGGTACACATCATATGCGACTACTGTAAGGCTCGTATTTTTAATTATTATTATTTTATCCCGGTGAGTGCATTAAACAAGTTTATGTGAATCTTTTCAATAATTGCATCCCTGAGCAGCATTGTACTTTGACTATTGTTATTTTTAACGAACAGAAATATTTTGTGCAATTATTGCTGTATACTCAATTCCTTCATCATGTGTGGTCATCTACAGTATACCATGGGTTCTCAAAGTGGGGGGGGGCGCCCCCCCCCTTAGGGGGCGCAGAGAGTGATAAAGGGGGGCGTAGGCTTTGATTGAAATATTTATATTTCATATTCTGTAACAAGTACTACTATCCTCATATCATAGCCAGGTAGCTTCCAAGACCATTCAAGAATAATAAACTCGTATCTTTGCTGTCTTATTTCACAAGAACTGACCAGTAGATCCTGCCAGCAGGAATTCTGACAAAAGGTGGCGAGTAACATTTCCCACACAGCTCCCTTTCACTCGCCACCCGCAGTGACATCTCCTTACCAAACACTTAACGACAATAAGCCGCTTGACAATGTGACCGCCACTTCCTTTCAAGAATAGATTCCATGAATGGATTCTTCTATTTCTGCCGTTGCCGATTCAAATTCAGCTAGGCCTTTCCAGTCAGTTCAAAGACAGTGAGTGAACAGGTGAATTATAGTGCGTGGTTAGCCAACTTTACAATAAACTGATACGAGTGACGCCATTACCCGTGGATAAGTGGCTTATTATAAGTGGTAAAAAGAGACCCCATGAAAGTGATAGTGCTTGCCCTCCTTCGGAAAAAGACCAAGGTTCGAATTTAAACAAAGTCCATTGTTCTTCCGCGTCTACTTCTGCTCCCATCCGGATTATTATTTCTACACACAAAGTGAAAGTGCGTAAATATCAAGACGATTATCAGACATTAGGCTTTACCATCATTCTTTCGAATAATAATCAGGAACATCCTCAATGCGTTCTTTGTTTGGAGATTTTAGCAAACGACAGTTTGAAGCCTGTGAAACTTAAGAGACACTTGCAGACTAAACATCCAGACTGTGTAAGTAAACCTTTAGCATTTTTAAGCGCCACGAGCAACAACTAAAAGGAAATGTTAGATTCCTAGAAAAGCACGCAACGGTTCCTCATAAAGCGCTAAGAGCATCCTTGGAGGTATCCTATTTAATTGCAAAATCCAAATCACCACATATTATTGGTGAGAAATTACTTCTTCCTGCAGCCGTGAAAATGTGCGCGATCATGCATGGAGAAAAGTTCGGCGAGTATTTGAAGTCGATACCGCTCTCAAATGATACAGTAACTCGTCGTATTGATGTAATAGCCTCTGACATAAAAAATCAATTGCTACCACGTCTTCATGATAGCCCAAGATTTGCCCTGCAACTTGATGGCAGTACTGATATCGTAAACAGTGCCCAGCTTCTTGTTTTTGTACTCTACTGTCATGAAAATGAAATGCACGAGCATTTTCTATTTTGTAAAGCTCTGGAAGAGCGAACTACAGGCGAAGATATTTTTTCTCTCGTGAATTCCTTTTTTATTGACAACAATCTCTCATGGACAAATTGTGTTGGTATATGTACTGATGGGCCGGCCCGTGGTGATGGGGTAGCGTACCTGCCTCTCACCCAGTAGCCCCGGGTTCGATTCCCGCTCCGTCAGGGATTTTAAAAACTGACGTGAGGGCTGGAACGGGGTGCACTCAGCCTCGTGAGGACAATTGAGTAGCTGTCTGACAGTGAGGCAGCGCCCCGATCACGAAAACCTAGATTAACGGCCGAGGGGACCCGATGCGCTGATCACGCGTCACCCCAATATCTGCAGGCTAAATGGCTGGGCAGCGGTCGCTTGGTAGGCCTAGGCCCTTCATGGGCTGTAGTGCCAGGGATTATTATATATGTACTGATGGGGCGTCGGCATTTACTGGAACTAAAAAGGGTTAGTAAACGAAAAAACTTTTCAAAGTTATTTCGCACACAATGGAGCAAGCGCCATCGATCAAGTGTTCTACAGGGGAAAAGCGATTCGCATAGTGAAACAAGAAGGATTATGGGCATCAGGTGCTTCTCCAATCCGAAAACACATCCCCGTGCATACTGAGATAGAAATAGCGTCACAGACTGCATCAGCACAACGATTTCCAGAGCAACTCCCTTCTAGGAACCTAGATCAGACAAAACTGCAGGACATAACATGTATTGAAGAAGCAAAAGCCCTCATCGCTCAGGATCAATTAGATGACGCGGCGCAGTGTGTTAGCTTGTTGATCAGCAAAGCCTTCGTCTACAGAAGAAAGAGACATGCACAAAAATGGTTCGATAGTGAGTGCTACATTACTCGGAAAATTACACTACAATCGTTGTACAAAGCAAAGTGCACAAACGACGAAGTTGATTTGGAGGATTACACTACGAGGAGGAAAGAGTATAAACTACTACTTCAGACTAAAAGAACCGAGCACATTGAAGCCGAATCTAGGGAATCAGCGGAACTAGCGAGATCAGATCCCTACTTAGCTCTAAGAAAGAGGCAAGCTCCTAAGGCAAGAGAGATACCAATAGAGACATGGGCGGAACATTTCTCTGGGATCCTCAACAAGAATGGAACATTGGAAGATCACCAAGTCTCTGCTACAAATTGCATAGCTGATGATTTCCTCCAAATAACCACCGATGAAATACAAACTAATATCACGTCATCTAAGAAGGGTAAGGCGGCAGGACCTGACAAGATATTCATAGAACACATAAAAGAGACACAAGATCTGCTTCTGCCCATCTGGACAGACCTATTTAATAAGTGCTTGTATACAGGAGTCATTCCTGTAAGCTGGAGAATGGCCCAAATGACAATTCTCTACAAGGGGAAAGGAAACACTGAAGATTCCAACTCTTACAGAGGAATAGTACTAGAGCCCACGATATTCAAGATTTTCTCTAAAATTTTAACAAAAAGACTAGCCAAGGAGGTGAATATGTACATACCAGATTGCCAATTCGGCTTTCGAGAAAGACGGAGTACTCTACAAGCAGTGGCATTACTACAAGAAGAAGTGGAACAGGCTCTGAGGCATAAGAAAGGGAAATTTCACGTGGTCTTCATAGACTATCGTAAAGCTTTTGACTTGATAGACAGGAATATCCCCATAAATAAACCTAAAGGGATGCTAGGAAACTCTAAACCCCTAGCAGGAATAGTTGAGGTAATCCTAGCATACAAATATATAATTTTAAATGACAGTGTAGTTCTGTCTGAAAAGGTCCGTCAGACAAATGGCGTACTTCAGGGCGATCCTATGAGTCCCCTACTTTTTAACATCTTGACAGCTGACATTATTAACACCGTCCAAGACTATCCAACAGTGAAACTTATCATGTACGCCGATGACATGGCTCTAGGTTCACATTGCATAAGTGATCTGCATGCCGCTCTTCAGAAACTTGAATTATGGGCTGACGAAAACAGTTTGGTGATCAACAAAGAAAAAACAGTGCACATGACTTTTAGAAAAGGAGGCAAACTGGCGTTGGATGATCATTTAACTCTGCAAGGAGATATGCTAAGAGTAGTAAATAATTTCCGGTATTTAGGAATATATCTACAAACGACACTGTCTTCCTACAGGATACACACTCAGGAAAGGGCTTCAGCAGCTACGAAAGCCACTCTTCGAATTAAAAATATCCGACGACTTTCTTTGCCCACTGCAATGTTGGGTAGATTATTGGCTGAGGAATAACCTAACCACCAAGGGAAGATGATTGAGAAAAGGAGATGGGTTTCGGACTGGAGAAAAAAGGATGGAGAAATAGGAGGAGAGTCCCACAAAAGTTATAAATTTAACTTTAAATGCACTCAAAGGCGGTTGCCACTGCAAATCCGCTCTCAGATACCTAAAGTGGGTAAGGACCTGGTCGAAGCTAACGGGAAACGCAGCTAGGACTTGGGCGGTTTGCAAGAGAATAGCTTTAGCGTATTCCCTCTCAAGCATACATATGCCTACTATGGGGAAGGGTGATGGTCTAGCAAGACAGAGAGTAACAGACTTATTGTATGTCTGTTCAAAGGAATTCGTTTTGAACAAGTAATTCGAAGAATGCCAATAATTTGAATCGGTTTCGATATTTCCAGTTTTCAAAGTTGTAGAGTTCCTAAAAAGCGACCAAGTGCTTTCAAGAAGGATAGTGATAAAAGAATTATACCTTTGGGAATGATTTTGGTAAGTGTACCAATAGTTGCATTTGGAAATGGCTAAGCTTTTACCCAGCCAGGAGTCGACTAAAAGTTTAGGTAAAGAAAACCATTTATCTTTTGGAAAACCAACCATACGTTTTTTGGATAGGATCTCCACAAGCAAGAAGCTGGCTTAGCGAGCTGTACTTGCCTTACTGGCCAGTTATAATTAGCTATTAAAGCTAAGAGAGCCTTTACTAAGATAACCACTAAGAGTTCTTGCTCAAATGCAACAAGTGGTGAAAGCCCTATCAATAGATTTGATGGCATTAACGAGGGCATGAACCTAGGAAGAGTCAGGGAAGACAGGAACTTGCCTAACCGTTGTATTAGAGAAATGATGAGTCAAAACAGAAAGGTCGAATTTATTTAACAATGAAAAAGAGCCTAATAAATTTAACAAGCATATAGTTTCAATTTTTGTTAACAATTTGGGGTCGCAGACCTCCTAACATTTAAAGTTTGCTCCAGGCAATTAACAATTCTTTAGGTTTCAAACCTTTATATGTACTAAAATCTTCGTAAGATTTAAAAAAGACAAATGAAGTAATTAAAGTTAGACATTAAATCGAGTACAAGGTGTGTACTTTCAGAAATTTCCAAGTACCTATCTTAGAAAAAGTTACAACTTTGAAAATAACAAAAAAGAAAGCAGGTAGAATGAAAGAGAAGTCCTATAACTTCATATATTTACGTTGAATTACTTTTATAATAGTTATACAAAATAGGACAGGTCACTTACTGTGAAACATGAAGAGAAAGTCAAAAGGAAGGTTCTAGACTTCCTATGTTTAAGTAGGAATCACGAGACAAATGGGGCAAGTTTCCCTTTCGTGAGTCCCAGAAATAACTCACTCATGAGTTGAAAGAATTGTATTCCCTAATTAGAAGGGAGAAACAATGTAAGTTTGAAACGTGTACTCGACACGTATTTATGCAGAAGTTAATTAATGTTATATAAGAAAAAGGGGAGGGCACTTCTATAGAGTGACACCTCATTGAAAAAAGACTTAAAGTAACAACTTTATTATTATGGTTTGTTAGTAAAAGGTTTAGGAAATATCAATTGGGATTGAGGATAAATGTCCATGGCCTTATTTATGGTAATCGGACGATCGCGACGCGGTAGAAATGTTGAACAAGCACTAGTTTTCACTATAGTCTGTTAAATGGATGAAAAGTTCACTGTAGTAACACAAAAGTTTATGGCAAAAAAAAAGTTATTGCAATTGTGAAAAAACTGGTTGCACTAGGTAGGCGAGAGTCTATTGCTTGAGAAAGTTATAGATTGTCATTAAGTACGCCAGAGAAAATCCCAACGGAGGAAGAAAAGTTAGCTATTGAGCATTAAATAATAAGGAAGATCCTTTAGTTTGAGAAAGTATTCACACATGTGAGTGGAAAATACATGACGGCGTGACTGGTAGATTCTGGAAGGTTCCAGAGCAATTTTGACTGAAGAATAGGGCCAAAGTTATTCCAGCGGTGGAACGAGCAAAATATTTTATAGACAGTGGGTATTCATTGGTATCCCACGTTCTGAGAAGATTTCTCATTTAATTAGCTTAAGAAAAGCTACTTTCTATTAAGGTTGGCTTAGACAGACAAAAGCCCAACATGGTACATCCCGCGAAGGATGATTATTGCTCCAAAATATAGTAATCTCACACTGCCTATAAAATTATCCTTAAAAGCATGTAGATATTAAAACGATGAGAATGAGGTTAAAACCTGAAGTCTGTACTTATCATTGCTGCATAGCGATGGTGAAGTTCCCTTTGAAGGTTTACATTAGAGTTCCAACATGGCGTGGAATGAAGAAAATGCCTCTTGAGTACAGGAGGCTAGCTCTAGTTGAGCCTTGACTGACTAAGTCGAGTGTCGACGTGCAAGTGAGACCCACTCAGCGAAGCGCAGAGAGACCAGGAAAGGGGAAAAGAGAGGGGGTAGGAGACAAAAGGAAGACATATAAGCATCACCAACATACAAAAGTTAAATTCTCTTGAGGAAATGGTCTTCAAAGAGTTGATAGTAGGCGACGCTATCGCAGCCTGGTGGGTGAAAACGTAGACGAAGTTCTCTTGATCACGGAGATGATAGCTGGCGATGGTGACGAGATCTGGTGGCCAGATGGAAAAGGAAGTCCTCTTGTACAGGGAAGAATTGAGGAACTTCAGAGATTCGCTGCTAGATGACGCTAGGTGGGTCATGGAAGATATATATCTGGAACAGACTCAAAAATGACATAAGAGACATGACCACCAAAGAGAAACTAGAAGATCACTGTTGGTGTTTGATAAAAAGGAAGGAATGAACAAGAAAAGAGCATTAAAAATATACTCTATCATACCGTGTATTCCAAGAATACACCAAGCTGAGAGGGGTAAACACCAACAGAGAGCAGGATAAATAATTAAACATTTAAAGGTAATGGAGCAATTAAAGACAGTGGTCTTGTGATCTGACCGTTAGTGGTCAAGATTTTGGCCACCCTGACTCTCCCATCCCTTCCAAGATAACACTCGGTCACTCTACCAGAAATCCAGACCAGGGGAGGAGAATCATCCCTAACCAAAACCAAGTCCCCCACTTTAATGTCGGGACTGGAAAGAAACCACTTCTGTCTCCGTTGCAAGGAAGTTAAATATTTCAAGTTCCACCTCTTCCAGATAGAATTGCGGAGGGCTTCAAGTTTACGCCAAACAATAGGTAAATTAGAATCCCTGTAAGAATTGGAAAGGGGAGGAGGGGCAGAAAGAGAAGTGCCTATAAGGAAGTGACCAGGTGTGAGTGGAAGCAGGTCATCAGGGTCATTGGAAAGCGGAGTTAGAGGGCGAGAATTAACAACTCCTTCAATCAGAACGGACAGTGAATTAAATTCTTCATAAGTCAGAATGCGATTACCTAAAACCTTTCTTAAATGACGTTTAGTGAGCTTTACGCACGATTCCCACCTACCACCGTGATGAGGAGATTAGGGAGGTATAAAACGCCATTTGAAACCCTTTGAGTAGGAAAAGTTAGAAATTTGTTCCATGGCAGGATAGGATGTGAGAGCTTTTTTCCACAAGGAAGCTGCGCCTTGAAAAGTGGAAGCGTTATCAGAGAACATCTCCGAAGGAACACCACGCCTAGCAGTGAAGCGAGAGACAGCTGATAAAAAGTAAGAAGTAGAAGCATTCGTTACTAGTTCCAAGTGGATTGCGCCAGTAACCATGCAAACAAAGAGAGAGACATAGAGCTTACCGAACAATTTGCGTTTAGCTTCAGGGGAATTTCGTTGATAATGGAACGGACCCATATAGTCCACACCAGTTAGAGCAAATGGACGTATAGGAGAAGAGCGAAAGAAGGGCAGATCGCTCATTAATTGAGTATTGATTTTAGGTTTCGCTTTGAAGCAAGGAATGCACTTGTGAATTACAGAGGATACTTCGTGAATTCCATTTATAATCCAGTGCTTTTCCCTTAAGAGGCAAAGCAGAGTGCGTGTACCAACATGCAGATTGCGATAATGAAAGTCACGTATAATTAAGGAAGTTACGTGATGTTTAGAAGGCAAAATAACGGGATGCTTTTTGTCCTCAGAGAGCAAAGATTGCGAAAGCCTACCACCTACCCTGAGTAACCCATTGTCATCAAGGAACGGGGCTAAAGCGCAAAGACGACTGGATTTGGGAAGATCCCTTTTAGAAGAAAGTAAAGACAATTCAGAAGAAAAGGCTTCTTGCTGTGTCAGTTGTAAAACCTTAATGGTAGCGAGATTCAATTCATGATTGGTAAGGTGTGGTTTGGGGAGAAAAGGTTGGTCAACCACAAGATATTTCCATCTAAGAAGATAGGCGACAATTCGAATTAATTTATGAAAGGAGGAATAGCGGGACAACAAGGGATGAGAAGCGTTGGAAACAAGACACGAATCAGTAGATAGAGATACTTTTGCTTCAGGCAAGTTGGAGTTTGTAGCTGGAGGTTTAGAAGGCCAACAAGAAGAGTCTTCGATTAACCACGAGGGCCCATGCCAGTACAACTGGGAAGTTGCCAATTGAGAGGGTAAACATCCACGAGATATAATGTCGGCTGGGTTGTCAGCACTGGGCACATGCCTCCATTGACATCCCGAAGAAAGAGTTTGAATTTTGGAAACCCTGTTTGCAACAAAAGTTTGCCAGTGAGCGGGGTTCTTGGCGATCCAAGAAAGGGTGATCATGGAATCGCTCCAGAGATAGATTTGGGAGAATTCGACTTTTAATACTTCCCGTAATTTTTTAACAAGTTCTGCAGCCATGAGTGCAGCACACAATTCAAGTCTAGTCAAAGTGATAGTTTTAAGAGGAGCTACCTTCGATTTGGCACAAACAAGGTTGGAAACTGAAGATCCATTTAATGAACCGCGATAAACTAAATATGCGCAGCAACCATAAGCTTTTTCGGAACTGTCCGCGAACACATGAAGGAAAAAAGATGCATTAGAATGAGCGTTAATTAAATTCCTGGGAATTTCAATTAGGGAAAGATCCAGCAAATTGCTGCGAAAAGAAAGCCATCTGTTGAGAAAAGAAAGGGGAACAGTGTCATCCCATTCACATTTGAGCGACCACAGCTCTTGCATGAAGAGTTTAGCTATAACGATAACTGGGGCAAGGAATTGAAGCGGATCGAAAATTTTTGCAATTTCAGAGAGAATTTGTCGTTTCGTGTTAGGGAGCTCTTCAGCGAGCGAAACTTTGTAGATGAGAGTGTCAGTGCTGGTGCACCAATGAACTCCAAGAGTTTTTATGGATTCGGAGTTTCCACAAATTTCGACAGAGGAGGGATCTACGTCTTCGATGGGAAACTGGGCGAGAAACTCAGGGGAGTTGGAATTCCACTTATGAAGTGGGAAACCTCCATTCCTTAGCAATGCCTGAAGTTCTAAATACACGAAAGAAGCTTCCTCCAGAGTGGGGAAGGACTACAAATAATCGTCAACATAGAATGACGTGGTTAGCGCTTCAGAAGCTTTAGAATCAAATAAATGACCATCTTGAGAGGCTAACAAGTGTAGGGATCGGATAGCAAGGAAAGCGGAAGGTTTTAAGCCATAAATAACTGTTTTTAAACGAAATACCTTAATGGGCTTACTGATTTCGTCGCGCCACAAGATTCTTTGGAGATCTCGTTGTTCAGGCTGAATTAAAACTTGACGGTACATCTGTTTTATATCAGCTATAACAGCTATGGGAAATAATCGAAAGTTTAAGAGTATAGCAGATAGATCTGACTGAATAACAGGACCAGAGTAAAGAGTGTCGTTAAGGCTGTTGCCATTAACGTCAGGTGATGAACCATTGAAAACAACTCGGATTTTATCCTTTACAAGAGGGTTTTTACACACGGGATGATGATTTAAGAAAACCGTTTCAATTGGGGGGTGCAATTCATCATCAGATTTGTTAACAACTTCCATATGATCTAAGCTTTCATACTCATCCATGAAATCAGTGTACTGCTGTTTAACGAGAGGTTCTTTCTTGAATTTGCTCTCAATAGCAAAGAGAGCTTTTCGAGCTTTGGGTTGAGAGTTAATAAGTTTAGGGGGATTATGTAATCTTGGCATTTGAACAATGAACCGACCATCAGAAGAGCGAGTGGTGGTGTTTAGAAAAAGTTGCTCACAGAATTCATTTTCTGAAGAGGTCACGTTAGGAGAATCAACGCTTTCGAGCCTCCAGAACTGTTCCAGATCAGTATTGGAGAAGTAACATTGCGATGCGGGTTGGGGAGAATAATGGGGAAGTTGACCGGTGACGATCCATCCAAAATTAGTGTCTCTGGCGACCACGTTTGAGGATAACTTGCGAACCTGTTTACGAAGGCAATTCCAGAAAACATTGGCACTGAAGAGTATGTCAATAGGGTTTTGTATGTTAAACAAAGGATCGGCTAGCCTTAAATGCGAGGGAATGTTTAAACCTGAAATACCCACAGAGTGACTTGGAGTGTCTTCTCCAATGCTATTGAGAATGAGACAATTCAGTTTATGAAAGTTGTTTCTGTGACAAATATCTCTTATGGTTAGCTTTGAGAATTGTAAAGCTTGCGATTTTGAGCTGTTAATGCCCGATACATTAATAGAAGTGGGGTTTACAGGTAGGCCAAGTTTTCTAATCAAAGAATTTGACACGAAATCATGAGTTGCCGCTGAATCAAGAAGACCGCGTGCACGGACCCAGTTGCCAAAGTTATCCTGAACTTCGATTTGGACAGTAGACAATAATACTTGGGCACTACGAATGGACTTGGCATTTTGAATGTACGATGAAGCATTGGAATTGTTAGCATTATCACTTTTCTGAGAAGTAGATGCTGTCGATGACCTTGCCTGATCATGACGATGTAGTAATGTGTGATGAGCTTTTTAACAATGGAAGCAAAGTCTTGTGGACTTGCAATTAGAAGCAGAATGCGTGGGCGCTAAGCAGTTGAAGCAATGTTTGTTTTGGGAAACTAATTTTCTTCTGTCGTCGACTGACAGTTCTTTGAAGGATTTGCATAGATATAAGGCATGGGAATCTTTACGGAGTATACACCTTAATGGTTCATTTAAACTCTTGCGAGGTTCGCTTTGAGTGTTTAAAACGAGAGAGCTAGCAATACGGCGTTCACTAGACCTAGTTGGGTAACCAGTGGTGTTTGGCTTAAATTTAGAGGAGCTGGACCCGGGTTTTTGGGTACTATACGCTAAGCGTTCGCTTTTAGGTTTGATAGACATTAATTCAAATTTAGAACTCGGAGATGAGGGTTCACTTTGATTAGCTAGAGCGGTTAACAGCTGGCATCTGGCATTTATGAAAGTGACTAAATGCTCGTAAGAGTAGTCGTCTTCTCTTGAAAGTTAAATTTCCCAAGCTTTGAGGGTAGCAGCATCAACTTTAGAAACCACTAAATGTATTAGGAAAGTATCCCAGTGTTCAGTGGGTTGATCTAATTGGGACAGAGCTTTGACGTGAAGTTGTGTAGTGTCAACGAGAGTACGCAAACTAGTGACGTCATTGTGCTGTGACGCAGGTAGGTTGAATAGAGCCTTCATATGGCGTTGAATACGTAACCGTAAATTTCCGTATCTTTCTTTCAATAAGTTAAGGGCAATGGGATAATTTTCGGCACTTAGAGGAAGTGCTTCAACTAACTGCAGAGCTTGACCTCGAAGGATAGATCTCAAGTAATGAAACTTGTATATGACTTGAATGTCTTCATTGTCATGAACAAGAGAGCAAAATAATTCATAGAAAGAATCCCAAGTAGATTCATCTCCAGGGAAGTGGGGTAAATCAATTTTAGGTAAAATTGGTTTGGGCTTGTGAGTACCATCGCGAAAAGAAGTTTGTGGTTCGTGAAGGGAACCAAGAACAGAAGCGTCCTTTTTCTGCTCCTCTTCGAGTTGGCGTATTATTTTGAAAGCAGAACCTATGCCTTCGTAATATTGGTTTTCTACTTCGACTCGATCTTCGGTTTGATTGAGCATACAAGTTTCTATTTCAGTTTGAATGTTACAATGATTCTCATATGAACGTTCAAAATCCCTTACACGATGTTTTAACAAGTCTAATTGAGCTTCTGAGGGATCTAGCTCTTTGATGTATTTTCTGAATCGGGTAATTTGTCCTTTATAGGATGCTCGTTTAGAAGTAAGTTTTTCATCCTTATCCTTTTCAGTAGGAGCCATGTCAAGGTAAGTAGATTAAAGTATAACTCACGAAACTGTTGTTGTTTGAGTCTTCAGTCTTTTGACTGGTTTGATGCAGCTCCCCATGCCTCCCTGTCCTGAGCTAATCGTTTCATCTCTACATAGCTACCACACCCTACATCCGAGGCAATCTGTTTAACATATTCTAACCATGGTCTACCCCTACAGTTCTTGTCCTCGACCCTTCCTTCCATAACTAAGCTTGCTATTCCTGGGTGTCTTAGTATGTGTCCTACCAACCTATCTCTTCTCTTCATTAGCAGTCGCCAGAAACATCTCTCCTCTCCCACTCGCCTTAATACCTCTTCTTTTGTAACCCTATCTACCCATCTGATCTGCATCATTCTCCTGTAACACCACATTTCAAATGCCTCAATTCTCCTCTTTTCTGCTGCACCAATAGTCCAATATACACACATCAAAAAAAGTTTTGCATCACCTCGGTTCCCAGATCTCCGGCATATAGACGTTGACTGTGTATATTGTATCAAAGATACAGTCCCTTTGACTGTTCATAGATGTCACTAAAACCGCTCAAAGATGTAAACAACCATGCATGAGCAGGGCCTATTAGACGGAGGGGGTACGACAGCCGATCAGTTCCAGTCATTCCACCAGGACGAAGGTACGCTGCTCATGTTGTCTGTAGTTCTACCATGCCTAGAAGGTCAATACCGCAGTTCGATCGCGTCCGCATTGTTACTTTGTGTCAAGAAGGGCTCTCAACAAGGGAAGTTTCCAGGCGTCTCAGAGTGAACCAAATCGATGTTGTTCGGACATGGAGGAGGTACAGAGATACAGGAACTGTCGATGACAGGCCTCGCTCAGGCCGCCCAAGGGCTACTACTGTAGTGGATGACCGCTACTTACGGATTGCCGCTCGGAGGAACCCTGACAGCAATGCCACCATGTTGAATAATGCGTTTCGTTCAGCCACAGGACGTCGTGTTTCAACTCAAACTGTGCGCAATAGGCTGCATGATGCGCAACTTCACTCCCGACGTCCATGGCGAGGTCCAGCTTTGCAACCCCGACACCATGCAGCGCGGTACAGATGGGCCCAACAACATGCTGAATGGACCCCACAGAATTGGCATCACGTTCTCTTCACCGATGAGTGTCGCATATGCCTTCAACCAGACAATCGTCGGAGACGTGTTTGGAGGCACCCTGGTCAGGCTGAACGTCTTAGACACACTGTCCAGCGAGTGCAGCAAGGTGGTGGTTCCCTGATGTTTTGGGGTGGCATTATGTGGGGCCGACGTACGCCACTGGTGGTCATGGAAGGCTCCGAAACGGCTTTACGATACCTGAATGACATCCTCCGACCCATAGTGCACCCATATCGGCAGAATATTGGAGAGGCATTTGTCTTCATGGACGACAATTCTCGACCTCATCGTGCACATCTTGTGAATGCGTTCCTTCAAGATAACGACATCGCTCGACTACAGTGGCCAGCATGTTCGCCAGACATGAACCCTATCGAACATGCCTGGGATATGTTGAAAAGGGCTGTTTATGGACGTCTTGACCCACCAACCACTCTGAGAGATTTACGCCGAATTGTCGTTGAGGAGTGGGACAATTTGGACCAACAGTGTCTTGATGAACTTGTGGATAGTATGCCACGACGAATACAGGCATGCATCAATGCAAGAGGACGTGCTACTGGGTATTAGAGGTAGTGGTGTGTACTGCAATCTGGACCACAAATGCTGAAAGTCTAGCTGTATGATGGTACAACGTGCAATGTGTGGGTCTCATGAGCAATAAAACGAGCTGAAATGTTGTTTGTGTTGATCTCTATTCCCTTTGTATTTAAAGGTTCCGGAACTCTTGGAACCGAGGTGATGCAAAACTTTTTTTGATGTGTGTATATATTTCCTGAAGGACATCCGCCCGGCATTCCGGGAGACCATAAAGATCCAGAATACAGTGTAGGTAGATTGTTGGCTCTACAGTACATACGGTAATTCATTACGATATACCATATAAATGGTTATGTAGCATGTTGAGTGAAGCTCTTAATACGCCCAAGCAGATCTTCTCAAGATCATCCTCGATGATGCCAAGCTTCTTGAGGATATCCACGACGAACTTATAAGATGTTCCACGAGCTCCGGATAGAAGGCCATTCACTTTCCATGCATTTTTAGGTAAGTTATATCTCTCACTCAAGTGAGGTATGCATGGTCGGTAAATAGCCTCTTTCTCCTCGCTGACTCGTACGGCTTGCGGAATGTCCACTTCCATTCGTACCGTGGGGTCCAGGACCAAACCCCTTCCATTCTTCCTGTCAATGGCAACGATATCTGCTCTACGGTGACTACCATTTTCCGAAATGCAGTGCACTTCCTCATAAACTTCCCATTTCAATTTCCTCAGGGAAGTGGCAATTGATGATCGAACTCGGTGATGGCGGGAATTTCGTAACAGTTCACCTTTAGAACATTGGTCCAGGACATGTCCTAGCGTCTCTGGTTGGTCACATCCTGGTTGTCGGCATAGGGTTGTGTGCTGACTTCTCCCCGGCACAGCTCTCACCGCCGAGATGTTGCAAGACATTTTGATGGCATTCGTCCATTCAGAGCACGATAAGCCTTTTCTGTTATTTATCCACGAGTTGTTCTTAGGATGTTGTTCATAAACTTCCACTCCTTTACCTTTATGAGGAAGTTTGCACCAAGCTTCAAATGACCGTTTCCGAAGCTCATTTCGTACCCAACGTCCTGATTTTGATTCTGTGCAATCACTAGTTGGAAAATTAAAATATTGAAGAATTTCTTTCTTTTCCCCGTCAAGATTTCGACAAATATCTAAATGAACATCTTCCACTCTGAGTAACTTTTGAACTATATTAAAATGCTGTATATATGCTTCCCATTCAACCGTAACTAAACCCAGCCCCCGAACATTCCTGGATGCATACAACATATCATTGGGACAGTCATGTGGTAACCCAACGATTTCTTTGATAGTTGATCGCAAAAATTTATCAACATCGACCAGAAAACTTGATGGAATCTTATTTAACGGTGTACTCTGTATTGTATAAATCAGACTTGGCCAAATGTATTGATTAATTATGTTTAACTTTTGGTCTGGTTTTAGTAAACAAGAAACTGTGAGAGAATTCAAGTCTTTTTCTAAACTATTTATCAACTTGCTCTTGTCAAACACAATTTCATCTTCAAAAGTTATTCCCAGATATTTTATGGTTTCCCCAGATTTTACACATGTCAAAGCAGTATTTCCTAGTGTCACAGCACTTCTCTGACAAAGGTTCCCTTCTTTAATATTGATCATGCTGCATTTTGAAGGATTCATGGAAAGACCTATAGCAGATAAACTATTAACGGCGGTATTTAAGAGTTCCTGCGCCGAAGCTTCATCTTTCGCCACTAATACAATATCATCCGCAAACGCTAAGGCTGAAACATTTTCAACGTCAGATGACAGCTGATACCCATACTCTTGAATGATCTCCTGATCTGTGAGTTCTTTGATAGTATCATCTATTGCCAGGTTGAATAAAGCAGGTGAGATTGGAGATCCCTGAGCGACGCCTTTCCTAAGCTCTATGCTCACTGTTTTATTAATCTCCACATTCAACTTTGATACTATTTCCTAAAATAAGGTCGATTACTAAATCTCGCAAGTTGTTTGGCATATTTACTCGATTAATGCACCGCTTAAGATGTTCATGGCCAATATTATCATATGCCTTTGAAACATCCAGGAACACCACACAGCAGCTAGTTTTCTTTGTTTTAGCATTCCTGAGGCAACCATTAATAATTGAGGTATTAACATGTGTACCAGGGAGATTAATGAATCCCCTTTGATGTACGGAGAACTCTACGAATGAACGTAGTCGCCTGTCAATCACTTTTTCTATAATACGTTTGATTACTGAATATATGGTGATAGGTCTCCAGTTACTTATTTCTTCAGCACATCCTCCTTTGTGGAGAAGTACTGTTCTTCCTGTTTTGAATATATCGGGGCATTTCCTAAATTTGAGCATAGCGTTTGCAAGGAGACTCAACACTTTTGATGTTTTAAGTTCCTTCACAGCTCTGATAATTACTCGGTCAGGACCAGCTGCTGTATCTGCTCGTACTCTGGCAAGAGCTGAATTAATTTCAGAATCTTCAATTTCAATGTCTTCCTCTGTACAAACGGCTTCTGTTGGTTGCAAGTGTGTTAATTCATTCTCTTTTCCAAATAAATCTTGAAAGTGTTCAAAAACTGTGGATACGGGAATTCTACATTCTGTGCCATTTTGATTATTCATAATCATGCGTACGACTTTGCGCCTTTGATTGAAATACTGATATTGCGCTACTTCATATTGATATTTTGTCCTAGTTTTGTCTCTTCTTCGCTTTGTTAACCTCGATGGA
The DNA here is from genome assembly GCA_946902985.2 of Meconema thalassinum. Classification (NCBI taxonomy): domain Eukaryota; kingdom Metazoa; phylum Arthropoda; class Insecta; order Orthoptera; family Tettigoniidae; genus Meconema; species Meconema thalassinum. The sequence continues at coordinate 241,395,916 of OX336391.1, forward strand.
TTTTTCGTTTTAGAATATGTAGTTGTATGACCCCCCTGTCGTTTTCTCCGCGCATTATAATAGCGAATAGCTGGATGTTTGGGTCCTGAGAGCGAACTGATTGCGTCAGCCAAGAATTCCGTTAGCTCAACACTAACTGTCTCAAAAGCTTGAATATCACCTTTAGTTATGACGTCCGTGAATTTTCGTTCAAACTCCTTTATAGCATCTAATTTGGTATCTAATGCAGCCGCATCTTCGCTATTAACGCTAGTTGATACATGATCAATTTCTTCATCCAGCAAGTGACTACCACCTCCATCGGATTTATGCAAACTTTGATCTGAGCTCTTATATTTTGACGTTAAACCTCTACGATAAACCTCTGGATGTGCTTTACTTACATGAATTGCAACAGATTTAAACGTCTTCCCACAAATATCACAGGTATTGACTCGAGTAGCACTATTTGGGCGACATGAATCAGAGTTTTGAGTCAGGTTAAATGTGTTTTTGTCTGACATTTCAACATTAAATACTGCTACTCCAGAAATACTATACGGTAATATAATCTTCAATCATCAGTTTTCCGTTCCCTGCGTATATTTATATAGAAAAAGACAAAGTCCATATGGATCAAATATCGGTAAATAGCATCCAATAACCTAGTTATTTAACCTACAAATCGCAGCCATAACCATAAACGTATATATATTTGTCCATTGATTGTCTTCAGGAAAGATCTACCAACATATAGATGCGCGCGGGTACTAGACATCAGGAGTCTTAGGCATCAAGGTGGCTGTGGAATTTCACGATCATTAACGCTAGGAACTACGAAATATCCAATCAATATCAAACAACATGGCTGCTATTTGTGATATCGAAACACAAATACAAATTGATTCAACCACCCCAAAAAAATAACACCAATCCGCAAGATAGCATGCACTATCACAGGAACAAACACCAACAATCCTTGAATACATGCGATGATCCCTAAAAAAGGATACGAAATACCATCAAAAGGCAAATCCGCGGCACCACATTGCAACCTAGGTCTTATCACGGCCTTCTACAATCAGATTGTTTCCATAGAGCGCCACGCTCCAGACAAAGGCTTTCAAAAATGACTTCCTGATACCTAAATCTATATTCGATGTCAACAGATTCCTTTTTTGTAGAAAGGCTTTCCTTGCCTGAGCCAACCTACTTTTTATATCCTCTTTGCTTCGTCCATCACTGGTTATTCTGCTTCCTAAGTAACAGAAGTCTCCTACTTCCTTCAGCTTTTCACCTGCCAATTTGATCTCCATAGAGGTTTTTGATTTATTTCGGCTGCATTCCAGTATTTTTGTTTTACATTTATTAATTTTCATCATGAAGTCCTTCCGTAAGACGGAATCCATACCATTCAAAAACTCATTCAAATCCTCAGGCTTGTCGGCCAAGATGACGATGTCATCAGCAAATCTCAGAGTTGAAATTATTTCTCCTTGAATCTTCACTCCCACTTTAAATTTTTCTCCGATTTTCTTCATTGCTTGTTCAATGTAAAGATTGAAAAGTATGGGTGATAAATTGCAGCCTTGCCTTACTCCTTTCATAATACCAGCTTCTCTCTCATATCCTTCAGCTCGAATGACTGCTGTCTGGTTTCTGTATAGATTGTATATCACCCTCCTATCCCTGTACTTTATTCCAATAGATTTCAAAATGTCAAACAATTTAGTCCAATCAACGTTATCAAAAGCCTTTTCTAAGTCTACAAATGCCATGAACGTTCTCTTATCTTTCCTTATTCTACCTTCCAAAATCAGCCTAAGACTTAGTACAGCTTCCCTTGTTCCTACATTTCTCCTGAAACCAAACTGGTCTTCACCCAACTCCGTTTCTATCTGGCTTTCAATCCTCTTGTAAATTATTCTAGACAGGATCTTTGAAGCATGAGTAATCAAGCTGATTGTACGGTAATCTTCACATCTGTCAGCTCCCACTTTCTTTGGTATAGGGATGATAACATTCTTCTTGAAATCAGGGGGTACCTCACCTGTCTCATAAATCCTACACACCAAGTGAAATAACTTGATCAGACCTTCATCTCCTATGCAGCGTAGCAACTCAATCGGTATATCATCTTTGCCTGGTGCTTTGTTCCTGCCTAAGTCCTCTAATGCTCTATCAAATTCTGATCTCAATATTAAATCTCCTTTTGCATCCTCATCAATTTCCTCCTCCCTTTCCATTACATGATTCTCAATCTCCTTTCCCTTATACAAGCACTCTATGTAAGCTTTCCATCTCTCAACCTTTTCTTCCCTATCTTTTAGAGGCTTTCCATTTGTGTCCCTAATATTACAGCACTTAGTCTCCTTTTCCCCAAAAGTATTCTTAATCCTTCGATAAGCTGTGTCTACTTTTCCTAATTTCAGACACTTTTCTATACCTGTACATTTCTCTTTCAACCATTCTTCTTTCGCTTCCTTGCACTTCTTGTTAACCTCATTTCTCAGACGCCTGTATTCTGCTTTCCCCTCTTCATCTCTTAGATTCTTGTGTCTCCGCCTTTCATCCGTCAATTCTAGTATATCCTGAGTGATCCACGGTTTTCTACCTATTCTTTCTTTCCTACCAATGTTTTCTTCTGCCGATTTTGTTATTTCATTCTTCAAAAGTGCCCATTCGTCTGCAATTAAAGTTTGTTTAGGGGTTTTGATTAGTCCTTCCTTTATACTCTTCTTGAATCTTTCGTTCACATCCTTTACTTTCAGTCTGTCTATTGCCCACCTTTTTGGCTTTTGACTTTTCTTCAGTTTCTTCAACTTTAATCTGCATTTCATAACAACCAGATTGTGGTCAGAGTTTATGTCAGCACCAGGATATGTTTTACAATCCAAAATCTGGTTTCGAAACCTCTGCTTGACCATAATGAAGTCGATTTGGTAACGCCCTGTATCTCCTGGTCTCATCCATGTGTATATTCTTCTATTTGGTTATTGAATAAGGTGTTAGCTATGACCAACTCATGTTCGGTGCAGAATTCCATCAGCCTGCTTCCTCGATCATTCCTTTCACCTAATCCGAAATCTCCTACAATCTTCCCTTCCCTCCCTTTTCCTACCACAGCATTCCAATCTCCCATTACTATAACATTTTCATCACCTTTGATATACCTCAGAATGTCATCTATTTCTTCGTAGACCTTTTCAACATCCGCATCATCAGCTTGACTGGTAGGCATATAGACTTGTACCACTGTGTTGCACGTAGGTTTAGTATTGATTTTTGCTACAATAATCCGTTCACTGTATTGCTCATAATATTCCATCCGCTGTCCAAGTTTCCTACTCAATATGAGACCAACTCCTGCTTGGCCATTGTTTGATTTAGTGCTAATTACCCTATAGTCTCCTTACCAAAAGTCCTGTTCTTCCTGCCAGCGCATTTCACTAATCCCAACCAAATCCAACCTCAACCTATCCATTTCCATTTCTAAGTTTTCTAACTTTCCACTTCCTAGCAGACTTCTAACATTCCACGCTCCGATCCGTAGAATGTCAGATTTCCTCTTTGTCACTTCTGTGACCTTGGAAATGCTGTCAGGCTGGCAGCAGCAAATAAGTTGAAAGAAGGGGACACCCCAAAGGAGACAGGAGCGGCCTCCTTCCACTTCGCAGGCTTTGCAAGATGTAGTTATAGCTGAAAGATTCAAAGCAGATATTAATAATTTGTAAGGTATTATCAAATAACCTTTGAAAAAAAAATAGCAATGACAAATGGACTCTCCCTGGTTTCGGCACCAAAATTTTGGGTAGATTATTGGCAGAGGAATAACCTAACCACCAAGGGAAGATGATAAAAAAGGAGGTTGGTTTCGGACTTGAGAGAAAGGATGGAGAAATAGGAGGAGAGTCCCACAAAAGTTATAAATTTAACTTTAAATACACTCAAAGGCGGTTGCCACTGCAAATCCGCTCTCAGATACCTAAAGTGGGTAAGGACCTGGTCGAAGCTAACGGGAAACGCAGCTAGGACTTGGGCGGTTTGCAAGAGAATGGCTTTAGCGTATTCCCTCTCAAGCATACATTTGCCTACTATGGGGAAGGGTGATGGTCTGGCAAGACAGAGAGTAACAGACTTATTGTATGTCTGCTCAAAGGAATTCGTTTTGAACAAGTAATTCGAAGAATGCCAATAATTTGAATCGGTTTCGATATTTCCAGTTTTCAACGTTGTAGAGTTCCTAAAAAGCGACCAAGTGCTTCCAAGAAGGATAGTGATAAAAGAATTATACCTTTGGGAATGATTTTGGTAAGTGTACCAATAGTTGCATTTGGAAATGGCTAAGCTTTTACCCAGCCAGGAGCCGACTAAAAGTTTAGGCAAAAAAACACTTATCTTTTGCAAAACCAACCATAAGTTTTTTGGAGGGGATCTCCACAAGCAAGAAGCTGGCTTAGCGAGCTGTACTTGCCTTACTGGCCAGTTAGAATTAGCTATTAAAGCTAAGAGAGCCTTTACTAAGATAACCACTAAGAGTTCTTGCTCAAATGCAACAAGTGGTGAAAGCCCTATCAATAGATTTGATGGCATTAACGAGGGCATGAACCTAGGAAGAGTCAGGGAAGACAGGATCTTCCCTAGGCGTTGTATTAGAGAAATGATGAGTCAAAAAAGAAAGGTTGAATTTATTTAACAATGAAAAAGAGCCTAATAAATTTAACAAGCATATAGTTTCAATTTTTGTTAACAATTTGGGGTCGCAGACCTCCTAACATTTAAAGTTTGCTCCAGACAATTAACAATTTTTTAGGTTTCAAACCTTTATATGTAATAAATCTTCGTAAGATTTAAAAAAGACAAATGAAGTAATTAAAGTTAGACATTAAATCGAGTACAAGGTGTGTACTTTCAGAAATTTCCAAGTACCTATCTTAGAAAAAGTTACAACTTTGAAAATAACAAAAAAGAAAGCAGGTAGAATGAAAGAGAAGTTTCTATAACTTCATATATTTACGTTGAATTACTTTTATAATAGTTATACAAAATAGGACAGGTCACTTACTGTGAAACATGAAGAGAAAGTCAAAAGGAAGGTTCTAGACTTCCTATGTTTAAGTAGGAATCACGAGACAAATGGGGCAAGTTTCCCTTTCGTGAGTCCCAGAAATAACTCACTCATGAGTTGAAAGAATTGTATTCCCTAATTAGAAGGGAGAAACAATGTAAGTTTGAAACGTGTACTCGACACGTATTTATGCAGAAGTTAATTAATGTTATATAAGAAAAAGGGGAGGGCACTTCTATAGAGTGACACCTCATTGAAAAAAGACTTAAAGTAACAACTTTATTATTATGGTTTGTTAGTAAAAGGTTTAGGAAATATCAATTGGGATTGAGGATAAATGTCCATGGCCTTATTTATGGTAATCGGACGATCGCGACGCGGTAGAAATGTTGAACAAGCACTAGTTTTCACTATAGTCTGTTAAATGGATGAAAAGTTCACTGTATAACACAAAAGTTTATGGCAAAAAAAGTTATTGCAATTGTGAAAAAAAACTGGTTGCACTAGGTAGGCGAGAGTCTATTGCTTGAGAAAGTTATAGATTGTCATTAAGTACGCCTGAGAAAATCCCAACGGAGGAAGAAAAGTTAGCTATTGAGCATTAAATAATAAGGAAGATCCTTTAGTTTGAGAAAGTATTCACACATGAGAGTGGAAAATACATGACGGCGTGACTGGTAGATTCTGGAAGGTTCCAGAGCAATTTTGACTGAAGAATAGGGCCAAAGTTATTCCAGCGGTGGAACGAGCAAAATATTTTAGAGACAGTGGGTATTCATTGGTATCCCACGTTCTGAGAAGATTTCTCATTTAATTAGCTTAAGAAAAGCTACTTTCTATTAAGGTTGGCTTAGACAGACAAAAGCCCAACATGGTACATCCCGCGAAGGATGATTATTGCCCCAAAATATAGTAATCTCACACTGCCTATAAAATTATCCTTAAAAGCATGTAGATATTAAAACGATGAGAATGAGGTTAAAACCTGAAGTCTGTACTTATCTTTGCTGCATAGCGATGGTGAAGTTCCCTTTGAAGGTTTACATTAGAGTTCCAACATGGCGTGGAATGAAGAAAATGCCTCTTGAGTTCAGGAGGCTAGCTCTAGTTGAGCCTTGACTGACTAAGTCGAGTGTCGACGTGCAAGTGAGACCCACTCAGCGAAGCGCAGAGAGACCAGGATAGGGGAAAAGAGAGGGGGTAGGAGACAAAAGGAAGACATATAAGCATCACCAACATACAAAAGTTAAATTCTCTTGAGGAAATGGTCTTCAAAGAGTTGATAGTAGGCGACGCTATCGGAGCCTGGTGGGTGAAAAAGTAGACGAAGTTCTCTTGATCACGGAGATGATAGCTGGCGATGGTGACGAGATCTGGTGGTCAGATGGAAAAGGAAGTCCTCTTGTACAGGGAAGAATTGAGGAACTTCAGAGATTCGCTGCTAGATGACGCTAGGTGGGTCATGGAATATATATATCTGGAACAGACTCACAAATAACATAAGAGACATGACCACCAAAGAGAAACTAGAAGATCACTGTTGGTGTTTGATAAAAAGGAAGGAATGAACAAGAAAAGAGCATTAAAAATATACTCTATCATACCGTGTATTCCAAGAATACACCAAATATCATTGTTCAAAACAGTAATAACTCCAATTGCCTCATATGGAATAGAATTAATATGGGATAAGCTTTCGAGTAGCGATTTCAAACGATTAGAAAGTGTTAAAGCACGATATCTGAAGAGTGCTCTGGGAGTTGGGATTTATGCACCCTCAAGGATTGTATACGAATTAGCCGGGGAAAGCTTCTTCTTGGAAGACCTGAGACTGCAATTCACGCTGCCATCTACCGGCACCAAGCGCATCTCGAACTGCGGCGGAGGAAGAGAAATGACATTGACCCTGATTTTTATAGCACTAGCGCAATTATGGATAGACAATGGACGGAAGCAGGACAGGATCTAAGGCATGTGGTAACGAGACTTGCTACTCATGGTTTTCACCATAAGATTTGCTTAACTCAAGGTTTTCACCAGCCAGATGATGATTGCGTATGTTCGTTGTGTGACAAGAGATGTGACCGTTATCACTTAACTAATTATGGGTGTGCAAAAAGAACTAAATCCATCAGAGACTACAATGAAAACTAAATAGCATTGTAAGATCAAATTTGTATTTAGAATGATATTTTCGTGTATTATGTAGGTTAAGTAATGCTCTTTCGAGCGCATCTTATTAAATTAAAAAGGTTTTCAGAGCAAGAGTGAGTGCAGTTACTAATTCTGTAAAATTCACACAATGCATGATACACAGGGAGGCATTGGTTTCAAAAGTACTACAACCGGAAGTACTGAACGATATAATTAGTGTTGTAAATTTTGTGAAAGCAAGGGCTTTAAACCGTCGGCTATTTTCCATTCTTTGCGAGGAGATGGGATCTACACATGATTCGCTTCTATTGCACACGGAGGTACGTTGGTTGTCTCGTGGTCGAGTCCTTCGTCGCGTTGTGGAGTTGAAGAATGAACTTCGTATTTTCCTATTGGACAGCAGTCCTACACTCCCAACCCTGTTTCTGGACGAGAAATGACTTCTAATACTGTGCTACTTGGCTGACGAATTTGAAAAACTTAATGAACTTAACGTGTCACTTCAAGGACGAAATAGTAATATTTTCATTCTAAGCGACAAAGTGCTTGCTTTTAAGAGAAAACTTGAACTTTGAAAGCCCAGATGGACAAAGGTAACTGTGTGATGTTTCATTGTCTGAATGAATTCCTGGAAGAAAATGAGTTAGATATTTGTCAAATTAGTGGAATTGTGGTAGAACATATCTAAACCTTCGTGAAAAATTCGAGGGTAGTTTTCCACAACCTTCAACTGAGAATGACTGGATTCGCAGTCCGTTTGAAACGAAAGTAACAGCCCACCTGTTAACGGAAGAACAGGAGGAACTAATAGAACTCTCATGTGACAGAATACTTCGAAATGAATTTAAGTAGAAGTCTCTTGAAAATTTTTGGGTGCAGATTCGGAATGAATATCCCATATTATCGAGAAAAGCAGTGGACCTGTTTTACCCTTCTCTTCAACTTACTTGGGTGAGTCAACATTTTCCGCAATGGCATACGTCAAGACGAAGCATCGGTCTCGGCTGCAGCTGGAAGGGGATCTGCGGGTTGCTGTTTCAAACATCCAACCAAGACTGGATTTACTTTCATCTCAAATTCAAGCTCACACATCACACTAACTCCGTAAGTGGCTGAGAATTACCGAATTCTGATCCATGTACACTTTTATTCTCCTGTTTTACTTTTTCATGGGTGAAGAGTTTTAACATAACATTTTTCAAATTCACAGTGAAATGTTGAAGATTGTATATATTATTTATATTTTCATTTATAAGTCACGAGCTTTCAAATATGAAAAGCATTACTGAACACAGGTAGCACAGCTAAAGAGCTAATTAGTGAAACAAACAGAATTTGCTCAATTCCAATAACTGAACGTGCAGCAGTTGTTTTTATTTTTATAAGCAAAAGTAATACATATACATGACATATTTTTTTTACAAAACTTTGTTGTACTTTGATGTGCTCTAAGAATAATGAATTGTGTGTTATTATTATTATTAATGTAACTGGTAGTTGAAATCCTAATTAGTCAGTAGCATACACAGTAGATCTTGTGTGATCTTTCTTTTGTGGGAAGTGCTAAGAAAGGAAATGAGAAAAGGGGGAGGGGGAGGGGAGGGAGAGGGGGGGGGGGTGAGGAGGGATGAGGGGGAAGCGCTAGATATTTCATGTTTCAGAAGGGGGGCGCGACCGAAAAAGTTTGAGAACCCCTGATCTATACAGTTTGGAGCTAACTTTCTTTAGAGTGAGTTTCTTTTTGAGCAAGTTAAAATTGATACTACGAGGTGCGTACTATATTGTTTTACAGTTTGGTTGGTTCTTAAGTTTAGGGGCTGCGACAACGCGGTCATGTAGCCCCGTGTACTTTGGGTGTGTGTAGAATCTGTCTGATAACCGGTGTTAATTTTGATGACTGTATTAGTGTGTGTTATTTGTTTTTTAAATTAAGTACTGCAACTTAGAATTTTTCAAATAGTTCCTACTTTTGCCGCCAAGTGCCACCGTCAACGACTACTAGGCCAAGTTCAAAACTTAGCTACTAGACGCCACCGCTGTCGGCTCTTGGCAACGAACGTAGAAACCTAAGAGCGTTGTTTACATTCTTAACCTATCCAATTTAGCTTCACACAGGTGCAATTAGTGGAAGGTTCTTTAACATGCCATAAATCTATGACATGGGACCGCCGGCTTTCCTTCCCCTCCGAAGGAAGGCATACTGAGGGATTTTTAACGCTCTTAAAAAATCCGACGGCTTCGACTGGGTTTGACCCCGCTATCTTGGGCATAGAAGCTCAGCATGCTACCGACTACGCCACCGAAGCCGCGTTTTCAGTTTATTCCTACCCAAATGAAGTACATTACGCATCAGTTGTTACGTCCACCTTCTCAACATAATCTCCTTGTAACTTCATGCACTTTTGCCATCGATGTGTCAGTCGCTCCAGACCTTCCTGAAACCATTCTTTTGGAGTGCTGCGTACCTATGCCTTGACAGCCGTGTCCAGAGGTTTTGTCATGTTCCCGCACAGGTGTTAATCACTTGGTGCCAAGTCGGTAGAGTATGGTGGGTATGGCAGCACCGTGAATCCCATTTGATCAATGGCAGCGGTGGTCTCTCGGCTAGTGTGGGGGGCGGGCGTTGTCATGTTGCAGAAGCACACATTTAGCCCATTATCCTGGCCACTTAGTTTGAATGGCACGACGTAAGCGCTTAAGGGTTGCCACATTTGCTGCACTGTTAACCGTGGCCACCAATTCCAGCCAGTCAATGAGGATGATGCCCTTTGTGTCCCAGAACACTGTCGCCATTCGCTTGCCAACTGATGGCACTGATCGACATTCCTTTGGCGGTGGACTTCCCCTATGCTTCCATTGCATGGTCGCCGTTTTGCCGATTTTACAGAACTGGACACAGTTGTCAAGGCATGGGTACGCAGCACCCCGAGAGAATGGTTTCAGGAAGGTCTGGAGAGACTGACACATCGATGGCTAAAGTGCATACCGTTACAAGGAGATTATGTTGAGAAGGTGGACGTAACAACTGATGTGTAATGTACTTCATTTGGGTAGGAATAATAAAGTGTAAATCAATATAGTACGCCCTTCGTATAATTAGAAACAATGGCTAATGAAACGTGCTGTTTGGTCACCAAGTATGAGGACTAAAGCAGAAACAACTGGGAGCACAACAGCTCCTCTAAGACGTGTCAAAAATTAATGCCACTTCCGTATAGAGATAGGAGACAGTTACATTACAAACATTTTCAGAGTAAGCGCCGATGGTTTGACGAAACAACGTGCAGAAAGAATTGGACTGCAGTTAATTATGCCGACAAATTAATACGTTAATATTTGATTAATTTCCTACGTCTAATTCATATTATTTATATGGATATTATGTTATATTATGCAGCATTCATATTTTAAATGGAATTTAAATTGAAAAAACTAAGCTGGTAGTTTAACGTGACCGTTAATCACTCGATCATGAGCCACGGGACCTCCTTTTTTTTAAACCGGGAATCCGAACCAAAGGACATGGCATTTCACTTCGAAAATCTCACACGCATTGACCGGGAATCGAACCTGGTCCACCTTGGTGAGAGGCAGACAGCCTGACCGCTGCGACACCACGCCATCACGCCCCCCCCCCCCCTCCCCCTCCTCCCAACCCCGGAATTTAAATTGATACAAATGTATGAAAAATCATGCAGTTTATTACATATCGTAATGGTGCTTGCCTAATTCTATGACACAATTCCTGCAGATAGGAAAGGCTCAGTATGGGATGAGTTGTGGTGGGGATAGTTGTTTTAAGGGGCTGAGCATTAAGGTCATCTGCCCCAATTATGGACTAATAGCATGGATAATTATTGTGCTCGAAAGAACACAAACATATGATGGGCATTCCTCTCCCCGGTCTGCCCTCTCGAAGAAAATTCCCTGCTCGCAAGGTAGCTGGGTTCGAATCCAAACATCGACTATCCCATAGTTTCCTACACCCCATTTGCTTTCTAACATATCACAGCTGCTTCCTTCTAGGAATGGACCAAGCGTGGAAACTTGTCCCTTGCTCAAAATTGGTGATTTAAAATTCGTGTTCTTCGTGCAGAAATACACAGATGCTTGTGTTGATTGTTGATGTGTGGAAAGATAAATATATAAAGTTTGTGCTGATAATTAGTCTACCAATAACGGGAATATGCCAAAGAAACTAAATGCCGGGCTAGTAAAGTCTCTTCTCCTGACGTCTGTGTGTTGTTGTTTTTTTTTATGACAGGAGCTGACAGGGACCTGTCCACAGAGTAGCGGGCTGTTCTACTACATTATTCATGGCCTGTCTTATTCTGACTCAGTCAATAACTCTTTTGTGTTTACCAAAAACATAGCACATCATGCTATCAACAGTTCCTTTCTCCACATCGAGGTCATTTCTCTACGAGGCATTATAAAAGACTGAATATATTTCTTCGTAAATATGTAACCCTAGAATACCAATACACGTAAAATTAACGTGTATACATCACTTAACAGTTCACTCCTTCTCCTGCGTATGTCAAGGGATGTGATAGTGCAATGGCAAAGCTGCTTGTCCATCACCAAGGCGGGCCGGCTCGATTCTCAGTTAATGCATGTGCGATTTTCGAAGTGAAATGTTACGTCCTGTGGTTGTAATTCCAAGTAAAAAAGGAGGTCCCGTGGCTCATGGTCGCGAGATAAACGGTCACGTAAAACTACAAGTTTTCTTCCTTCCTTCCTTCCTTTCGTTCCCTTCCCTTCCCATCTCTTTCCTTCCTTCCTCTGCAAATGTCCCCATCTTGCACGAGTGCTCCCACTAGGCAGTAGTTGGTGACGTCAATACTATGCCCGTCAGTTCTACAGGCATAATCCTGGGACAAAGAATAGCTCATTACCAGACTGGAATTTATTGTGAGCCTTAAAAGATGTTTCATTTGAGAGACATCGTGGAAATTTCGCCCCGTGTACTTGAGTGTGGGTAGAATTTGTCTGATAATCCGTGTTATTATTGTGACTGTAGTAGTGTGGGTATTTGAAATTAAGGTGAGGTTTAGAAGGAGGCAGCCGTGACCATAAGTTAGGAACCATCTTGGCATTTACCTGGAGTAGAAGTGGGAATCCACGGGAAACCACTTCCAGGATGTTTGAGGTGGGAATTGAACTCACTTCTTCTCAATTTTTCCTCACGAGATTGAGTGTACCTCGTCCCAGCACTCAGACCAGATCCTGGACATCTTTTTACAGATTGGTTGAGGTAGAAAGGTTAAATCAGCTGAGTGCGATTGCAAAGCCGGACTTTCACAATGCTGCAAGCATTTTGCTGCATTGTGTATTTATATTAATACTGAGAGAGATTCTTCCCAGACTTTCTCTCTGCAACAATGGGAGAAACCTAAGAACATTATTGCGGAGTATTGTAAAGAAGTAATACTAAATGGGCCATCAAATCAGCGACCAATTTATTACGCGTCGGAAAGTGTTGAATCCTTAAGTAAAAAACAATTATATGAACAAATATACTTTCTCGAAAATTTTGAAAGCAGAGTGTGAAGGTGATTCTTTCTTTATCTCCACTTGCATTGTTCAAAACATCGTTGAAAGCGCCGTAGAGTTAAGCGAAATGGACTTCTTATTTCAGTGTCTTAACCAGTTGGTCAAACAAACTGCTAATAAACTATTTAGATGCTATGTTGTGAATAATTTGCCTGAGTGCATGTTGCCAAATGATATATTGAAGTTTATTTGTGAAAATGTTAAAGTAACAAATTCACAGAAGCGTGCAATTGCAGTTGAGACAAGGGAAAAATCTTTATGTCCTTCCTGGTTCCAGCAAGGGAAGTTACGCATTTCGGCCAGCCATAATGTACACCAGATCAAAACCCTACGGAGTGGAGATTACGAAAGACAGGCATCAGCGTCTCTTTCATCTAAGAATGTAAACACTCCTCTAGTGAGATATGGCAGAACTAATGAACGGAAGGCACTTGAGGAGTAGCCTACTGCTTATTAAACGAATGCTGTGTGGTTCAACTCGGGTTGTTTATAAAAAGAACAACAACCATGGTTATGTTGCAGTCCAGATGGGATAGTGGTAGGTCAGGATTTTGTTAATCTTCTCGAGATTAAGTGCCCTTATTCATGTCGAGAAAAACACATAGTTGAAGACAAAAAGAGCAATGTCCCGTATTTAGATATAGCCATTGATGGTAACGTAAAGCTGAAGGAAAGTCACGCTTATTATACTCGGGTACAGGTATCAATGTACATTCTGAACCTTCACAACTGTGACTTGTTCATATATTCTCCAAGGGGAAGTGTTAAAGTGAACATTTCCAGAAATTATGACTTCCTTTCCAATACTATTCCTTCAGTAGAGAAATTTTATTTTGAACATTACCTTCCAGTAATATTTAAAGATGCTACAGTGAATGCACTGTAACTATATTCAAGTGTGAATTATCACTAATCGGATAATGGCTGATGTACGAATTGTATTTCTCAGTACTGAGAATTCAACTTGAAAATTTTAATTTATTATGTTGATAACATAATTAAAATACAAATTATTTTGGTGTTATAAATTCTATTACGGTATCGAATTTTATGACAATTATTTGCAAAAATAAGCTTAACTAAAAATAGTTAGTCTTGTGATTTAGTTATTGGAGGACTGAAGTTCACCCAACACACCTATGATGTGAACAATTTTGTCTATATGAGGAAGTAAATCCATAGTGAGTTTGTTGCTTAATATTTTATAAATTTTCATTCTCTGAATAGCTCTTTCAACATGAATTCTTACTGACGCAATATCGTACCTTGTTTCAATTTTTTCAGCTGAAAACTGAGGATTGAATGCAAAAGGTGGCATTACCATTACAGCATTTCTGTTCTCAATACAAGTTCTTATCTGTGGGAATCCTTTGTCACACATAATTATATCCCCTGGCTGAATAAAGTTTAATATACCGGAATTAACTGTGATGTAGCTGTCAGTCGCTCTTCCACCATAGCATTTGGATATAAAAAAATGTAACCTGATGGAGTAATGGCAACAAGAAATTTGACTGTAAATGAATTCTTATAATGAGAAAACATTAAAATTCTTTGACGAACACTGTTAGGAATTTTACATGGCACTTCACTGCAATCTATAATGCACGAGCAATTTTCATAGTGTTTTTAAAAGCATTAGGCATTGTGCTTTTGATAGAGGATAGTTGTGGCCAGAAAATCCACTCCTTTGTTTTCTCAAAAATATGATGAAGAGCGAATTTAAAAGTAGCAGATGCTGAAGTCCTATGACAGTTAAAAATTACGCCTAGAGCGGCGAAACTAATACCGAATTTACATTTCATTAGCAGTGGAAGCAGCATGTTTTCTTAAGTAAATGTACAGTTATAATGAACAGAGGGTAACAAGGATAACAGGATATGAAACACTGCAAATTTAACACCTGCTATTTCAAGAAGATGCTGTTTCTTGTCTTTCACTGACCTATACCCATGAAATGTACTGTATGCTTGGTGTCCACGAAGTCCACGTGAACACCACAATCTCTCTTAAAACAAGTGACAGTCGTCGTCTGTTTATTCACTCGAGGCATTGGCATATTTGTCTGAACTTCCGCTTCCCAATTACTTTTTAAGAGCAGAAAATAAAACGTTCACTCTGGCGTTGTTACCATCGGTGGTCATTACTTCAGTCTGCGTGCTTGCATCACTGTATGATTTCGAAAAATCTTCCGTGGTACTAGTTTCAACGTTTTTATTTTCATGTCTCCGTTTTCGCCTCTTAGTAGTCGTCACTCGGTGCTCCTCTTCTTGCTGAAGGTTCGATCGAAACAAGCGGTTTTATAAACAATCTCGGTACATAACCTGGACTGTCAGGATCTCTCGATGGCATTCCATTCACAAAATGCTGACTACAAACACGCGAGTTATTCGTGGGTTCCCATGGTTTACCATCACTAGTTCCTCGTTTCAGTGCCGCAATCCTGGCATTTCTCCTAATTACATGCTGCTTTTTATTCGGAAACACAAACAATTAGTTCCAAGAGGACCGTTAATATACGTGAAGTTGCAACCAACCACAGAACAATTTTTTCTACTGTTTCGAGAACCTTTCTTCTTTCTTTCATGGGTGTTTGATGGGCAACCTTTTTGCATGTCGAAGTTGTATCAAGCATATACAAGACCATTTAACACAGGCACAGACACTCGACTGCGACTCCCCCTGACTGTTTAAGTGACTTGCCGCCAGAGCGTAACACCCATCATGCGCACGAGGTGTTAACAAATGTGTTAATGTAATGTCTGTGAAGGTATCATTACCATGACTGTGAAAATGTCATCTCGAAGTGTTTGTTTACATTCATGCCATGGTTGCTAGATCCTTAGCTACAGCAACGTATAAGCCCAATATTAGATCTTGAATGTGACTATTGCATTGTGTGTTGTGTCTCCTCCCATAATTGATGACCATTCAACATAAATGCATCCGTATGCGTGTAATAGGACGTGCATCAGTTTAGATACAGAGTAAGGTTAAGTGTTATTCCACTTAACCTAAAAAATTACAAGGCTACAGGTTTTCTACATATTGCGATCAGCCCAATATACTCGACCCCTGGTTTAAACTTAGATGACGTCCACTATTGCATTACAGTTTACAATTCCAAATACCTTTGCAAGATAACTATACAGACAGTACACAAATAGCATACTTAACTAATGGGAGAGCAAACTGGATAGGCTGGTACCGGGCAGCAGTGGGCACCAGTATCGACTTGATGCACGGAGCAAATGATGCTTTAGATGAATCAAGATCGAAGACTCATGAGCGAAATCATAGTCTGATTCTTCGGTCATGATACTGCAATGTGGAAAGGAACAGGAAAGACTACCACATTATTATATTTCCTGAACGTTGGAGGACGGAGAATAAATGATGGTACTTCCTGGAGTAAAACGTTCCTGAGGTAAACTATTCCCCCCCCAAAAAAAAAAGAAGTTACAGCAGACCGAAGGAAGAAACTGAAGACCGGGAACATTGTCATCATAAATTCTCTGTACGAAGACATGAACCTGCCACTCGGCAGAATACTGTATAATAATAACATACAGAATTAAGGTATTCAAGTTGTTTTTCTAGCATCTCTCTAAAAGTGCTGTGCTCTGGGTTGTAACGGCATTTAATTAGAATAATTAGATGATAAACAACTGTACATTCCGAAAGCAAGAATTAACTACGGTACTTAGATACAGGTGTACAGAGCTCATAAAAGGCACTAACTCAATACCCCGAGAAAACAGAGGTAACTTCATTCCCTTCACCTTGCTAAGTCTTTTACAAAATTGATCAATATTTGACAACTGCATTGTAAGCTTTATTCGATTGTGCGCAAGGATCTTAACATGCGAAATTTTACTAGGAAGTTAGTGATAATTGTTGGCAACGCTGCCCCTATGAGGCTATATACTGAAGCTTGTCGATACGTGTGTACGCGCGTGCTCTTATAAATGGTATCGATCTCCCAGGCAACAAGTGGGCCACTCGCCTCACTCGCCTCGCGTGCTCAATGCTACAGGACAAAAGATGTTTCCACCGCGTGCATATCCTTGGTCTCATTGTAATACACTCAACAGTCACTTGTTGATCTCACAGAATACATCGAGTGTTAAGAATCATTCAATGCATTACAGACGGGCAGAAATCGTATTTCGATAATCCCTTGCAGTAGATTTGTCCTACCGTCTGGTGAGATTTTGGCGTTGTCTAGGTGGTCTATTATGGACAGAGATCCTCAGTTGGCAGACAAGGCTTGTGATAGGTCCAGCAATCATCAATAAACCTTGCAGCTCTGGTAAATCGCATATTTTTCATTTGACTTTGCCAATGATGAGGTAGTGAAGAATGTGCCAGTGTTTTGAGTGAGTCTGAGAACAAGATGGCGTGGTCGATTAAATACACTCACCGGCAAAAAAAAAAAAAGCGAAACACTACGATTGTCAGACAAATTTCAATGTTGGATTGCTTCAAACCTTGTGTTGGAACGTCGACAAATCTACCCGATTTTATCACTTCCCTGTAATACCTATTGTTTTCTCATCATATTTATTAGCATAATACACTCACAATTCCACTCGAATTCAACTCTATGCATTCTACAATAATAATCAAATCAAAGCGAAAAAAACATATTCCAAAGAACTAACAAACTCAATCTGGTTTACCAAAGTCTCAAGAGGTGCCATTTTCTGTCCACATTTCTAACATCCTCCCACCTTTTGATTTGAAACATATAATCAAAACCTATCAAATGCCATATTGGAAAATCTTAAGGAAAGTCTTATCTCTCTGCCACTTTTTGTAGTCTTCGCCTTTTGCAGAGTAAATTGCGACTCTGCCTCTGCGGTCGTCCCTCCCACCATCGCGATTCCACAAGTGTACTAACGTTACAACCTCTGGAAGGTAGGTCAGCTGGGTTCTTATGACCTGGAATATGTCTCCAATCATCAGCCTTAGTGTTGGAGCGTATTTCGTTCACCCTGTTTTGGACGAAAGTCCCCTTTTCCAAGCAATCATTTAAAGAACGCGTACCTTTAGATGTACATGAGGCAACGAAGACAGGTCTAACACTTGTCGTAGAATCATCCTTAAAAACTCCTCGAAGTGGCAAGTAGTGTCTAGCGTCCCTGTCTTCTTCTCCCCTGACTTCTTCAGTTATTCCATCATTCAACCTTGTTTGAAGTACTTCGTTGTAGGCATTGAACTTATTTTCCTGTTTTAATTTTGCAGTTGAAGGTAGCAGTCTCTTCTCAGCTATCACTCGATTATCCTGAAGCGTGTCACGGTATTCTGACCAGGGTAAACAGACTTCATAACTCCCTTCAGGGTTCCTCTTTACTGTCTTCTTAAAATGGTCAATCACTGCAGCTTCCATTTCTTCGTTCGCTTTATTCTCACAGGGATCTATAATTCCAAGAACATCCCAACTCCACAACTCTGACAGGTGATTAGTACGGGTGAGGAGGGTGGTCAAAATTGATGCATGAGTGGTTTGATCTGATGATTCTTTCATCTTTCACATGACAACCCACCCTAGTCTTGTCCGCACAGCTATTAGGCCGCACTCTAGTTCATGCATCTCTCCAGTGTATACCTTTGCTGCTACATCAGCCCCACAGGATTTCAATTGCCGGCTGTCCACGTCCAACATCTTTGAGGACTATCCCCTTCCTTTTAAGCTCCTCAATACAAGAATTTGATTTAGGACGTGTGATAGATCCACATATTATTGGCTGATCCAACACTTCAATGGAGCAAGAATAATCGTCTGTTATGCTCTTCAAACAAATTTTATAACACTAATGATCCATCTTCTTAGTCACGCTCCCTTCAAACAAAGCATGTATCACAGATTCAGATTTGGTGGAGGGAAACCCCATCTCTTCTGCTGTTCTCTTCAGTATATACGAACGTTGTGAACCTGTGTCGATAACAGCTCTTACCGTCCGCTTCCTTCCATTATTCTCCAGATTCACTAACAGAGTCTGCAGAATTACTTCTGAATAGCATTGATTTGACAGAGATGCATTCTGGTTTGGTATGGTTTCTTCTGTATTGTACAGCCCGGGGGCAGTACCCCTAGGAACTGACACACCCCTTCATCTTTCGCCCATAAAACCATCCTTAAAGGGCTATGCCATAAGCCACATACATTTCCTTAAACACAAGCGGGTGCAGCGAGCTAGCTGTTAGCCAAAGCTTACATCATACACAAACAACTACACTACCAACGGAATCTGGAGCACCAACGTGACGAAACGCCAAGTCAGCGGGCGGGAGACCTTAAAAGGTAAACCCAGGAAGGCCCATTATCCATTCGCGGCCAACGGTTCTGTCTCTCTCCGGCTCCAGCTCCGACTACGTCACTGCACCACCAGATGAGCATAAGAGTGTGTTCAGATATCCTAATAACTTTGTAACACATCACCAAACCCACATTTGTAATTGTACACATTGTTCTACACTTATCTACTGAAATAAGGACATCACACTGTCGCCACTGACCAATAAATACTTGGTCAGTAAACACGTACATCTGCTACTCATTTCACCTAGTTTTACATCCCTACACCCAACCTGACCTTAGTCCTAATTGCCCCTGACCGTGAACGGCAGGAATTGAAGTGTCAGGAACTCATTGTACTCGCGTAGCAGACGTCAGCGGCCAAGTTGCCGACTGTGCATGTGAGCTCGCCTTCGCTCACTCACAATCAATTGGTAAGCTAAGTAATAGCTCTTTCTTAAACATTCATCCCCTAACGAGTAGACGCACCCCGTAGGAACGCACCCCTTTAGCTCACATCCTCTCACCAACACATTACACTAGTAGTCTCCCCCAATTACGGGAAACTACCCCTTTTCGGAAACCACCCCCAAAATTATACATTCACACACACCTGTTCATCCCTCCCACAACATCGGGATAGAACAGATTGGTAGAGGCGCCACTACCACGCAAATTAAGGGTAGGGACTCAAACAACGAGCCCTCGTGGTAGATCGATACGTACTGAACGCAGCCAAGCAAAAGCAGATTTTTTTTCTAGAATACACCCCACATTTTTATTTTTATTATACGGGGATTTGTATTATTCCCCCGTGTGGTGACCGGGGTTTAGAATTGTCCCACCGTAGCCCATGCGTGTCGTAAGAGGCGACGAATATGGGTACCCGGTGCCTGGGGGAATAATTGGGCCACCCTGTCTCCTGGGGACATAAATAAGGAGGCTGGGGAGGCAACCCAACAAACCACTTCACATTGGGCTAATCACCCATGTGGGGGTAGAAATGATTCAAAGCAACAACAGTAGCCTCGGATTGGACGGATCTACACGACGACAACGACCGCAATGGAAACGGAGTATGAGATTTGGTACATGGAATATCAAGACAATCGCTGGAAAAGATGTAGGGTTAATACAGGAAATGAAAAGTCATAAACTGGAAGTATTGGGACTTAGTGAGGTTAAGAAGAAAGGAAGTGGAATGAAGATATTACAAGAAGGGTATGTTTTGAGATATTCTGGGGTTGGGATGACAGTAGGGCAAAGGAAGGTGTGGGCATAGTCACCAGTGAGCAGACTGAAACCAAAGTGAGTGGTTGGCAACCAATAAACTCGAGAATAATGGTTATTAATCTTGACATAGAGATGAAAGTGTCCTTCATACAAGTATACGCCCCAACAGAAGACACCAACTTACTCGATAAAGAGGAGTTTTATGTTCAACTCCAAAGGACCGTGGACAAAGAGGTTGCGAATGGACGCCATGTATTGATAGGAGGGGACCTAAATGCAAGAAAAGGCCAGGACAAAAGAATAGCACATGGAAGCATGGGCAATCATGGTGGAGAGAGGACGCTGAATGAAAATGGCAGGCGACTTATAGAATTCTGCATTGAAAATCAATTGTTACTGGGGAACTCATTTTTCCCCCATAAAGAAGTACATAAGATAACTTTTGAGGCTGAAGGTAGAAATGCTAGGAGTGTTATAGACTACTTTATGTACCCTCAATGCATACGGAATAACATCACGGATGTGAAGGTCATAAGAGGAGCAGAACTAGCTACGGATCACAGATTACTGGTAATGGACACCAGATTCAAGAGGCCAATCCAACCAAGAACCAAAAGGTTTGAGGTGATCCAATTGAAGGAACTTCTAAAGGAAGAGAAAAGGTCCCAGTATGCAGAATTAGTGAAGGAGAAGATGCAAATAAGAACTAATAGAAGTGAAGAAATCAATGACATGTGGAATGACATAAAATCAGTGTTGCTAAAGTCAGCAGAAGAAGTGTGTGGAAAGGCAGTGGTAGATACCAGAAAGAAAAGAACAAGTTGGTGGAATGAAGAAGTGAAGGAGAAGGTAAAGAGCAAGAAGGAAGCATGGAAAAGATACATAGGATGTCCTACGGAAGAAAACAGGCAAGAATACTTCAAAAGAAGGGATGAAACGAAAAGAGTAGTGAAGGAAGCTAAGAGAAAATCTTGGGAAGAGTTTGGGAATATGGTTGAAAGCAAAGCTAGAGAGAAGAATAGAAGAAGCTTTTGGAAAACCATAAAGTCTATAAGACGGAAGTATGGAAAGCAGACCAGGACAATCAAGAATGGGAATAACCTAGTATCAGAGAAGGCAGAAGTACTTCAAGTGTGGAGAAGACACTATGAGGAGAAGTTCCAGAGAAATGCGGCAGAGCAAGAGGGTGGGATTGTTCATGGACCACATGAAGATGTGCAAAATCCAGAAATAGAAGGGAAAATAGAAGAAATGGAGGTCATAATGGCAATTAAACAAATTAAGACTGGGAAAGCAGCAGGTCCTGATGGCATTTCTCCAGAGTTAATCAAATATGGAGGTGTTGAGATAGTGAAGCAACTTACTAAGCTGTTTAGGAGAATGTGGGAAGAGAACAGAATACCAGAGGAATGGAAGAAAAATCTAATCATCCCGTTGCACAAGAAAGGGAACAGCTACGACTGTAATAATTACAGGGCTATCTGTCTATCATCTGTAGCGTACAAGATCTACACTCGGGTGCTGGAAAGGAGACTTAGGAAGGTGGTGGAAAATGACATTGAAGAGGAGCAGGCAGCTTTTAGGCCAGGATGTCAGACACAAGATCACATCTACACAATTAGAACAGTAATAGAGAAAAGCATTGCCAAAAACCGTGACCTGTACCTTGCGTTTCTAGACCTGAAGGCAGCTTTTGACTCTGTACCGAGGCAGAGCATATGGGAGGCACTGGCAGCGAAGAAGGTACCAATGAGACCGTTAAATGCTGTGAAGAGTGTATACCAGCAACCTGTGGGAATAGTTCGTATAGATGGTGAAATGTCTGGAGAATTCCAAATGGAGAGAGGAGTAAAACAAGGTGATAGCCTCAGCCCTCTACTGTTTAATATCGTCCTGGATGAAATAACAAAAATATGTAAGCGGCGAACCCATAGGACCAAGCTTGGTATGTGGAGACTAAGACCTGTATACTTGCAAGCACTCCTCTATGCAGATGATATAATAGTGATTGCTGATACACCATAAAGACTTCACAGCAGGCCGTGGTGGAATGGTATGAAGAATTGGAAAGAAAAGGAATGGTAGTGAATACAGATAAAAGCAAAGTAATGTGGGTCTCAAAACTGGACAGACAGGAACAACAAATTGACATAATTTGTGGAGGAAGACCTCTCGAAAAAGTAGAAACTTTTGAATATCTTGGCACCATATTAAGTAGTGATGGGAAAATAGAGCAAGAGGTACTCAATAGAACTAAAAAAGTCATCTCAGCCTACTATCAGATGAATAATAAAATAGTAGGGAAGAATGAGATAAGCATCAAGACCAAAATGCAGATTTACAACACGGTTATGGCCCCGATCACCCTATATGGCACAGAGAGTTTAGCACTGCAAGACAAGCATCTCAGTAAGATCACTGCCACTGAAATGAAGTATACAAGGCGAGCAGTGGGGAGGACTAGAAGGGATAGGATCCGGAATGAGAGAATCAGAGAAGAAGCAGGACAAAAGAAGGCGATGAGTATGGTGATTGAGGAACGTCAGTTGAAGTGGTATGGACATGTCAGGAGGATGGGACAAGAGAGAAAAGCGAAGCAGGTTTTTGAAATGCGAGTGGAAGGGAGAGTAGGAAGAGGAAGACCCCGTACCACTTGGGATGACAGAATTGAGAAAATCGGACAGAAGCGAGGGAAAACAATGCAGGAAATGAAGAGATTGTGTGAAAATAGATCGGAGTGGCAGAGATGGACAGAACGAGGCTACCCCGACGCTTGAAGGCACAA
Source organism: Meconema thalassinum (assembly GCA_946902985.2). NCBI lineage: Eukaryota > Metazoa > Arthropoda > Insecta > Orthoptera > Tettigoniidae > Meconema > Meconema thalassinum. The sequence goes on from OX336391.1 coordinate 241,418,992, forward strand.
GGGATACGAAGAAGAAGAAGAAGATTTGTATTATTACACCCGCCCACACCCCCCACCAGGGCAGAAGTTCTGTTTTGGTCTCTTTTTAACCAACGCTATTAAAAATACATTAGTCCTGCCAGGACACACTACACTTAGACGGCAGCATACACTAAGATTACGCTATACAGAATGGCACCACATGCAGAGGCAACAGGGGTTGTAAGCCATAGAGGCGATAGGGGAGGCGGCAGTATTATTCAGCTTGTTACTAAGGTACCAGAGCAATATACAAAGGCGACAGGCACAAATACGGGCACTCCAAACAAGGGTAGGAGCGATACAGGGTAAACAGTCATGCACCCCGTCGGAGGGTAAGATAGGGCAATTGAAACGCGCACACAAACATTTACATGACATACACGAACATCTCAATAGGAACCATATTCGAAGGAACAGGATATACAACCGGTTGAACACTACATATGCCCCAATACCGGCTAACACAACTTTAGAGAGAATAAGAGTGCACTACACGATGTTACTTGCCCAATATAAGGAGCTTATTCGTGAACAGGCGCTCCTCCAGTTGGCGGCCACAGAACTGTATAGGACACAAACACAGTAACGCTACAATTCGCGAAAGGTCCACTCCTAGACCTAACAGAACACAATGGAAGGAGTCTGCCGTGGCCATAGGCCAGAAAACGGTCAGGCTAGCCTCCAGTACACTAAAGGGCCAAACTCACACAAACACACGTCCCGCAGCTCCGGGCCGGGAGGCAATTTTGCCAGACCGAGGGGCGAAATCTACACCAACCCCCTCGGAACGGATGCACGAGAGGGCGTTGATGCCAATCATTCCAAACGCACACATTCACAAAGAGAGGGTCCTAGAGGAACCCATACCATGGGCAGATGATACAGAGAACGTGTCACAGCACAGTAAGCCCATACACATACACATACATAACGAAACACAAAGGAAGGGATCCGCCGTGGCCACAAGTCAGAAAACGGCCAGGCTAGCCTCCAAGACAATAGAGGGACATGCACACACAGTTACACGACCCCTACCGCCAGTTCAGACGGCGATTTCGCCAGCATGGAGGCGGACACGGACATATGCACCCCCAGTGCAAAGAAATAGAAGGGGGTTGCTTGCAATTCCCCAGGGTGCAACACACACGCCTGGACGCACTATTATGCCTCGAGCACAGTATACACGGGGCATAAGGGAGGTTTTACCGCCCACCCCACGAGGCCAAATACACAGTAGAACGTACACCCCCACAGACACGGATAGGGTAGTGCGAAAGCAATGCAGACCCTCAGACACAAGCACACCTAGGCCAATAAACAGTCACAGTAAACGTAGGCCCAGGCTCACCCTACTGCAAAACCCGCAGGAAAGCAGTGGGGACCCACCCCAATGGAGGGCGGAAGCCTACGCCGTCATTTCAGGGCGAGCACAATCACCCCGAAGAGCGGTAGCGCTTAGACGATAGAGGAGGGTGACTGGCACAGGGAAATACATGACACACACATATTTAAATGGCCGGGCAGCGGGTAGAGCAGTCAATTACCGCTGACCGAATGCCAAAATACACAGCAGGCATAAGAGCATACACATACACTGAACAATTAACCCCATACAGTTAAGGGCTTGGCCCACAATCACCCTGTCGAGCGAGAGCGTTCAGACGCAGATAAAATGGGTTAAGCAAAAGATATACGCTCATGAATAAAGGTACGCGAAAGAAAGCCTAAATAGGCCACGCGACGAGCGCAAACCCAGGTCCTCATAGAGAAACTAACGCTCACACGCACGGCGATGGATGGATACACAATTACACATTGCTACAGATAATGGCTATCCAGCACACTTATAATCAACATTACACATGTCCCCAGTATGTCGATATATGTGATATATCTAAAAGGGAGACGGTATTATATAAATGTACCATATGCAGAAGTTGTATACACGTCATATTCTGAACACTGCACAGATTATGCATTACAAGTTATTATGCATGTATGTCATATGTACACAAGAAATCTCATGTAGTATACACTCCATATCAATTACAATGCAAACATGCGTAGGAGTAGGTTATTTTACAAAGTCAGGTACACCGACACGGGAGTATACGGCAATAGCCTACTGTCCAAATTAGCCTCAATAGGCGCGACATGACAAAATAGAAGCCAGGGCCGTACACACAAGCAATAGACATTGACACAGGCGACATATTCACACATTTATACAGGACTGGTGGAATAGGTTCACATCCACACACGTGATTACAGCGCACAGATTGTTTAAATAAGAATCTAGACATATGCAAAGGCTCCCGGACGAAGATTCCGACAAACAAGCCTACAGGCATAAAATTTGCACATTCACAGGGTCATTACATATACATGTCTCCATGTTCCTACACATGCATGGGGCAGGAGGATTTTTTTTTCTCATTATACAAAGTGGCAGGCCAGTAATCAGCCTGGTCACAGATATGATTACACGGCATGAGTACTGCACACTTGAAATGTAAACAGAAGGACAGGAAGCATTGTGCTGGCAGCAGGCGTTATCGCATGAGGTAACACAATACTGTTGCAGAGTCAGCTCGAATGCGTGACGCACTGGGCGACTAGAGCCATAATACAGCCTCAGTAGAATTACGGTCGACAGAGAATCATTCATTATGGATTCAAGACCACACTACGCCCATAGATTAAGACCAAGGCCAACCAAAATTCGCACAAGCGACATACACAGGCCATATTTACATGTACATAGGCCCGTTCCATGGTACTCGCCATAATAACCTAGTTAGGGCATTAGCGACCCCGGGACTACCAATAGGGGGATGTATCAGGAACACCAGGCCTCTACGGAGATCACAAAATACTCTTGCCAACCAAAACGCCCGAACTCTAAGACGAGGGACGTTCAAGAGTACACAGTACACTCACACTAAAGGAACACTGACTTGCCCATCTTATATATACACTATGTGCGCCACGGGACGGAAATTGCCAAAATGAAGGTCCCGAAATGGGGCACAAGGCATACATTGTGGGGCGCGTCAAGGACACAAACCCAGAAAATACACGGTCATACTACACAGGCACAGGAGACAATCTACGACCTCCGGTAGAGGAAACATAACTATCACAAGTTAGCCAACGACAGATCGTCGTGGACTACGATACCAGAGGCCACACAGTGACACACGACAGCGATACGCAATCTAGGGTCCGCAATTTAGATAAGGACGGGTGGCCCAACGAATAGTAAGGGAAGAAGGAGTTGACCGACTAGAGAGCAACTCATTCGGGTGCACGAATCACAGAACAGTGAGAGCACACACGCACACAAACAATGACACGAAGGTAGACATACACAGAATACATTTTGGAAACACTGGGACGCTATAAACGAATCCAACAGACATCAACACACAAAGATGGGAATACCACATTTCAACACTGTACGGTATGACAAATCAGTGCGAGACACTTACAAATGCCCCAGAAATAGACATCCTAGGGCAAAAACACACTTTGGCACACAAACATACACCAGGGTAGACATATTCCGTGAACACGGGGAATATGAGGGGCACAGACAAACGCTCACACAAAATATGGTAACACCACTTCTCTACAGCCGAAAATCATGGATATTCAGTACAAGGGGCAGGTAGATTACCCCGGACACATAAAATACTAGATAATTGCACAAAGCGGAGGAATTGCCGAACCAAATTCCCAAACAAGCTTGGTAGCGGAAATGGTAAAAGTTAGCAAATTGTTCTTTTATAACACAAACATATATTGGCACACGAGCAATAAGTGACAACACAATTGTTCTTCTCCATGCATGTCGCTGAAGACATTACGTTATGCAAAGGCGGTAAACAAAATACTGGAAACAGCCCGGTGCGAACACAGCGAATTTCAACGTGACGACACACACTGTTGCAAAAGAAACTTTGCAAGAACGGAACAGGACATCAATACACAAACGTGATGATACTGGCACGAACAATAATAGGAATTCATACAACCACAACACAGATGTTTACACAGAAAAATGAGGACGGTATTACATTAGGTCCTAACTAATATATTACCCATACATTGTCGACAGATTTCATGACGGAAAACTACACTATCTCAGACCGGCCAGTAATAGCACGGGCACATGCAGACAGCGGCGATAAGCAGCACTGGACGGCGTGTGACGACAGCACACGACACTGATAAGCCTGCTCAGATAACAGAACACGCGCCGGCGAGAGAGCCAGCCGGCAGGTGGCTTCGTACATACAAGCGCGCTGCCAATTAAAGCCACGGCCGCTTCCCTCCCACACGCGCCCAACATTTAGGGGCAGCAAGGCAATTAAACACAAACACACATATATACCAATTAAGGGCGGACACACACAGATGCCTTGGAGGAACAAACTCCCCCCCCCCCATAATAATTTCTTTTCCTCCCCCAAAGCTACTAAAGGCAACTATGCCATACTGGTCTATATTCGCAGGCCACAGGGTTATTATCATGACATAGGGTGACATGCGTATAAAATACACCCCATTTTTTATTTTACAACAGGCATTGTAGAACTACTCAGCCCACGCGCAGACGGACAGACGAGCACCCGCCATAGGGCAAACATTTTAGTCATGAACACACACATAGCGATGATAGGCCCACGGGCATCACACAGATTGGTATTTTGGTACATAATAGGTGCTATATGGCATCTCAAACGACACATCGACGCTCAGAGAGCGCAAATCCCAACACCGGCAAAGAGCGGAAGAAAACACATAACAGCCAAGAGAGGCTGACACACCACAGAGGGAGTAGAGGTGGATAATGCCATCAGGATGGTCATAGTACAGCTTACGGGCAAAACATCCCCATATTCTTCCTCCTATACATCCTAATACCCAACACTAACCTGCACAGACATACAGATACATAAAAACACCTACACTACATTGAAAATTACACATAGGGGTTGATAGACTTCATGCTTCTCACAAATTAAGGTCTACTACACCTTGGACCATTATGCCTACACCTGAATATTGGAGGTGATTCGGACACTAATGTTAAGCGCTGATGGACATCTCCATATAAAGAGATGAGGCCATATTTTACATACTAACCAACATTTTCAGTAAATAATCCCGCATGCAGAAGACACAGACTTATTAAACCCTGGCACATCCCTTCTCCTCAAATGAGAGCAGACATGCGCTCATATCCATCTCACTGCATGAGATATCCCACCCACACACCAAGGGGTCTATCGTTATAATACCTGCATGACGCATTTCAATTTTGGACACCTGGGGGAAACCCCACCCCATCCACTCATAGTAAATACATCCTAGTAGCATCACCGGCTCCCGGCCACCATAAACATGGAGTCCAACGATGCATAACCCTTTCCCACAACGCTTTAACCCTATTCAGCATGTAACACCCTCTCGGATCCTAATAATAAGGGACCAGACATCCCATAAACCTACTAATACCTCCAGAAACATAACAAGGCATCAGCGCTGGAGATCCGACAAGGCGATGAAAGGCCTAAAGTAGTCACTGCGTTTCGAAGGTTCTACAACCCCAAAACACTCAGAATTTTACCCAATTACACAGTACATAAAATATACCTAAATATTACACTAAACACTGCAGTATACAATATTACACTTATTACTTAATAATTCAAAGGAATCTGACGTCACACTAGGTGGTGTCTAACAGGTATATTGATGGGAGCAGGAACGCCACACGAGGGCAGAGCCGCAGCAGGTGGCAATGGATCCTGACCCAGACTTAGTGACGGATTGACGTAAGGTCAATGGCTTGGTGCGGGCAAACATCAAGATTTCGGGAATGCCTAGCCTGCCCCCATGTCGGAGAAAGGTTATACCCACTATGCACTACGGTCATCGAAGCCAGACATGCAGGGGAGACTTTTGACGTCTAGTAGGAGAATTAGCCAGCTCAGTATTAGACTCAGGGGACGAACCTAGAGACGAACACTTAGACTAGACTAATAGTTAGATGTAAGTTATGTCAATCCTCGGAGGCGTAGAGGATAGTCTTCCATTAGTGTGAAGTGAAGAAGTGACTCAGAGTTCAGCAGGACCAACCCTTGAGCACGCCAAGTCCTCATTCCGGAAAGTGGGGGCGAAGATGATTAATAAATGATATATAATAAATAATAAATGATAAATAATGCGTATGGAATGAATGCTATCATTCGGTTCCGTGCCCGCGTAAATGGATGACACCGAGTCTCCAGAGCTTAAATGGGAATTGCAACGAGCACCCAGAGATGTAAATGAGGAATGCAGCGAGCTCTCACAGGGCGTTGGGCCACCCAGTAAAAAAATACAAATTATAAATAAAGTGACTATAAGTATCATATAATTATAAACGAAATGGATATCCCCGCGCAGCGTTTGCCACCCAGCAACGCAATCACACAGGCCTACACACACTACATATTAGTTATTAAGGGGGGAAGTCGACCGTTAGCATTAAGGGGGCGGAATCCAAAAGGGCCTTACGGCCTGGTGGTTTTGGAAATGACCGGCGAGACAGTACCACAACCCATTTCGGCAATAGACTAAGGATCATTTCGGCTTGTACATAAAAACCTTTTTTTCTCTCATAGCATTAATTAGTAATAACCTAGATTAAGTACACTTTTTATACATAGCATAATAGTTCGGCACCTGGCAACTAAAACCGTTACCAGGGTAAGACCGACAACAGATTACAAAAACCAGGCATATGCGACGCGAACGCGATATATGGCGTTCGGCAGCTGGCAACTAAAACCGTTACCAGGGTAAGACCGACGACACATTACAAAACCATATGGTGTTCGGCACCGTTTAGGGTAAGACCGACAATACGTTATGTAAAACGGGAATATGCAAGGCGAACGCGACATTGATATTGGCCAAATGTTTACTACTAATCATATCATTTATTCCAGAGAAAATAGAGCTCCACCACTGCAGCATCGTGGGAGCGCAAGTATGATCATGGTATCAGGTAAGGTGGACCACCGAACAGACACACACTCACACATTGGTATACACTGAGGAGACACAACAATAAACCCAGAGGTATAGACATAAGGCATAGCCGGCATAAGGAGGTATTGAGATAAGATAAGAAGGCGCCAGACATAGAACATGACGGACGACACGAGGGTATATGACAGACAATGATACCTGTATTTCTAATTTCAGCCAGTGGACACACTGACACAGGAGGCGGTATAGAGTGTATGCAATAATCACATGGTTTTTTTTACCTCTCCATTTTTCAGGCGGCGACACCAGACATATGACACTGGTGACAATGATTTCACTGCCATACAGCAGCGGCAAGTTATTATGTTATTATTTCTGCCATGATATTACTGTGCACCAACTCACTCACTAATGTGTATACACATAACAGAATCCAACACACTCACCACCTTCTCTTACAGCAACACAGAAATCTGCACAGCAGGGCTGATACCTGTAGGGTGGGTGAGTGGTTATAGTGTCGGTCTACCAACCCCAAGATTGCAGGTTCGCCCCTGGCCATGGTAAGTGATTTTTGAAGGCGACAAAAATCACGACACTCATGTCTTACGTTGTTGGCATGTTAAAGAACCCATTTGAATTCAGTAGGCCGTGTTCACATGACTTTCATAGATCTAGAAAAGGCATATGATAGTGTCCCCAGAGAGAAGGTATGGGAAACCATGGTTAAGAAGAGACTGGGAAGAGAAATGTTGGAAATGGTGCAAGCAATGTACAGCAACTGTGTTAGCAGGGTACTGACCCCCAGTTGGAAAGACAGATTGGTTTAGGAACAAGACTGGACTAAGACAGGGGAGTGTGCTGTCACCTCTTTTATTCATAATGGTAATGGATGAAATTGTAAAGGAAACAAAGGAAGCATATGGACATAAAGAAATGAAGTTACTATTATTTGCAGACGATATTGTAGTCTGGGGAAGGAACACCGAAGAAGTGCAAAAACAACTAGATGCACTGAACGAAAATATTCAGAAGTATGGCCTGAAAATCAGTATATAGAAAAGCAAGACCCTGGTGATGACAAGAGGGGAAAGACAAGGAAAGGGCACTGTGAAAATTGGAAGTCAGAGTTTGGAAATTGTGGACACGTTCAAATACCTAGGAAGTGAATTGATGCAAACTGGTAGGTTGGACATGGAGATTGGCAGGAGGGTACAGCAGAACAATGCATTCTATCAAAGTGTAAGAAAACATGTTTGGGATAAGGAAGTACCAAGGAAAAGCAAGGAGGTAATGTATAAAATGTACTATGTACCCATATTAACTTACGCAGCTGAGACTTGGACCCTGACGAGCAAGCAAGAGAGTAGAATCCAAGCCAGTGAAATGAAATTCCTAAGAAGTATGATAGGTAAGACAAGGAAAGACAGAGTGAGGAATGAAGATGTTAGGAAGGAAGTTGGGATGGGAAAACTAAATGAGAGAATTGAGAAGAATAAACTAAGGTGGTTTGGACATGTAAAGAGGATGGAGGAAAATAGAATCCCAAGACAGGTGCTGGAGGCCAAGTGCAAGGGTAAGAGAGCAAGGGGAAGACCTAGAACAAGGTGGATCGATTCAGTGAAGAACAGCGTGAGAAAAAGAAATCTGGACTGGGACAAGATCGTGGAAGAAGAATTGTGGAAGGAAAGAGGAAAGTGGAGAAGTGCCATAAATACCCCGACCCGGCAGGAGCTGGATAAGGGGAAATGATGATGATGATGATGATGATGAGGCCGTGTTCAATGGCAAAATTAATCTAGGGATTTTCCACCAACACAAAGTTCCTCCATTCTCTACTTGAAAGCGCTGTAGTGTCAAGGAGTTTAGATATCTAACCTCCTTGACTTTCATAGCGTTCAAAGGAACGACGAAATTCGACATGCAAGCTACCCTCTGGGTGTCAATTAACAAAGCTTGCACCCGGCACCGAGGCCATACGATATTATTTATTATACTGACAGATCAACATAAACAAAAAAGCGTCAAAGATGTGACGCAATTTACGACAATGAGGGCGCAACCGATTTGTGGCGGCGACTCTCACTGTCAAGTGTGGAGGCATTCGCCCACAGGAAATGATCCACAGGATAGGGATATACCAACAGCTCGACCACTAAACCGAACCGGAAACGGCCGGACAGGGTATGGCCATGGGAGATGAAAGCAAAGAGTAGCGTGCACGAAGGTACATGTAGATACGGCCGTCTAGATATAGTATAGTTAAGATAAGTGTAAGCAAACAATGTAAAAATAAATGTAACACTTATATAAGGCACCCTACACAAAATTTATCACCATGGATGCCACACAGTGCAATCACACATATTCTCATGTTCGTAGGTATACACTGATTTTCCTTTCTACCCTTCTAACTTAAAATTTGTAAAGGTGTTCCATTTACCCCCAACAATAAACCATTATGATATAATCCCTTAAATTTACACCCGGGGCACCTGTTTTTCTATCCTCTTCAATCTTTTATGCATTATACTTATTTATACTTTGTAAACACAATGCACATGCAGGGAGCAATTTTTTCCCAGACAGCGACGGACGGCACAACCACCCGTCCAACCATGTTTTTTTTTCTTTCCTGCATGGCACACCAATATGCACATGTCTATGTCATGTTTTTCTTTCATTAGCAACAATAGCATCAAGAGTATGACAATAATAATAAGCTATATATATATATGTATATACCCATTACCCAACCCCCTGAACACACTCTAAACTCACATCACCAACCAGAAGGACGACACGACATCTACACGACACCACAGAAGAACAGGGAAAATAAGAAGAAGAAGAACCACTACACCGAAACACCTAACCTATTTTCCGTTCGCGAGGCCGCAAAAAAAGGCCGAGGAGGTCTTGTACAGCCCGGGGGCAGTACCCCTAGGACCTGACACACCCCTTCATCTTTCGCCCATATAACCACCCTTAAAGGGCTATGCCATAAGCCAAATACATTTCCTTAAACACTAGCGGGCGCAGCGAGCTAGCTGTTAGCCAAAGCTTACATCATACACAATCAACTACACTACCAACGGAATCTGGAGCACCGACGTGACGAAACGCCAAGTCAGTGGGTGGGAGACCTTAAATGGTAAACCCAGGAAGGACCATTATCCATTAGCGGGCAACGGTTCTGTCTCTCTCCGGCTCCAGCTCCGACTACGTCACTGCACCACCAGATGAGCATAAGAGTGTGTTCAGATATCCTAATAACTTTGTAACACATCACCAAACCCACATTTGTAATTGTACACATTGTTCTACACTTATATACTGAAATAAGGACATCACACTGTCGCCACTGACCAATAAATACTTGGTCAGTAAACACGTACATCTGCTACTCGTTTCACCTAGTTTTACATCCCTACACCCAACCTGACCTTAGTCCTAATTGCCCCTGACCGTGAACGGCAGGAATTGCAGTGTCAGGAACTCATTGTACTCACGTAGCAGACGACAGCGGCCAAGTTGCCGACTGTGCATGTGAGCTCGCCTTCGCTCACTCACAATCAATTGGTAAGCTAAGTAATAGCTCTTTCTTAAACATTCATCCCCTAACGAGTAGACGCACCCCGTAGGAACGCACCCCATTAGCTCACATCCTCTCACCAACACATTACACTAGTAGTCTCCCCCAATTACGGGAAGCTACTCCTTTTCGGAAACCACCCCCAAAATTATACATTCACACACACCTGTTCATCCCTCCCCAACAACGGGATAGAACAGTATCTTGCATTTTCTGCATGGATAGTATCTCTGGACACATGATCGTACAGTGTCTCTTGAAACAGACAATGCAACTAATCCTCTGCTTACAATCTATTGCCCTATGCCTTGGTTTGAGACAGACGAAGCAACCATTCTTCCCTTTTAGGGCATCTTGCCTCTGTTCACAAGATAGTTTCTGAGCCACGAAGCAATCCTTGCTGTCGGGCGGTTTATCACAGAACAAACAATTAATGTAGTTTGTTTTCTTCTCACCTGATAGAAGATTTGTCACTGTAGGGAAAACTTGATCGACAATCTGTTCTGCTCTGTCACTTTCCTCACATAGCCTGAAGCCTGATTTTGCTAGGAAAATCCTCTCCTCGCCTTCCACTTCACTTCTCATAAACAATAATAGGTTCTGTAACTTATCTTTGTATGTTCTGTTCCCATTTTTCTTATCACTGTCCGTGTTACAGTTTCTTAGTCATACCCTCAACATCTCTTCAGGTATACACGATTCCACAAGAGGAAATAGCATGGCGGCATACTTATCCGACGTAACACCTAATGATTCTAAAGCACGCAGATGTGATGCAAGCATGTCATAGACTTGAGCAGTGCAAGATTTATTTTTGGTTTCAGTTACATTCCTAATCACTAAATATAACATCTCCCGCACATAATATTCAACCAATAGCTCCTCTCTGCCAAATCTGTTTCTCAAGCACTCCACAGCCTTGTTGTAGTTTTCAGCATAACACGGAAAGCTGTCAAGAATACCTCGAGCCCTGGAGCACTCTGTTCTAGCCTGTATTAAATACTGATATTTATCTTCGTCTTCTATATCATCGTCTTCATGAATACGTCTGAACTGACTCCAAAAGCCGAGATAATCTTTGATATCGCCAATGAACTTCTCAGTTCGATCTTGGGCAACTTCAACTTCGTTCTACAGGTTGGGGAAGAACTGACAGATCCAGTAGCCAGGTTAGGTGCTACCTGTGAAAAGCTTACGTTATACGCCTCCATCTTCACACGTACATAGTCCATTTTCTCTTGATATTCTGCAACCGATTCATACTCGTTTTCAAAATCTGACTCTGTATTCTTATGATCTTCCACGAATGTAGTAGAAATCTGTTCATCAAGTTCACGTAATTCAGCATTAAGCCTCTCCAAGGTCGAAAATCTAGTTTTCACAACATCTTTGGGGATCTGCTCACTCTGTTCACGCATGAACGCATCGTCTTTGTGAATATTGCTCTCACTGGCGCTCGTTTCTTGATATATCTTGCCATTTCATTCACAATAATAACTACCGTATTCAACTTGAACTTACGGATATCTGCACCACTATATCACGTCAGGGTCACCACTATGTTGGAACGTCGACAAATCTACCCAATTTTATCACTTCCCTGTAATACCTATTGTTTTCTCATCATATTTATTAGCATAATACAATCACAATTCCACTCGAATTCAACTCTATGCATTCTACAATAATAATCAAATCAAAGCGAAAAACACGTATTCCAAAGAACTAACAAACTTAATCTGGTTTACCAAAGTCTCAAGAGGTGCCATTTTCTGTCCACATTTCTTAACACCTTGTATGAATCAAGTATCATGACATTACAACAACATGGCAATGAATCATAAGTTAATTACCCTAATTACCGCAATAATTGATAGACATTGTTCATCATAACAATCACAACAGTTCAGAAACACGAAACTTGGAATCCATCGTACTGTCCTCACACTTGTTACACTGTATGATTATGAATGATTACTCTATGACTTTGTCCGTTTGTCTACATGTTTGCACCACATTTCCATTGGCTCAATAACGGGTATTACCACCTCTAGCGGCAGTTACAGCTGTGAGTCGATCAGGCATGCTCAGGATGCAATCTCGAATGTTCTCTTGAGGTATGTGCTCCCATTCTTCCTCGAGCGCAGCTCGAAGTTGAGCTAATGTTTCAGGAGAACGACTCCTAGCACGTCTCCTAAGCATATACCAGACATGCTCTGTCTGGGTTTGGTCGAGACTACAAGCAGGCCACTCCATTCGCTCAATTCCAACTTCATCCAGGTACTCACGTACACAGACGGCAACGTGTGGGCGAGCGTTGTCATGCATCGGGATAAGTTCTCTCCGATAACAGTTGCAAAAGACACGATGTGATTTACTAAAATCTCCTCGGTGTACCGGTGGGCTGTCAGGCTCCCATTGTCAACGAACACAAGCTCCGTGCGCGTATCCGAGGTAATCCCAGCCCAGACCATCACAGAGCCTCCATTGAACTGTGTCCTTGCAGAGAAGGTACAGCGTGAATAACGTTCCCCGGGCCTTCTCCATACTCTCTCCCTCCCATCCGGTGCCCTCAAACAGAATCGGGATTCATCCGTAAACAGCACTGCTCCACCGTCCAGTTTCAATGGGCGTTGGCGAATTACATCCGAGTGGCACGGTGCTCACGTCTAAGGAGAGGCACTGTGGCGGGCCTCATGGTCTGTAAACTCACTTCATACAACCTTCTTCTTACTGTCCTTTCACTGATGTTCTTGTCCCGTACTTCCTGCAAGCGATTTATGGCCTCCACAACTGTTGTGTGTCGATCATGAAGAACTTGCATTGCGAGAACGCGATCATCGCGCTCAATAGTGCTTTTCCTACGACCAGAACCGGGCCTTCTGGAGTAGATATTGTCCTCTCTGTACCTTTTAACAGTCCTGTACACGTTAGAAGAAGATGTGCCTATAACGTTTGCCACATAGCGTATACTGCGCCCATCCTCCTCTAATGCCACTGCCCTTGCAGAGTTTTCAGGAGAAAGAGCCATTATGATCTGACTTAGGAGCGAGAATAACTATTGTAGACTAGCCGTAATGTTCACAAAAACATGCGGTACGAGAATTCACAGCAATAAAACTTAAGACAGCCGTCTGTGGTTATTCTTGTCCGAAGGCGGGAAACAATAATATTGGTGCTGTGATTATCACGATCAACAATGTTTATCAATTATTGCGCTGAATCTTCTCAATGGGCTAATTAACTCATGATACATCGCTGCAATGTCACAATATTCAATATGTACCAGGTTTGAAGCGGTCCAACATTGAGATTTGTCTGGAATTCGTAGTGTTTCGCTTAACCTATTATTCAGGTGAGTGTTGTAGGCCTATGCTTTTTTTAAATCTACGAAAGGACAACTGTGCGATTTGACTGGCGATGCTGGAGTGCCATCTTGAGGTTCCAGATCTTATCTGAACACGATCGACACGGTTGAAAGCCCGCCTGAAACACACTGATCATGTGTTCGGTCTGTTGCTTCTATCTGGTGAGGAGGGCACGTGAGAGCACTTTGTAGGTAATTGGCAGGAGTAAAATGGCTCGGTGATTATTTGGATCTGTCTTTGTGTAGTGGAGAATCAACGTAGATTTCCAATCGACAGGTATGATGTCACTCTGCAACTAAGGAGCGCGATTGAACCTATTTAACACATGAATATGAATTTGCTTTTTTCTCTTCCCAAAATATCTTCATTCATTTTCTGTGTTTTTCTTCCTTTCATCTGTCCATGCAGTGGTGGATCTTATCCGAGGGTTTACAGCAACATTATGTTTGTTCATTCGAAGAAGAATCCATTGCAGGTTCCGTGTTGACGTTTAGAATTGAATATAACAAGTTGCAAAGTTGCAAGTTGATTAGGCGGAAACTTTGCAACTTGTTATATTCAATTATGTTTGTTCACCAACGTTCTGACGTTAGGCCTCTCCCATAAGTTTCGTCTGTTACATTGATTTCTTCAAGGTCATTTTCAATTTCGATTATTCTGTTATTCTTGGCTTTTAGTGGAATGGCATGATTAAATACCTCCTGTTTATTAAGTATCCATTTCGTTCTTTGAAAATGGGCATAAAATTTCAATCGTATTTTTCTAATTGTGTCTGATACAGAGCGTCTGCAAAGTCTCTCCGCAGTGGCGACCTACGCTGGTCTCGCAAGTTGGCAGCACGTTCATGTCTCTGTATACGCCATTGATCTCTATAATACTACTGGATGCCTCACTCCCACGGCTGGAGTGAGGCCTCTTGCTTTGCGATTACATTTGCCTGGTGGTACGGGCAATCATCAATCAAGCTGCATGGCACGCTCGCCCTTCTTTCTTATTTTGATTCGTTCTAGGCCTTAGAGCTGGAAATCGAGTTAAAATCTCTAGTGTAAGAGGCACATGTGCTCGCCACTGCAGCACAGAATGGTTAGCTGGTAACATTAGACAACCGGAAATGATTGTATTTCTGTTAGCCAAGCATTTCTGTCATCTGCCTACAGTGTGAACACTGTCAGCAAGACAGTTTAGTTTAGAACAAGTGTGTGTATAGATTATTAGCCTCAAGTATTTAAAGCTTGTTGTGTGTAGTGACCATGTTGTTCCAGTAACCACTGGGCAAGTTTTAACAGTCAACCCATAAAAACAGTATAGGTTAGTTGTGTGTGGTTCATGTACTTGTGTGTGTGCATTAGCACCATGCACTAGCTTTACCTTACCCTCTATAGGTAGAGCGTTATCCCTTTCCTTTCTGACATTACCAATGACCACATTCACCCAGAAGTTTTACACTTAAACCCTTGGCTTGTTTTTGATTAAGTTTGTTCGGTTTAGTTCGGTTTAGTTGGGTTTGATTCAGCTTGGATCAGTTTAGTTCGATATAGTCACCATTTTGGATTTTAGCTATCCTCTTCAACCAATCAATAAAAATTGTCTACTCTTATTTCTTGAATTGATAAATCAGATTTTGTGTACACCATTTGTCATTTATTAACCCATACCTACAACCTATACTCTCTCTGTACTGCAGTTTGATCTGAAAACAAGTTCCAATGGTGAAAGACTTGTCAGTCACCTTACATGTAGCCTACAATAATTCTTTCATTACCTAGCTATGTTTCATCACTCACGGTAAACATTTCACATGCTCATATCCGATTATTAGTTTATAAAATCTCAGGTCGATGACCTTGATATATTGGGTATTTTTGGGTAAATTCATTAGCCATGGGAAAGGATTGACCATTCTAAGGCCTATGACACCTCACATGTTGATATCTGATTATTAGTTTATAAAATCTCAGGTCAATGACCTAGCTGTTTTAGATTTTTGGGGTAAATTCATTGGTCATGGGAAAGGGTTAACCATTCGTAGTCCTATGACATCTCACTTGACCCTCTCTAATGATAAGTTTATAAAATCTTAGGTCAATGACTTTGCTGTTTTGGGTATTTTGGGTAAATTCGTTGGTCATGGAAAAGGGTTGACCATCCTGAGTCCCATGACACCTCACTTGACCCTCTCTGATTATTAGATAGCGAGATATTAACAAAAGTGCAATTAGGCCCTTTTGACAAAAATAAATAATACATTCGAAAACGGAATGTCACCTCAAGTCCAACGACCTCTCATACAAGTCCCTAGCCTTATTGGTACTTGAGATATTAAAAAGCTAATGACCTATTAGTTTTGGATCTTTTGGTAATTTTTTTAAAAATAACTCATCTATAAATCATTATTCAAAAAGCCCGCCCGCTTACAAAAAAAACCTAGTGCGCATGCGTAAAAACAAAAAACAAACATGTTAATTCATAGTAGCAATCAGCTCTTCACATGCGTTTCATGTGGAATAACGTTTAATTTCATCATAGCATTAACGACCATGGGCCAGTCAATAGGGACTAGTCCAAAGGGACCGGTCTAAAGGGATTAGTCAAAAAGGACCTGTCAACAGGGACTCGTAAACAAGGACCTGTCAACAAGGACTCATCAACAATGACCTGTCAACAGGGACTCGTCAACAAGGACTCGCCAACAATGACCTGTCAACAGGGACCCGTCAACAGGGACCCGTCAACAAGGACCCGTCCACAGGGACCTGTCAACAAGGACCCGTCCATAAGGACCTGTCAACAATAACCCTACAACAATAACCCGTCAACAATGACACATCCACAGGGACCCATCAACAGGGAACCGTCAAAAAGGACCTGTCAAAAAGGATCCTTCAAAAATGACCCCCTGTCAAAAAGGGCCCGTCCAAGGGGGGGGGGGCTAGTCAACAGGGACCAGTCCAAAGGGACAAATCAACAGAGATCAATCAAAAGGGACCAATCAACAGGGATCAATCACAAGGGGCTACCACCTCAATGCCTGACATTTCCCTCTTTGATTATTGGTTTGCCGATCGACAAGCGTCGCTTAAAATTCTTTTTGATCACCCCTCGTGGGTTGGGTTAGGTTAGGTTACACTACAGTCGCCATCTTTTAAAAAGCCCGCCCTCTTACAAAAAGCTATGAGTGGGCATGCGTAAAAACAAAAAACAAGCAAGTTAATTCATAGTGGCTTTCCACCGTACACATGTCTATTGTGTGGCACAACGTTTAATTCCATATTGGCATTCAAACTCTCACATGTTGCACTTCAACAGCGAGATTCTCTAAAAAAAAACATCCCCTATTAGGGGTAGGTTTTATTTTGGGGTTGAAATATGTTGTCCATTGGAAAGGGGGTGTTAGCCCGAGTTCAATAACACCTCATGCATCAAAATCCGACCATGCGTTCGAGAGATATCGCACCGCCGCCATCTTGTGTGGAGGAATGTGGAGGTGGAGGTATTAGAACTCTCAAAAAACCACTACTCCCCTCACGTCGGAACTCTGAAAAGGTTGTCTATCCCTCCTTCTGGGATGTAGGGATCTATATATAGTGGATTCATTATAGCCATTACCCTTAAACATGGTTTGCAACGCATGTAACTCTTCCTGAAGAGTTGATGCCTCACAAATAGGCTACGTTCCGCTCTTTTGGCTAGAGTTGCTATAATTCCTTGTTTTTGTGCTGGGTGGTGGTGGGAGTCTTCCCATGGCCACACCATCAGTCTGCTCGTAAAATTTACCATCCCACAAGAAATAAATGGAACACAAGCAGTGGTGGAATAATCGGGCAATGTCCTCAGGAAACAAATCCTTGATGAGGGACATGACAGCGTCTACCGTAAGCCAACTCATACTAACCGTTATTTACATGCAGACTCCCACCACCCAGCACAAAAACAAGGAATTATAACAAATCTAGCCAAAAGAGCGGAACGTATTTGTGAGGCATCAACTCTTCAGGAAGAGTTACATGCGTTACAAACCATGTTTAAGGGTAATGGCTATACTTAATCCACTATATATAGGTCCCTACATCCCAGAAGGAGGGATAGACAACCTTCTCAGAGTTCCGACGTGAGGGGAACTGCTTACCTCCCTTATATTCACAACACCACTGACCGCGTTGCTAAGATTCTTCGCAAGCACAAGATAAAAACAGTTTTCGGCACTATGACGAAAATTGGTCAAAGTTTAGCATTAAACAAAGATAAATTGGCCCCAATACTACAACCTGGGGTGTATGAAGTCCCTTGTACTTGCGGAAAAGTATACATCTTCAGGGCACGCTGTATGTTTCAAGGATGCTCATGCGCTTGCCCTTGTTAAGCACAACTGGTCTAGAATTATAAGGGAGGCAGTTGAAGTTCGTAAAAATCCCAATAATTTTAACAGAGACACTGGATATCGGCTAAGTGACACTTGGCTACTAGTTATTAAGGATCTAGGAAGATAGTTCCTCTCAGTCTCTCTGTTCTTCACCTATTTCAAATTGTACTTTTTTTTCTCTATGGCTACAGAGTCTGGATTTGATCTCCTTTGCTCGTCACTGTATGACGTTTGGTATCGTTCAGATACACTTCCCTTTTGTTTATGATTCCTTATATCCATCTAACCCTCCCACATCCCCCCCTTTTTTTTCTTTTGGACATCCTCTTTCTTCGAGGAGTCTCTATATTTTCACCCCACCCCCTTTACCTTCTCCTTACTTACTACTCTGTCCACCGTTCTACCATGGCCCATACAGTAATTTCTAGCAGCTGCTCTCTGGTGACGAACAGAGGAATTTATTTATATTTTTTGTAATTTTTTGTAATCTCATTGATATACTTTCTTTGGCCACATTGTTTGATTCCATTGAAAAAGGAGGCAAGGTTTCTCCGAAACGTATGATTCTAATTTAAATTCACACGGCATTAGCCCAAAAACATGAATTATTTATATAGTAATCCGGGCTGTGAAAGCCTTAATATAAATAATAATAATAATTATAATAATATTATAACAGGGACGTAATAGACCTTCCGTACCACATCCGCAGGTGTAAATCGCGTGAAAAAAATCTCGAGTACCCCTTGACCCCCTTAAGCGTATTATATGTATTGACGAATTTTACAGCTTAATTTGGTTCCGTTATAACCTTACAGGCGTTTGCAAATTATCTCAGTAATGTAATAAATGGAATTGTATTGCGTCTTACAGCAATAGATGGACCTGTGAAGTTCTGTTGCCATGGTTACCGGGTGGCATTCTTTCATTATTGTATTGCTTGCCACGGTGGGTGAGTGGTTATAGTGTCGGACTACCAACCCCAAGATTGCAGGTTCGCTCCTGGCCATGGTAAGTGATTTTTGAAAGGCGACAAAAATCACGACACTCATGTCATACGTTATTGGCTTGTTAAAGAACCCATTTGAATTCAGTAGGCCGTGTTCAATGGCAAAATTAATCTCAGGATTTTCCGCCAAAACAAATTTCTCCATTCTCTACTTGAAAGCGCTGTAGTTTCAAGGAGTTTAGATATCTAACTTCAGTGGTTTAGTTGGACCGGAACGGGCCGGAACGCCGTTCCGGAAAATATCTTCCCGCTTTAGAATGACGTAACAATTTTACATTCAGTAAGAAAATCGTTTATAATCTATACATAGCGCTGAAACGTCACGGGTGTACTCTAGCGGACTAATATCGAACCTTACGGTTTTATGTTCATAAAATACGGTCGCTTTTTCACTCCTGGGCGTTTTTCTGGTTCTCTAAGGATAGCTACACTGCTATTGGATACGGAGAGCGGGAAGTGAGCACAACAATTTTCTTCCGCTCGTTATGTTTGTGTGAATCCAAGTTTTATTTTATGTTTTGCTCGATGTGTTGCTGTGAAGCAGATACTACGGAATCTCTCTGCAGTTAATGAATATCAGTAGCCCCGTAGTACCTTTCAAGTTTTCCAGTGACTGTGAAAGTGAGTTGAGAGTCACAACTTGTGACAATGAGTTTACTTAAGTGGCTGGGTTCAAAAAAACGTGCTGGGGATGAAGATGAAGATTCAAAGAATACTAAAAAGTTGTGTGATGGCTCAAGTAAAAACGAAACTGAATGGAGTTCCGAGAACATTAGTTTCATTAAAGACGTGAGTATAGAGATAGACCATGGGTTAAATGTTGCTGAAACGTGTGATGCAGATTCAAGGGAGAATCTAGGTTATGGTTCTACACCTTCTACCATCGACTGTGAAATTCAAGGACCCACCTACCGAAAACAAGATTTTCCAGACTGTTGGAACGAGTCTCAGTACCGTTATTTTTTTTTTTGTCAGAGAACGAGTGGTTATTTGCAGGAAATACAAATTTAGGCTGCAATATATGTAAAGAGGAAAGTAAATTAGGATTAGGAGTTTCTAAAGGGGCAGGACTTAAGCTAATGAAAGTATGGGTAGAATGCAAGGTTCATCCCAACGGAAATAATATTAATCAACAACAAACAAGCCTTAGGAAAAAAAATATTTGAGCACAAAAATTCGGAATCTCACAAAAAAGCTATGTTACAAAAATCAGAATCCAATAAAAAGATATTTGAAAGTTGCTTGGACACTATGAATGTCAAACACCTAGAAACCACCGTTCGAGTATTTCGAACAGCATACTCAATTGCGAAAAGAAATAGACCCTTCGTAGACCTACAAGCTTATGTTGAACTTCAACAATTAAATGGTTTAGATGTGGGACGAGTTCTTCATACAAATTTTAGTCGTGCTAATATTATTGAACACATTTCACAGGAAATGAGAAATAAAATAGCAAAATCTATAACAGAAAATCAGAGGAAAATCAGTATTATGATTGACGAATCAACAACAGTTAGTGTAAAGTCTGTGTTAGTATTATGTTTGAGATGTGCTCTTTCAGATAACTCTGAAGTTGTTTCCTTTTTCTGGGACTTGATAGAACTTGAATCAACTACAGCAGATGTTATTACTCGAGAGATATTGAAGAATCTTTCTTCATATGGGATGAATGAAAACTTTCTGGCAGAACATTTAGTTAGTCTAGCATGTGATGGGGCATTTGTAATGTTAGGTAGAAAAAATGGAGTTGGAGCACAGTTTTTAAAGTTATTTCCAGATATAGTAATCTGGCACTGTTTAAACCATCGCTTGGAATTAGCCGTTTCTGATACAAGGAATGAAGTTACAGGTGTTAACCATTTCCATTCTTTCATTGACAAATTGTATTCTTTATACAGCATGTCTCCCAAAAATCAAAGGGAACTCAACATTTGTGCTGCTTCACTGGAACAAAGAGTTAAGAAGATTGGGAAAATATTTACAATAAGATGGGTAGTTTCAAGCCAGAGAACTGTAAAAGCTGTCTTGGAAAACCACAGTGCTCTAGTAAAACATTTTAGTGAGGCCAAAAATGACCACCAGAGAGACTCCAAAGAAAGGGCAAAATTCCAATGTCTAGAAAATATTAACTTGTGTAGAATTTCTAGAAAATATTGCAATTATGTATGGTGCTCTTGTTGAGTTAGCTGATTTGTCATTAGAGTTGCAGAAAAGAGAGACAAGTCTGACAGAGGCTCAAAATGCAATCAAGCGCAATATAAAAGTGTTTGAATCTATGTGTAACTCAGCTTCTGGAGAATACTACAGAACAGTTCTTAAAGCAGCAGAAAACAAAAAGTTTAGAAACATAGGATTACATGAATCTAAATCAGTTGTAAAAATTGACAGAAAGCAGTTTTTCAGAAGTCTTGTGAACAATTTAAATAACAGGCTTATGGAAAATGTGTCCACATCATCTCATCTTGATTCCAGCTCTAGCCAGCAGAGACATGAGAGAATGACAAAAGTTATCAGTGATTCAAAGGTACTATACAAAAATAATTGGCCCTCCACTTCTACTTTGGATATCTGCTATGGTGATGAGAGTGTCGGCAACCTTTGTAACTTTTTCCACATGTCAGACAAGAGGAGGTACATTAATGCTTTTAGAAAGTATGTCGAGACCATGGAAATTCCAGTGGAGCTGATGCCTTTAATCAAGACTGTACAGACCATTCCCATCTCTTCAGCAGAATCTGAAAGAGCTTTCAGTACCATGAATGAGATCCACACCGAAAAGAGAAATAGGCTTCTGGTTGAAAGATCAAGCGGACTTATTTTCATAAGCAGCGTAGGACCTCCTGTGCATTTATTTAACCCACAACCATGTCAAGTCATAGCTACGAAAGGAGAGACGTTCAGCTGATGAAACAACTTGTCGGAAACACGAGGCCGCTGATTTTGACACCCAATACGAGTCCATTTGGAAATTGCTGAATTAATAAGGTGAGTTCCTGTAAATATTTTTTTCCAACTAAATCACTGTCTAACCTCCTTGACGTTCAAAGGAACGACGAAATTCGACATGCAAGCTACCCTCTGGGTTTCAATTAACAAAGTTTGCACCAGGCATCCGAGGCCATACGATATTATTATTATTATTATTATTATTGTTACGTGCAAGCCCGTCCCAACATTTTTATTATGCATCTATTTCGATGTCTTGGTACCTTCTGCCATTTAAAGTGCACGCTAAGATGCCTTGGTTTGGCTAATGAACTCGAGATGGCAGCGTCTGTCGGCACTACAAGCTGGGGTTGTGTCTTCTGCCGCTAGAGCGAGACATAGGTGTCTTCCGGCCCCGTCTCATCGAGACATATTTGAAAAATTTTATTATTCTACGTCATTAAACAAAAGACTATATATATGCATCATGCCGCCAAAATATTTTAATGGTGTCGTGTGAATATTATTTTGTTATTCACATTGTCTGTAGTATGTGGCTAATTTGATTGGTCTAATTTAATTAAACCTGGTGCATCATGGGAGACCTTCTTCGCTTTTGACCTCCATCTTGTGAATTATGACTTGTTACTGATTGCTGGTTGAAGAAGTACACAAATTTTGGCTCTCGTCAGGGACGAGGGCTTAGGCCCTCGTCTCCGCTAACTTGGGGATTTATCCCATTATTTTGATGATACATGAAGAATTATGTGCAACTATCATCTGTGATATTCGTGAACGTGTTTTTTGTGGGGGGGGGGGTGAGGGGCTTAATATGGAGATGTGATGTTTTGTGTGCATCTCGACGTATTCAGCTGGCTGCCATGTGTTTTTTTGGGTGATATAAATCCTTTAAGGATATTTCATTAGTGTTGTAAAAATTAGTGTCTCCCCAAAAGGCTTTATTAAGGTATGTTTTGACGTTTTATTTTTTTAAAATTTCTGGAGCTCCATATTTTTCATTGTGTCCTTGTGTTTTGTTTTTTTTTTTTGTTCTGAAGGTTGACTTGGCCTAGATATGTCACCTCTGAATGTGTAAAATTTTGTTAAACAATATTAGTCCGGGGAACACTTCTGTTTTTCTTCTAATTTTATTACTTGGCGTCTGGCTAAGGCATTTTCTTCTTATTATATTCTAGTACTGACCAGACTAATCAATTGAACAGTAGGCCTAATTTGATCATTAGTCGATCGGTTTTTATTTTGATCCGTTGCCTTTTAATATACTATTTGATCTCGTTATGTCTAGAGTTTTGTTTATATCTTCCTGTTTTCTCACTGGAGAAGATGTTTTTATAATGTAAAATTAGGCGTTTGACATAAATACGTACTGATATACCTTCAACTGTTCTGGTCGCCATGGTAACTTGTTGACAGAAGTGCATTGTGGGTTTTTGTTTCTGGCGTGTGTTTGAAGTGCACGTTCATGGGTCATGGTGATGTTGTTTAACTTGTTTTGGTTTTAAATTATCCTTGGTTTTCCTTTTTTGGAGTTTTCTATTTTTGTACTCCTGCGTTATTCTTTCGGTACCTTGTTTATGGTAAAGTTTGCACTAATTACTTCTTTTTTGATTCTCCGAGGACCTCATGATTCAATTGAAAGTATGTCAGGTACATGTTAAGTGTTTAAGTTTTTTGTGGCTTTTCCTTCTCTGACCTCAGGTAATTGTTAATTGGTATCGACCTTTAGCCTTGTTTTTTTTAGCTACATTGAGAATTCTAGGTGAGGTTTTTAAGTTTTTGTAATTTTATGCTGGCTGATGCATTTTCTGTTCTCTGGTTGAGCTGTTCTTTTAACATTAAATTTCCTTTTAAAGCAAGCTACTGTTGTTGCATCATTTCGTCGGTGGCAGTTCTGTTAGTTATCGGGGGATTTTCTGTAGACGAACCTGTGGGTTTTCTGTAGACGAACCTGTGGGTTTTCTTCTTCTCCACCTTCTTCCACCTTTAGGTGTTCTTCTGTTGGGGCATCACCCAGGCGTTCTCGAGTTATAAGGGAACAAATTTGTCCACAGACAAACAGACAGACAGACATACAGACATACAAAAATATTTTCGCGTGCATCCGTCATAAAACAGTCTGAAACGCGTAAATAACGTAAATTTACGAAGAAATTCAGAAAAAACAGACAAACTTACATTTTTATATAGAGAGCGATTTCAGAATTTCACCCCTCCCCATGAACACCTTAAATTGGATTTATGAAAGAAAAACGGTCGAACACCTACCTCACTTATTTTAAGCTGTTTATTCCCACTGAGTTTGATGAGTGAGCGAGTCAGTCAATCAGTTAGGACACTTTCTTTCCTGATTACTCCCCCCCCAGAATTTCACCCCTCCCCATGGGTCCATTAAATTGGAATTATGAAAAAACGGTCGAACACTTGTTTACTTATTTTTCAAGCTGATTTCCCCCCCCCGTGTTTCATATTTTTACCTCTGTCGTATAAGAGATACTTGCTCCTTAGGAATCCTTCAACCCCCACTTTTCACCCCTTTCACTTCATAAAATACACCACATCGAAAAACCCTCAGACACTCGTCTTCTTATTTTTAATGATGAATTTATATGCCGAGTATCCCTTCCCCCAATGAAACCAATCGGGAGATATTGTTATTCAATGAAATGCAGGTCTACCGCCTTAACACCCTTTAGAACCTGAATATCCTTAAATTCTTCCTTAGTGGGTGTTTTTGACTTACAACGAACATATCCCCAAAATTTCGCGTTTCTAACTTTAATATCTTCGGCAGGGCGATGATGAGTCAGTGAGTCAGTCAGGACAGTTTTATATATCACTGGCCAACAGTGATTTTGGTGCCGGGGCTTTTTAAGCTGATTTTATATGAGTTTGATGCTCTGAATTCAAATATGCCATTAGTTTTTGCCTAGCAGCCCTAGTTTCTGAGATATGACATTTTTGTGAAATATACATGGGTAGTTTTTTTAGTTTTGGCACTTTAGTTATAACTGTATTAATAACTCACTTAGATGGTTCCACGTTTCACAGGCCCTCGATGTAGTCCCCACCGTTGCGTACAACGTGTTCCCAGCGATGCGGAAGTCGTTGAATCCCGTTGGCACTGCCCAATCTATTGATGGTACGAAGAGAGCGCTCGGCAGCCTGCTTAACGTCTTCAATGGTACGGAAGCGCTCCCCGCGCATTGTCATCTTCATCTTCGGGATGAGATCATAGTCGCAGGGACTGATGTCGGGAGAATATGGGGGTTTGATAGAGGACCTCCCAGCCCCAGCGATCCAACAATGCCGACACAACGCCTGCTGTGTGTGCCCTAGCATTGTCATGCAGAACGATGGGCGGTGTAACCATGTGGTGGCGCCGTTTCCTTCTCAGAGCTCCTCGGAGATGGTCTTGCAGAAACGAACAATAGTACGCCGCATTAACGGTTTGCCCTCTGGGAACAGTATGGTGAATGATCACACCATCCCAATTATAGGCAAGAATCAACATTACCTTCACATTGGTGGGGGTTGGTCGAACTGTTTGTTTCCGTGGTGATCCGTGGTGCCGCCACTCGTTCGATTGGCGTTTTAACTGTGGCTCATAAGATCTGGCCCACGTCTCGTCAATGGTTATGATACGCCGTAAGAAGGCCCCTCCTTCGCGCTCATAACGCTGCAAGTGCATACGACAAGCGTCATATCGCAGCCATTTGTGCATGTCGGTTAAGTCATGCGGAACCCATTTGGAGGCAATCTTCCTCATTTTCAGTAAGTCCTTCAGGTTGTGGAAGACATTTAATGCGCTAGTCCGGTATCTTGCTCTAATTGACGAATCGTTACGTTCCGATCCACCTCTACTAACGCTGACACCATCTGTACATTGTCATCACTTACTGGTGGGTGACCAGATCGAGGCATGTGCTCCACACGTTTGCGCCCATCTCGAAAGGCTGCAACCCATCTTGCTACCGTTCTGAACGGAAAACCAGCTGCACCGCACGCTTCCTACTATCCTCGGTGACACTGTTTAGCACTGCGACCCATAGCACACTGAATTTCTATCCACGTTCTCTGCTCCTGCTTGGAAAACATTACGACTGTCTTTCGCGAGCGCTGGCCTCACACTACTCATCTAACAGGCGCGACTGCGCACGAGCGGTGGTGAGGACGGGCGAGGTCATGTGCTCTGAGGGAGGGGATGCAGGGCAGCAACCGTCGGTAAAAGTGGCAGCGCCCAACATTGTTGCAACTTGGCAATGAAGCATTGGTGCCAAAACTAAAAAACCAACCCATTTACATTACACTATCGCATGGTAATTGAGCCGTGCAAGCTGTCTCAAACATTTTCCTGCATCATTTGGACTCGTAATCCCTTCCCTACATTTTAAAAGTGCTCGCCAAGTTGACTTGTTTAACTTATGTCCTGGAGATTGCAGCACCTTCTGGCTACTGTTTTGATGATGAGGTTGAAGTGATTCCTTCCAGAGCGCAGCATCGTCTATGTATGAAAGTGAAATGTTCAATTAAACATACGTCATTTAAACAAAGGACTGTATGTAAATTATACCGCCAAATTAATATTATAATATTGTACATTGTCACATTGTGTGTCACTCGTTGGTTGGACTATTTCAAAAGTACCAGGCATGCAATGCGGCCTGGCTTTCTGCCCTCCGCCATGTTGGGTCTGGGACTTGACATGACTGGATTGAACTAGAAGTCGTGAAATTCGCTTCGCCTTCTGAGGGGAAGGCCTATGCCTTCACCCTCAGAATGGATGTATTATTTAATATGTATTGCGTGAACTAAGAACTCCTAAGAAAAGCGTGTGTAATTTATTCTGCCTATTAAAGGTGAAGTGATGTTACATCTGCGAATAACGGCGTCTGTGCTTTGGGTAGCCATTATGCCTAAATTTGTGTTTTTTTAATGTTAATTAATATCTGCTAGTGTTTGTTATTTTGTGTCTCCCTAAAAAGGATTTAAGGTATGTTATAGGCCTAGTTTAATATATATTTAATTTGTGGGCGTCCTCAACTGCCATATTTTTTTATTTTTTTGTTGTTCATCAGGCGTCTTGGCCTAATGGTGTTTAATGAAATGTAACACATTTATTTTTTGTACCTTACGGGGACACGTTTCTACTGTAATTTTGATTTTAATTTATGTACCTTTTTATTTAATAAAGGGGTATTCTCCTTTGATTAGCTACACCATTTCTTCTCGTATTTTGGGGTTGACGAATATTTTGGTCTTTAGGTTTGCTGATCCGTCGCTTTCAATTTACCTTTGTTGTTGTTCTTATACTTGTTAAATGTCATTGTCATCTCTCACTGGCGGAGTTTTAATTTAAATATCTTTGTTAGTCGTAAATCGGCTGGGTGTACAGTCAGTCATTTGTTTTTTGTTGCCATTGTAAGTTGTTATTAAAGTGCATTGTGGTCTGTTGATCATTCTCTTGGCGTCGAGCAGGACACTCAAACGTGTTGTTGTGCACGACTAGAATTGATTTGTGTCTTTTAATCTTGTTGATTTTTCCTTGCGTTTTTCTTTGCTGTGAGTGTTCCTGTGAATACAGCCGTCATGTAATTACTTGGATTTTTTTATTTGTCATTTTTTTATTTTATTTTTGTTTGCTGCTTCATTTTCTCGTGGAATAGCGGACTGTATGTCAAGCCGGTTTTACGTGCTTTGGTGATTTTTTAAGGCCTTTTCTCATTTTGTGTTTCCAGTCTGCTGGTTTTTATTTCCTATGGGCTTTATTAATTATTTGTTAAATGTTTCCGTTTTGCTCTTCAAGCCTTCATGTTATACCTTCGCTTGTTTTCCGATATGAAATCGTTTTCTTGTTTGGGCCTTAAGCCAGTGTGCATCGCCAGTGATTTTTTGTGGAAAGAGGAGTTTTTTTTTTGTTATTTTGTGTTGCTGAAAGATCTGTTAGTAAATTTTGTTTTTGCCCCTTTTTTCTTGATTAAATTGTTTGTTTTATATTTAACTAACCTATTGTGGCATTATTTCGCCAGTGGCATTTCTGTGGGTTATTGGGACGTTTCTGTAGACGAGTCTGTGGGATTCCTCCTCTCCACCTTCCTTCATCTTTAGGTATTCTTCTGTTGGGGCATGTCATCTGGCGGTGAGTTGCAGTTGTGAGCGGACCTCTGAATAAAAGGTAAGTAGTGGCACATAATCCTTCCTGCCCGAGGGTGTGTCTAATCTAATCCTGCCTGCCCGAGGGATGTATCAGTGGTAGCAGAGCGTCGATGACTATCGCTTCTGCAGCTATCGTTACCCCCTTCCCTTCAGGCTTTCTTAAGGATCTTTCTGGTGCTTATAGGGCGGTCACTGGTGCGATATGTCATGTGGATGTGCTTGATGTTATTTATGGCTAATCCTTGTCGTTTGTTCTGTTCCATATCTGCCTCTATATATCCATGGGTGCTTTATGGAAGTGAACCGTTCCAAGCAAAATCTTTATGGTGAATTATGGCCTATTTATGATGCAACATTTCTAAATAAGAAGAAGCTTGGTAAGTGAGTGGCATTAATTCTTGGCATGGGAAATGTGGGTTTTTGGTATGCTGATAGCCTGCATGCTGCGAGTGAAGCCATCAAGGAGACCTGTCTGAAGCTGTTGGCCCTGTGGTTTGTAACGTCCGTGCTGTAGAAATTTGTTGTATTTTAGATTTCTGTTCTGGAGCCAAGCAAAGGATGAGGTATGCAGTCCTGAGCAGCGTTGTGCATGATTTTATTAGTTGAAATTTCAGTTATCGTGGCAGTGTTCGAGTGTCGACCTAATCTATTGTGTTGTTAATTCGTAGTTTATTGTATTGTTTTGAAATTGCAGACTGTCCTCGTAATTCCTAGATTTTGTTTCTTTCTGTATTGTCTGTCTGTATTCTGTGTTTTTCCAGATGGCCGACAATAATAATGTCTTTGATCTGATTGACTTAAGAGATAACCTTGTAAATTTTGAGCGTTCTTCTGGGGTTGAACGTGAGTCAGATCTGTTTACTTGGTCTGAGGTTTTGGGATCGATTAATAATAGTGGTTTGTCTGCCCCTCTGTTACCTGGCCCTAGCTCTTCCAGACCAGTTACCCCTGGGTATGGTAACCCTGCTCATGTTAGGTCACCTAGTGACTTCCTGCGTCCGGCCGGCCCATTGCATCCCAGATTTTTCTCTGGCAATGTAAATGTTTTGCCTCCAGTAGAGGATGTGCGAGGAAGCTACCTGGGTTTTAATGTCTCATTTCAGAATGCTACGTGTACGCCTACCGTTAATTATGGGTCGATTCCTCACCCTATTTCTAGTTTTATAACTAAGTTGAAAAATTTCAACCTAGATGATGTTACCCAGGGGGTATTATTTTAAAGCAAGTGGTCGAATTGGGCAACTATGCCTCAGTTTTTAGAATGTCGGAAACTCAGATTTTCCAACTATTTTATCCTGTTGCATCCGGTATGCTGCGCGACAAGCTGATTGAAGCTATTCAAATCCGTATGTCCTTGGCCATGTTCATAAGGGAAGTGTTGTGGGTTTTTATCCCTGCGGGTGCCATTAGCACTATCGAGCAAAAATTATTATATCGTGTCCAAAGGTGGGACGAGTCACTTAGCGACTATGTCAGTGACATTAAGGTGTATTCTCAGGTGTTTGCATCCTCTTTGACTGAACGACAATTGGAGTCGTCAATTGTAAATGCGTTTTCGCCAGAATATAGGTCGTACATGACTATGTGTACCAGGCCTTCTTCATTTGCCGAGCTAAAACAAGTGGTTATAGAGGCTATGGCTGTGAAACATGCCGATTCCCTTCGTGTAGCTATTGTCCCCCCACCCCTTCTTTGATGGCTCGTCCCCCTCCCAAGGTTATGTTTCATCTTAGACCCAATGTTAAGTGCCACACGTGTGGTGGCATGGGGCATATTAAGAAAGTGTGTCCTAATAACCAAGTTCGGTATCACCAATGACGGGATACTTTGGAGACCAGTTCGGGTGTTACTTCTATGGGTATTTCTGTGCATGAGAGTTTGGGAAAACCGTTCGAAGTTTCTGATCGCCCTACAATTGAAAATCTTGATAAACCTGTGAAAACTAAGTCATCGTGTACTAGCCCTGATAATGTCTCTGACAAACCTAACCTGTCTGTGAGCAATGTCGTGGCAAGTGATCCTAAATCTAAACCTAATGTGAAACCTGTGATGCGGGTGCCCTCGTCATCTAATTGTAATCGTTTTAGAGTGAATAATAATTTTGGAATTTCTCCTGTGGCTAAGGGAATATCCCCATTTATTGAAATTTGTGTTAATGACGAGCCCGTTTCTGCATTGCTTGATTCTGGTAATGTTGCCTCCTTTATAAGCGAGGCCTGGTTTATAGCTATGAAGAGTGTTTGCAGCCTACCTGAGTTAGAGCCTAACAATGAATCTTTTATTTCGGCAAATTGTTCAAACTTAAATATTTTGGGTAGTATGAAAGTCAAAATTCATATTCTAATTTTTTCTTGGAAGTTTAAATTTTTTGTTGCCAGAAACCTTTCTTGTTCTGTGGTTATTGGAGCCAATTTCATGTCCCATGTTGGTATGCTTCTTGATTTTGGTGCTCGCAACTTATGGTTTAAGTTTGATCCGCAAATTAAATTGTCGTTTAACCCGGTTTTATATTCTCCTGCTGTCAATTCAGTTAGTGAGCCTGTGAATATTGAGGATCTTGATCTGGAAAACTTAACGAATCCTCAAAAGGATGCCACAAAGAGGTTATGTCAGGAGTATAGTGATGTCTTTACTGACAAGTTGGGTGTAACCCATTTGATGGAGTACAAAATTGAGCTAACCGATTCTGTGCCGGTGCGTTCCAGTCCGTATCGCCTTGCCCCGCCCAAGATGGCCGAACTTTGGAAGATTATTGACAATATGCTGGACGAAGGTGTAATCCAAACATCTATCTCTGCTTACTAATCCCCTGTTTTCCTTGTGCCAAATCCTAACGGTGGTTTTCGGCCGGTGGTCAACTATAGGGCTCTTAATCAAAAGGTTGTTTTACAATCCATCCCTTTGCCGGATCTTCACACGTGCTTTGGTTGGTTTCGCAACGCTAAGGTGTTCACGATCCTCGATTTAAATTCTCCTTACTTTCAAATTCCCCTCTGTCCGGAATCCAGGCATGTTACTGCTTTTTCCACTGATTGGAATTTGTTCGAGTATGCCCGTGTCCCATTTGGCCTATACACCGGAGCTGCTGTGTTGAGCGGACTCCTGGACAGGATGTTTTCTGAAATTAAATTCAAATTTGTGTACCACTATCTTGATGATGTGGTGATCTATTCTGAGTCATTCGAGGAACATGTTGATCATCTGAAGGTTGTACTTGATCGGTTGCGTGACGCTGGCCTTACCGTTAAATTATCTAAGGTTTCCTTTGCCAAGCCCAAAATTTCCTTCTTGGGGTATATTGTTTCCGAATCTGGTATCTCCGTGGACCAGTCTCGTACTCAGGCCATCAGAGATTTTAAACCCCCCAAGAATGCCAAGGGTGTTGCTCGTTATATTGGAATGGTGAACTTCTTTCGTAAGTTCATCAATAACTTTGCCGACCGTGCTGCTCCTCTAAATCACTTACGTAAAAAGGCTGTGAAGTTTGAGTGGGGTCCCTCTCAGCAAGCAGCCTTCGAAGATCTAAAGCTTGCTCTCTCTAACGCCCCTGCATTAGCCATTCCGGATTTTGGGAAGCAGTTCATCGTGCAAACTGATGCGTCTGGTCGTGGTGTTGGTTGTGTCCTACTGCAAGAGTCTGATCTTGGTAGGCAACCCATTGCTTACGCTTCTCGTACCTTAACGGACGCAGAGAGGAAGTATTCCATCTACGAACTGGAAGGTTTAGCAGTGTTGTTCGCCCTGGAAAAATTCCGAATATATCTTGAGCACACTAAGTTTCTTCTCGAGACCGATAATCAGGCCTTGAGCTGGGTGTTAAGGAAACCCCGTAAAACTAGTATGATTGCTAGATGGGCGACTAGGATCCTGTCGTTCTAGTTCACGGTCCATCATATTCGTGGGTCTGAAAATGCGGTAGCTGATTCATTAAGCCGCATGTATAAGGAACCCTCCGAAGAGGAAATTCAGAATTGTGAACCCGTAACCCTTGTATCATCTTTAAATTGTGTCAATGCTGTTCTCAGCAATTTCCCTATGCTTTTTGAAGATGTGAGGAGATTCCAGAAAGAAGATCCCTCCTTATCTAGCTTAATTGACCGAATCAATTCTGGGGAAGTGATCAAGCCCTACTCTCTAAAGGATGGTGTATTGTGCTGTTCATCTCGTCATGACCGTCTACCTAAAATTGTGCTCCCGTCGGTCCTCATTCCGGAAATCTTTCGTTACTATCACGAGTCTCCTATTGGTGGCCACCTAGGAGTATTCAAGACCCGGGCTAAGATCAGACAGTTTTTCATCTGGTGAAGCATGGATGGCGACATCAGAAAATTCATTAGAAATTGTGCTTCATGTAATATCAGCAAACCTCCGGTTTCTACAAAGGTTGGCTTGTTGTCTTCTGAACCGGCATCAAGACCCATGGAGAGGCTTTTCATTGATCATGTTGGCCCGTTCCCATTTTCTGGTCGGGGAAACCAATTTGCGCTTGCTTGCACTGACGGTTTAACCCGGTTTAGTTGGATATTCACCACCAGACAGGCTACGAGCAGTTCCGTCATAAAATGTCTTAATTCCATCTTTTCTTCCTTTGGGTCCTGTCAGTTCCTTGTGTCAGACAATGCCAAGTGCTTTGTATCATATCAGTTCCGTCAATTCTTAATTGATTATGCTATTTCGCATGTAACCACTACTCCCTATTTCCCTAATCCGTCTCTCGCTGAGCGAGTCAACCATAATCTACGTTCTGCTCTGATCGCTTTCCACCACAAAGACCATTCCAGGTGGGATTCTAATTTGCATTGGCTCAATTTCGCCTTCAACACCACCGTGCATGAGAGCACGCAAACCACCCCTTTTTCATTAATGTTTTCGTTTATGGCAAATTCTCCGTTGTCTAATCTGTGGAACCTGCACGATCTCCTTCCAGACAGTTTCACGCCCGAGGATATGAGGGCGAAATTCGACAAGGCTAGATAGTGTATTAAGATCTCGCATGACCAACTTGCCAAGCGATACAATGCCTGTCGCAAGCCAGTCGATTTGGAAATTGGGGATGTTGTGTACGTCCGCAATTTCGAGCCCAAGGGCGTTGGTAACCTGGTAGCTAGTAAGTTGACTCCCCGCTTCAAAGGTCCCTGTTATGTAGAGGCATTCTTGACTCCCGTTACTCTTCTTATTAGAAATCCTAAGGCAAATAAAATATCCAGTGTGCATCTGTCGCACATAAAACGAGGTGGAGAAATTTGTAATGAAGAAATTGTATCATAAAATTGTAAATTGGTCTATTGTATAAGGTAGAGTATCCAAAACTTTCATTGAAGCCTATGGGCATCTGTTCCTTCTGGAATTACGAATTGGATTTGCAAACTCTACTGGGATACAGCTTGTAACATGTTGGGTAAATCTCATTTTAAGGTAAAATTTTAGCTTCGTGTAAGACCCTTTGTAAAATTGTAACTGATTTTGATGTTTCACGTTGATGGTACTTGCATGTAAGTAAGACTTGGTGGGAGACCTAACTCATGGTAATTTTGTGTACCTGTTTCCTTGGGAATTTGAGTGGTCATTCCTCTTCCGTAGCTCCTTCTGAATGTATGGTCGCCCAACTCGTGTACTCTAGAAAAGTCTTAACCAGTCTGTAAAAACTTAACCTTGGTAATGAACTTAAAATCTGAAAATTTTGTTTGTTTAGTGAAATATTGTGAGCACGGATCTAGGGCATTGTCAGGATTTTCAAAATATAAATGCAAACTTGTTTCTCATATGTAAAATCTATTAATAATTTGTAATTTCTGTAAACCTCTAATTTTGAAGTAAGATTAATAACAGTATGTAAATGGCTGCCCACTCGTCGTATGGTATCTAGCACATTGCATCCTCCTACTTCTTCGAAAGCTAACAACATTGGACTTATTGAAAACCTACCTAACGCGTCTCAGACCATGTTAGCAATACAAGTGCCGGTGTAATGCGTTTCTGAAGAATTTTGGACACTGTGAGGCTGTTAACTAACAAGGGAAGTCTCTGAACCGGGGAATCTCGGATCTTGCTGGAACTTTGCAGATACGTTGCGTGAGCCCAACTAGGCAAAACCGTGAAGAAAAATCTTTCGGAAATTAACTTCCCCTTCTACTAGATGAAAAATTAAGATTTACAGGTTTAAATTGGCGCGCCAGTGGCGTGAGCTTTATTGGCTGCATCAGAGGTTGCTTCCCGGCCTACGGTGTACAGTCACCGAACGAGAGGCGACAGACCCGGCATACGCTTATATCCGCATACGGAGAGTGTCCCATGCGTTGCATAATGAATGTTAACATTGGAAAAGTTATCTGTTGTCTGGAGGAAAAATATGGAAAATGTATGGAAAGGCTTCTCAGCATTCAAGAACAGGACCTGTTGGACAGTTTGAATGGCTTTGTGCCTATCTGGCTTTCTGGCGTTCGTCTCTTGTAACAAGTGTGTTAGGTATGAAATTCAAACAAAATGCTGGTGTGTATTGGAAATGCGGTAAGAGGCGTCCGCTTTCCTTTTCGTCGGTAAAATGTAAGTTTTACCGTTTAAGAAGTAAGATAGATTTATATTTGTGGGCGGAGCAAGTGAAAAGGGACGGCACCTACCGAGACAAATTGAGGCAAATAACATGTGGCTTAAAAGCCCAATTTGACATTGCCCATCAGAATAATGACGTAATATATGACGTGACAATTCAGCAATGGGCTATGCTAGCTGCGCAGGACGTAAAATGTACGGAGTTTAAAGCCAGCCAGTCCTGGGTTCAGCACTTTAAGGATCGCTATAATATCATTTCGCGAAAAATAGCAACTGTGGTGATTTCAAACAATGCCCATCGAAAAATGGATATTATGTCAGCAGCAGAAATATTCGTATAAGAGGTTACATCAGTTTTAGATTCTCTCGGCCCTGGAAACGTACAGTATGTACTGTAATAGTGATCAAAGTGGGTTCAATTTGGAGATGTGTTCGGGTAGGACAATGGCTATAAAAGGGTCGAAAACGGTTTTCTCCAAAGTGCAATCAGTGGGGGCCACAACGCACAGTTATACAATAATGCCAACAGTAACAGCAGTGGGCAAGCTGCTTGGACCTCTCTTGATAACTTTGAAAGTACCAAAAGGTGTGTTGGTAAAAGGGTGAAAGAAACTATGTTTGCACATGACAATATTTACGTTGTTCCCACAAAATCTGGCAAAATGGGATCCGCACAATTGAAGAATTGGTTTCATAATGTTTTCAAACAGCATGTACCGTCTGTCAATGTGGCACCCATTCTGGATTCCTTTTCTGGACATAATCGTTAGAAAGTGAAGAGCACATACGACCGATGATCTTCCCTCCTGGGTCCACAGCCTATTGTCAACCATTGGATGTATACGGCTTTAGGATCTGGAAAAGCTTTGTCCGTAGATTTTTGAACACCGTTCGGTTATTGAATTTTGACATCAATTTGGCCCAGAGAAATACAATCTTAACAAGTAGTTCCGTGAAGAACTATACAGCCTATTTTCATATATCCTACTTATGTTAATTGCCACTATCAACATACACAATTTCTGTTTGATTGCTGTAATAGATTCGTAGATATTAAGAACCGACTAAATATTTCGGATGGTCGTCATGTTGGATTTTATATATGTAGGTCCTAGAGTTATGTACTGTTACATGCAGATTATTGTGAACGTGTAATATTCAAACTTCAATCGCATAATTAGGACACAAGAAAAAACAAGGAGATTTTAAAATTTTTCACAGCTGCCATCTTGAGGTTATGGAAACATTGAAATAAATTAGATGCCAGTGGATTAACATTCGTATAAGGATTTACTGTACCAAGTTTCACTGCACTCGGATGGTTAAATTGCGAGAAACGTCCATGTGAATATTTATAATTCGCGTCACCGCCATGTTGGATTTGTGATCACCAGGTTATTTAAAGTCCTATAGGTGAACTTAAGTTCATAGCCCCTATGAA
The DNA here is from genome assembly GCA_946902985.2 of Meconema thalassinum. NCBI lineage: Eukaryota > Metazoa > Arthropoda > Insecta > Orthoptera > Tettigoniidae > Meconema > Meconema thalassinum. The sequence goes on from OX336391.1 coordinate 241,455,481, forward strand.
CATTAAAAAATGCAGTTTGATTGCTAAAATAGATTCGTAGATATTCAGTATCGTCTAAATATTTCGGATGGTCGCCATGTTGGATTGTTAAATGTATAGGCCATAGAGTCATATACCATTAAAGGAAAATTATTGCGTAGGTTCATTATTCAAACTTTCACTTCGATCGCATGACTACATCACAAGAAATAAAAAAATAATTTTAAAATTCGCACTGCCGCCATCTTGAGGTTATGTAAACAATTGAACTAAATCAGATACCAGTGGATTACAATGCGTATAAATATTTACTGTACCAGGCTTCAGTGAGCTTGGAACATTAAATAGCGAGAAAGGTCTATTTAAAATTTTCAAATTCGCTTGGCCGCCATGTTCGTTTTGTAGTTAACCGGTTTTTGAAAGTCTTATAGATGGACTTCCAGTAGTGCCCTTTATCTCCGTACAAAATTTTAGGGAGATACCGCTAATAGTTTCAGAGATATAGAATGCCGGTGAAATATTTCGCACATCCGCCATCTTGTGATTATGTAAACAATTGAACGAAGTTAGATGTCGGTGCATTACAATGTATATAAGCATATACTGTACCAAGTTTCATTGCGTTTGGTTGGTCAAATCGCGAGAAACGTCTATTTAAAAGTCGCAAATTCGCTTGGCCTCCATGTTGATTTTGTAGTTACCAGGTTTTCAAATGTCACATAAGTGAACTTATAGTAGTTCCCTCTATCACCATAGAAAATGTCAGGGTAATATCGGTAACAGTTTCGGAGATATTGAATGCTGGTGAAATATTTCGCACATCCGCCATGTTGGATTGGTGAGTCGTAACAAAATTTGAAGGGCACGGTCGAGGTCGCCGGGAATAGTGCTATGAACTTTCCGAGTTTCATTGAAATCGCTCCTGCCGTTTAGATTTTATTAGGGGGGGACACACACACGAATCACACACACACACACACACACACACGCACACACACACGGACAAAAGGTGATCTCATAAGCCTATTTTTTCAAAATTGAAAATAGGCTAAAAATGCAGTCCCTGACCACCATATGTGGTCCTCTCGGTTTACTTCAATGTGACAATGCTCATGGTACCGAAATCAGTATCTGTCCGACAATCCTGAACGGTTTTAACACCCTGTGCCATATTGTTTCGATATCAGTGCAATACAATGTAGTACTTGCACTCGCCCGTGTCTTATACGGTGAGGATGGTGTAAAAGCAGTATGTGTTTCCAACATTATTACCACGAACATCACTGTTGTCAGAACTATGTGAAATAGCTTGGTCTCTTACTCACTCGTGTAACCATTGGTTCAGTTTACTCTGTGTTGTGTTTTAATTATATGTATTTGTGATGCTTTGCATTGCATGATTAATAATAAAGCACGACGTGCAATATTTTGTAAAGATGCAACATTAATGTCCTTTGCCGCAGCGAAGCTTATGAGCGCGAGTACGGGAGGGCAGTCGTTTGGAACGTGATCTTTTGAGCCACCAATCAGGAGTGAGGCACACTCCCGCTTGACCAGCGCGCACAATTCAAAATTGATGTTCTTACTGCCGTCTACGGAGGGTAGGAGTTAATTTCCGAAAGATTTTTCGTTTCGGTTCTGCCTAGTTGGGCTCACCCAACGCTTCTGCTAAGTTCCAGCAGGATCCGCGATTCCCCGGTTCAGAGACTTCCCTTGTAAGTGGTTTGCGAGGTGATCAATTATCCCTTCACTGATTATCTGACCCTGCACTCTTCCTAACCAAAACGATGCGGTTTAATCCATCAATTGGAGTTAACTGGTGAACATTATCTTCTGGAAACATTGGACCTACCACTATTTTGTGCATCGACTAGTTATGGAGTACTACCTATGCCTAGGAAAGTTCGTGAACTGTGTTCACGCTTAAGGGAGGGAGAATGAGTCGTGCAAGCTGTCTCAAACATTTTCCTGCATCATTTGGACTCGTAATCCCTTTCCACATTTTAAAAGTGCTCGCCAAGTTGACTTGTTTAACTTATGTCCTGGAGATTGCAGCACCTTCTGGCTACTGTTTTGATGATGAGGTTGAAGTGATTCCTTCCAGAGCGCAGCATCGTCTATGTATGAAAGTGAAATGTTCAATTAAACATACGTCATTTAAACAAAGGACTGTATGTAAATTATACCGCCAAATTAATATTATAATATTGTACATTGTCACATTGTGTATCACTCGTTGATTGGACTATTTCAAAAGTACCAGACATGCAATGCGACCTGGCTTCCTGCCCTCCGCCATGTTGGCTCTGGGACTTGACATGACTGGATTGAACTAGAAGTCGTGAAATTCGCTTCGCCTTCTGAGGGGAAGGCCTATGCCTTCACCCTCAGAATGGATGTATTATTTAATATGTATTGCGTGAACTATGAACTCCTATGAAAAGCGTGTGTAATTTATTCTGCCTATTAAAGGTGAAGTGATGTTACATCTGCGACTAACAGCGTCTGTGGTTTGGGTAGCCATATTGCCTAAATTTGGTTTTTTTTAATGTTAATTAATATCTGTTAGTGTTTGTTATTTTGTGTCTCCCTAAAAAGGATTTAAGGTATGTTATAGTTTAATATATATTTAATTTGTGGGCGTCCTCAACTGCCATATTTTTTTTATTTTATTTTTTTTGTTCATCAGGCGTCGCCTAATGGTGTTTAATGATATGTAACACATTTATTTTTTGTACCATACGGGGACACGTTTCTACTGTAATTTTGATTTTAATTTATGTACCTTTTTATTTACTTAAGGGGTATTCTCCTTTGATTAGCTACACCATTTATTCTCGTATTTTGGGGTTGACAAATATTTTGGTCTTTAGGTTTGTTGATCCGTCGCTTTCAATTTACCTTTGTTGTTGTTCTTATACTTGTTAAATGTCATTGTCATCTCTCATTGGCGGAGTTTTAATTTAAATATCTTTGTTAGTCGTAAATCGGCTGGGTGTACAGTCAGTCATTTGTTTTTTGTCGCCATTGTAAGTTGTTACTAAAGTGCATTGTGGTCTGTTGATCATTCTCTTGGCGTCGAGCGGGACACTCAAACGTGTTGTTGTGCACGATTAGAATTAATTTGTGTCTTTTAATCTTGTTGATTTTTCCTTGCGTTTTTCCTTGCTGTGAGTGTTCCTGTGCATACAGCCGTCATGTAATTACTTGGTGTTTTTTAATTTGTCATTTTTTTATTTTATTTTTGTTTGCTGCTTCATTTTCTCGTGGAATAGCTGACTGTGTGTCAAGCCGGTTTTACGTGCTTTGGTGATTCTTTAAGCCCTTTTCTCATTTTGTGTTTCCAGTCTGCTGGTTTTTATTTCCTGTGGGCTTTATTAATTATTTGTTAAATGTTTCCGTTTTGCTCTTCAAGCCTTCATGTCATATCTTCTCTTGTTTTCCGATAGGAAGTCGTTTTCTGGTTTGGGCCTTAAGCCAGTGTGCATCGCCAGTGATTTTTTGTGGAAAGATGAGTTTTTATTTTTATTTTGTGTTGCTGAAGGATCTGTTAGTAAATTTTGTTTTTGCCCCTTTTTTCTTGATTAAATTGTTTGTTTTATATTTAACTAACCTATTGTGGCATTATTTCGCCGGTGGCATTTCTGTGGGTTATTGGGACGTTTCTGTAGACGAGTCTGTGGGATTCCTCCTCTCCACCTTCCTTCATCTTTAGGTATTCTTCTGTTGGGGCATGTCATCTGGCTGTGAGTTGCAGTTGTGAGCGGACCTCTGAATAAAAGGTAAGTAGTGGCACCTAATCCTTCCTGCCCGAGGGTGTGTCTAATCTAATCCTGCCTGCCCGAGGGGTGTGTCAGTAATAAAAAAACTAAACACAAAATTTTCATTATTATATTATACAAATATTATTATATACAAACATAGAGGGTAAAAGTCAAGAATGAAACAAACCAGTCCTTGGACACTTCGGGAGCTTCTTTTCCGTGACATTCTTGAATGTATTTTGGAACAATCCCTTTTTAAGCTCCAGCAGTTATTTGCCATCATTTGCATGTCCCATCTTCCTTGGTAGTGGTCCTCCACAGTTTTAATATCCTGGTGAAATCGTTCACCTTGTTCCTCACTGTTGTCTGCTAAATTTTCAAAGTGGCTGTGTAAATACAGTAGTGCACCTTAATACTCATGTTGCATCCAAGAGATTTGAAACTCTTGAGCATCTCGTTTACCAGTTCAACATAATTTTCAGCTTTGCGTTTGCCTAGAAAATGTTTTACAACTGACACAAATGAAGTACAGTCTTTTAGCTCAGATTCATTTTATTAAAAGATGGATATCAAGCCTTTCTTTTGTATAGAGGGTAAATTTTGCTTATTCAGATGGTGTTAGGTCTGGATTATTTGGGCAACATTTTAATTTTTCCACTTAAACTTCAGTAACTAAGAGAGAGAGAAACCCCATGGTGGAATGAAACTGTCCGAAGAGCACTAAAAGTGAGAAATGAAGTGAGGAAACTGAGGGACAGAGAAAGTCAGAAAGAAGAGAAATTTCAAGAACTCAGTCAGCTGTACAGGGGCCTGAAACTTAAGGTGAAAAGAATCATTTCTGCAGAAAAAGAGAAATACTGGACAGAATTCACACATAAACTAGAAGAAGACTGCAGGAACAACAGGAAGCTATTATATCAGGTGGCGAGGAATAATAAAAACAGCTATGAACCAATAAAGGCTGTGGAGAGGGTAGATGGAAACATCACATGGAATGAGAAGGAAATTCGAAATGAGATGGGACAGTATTTCGAAAAATTATATAATGATCAGAATTCAAATACGAAACAAGAGGAGACTAAAATAGAAAAAAACATCCCAGATATGGAGTACCCTCTAATATGGATGGAAGTGGAAAATGCCCTAAAGAACATGGAAAAAGCTAGGGCAACAGGCATTGATGATGTAAGCACTGACATGATCAAGGCAGCTGGAGTACAAGGATTACTGTGGTTGTTTAGAGTCCTAAACACTATTTGGAAAGAAGAAAAAATACCATCAGACTAGACTAAAGGTGTTATCGTCCCTCTATTTAAGAAAGGAGACAGACGGAAACCTAGCAACTACAGGGGAATTACTCTTCTATCTCATGGCCTGAAGATAATGGAACGAATCATAGAACACAGATTATGAATTATCATTGAACCACAGCTTGAAGAAGAGCAGTACGGTTTCAGACCAAACAGGCCAACAACAGATGTGGTATTTTCTGTCAGGATGGTTATGGAGAAGCACTGGGAAAAAAGAAAAGACATAATCTTCATTTTTCCAGATATTGAGTGTACGGAGAAATACAATCTGGGAATGCTTTCGAAATAGATCAATACCATGCGCTTTAATAAATAAAGTCAAGATGCTATATGGACACTGCCAGAGTTGTGTCCAAATTGGTGATGGCTATTCAGAGTGGTTCGAGACTAAGCAGGGTGTACAGCAAGGCAGCGCTCTATCACCACTTTTATTCATTACTGTAATGGATGAAACAATGAAGAGAGTTAAGAGACTCAATAATACCTCTGAGTTTAACGCTTTAGCATTTGCAGATGATGTTGTAATATGGGGTTAAGATGAGGCTGAAATGCAACAGAAGCTGAATCATTGGAATGCTATATTCAAGCAATTTGGTCTGAATATAAGCAAGTCCAAAACTGTAGTGATGCCCGTTAGTCTACAAAACATCTGTACTAACATCACTCTGAATGGTACAAAGTTAGAACAAGTACATCCGTTCTGTTACCTTGGCAGTGTAGTGTCGACAGAAATCACTACTAGAGTTCAACATGGAGCGCAATTTTATCATCTCGTGAGAGGGCTTCTTTGGGATAAGCAAGTTCCTTCAAGATCAAAACTAATACTCTACAAGAGCTTATTTGTACCTGTTACTACATATAGCTTAGAAACCTGTACCCAATCCAAGAGAAATACCAGCAAACTACAGGAGGTGGGGATGAAGTTTTTAAGAACTATGATTCAAAAGACAAGGAGGGACAAAATAAAAAAATTATGAGATACGCCATCTTGTTCAAGTAGAACAATCTCTTAATGAGATCTGTGTTCAAGCCAGGCTGAATTGGTTCGGTCATCTCAAAAGAATGGACACACAAAGAACATCTATAGTGTGGTTTGAGAAAGAACTGAAAGGCAAGAAACCAAGAGGTCGACCGAGGAAGAGATGGGTCGACCAGGTTAGAAATGATCTTGCAGTGAGAGGTCTGGATTTGCAGCAGGTCGTGGAGGGGGAGACATTCTTGGAGAGAACGAAATGGAGAGCACTCATTCACCACACCCGGGAAACTGGAGCCGGTTCATGATGATGATGAACTTCAATTTATCACTAAATTTAATTCTGAAGTTTGACTCTACTGGAGCGTGTTTGTTGCAACAAAAAATAATTTTCTAAAGAAATTGTTCCTTATTATTATTATTATTATTATTATTATTATTATTTTGAACACATACAATCTACAAGCTACTTAATATGTAACTCATATCACAGTTCAGATTACCAGTCCCTAGAGAATGAGGGTATCAGAATAAGAAAGAGAACGGGGCATGAGAAGCAGGAAAAGGAAGAATATTCTAGCCCCCTGAAACATTACCCAAATAGTTTTGGGGTCAGACGAGAACATGAGTTAACCAAGGGAGTTCAGGCATTAAATATGTTAGCCTGAAACATGTGAAAGCAATGTTCTATGAAAATATACTCGTATGAATGCAGTAATGCATATGTTTATGACTGAGAGAGGACACATATTTTTTTTACAGAAAGTACTGTGCACTGCCAAATTAGTCTGGGCTGCAGTTTTATGTTGTTGATTGTTTTAGGGGCTTTGCGACATCGTGGTCATGTGTACTTGGGTATGGGTAGAATTTGTCCGATAACCTGAGATGTCTGTACTGGTGTGTGTATTTGCAATTGAGGTAGGATTTGAAGTAGGAAACGGCTGTGGCCTTAGGTTAGGTACTGTCCCCGAATCCGGATTCTGAGCAATCCGAGATCGGATTATAATTTTTAACCAAGAAGTTTTGAAATATTTGAGAGCTGGAAAGTGGTCAATAAACCAGTTTAGCCGGCGAAAGTCGCAGAGGAAAGGTGTTGCACAATGAAAACTCAAGTTTGTTGCTGAGGGGATATATTAAGAAAGATGAGATATGATTGGATGTCCAGAGAGGTCCTACCACATTTCCAATGGATTTATTAATCCTAGGGTGATCGCCTGTTGCTAGGGGCTTGGCGAGGACCAATGAGAATATTCGAGAAATATTAGCCGCCAAAGTATTTATGCTGATTTGAAGACTTTTAATGCATTTATGGACTGGATACATTCAGGAGAATTATTTAAGGATTTACCATGAAGAGATTTCCACGGATATTTGGTTCAGAACGGCAGAATTGATGATTAAGATCAAGAACATCCAATTTACGCGCTATTACTAGGAGAATCTGGAGCGGGAAGAAGGAAGATGCCAAGTCAGCCATTTTGGGGCAGTTAGTTCGCTTGGAGATTGTTGAGGAGGTTGGACGCGTGAACCGAGTGCTCCCAGAAACGACCGAAAGTGTTGCACAATTGTTGAAATTGGCATAAAATGGAACGAGAACGGAAGCAGGAAATGTCAGAACAATGTGTGAGTATAGTGTGAGAATTGCGAGTGAGTTGAGTGAAGTAGAAAACTGTGAATTATATCTCTAAAGAAAACGGATGCCATCACGAACAAAGAGCCGGCAGAGTATCACGACGCGTCTAGAATGAGCATTAGATTGAACGAAGAACAGTAAGAGATTTATTGTGGAAATTATTGAGACTGTGAGACTAAGAATAGGGTTCTGTTAAAATTCCAAGCGAACGTGAACAATTTTTAAGACCAGTGTTTTATCAGTGTCAATATGGAAAGTCACGCAGAACTGCAATATGAAAAGACATGTGATTTACTAGTGAAGAGGATGGGGTCGTACTAAATATGAATAGGGAAATGTAGCCTAATACCATGGCTGTAAGAATGCTTACACGTGACGACGGATAGACGGAAGTCGAACCGGAGACGCGATGCTCACTGTAATACAAGGAAGAAATAAGATCTACAGTAACCGAATTGATCTATTGAAGAACTAATAAGCATGAACGAGCGACGCCAAGATCTTCCAGTGCTCGAGAAGAAGAACATGAAAGAGTGATAGTCCAGTGATGTCGAGACGGTAAACCCAGCGTGTAGACCGGCGGAGTCGGGTGAAGCAGCGAACTCGGGGAAGTACATCAGACCAGCGGAATCGTGCCAACGCAGCGAGGCGGGAGCTGGGGCCCACAGTAAGGCGAGACGGACAGATCCTCAAGGCAAGCTTTCTGGAACGTAGTGTTGTGCGATCCAATTCATCGTTTGTCAACTTCAAGTCTACATAAAGTAAGGGAAGCTGTTCCTTATGTAGTTCAATTCGTAGAATGTTATATTAGAAGCATGCCTATTAGCCTGTGACCTATTTTGAATTGTTAGTAGATATTTTGTAGCTTGATTTGGAACTGCGTTTGATAAATTCACTCCGTCATCGTAGATAGTTGTTTGACGCGCAGCCAGCGCAGTTTACATTGGAAGTTAGATTGGTTTGGCTGGTTGAAAGTATGATTAAATTTTATTAGAGGACTACGCGAGTCCTGCGTTCGACGGTTTTGCACTTTGATTTTGGATTTTCAGATTTTCATTTAGGATTTTCAATGTCGTAGAGTTTTCTCGACTTGAGAATATTTTCACTTATGATGGAAGATTTTCACGGATTTTCATTGATAGATTTTCACAAATTTATATTTAGGTTTTCATAAATTCATTGTAGATTTTTACAAAGTTATTTTTGGATTTTCATAAATCCGATTTAGGATTTTCACGATTTTCATTTTTGGATTTTCACGATTTTCATTTTGAGAATTTTCACTTGGGATTTTATTGCATTCATTTAGGATTGCTACTTCGGGGGATTGGATGGACAGGATTAATGGATCCTGATTTAGGATTTTGATTTAGGATTTTCACGATTTTCTCCAGTTTTTACATTCTGGTAATTTTGAAATGGAAATCGGAATTAGTTTAGATATGAATTAAATTATTTTTAGAATTTTGAATTGAATTTTGACTTCAGGATTTTTAGAATTTTAGGATCAGGATTTTCAGGATTTTTGGATTTTGGATTTTCAGATTTTGGAATTTCATTTTGAATTTCCTTATTTTAAGGATGCTTTGGATATCCGTTTATTCATTTTTATTCTGGATTAAGATTTTAGTTGGTATTTGATCCGACTTTTGATAAATTTGGAATTTATTTGGGGGAGTTTGATATTTCAGTGGATGTGTTTTCCAAGCTTTATTTGCTATTACTCTAATTGGTATTGAGGATCCTGATATTTAATTTCGAGATATTTGGTTTTGTGAGATGGTTAGGCTGTGGTTGTGAACAGCTGATTTTGTTATTTAGGAATTCCATTCTGGAATTATTTTCTTGTGGAGCTATGATTCTAGTTGAGTCGATACAGTCGTTGTGATTGATATGAAGCTTACTGCATTAGGATTGCTATTGCATTACTTTATTATTATTATTATTTATTTAGTCTACCAATGGACATTGACACTTGTTAAACACCGAGCCGTCGTAGAATTCAGCTGGGATTAAGTTTGTTTGGCAACGCTGTTATGGTTATTTATAATGGGGCGTGCGATGGTCGCAATATTTTCGTTGAGACATCGAAGGAAGATCTAGACCGGTGGGTTAGAATCTCCTTGATCCAAGTAATGTTTTGAAGTGAGTTTGTTTGGATTTGAAGAGCGCCTGTAGGATATTGATGGTGCATAATATGATGAGATGTTGCAACGTGGCTTGTGCATACTGGGTCTCGCACGGAAACAATGAATGGAAAGGACGTATTTTTGTAACGGAGTGATGTGCACTCTGGGAAGAAGCTTGCGGAGGTCAAGCAGATTGTGTTGCAGTTCATAAATAGATGTTTGTCGATGCTTAGAGGAGATGCTCGATCCTTTAGTTGGAAGGGGGAGGTAGTCAGCTGGGCAGTGCTGTAGTACAGGCTGTTTCGCTTGTAGTGCCATTGGTGTGATTTATAAACAATTTATTGTATTGTTATTAGTATTATTTTATTATGGATAGAAACCAGTGGAAGTTACATAAACAGTAGTCTTATCTTTGTTGATTGAACTACGATGTCCTATTAAGTCTTGATACCAGAAATTGACAGTATTGTTAGCGGAAGTCTCATGAAGTCTCTTAAGTTGTAAATATTTTTTTATTATTATAAACTATTGGTATTGTAATAAATGTCATGTCGCAATGCAGAAATCGTCTGCAAATGAGGGTTATGTACAGCGTTCAGCTGATTTTTGTGTATATTGATGAAATTTAAATTAGTATAGTTGGTTTACGAGTTTATTCAGTTATTAATTTTGAGGTGTAATATGGTTAGAGTAGGGATTTCAGGGTCGCGATGTAGAGAGTTATAATTTGGTTTTGTAATAGCGAGAAGGCCTTCGCTAGTAATTTATTTTGGTCATGATGTGCGTGAAGTAAACGACCGTTATTCGATCATGAAATCTAGGGCGAATCAGGATGTGTTGATGTTTATTTAGAATAAATTCTTTTTTTTTTGGGGGGGGGAGATCTATTGATCGATGAACCTGAAGATCAGGTTATTGCTATTTTTATTTTTATTAAGTAGATTTAATTGTAGTCAGTTTTTATGAATAAATAATTTTATTCGTCGTTGTTTTACAGAATTTGTTGTTTTGATTAGGAGGGAAGTGGTGACAAGTAAATGCTATGGTCGTTCGCCTGAATCTCGAGTCCAGTTACCCACTTTATAGTTTATATATCGCCCCGAGATTGAAGAATTTGTCGTGTTATTGTGATTTAGTCAGTTTGGTCAGGTGGTGACGGACCATAGCGTTTATTTACTATAGATTAGATCCTTATATGGTCCTTATTTCCAGTGAATGGTATGCCAGCGGTGAAAGGTGGGTATTTCAGCCGGGTACTACTAATTGCTGCAATCCAATCTAGATCCTGGGATTTTGGCTGTTATTCCACTGTGAAATGTTCGGGCGCAGTACCATCCCGGCATTTGCCTGGAGTAGAAGTGGAAAAACTACGGGAAACCACTTCCAGGATGGCCGGGTAGGAATCGAACCCACCTCTATTCATTTCTGGCTCACGACGTTGAGTGTACCCCACTCCAGCACTCAGACCAGAATTAATTTTCTTCGCAGAGGTGCGAATCGAACCCGGTCCTCCACGCTGACAGCCAAGAATGCGCTTTTTGCAAGTATATTCAGAACCCTTTTTACTATTGTCTATTCATATGAGAAACCTGACTTAACAACCATATAACCCGGCCCTTCATAATCAATATCATATTTATATTATTCTCAGATCCTCATAAATTAGTTTTTACTAATTGTCAGCAATGTGTAGTCTGAAATTGTTATGTAATAAAAATATTTTTAAGAAATTACCATTTTTTATAAAATATTGCCCGCCCTTCACACATTACATACTGTCGAACAGCTGTCGGAGAACATAGCTCCCCGCACCTCCAGGCGAATGTAGCCGATTACCTGGACACACATTTTTCGTACGGCCGATGTGACGAGTGAGACGTCCAGTAGTATATATAGAGAGATTAATGGTATTTGCAAAGTCTCACCACAGTGGTTGGCATAAGCATGCACTTGTTCCGTGTTGATCTTCAACTGGAGTGATAGGGTGGGGAATACCGGTTCATTATTGCCATCAGTGTGTGCCTGTGCGTGACAGTGTTGACGCTGTAAGTTGTGTTCTAGTCAAGTTCTTGTGTAAGCTGAGTCTAGTGGGAATGCTTTCTACTGAAGAGCGTGTTTTTATAGTGGAGGAGGTTTTTCGTGCTGGTGGAAACTTTACGGAGCATAGTGTGATTATGGTAAGTACCGTAATATATAATTACATTACTTCTTCTTCATCTTATTTTGCTTTAGCGTTTGTCCCGCCTCGTGGCAGGGTCTGCTATGTGAATCCGCTGTCTCCACTTTACTCGGTCATGGGCCATGTCCGGAAGTGCGTTGACGCTTTACAGATCCCTGTGCAGTGTATAGGCCCAACGTTGTCTCGGTCGCCACTTTGGTCTTTTCCCGGCGACCTCTAGTGTGTAGTCCTGTTTTGCAATGGTGTCCGCTCCTGACCGTAGCACATGCCCAAACCATTGCATTACTTAATTTAATATATTTGTTTTCCTTGCAACAACATAACATGAATGTAATGCCAACCCAACATGTCCCGCAAGGCGAGACACGCGCTGCGGAGAGACTTTGCGGACACACTGCATTTTCTCAGTCTGTTGGTATAGCTCGTGAGACCCTTTTTCATCCACACTCCCTCTATGCTCACTGGCCTAAACTTTTTCCTAAGGATTTTCACTTTTTTTTTTTTTTTTTTACATTTTTAATTAGTGATCTGCCTCCAATGAGCAGGGTTTCTGATGCGTATAATGCTTCAGGTAGAATTAGCGAGTGTTTTAATTTTGCGTTCTGGGATATTATTTTTTTACCTGGGGGATTTTTCCATACGGAGTAATCAGAGCATGTTTGTCTAAGTATCGAGGAGATCTTTCCATGTATTGGGTTTTCTCATATGAAATTTGAAGTCCAGTTTTACATACAATTCCATGAAGATTTTCCATTAAATGAATAGCTTCTTGTCTATTGTTGGATAGAATTACCAGATCATCTGCAAAAGCCGAACATTTGAGATGAATTTCATCTTAAATTAGCTTGCCGACATTAATCCCCTTTATTTATTTTTCCTAGGTTCGGATTACTTCCTCGAGCACAAGATTGAACAATAATCGAGATAAGTAATCTTTGTCTAACAACAATTTCTCGTAAGAACTGAACTTTGGAGGTGGTGTCAGTGTCTGTCTGATCAAATTCCTTGTTTGTTTTATCTGTCTGAATTCTTCCAGCACATAAAAAAAAATTGTCTATCTAAGGAATTATATGCGTTTTTCTTTATCTACAAAACCGTCTGTCTGGTTTTACGGATTTGTAAGATGGTTTTGAGATTTAAAATTTGTTCTACAGATGGTTTTCCTCTTCTGAAACCAACCTGGTATTTACGTATTAAGTTTTCTGTTTACTTCTCAAATTTTGTAAATAGTGTTTTCGTGAAAATTTTGTAAGCAACTGGTAACAATGGTATCCCTCTGTAATTAAGGACACCAGATTTTATCGCCTTTCTTATTAGTGCATACTTACACTCATCAGGAACTTTTTTCTGTAATCCAAATATCTTGGTTGATGATGATTGTTTTAAGGAGCCTAACATCTAGGTTATCGGCCCACAAATATCTTGGATAATGGTGAGAATTTGCAGAACTAAGCTATCACCACCTAATTCCACATTTCAGCTTTTGTACCATCTTCTCCTCGTGCCTTATTATCTCAGTCCAGCGGCGTAGCCGTCCTCGTTAAATCGTGCACCATAGCCGTGAGGGCAGTTGCATCAAGTCCGGAGATCGATGGTTTGAATCCCGGCGCTGTCAGCAGATATCCTGAGTGTGTTCTTCCCCGGGGTTTTCCATACTCCCTCCAGGAAAATGCCAGGATAATAGGCCTACCTTATTTCACGTCCTGGGGCACCTACCACATCCCTGTCCCTAATACAGTTACACTCACTACTACAGTCATCACATCAATACAGATTATCAGACAAGCTCAACACCCACCCAACCACACGGGGCTGATGACCAAGATGTCCCAAGCCCCTAAACTGAATTACAACAGTAAGCTTTATTATCTATTCGTTTATGGATTATTTGTTTGACTTCTTCTGAAGTGGATGGTTCTGAGTTAGAATTAGGTTGGGGTTTCTCAAATGTCAGGTGTTGTCGAGGCGGGTCACAATTTAATAGATATTTATACTGTAATAACTTGCGAGTTGTTCGCTTTCACGAATAGGTTTGTTAGTATGTTTTTGTTTCCCGTTCGGTTTGAAATACTTGTTCATTTTTTCTGCCCCATTTTTCTACTTCGCCCGTAATTGCAGTAAGAACGCGGTCTTATGCATATTTATTGTTTACGTACAACTTATGTTTCAATTGTATTAATGTTTTCAATAACTCTTGTTGGCTTTACTCACCTTTCTTGAAGTGTGTTTCTAGTGCACTTCTCTCTCACACTATCACGCAAGTACTAAGCTGGACCGATCCATCACTCTTGCTTCGGGTCCTAGTCTATGCGCTGATTTGGCTGCTTGCTTCCCCGTTCTGCTTTGGTGACACCATCTTGCCATGGCGTCATGCCAGCTATATAACTGCTAGTACTGGCCTAATGTGTCCACTCGCCCTTACTCCCACAAGGGACGTGCACGAGAAGTGTGGGATTAGGCTGATAAAAGATCAAATTAAAATAGCAGCCACAAAGTTTTACAGTGGTTCAGCTGTAACAGAAAGCAAGAATAAACTTATTACGAAGGACATAGCAAACCTGGATAAAGAAAAACATTACGATTACAAATATTCGAAAAACTTAGTAGTGTAGAGGAGCACCCATATACTATATTTATGACATGCCACTACACTACTGTAATATTGTTTTATTTTGTATTGATTTAATTTTATATATTTTAGTGTGTTCTCATGTTCAGTGCTTAGTTTTATTCATGTTTTAATATTGTAAATTTAAGGCTATGTTTTAGGCCACATTTTAATTTAATTATCTAAGTTTTAAGTGTTTTATAGGGGTTTAATAACTCATGTTTAATGTTTTATGTGTTTTATGAATCTTATTTTGCAGATTGAGTTGCAGCTGGTGGTCCTGATGGAGGGTCGTTTGGTCAGCACTTGATAGACTTTTTAATATACCCCAGTTATACGGGAACAAACTTTTATGTATGACTTTTATATAAACAAATACATAAAAGTATATTTTATCCAAATTTTAATTTGTTGACTTAAAACATTTTTAAATTGAATTGACTCGAGACCTACTAATATTGGTCGGTGGTCATTGTCATATAACTGCTGTACAATCCGGGCCCTACTGTGTCCACTCGCCCTCGCAGCTACTCCATGTCTCTGCTGTTGCCCTGTTGGGAAGCACTTCTCCGCAGGAGGCGCTGCTCTGCTGTCTACGTCACTAATTGCTTTCCGCCTGCTCGGACAACCCAAATTCCTCGGCTTACACTTGGGCCATATAACCGACGCTGAAGCACTCTACAAGTCTTTATTATGAAGACATAACTTCTCTCACCAGTCGAGGGTGACATTACCAAGAGGCACCTCTCTGCTGGTCATCTTTCATCAGGAGAATCATCTACCTACATTTTTCGGGATCCGAATCCGGACCCTTGGAGTATTCTTGATTGAACTCTCTTACCAGCCCTGCGCGGGCAAACTAGAATACTGACACACGGATCTCTTTACGTAGCCGGCCTACATCTGGAAGGTGTTTTAAGGGATGGTACTTCTTGTATCGCCTATCAACAAAGTGGTAACAACTTCTAGTCAACACAACTTCCTGCGCGGTTTATTTCCCGTAATATGAAATTCACCTGTTGTGCACGAAACCTAATCCTGTCGAAATCCCTTAGGTTAACTAACCATCATTCGTTCCTCAACCCTGAAACCGCAAAATTCTATTCTAAAAACAAAAACAACCTGTGTAATTTAATATTTGCCCTACGTATTTCAGTGTACCGTGGCCAAACGTAGGAGATCAGTCGGGAGGCGGAAACAATCCTATGATTCGATACAAACAGCTTTATTTCCGGAGAGCGGGTCTCAGCCTGGCACTCCAAGGAGAGCGGTGAGTCATTCCAAATTTCCAGCCATGCCGGTAGTAATAGATGACAAGCTGTTAAATTCCCGGGCTGCCTATAAAGGGGGGCCGATAACCTAGATGTTAGGCCCCTTAAAACAACAATTATCATCATCATCATCATCATCATGCTTATAAAGGTCAACTTACCCGGTTTCAAAAATATTTAGCTACCTTACAAAAAGATGAACAAAATCTTGATATCATTTCTCAGCGCTTAAAAGCTTATGAACAAGCTTACGAAAAATATGACCTCGTACAAATTGAAATTATAATCAAGAGTCCAGAACATCAATTGGATACGGAGAAAGTTGAAAGCAATTACTTTGAAACACACGCTCAGGCGGTGGCCCTAGTCATAACTTTGACCCTGGCGTTGAAGGTAGAGGAAACTCTAGGGAGAATTAACAATAATGGGAACAGTGTCAAACCATTGTTACCTAATATTAAAATTCCATACTTTTCCGTAAAGGAAGATATGTGGCAATCATTCGTTGAGTTGTTTGGTTCATTAGTGCATGACAATACTGCACTTCCAGAAATTCAAAAATTCCACTATTTAAAAGCCGTGTTGCAGGGTCCACCCCTCCAACTTATAAAGGAACTCCCTTTAATAGGAGAAAACTATAGCATTGCCATAGATCTACATAAGGGTCGGTATGGTAACGAAAGATGATGTATACAAAGACATATTCAGGCTTTATTTAATTTGGCTGCCTTGAGCACTGACAATCTGTCAACACTGCGGGCCTTAGGTGATACAGCCCAGTTACACGTCAGAGCACTGGTGAATCAGCCGGTAGAACATTGGGATCTATTCTTAGTCCATTTAGTTACTTTCAAGTTTTATCCAGAAAGTTTAAAGGCATGGGAGATGGGAATGACAAATAACATGTCATATACTTATGATTCATTGCTTACATTTATATTTAATAGATGTCAGGTTTTTGTCAGCCATGGTGTATTCTTTGGAATACACATTCAGTCAGAGTTAGCTGTTGCTGCTCTTTGTTTAGTTTATTTTATTTCTTTGTTCGCAGACACCAACAGTGATCTTTTTCATTTTCTCCTTGTGTTCTAGAATTGTAACTTCCATGGAGAATCTAGCGGCAACTAGCAGCTAACTGTCGAAGTTCTTCAATTTCTCTGAGCTCAAGAAGACTTCCTCACCAATTCACCAGGCGTCGTCCTTGTCGCCAGCTAACATCTCCTTGAAGACACCACTCCAAGAAGAATTTTATTTCCTGTATAAGAATTTTATTTTTCCTATGTTGCATATTCTGTTATAAATTCTTTTGTTCCCCTCTCCTTTCCCCGTGCCTATCTACCTCTGTCGTGCGCGGAATCGCTCGTTCTCACTTCTCCTAGTTCGGCCGTCGAGTATACAGTGCAGAGCCCTCTCAGGGTCAGTCTCCTGTCCTTATGAGACATTTTTAAACCAGACGCCATGTCTGTATTTTAAGTCAACGGTCACAAGGAACCATCGCCTGCTCTACACGAAAAAGCTAAGTACAAAACTTCAAATGTTTTAAACATATTTTAATGGTTTTTAAAAGGGCTAAATGCTTTTAATACAATTTTATAGACAGTGAGTGGAATTGCTAACTATTGTGCAATAACCGTCTTCGAGGGATTTTTCTTGTCATGCTTTAGCTATCTAAGCTGGCTTTAAAACATGAAATTCAGTACTTGTTGTACAAATTAAATGGGAATACCTTCCCACACCGAGGGATTCATGTTAAATTAACCACTGTCTATAAACTTAGCTTTTTCCATCGTGGGAACTCTCTTGCCCTATTTAACTTTCATCATGGCTCTGGAACTTTCCACATGAACCAATCTTTCTACCAGTCCAGCAATCTAGTATTTTCCACTCCAAATAAGGGAATACATTTCCTCACCGAGGAATTCATGTTACATTAACTGCTGGTCAACACCTAATTTGCTTTTCACCGTGGGAACTTTACCTCATCATTCAACTGCAACCCATAAACTTTCCAACGTAATAAACTTGTTCAAGCTCAAATTAAACTTAAGTGTTCTAGATAACTGCAATAACTTTCTTTTGTTATACGAACTCACATACATTGTAATAGTGAACATTTTCAACTTATCAGCAAACTATCAGTGCTTCGAATCCGCGTGTGCTAATCTCAACCGCGCTGCGTACGTGAGAGCAATAAATCTGGCCAGGCCCCTGTTTCATAAAACTCACTGATAATCTTAGCTAACTTTCATTAGTACTCATAATAATTTTTAATAGTTAGCCAAATTCTGTTTCATAAAGAAGCATGAGGACTGATAAAATGTCTACCCATAATATTAGTGGGCTCAGCCTTCGTATCAGCATTTAAGTGATATTATACGTAAATATGAAACAATGTAACTATTCGGCAATACCGGTATTATGTTTCCACACAATGGCTATTGTGATATTAACCCACATTGTGGTAATATAGTTATTAATATAATATATATCCATAGGTTTATACGGGAACTGAGCAAGCCTTCACGAACTGCTGATGTACATAGTCACTTTACTGGGAAGTAGGCCTTTAAAGGCGTTTAAAACTCAATTCCACGCAGGAACATTATCGAAACAGGCAAAATATTAATAGAGCTTCCTTCCGTAATACAGTATTATTGGTACGTGAAAATAATCTTGTGCTAACCAATTGCAAGGTCGAAACAGCTGCGCGGATAACGCGTTCATCTGTGAATCCTGAGATACCGGATTCGAATCCCGGTCGAGGTAGATATTTTTGCTACCAGATTATCGATTTAAACGATATTTACCATATCAATATGACGCATTTTAACAGAAACCACATACAATTACGTGTTGGTCTGTGAATCAAGAGGTCCGGGAACTGGGCACATTGTCTTGACCTGGCAAGTAGGCCTATTTATAAGGAATTTAAGGTTATGAGCGGTGTCACGTCTATTAATATAGTTGATCCATATCGTATTCTTTATTTAGGCTACTGCTGGTGGAAGCTACAGAACCTCTAATAAAATGAGTTCCGTATTATAAACTACAATATCTGTAAAACACTCCCTTTTACAATAGAATAATATTTCTGCAAGCCTACATGAACTACTCCTATACTCATTGCCTTTACTGGCAAACAGGCCTATTTAAAACTCAATTGCACGCAGGAACATTATCGAAAAATGCAAAATACAAATGGAGCTTAATTCTGTAGGGTAATGCAGTATTATTGGTACCGTGCTTGAAAATAAAGCAAAATGTTGTGCTCATCATTTGCGTGGTTGAAATAGCCGTGGTGATAGCATGTTGTTTGTATGTGAATCTAGAAATCTCGGGTTCGAATCCCGGTCGGAATAGATATTTTTGCTACCGGATTATCGATGTATACAATATTTATCATATCAATATGACTCATTTTAACAGAATCCACATGCAATTACGTGTTGGTCTGTGAATCAAGAGGTCCGGGAACTGGGCAAGCCTTTCATGAGCTACTGCTGTGCACATTGCCTTTACCCGCAAGTTTATATGGAATTTAAAGTTATGAGCGGTGTCGCGTCTATTAATCTAGTTGATCCAAATTGTATTCTTTATTTTGGCTATTGCTGGTGGAAGCTACAAAACCTCGAATAAAATGAGTTCCGTATTATAAACTATAATATCTGTAAAACACTCCCTTTTACAATAGATTAATATTTGTGCCAATGATATTATAAAATACCGGTGTATCAACAATTTCACGTGAGTTTCTTCTCAAAAGTTACAAGTCTACAGGTTTAAAATGTATTTCTCAAATTACTGTAACACAATCTTATTTGGCTAAATAAAAATTCAGTTCACGGGAGGCCTATTCTCACCAATAATATAAATTATTAGAATAAGCACACTGTGGAAATAAGGCTAATAATATTAGACTATATTAATAGTCTTCCTTGTTTATGAAACAGTTAGCTAATATTATTAGAAACTTTCACTAATATTTTGGAGTCATAAACTAATAACTAATATTATTAGCTAATAAATTTATGAAACAGAAAACTAATAATATTAGTTAATATTATTACTGTATTGCTAATAATATTAGTGTAAGAGCTTTATGAAACAGGCCCCAGGCTGGGCCTGTTTCATAAAACTCACTGATAATATTAGCTAATAATATTAGTACTCATAATAATTTTTATTAGTTAGCCAAATTCTGTTTCATAAAGAATCATGAGGACTGATAAAATGTCTACTCTCATAATATTAGTGGGCTCAGCCTTCGTATCAGCATTTAAGTGATATTGTTTTATCCCGGTGTTGGGGGATGGGATAAACAGGGTAGTGTAGATGTATTAATTTGGGGTAGTTTGCGAAAGGGTGTAGTTGCCCGTAATCGGGGGAGACTACTAGTGTAAGTGTTGATAAGAGGATGTGAGCTGTTGGGGTGCGTTCCTACAGGGCGCGTCTACCTATCGGGGGATGAATGTCTAAGACGGAGATATTAACTTAGCTTACCAATTAGCGTGAGCGAGTGAAAACGAGCTCACGTGCGGAGTCAGCACTTGGCTGCTGCCTGTCTGTTATGCTAACACAATGGGTTTCCTGACGATGCAGTTCTCAGCATTCACGGCCAGGGACAATTAGGAACAAGTGCAGGTAGGGCGTAAGGATGTAAAGATGTGTGAAATGATTACAAGAAATATGTGCTTACTGACCAGTTATTTATTGGTCAGTGGCGATAATATGTTGTCCCTTTGAATAGTGGACGAGTATGAAACAAAGTGTACAAATACAAAAGTGTTCTGGGTGAGGTGTTACAAGTAATTAGGAGATCTGAACACACTACTAATTCTCACCTGGTGACGTCGTGATGGAGTCGGGACGAACCTGGAGATGCAGAGCCGCTGGCCGCGAATAGACAATTGGGCTCTCCCGGGTCTACCTTTTAAGGCTTCCCCGAGTTGCTTACTCGGCGTTTCATCACTGTTGCTGTTCCAGATAGTGTGTTTGTTTGTAAGTTGTGTAAGCGTGGCTGGCAGCAATACCGCTGTGCCTCCTTGAGTCAAGGAAATGTGTGAGGCTTATGGCATGCCTGTAAGGGAAGTTTATGGTGAAAGATGAAGGGGTGGGTTAGGTCCTAGGTCCTAGGGGTACTGCCCCTGGGCTGTACAAGGCCTCCTCGGCCTTTGTTCGCGGCCTCGCGAACGGAAAATTGTGTAGGTGTTTCGGAGTAGTTGTTCTTCTTCTTCTTCTTCTTCTTCTTCTTCTTCTTGTCCCTCTTCTTCCTTGGTGTAGATGTCGTGTCGTCCTGTCTGGTTGGCGATGTGAGTTTAGAGTGTGTTCAGATAGGGTGGATATGGGTTATATACATGCACATAGTTTATTATTATTATCATTATGCTTTTGTTGCTATTGGTGCTTGGTGTATTCTTGGAATACACGGTATGATAGAGTATATTTTTAATGCTCTTTTCTTGTTCAGTCCTTCCCTTTTCTCAAACACCAACAGTGATCTTCTAGTTTCTCTTTGGTGGTCATGTCTCTTATGCCATTTGTAAGTCTGTTCTGGTCATCTATTATTATTATATATAGTAGAATTCCTTAACTAGAGGTATTTTCTAGTGGTATTATCTAGGTATACTATCTAGAGCTATTGCTGATAGGTATTTGCTATAAACTCCGTCTAGATCTACTGTCTAGATATGCCGTGTATAAATTGTATCTAGGTGTGCTGTCTAGATATGTTATCTAGAGCTATTGGCTATAGATTTCATCTATTTATATTGTCTATGGATTTTTATTAGAGATCCTATGTATAGGTATCTTAAACCAGGCTATATTGCAGCGCATTATATGTGTCGTAATTCCCTCCTCTGATGGTGTTGATCGCTGCAAAAAAATATAACACGCTATCCACCCTATGAAAATGGGGGGGGGGGTACGTAAGTATTTATTGCCATCCTCTGAACTGGAATAATGGTATATATAAATGCCATCTATCTATTAAACTATGTCCATAAATATCCCTAAGTGTGGATTTTTACTTATGGGTTTCAAAAGGGGGACAATGTATGGTGGTTATATGGACATGCTGTCACCTGGAACAACTCTGCCGGTCTAACTCTGGAAGATAATGTTTTAAATAATATCGCCGTATTCCAAAATGAAAATAATGAAAATCCACAGCCTGCTTCCAGTCTCCGACCGGGTCAGGAATGGAATGAATGAAGCCCCCAACTAGCGGCGAGGATATGAACTGTGCCGGCTGCCGAGGCCTGACGCACTCCTCAGGGGCAATGATTAAATGAATGACAGATGAAATGAAATGATAGTGGAGAGTGTTGCTGGAATGAAATTTTTGACAGGGAAAACCGGAGTACCCGGAGAAAAACCTGTCTGCCTCCGTTTTGTCCAGCACAGATCTCACATGGAGTGACCGGGATTTGAACCACGGACCCAGCGGTGAGTGGCCGGCGTACTGCCGCCTAAGCCACGGAGGCTGTATTCCAAAATAAAATAAATTAAAACGTCCTAATGGGAAAGTGGATTTATCTACCTATTTGGTGACGGATATATGTTCATATTGTTCTATATTTGTGGCGTGTTTAGATAAGAGTGTATCTGAGGGCAAAAATGTATCAAAAGTTCGCTAGGATATAAAATGTGGCGTATTTATTGTAAAGCGCGGCGCGGTGTAAATATCCCCGAGAATATTGGTTTCTGGCCGTTAAATATGTTATCCCGGCGTAAAGGGTTGAGGGATGATAGGGGTAAACTAAAATAAAATCATTTGGTTACCCTATTGTTTGAATTATATTGTAATAACTACCTGTCTGTCATCTAGTGCCGTTTGAATTTGGCGCGCACTATGCGACTTAAATCCATTATGGCCGTTTGCAAGTTATCTATCTCGTGGGAGGCGTGTTCTGAGATAACGCTTGTGTATGTGAGATATCACCTGTCATTAGTGTGAGGCGTGACCTGTAGCCTGTAATTGGCTGTCCGGCTGGAGCAGGTCGTGTTTATCATGTCCGTACTCTGATTGGATGCTAGCGACAAGAGTGGGTTGGGACCATTAAGGCTTTGTTATCGCTCCGCGAAGGAACTGTCAAACGCACGTGTTACGCCTTTAATATATTGTTTACCCGCGGTTTGGACTGTATAGCTGACGTGTTGTACACCCTGGGCAAAGGTCATTAGCTATTCATCTGTATTCTGGGAATCTATATACAGTATGTCCTCCTTTGGCTAAATCCTAATGGGATTATTTTGTCATTATATCGTACCGAAATGTGATAAGTGCTATGTATATTAGTAATGTGCTTACTATCTAGTATACATGTGGTATGCTGGAGTGTATTTTGTATGTTCGTAATCATATGTCGCACCTATGGGTATAGAAATTCTCTGTAATAATGTGGAGAAAAGTGTGTCAGTGGTTTTCACTTTCTACTCCAGGAAAATATATGTAGTATTCTGGATTGTGTTTTTACATGTTTGGAAGCATATGTCGCATTCCTATGGCTGTAACAATTCTATGTAAAATTGTGTAGGAAAGTGTGTCAGTGGTTTGCACTCTCCCCTCCTTGAAAATGAAAAATATGGCGGGGTGTAGCAATATGTGTATGCACAGCTAATATTGCGTTCCGCATGGTAGATTGTTCGTGGGGGAATATAATGGGCTACCTTTATCGGGTGTTCTGCTATATAGCAGTGAAAATTACGCATTGTATCTTCCTGACCGGATGTATTTGTCTAAGGATAGTGTATTCCGTATTCTGTATATTCTTGTTTGTGTAATCAAGTGTATATTTACTTGTTATATGTTAAAGATAATCCTCGGGCCTTTACTAAATATTATCTATAAAATCCGGCATGATTATGTTTATGCTCGATACTTATTCCTTATCGTTATCCCCGGAGGGTAGGCAAACACTTGCTCTGGACTTAAAAGTACGCCGTGAGATAACGTAGAATAGCTATGGACCATGTAACGTATTTATTGCCGAATATATTTACGTCTGTACACTCATGGCTGATATCTATCCTTCAGTGTTTTGACCTAGGAAGGTAGGCATACACCTGCTTTGGACTTATGGAACGCCTGAGGTCTACTGTAGGACATCTATGGGCCATGGCGTTATTGTGTTACTAATGGACATACATCTGTATGTGCCATGTCGTACCACGTTGCCTCAAAAGGAAATTTATGGAAATTATTTTGGCCAACCGACGATTGTACTGTTACTTGTTGATCTATTGTGTATATACAAACTAGAGGGGATCTCTGCAAGGATTTGTGGTCCTTACTGAGCCTTGTGGCTGTTATGTAAATGCTGAGTTAATTTTGTTAAGATGATGACTATCGTTTCGTCATTAAGTAGACAATTACGAACAGTTTGTACTTGGTGTTTGTATGATAGCTGAGAAACTATTGAGATCGTTAGAGGAATACCCCAATCGCCTAGATTAACTAGTCGTCCGATCTGTCGTAGGCTATTTAATGTCATGATTGTTACTTGTAACCGTACTTCATATGATTTCCCTAATCGTTGGCTAAGTGAGAATGTTGTGCTTTGTATGAAAACTGTTCATTATGTCTGTCTTATATGACGTTATTTGGTGGTCAAATCCACTTCAATCTAGAAAGCAGAGCTATCTAAAAAGATCCCCTATGTGGGTAAAAAAATGTGGAACGGATTCTGTGTTAACGCCGGAAGCGCTGTGTTCACCACGTGAGTCGCGGTCTACTATCGTCTCCGGTGTCGTTAATCTGTATACGCATGCAGCCGCCTTGTTTGCAGAGCATGATTCAGTGTGTGTGTGGAGACTGCCTTAGCAAGAAGTCTGTGTGAGGCAAATGAACATTTATGATTAAAAACCTCTTGTGGATTATAGTGTATTGGATTATCTGTACTACGTGTAAGTATTTGTCAACTCCTTTCCCCCTGTTTCCTATTTGCGTGTTTATTGGAACTATATATGGTGTTCGCTGTGATATTTTAACAACCTGTGTTATTGTGTCACTTCCTATTGGTTGTGGTATTAATAATCTACCTGTGTACTGTCGCAATACTGAGCGTAATGATATCAATGCTTGCAATATACTGTTGCAAGTGTTACTCTGCCTTTGCAATGGAATTCGCTAACCTGTGTTGTTGTGTGTCTACATTTAACCGTGTGGGACATGTCGTTCATCTGCACGAGTGTAGAAGTATTACGTTTGCTCCCATAAATGCCGCCAATCTGTGTGTATCGTGTGTATGCACTGCGGCTAACCTGTGTTATTGTACTGTATGTATTTTCGCTATCCCGGTTGTAAGGGCGTTTGTTAGAGAAATCGTATCAATGTATCGTTATATAGTATATTAGGTCCTATGTGTTATTTTGTTAGTCTATACTGTGGCCCTATAGTGTATCGGCCTGTTATCCCTCCTTAATATGGGGTAACTATTGGAATCCGTGCACTTTCTAAATTGTTCAAGAAAAAATGTGTGTTAATCTCTTATAGGTGTTCATTATCTATGGAGTTGTTCTTTCCTATATCGTTATTGGAAATTTATGGAGTCGCTATTATTTATAATATCTATCGGGATGTATGTGTAAATAATGAAGTTTTATATTATGGTAATCGAACTGTGTTCTGCTATTGTATGTTTATAGGACAAGGGTCCGTTATTTTACATTTCCTTACGATAGGTAATGAGATCTTTGCTCGCTCACTTAATTTTTGTGATTATGTCTGTATGTGAATCTAAATGCGAGTAGTTTTATAAAAATGTGCGCCATTATTAATTTTTATTTATATAAAGTGTCTAGGCATTTCCCTATAATGAAGAAATCCTGCTATTGTCTGCCATATGGCCCACATATGGGTAAATGACCCCATGCTTCGCACGGCCATGTGTGAGTGTGGCATTTTTACGTGACTTTGCGTAAATCCCTGTTGCTATGGACTGAGCGTGTTCCGCTGACCGCGCGCTCCGTGTCTTGTTACATCCGCCTGCTACGGCAGAGTCATGACCTTGCTTGCTGCACGCTGTAGACGACATGTGTAATATTCTATCTACCATGTATTGTCTATGAAAATCTTCGTGCACATTTCATATTATAAATGTATAATTATTATCAACCATATTATGTCAGTAGGTCCTATGGGGATGTTTTAGGTTGAAATATGAGTTTTTTTTATGACCAACTAAAACTTGGTGGTGACTCCTGTCTCTGAGTGTGGTGACTATATGCCACATTCTACTTGGCGCCCTTGCCAAGGCTTGTATGGCGTATTTGAGCTATGGGGACCTATGGGAAAATGTAGGGCCTAAGTAGTATTGAATATGTGTTTAGCCATGCGCTATTTGCAGCTAGTTTGTGTTAACAAAATTCATCACTTTATCATAATATAGTACACATGTAATATAACCTGGTATGTCTTATTATATCTCTTACGCTAAACATGCATCTTATAATTAATCCCTTGTCATGCAGTATTGGAGATTATCAGTTATTGCTAGTTATTATCATAGTTATTAAATGTCCTAGCGCCTAGGGCGCTTGTTATATTTTATCTATCCCTGGTTTCAAATCATTTGGGGGGAAGTATGTTATTTATTTCCCTATGAATGGTGGTGAAATGCTCTTATTTCTTATGGCTGTGGGGACTGGTAAAATTATATCTAGCCTATGTGGGACTGCTGCGAGTGGAATGTACCTCGACATCTCTTATCTTTTACCTACACCTAAATGCTGTGTGGTAACGAAAAATGGACTAGAAAAGCAATGTATGCCATTCATTAGGCTATTACTTAGTCTTTTTATCTGATACTATAGGAAGGTGTACTTTTAATTGTTTAGAAATAATGTGCTCTTATTTGGGAATTTATTTTATTGCTGAGCTATCTCAAATAATAGCTTCGTCTCCCTCGGATTGCCAAAGCGGCTTTCGCCCCTGGTATCCACTCAAGGGATGCATTCTCCTTGCGAGGCGTTTGGAGAAGGGTAATCTTAGGTTTATGGATTCTACCCTCTATTTTGGGGAGTGTGACTGGAACTTTGCGATGAACTAGTATGGCTTTTCGTCGTACCTTAGGACTATTGCTAGCCGATATGGGCGCTAATGTCCTATGGCCTAATGGAAGCTTTGGGATTGACATGTTATGACGTGGTCCCGTGATTGTGTCTACACGTGTCTCGTTTCCCATGTTAAGCTTGGGATGTGGCATAGCCACGTCCGTCTCCCTAATAGGAGTGGGCATTATGGGATTGGATGTGTTAATTGCTTTAGGTATATTCTGTGTATTGGTCGCTTCCATTTGGGTAGGTGAGTGTGTTAGCAACTCGAATGTAATAAATTGTGCCTGGAGCTGACGGAAGCGTTGCCATATCTCGGCATATTGCAGGGTAATCACCCTGGCCTGTTCCGCCAGTCGCGTGTTGATTGTATTTGCCCTAAGGTGCTCTCTTTGGAGGTGGAAATGTCTGTGCAGCCCCTCGTGGAGTAAATGAATCCTATCCTGTGTCCGGCTAAGTTGTTGCCTGATGGCTGGGATGGGGCCCCTAATGACATATTTATGTCCTGTCTTGTGGGAAAAGGCTCCCAGTATTCTCTTATACTGGGCACGTAGTATTTTCTGCAGGCGGTTCAGGTAATCCTGTTTGTCGCCTATGGATTTGTGCCACGCAATTAAGCTTTGCAATGCGTCTATACGTTGCAATGTATTTATGCGGTTGAGGGATGCCATAATGTGAAAATGGTGGTACTAACTGAAAGATTGTTATTATGATGTTATCTAAGGTACTGGGGACCGAACTGGGTGAGCAATTAATTAATGTGTCCCTATATGAATTATCTACTGTCAGGGCGTAGCAAATGTGGGGTCTCAAGTGACTAATTACTTGATAGGGGTGGCGTTACTAAAAGTAGCTCACTTAGGGCGGGTCTGGGTGGGTTTATAAATTTACCTGGACCCTGATCTCAAAAAAATTTCCCAATTTTGGGTGGCGTTTGCTTGGCTTAGCACGAGGTTTAGGGATCTTTTCCGCGGAAATTCGTTGTTTGAACTCCCTTAGACGTTGCTTTAAATCAACGTTGCGGTACCCTTGCCTCCACCATTTGTATGGTATCTGTGAGGGATGCCAGTACAAATACTAAATCTAGGGGATGAAATTAATCTAAATTGGGGTTGTAGCTTGGCGAAATTGTAAGAGGTAGGGATTGTTTTATGAAAGGAGATCGATTATGTGATCAGCCAGGAGAACTCCCCAATGTGCTGTTTGACGGGGTAGTTCTAGGTAAAGGGGTAGTTGGTAAGAGCTATTAAGTTGTAAGCCAAAGTGCGAGGCCTGCGCCACGCGGTCTGCAGAGAGCTATGAGCACGCGAGCAAGTAGCGAGTTCGCTGTGGTCGGCACGTATCAAGGACACTTGCTGATCAAGAGTAGTGATTAAGCAAATAAACACTAAGGCTATTTCTAAGACCTACCTAAGTGGAATCTGTTAGGGTAGGAACCTACTGACTAAATAAATAAAAGAGTAAGACCAGTGGCTTCTGTTAATTAGAGTTTTAATGTGTATCTCTATTGAGAGGTACACTAAAAGGGCTAGCAGTTCAAACTAGTAGATAATAATAAATAAAATACAGTCCAAGCACAGGGGGAGGGGAATGTGTAGTGTAGTGGTTAGAGTGTAGATCGCTAAGACACTTACCCGACCTGAAGACAGCAGCGGTACGGCACGTCGTTGCACTGAGAGAGGACTGAGTAATTAATGATCCCAGCACTTGACCTTTATGGTTTTTATAACTTTGGTGTGCACGCTCGGCGAATTCTTACATTCCTCATGAGTCGTGCACCTCTTTCAGGTCGTTGCCTTTGGCATGGGCCTACCTGACTTTCTGAATGTGGTACTTGTGTTCTTCATGTAATTTTGTAGGTGGTATTTTATTAGAATTTTATATCAGAAGTCTGTAGTTTTGGGAATTTGTATATTTTCCTTAAGGGATGGTATAGCGTACCCTAGGGGTACAACAATATATATCTTCCATGACCCACCTAGCGTCATCTAGCAGCGAATCTGTGAAGTTCCTCAATTCTTCCCTGTACAAGAGGACTTCCTTATCCATCTCGCCACCAGATCTCGTCACCATCACCAGCTATCATCTCTGTGATCAAGAGAACTTCGTCTAATTTTTCACCCACCAGGCTGCGCTAGTATCGCCCGCTATCAACTCTTTGAAGACCATTTCCTCATGAGAATTTAACTTTTGTATGTTGGTTATGCTTATATGTATTCCTTTGTCTCCTACCCCCACTCTCTTCCCTTCCTTGGTCCCTCTGCGCTTCGCTGAGTGGGTCTCACTTGTACGTCGGCAGTTGACTTAGTCAGTCAAGGCTCAACTAGAGCCAGCCTCCTGAACTAAAGAGGCATTCTTTAGATTCCACGCCATGTTGGAACTTTAATCGTCAAAGGGAACTTCACCTTCGCCATGCGGCAAAGATAAGTACAGACTTCGGGTTTTAACCTCATCTTCATCGGTTTTAATTCTACATGCTTTTAACTATCATTTTATAGGCAGTGTGAGATTACTATATTTTGGGGCAATATCATCCTTCGCGGGATTTACCATGTTGGGCTTTTGTCTGTCTAAGCCAACCTTAATAGAAAGTAGCTTTTCTTAAGCAAATTAAATGAGAAATCTTCTCACAACGTGGGATATTATCGAATCCCCGCTGTCTATAAAACATTTTGCTCGTTCCACCGCTGGAATAACTTTGGCCCTATTCTTCAGTCAAGATTGCTCTGGAACCTTCCAGAATCTACCAGTCACGCCGTCATGTATTTTCCACTCACATGTGTGAATACTTTTTCAAACTAAAGGATCTTCCTTATTATTTAACGCTCAATAGCTAACTTTTCTTCCTCCGTTTGGATTTTCTCTGGCGTATTTAATGACAATCTATAACTTTATCTAGCAATAGACTCTCGCCTACCTAGTGCAACCAGTTTTTTTTTCACAATTGCAATAACTTTCTTTGCCATAAACTTTTGTGTTACTACAGTGAACTTTTCATCCATTCAACAGACTATAGTGAAAACTAGTGCTTGTTCAACATTTCTACCGCGTCGCGATCGTCCGATTACCATAAATAAGGCCATGAACATTTATCCTCAATCCCAATTGATATTTCCTAAACCTTTTACTAACAAACCATAATAATAAAGTTGTTACTTTAGGTCTTTTTCAATGAGGTGTCACTCTATAGAAGTGCCCTCTCCTTTTCCTTATATAACATTAATTAACTTCTGCATAAATACGTGTCTAGTTCACGTTTTAAACTTACATTGTTTCTCCCTTCTAATTAGGGAATACAATTCTTTCAACTCATGAGTGAGTTATTTCTTGGCTCTGGAGACTCGGTGTCGTCCATTTACGTGGGCTGGAACATCGTCCATTTACGTGGGCTGGAACATCGTCCATTATTTATTGTAGGTGTATTCTTCACCCCATTTCCCGGATGAGGATTGTGTTGTTTTACTTCCTTCGGGCGGAAGACTATCCTCTACGCCTCCGAGGATTGACCTAGCTTACTTCTAACTATGGGTCCAGTCCAAGTGGTCGTCAGGGTCCATATCACGTCCCCGACTCTGCCCTCGTGTGGCGTTCCTGCTTCCTTCAATATACCTGTTTGTCACCACCTAGTGTGACCTCAGATTCCTTTGAATTATTAATAAATAAGTGTGATACTGTATACTGTAGTGTTTAGTGTGATATTTAGGTATATTTCTGTGTACTGTGTAATTAGGTAAAATTCTTAGTGTTTTGGGGTTGTAGAATCTTCGAAATGCAGTGACTACTTTAGGCCTCATATTGCCGTATCGGATCTCCAGCGCTGATGCCTTGTTACGTTTCTGGAGATATTAGTAGGTTTATGGGGTGTCTGGTCCCTTATTATTAGGATCCGAGAGGGTGTTATTTGCTGAGGAGGGTTAAAACGTGGTTGGAGGGGGTTATGCATCGTTGGACTCTATGTTTATGGTGGCCAGGAGCCGGTGATGCTACTAGGATATATTTACTGTGAGTGGATGGGGTGGGTTTTCCCAGATGTCCAAAATTGAAAATATCATGCAGGTGTGATAATAATACAACCCTTGGTGTGTGGGCGGGATATCTCATGCAGTGAGATGGATATGAGGCGTGTCTGCTCTCATTTGAGGAGAAGGCATGTGTTAAGGTATAATAAGTCTATGTCCCCTGCATGCGGGGTTATTGAATAAAATATTTTTTAGTATCTAGTATGGCCTCATCTCTCTATATGGAGATGTGCATCGCCACTTAACATTTGTGTCCGAATCACCTCTAATATTCAGGTGTAGGCATACTGGCCCAAGGTGTAGTAGACCTTAATTTGTGAAGAGCATGAAGTCTACCAACCCCTATGTATAATTCTCAATGTAGTGTAGGTGTTTTTATGTGTCTGTATGCCTGTGCCGGATAGTGTTTTAGGTATTGGGGTGTATAGGAGGGAGGGTATGGGGATGTTAGCCCGTAGCTTGTACTATGGCCGTTCTGATGGCATTATCCACCTCTACTCCTATTGTAGTGTGTCAGCCTCTCTTGGCTGCTATGTGTTTTCTTCCGCTCTTTGTGATTTACACTCGCTGAGTTGAGATGCCATATAGCACTTGGTGTCTACCAAAATATTAATCCGTGTAATGCCCCTGGGCCTATCATCCCTACGTCGTGTAAAATATCTATGTCTCTGGGCACCGCCCTCTCTCTGTCCCTATGATCTCTAAGTTTGGTGAGGCTGTGCCATTCACGGTCTTATCTGGTCCCCTATTTATAATGTGGGTGGGGATAGCTATGCCTTAGGCCTACATGTCTGGTTTTAAATGTAGCCGTACCTTTATGTGACTACTGTATACAGCCCTCTTTGTCTGTGTTCGTATTAAAAATGTTTGCCCTATGGCGGGGGTTCGCCTGTCCGTCTGCGCGTTATGCAATGCCTGTTGTATGCTAGGCCTTCTAATAAAAATTGGTGTGTGTTTTATCTGTATTTGCCCCTGTGGCGCGATAATAAGCATGTGGTTTGTGAATATAAACCGGTATAGCATAATTGCCTGTAGTAGTTTTAGGTTAAAAACAAAAGCAAAAAAAGAAATTATTAGGGAGGTGTGGATGGTTCCTCTATGTCTTCTGAGTTATCCGCCCTTAAGTAGTCTGTGTGTCTGACTGCAGGTGCGTTGCTATCCACAAGTGTTGGGCGCGTGTAGGAGGGAGGCGCCCGTGGCTCTAGTGTGCAGCGCGGTGTGTTCAGCAGACCACCTGCCGCTGGGCTGTGGCCTACGCGTGCCTTGTTATCTGAGCGGGCTTTATCAGTTGTCGCGTGGCGTCGGCACACGCTGTCCCGTGCTACTTATCGCTACAGTATGTATGTTCCCGTCCTATTACTGGTAGTCCTAAAATAGTGTGTTTCCCAAATCAAATCTGGTCTGGAATATTTGTGTAATATTTTAGGCAACCTAATGTGATACCGTCTTCACTTCCTGTGTAAATATCCGTGTTGTCAATGTATGGCTTCCTATTATTGCTTTGTGTCATGTCATCATGTCTGTGTATTGTTGTCACGTTCCGTTGTTGCAAAAATATTTCCGCGTACGGTGGGTGCCGACACGTTGGAATTCGCTTACTCGCAACGCATTATTTCTTGTATATTTGTTTATCGCCTTTGTGTACTCAATGTCTTCAGTGACATGCCGGAAGAATAACAAACGTGCTGTCTGCCAATGTCCGTGTGTTAATATATGTTTGTGTTTTAGAAAGGACAATGTGTTAACCTGTCATATTTTCGCTCCCAAGCTTGTTTGGACTTTGCTTCCGCAATACCTCTGCTCTATGTAATTATCTATGATTTGTGTCTAGCAAGTCTATTGCCTATGTTCGGGGTAATCTACCGCCCCTGTACTGAATGTTCATAATTTTTGGCCGTCGACATGTGGTGTTACCCTTACTTCGTGTGATCGTGTACCTGTGCCTATCATCTCTCTTTTTGGAGCGTAACCTGACCTATTTCCGGGGCATTTCTAAGTGTCCCGCACTAATTTTCATACAGTTCGGTGCTGAAATGTGGTTTTCCACCTCGTGTGTTTAATGTCTGTTGGGCTCGCTTGTCCTTATCTGTGATGCGGACCCTAATTTGCGTACCTCTGCTGCGTGTGTCTGTGTGGCCTCTGGTATCGTAATACGAAACTAAGTGTCATTGGGTAACTGGTATTAGTCCCGTTTACTCTGCCATAGGTCATAGATTGTCTAGTGTGTCTGTGTTCACCTAGTGTGGGTGTTCCGTGTACTCTTGGACGTCCCTCGTATTTAGATTCGGGCGTTATGGTCCAAAAGAGTATTTTGTGGTCTCCGTAGAGGCCTGGTGTTCCCGGTACGTCCCCTATTAGTAGTCCCGGGGTCGCTAATGCCCTAATTAGGTTAGTATAGAGAATAACAATGGAACGGGCCTACGCACGTGTAAGTATGACCCGTGTATGTCGTCTGTGTGAGTTTTGGTTGGCCCTGGTCTTAATTTGTGGGCGTAGTGTGGTTTTGGATCCATAGTGAATGATTCTTTGCCGACCGTAATTCTACTAAGGCTGTAGAATGGGTCTGGTCGCCTGGTGCGTCACGTATTCGCACTGAGTGTGGAAAGTATTAGGTTACCTCATGCGATAAAGCCTGCTGTTGTTACCGTGTTTCCTGTCCACTTGTTGACATTTGAAGTGTACAGCACTCATGTCGGAACCTTGCTACAATGGTGTGAGCATGTCAAAATATGTTTTCCACAAGGCCCTTCGTTTCTTTACAATTACCGAGCCTTATATTTTGGTTTCTTATATGATGACGCTACATGTGTCAGTGTTGTGTAGTGTAGCCTTTATGTCATCTGTAGCCGCTGTCTGCCCGTGTGGCATCTAGTGTTATGTCTCGCGGCTAGGTGTTAGTGTCTATATCTGTGTAATTTATGTGTTGGTGTCCTCGTAGTTTTGTGTTTCAGGGCTTTCCTTTCTCTATCTGTGTGTGATCTCGTGTTAGTACATGTATTCCCTGTATGTAAAAGAACCACCCTGTGTTCATGTTTGTGTGGCTCAAGCGTTCTTGCGCTTGTATCTCCTGGCCTCTAGTTGCATGTGTGGCAGCTAGGTGTTTGTGGAGGGTTCGATCCTGGTGAGGTCCTCGCGGTTTCAGGCCTATCTCTTGGCCTTCTTACCTTGTCTGCAAGTTGAGCCGATTCCTTTCCTTTTTGCGGCGTTTCCGCCCTTATTTGTGAGTGTTGTTTTTCGAGTGTGGTATGCCTTCATACGGGCGGGCGTGTATAGTGTCCTTAATGAGTTTATTTCCATGCTGCACGTTCACTATGTAGTTTAGATCAGATACCTTCCTGCAAACCTTGAAGGGAACTGTCCAACGTGGTAGCAGGAACTCGGACACGTTCTTTTTGCGGGCGGAATTGGAAACCACAACCAATTGCCCGGGTGTGTATTCCACGCTTTTGCGTTGACGATCGTACCGTTCTTTTTGTTTTTACTGTGTCGCGGTTATGTTCTTCCTTGCGTTCATGCGCGCTATCTGCAAATACTCTAACCGGGCCGTGTTGTCTGTGAGAGTGTACTGGGGGATGCATATATTGTCTATTGGACTTCTGGGCGTGTATCCATGCAACAGAAAGTGTGGAGAGAGTTTTTTTGGCTGTGGATATCGAAGTATTGTAACTGAATGTGATGGGCTGTAGATAATTATCCCAATCTGTCCGTGTGTCCCCCGTGAATTTGGCTAGCGCTGTCCCGATTATTCTATTCATGCTTTCTGTGAACCCATTGGTCTGTGGTGAAAAACTCGTAGTTGTGTATGCCCTTATCCTTAGTATCTCCAGAAACTGTTGGAGTACTCTCGAGGTGAAAATTGTCCCTCTGTCGGATAATAGGGTTTGGAATAGGCCATATCGCGTGACTATTTCGAATAGAAATTCCGCTATGCTATTCGTGTCTGCCTTGGGAATAGCCTTCGTAATCATGTACTGGGTAAGATACTCTGTAGCCACGAGTATGTATTTATTACCCCTTTCAGATGTGGAGATGGGGCCTTTAACATCTATCTCTACTCTGTGGAATAGTTCCCCTACTGGAATGGGGTTTAGTAATCCATGAGGTTTGCCAGGTCTTGTTTTAAATCGCTAGCAGGTGTGACATGTCTTTACGAAGGTGTCTATGTCGCCCTTCATGTTTACCCAGTAGTATTTGTCTCGGATTCTCTGGTATGTTTTATGGGTGCCCAAATGCGCCACTGCCATTGGGCTGTTATGGTGTCCGATCATGATATTTTCTTTCAATGAGTGCGAAACCGCTATAGGTGCATTATCGTGTATGGCTGTGGGCTTAAATTTTAGTACCCCGTCTTTGTCTAGGAAAAATCGCCTAGACAGCCGTGCTGTCTTGGAATCTACCTTGTCCAAGTTTTCTAGTGCCATTAGAATCTGTTTCAGGTGTGGATCACGATCTTGCTCCTGCTTCATGTTTACCAGCGTCAGGGCAAAAGTGGGCATATCATCCCACTCGTGTTCCTTACTGTCATCTGGGGGGTCGGCTACTGGCAGCCTAGACAACCCATCTGCGTCTAAGTGTGTAGCGCCCTTTTTGTGTTTGACCACGAAGTTATATTCGTAAAGACGAAATATAAACCTATTGAGGCGCGAATTTGGGTTTTTGAATTTGTCCCAAAAAAGCAGGCTCGCGTGGTCAGTCATTACCGTGAACTCGATACCATAGAGGTATACCCGGAAATAGTTCACTCCCCATGAAAATGCCAGCATTTCGCGTTCTGTGGCAGAGTATGTTGTTTCAACGGCCGTTAATTTCCTGCTGGCATAAGCCACTGGCCGTTTGCGCCCCTCAGTGTCTTCCTGTAATAGGGCGGTTCCCAGTCCATACTGGCTTGCGTCCACGTGTAGAAATGTGGGCCTATCGCTCCAAAAGTGTTGCAATAATGGTGGGGTGGTCAATAGTTGTTTGAGTGTGTTAAAGGCATCTATGTGTTCTTGTGTAATGTGGAAGGGCGTCCTTTCGCGTGTGAGTTCTGTTAGGGGGTGGGCGATGTGTGCGAACCTATAGATGTACTTCCTGTAATAAGATATCAGGCCCATGAAACTACGCAATTGTTTTAAATTTGTGGGCATTTGGATACCCGTTATTGCGTCTGTCTTCGCTGGGTCGGGGATAATCCCTTCTCTGTTAACAATATGGCCCAGGATATTAATCTGTTGCCTGGCAAATTGACACTTCGCAGGTTTAAGCCTTAATTTGGCCTCTCTAATCCTTGCGAAAGCCTCCTCCAAATGTACGAGATGCTCGTCGAAGGTTTGGGAGAAGACAGTTATAACGTCCACGTAGACGAGTACCAACCGCCATTTTAGCCCTGAAAATGCCTTATCCACTAGTTTTTGGAAGGTCTGGCTGGCGTTACGGAGTCCCATGGGTAACACTCTATAGGCGAAAAGGCCGTTTTCTGTAACGAACGCCAGCTTGTGCCTATCCGGCTCATAAATAGGGATTGAATAGAGGCCACTGTAACAATCCATCGAGCTATACCAGTTAGCCCCACCGAGGGCATCCAGATAGTTATCTGCCCGTGGTAGTGGATAGCTGTAATTTTCTATTAATTTATTGAGCCTACGGTAATCTGTACAGAACCTATGGGAACCATCCTTCTTCCTGGTCAGCAAGACCAGCGCACTGTAGTTTGAGATTACCGGCTCAATTATCCCCGCCTCGAGCATCTCCTCAATTTGAGTATCGATAGCGTGTCTTTCCTTCTGACTCACCCTGAAGGGGGGCTGGTGGACTGGCCGGTCACTGGTGAGTGTGACACGGTGTTCGATGAGATCTGTCACCGCGAAATCTCTTGGCGAGTGGCCAAAGATATCTCTATTGTTTTCTAGGAGCTCTGTGAGCCTCCTATCCTATTCTGGTGTTAGGTCCTGTCTGTGAGTGTTATTGAGTGTCTTATCTGTGTGTGTGCCTGTGTGTTTGTCAATTGTGTTCAGTGTAGAGGCCTGGTGCTTGCGGGTTTCTCGTTCCGCTCGAATTCCACCTGTATTCTTGGTGTATACCATGGGATGTGTCGTGAGCTTCTGGTTATGCATTAAATGCATCCTGCCGCTAGCAAAATTTATGCTAGCTTCATACTTAGCCAATTATTGCTGACGCAGAAAGATGTTCTATCACGAACATGGGGTGTGTTGTTGCAAAATGGTCTAGCCTTATATGTATGTTTGCCACCCCCGAGTTTTCTAGCGTCTGTGCATTGGCCGCTACCAGCCGGATGTCACCGTGACACCGTGTATCTGCCCTTCGGTGACGTGTTTGCTGTTTACGCAGCTTACCGCTGCACCTGTGTCAATAAGGACTTGCACTCTGTGCCCATTTATGCTGGCGTATATTGTTAATGCCGCTAATTTGTGTCCTTCCCCCTGTAGAGATGTGTTATAGAGTGTGTATGTTGTTGTTGTTGCTGCCTTAGTGTCCTTGTCGTTGTGTGCGTCATTGTTTATTTCCTGCGTTACATTTGTGCTGAAGAGGCATGGTGCTTTTCGCTCATCGTACTTGACACGATTGGCCACGAACTCATTTCCTGGTTCAACTTCTCTGTTTCGCTCAGCGAAATGTGCTCAGGCTGTACATTGCGTGCTCTCTTCATTGTCCGCCCTGCAAAAATACTCGAATTCTTGTGAGCGGTTAATGTGTTTTCACTTCCCAGTTTCTGTGTGGGTGTGTTGGTCTTCTCCCCATCTTGTAAGGGTGTGTCTGCAAATCTAACTCTTCGTTTGCGTGTATGGCCCCGTTTCTTGTTCCAGGCGGTTGTGAGTTCGATTCCTGTCGCTGGCTCTCCTATGACAGCTGTGTTCATGTCTTGAGCCTGTGTAGGGTCACTTCCCGCCCCGTGTTGTGGTGTAGGGGGTATGTTTTCCCTTCTGGAGGGTGTGGGTTTGTCTCTTTTCACCCGTTTCTCTGTTGGTGATGTATTCATGTCTGGCAATGTTGTGGGCTTATTGTTTGCGTTTTGTTCGCGTGTAATTGTGAGGGGAGTGTAGTGTCCCGGCCTAGGGTTCCCTCTGAATAGTATGTGTAGGGCCCTATCGAATCCTGTGGTGGTGAACAGTGGCGGTGAATGTATTTCAGTGTATACGTGTATGTTACCTCTAAGTATCTTGCCAAGAGCGGTCACTTCTACGGCGCCGGCATAAATACCATCCCTACTCATGTATCTTTCGTAATCTTTCCCTGTCTGGAATGGGTTTTCCTGCTCGTCCGCCACGAAATCCCGGTACTCTTCCCAGTTGTCCAGGATGTGTTTGACCGTTTCCAGCCTGTACTCTCTGTGGTGGTTTTCATTATGGCGGACTAAAAAGCTGATGGCCCTGAACAGACAGTTGCCATCCCCTTTTACGGGGTGTGTTTGGAAACGGTTCGGGGGCGGATCGGCAGCCATTTTTTTTATTTGGCTGCTTCTTCCCCCTGCTCTTGCGAGTCTGTGTAGGTGAGGGGCCTCTCTGGCGCTGTGTTAGGGGAGGAACCTCCGCCGCTCTTCTAGCTGGCCGAACCACCCCGTCTAAAAGTTTTTTTGATAAGTGGGTGTGCGTCGCCCCGTGTTATATGTCTGTCCCCCCTCGGGGTGGCTGCGCCAACTCCCCGCTTGCGGTGGGTAGCCGGGTGTGGGAAGCAGTGCCCTCCTGTCTGGTCGCTGGGGTGCCTTGTCCCTGAACTCCCTCGGGTATTCGTCGGAGAGCGGATATTGTTCCGGCCCCTTCGTGTACGTGTTACGAGCCTCCCGCCCTTTGTGTGGGGCTGTCTTGCCGCGTGTTCTGTTCTGTGGCCCGTTTTCCTGTCTTCGATAGGGGGGAGTGTACGTCTGTTGCTCCGGGGGTGAGTTTTCCCGGCGATTCCCGTTTCCCCTGTACTGCGGGGATGCATAGCCTTGTCTGCTTTGGGGTGGGTTTTCCCGATAGTCCCCGTTTTCCCTGTACTGTGGGGAAGCATAGCCTTGTCTGCTTGGGTTTTCCCGATAGTCCCCGTTTCCCCTATATTGTGGGGAAGCATAGCCCTGTCTGCTTGGGGGGGGGGGTTTCCCGATAGTCCCCATTTCCCTTATATTGTGGGGAAGCATAGGCCTGTCTACTTGGTGGCGGGCTGCTTCGCCGGGGAATACTGTGCTCGTACTCCGAAGGGTAGTAATCCGGTGTGTATGGGGATGACGGTCGCCGTGGGTGGTAGGCTCTACATGTGTGTATGTGACCGGTGAATATCGTGGAGGGTAGTGTGGCCTCTCCTGCGCATACCGTGTCGTTGGCCGCTGTGGAGGGTAGTATGCTTTCTCCCGCTCGTAGTGTCTCCCCTCCGTGTCTCCCCTTTCCCTCTCTGGATAGTATACTTCCTCTGTGTCAGTGTTTTCTCTCCTGAGTGGTCCCCCGCCTGCCTGGATTGCAGCTATCATTAGCTTCTCCATCCTGTCCACTAACTCGTCCATCTTTTGGCTGGTGTCCCCCTTTTCTGGATGAAAATGCTGATTCACGGCTTTCTCCGTAGCTTTTTCCGTGATCTTTCTCGCAGCCTCTATTGTCTTTATGTTGTTTAACATGTGCTGAACCGTAGGATTATTCATTATGCATAATTTGTCCACGATTGATGGCCTAAGGCCCTGCATTAGCAGCTCAACTTTCTGCTTATTAGGCATGGCTGCATTGTACTTGTCGCACATCAGCAGTTTCGCTTCACATACGATTGCGCGCTCTCCGTGGGCCCCTGTGACCTCTGTCTGATCTGATCATATATGCCCTCATCGTCTGGTATAAGCTGGAATTCACTCTTTAGTAAAAAAGTGATTTCGTCCCATGTGGCGTCTTCTAGATTGTCCTCATGGAGCTCATACCATGTCATGGCCGATTTCGTTAAGTGTGCAGGTAGGAGCCGTTTCTTGACTTCGTCGCACCAGCCATTGATCCGAGCCGTTCTGTTGAAGGCTTAGAGGTATTCCTCCGGATCCTGGCCTTCCCCCGCGAACTTTGTGGGGTGGATCATTGAATATTCCGTGTGCCTATTCATATCCTGTTCGTTTATTTCCCCTTGGCTATGTAACGATTCTTGTCCGTTTATGCTGTCTGCTCTCCTGTCGTGTGATGAGGTGTCTGAATTTGTGTTGTTTTGGCGGGGATTATCCTCACTCCCTGTATATGAAACGTGTGTTATGTTGCCAGGGGGCTCGTCGCCTGATATATCGTCACTGATCGGGGGTGTAATGTCGTACTGTGTAGACTTCACTACTTCCACCGTCATGTCTAAATCCTGTTTTACTGTCTCTAGAATAGTATGACATACTATTCATTCAAAAGTGACTTTGTCCAAAAATTCAAAAAAATGTGCTTAGTACAGGTTTCACTTTGTGAGATTTATCCTGAGGTCCCAACACCCTGTAAACATTCAAAAGTGACTTTGTCTTGGCTATATTGATCTCTGAAAGTAGACTATTCATTCAAAAAACAACTTTGTCCACTGCAGTATTCGTTCAAACAAGACTTTGTGTACTTCAGCCAATCAGAACTCTAGCATCATAAGAATTGACTCCCATCATGCTTTGCGTGAACAGCGAGGTAGTGTATGACCTGTGTGTATGATGATTATTGCTTTTGTTGTTCAATCCAACTTCTGATTAATGTTTCCTCTGTCATATTGGTTATTCACGATTCTTGTGAAACAGTTCTAGTCGGAGATTGTTACAAAGGAAATGGAAAGATAGCATGACGGGAGAAATTAATCTGAAACTTGAGCATAACAATCAGAAGTTAGATCAAGTACGGTAGCTAAAGTTAATGAGAAGTTAGGTCAAGATTATAAAAAGTTGATAGAAAGCCTAGTACAAGTGATAAGTGAGATCAGAGGAGAGATTAAGGGCCAGTTAGAGGAGATTGTAGGTGAAAGTAGAAGAGAGGTAGAGGATATTGTAGGTGAAGGTAGAGCAGATTGTAGGTGAAAGCAGAGTAGAAGTTGAGGAGAGACTGGATGTAGTTGTTAATAGAGTAGATGAGATGAAGGATCAGGTAGAGGAGGAAGGAAGGAAGCTTTTAGTTTTACGTGACCATTAACCATGCGATAATGAGCCACGGGACCTCTTTTTTACGTAGAATCCGAACCACAGGGCATGGCATTTAACTTCGAAAATCTCACAAGCATTGACCGGGAATCGATCCCGGTCCACCTTGGTGAGAGGCCACCACGCCCCTTAGGTAGATTAGATTGTAGGAGTTAGTTAGTTATTGTTGTTTTAAGGGGCGGAACTACGAGGTCATCTGCCTCAGATTTTAGGAGAAAGTAGAATAGAGGTTGAAGAGAGGAAAGAATAGATCAAAGAGGGAAAAAGAAGGGAACAATGAAACGGAAGTGAGAGAGAAATGGGTGAAATAAACTTAGAAATGTAAGTAGGTGAAAATTGGTTTAGGCGAAAAGATTGCAATGGTACAAGAGGTTGTTAATGGATACACCTGCAGCAAGTGTTCCTCGTGAGGAAGTATTATGTGACTGGAAGATGATGTGGGATTCCATATATAAAAGAAGATTTTTGTTGTAACGTTTCATAAGAATGGACGTTTTGAATATTAACTAAGTAAATGACATTGCGGTTGAATGTTCGGCTAATTACAATGTTTCGAAATGAGTTAGATGTTTAGGCCTTATCAAAATATTATGCAGTCAAAGAGGACTATGTCCCATGTTCATGCAAACAAAAAGGATTATGTCTTTTCTGTTCAGTCAATAACAACTATGTCCAGAATTTAGTATGTAAATACTGAATATCTACTGTAGTTTGATTTCATTAGAGTGTCTTGTTACATTTTTATAACCCATATGTGTGTACATAAATGCATAAAATAAGCAATAAGATGTCAATTTGAGAGAAATCGGTTTTTTGGTCATTCCCTAAAGTTGTATTTGAGTGACAAAGTCTCTTTTGAAAGTTAGCTCCTCGTATGTCTAGAACTGCCTCTGTCGTTTGGGTGTCTGCTTTAACAGTGTCTGTGTCCAATAATTGTGTTATGCGCGCGAGCAGACTATCAGTCTTTTGCTCCGTAATATGGAGTTGCTGTAACAATAGGGGATGGAGTGTTGGTAAGCAATCTGCCTCACTAGCGCTGGATACTGGTGACTGTGGTTCTAGTGAACTGGTTTGGGCCTGGGTTCGTGTAAAATGTGTGATTTGTGCTGCCGCTGCAGGGTATTTAGCGCGGATTTCTAATGCCTGTAATTCGAGTTCCTGAAGGAGGCATGGCGCAGTGTGTTCGGATATTAAATCGCCGTTCTTGATTTTCAAA
This sequence comes from Meconema thalassinum, assembly GCA_946902985.2. Classification (NCBI taxonomy): domain Eukaryota; kingdom Metazoa; phylum Arthropoda; class Insecta; order Orthoptera; family Tettigoniidae; genus Meconema; species Meconema thalassinum. The sequence continues at coordinate 241,497,710 of OX336391.1, forward strand.
TTTGGTAGGAGTGGAGTTGTGCTAGCCGACAAATGGTGCGCGAAGTCCCTTAGTGTGGTTCTAAATGTGGTCATTTGATGTCTACCGAACTTGCACTATGGGGTGGGTGGGGGCGGGTGTAATAATACAAATACAAATCCTCGTACAATAAAAACAAAAATGTGGGGTGTATTCTAGGAAGAAAAAAATGTCTGGTTTCTCTTGGCTGCTGTCAGTACGGATCGCTCTACCACGAGGGCTCGTTGTTTGAGTCCCTACCCTTAATTTGCGTGGTAGTGGCGCTTCCACCAATCTGTTTTATCCCGGTGTTGGGGGATGGGATAAACAGGGTAGTGTAGATGTATTAATTTGGGGTAGTTTGCGAAAGGGTGTAGTTGCCCGTAATCGGAGGAGACTACTAGTGTAAGTGTTGATGAGAGGATGTGAGCAGTTGGGGTGCGTTCCTACAGGGTGCGTCTACCTGTCGGGGGATGAATGTCTAAGACGGAGATATTAACTTAGCTTACCAATTAACGTGAGCGAGTGAAAACGAGCTCACGTGCGGAGTCAGCACTTGGCTGCTGCCTGTCTGTTATGCTAACACAATGGGTTTCCTGACGATGCAGTTCTCAGCATTCACGGTCAGGGGCAATTAGGAACAAGTGCAGGTAGGGCGTAAGGATGTAAAGATGTGTGAAATGATTACAAGAAATATGTGCTTACTGACCAGCTATTTATTGGTCAGTGGCGATAATATGTTGTCCCTTTGAATGGTGGACGAGTATGAAACAAAGTGTACAAATACAAAACTGTTCTGGGTGAGGTGTTACAAGTAATTAGGAGATCTGAACACACTACTAATTCTCACCTGGTGACGTCGTGATGGAGCTGGGACGAACCTGGAGATGCAGAGCCGCTGGCCGCGAATAGACAATTGGGCTCTCCCGGGTCTACCTTTTAAGGCTTCCCCGAGTTGCTTACTCGGCGTTTCATCACTGTTGCTGTTCCAGATAGTGTGTTTGTAAGTTGTGTAAGCGTGGCTGGCAGCAATACCGCTGTGCCTGCTTGAGTCAAGGAAATGTGTGAGGCGTATGGCATGCCTGTGAGGGAAGTTTATGGTGAAAGATGAAGGGGTGGGTTAGGTCCTAGGTCCCAGGGGTACTGCCCCTGGGCTGTACAATATTATACTTAAATATGAAATAATGTAACTATTCGGCAATACCGGTATTATGTTTCTGCACAATGGCTATTGAGATATTAACCCACATTGTGGTAATGTAGTTATAAATATAATATACATCCATATTGAACCCTTATTGATCTGCGATAAATAAGTATTCATGATTTATTATTATTATTACTGCGGCCCAGGCAGTACTTATGGATGGTGACAGAGAGGAAGGCAAGTTAGCGTGTTGCAATGATTGCCACAGAAACAGAGCTTGGTAGCTATTCTTGAAAACGGCCGGGTAAGCTGAGTTCAAGGCCAAATTGTGTAACAACATGCACCAGAATTGGAATCATAAAGGGATGGTCACGAGTTTCTTGCAACCGACCTATGATTGAATCACCCAATCAGGAGAGCCCAAGCCAAAACCACGCGATGGGTGGCGTCACTGGTAAAAAGCGCGCGGAATTGATTATCTAAAGAACCGCCGATCCGAATTACCTCCGCATGTGTGCGCTGAGACGTTTGAATTAAATGATGAAGATTGACACTAGGCCCATGTGTGTGAGATGAAAACTCTAGAAAATGTTTCTTAATTCACCCCACTCCACCTCACTCTGTCAGTTTCCAATAAATTGATCGACGAGACGCTGTTTCGATGACTATCTGTTTGAGCTCTGGTGAGCTAACTTCACGCCAGTTTGTGTAGTGATTTTAACGCTTTAATATTATTTGAGGTAATACTTTGTGAGCTCTGGTGAGCTAACTTCACGCCAGTTTGCGTAGTGATTTTTAAAGCTCTAATATCATTTGAAGTAATTCGTTTTGAGCTCTGGTGAGCTAACTTCACGCCAGTTTGCGTGGTGATCTTAAGTACTTGAATATTATCTTGAAGACAACTATTTTCAGCTCTTAGGGGCAAGACTTGAGTAACATTCCAATTAGCGCTCAACCCGAGCGAAGGTCCACGCAGTGCAGTAGAGATAACCGAGCGAGATAACGACTGCGAGACAGGCAGATTTAAAACTTGTATTGTCAAGCCAGTGACGATGGGTTTGAAGTGTACATTTCATGTAAATTTTTACTGTATTTTTTTAAGTGTTGTATTGTGCGTGTGTAAGCGAGAGCTAGGGAAAGTCTTCGTTGATTAATCGCATAGGACTATCGTGGGAGAAATTAGTAACTCACAAGCGATTATAGCCAGGTCAAATTTAATAACATTGAACTTTTCTTCCAAAGAGACTACACCAAGATGTCCGACGTGTGGTCAGGAGCCGGAGTGATGTCCAACGCTTCTACGAAGACAACGATGGAGGGCTAATTTTCCCGTAGGGAAATGAGCCGAGATGCAAGTCGTATGTTCTACAAGCTGATACGGTGATGTACAAAAATTGATTATTCAATATGTAGTTAGATTGGCGGGGGAACTTTGTAAATAGTTCATTTTAGTCTTTTTCTTGTTTTAGAGTGTTTTCCTTGTGAAATGAAAATCCACAGCCTGCTTCCAGTCTCCGACCGGGTCAGGAATGGAATGAATGAAGCCCCCATCTAGCGGCGAGGATATGAACTATGCCGGCTGCCGAGGCCTGACGCACTCCTCTGGGGCAATGATTAAATGAATGACATATGAAATGAAATGATAGTGGAGAGTGTTGCTGGAATGAAATTTTGACAGGGAAAACCGGAGTACCCGGAGAAAAACCTGTCAGCCTCCGTTTTGTCCAGCACAGATCTCACATGGAGTGACCGGGATTTGAACCACGGACCCAGCGGTGAGAGGCCGGCGTGCTGCCGCCTAAGCCACGGAGGCTCTTCTTTTCCTTGTACCGACACTAAATGTTTTAAATGTACGTTGGCGCGTGGCCAAAGTTGTTTATTGTGTATTTATTTTTTCTTTGGAGTCATATTTAATGTACACGGCGTGTGTACGTGATTTTTATCCATGCGAATGCGAAACCCGTTACATTCGATAAGTGGTGCTTTATTAAAGGTCATATTTTGTTGATAGGAAAGGGAGGTAATTACTGTAAGATGTTTGCTGAACAGGTTATTATTCATATTAGGGTTGCCGAGCGCAACAAAATTAAGATGTAATTGTATAACACCTTAGTTCTAATTTTTTAGATTTTTTTAGTCCTTTTCAGGTTCGATAGTCACTGGCGTAGAACGGAGGCGCCAGCTGGTGGAAATATTTATGTCATTTTATTTCAGGGTCTGTCAAACCCATACGTGTGATCCTGTTTGTGTGTTATTGTGTCAGGTGTGTGTTTTGAGTCTACGTGAAGAGGGGTAGAGGTCCTACCGCCCTCATATATTTTGTTGTTGTTGTATTTTTGATGGAAATGCAGGGTGCTCTGAGGAGACCGCTGTTCCTTGTCCATATGCTGATTCTTGGATTTCCTAGGGGAAATGCTGAAATATATTTTTGTTCTGACACACACACACACACGTATTATTGTGCCTTGGGGCACGCTTCTTCGAGACTCGATCCCTTCCCTTGGGAGGCCGAGGTTATTTTGACACGTTGGTTGACAGATATGCAGAGTTCCACGAATCGCCCGTCTAGCCTGGTGACTTATTTTGTTAGGCAGTCCTATTTTCCGACTGGCCCCTTTAAGCTTTCATTTAGCAAACCTGTTCTTTGTGATGGTTATTTTGTACCATAATTAATTGGGGAGTTCGCCATGTCTGTGACGGATTATTGCATGTCGTATGGATGGAATGTTGTGTTAATAATGTAAATGTTGGCTTTGAGCCTAGTGATTTGTTTTATGACTCAGTTCATGTAATTTAGTGGGTGACGTCCGTGTGGTGTAGTGGTAGTATACTTGTAAAAATGACGGCGGTCATATGTGTATTTCTTTTGTTGGTCACGTGTTAACTTACTTGTGTTGATTTGTGAGAAGTCCTAATTTTAGGCAGTAATGTTTTGCTACGGCAGTTTGGATTCCAATTTCATGCGGAAATTATTGTGTTGTTTATTTTAAGTATAGGAAGTGTCGGTTTAGTTTTAAGTGTTGTATAGTTGTTCCCCGCGTCTGTCTAGCTCTAAGTAATGCGGATTCGTCTTCTGAAAGTTTATTCCGGATGATGACGAATCATGCATTCAATTGTACTCATCGTGAAGCATGTAGAACAGCACTCGCGCATACATTGTCATTATTGTTGATTTTCTTGGGACACTTGGTCCGAGTAATAATCTCTCCTGAGATTTGGCCTAGTGTTGGCAAATTTAATTTATTCAGTGGGAGTCATTATGGGAGTTTTGTTTGTTAATTCTTTTTGTAAATAGCTGATCTGTTATTAAATTCATTTGTTAAAACCCTGGCTTCACTTTTTCCTGCATGTTATGTTGTTATATGTTACCCTGCATGTTAATGAAGCGCTTTAACAACAACTTACGATATGGACTGTTACACCCCCCGAAACTGAGTCTCATAAGCTTCTTTGCAAGGGTTCATAAAAATCAAAAATGGCTGCCCAAGTGGGGATTGTTGATGTTGTTGCTTCGCTGATCTCATATTTATTTCGTTGAGAAATGATGCCAGGTCAAGCGGGAAAAGTAAATTCAGTAAATTGAGGCGATGTTGTACCGCCATGTGCATTAGTAAAATCACTGAGTTCCTAAAGTTAGAAATATTGAACAAGGTTAGAATTTGATATTGTATTTGTTATAAACTTGTTCTGGCGCCCGGCATTAAAATTAGAAAATTTGCATATTATTGAACTCAGTCAAAGCAGGAAGGTGTTGCCTTATATTTGATATCTAATTAACTTCGGTTAATTAGTGTTGTTCGTAAATTCTGTTGGTTTGGAATTTAAAAGCAGATCACTAGGGAGTTATTTTGTTGTTTGGAAATAAGAGTAATTTATTCAGTAAATTTTGATTACTGAAATTTTTATTAAATTAGAATCAGTAATATTTAAATGTTATGACATGTATGCGTGTGTATGACTGAAATCTCGGTGCATGACCCTGTTTTTCTCTGGTTATATTTGTGTATTGTGCAATGGCGTGTGTTGAAGAAATTAAGGGATTGTTAGAACAGATGTCCGCAAAAACGGAAAAACAATTAGAACAAATGTGTGAGCATAATGATAAACAATTCAGTAACATTACGATACAATTGCAAACTTAAACTTAAACAGAACAGTTAGACGTTCAGCGTGAGCATAGTGACAAACAATTATACGAATTACGCGAGGATAGTGAAAAACAGTTACAAGACATGAGCGGTAACATTACGGGCCAATTACAGGTCCAGAAATTGGATACTGATAAACAATTTAACGAACTGAATCATAAACTATCAGAACAGGCAATAACACAAACAGAGCAATTAGAAAAGGTTACTAATGACATAAATCAAAGTGCTAGGGAAGTAGAGAAACTGGCAGATGAGGTCGCGGAGAATAACGCCAAACAATTAGGTGAGATTAAAAAGTTGGAGTCGAAATTTGACAATAAACTCACACAATTTGTCGAAATGGTGGCCGATAAATTAAAGCAAATCGAGGCAGCATGCGTCAACAACACAGCGGGAATAAAGAGCACACAGGATAAATTACAGCAACAAATTAATTCAGTCGACAGCAACGTACTTGAATTAATAAAGGAAATCGATAAACTTGAGATCAAAACCGAAACAGAACGTATGCACTTGCGTGAAAACTTAGATGAACAATTAGTTAAGACACAAGAGGTTATCAGAGAAGAGGTTGGAGAACAATTAGTCAAAACACAAGAGCAGATACGAGAGGAGCTAGAAAAGAATCAGGAAAGGAGCGAAGAGAAAATCAGCAGTTTGAAGAGCAGGATCCGAAAAGATTGGGAGCAGCAGTTCAACGAAAATAAAGAAGACAGGCTGACAATTTTAAAGCGCTTAGGTGAATACAATTCGAGAATGCAGACTTTGGAGGAAAACGTAAAAACCAAACTCCAAGAACACACAGATCTCATAATTAAAAATGAAATCAGATCATTAGAGAACGCAAAACTATTTTCGGCAGAATATGTAGTAGGCAAGCAGGGAAGCATTGGAAGTCCCGGGGGCTTGAAGTTGGCTGAGGATAACAGCCGAGGTCAAAGTCCTAAATTAACGAGCAACGCATTCCAACAGTACAGGGGAGAGACGTCCACACCGCAACCCGACTTGGCACTTGCCCAAGTAATTCAGGTCATTAGGGGGAATGATTTCAAACCCGATAAATTCAGGGAGCACACAGGAACCACTCCCAAAGCTTTTTTTTACGTCAGTTGGATGACTATTTTAATGATCAACTTATCAGTCCCGCAAAACAGTTGCGACTTGTGGAAAAAAAATTAGAGGGCCCAAACTTAATCTGGTTCTTGAGCTTTAAATATACATTCACCGACATGGCACAATTCAGAGAAGCGTTCTTAAAGAAGTTCTGGAGTCCTTCTTTGCAGCAGGGATTAAGAATGGATCTGTACACTAGAAAATATCACAGCACGCATCCGACCAGATTTTCAGAATTCTTTAGCCAACAGCTGGTTAAATTCCGCGATTTTGACGACCCCCCTAGTGAAGAAAACATGGTTCTAACCATCGGGAAACAACTTCCTATGAACATTCAGCAGCTGTTAGTAGCCGGAAATATTAAGACCGCAGTGCAGGCTGAAGAGTGACTCCGCCATCTAGACGAGACAAGTATGGTTAGTCCACAGACAGGGAGGAGAAACATGGAATGTGTCAACACGGCAGAAGTGGTTCAGAGACACCAAACTAGTCACAACCAGGGGAACCAAATAAAAACCCAATCCACGGGAACGCAGTTTACACCGAGACGGCAAGACTATGATGGCCGAAATCAATTGAACCAGAATAATCGAAATTTTCAGAATCGCCGAGATAACCATAACCAAAACAATCAAAACCAGCAAAATCAATGGACGTACCAGCGAGAATACACAAACTGGAGGGGAAACCAAAGGCAGGGTAGACCTTACCAAAGGAATGGAGATGGCAGGTGGAACAACACGAGGAACTATCGCCAAGATAATCGGGGAGACTATCGCAACAATTGGGATGAGCGGTACGTCGAATCGCAGAAGTATTTAGATCAGTTAAACGCCGAAGAGACGGAGAAAGAGAAGTGGGGGCGTGCAATGGCAAATAGACAGAGCCCGGATAATCACCAAGGAGAGGGGGCGGAAAGTTTATTACGGCAGCAAGAGAGGTGTGATGACAACCGGCGGAACTCAACGAATGGGTCCCGTGATAAAAAAAAAAACTCAAATGAACCAAAACCTGATAGCCTGAAAATGGAGGACGCCAGGGAGCGGGAAGAGCTGATTGTTGCTAATATAGAAGAGTGGGTAGCATTCCCGGACGATTGCCTGGAGGAAGTGGTGAAGGACCGAGAAAATGTCATCAGACAATTGCCGATTATTTACGCACATATTGGAGGTATGAGGGTGAGATGCTTAATTGACACAGGTAGCCAGGTGAGCCTAGTCACAGAGGTATTGTTAAAAGAAATCAGAAGTAAACAAACTGTTCCAATTATGCCTCTCTCGTTAATGAAAGTCAGAGGGGTCATTCCTGACAAGACCATAAGTTGTAAGCAGCAAGCATATTTATATCTGGAAATATTGAACCACACATTTTCGCAAACATTCATTGTCATTCCGAAGATGAATTATAACATCATTTTGGGAGCCAACTTTATCTGTGATTTTCATGCTGTAATTGACTCACATAACAACACTGTAAGTTTCAAACAAGTTGAGGGGTTGAATCATGTGGGTTTAAACATGGAAGAGAGTCCACTAGAGAGAGAGGCGAATATTTGGGTCATTGAAGAATGCACTAATGAGGTGATCAGAGATAAGAACTTGACGGAGGAACGAGTAAGCCAGACAGCAGTAGTTGAAATTGACAGCCGAGATATTTCGCAGGAACTTTGGGTACATTTGGCGGAAGAAAAAATTAGCGGAACCAAATTTGAAATTCTACTTCAGGAGCGGCTTAAGGAGGCAATAGTAGGAGAACCTGATAGAAGAAAACTGGAAGAAATTTTGAGATTTCATAAAGGAGCTTTCGACACCATCCCTGGAAAAGTTTTGAATTTCCAATATGCCATGCAAGTTACTGACTGGACCCCATTTAAAAGTAAATTGTACCCGAACCCAGAGAAACATTTTGCTCAGGTGAAGGAAATCATTAATAATTTATTAGATTCCGGCATGATAAGGAAAGCAGCAACCCCGTACCTAAACGCAATATTGGCTGTGGCCAAGCCAAATGGATCAATTAGGTTATGCCTAGACGCGCGAGATTTGAACAGTAAACTGCTAGTTGAGCATGACCAAGCACCTAGGATCAAGGATGTTTTGAAGGGCTTCCGTGGGAAGAAGATTTATTCGAGCGTCGACTTGACAAATAGTTTCCACCATCTTGAACTTGAAGAAAAATCCCAACTATTGACGGGATTTTTATTCGATAACCAAAGTTATATCTGGTCTCGGATGCCCTTTGGTGTAAAAACAGCTGGATGTGCACTGATAAGAGCACTAGATAGGAATCTGACTGAGGAGGTCAAGAGCTTCACTACGAGATATGTTGACGACATATTAATTGCATCTGAAACAATGGAGGAACACATGGTAAACCTAAACAAACTTCTGGACTACTTGAGAACCATGAACTTCAAAATTAATCTAAAGAAATCACACATTTGCCAGAGCGAGATTCTATATTTGGGTCATATAATTGATGTTGAGGGCGTGAGACCTAATCCAGCGAAAATTGATGCAATCAAGAAATTTCCCACACCAACTAAAGTCAAACATGTAAGAGCGTTTTTGGGAGTGACAGGTTTCTTCAAAGAGAATTGTCCTGGATACACGGAAACAGTAGCACCTATGCAAGAGATGTTAAAGAAGTCAAATCGATGGTCGTGGAATGAGGAGTGCGACAGGTCCTTTAGAGGTACGAAACACGTACTGGAGAACTGTGTGAAGCTAGTGTATCCAGACTTCGAGAAGAAATTTATTATTCAAGCAGATGCTTCATTGATTGGAATCGGTGCTATGCTGTACCAAGAGGACGCTGAAGAACCCAAGAAGAGATCATATTTGGCATTTACGAGTCGTAAATTGAGGAAGCACGAGAGGAACTATACTGTGACGGAGCTTGAGCTGCTAGCGATTTTATATTCTCTCCAACAATGGCACAAGATGATTTTCGGTTATTCCATTATTGTCAGAACCGACCACCATGCACTGACATTTCTATTCAAGACGACGATGACAAGTGAGAGAGTTACGCGTTGGTCCATCTACATACAGCAGTTTGACATTACAATAGAGCATTGCCCTGGAAGGATGAACATCATACCAGATGCTTTGAGCAGGAATCCTGAAGATGAGAACGAGGTCACAGCGGAAGTTCACCATATAACACTAACACCTAAGGCTCGTGAGTTTTTGGAGAAACTAAAGGAAATTCGGAAGGAGCAAGAAGCAGACCCATGGATGAGGATGATGATCAAGTTCAACAGGAAAGAATTACAACCAGATTCACCTGAATACCGAGAAGCCCGTGCTAAAGAAGCGAGATTTCACTACTTAAATAACCTTTTGCATAAGTACGTGGATGAGCATCATACCAAACTGCGAATCCTAGTTCCAGCATCACTACAGAGAGGATTGACGTGGCATGTCCACGAGAGCCTAGCACATATCGGCACGGACAAGACAGAAGCTACAATAGGGGAGACTTTTACTTGGCCTAAGATGCGATTCACCATTGTGGAAGTAATAAGAACTTGTGACGCGTGCCAGCGCACTGAACCGAACAATTTCATTATGAAACAACCTCCAAGACCACTATTACCGCAAAAACCATGCGAGATGCTCGCTATCGACTGTTTTGGCCCTCTGGTTAAAGGGAAACGTGGATGCCGACACCTTCTGGTGTGTGTCGATGTATTTTCAAAGATGGTAGTGTTATGTCCAATCCAGAAGACGACATCAAAACAAGTCCTCAGTAGAATTCAGAACAAAGTTATTCCGATGCTTGGGAAGCCGGAATCCATTTTATCAGACCACGGTACTTATTTCACGAGTAATGTTTTTAGGCAAGGTCTAGAGAGCCTGGGGATAAAACATATATTTTCGAGCATTCGTCATCCTTGTGGGAATCCGAGCGAGAGAACGATTCGCTGTGTTGCCAAGTACTACAGAGTAATGATTCCTAACGATCATAATAAGTGGGTTGACAAAGTAGGAGATATTGAGATGTGCATGAACACCACTAAGCACGAGTCGACGGGACAAGTCCCACTAATTGTACTCCACAACAGGTTGCCAGAGAGATCTTGGGACAAGATTATTCCATGTCCAAGGGATCCACTATTAGCGCATGAGTTGCGAATTCAGCGAACGAGAGAGCACATGAGGAACCAAGCGGACCGAAGACTGAGAAGATACAGAGGAAAGAAGTTTCACCAGGAATTACAGGAACAAGAGCTAGTGCTTGTCCGCAGACCACCGATATCTGATCCCAAAAACAAAGTGTTTGCAAAATTCTGTCCAAAATTTATTGGCCCGTTCCGTGTCATTAAGAATCTGGGTAACAATGCTTACAGGCTTGAAGAAGTGACCACTGGTGCTAAATCTGTCTTCAATAGCGCCAACTTAAAACCATATTACAGAAGAGAACCATTTGATGAATAAGTAGGATTATGAGTGCAGAAGAATTATTGCAGAATTTTATTTTGAGAGCCAACACTCAAATGTACGTGGCCGTGGAGCACCTGGGGAGAGAGCGTGCTTTGTTTGTAAACAAGACAGCTGAGACGACAGGAGTGGTAATCACGTGAGGAGAAGGGGAGGTCTGGCGAGACGTATGAATGACATTCCGGCAAAGAGCGCGCACACTAATTGGGTCAGTGGAGTGTACACTCGAGCAGTTGAGCGAGGTACTAAAGAGATGTTGTTGTTACTACTGTGGATATTGTTTTTGAAATCCAAATCAATCACTTGCTTCGAATTTCAAAACCTTGCTGAGGATAAATGAACCCTTATTGATCTGCGATAAATAAGTATTCATGATTTATTATTATTATTACTGCGGCCCAGGCAGTACTTATGGATGGTGACAGAGAGGAAGGCAAGTTAGCGTGTTGCAATGATTGCCACAGAAACAGAGCTTGGTAGCTATTCTTGAAAACGGCCGGGTAAGCTGAGTTCAAGGCCAAATTGTGTAACAACATGCACCAGAATTGGAATCATAAAGGGATGGTCACGAGTTTCTTGCAACCGACCTATGATTGAATCACCCAATCAGGAGAGACCAAGCCAAAACCACGCGATGGGTGGCGTCACTGGAAAAAAGGGCGCGGAATTGATTATCTAAAGAACCGCCGATCCGAATTACCTCCGCATGTGTGCGCTGAGACGTTTGAATTAAATGATGAAGATTGACACTAGGCCCATGTGTGTGAGATGAAAACTCTAGAAAATGTTTCTTAATTCACCCCACTCCACCTCACTCTGTCAGTTTCCAATAAATTGATCGACGAGACGCTGTTTCGATGACTATCTGTTTGAGCTCTGGTGAGCTAACTTCACGCCAGTTTGTGTAGTGATTTTAACGCTTTAATATTATTTGAGGTAATACTTTGTGAGCTCTGGTGAGCTAACTTCACGCCAGTTTGCGTAGTGATTTTTAAAGCTCTAATATCATTTGAAGTAATTCGTTTTGAGCTCTGGTGAGCTAACTTCACGCCAGTTTGCGTGGTGATCTTAAGTACTTGAATATTATCTTGAAGACAACTATTTTCAGCTCTTAGGGGCAAGACTTGAGTAACATTCCAATTAGCGCTCAACCCGAGCGAAGGTCCACGCAGAGCAGTAGAGATAACCGAGCGAGATAACGACTGCGAGACAGGCAGATTTAAAACTTGTATTGTCAAGCCAGTGACGATGGGTTTGAAGTGTACATTTCATGTAAATTTTTACTGTATTTTTTTAAGTGTTGTATTGTGCGTGTGTAAGCGAGAGCTAGGGAAAGTCTTCGTTGATTAATCGCATAGGACTATCGTGGGAGAAATTAGTAACTCACAAGCGATTATAGCCAGGTCAAATTTAATAACATTGAACTTTTCTTCCAAAGAGACTACACCAAGATGTCCGACGTGTGGTCAGGAGCCGGAGTGATGTCCAACGCTTCTACGAAGACAACGATGGAGGGCTAATTTTCCCGTAGGGAAATGAGCCGAGATGCAAGTCGTATGTTCTACAAGCTGATACGGTGATGTACAAAAATTGATTATTCAATATGTAGTTAGATTGGCGGGGGAACTTTGTAAATAGTTCATTTTAGTCTTTTTCTTGTTTTAGAGTGTTTTCCTTGTACCGACACTAAATGTTTTAAATGTACGTTGGCGCGTGGCCAAAGTTGTTTATTGTGTATTTATTTTTTCTTTGGAGTCATATTTAATGTTCACGGCGTGTGTACGTGGTTTTTATCCATGCGAATGCGAAACCTGTTACATTCGATAAGTGGTGCTTTATTAAAGTTCATATTTTGTTGATAGGAAAGGGAGGTAATTACTGTAAGATGGTTGCTGAACAGGTTATTATTCATATTAGGGTTGCCGAGCGCAACAAAATTAAGATGTAATTGTAGAACACCTTAGTTCTAATTTTTTTTAGATTTTTTTTTGAGTCCTTTTCAGGTTCGATAGTCACTGGCGTAGAACGGAGGCGCCAGCTGGTGGAAATATTTATGTCATTTTATTTCAGGGTCTGTCAAACCCATACGTGTGTTCCTGTGTGTGTTATTGTGTCAGGTGTGTGTTTTGATTCTACGTGAAGAGGGGTAGAGGCCCTACCGCCCTCATATATTTTGTTGTTGTTGTATTTTTGATGGAAAGGCAGGGTGCTCTGAGGAGACCGCTGTTCCTTGTCCATATGCTGATTCTTGGATTTCCTAGGGGAAATGCTGAGATATATTTTTGTTCTGACACACACACACACACACACACGTATTATTGTGCCTTGGGGCACGCTTCTTCGAGACTCGATCCCGTCCCTTGGGAGGCCGAGGTTATTTTGAGACGTGGGTTGACAGATATGCAGAGTTCCACGAATCGCCCGTCTAGCCTGGTGACTTATTTTGTTAGGCAGTCCTATTTTCCGACTGGCCCCTTTAAGCTTTCATTTAGCAAACCTGTTCTTTGTGATGGTTATTTTGTACCATAATTAATTGGGGAGTTCGCCATGTCTGTGACGGATTATTGCATGTCGTATGGATGGAATGTTGTGTTAATAATGTAAATGTTGGCTTTGAGCCTAGTGATTTGTTTTATGACTCAGTTCATGTAATTTAGTGGGTGACGCCCGTGTGGTGTAGTGGTAGTATACTTGTAAAAATGACGGCGGTCATATGTGTATTTCTTTTGTTGGTCACGTGTTAACTTACTTGTGTTGATTTGTGAGAAGTCCTAATTTTAGGCAGTAATGTTTTGCTACGGCAGTTTGGATTCCAATTTCATGCGGAAATTATTGTGTTGTTTATTTTAAGTATATGAAGTGTCGGTTTAGTTTTAAGTGTTGTATAGTTGTTCCCCGCGTCTGTCTAGCTCTAAGTAATGCGGATTCGTCTTCTGAAAGTTTATTCCGGATGATGACGAATCATGCATTCAATTGTACTCATCGTGAAGCATGTAGAACAGCACTCGCGCATACATTGTCATTATTGTTGATTTTCTTGGGACACTTGGTCCGAGTAATAATCTCTCCTGAGATTTGGCCTAGTGTTGGCAAATTTAATTTATTCAGTGGGAGTCATTATGGGAGTTTTGTTTGTTAATTCTTTTTGTAAATAGCTGATCTGTTATTAAATTCATTTGTTATAACCCTGGCTTCACCTTTTCCTGCATGTTATGTTGTTATATGTTACCCTGCATGTTAATGAAGCGCTTTAACAACAACTTACGATATGGACTGTTACACCCCCCGAAACTGAGTCTCATAAGCTTCTTTGCAAGGGTTCAATATGTTTATACGGGAACTGAGCAAGCCTTCACGAACTGCTGCTGTACATATTCCCTTTACTGGGAAGTAGGCCTATTCATAAGGCATTTAAAACTCAATTCCACGCAGGAACATTATCGAAACAGGCAAAATATTAATAGAGCTGCCTTCTGTAATACAGTGTTATTGGTACGTGAAAATAAGTACCCATCTTTTGCTAACGAATTACTCGGTCGAAATAGCTGCGCGGATAACGCCTTCATCTGTGAATCTCGAGGTACCGGGTTCGATTCCCGGTCGAGGTTGATATTTTTGCTATCAGATTATTGATTTAAACGATATTTACCTTATCAATATGACGCATTTTAACAGAATCCACATAAAATTACGTGTTGGTCTGTGAATCAAGAGGTCCGGGTACTGGGCACATTGCCGTGACTGGCAAGTAGGCCTATTTATGAGGAATTTAAGGTTATGAGCGGTGTCACGTCTATTCATATAGTTGATCCATATCGTATTCTTTATTTAGGCTACTGCCGGTGAAAGCTACAAAACCTGTGATAAAATGAGTTCCGTATTATAAACTATAATATCTGTAAAACACTTCCTTTTACAATAGATTAATATTTGTGCAAGCCTACGTGAACTACTGCTACACACATTGCCTTTACTGGCAAGTAGGCCTATTTAAAACTCAATTGCACGCAATAACATTATCGAAACAGGCAAAATATTAATGGAGCTTAATTCTGTAGGATAATGCAGTATTATTGGTACCGTACGTAAAAATAAAGGACTATGTTACATACACATACATACATGGTTTATTTGCAAATGTGGACACTGTCCATGGTGGCAAATTACAATAAATACACAAAACAATTCACAACCACAAAAATTTTAGGAAATTAGGACTAATTAGAAAATAAGTATTAGTTGCTAAGAGAAGATCCGGTAATCGTAAAAATAATCATTCTAATCTCTATATATATAAGAATGAAAGTTTGTCTGTTTTTTCTGAATTTCTACGGAAATTTGCGTTATTTACGCGTTTTAGACTGTTTTATGAAGGATGCGCGCGAAAATAAAATTTTTGTCTGTCTGTCTGTCTGTCTGTCTGTTTGTCTGTGGACAATTTTTTGTGTCCTTATAACTCGAGAACGGCTGAGTGGATCAACGTAAAATTTGGTACAGATATCCTTCAGGGGCACGACACCAATCATTGATGTAACTCTTCTCTGTACCTCTCATAAAAGGGGGCCTACCCCCTTAAAATACTTGCTGAAATAGGCGTTGAAGGGCGAGAAAAAGCTCATTTTCAGCCCCTCAGTGTGAGAAACGAAACTCGGGGGCCCTGAAGGGACCCCGAAAACCACATTTTAAGGCCCTAAAACTAACAGTTTTTGAGATATTCCCAGAAAATTAATTTCATTTAATACCAGGCGCGGATTCAAGGGGGGGGGGGGTCACGGGGGTCATGACCCCCCCCCCCCCCCAAACGGAGACCAATTTTTTTTTGCAAACTCAAAAAACGAAAACACAATTACCAGACAAATATAACTTAACGAATTTTAACTGAAAAACAGTTTTTATTTTATTTTATTCAATACTGAATTATCTTTATTGGAATTATTATGTTCTGTTACAACTGTACATATTTACAACTTCAAACCTCTTGTATAAAACGCATCAAATTTCTATCCATGAAGCTTGCAAAAAAATTGGTCTGGTTTTGTACGTTTGGTTATTTTGTGATTGCGTTTTTAGTGATACCATTTTTCTTAACAATTTCGATTCTCTAACCCCCCCCCAAAGCCAAACTCTAGATCGAATCTCTGACCCCCCCCCCCCCAAAACCAAACTCTAGATCCGCGCCTGTTTAATACAATAATGAAAGGAAGCTAGCCGGTAACCATGGCAACAGACGGCTAGAAGGCTATAACGGAACCAAACTAAGCTGTAAAATTCATCAATACATATAATGCGCTTAAGGGGGTCAAGGGGTACTCTAATTTTTTCACGCGATTTACACGTGCTGGTGTGCTACGGAAGGTCAATTATATCCCTATCCCTATATTGTTATATTATTATTATTATTATAATTATTATTATTACACTACGGAAAGGAAGACCCCAGAGGACCGGAAAAAGGGAATAATTGTCCCGATCTGCAAAAAAGGTAGTAGAACAGAATGAAGAAACTATCGGGGAATAAAACTGATGAGTCATTGTGCAAAGATGTTTGAGAAAGTTTTGGAAAGGAGAATTAGGACAAGGATAGAATGAGGGATGAGGGAAGAACAACATGGCTTCAGAGCAGGAAGGTCCACAGTGGATTTGATTTTTACTGTAAGGCAGTTACAAGAACAGCTCTGTGAGTATGGAACAGATCTACTGATGGCCTTCCTGGACATTGAGAAAGCGTATGACAGTGTATGCAGAAACAAAGTATGGAAGTCCCTGGAGGATAGAGGAGTAGAAAAATGGACTATAAGGAGGATAAAGGAGATGTACAAGGGAAGCGTGAGCTGTGTGAAAGTGGGAGGAGAGAGATCGGACTGGGTGGAACAGAGAAACGGCCTGAAACAAGGAAGTGCACTGGCACCGTTACGTTTCATTGTGGAGATGGATGACATAATGACCCGAGTGGCACAAGTAATTGGGGAAGGAAAGATGAAAGCAATGGTGTTAGCGGATGATTTGATGATTTGGGGAAACAAGGAGGTGGAGGTACATGAACAGTTGGACGTGTGGGAAGGAATAATACAAGGATATGGGATGAAATTTAGCATAAATAAGAGTGAGATGGAGATCACAACAAGGAAGAAGGAAAGAACCACAACGGGAATAACAATTGGTGGGGAACAGCTGAAGAAAGTGGAGAGTTTCAGGTATCTGGGAAGCCTGATACAAGATAATGGAAGAAACTATAGAGAAAAAAAGAGCGGAGGAGACAGGCAGAAGCATTCCGGAGGAGTGTGAGAAGCATGTTATGGAGCAAGGATGTCCCTCAGAACAGAAAAAAAGATCATATATCGGACGTACTATGCCCCTATCCTGACGTATGCCTCGGAGACCTGGGCTATGAAAGGAAGGGAGAAGAGCAAAATACAGGCCAGTGAGATGAGGTTCTTGAGAAGCAGTATTGGAGCTACAAAGATGGACAGAATAAGAAATGAGAGGACCAGAGAATTAATAAAGGAGGAACCAGTACGGGATGGTATAGAGAAATCTAGACTTAGATGGCATGGACATGTAAAACGAATGGAGGATAAGAGGATACCCAGGAGGATACACGAGACGAAGTGGGAAGGAAAGAGACCGAGAGGAAGACCGAGAGACAGGTGGCTGAAAGGGATGGAAGAAAGCGTGAAGAAGAGAGGAGAAGATTGGACAGGGGTGGAAGCTGAGAGATGGTGGGAAGACAGAAGACGTTGGAGTGGCCTGTGTTCCAAACAGACCCGGCCAACGGCTGGAAACTGTGCAAGAGGATGATGATGATGATGATGATGATACTACGGCCTACAACGACGAGACAAAGCTCATTTTCAGCCCCTTGGTGTCAGAAAAAACCTCGGGGCCCCTAAACAGTCGTAAAGGGTCCCCGAAAACTACATTTTAATGCTCTAAAACCAAGAGTTTCTGAGATATTCCCAGAAAACTAATTTCATTTAATAAACTAATGTAGGAATGCAAGCCAGTAACCATGACAACAGTGTCTCAAAAAGGTACATCCAACTTTCCATCTATTTCTGCAAGAAGTAATGCCACTCCATTTATTAAATTTCTGTGAAAGTTTGCAAATGGCTATAAGGTTATCACGGAACCAACAAAAACTGTAAAATTCATCAATGCGCTTAAGGGGGTCAAGAGGTACCCTCGATTTTTTCACAAGACTTAAACGTGCGATGTGTCGTACAGAAGGTCTACTATATCTTCAAACAACAACATTATTTTCAAAAATTCCTGAATTGAAATAGTTTATTTTTTCTTTTCTTTTTTTCTTTTAGGAATTTGGGCCATTGGAGGCTAAAAAACTGAATTTTCATGCACCACAAGCCTTTATAATTTATTAAAAGGGTCTTCCTCTGGATGCGCACTTGACACAACAGTGAGGGTCAGTTTTATGTGACGTGAATTGCATTTCGTCTACAAGGTTTTCAATTTTATTTTCACGTCAGGAAGTACACGTTAGGTAAATTAGTTTCAGAGCATATTTCAATTAATCATTTATCTTTGTCGACAAACTGGTTCCAAGCCCCTAACCATTGCAACAGTAGCTTAATTGATTACGTCTGGTTATTAATACCGACGACCGTTCGAAGAATGGGTACTTCTGCTAGTAACAGAATAAACATAAATACTAAACATTTACACTTTCTTTCATTGCTTCAACTTATGCACCGTTCATCACTGCCTCTTAATCTAATGCTTTTTCACCAACTCCTTAAATTTACCAACTCCTTGTGCACATCATTTGCGTGGTTGAAATACCCGTGGTGATAGCATGTTTGTTTAAGAATCTAGGGATCTCGGGTTCGAATCCCGGTCGGAGTAGATATTTTTGCTAACTGATTATAGATGTATACAATATTAATCATATCAATATAAATCATTTTAACAGAATCCACATGAAATTACTTGTTGGTCTGTGAATCAAGAGGTCCGGGAACTGGGCAAGCCTTTCATGAGCTACTGCTGTGCACATTGCCTTTACCCGCAAGTTTATAACGAATTTAAAGTTATGAGCGTTGTCGCGTCTATTAATCTAGTTCAGCGTTTACCAAACTGCTTGTACTGCTGTAGTGGTACGCAGTGATGTTACGAAAAATATAAAAAGGCAAACTTTTTCAGAAATGGCTCTTCTGAACTTTTGGGTTGAGGGGCGTGCACACTATGCAGACTAACTGACAAAGCAGTAAAATTTTTACTGCCTTCCACTACTTCGTACTTGTGTGAGACTGCATTTTCTTCACTTGTTTATCTCAAGAATGTATTGTATGTCTACCCCTTATTATTCCCGTTTTCCAACGGGGTCGGGGATGAGATGCGATGGAAGTCTTTGAGGCGACGGTTTTTACGGCCGAATGCCCTTCCTGACGCCAACCTCATGAGAGGAGGTAATGAGAGATGAAATGAATGATGGTGATCGAAACTGGGCAAGGATGTGAAAGGAAGCGGCCGTGGCCTGTCAGAAGGTACCGTCCCAGCATTTACCTGGTGTTGAAAATGGGAAACCACGGAAAACCATTTCAAGGACGGCCGACGGTGGGGCTCGAACCCACGCGTCTACCGATTCAGCAGAGAGCATGGTCCCATGACCTAATGCTGCGCTTGAACCAGCGTAGCCACTACTGTCGGTATACTTGTTTATCTCAAGAATAAATACTGGAATAAGCTCCTTACAGTGGAAAACGATCTTCGTTTGAGACTCAGCAATCTTAAACCAGGCATTCCAAAGTTGGCTTCTAAGCTTCAAGCTCACCCTTCACATTGAAGTTGTTAGTTGAACTTTGGTTTTTATGTTTAATTATTAGGAGTTCTTTTATTAATACTATTTGTACAGTGTCATTTCTGAATGTTTGAATTGAATACTTATTGCAATAAATAATAAAACAACTGGACACACTTTTCATTATTTTTTTTCGTTATCGTTTTACCCTCCATGGGTGGCTTTTCCCACGGACTAAGCGAGGGATCCCACCTCTACCGCCACTGAGGGCCGTGTCCTGGAGCTTGAGACTCTGAGTCTGGGATACAACTGGGGTGTGTGACCAGCACTACTCCAGGCGGCCTCACCTGCAAAGCGAACAGGGGGCCTGATGAAGGGATGGGAAGAGTGGGACGGTTAGGCAAGGAAGTGGGAAGGAGGCGGCCGTGGCCTTAGAATAGGAACCATCCCGGCATTTTCCCGAAGACGAAGTGGGAAACCACGGAAATTCACTTCGAGGATGGCTGAGGTGGGAATCGAACCCCCTCTACTCATTTGGGCCACCCGAGGCTGAGTAGACCCCGTTCCAGTCCTCATACCACTTTTCAAATTTCGGGGCAGAGCCGGGATTCGAACCCAGGACCTCCGGGACGGCAGCTAACTATGCTAACCGCTAAGCTACGGAGGCGACTCACTTTTCATTATTTGAACTTTAATTCTAACAGTCTAACTCTAACAAACACATTTACAATCCATCTTTTGGTCTGCTACTTAGTGGTGGTGGGGGTGGGGTTATAGTTACTATATCTCCCAACCATTAGGTGGTACGTGAGAGATTCTCATCTCTTAAAGTGGTATACTCACAAAAAAGATTGGGAAACACTGATCTAGTTGATCCATATTGTATTCTTTATTTAGGATATTGCTGGTGGAAGCTACGAAACATCGAATGAAATGAATTCCGTATTATAAACTACAATATCTGTAAAACACTCCTTTTTACAATAGATTAATATTCGTGCCAATGGTATTATTAAATACTGGTGTATCAACAATTTCACGCGAGCTTCTTCTCAAAAGTTACAAGTCTACAGGTTTAAAATGTATTTCTCGAATTACTGTAACACAATCTTATTTGGCTAAATTAAAATTCTGTTACGGCTGTGAGTTTGTTTTGTCGCTCGCCGCATGAGTCACAGCTCCCCCGGGCTGTGTGTGCTCTGCCTCAGTGTATTACGTGCGCGTTACTCAACGGACTGCGAAGTGAAAGGGATGGTACAGAATATTCGTGACCCAGCCAGTGAAGGAAATGTCGATAAGCCGTGTGTTCTGGACGATTCTAGAATTCATTGAGTCACCAGCCTGCTATATAAGCGGCTTCAACAGTGAGGGGACCGAGTTTTCTGTGGGTGGGTGTTTTACGAGCTAGTGCGAGCGTCTTTCCTGAGCGACAGAAGTGTGGTGACGAAGTGCCATGCGAGTTACGAAATCCAGTGACATTGTTTCCCCCAGCTTGTGGACAGCGAAATAGCGTGTAGCGGAATATCGTGAGTAACTGTAGTTGGTGTACATGAGGAAGAGGTGCAGGTAGCTTCTGTCAAGGCCACCAGACTCATTAAGACGGTTTTACTTCTGTGGTTTGTTGAGAAGTGAAAGGGGCAAGAGCGCTCAAGGAAGAGACTTGAGGAAACTGGAGTAAGGTTCGAATTGCTTGTATTTGCTGTTGAGTGGTGTATCTTTCCTGCAAGCAATAAAGCTAACTTCTCTTTAAAGCAGTAATTGGTGTTGTGCTTTCTACCCTCCGTAATCCAGTTAACGGAATTGCCACTAGGGGGTGGCACGTAACAACTGCTGTCAGAAGCCGGATTACGAACTCAGGCACAAGCACAACACCTGACGGTCCTGGTTTCAAAACCCGAGCAGCTCATTTTCTCTAATTTTCCTGTGAGTGCATGCCCTTTACAAGACAAACAACTAAAATGGAGGCGCAATTGGCAGCATTGCTAGAAAAGTTAAGTGGCATGGAAACCAAGATGGAAGACGGCCAGAAGAAATTAGAAGACGGCCAGAAGAAGATGGAAGACGGTCAAAATAAGTTAGCCGAGGACCTAACTGCCAAACTAGATGACGGCCAGAAGAAGATGAAAGACGGTCAAAATAAGCTAGCGGAGGACCTGAAGAGGATAGAGGACGGCCAGAAGAAGATGGAAGACAGTCAGAATAAGTTGACACAGAACCTGAAGAAATTAGAACTGGGTCTGCGTGAGGAAGGGACGGCAGTGGAAAAGAAGTTCGACGCCTTACAAGTGGAAGTTGCCGAGCTGCACCAACGCCCACTGACGGGGGTGGAAGAGAAATTCAACGCTTTACAAAAGGAAATTGCTGAGCTGAGCCAACGCCCACCGACGGGGATGGAAGCGAGATTCGACGCTCTACAAGAGGAAGTTGCCGAGCTGCGCCAACGCCCGCCCAACGTTACACCGGGAATATCAGGAACGGGACATAGCAGAGTGACGCCCCCAACCTTCGACGGAAAGGTCCCGTGGAGCACCTACTTACGTCAGTTCGAGGCGACCTGTTCCATAAATAACTGGAACAACACAGAAAAGGCTACAGCTCTCATTGGAGCGCTGAGAGGTGACGCCATTAACGTCCTTCAGGCCATCCCGACTGGATCCCAGGACTACGCTTCACTGATTGCCCATATGGAGTCCCGATATGGAGATAGCCATCAGCAGGCCTACCAGATGCAGCTCCTGACCCGGGTACAGAAGAACGCGGAAACCCTGCAGGAGTTCGAGATGGACATCGCACGCCTCGTAAGGCTCGCCTATCCAACAGCGCCGGCCGACTTTCTGGAACAGATTGCGACGCAGACCTTCACCGACGTGCTACGGGACTCGGACACTCAACAAGCGCTGCGACTCGCGCGCAATAAGACCCTGGCAGATGCGCTGAGCCACGCACTTGAGTTCGAGACGGCAAAACAGACATCTAGAATGCACGCGCGGGTGCGTCAAGTGGACGTCGACGAACCAGCAAAAACCAACGAGTCCAAGCCCCTGGCCGACGAATTGATGGAGGCGCTAAGCCGTTTCTTCGATAGTCGCGGTACCACCAGCAACGACACAGCCGGAAGACAACCGGAGAGGCGGCCCGGAAGAGGACTACCGACCTGCTGGGCCTGCGGTAAGAAAGGCCACCGGAGCAAGGACTGCGGTGATCGCCGCCGCCGAGGGTATCCGATGGGAAATCAGTCGTCTGAAAACCGCGCGGCCCAGGGAAATGAGTATTAGCCAGCCTTGGGGGGGCAAAGGTTGGCTTGTGACAGTCGTCAAGCCCCAGCAGTCCAAGTGTGTGTGACGAAGTTAAGGAGGGACAATAGCAGCCTGATGGTCGACGGAGTCGTCAACGGAGTGAGCCGGCCCATGCTGGTCGACACGGGAGCGTCGAGGACCATCGTCAATCCCACCGTGATCCCGAAGTGGAGAGGGCAACCCACACAAAGGAACCTCCAGGTAATATCCGCGACCGGAGAGACCGCACTGGTACATGGCGAAGCATCACTGGAGCTCGTCATTGGTCGACGGGTGGTGAAGCATCCAGTGCTTGTGGCTGACGTATCAAACGAAGTGATCATCGGACTGGACTTCCTGGACCAGAACAACATCATCATCTTGGACTTGAGTACCAACACTCTGCACTTCGGAGGTGAGGAACTTGCTTTGCAACCAGCACACGAGGCCGTCAACGCACGACGAGTAAGGCTGAGAGAGGACGTCATCGTTCCTGCCAGGACGGAGGTCAGCGCCGCCGTAATTGTCGATGGAACTGCTGAGGGAGTGGCGGCTGTCATCGAGCCAAAATATGAGGACATCCAGACAAAAGGATTGCTAGTTGCCAAGACCCGCATCAACACGACGCCTCGGCCGTACGTCCGCCTGTCCAACCTGAATGACTACGATATTACGGTTCACCGGGACACCAACCTAGGAGTCTGCGAGCCCGTTACCTGGATTGCCCGCATCACAGACACGACGGACGGACACCTGCAGACGGACAACAGAAGAAAACGCGCCCTGCCAGAAGAACTACAGAAGCTGTACCAAGGATCCCAGGACCATTTAGACGAGGAGCAATCACGTCAACTTCAGGACCTGCTACGCGAATTCCAGGATGTCTTCTCCGTGGGGAGCAAAGACTTCGGTAGGACAAGCTTGGTCCAGCACAAAATCGACGTTGGGGACAGCGCACCGATTAGGGCCCCATTCCGACGTGTCCCGCTCGCCAAGCAAGCCGAAGTCGACCGGATGGTTGAAGAGATGAAGGAGCAAGGGGTGATCGAGCCATCACATAGACCTTGGAGTTCTCCAGTCGTGCTAGTGAAGAAGAAGGACGGTTCCACCAGGTTCTGCGTGGACTACAGGCGGGTGAACGACGTCACGAAGAAGGACAGCTACCCTCTACCCCGGATCGACGACACGCTGGACACCATATCAGGATCAAGATGGTTCTCCACCTTGGATTTGAAGAGTAGCTACTGGCAGGTGGAGGTCCACCATAAGGACCGCGAGAAAACGGCGTTCTCTGTGGGCAGCGGGCTCTGGCAGTTCACCGTCATGCCATTCGGTCTGTGCAACGCCCCTGCGACCTTCGAAAGACTAATGGAGTCCATTCTGAGGGGACTACACTGGAAGACCTGCCTGGTCTACAGTACCTAGATGACGTCATCGTTCTGGGAAAATGCTTCGAGGAGCACTACAGCAACCTGAAGGAGATCTTGGTGAAGCTGCGGGCTGCCCAGCTGAAGTTGAGCCCCAAGAAGTGTCAGCTCTTCCAGAAGCAGGTCCAGTACCTTGGGCATATTGTCTCCGAGGAAGGGGTGCGCACCGACCCAGAAAAGACCGCAGCAGTGACGGAGTGGCCAGATCCGAAGGACAAGTCCCAACTACGAAGCTTCCTGGGACTCTGCACTTATTACCGTCGTTTCGTGAGAGGATTCGCCGACATTGCCAAACCACTGCATCGACTGACTGAGAAGGACCAACTCTTCACATGGACAGCAGAATGCCACAGTGCCTTCGAACAACTCAAGCAGGCTCTGTGCACCATGCCTATTCTGGCCTACCCCAGACCTGGAACAAGGTTCATCGTCGATACCGATGCCAGCGACTTTGGTATAGGGGGAATCCTGTCGCAAATAGTGGACGGCGAGGAGAGAGTAGTGGCCTACTTCAGCAAAGCCTTGTCAAAGCCAGAGAGGAACTACTGCGTCACCAAGAAGGAACTGCTCGCCATCGTGAAGACCATCGAACACTTCCACAAGTACCTGTGCGGGCAAGAATTTCTCATCAGGACCGACCATGCATCCCTGCGGTGGCTCCTGAACTTCAAACAGCCCGAGGGTCAACTCGCGCGGTGGTTAGAGAGGCTTCAACAGTACAACTTCGAGATCCAGCACAGGAAAGGCCACCTGCATTCTAATGCCGAAGCCCTGTCACGAAGACCGTGCCCCGAAGACTGCACCTTCTGTACTAGGAGGGAGGAGAACACCGGGATACAGTGCCGACGGACTACTGTGGAACTTCAAGGGAACTGGAGCCACGAATCTTTCACGCGGGCACAAGCAGAAGATGATGACCGGGTACTGATAGCCGAATGGAAGAGGGCCTGTGTCCCCAGACCCGGGTGGAACATTGTGAGTGACTGCAGCCCAAAGTTTAAGTCCTACTGGGCGCAGTGGGACTCGCTGGTTGTGAGTGATGGCCTCATATGCCGTACCTGGGAGAGCACCGACGGGAAGATATCTCGGGAACAAGTCGTCGTTCCAAAGGCTATGACGGAGGAAGTCCTGAAGGAAGTCCATGGAGGATCATCTGGTGGACACCTAGGGATAAAGAAGACCCTGGAGAAGCTGAGAGAGTGGTTCTACTGGATCGGATGCCGAACTGACGTAGAGAACCACTGCGCGAGGTGCCACGATTGCGCAGTCAGCAAGGGCCCAGGACGAAGACGACGGGGTCCACTGAAGACCTACAACGTGGGCGGCCCCATGGAGAGAGTGGCCATCGATGTTACTGGGCCATTCCCGTTAAGCGAGGCAGGGAACCGCTACATATTGGTCGTCAGCGACTACTTTACCAAATGGCCGGAGGCGTATGCGCTCCCTAACCAAGAAGCCACGACGATTGCAGAGACCCTGCTGAAGGAATTCGTCAGCCGGTACGGAGTACCTCTGGAGCTGCACTCCGACCAAGGGAGGAACTTCGAGTCGCAGGTGTTCCAGAACCTGTGCCAGCTGCTGGGAATACGGAAGACAAGGACAACGCCGCTACACCCTCAGTGCGACGGGATGGTAGAGCGATTCAATCGCACCATCGAGAATCATCTCCGAATAGTCGTGAGCGAGCACCAGAGGGATTGGGACAAACATCTTCCACTATTTCTCCTGGCCTACCGCACCGCCGTGCATGAAGCCACCGGGTGCACACCAGCCCGGGCCATGTTTGGGAGGGAGCTCCGTCTACCTGTCGATCTTGCCTTCGGCCGACCTGGGAATGATCCGGTCCCGGTAAGCCAGTATTGTCAAGAACTGGTCGACCAACTGGAGGACGTGCACGCGTTTGCGAGGAGGAAACTGCGGATCGAGACCGACCGAATGAAGACCCGATACGACCAACAGACGGATGCCGGCGGATTCCACGAGGACGACCTGGTCTGGCTCTTCAACCCATTACGGAAGAAAGGCCTGACACCCAAACTGCAGAAGTCCTGGGAGGGCCCGTACCGAGTTGTGAAACGGATCAACGATGTCGTCTACAGGATCCAGCGGAGCCCGAGGGCGAAGATGAAGATCGTGCATCGAGATCGCCTGGCAGCCTACGGAGGGACACAGACGGACCAATGATTGATCGGGATGATCAGCCTTTTAGGAAGGGGGTAGTGTTACGGCTGTGAGTTTGTTTTGTCGCTCGCCGCATGAGTCACAACTCCCCTGGGCTGTGTGTGCTCTGCTTCAGTGTATTACGTGCGCGTTACGCAACGGACTGCGAAGTGAAAGGGATGGTCCAGAATATTCGTGACCCAGCCAGTGAAGGAAATGTCGGGAAGCCGTGTGTCCTGGACGATTCTAGAATTCATTGAGTCACCAGTCTGCTATATAAGCGGCTTCAGCAGTGAGGGGACCGAGTTTTCTGTGGGTGTGTTTTACGAGCTAGTGCGAGCGTCTTTCCTGAGCGACAGAAGTGTGGTGACGAAGTGCCGTGCGAGTTACGAAATCCAGTGACATTGCTTCCCCCAGCTTGTGGACAGCGAAATAGCGTGTAGCGGAATATCGTAAGTAACTGTAGTTGGTGTACATGAGGAAGAGGTGCAGGTAGCTTCTGTCAAGGCCACCGGACTCATTAAGACGGTTTTACTTCTGTGGTTTGTTGAGAAGTGAAAGGGGCAAGAGCGCTCAAGGAAGAGACTTGAGGAAACTGGAGTAAGGTTCGAATTGCTTGTATTTGCTGTTGAGTGTTGTATCTTTCCTGCAAGCAATAAAGCTAACTTCTCTTTATAGCAGTAATTGGTGTTGTGCTTTCTACCCTCCGTAATCCAGCTAACGGAATTGCCACTAGGGGGTGGTACGTAACAATTCAGTTCATGGTAGGCCTCTTCTCACCAATGAAAATGAAAATCCACAGCCTGCTTCCAGTCTCCGATCGGGTCAGGAATGGAATGATTGAAACCCCTATCTAGCGGCGAGGATAGGAACTGTGCCGGCTGCCGAGGCCTGACGCACTCCTCTGGGGCAATGATTAAATGAATGACAGATGAAATGAAATGATAGTGGAGTGTGTTGCTGGAATGAAATTTTGACAGGGAAAACCGGAGTACCCGGAGAAAAACCTGTCTGCCTCCGTTTTGTCCAGCACAGATCTCACATGGAGTGACCGGGATTTGAACCACGGACCCAGTGGTGAGAGGCCGGCGTGCTGCCGCCTAAGCCACGGAGGCTTCCCTATTCTCACCAATAATATATATTATTAGACTAAGCACACTTGTGGAAATAAGGCTAATAATATTAGACTATATTAATAGTCTTCCTTGTTTATGAAACAGTTAGCTAATATTATTAGAAACTTTCACTAATATTTTGGAGTCATAAACTAATAACTAATATTATTAGCTAATAAATTTATGAAACAGAAAACTAATAATATTAGTTAATATTATTACTGTATTGCTAATAATATTAGTGTAAGAGCTTTATGAAACAGGCCCGTCACTTTATCCTAAAGTTCCTATTTCCATTTCCCAAATACCTTTTACTAACCAAATTATATTTAACTATTGGGTTCTTTCTTTTTCTACGAGGCTTAGGCCAAAGAGGCTCCCTCCCATCTTGTTGGATTTATAACATATTCACTCTGTTTCAACTTGTGGCTAGTCCACATTTTAATTGTTCTTCCCTTCTAAAATTAGGGAATTGTACTTTTTCTAATTGAAAAGGAGTAAGCTAATTCTGTAATCCAGGCTTCGTTAATGCGACCTGTGCAATTTTTTGTATATTACCTCAAGTAATTTCTGTTTAAAAATAGCGGTAATTTCCGCTTGTAACTTTTCTTCTTTTCCTGTCACAATCAGGAATCTAATACATTTGCTCATAGCCTTTTCGATTGCCATAAAGGCATTCTAAAAGTGCTTGTATCATACCCATTCAAACTATCAAAGTTAAAATTGCTTTACAATTATCGTTGCAAACTTCAAATTTCTTAATCGTAAGCACACTTTTTAAAATCTTTGTAAGATTTTAGTGCTTTATCAGGTTCGAAACTTGTACTCCATTTAATATTGTTTATACATTGTAAACCTCTTATTATTAGGTCTGAGACCTTGGCATTTTATAACCAATTGTTATTCTTAACTCAAATTAAATCCCAACCTAAGTATTGTTAATCAGTTCAAAAATTTATAGTTTGTTAAATAAATTATTTCTGTTTTTTTTTTTTGTTTGTTTTATCCCTCTCGCTAGAATTACAGCTAGGCAGGACCTTCTCTTCCCTGATTCTTCCCCCAGTTCTATTTACGAAAAAACAACAATTTTCGTATCAGTAAAACTTTTACCATTTGTTGCATTGGAAACAAAATTACAAATAACAACAGTTTTAAAGTTTCTCTTCGCTGTTACAACTAATTCTAGTAAATCATTGAAACAAATATAGCTCGCTCCGCAAGCTACCTATTTGTAGAGAGTTTCTCTCTGGATCATGTTTTACTTTCAAAATATCAATTTTGTTTAAGTTACGTTTGAGATCTTTCTCTTTTCTAAACTTTTAGTCGGCAATCTGCTGGGTAAAAGTTTAGCCTACCTTCAGAGCAACAATTGGCACTCTAGTAGGATTTTCACAAAAAATAGTAAAAAATATTGCTAAAAGCATTTAAGTTGTCTGATCCCTTCCCACTCTGGAAGCATTCGACTATTTTGCCAGAAATCCAACAGTTCCCAGAAATAAAAATATCACGGCAAATTCAAATTATTTCAGCCTTTCAAAACGTTCAACAAAATCAAACCCTTTTGAGGGGGAAAACAGTAAATCGTTTTCCTTTAGCATACTTTGTCTTGCCAGACTACCACCCGTCCCCATAGTACTGGATTACTGGCTCTGGAGGGAAAGAGCACTTCCCAAGCGCTTCAGGCAACCTCAATTCATGCTGCGCTCTCCGCTTGCCTTGTGCGGGTCGCCTCTAAAGTTGGACATCTCATTAGTTTTGCACGGCGAAATTCCTTTTTATATATAAATGTACTTAAAGTTTTGTGCTGGATTCTCATCCTATCTGCCAATACTTGTCTCTACGCCGAAACCCACCTTCTTTTCTCTCTTATCATCTTCCCTTAGGTAGTGTTAATCCTCAGCAAAAACCTACCAAGCCGTAGCCTGTCACACGTCAAGTATTGCAGATAACAAATCTCATGTTGTCAAACCAGTCAGTACTAACAGGAAGGTAAATAAATCTAGTGTTTTTACGCACAAAATAAGCCAGCAGATTGTATCCTTTGCTTTGCTCAAATTCCTTTAAAGCTCTCTCTATCGACGAAAGACGTGAAATAGTCTCTCAGAACAGATATTGTTTCAACTGTCTGTCAAACAGGCATGCTTTGTCTGATTGTTTATCTAAAAACACGTGTATGCATTGCAAGACTCAACATCACACCTTGCTTCACAGGTTTGAAAAGCCACGTCAGGCGCCTTCTCCCGGAAGTTCTAAAGGTCCCCTACAGCCAATGCGCAATCTTACACCCAGAGCTCTGGCTCGACTCGTAGCTCCCATGTGTTACTGTCAACCGTATTATTGAAAGTTCAAGACTCCTCTGGTAGGTGGCTTGAAGCACGGGCCTTACTGGACAATGCCGCCACTCACTATTTTATAAGTGAGCGTCTTATTAAAAAACTTGGTCTTCAGAAGCAACCTACATTGATTCAGGTCACTGGTATTAACAATCTTTGCATTTCGTCACAGTTCAAATCAAAGATGCTGTTCATTTTAACACCACATTACATTTAAATTGGCTTACCATTGGTGCCATTGGTAGTAATACCCGTAGCACTTCCTTTGAAATTAGAAATTGGCAAATTTCCTCAGGGCATTCAGTTTGCAGATCCATCCTTGAATAAAAATGCTCCAGTAGATATCCTACTTAAATCCAATGTATTTTGGCAATGCCTCCTCACCTCCAAAGTCAAAATATCACCAGGAGTGTTCGGTCATCATACCAAATTAGGTTGGTTAGTAACTGGTCAAGTTCCTCGTAATTCATTCCAAGCTTTTTCACAATGTCATATGATAATACTAGTCTTGATCAAAACCTAGAAAGATTTTGGAAAATTGAAAACATTGATTCAGTCTTACCTTCCTCTGTCGAAAATGAAATGTGCGAAAAACTGTTTTGTGAAACTACCACGCGCAATCCAGAGGGTAGATTTGTTGTAACCATGCCTCGCGTGGACAACCCCTCTTCCACTTGAATCACACCCTAGAGCTCTTCGAGCACTTTATGCTGTTGAAAACAGATTTAAACGCGACCCTGTTGTCAAAATTCAATATTCCGCATTTATGGAAGAGTACGAGGCACTCGACCATATGGAGGTCGTCACTAAAAGGGATGATGCTGCATATATCCCATCTGTAGTCGTTTATCTGAATCACCATCCTGATTGGAAAAATGACATGCTAAAAGAAAACATAAGGGTGGTCTTCAATTGCTCCGCTTTGGATGTCAACGGAATTTCTTTGAATGGTACTCTATTAACTGGCCCCCCCGATTCAATCCGATATTTCTTCTGTTTTAATAAATTTTCGTTTATTTCCTATCGCAGTGATATCTGATATCAAGCAAATGTATCGACAAATTTTGATTAATCATCAACAGCTCGATCTTCAAAGAATTCTTTGGAGTGACGAGTATACCAGACCTACCAAAGATTTTTCGGTTCAAGACAATTACTTATGGACTAAAACCATCCGCCTTTTTAGCCATACGCACTTTGAAATTGTTAGCTGACCAGGATGGGCCGTTGTTTTCCCCTAAAGCTTCTGAAGCTTTAAAGTCATCATTTTATGTTGATAATTTTCCATTCTTTTGAATCAGTATCAGAGGCGCTTCAAGTCACTAAAGATTTAACAGCCTTGCTTTCTGGAGGCGAATTTTCCTTGCGTAAATGGAATTATAATTCCGAGGGATCCCTTTCCAACTTCCCATTAACTTCTGTCTATAATGACTCAGTAGAACTTTTTCAATGCTGCAATTCTGTCAAAGCTTTGGGTATTTATTGGAGTCCTCAGAGAGATTTTTTTCTTTTTCAAAGTTAGTTTTTCTGAAACTCAACCGCAAACTAAGCGGCAAATTCTGCCTGAGATTGCGAAGATATTCAATCCTCTGCAATTTTTGGCGTCGGTCATAGTTACGGCAAAGCTCTTTATGCAAGATCTCTGGTCTTTGAAAATTGGTTGGGATGAACCAGTCCCTTCGGTATTACATAAAAAATGGATATCTTATAGAAATAGTCTTGAGGACCTTTCGAATATCATTATTCCGCGTGTGATAATCCCCTTTCCCTCTCTTTAGGCGGCTTCGGTGGCGTAGTCGGTAGCATGCTGAGCTTCTATGCCCAAGATCGCGGGTTAAAATCCAGCCGAAGTCGTCGGATTTTTTAAGAGCGTTAAAATCCCTCAGTGTGCCTTCCTTCGGAGGGGAAGTAAAGCCGGCGGTCCCATGTCATAGATTTATGGCATGTGAAAGAACCTTCCACTAATTACACCTGTGTGAAGCTAAATTGTATACCGTAGGTTAAGAATGTAAACAACGCTCTTAGGTTCCTAAGTTCGTTGCCAAGAGCCGACTGCGGTGGCGTCTGGTAGCTAAGTTCTGAACTAGTAGTCGTCAACGGTGGCGTTTGGTGGCAAAAGTAGGAACTATTTGAAAAATTCATAAGTCTGCAGTCCTTACTTGAATTAAAAATTAGATAACACACACTAATACAGTCATCACAATTAACACCGGTTGTCAGACAGATTCTACACACACCCAAACTACACGGGGCTACATGACCACGTTGTCGAAGCCCCTAAACTTAAGAACCAACCAATCTTTCCCTCTTGCGGGAAATACAAACTTCGCGTTTTTGCTGATAGTTCTTCAAAATCCTACGGATGTTGTGCATATGTTGTTTGCCATAATTTTGTTCAATCTCATTTTTTCCAATTTAATTTGTGCCAATTCAAAAGTGGCCCCTCTTAAAACTTTATCTTTGCCACGCTTGGAACTTTGTGCTTCCCTTCTTGCGGTTGAATTAGCGGCCAAAATCCGTCAAACTCTAAAAATTCATTTTTTTAAATTTATTTTTAGAGCATGGATTGCCAAACCTCCATCTCATTGGCAGGTGTCCAGAATTCAGCAGTTATATCATATCGAACAATGGCATCATGTGTCCAGCAAGGAAAATCCTGCAGATGTCATTTCTCGAGGATGTTCCCCTCACCTGCTGTCTAATTTGAAAATATATAGGCATGGTCCCAACTAGCTTCTTCAAGAGCCTTCTCCTTGGCCCAACTTTCCTCTTTCGGAGTTATCTGATTTGCCGGATGCTGGGAAGGTTACAGGATCCGCTCTAGTTGTTTCCGACGCCCTCCTTGTCTTGCAGCGATATTCCTCTTTCCATAAGTTAGTAAGGGTTATGGCTTATCACCTTCGGTGGAAATATATTGTGGTTGATCAACCCCTTGTTCCTAAACCATTCTTAACCCTTCCTGAGGTTCCACGTAGGTTTTATGGCT
Organism: Meconema thalassinum; assembly: GCA_946902985.2. Classification (NCBI taxonomy): domain Eukaryota; kingdom Metazoa; phylum Arthropoda; class Insecta; order Orthoptera; family Tettigoniidae; genus Meconema; species Meconema thalassinum. The sequence continues at coordinate 241,530,614 of OX336391.1, forward strand.
TACTCAAAGAGAAATATTTTCTGACGAACGTCAGACTTTATCTCAAGGTCAACCTCTCAAGAAATCGGGTAGACTTTCCTCAGTTGCTCATTTTATGGATTCTGATGGGTTGCTAAGAGCAGGTAGACGTCTATCTTTGTCTGAACTCTCCGAGGATTAAAAAAAGCATCCCATTATTCTTCCCTCAAAGCACCACGTCACCTCCTTAATTATTCGGAAGTTTCATTACCAACATCTTCATGCTGGTACTCGCACATTTCTCTCTATAATTCGTGAAAGGAATTGGCCTATTAACGGAGTACATGAAGTCACTTCCGTTATATGCAAATGTATTCCATGTTTTAAATATAATCCTAAGATTGTCACTCAGCTTATGGGTGATCTTCCCATTTTTCGTTCAGGTTCTGCCAGACCTTTTGCCTTTACGGGGGTGGATTATGCCGGTCCCTTTGTTTATAGAAAAAAAACTCCTGAATCTAAAAGATGTGTTTTGGGAAAATTGGAAGTTTCGCTTTTTGTATGCATGGTTACCCGTGCAGTTCATTTAGAACTGGTTACCAATGCTTCTACTGCTTACTTTTAGCCACCTTTGCAAGATTATCTGCCAGACGAGGTCTTTCTTCGTAGGTGTTTTCTGATAATGCAAAAAAAAATGTTGGAGCTTCTGAACAAATTAAGAGGGCTCTTACTCATACTTCTGCTTTAGAAAAAATATTAATTACACTCCTCAGAGAGATTTCAAGTGGCACTTTATCCCCCCTTACGCACCTCAGCAAGGTGGACGTTGGGAGTCTCGCATTAAGCTTGCTAAGCGGCATCTTAGATGAGTTTGTTGCCACACTTCTCTTTCTCATGAATAATTTAATTCTTTAATTATTTTCATCGTGAGCATGATTAATTCTCGTCCTTTATCTCCATTATCTAATGACCCTTCAGATCTTCTGCCGCTAACGCCGGGCCATTTCCTTATTGGTGGTTCGCTGACCGCCCCTCCCCCCTTGCTGTATTCTAAGTCTGAGATTTCTTTAGCCATTTCTTGGCGCAAAATTGAAAGTTTGCGCAATAAATTTTGGTGTCGCTCTACGTGTTGTTGTCTGAGTCTTCAGTCTTTTAACTGGTTTAATGCAGCGCTCCATGCCTCCCTGTCCTAAGCTACATAGCTACCACACCCTACATCCAAGGCTATCTGTTTACCATGTTCTAACCTTGGTCTACCCTGCAGTTCTTGTCCTCAACCCTTCCTTCCATAACTAAGCTTGCTACACACATTTCAAACACTTCAATTCTCCATTTTTCTGCTACACCAATAGTCCAAGTTTCACTTTCATAAAGTGCCACGCTCCAGACAAAGGCCTTCAAAAATGAATTTCTAATACCTAAATCTATATTCAATGCCAACAGATTCCTTTTCTATAGAAAAGCTTTTCTTGTCTGAGCTACATAAGTATCCTAATCGTCTCTGGTATAATGTCTTGTTTAGCAAACATAGTCGCTCAGTAGGTCTAAGCATCTGTTGTATATAACCCAAAATAGCAAACAGTTTTCTAAAACCCTACTCGCTGATCAATTACAAGCATAGTCGGCAAAGTGTTTCGTTGGTAGCTAAGTCATGTCTGGTTAGTCAATTCTTATTGCAAGGTCAGCCAAGACCTAAAAATTCATCTTAACGTATACTCTAATCATCTTTCTATCTACATACCAGTGTCTAATAAATATTTAATATTAGTTTGGTCTTTACCTAAAGTCTAAAATCCAATATCTAAATATTTAAAATCTAAAATCTAAAAAAAATATAGTACATAAAACATAATTTCAAGTAATACAAATCCTTATACGTCGTTCTTTAATAATTAGTTACCAAACATTTTCAGTCAAATGACATTATGGTTTGGTCTTTTCACAAAATCTAAAATCAAAAAATATAAAATCTAAATTATTCTATCTAAAATGAGAAATTTAAAATATAATATTCATTGAGAGTGGTGTAAAGTTGCCTTTTTAGTGTAGTGGTTAGCATAGGTAGCTGGCATTCCAAAGCTCTTGGGTTCAATTCCCAGCTTTAACACAAAAGTTTTAAAGTAGTATGAGGACCAAAACAAGTTTACTCAGTCTCGGGTGGTCCAAATAAATAGAGAGGGTTTAATTCACACCTCAACCCTAGAGCATCTTTTTTTTATTTTTAAAAATGATGACAGCGATTTGTTCATTTCTTCATTTTAACATTTCACACATTGCTATTTGTCAATTTTCCTTTTGCATTCTTTAAAAATGTCAGTTCGAAGTTTTTGAATTTCATGATATGGAAACATGGATTTTCCAAATTGTTGTTTACACATATTTTTCATTTTGTGTGTGTCAAAAGTTCATATTTGCGGAACATGATTTTTTCATTTTATGTTTTTGTAAATGGTGTTAAAGAGAGAGCTTGACCATGGCGATGGTAGAGTCTGTCTATGAGTTTGCAAAACATAGACTGCAGGTAAGACTGTTTTACAAAGAGAGAGAGAGAGCTTTCTCTCTCTCTCTTTCAGCGTAGTCATACATTCACACAAGCATGCCTGGCTTTAAGAACAAACACAACCACTCTATTTATCCCCGAAACATCCTTGACATGCACACTCATCCCAAAGAACTTTCGTTTATACATTTAACATATACCATTACAAAATAATGGTTTCCACTATTTAGCCTACAAAAAATTAACTATTTACAATTACAAAAATGAATATTTACAAAATACTAAATCTACTGGTGACCAAAAGCCATGTCTCTAAACAATAAAATATAGAAAGTATTGGCTTTCACGGCCGGTGAATTAAAACTCAGCAATTCTTCTAGGTTTGTGCCGTGTCATGTGTGGGGTTTCGCCTAGGACACCAAGCTGGCTCATCGGCGGGCTCTTGGTGTCCCCGCCCGGATCCCCACAGGAGTGACGAACTGCGCGCCACCTCCCTTTATATTAGGTGCAACTGCACCACTTGACTGCGAGAACTAAAAGCTCAAGCAGCTTTAACCTCCCTATGAAGGCTTCCAAAAAGATGGTATATTGGCTTTCACGGCCGGTGAATTAAAACTCAGCAATTCTTCTAGGTTTGTGCCGTGTCATGTGTGGGGTTTCGCCTAGGACACCAAGCTGGCCCATCGGCGGGCTCTTGGTGTCCCCGACCGTGAAAGCCAATATACCATCTTTTTGGAAGCCTTCATAGGGAGGTTAAGGCTGCCTGAGCTTTTAGTCCTCGCAGTCAAGTGGTGCAGTTGCACCTAATATATAGGGAGTCGGCGCGCAGTTAGTCACTCCTGTGGGGGTCCGAGCGGGGACACCAAGAGCCCGCCAATGAGCCAGCTTGGTGTCCTAGGCGAAACCCCACACATGACACGGCACAAACCTAAAAGAATTGCTGAGTTTTAATTTACCGGCCGTGAAAGCCAATATACTGTTACGTGCCCCCCCACCCCCCTAGTGGTACTTTTGTTAACTGGATTACGGTGGGTAGAAAACACAACACCAATTACTGTTTTAAAGAGAAGTTAGCTTTTTTGCTTGCAGGAAGATACACTACTCATCAGCAAATACAAGCAATTGGAACCTTACTCCAGTTTCCTCAAGTCTCTTGCTTATGGAGAGCCCTTGCCCTCTTTCACTTGTCAACAGTTAATCTTCTCGCTAATGAGTCTGGGGGCCTTGACAGAACTACATGCAACTCTCCTCTATGTACACAAATTACAGTTACTTACGAAAACACAGGCAGTCCCCTGTATGCTTCTCACTTCCTCGCTGTCAAGAGAAACGGCTTCACTAGGGGTTTCGCAAGTCACCACACTTCTGTCGCTCACGATAAACGCTCGCATTAGCTCGTAAAACACAACCACAGAAAAACTCGGTCCCCTCACTGCTGAAGCCGCTTATATAGCAGGCTGGTGACTCAATGAATTCTAGAATCGTCCAGGACACACGGCTTCTTGACATTTCCTTCACTGGGTGGGTCACGAATATTCTGGACCATCCCTTTCACTTCGCAATCCGTTGCGTAACGCGCACGTAATACACTGAGGCAGAGCACACACAGCCCGGGGGAGCTGTGACTCATGCGGCGAGCGACAAAACAAACTCACAGCCGTAACACCACTCCCTTCCTAAAAGGCTGATCGTCCCGATCAATCATTGGTCCGTCTGTGTCCCTCCGTAGGCTGCCAGGCGATCTCGATGCACGATCTTCATCTTCGCCCTAGGGCTCCGCTGGATCCTGTAGACGACATCGTTGATCCGTTTCACGACTCGGTACGGGCCCTCCCAGGACTTCTGCAGTTTGGGTGTCAGGCCTTTCTTCCGTAATGGGTTGAAGAGCCAGACCAGGTCGTCCTCGTGGAATCCGCCGGCATCCGTCTGTTGGTCATATCGGGTCTTCATTCAGTCGGTCTCGATCAGCAGTTTCCTCCTCGCGAACGCGTGCACGTCCTCCAGTTGATCGACCAGTTCTTGACAATACTGGCTTACCAGGACCGGATCATTCCCAGGTCGGCCGAAGGCAAGATCGACAGGTAGACGGAGCTCCCTCCCAAACATGGCCCGGGCTGGTGAGCACCCGGTGGCTTCATGCACGGCGGCGCGGTAGGCCAGGAGAAATAGTGGAAGATGTTTGTCCCAATCCCACTTCTTCTGACACCAGTTGTTACGTGCCACCCGCCCCTAGTGGCACTTTTGTTAACTGGATTACGGTGGGTAGAAAACACAACACCAATTACTGCTTTAAAGAGAAGTTAGCTTTATTGCTTGCAGGAAGATACACTACTCATCAGCAAGTTAATCTTCTCGCTAATGAGTCTGGTGGCCTTGACAGAACTACATGCAACTCTCCTCTATGTACACAAATTACAGTTACTTACGAAAACACAGGCAGTCCCCTGTATGCTTCTCACTTCCTCGCTGTCAAGAGAAACGGCTTCACTAGGGGTTTTGCAAGTCACCACACTTCTGTCGCTCACGGTAAACGCTCGCATTAGCTCGTAAAACACAACCACAGAAAAACTCGGTCCCCTCACTGTTGAAGCCGCTTATATAGCAGGCTGGTGACTCAATGAATTCTAGAATCGTCCAGGACACACGGCTTCTCGACATTTCCTTCTCTGGGTGGGTCACGAATATTCTGGATCGTCCCTTTCACTTCGCAGTCCGTTGCGTAACGTGCACGTAATACACTGAGGCAGAGCACACACAGCCCGGGGGAGCTGTGACTCATGCGGCGAGCGACAAAACAAGCTCACAGCCGTAACAATACCATCTTTTTGGAAGCCTTCATAGGGAGGTTAAGGCTGCTTGAGCTTTCAGTTCTCGCAGTCAGGTGGTGCAGTTGCACCTAATATAAAGGGAGGTGGCGCGCAGTTCGTCACTCCTGTGGGGTCCGGGCGGGGACACCAAGAGCCCGCCGATGAGCCAGTTTGGTGTCCTAGGCGAAACCCCACACATGACACGGCACAAACCTAGAAGAATTGCTGAGTTTTAATAAAATATAGAAATCACACCTCCTCCTCGTGGTTATAACCCCATGGTAGGCTAATGCGTAGGTCATTCCTCTGCACACGTTTGTTATCCATCAAGGCAAAAGTGCATTTTTCTCTGTTCCACAAGATACAAATTATGGTTGCTGGATTGTCTCCTGCACTGTTTATGCGACATAGCTTTGCCAGTTCATAAAACCGCTAGGTAGTTCTGTACACATAGCGATTTTACCACTGCTCTACCTACGCGTTTTGCTTTTTTGTCTTCCTTACAGTCTAGTGTGCGATAGGCAGCATTAACTGTATATCAAACCCAGTCTCCCTTTGTATTTGTAATCCAAGTAATAATTTGAAAAGAGACAAGTGTAATCAGTTTATGATATGCATATTAACCTGAAATCAAACACTATCTACCTCAGTGAAAGGCTAACAGCTTAACCACTGCGCCACCATGCCCTTCTTTCTTAGTTTGATTCGATGTAGGCCCTGGAGCTGGAAATCGAGTTAAGATCTCCAGTGCAAGTGGCGCATGTGCTCGCCACTGCAGCACAAAATGGTTAGCTGGTAACATTAAACATCCGGTAATGATTTAATTTCTGTTAGCCAAGCACTTCTGTCATTTGCCTGCTGTGTGAGCACTGCCAGCAAGACATTTTAGTTTAGAACGAGCGAGTGTGTGTATAGATTATTAGCCTCAAGTATTTAAAGCTTGTTGTGTGTAGCGACCATCTTGTCCCAGTAAACTCTGAGCAAGTTTTAACAGTATACCCATAAAAACAGCATAGGATCGTTGTGTGTGGTTCATGTACTTGGGTGTATGAATTAGCACCATGCACTAGCTTTACCTTACCCTCTATAGGTAGAGCGTTGTTAAAGCTACAATTAAGGTTTGTAAAATAATAATTAATATCCCTTTCCTTTTTGACATCACCAATGACAACATTCACCCTCAAGTTTTACACTTAAACCCTTGACTTGTTCTCGATTAGGTTTGGTTCGGTTCGGTTTGGTTCAGTGTAGTCACCATTTTATTTCTTAGGTACTCTTTAACCAATCAATTAAAGATAGTCTACTCTTAATTGTTCAATTGATAAATCAGATTTTGTGTACACCGTTTATCATTTATTAACCCATGCCTGCAACCTATACCCTCTCTGTACTGCAGTCTGATCTGAAAACAAGTTCCAATGGCTAAAGACGTGTCAGTCACCATACATGTAGCCTACAATACTTGTTTCTCTACCTAGCTGGGTTTCATAACACACCATAATCATCTAACATTATGGGTTTGCAATATATTAGGGAAAACAAAGGTCCATGACCTTGTTGGTTTTGGGTCTTTTAGGGTAAATGAGTACGGTGTGAAAAAAAAGTGGGACGTCATGTTGATTCCTGGGGCACCTTGTGTGTCTTAATCCCATGATCGGTTTATAAAATCTCAAAGTGTCCTCTGCTTTTCTATAATTTTCCATTGCCCTGTTGTCAAGTCAGGTCAGGTCAGCGTATTCCAATAAGCTCAATAACATCCACATCCTGCTAGTCTGCCCCCAGCAAGTTTGTTTTCCCTACTCGCTTCAACCAACATATAACCAAATTCTCATAATCGTTTACATGTTAAAGATCCCCTTCGGGGGTAAAAAAATCCTAGCACACTGCTCACGTTTTAGGATACTAGCCTTCATCCGTCCGTCATAGGAAAATTCGGGAAACGAACCCTCGCCCCGCCGTCTCATCAAAATATCGATTGCTGTATTGGAATACCACCACCGTGGCAAGTGACAGGCTCGTTAAAACACATGCTCAGCGGTATCGTCTCTCTCTATCTACAACCACTCTTCATTAACATTTTAAACAGGTAAAAAGTTTTAAAAAATTAATGTGTTTTTCAACATGTATGGCGTTAGACCCTTTGTAAAAAAAATCGCAAAATAAATACTACATTCAAAAGGGGAATGTCACCCCAAGTCTTTGGACACCTTGTACACGCATCTAGCCCTATTGGTTCGCGAGATATTAACAAAAGTGCAGTTAGGCCCTTTTGACAAAAATTAAAAATATATTCAAAAACAGGGCGTTACCTCAAGTCCAACGACACCTCATACAAGTCCGTAGCCTTATTGGCTTGCGAAATATTAACAAAAGTGTAGTTAGGCCCTTTTGACAAAAATGAATAACACATTCAACGACTCCTCATACAAGTCCCTAGTCTTATTGGTTCATGAGATATTAAAAAGCCGATGACCTATTAGTTTTGGATCTTTTGGTTACATTTAAAAAAAATAACTCATCTATAAATCATTATTCAAAAATCCCGCCCTCTTACAAAACCCCCTAAGTGCGCATGCGTAAAAACAAAAAACAAAAATGTTAATTCATATTGGCATCCAGCGCCACATATGTCTTTCATGTGGAACAACGTTTCATTTCATATTAGCATTGAGCCTCATACATGTAGCACATGAATAGCCACATTTACTAAGAAATTACTATTTCACCCCCTAGTAGGGGTAGGTTTTATTTTGGGGTTGATATAAGTTGTCCAGAGGAAAGAGGGCGTCACCCCGGGTCCTACGACACCTCATTTGTTAAAATCCTACCATGGGTTACAGATAATATCTGATATATTATATCAGCTTGGACTCGCGCGGCAGCCATGACTCTATTTTAAAACCACCTCATCCCCCTACTCGGGATGTCATATTTTGCCCCGAAGGGGATCTTTATTGTGCCAGTAAATCTACTGACACGGCTCCCTTTCCATTTGCGCACCCTCAAATGCCAACTGTCTGCGCCCGGATTCGATACCACTATCTTGGACTCAGCAGGCGAAAACGTTACCGCTGAGCAATACTAGGAAGTAAAACTCCCATAAAACCAATGATTATCACTTTCTTATTTCGATCTTCAGATGCTACACCTTACTGAACTCTGGCGTATAAGGCAATGTCACGGCAAAATGGCGCTGCATTTATATTATTTATGTATGCATTCTTTGTTTTAGAAGTTAGGAACATGGATCAGTTGGCGTATTTACTTAACCTCCTGGATTACAAGAGGGACACTGTTTTAAGACTTCTGATTGGCGAATTTGATGACGTATTTTCATGGAATAACTACACTGGGAAGTGAAGTTTCAGCCTATTTGCGTTCCTGTATAGACGGCAGCACATGCATTTGACTGAGGCGGTCTATGTGTAGGGTGCGGTTCTGTTTTGTTAACAGCTGATTGTACAGTACACAAAATTGTTGCCAACAGATGTAGATTGACACTAGTCTTCTACTGTTGCAAATACAGAAAAATATGAAGAAGATGGGTTTACGTAACAGTCAGAATTACATGTACGGTAGACTACTGTATTAGTACATGCATGCTCATAAATTACAAATTAAATATTATTTAACTCATACAGCTCTTCTTAATGGCTCTTCAATTATCAATACCATGTCGTGTGACAGTTGGTTCTTATTATCACTTATGAATAATTTGACTGTGCGTTTGTATGCATTTGCGTAGTAGTGGAAGTGAAAACATTAATTCACGTCCGACAGTCATGCCTGCCAGCATTCATTATCAGTCACACGCCATGGAGTGTTTCTCTGACAAGAATTTGTTGTAACGTCTTTATTTGCTCCTTTATAAAGAGCCAACAACAACAACAACCCCCCACATAACTGTATACAAATGGTAGCCTATATCTTACTTTTTCCGTTCTATAATTTTGTTTTGTTTGACCGGAGAGGGCGCCAATTTCCATATAGTTTTGGAAATAATAATATTTTATAAGCACAGAAAATCTTTTATCGCGGGTTGTAAGGTGATGGAACACAACAGATAGCTTACGATTTCTGACCAGACACGAATTATTATACATATAAAAAAACAAGTAGTGCTAACTTGGTGTTTATTTAGTTTAAGTGATACGAGCATGAGTTAATCATAAATGGAAGTTACTTCAAATAATTACCTAATAAATAGTTTGGGGCTTACCATATGGACGGTTGTATTATGGGCATATTTATAAATTATAGTGGTTAACTTTATTAATCCATTTGCATTCTCCATGTAGATTACCTCGAAATGGATAATCTTCCTTCAACTTATTACATGTACACATTATTATCTTGCTTCCACAGATAGACAGTAATAATCTCCTTTTGTCTTCCTTTCAATCTATTACCGATACATATATATATATATATATCATAGGACAATTGCAGACCTTTTGATTTAATACGTTACTGAAAACTTTGTTTCTTCTTTTCTCAATTTACCTTTCATAATCATTACAATGTGCCAACAACTCTAATAATATACAGTACACTGCCTGCTAGTCCTTAACTTATATATTCCATGGATCATTATTTCTTGCGGCAGTATCAATATTATTATTAAGGATAAGTGCGCACAATGTGCATTACTACAAAATTCTGTAATCGATGACAACATTTTAGTACACCATCCTCTTCACACCAGTAGTGCCATCTATCGGATCAGCCATCTTGTATACATCATCCTTCCACAGATAGACAGTAATAAACTCCTTTTGAAGAAAACAGTCAACTTGAACCACAAAACGACATCCATACGTAAGATCAATATACATATAATATCCCGCCTAAATCTCTCTAAATGAAACTTCCATCTTATTATATGAATGATTTATGAAAATGAAATGATATAGCATATTTACAATAATAATAAATTTGATAAGAAATCATGATTAGTTCTACACTATTACACTGCATTCATTTCTTTATTATTATTATTATTATTATTTTTTCAGTCACACGCCATGGAGTGTTTCTCTGACAAGAATGTGTAGTGAATAACTTGTAATCTGTTGTAGGGGAACCTGTCCTAAAATGACATACTTTGATAAAATGACATACCGATAGTTTCTCAGAATTGATGCAGGGGGCAGCATGTATCATTAGTTGGAATTGGTCTTGAGTTGGTAAGACTGGAACTGAGTTCATAGTGTTGGAGCTGTCGCCGCGGATTGTGTACAGTAGCAGAAATCTTTCAACATCACGTCATAGAATTATTAGGTAGGTGTAATTACATTACCTAATATGGTTATTTCAAATAACTTCTCATATTTCATACATTTAAGTTAAGTAAAACCCTTCATTTTGATTATTTTGTGATAGGTTATGAAAACCTCAGACCATGTGGCTGCAGCCATTACTGTGAAATATTTGAGGTTAACCGTGTTGGTAAAATGACATACTGCTTTCTATGGTAAAATGACATACTATGTCATTTTACCAGAGTAAAGTATAATTTTCTCTTTCTTCATTAACACACTTGCCAAATCATTTGGTACTTAGACGTAAAGGCATATTCTTATATTATTAGGCCTACTATTATTATTATTGTAGGTAGTGGTCTTGGCTCCAGCTTTCATGACTTTGGAGGTCTGTGGGCGTAGACCCGCTATTGTTGTTTTATTATTATTATTATTATAATCATTATTATTATTTTCCGAGCCTCCGTGGCTTAGGCGGCAGCACGCCGGCCTCTCACCGCTGGGTCCGTGGTTCCAATCCAGGTCATTCCATGTGAGATCTGTGCTGGACAAAACGGAGGCAGACAGGTTTTTCTCCGGGTACTCCGGTTTTCCCTGTCACAATTTCATTCCAGCAACACTCTCCACTATCATTTCATTTCATCTGTCATTCATTTAATCATTGCCCCAGAGGAGTGCGACAGGCTTCGGCAGCCGGCACAGTGCATATCCTCGCCGCTAGATGGGGGCTTCATTCATTCCATTCCTGACCCGGTCGGAGACTAGAAGCAGGCAGTGGATTTGCATTCATTATTATTTTCAGAGAAAATGGTTGGGAATTACAAGAGATGTAGTACTCGGCAATCATGGGATAAAAATAATATGGAGCAAGCCATGAATGCTGTAGAAAAGAAGGAAATGGGATGGTATCTGGCATCCAAGACCTTTAATGTCCCACAAGCTACGCTGAGGAGGAGAGTTCTTGGGAAGAATAAGAAAGTCACTGGTGTTGAGAAGGGCCTGGGCCGATATCAAACTACTTTTCCTTTGGTCCTGGAGGTTGATCTTATACAGCACATTCGGAATCTTGAATCTAGTCTTTTTGGTTTAACGCTAGATGATGTTCGAAGACTGGCCTATCAGTTAGCTGAAAGTAATGGCTTGGATCATCGATTTAACAAAGAAGAGAAGATGGCAGGTTAGTAGGCCTATGCTTCTTTTCAAATATTTAGGCTACGTTCAAAGGCTGTATGATAGTGGCGCTTATTTATCACAATTGCATCTATCTTTTCTAGGGTGGGAATGGTTACGTGGTTTTCGAAAGAGGCATCCTGAACTTTCGCTAAGACGACCAGAAGCAACTTCTGCAGGAAGAGCTCGAGCATTTAATAAGCCACAAGTCTCATTTTTTTTTGACAAATTGGAACTTGTGTTTGCACAAAATGACATCCATCCAACAAGAATTTACAATGCAGATGAATCGGCTCTCTCCACAGTTCAGAGGCCCCAGAAGATCTTAGCTTCTAAAGGAAAGAAGCAAGTTGGTTCTATGACCAGTGCTGAAAGGGGTCAGCATGCAACAGTGGTATGCTGTATGAGCTCTGCTGGAATTTTCATTCCACCCACAATCATATTTGCAAGAAAGAATTTCAAGAACGAACTTTTTGATGGCGCACCGACAGGAACATTGGGTCTTGTAAATGAAACTGGTTGGATGACGGGAGAACTGTTTCTTCAGTGGTTGAAACACTTCCAACAACATGTCAATTCATCGAATGACCAGAAGGTTCTGCTCCTACTTGATGGCCATGCTAGTCATAAGCACGTTGATGTGCTAACATTTGCAAAGGAGAATGGTATCATCATGATCTCATTCCCTCCCCACTGCACCCATCGCCTTCAGCCTCTGGATGTGACATTTTTTCGACCCCTGAAGACGTATTATAATCAAGAAGTGTCCAAGTGGCTCAGAGCTCATTCAGGAAGAGTAGTTACCCAATACCAAATGACTGGTTTATTTTCATTAGCCTATGGGAAAGCAGCCTCCAATCACAATGTCATCAGTGGATTTGCCAAAACTGGCATCTGGCTGTTGAATCGTGATGTGTTTCCAGATCATGTCTTCTGTGCAGCAGCGGTCACTGAAAGGTCTATGCAAAGCGAGCAACATCAGGAAGTCCAAACCAAGACAAACAGTGAAACATTGAAGGAGACTGCAACAGCATCCATCCCTCTTTCTCAAGATTCCGTAATCCCTCCATTTCGTCATGTGCATCACCGTCAACTTCCAGGCCATATCCAATTGAGAGTTCATCTCCCGACTGTTCCTTGTCCTCATTATATCAGACCAGTTCACATTTCACCGATTCCCTCTGCATCTACAACTGGCTGTGTCTCAAGAAAAAGGAAACATGAAGGCTAGCAGTCCTTACCTCAATGAAATAAAAAGCAAGGCTGCAGAGAAAAGAAAGTTGGTATCAAGGCGTGCTGCTCAAAAGGCAAGAAAGAAGCTCACTTTAGGAAATGACAGTGATGATGGAGATATCTAGGCTGATGACGACGACAATGACGTTCCATGCCTCTACTGTAATGACTTGTTTAGTAATTCTAAACCAAGAGAGACATGGTCAAAGTGTGCGAAGTGTGCAAAGTGGGCACACAATGACTGTGCTGGACTCTCAAAAAAATCAAAGACATTTATTTGTGAGCTGTGCATGTAAGAACCCTTTTAACCAGCCATATTCACCCCTATGTCATTTTACCCGAGTTACTCAGATAAAATGACATAGTGATGTGTTTTTAAAAATATCCCTATTAAAAGAGACAAGAACACGATAACAATTATTTTGTAATACCACATCACTGTTCTTTGCTAGAGTAATTGATGTGCAAAAAATAAATGGTTTATCTCAATAACTACGACCACGGCAGTACTTTAATTTTATGGTATGTCATTTTAGGACAGGTTCCCCTACTCGTATTCAAATTTGCTTATATGACCATTGGTTGCAATAAATTATATGATTATTATTATCAGTTACCCTAGCTCTCTGATATTTACACCATAACTCAAGATCTTTTATATAGCAGGCCTACATTGACATAATCTAGTCTTTAATATATTATTTAATCATGTCAGAGAACATATATCATAAAACAATAGAAAAATTACATTTGGTACTATAAGAAAACCATGAAATCCCTGTATACATTAATAATTGATTATATTATACACGCACTCATACTCAAATCAAATACTGAGACCAGAATGTTGCCAACTCGCAAGCTTCAGGAGTTCCTTCCATCAGATTCCGTGGAGAACATTTGTGATGGGACACAATCCGCAAACGAGGAGGTGACTCATAGTCTGCTCCTCACCACACTCACACAAAGTCGAGTCACTGGCAAATCCCCACTTTTTCAAATTTGTCTTCGACCTCCCCACTCCTGTGCGCAGCCTGTTGAGAGTCTTCCACGTTGACCAGGTTTCTTCATGTCCAGCGGGCAGGTGTTCAGATGGTAGCGTCCATTCTGCAGAGTCGTTAGATCTGGAGCGCCAAGAGAGCAATCTAAATACTGAAGGAGAGACTGTCAAATTTTCAGTGGCGTGAAGAAAACTTCTTCTTGATTTGAGTCTTTGAGCTGCAGGTAACTATACAAAGGATGGATCTGTTGGGTCAAAGCTTTAGATTTCTCTAATCTGGCTGCCGATTCACGGCGGATATCTGGAGGTGAGATACCTGTCAGATAGTATATTTTATCAAGCGGCATAGATCTGAGACAACCTGTAATAAGTCTGCAGGTCTCATTTAATGCAATGTCTACCTGCTTAGTGTGGCTAGACCTGTACCAGACAGGACATGCTTATTCTGCTGCTGAATAGCAAAGGGCTATGGCTGAAGTTCTTATGGTGAGAGGCTGTGTTGCCCAAGTTGTACCGCACAATTTATGTAAAATATTGTTTCTTGCTGATACTTTTTGTTTGGTGTTCAGGCAGAGCATTCTGTAGGTGAGTGCACGATCAAGAGTAACTCCTAGATATTTTGGAGTAAAACAGTGCACTAATTCTGTGCCTTCCCAGGTCACCTGCAGTCTCCTTGCTGCCTCCCTCTTCTTGAGATGAATGGCGCAAACTTGAGTCTTTGACGGGTTGGATTTCAGCTGGTTGGCTCGGTAATAATCGCTGAGATATTCTAGAGCATTGGAAAAATTTTGTTCAACTTGTTTGTAACTTGCCTCTTGAACTGCGAGAGCGAGGTCGTCTGCATAGATGAAACTCTTCGTTCCTTCTGGGAGAGGCTGATCATTGGTGTAAATGTTGAGTAGTATAGGAGCTAGTACGATAATTATGGCTGTGCATCACCAGATCATTCTAAACATTGTAACGAGAAAACACTTACAGTACCTGTGGAAAAGTTTACATGCGATCATGAACCACGGGACCTCATTTCTATGTGGAATCCGTACCACTTCATTTCACTTCGAAAATCTCACACGTATTGACCAAGAATCAAACCCGTTCCACCTTGGTGAGAGGCCAACAGCTTGACCGCTGCGTCACCACGCCCCCCAGAAAACAGACATTTGGTCAGACTTCTACTCGACAGACGCAATGGTAGTGAACTGGAAACTAGAGGGCTATGAACTTCTACATATGGTGACCCGTATGGCAACATCTAAATAAGAGTGCATAGACATCCGTCCGTGCACCTTTTAAGTTTACGCAGGTAAACCGTTAAAGTTACCGGGCGAAGCCGGCACGGGTTGCTAGTAAATAATAAAAACGGAAGCTTTCAGTTTTAAGTAACCGTTAATCTTGTGATCATGGACCACAGGACCTCCAATTTTACGCGGAATCCGAACCACAGGACGTGATACAGTATTTCACTTTGAAGATCGCACATGCATTGACCAGGAATCGAACTCAGTCCACCTTAGTGAGAAACAACTTGACCACTGCACCATCTTCTTCTTCTTTATATGCCGTCTCCGCGTCAAAGATTGGCGATCATCATTGCAATCCCTTGCCTCGAGGTTGCCGTTCGAAACAGAGATGCTGAGTCAAGTTCAAACCATTCTCGCAAATTCTTGAGCCAGGAGATCCTCCTCCTCCCTGGTCTGCGCCTTCCTTCAATCTTGCCATCCACGATTAGTTGCTGGCGTCGATACTTGTTATTTCGAATCTCGTGGCCAAAATATTGTAGCTTCTGTCGCTTGATGTTGTAGAGCACCTCCATCTCCTTGCCCATCCGATCCAGCACCTCGGCGTTTCTCACCTTGTCGATCCACGATATACGAAGCATGCGACGCGACGAAAGCCTACAGCCACATTTCAAATGCTTCCAACTTCTCCTCCAAGGTTTTGGTTAATGTCCAACCCTCGTGTCCATACATTAGTATGGGAATTATGTAACACCTGAGGGCAAGTGGTCGCGTTCTCAGACTAAGATCTCGGTTACACAGCAGATTTTTCATTTTAATAAATACACCTCTGGCTTGCTCAATGCGAGCTTTGATTTCATGGCCGCAGTCCCATTTGCCATTCAGGTAGCACCCTAGACATGTATACGAATGAACTCGTTCGATGGCTTTATCAGTAACTGATAATGTGGTATCAATTACTGCACCATCACGCCCCCTTATTCATGAAACATTTCACACAGGTAATAGTGTGGGAAGACGGGCAGGAGTTTCGAGGTTTTGCCGCGAATGATGTAGAGGGTGCGCGGACATAGAGACAAACAGTTGCTATGGAGTTCATTATTATTGTTCTTTGGAGCTAAGAAGGCATTGGTGTTCACCATAACGTATTCTGTATTTTCATATGTAATCTAACTTATTTTCATTTGTTAAATAAACAAATATTCTTTTGACTTTCAACAAATCAAACGTGAGTGTATTTTGACACCGGTTCCCACAATAGTGTTAAAATAATCGTCACTTTCCGCCTAATCTATTAGGGCACCCTTGCGTTGACCGACTGAAGAGCAATTATGTTGATTGATTATGTTGAATAGTGTAACCAAGGATGTGGAAGAAATCACTTATTAGACTGCAGAATGACTAATGCAAACACCCTTTCGGGCGAACATTATTAAATTATTATTAATGAGTATGCACATGACAGTGCCTTCTGCGGTAAAATTCTGCAATAAGGACCATCTTTTATCCTCGAAAATAACGAGGTTGTCAATGCCTTGTGTAATCTAGTTGTTGTTTGAGTCTTCAGTCTTTTGACTGGTTTGATGCAGCTCTCCATGCCTCCCTGTCCTGAGCTAATCGTTTCATCTCTACATAGCTCCGACACCCTACATCGGAGGCAATCTGTTTAACATATTCTAACCTTGGTCTACCCCTACAGTTTTTGTCCTCGACCCTTCCTTCCATAACTAAGCTTGCTATTCCTGGGTGTCTTAGTATGTGTCCTACCAACCTATCTCTTCTCTTCATTAGCAGTCGCCAGAAACATCTCTCCTCTCCCACTCGTCTTAATACCTCTTTGTTTGTAACCCTATCTACCCATCTGATCTTCATCATTCTCCTGTAACACCACATTTCAAATGCTTCAATTCTCCTCTTTTCTGCAGCACCAATAGTCCAAGTTTCACTTCCATAGAGCGCCACGCTCCAGACAAAGGCTTTCAAAAATGACTTCCTAATACCTAAATCTATATTCGATGTCAGCAGATTCCTTTTTTGTAGAAATGCTTTCTTTGCCTGAGCCAACCTACATAGAGACAAACAGTTGCTATGGAGTTCATTATTATTGTTCTTTGGAGCTAAGAAGGCATTGGTGTTCACCATAACGTATTCTGTATTTTCATATGTAATCTAACTTATTTTATTTGTCTGAGAACAGACCCTAAATCTGACTCTGCCGGCAAGAGTGCGCAACAAGTGCTCATGCTAATTAAATAATTAGACTTGAAACTAGCGCTCCCGAGCGCATATTTTCTTCCCCCGCTCTAGTCTACCCCCATTGAACTGTAAGTATAGGAAATATTTCCCAGCTTAAGAATCTCTGTTTCGCGGGCTTATAGGCCGTGTTCTAAGTACATTATTTTGTTGTCCTGACGTTTCGCTGAAAACTGCGTTCAGCATGTTCACAGGTTACATTAAAGCGAGGTAAAACAAGTAAACAGAATATATATAAATAGTCAACAACCCACACATAGAGGCTACCATAGCAACGGCGTACCACATAAAAGTAATGCATCAAGGACAGGGCTGCTCTTCCGTTGCATCTTCTCGTCTACGACGGTCAATGAGGGCAGGCTTGAGGGGATTAAGAACTGGAAGCCAAGCTCTGTTCACACGTTCTGCTTCCTCCTTAAGATTGAAGCTGTTAGTATGCTTCAGGATTTCTATGGCCTCCCTTTGTAGCCTGGCATGATGAGACACCGTAGTGGACAGAACTTCGGTGCCTCCATATCTTATGTCGTGACCTGCGAGTAACGAGTGTGCTGCAACAGTGGATTTATATGTTTGTCCCAGCCGGCTGTGTCGTTCGTGCTCCTTGAGGCGAGTGGCAATACTTCTTTTCGTTGTTCCAATATATACTTGGCCACAATCACACGGGATTTTATAAACCCCTGCCGCGGTATGAGGATGTCGCTTATCTTTAGCGGACCTACGAGAAAAATTACGGACATGTTTAGGTCCGCTAAAGATAAGCGACATCCTCATACCGCGGCAGGGGTTTATAAAATCCCGTGTGATTGTGGCCAAGTATATATTGGAACAACGAAAAGAAGTATTGCCACTCGCCTCAAGGAGCACGAACGACACAGCCGGCTGGGACAAACAGATAAATCCACTGTTGCAGCACACTCGTTACTCGCAGGTCACGACATAAGAATATATGGAGACACCGAAGTTCTGTCCACCACGGTGTCTTAATTTGCCAGGCTACAAAGGGAGGCCATTGAAATCCTGAAGCATACTAACAGCTTCAATCTTAAGGAGGAAGCAGAACGTGTGAACAGAGCATGGCTTCCAGTTCTTAATCCCCTCAAGCCTGCCCTCATTGACCGTCATAGACAAGAAGATGCAACGGAAGAGCAGCCCTGTCCTTGATGCATTACTTTTATGTGGTACGCCGTTGGTATGGTAGCCTCTATGTGTGGGTTGTTGACTAGTTATATATCTTCTGTTTACTTGTTTTACCTCTCTTAATGTAACCTGTGAACATGCTGAACGCAGTTTTCAGCGAAACGTCAGGACAACAAAATAATGTCCTTACAACACGGCCTATAAGCCCGCGAAACAGAGATTCTTATTTCAACGCCGGTCGTGAAAGTCTGAATTTTTACTTATTTCCCAGCTTCTTATTGACAGGGGTCCCAGTGGTGTAATCTGTGCACCGTCCTGCCGCGGCGCCCTCCTGGTTCCTAATTGAGACGGCAGATGGTGGCAGGAGCACACTTCCTTTCAATCATGGAGGAGGGTTGTTGATCGAGGTGAGGATAATATTTGCTGTTGATCCGCATTATTAACGCAAAACAGACATGAAACTTGATTTAGATACAGTTTAAAACGTCCCACGCACTAAATGAATGCACTCCACCAAGTATTATTTAAGATCTAACTGAAATCATTCGACATTTAGCCAAACGGTAAGGAACAATAAGCGAGGAAAGTAATCGTGGTATTGTGCCTGCTGTGTAATTTCAGGGGCCCGGGTTCAAGATTATCCTAGGGCAGACATTTTTACTCCTTTTTAATTATTTTATTAAATCCTCCATACCTCTTACTGCATGCTTTCTACTTAGTTTATTAGTTGCCACTAGGATTTCGACTAGAACGAGAAAAGCACTTGTACTCAATCCCCCATGCAAACTGCCGGGATAATGGCACCTGTTCAATTCCGCGAGTTGTATGAAAGCTATAATAATTTGAAGGCAGAACCGAGCATAGAAGGTACAAATCACACGGCAATAGAAGCGTCTATACCAGCTATCATACCGGAACTGGTAGAAGCTTCCAAGCTTGCGAGCGCAGCGTTCAAGCTGTTGGCCTCTCACCAAGGTGGACCGGGTTCGATTCCCGGTCAAAGCATGTGAGATTTTCGAAGTGAAATGCCATGTCCTGTGGTTCGGATTCTACGTAAAAAGGAGGTTCCGTGGCTCATAATCGCATGATTAACGGTCACGTAAAACTAAAAGCTTCCTGTTTACATGTAGTTCCTCTCAAATTTGAGAGGTTTTTCCTCCCATATCACTAGTTACTGCGACAATACGAATGCCACAACCCTCAAGCTGGCTAATAATGTTTTGTAACAACTCGGATGTCATTGTCACATCGAAGTCATAAAAAGCGGGCTGCTCCCATTTAGCAAACAGCCCTCGGACCATAGCTACCTGGACGTTACTGTGGGGCCTTTTGGCCCTAATATGCGATCATCTGATGAATCGTAGGATATTCGGCCGTCAAACGACAAAACTGTTTTTTTTTAATTATTTTATTATTATTATTATTATTATTATTATTATTATTATTATTATTATTATTATTATTTTGTAATTTTTCTGCTCTGGCTTTCAACAGACAATGTTGTGTTTTCTCAAATACCCGTATGCTTTCTTCGAAAGTGATCTTAGTGCGAGGGCATTTGCTATGTCCTCTGAAGACCATTTCACCCTCTTTTTACCTCCTAATAAACATCGAATCTGCCCTGCAGCAAAAAAAAAAAGTGGAGAGAGCTTTCACCATCTCCCTTCTAAGAGCACCCATGTGTATAGGTACTTTCGCCGAAGGTGATTGTCTTTTAATTGATACAACATTTTATCTTGGGGGTTTGAGCTTCGTCTTAAATCCACATTTATATTTTCAAAAACCTCGACCCGTTTTCGGCGTTGTATAATTTCATAATTTTTCAGCGATTCTGTGTTAGTTTTTCTGATCAAGTTTCCGTTTTTTAGATGACAAAGTCTCCATAGTCGATAGTGCCCGTTTCCTCGCGCTCCTAGCTTCATGACGCTTTTCTCCGCCACCGGTGGCCTGTAGAGTGTAAATACGAGTTGTATTTCTTGATTTTTACAGCAAGTACGAGAAGAAAAATCTAAATTTTTAAATAACAAATACTAAGACTACCGTAATTACGTTGAATTCTAGAGAATCGCCCATCTGTATGCTGCATCAACTCTAGGCTGACAAATAAGTACTGTAGCTTCCTTTGAGATAGATTCATTCGAATACCGATAAACTTATTTATTGAACCAAATAAAATTACTCGTACACTCAATAATTAAACAAATAGGCCTACGTGTTCTGCAATTTGGTCCGCGAAGGTGCTTGGGCTGTTGCTTGATAATGATAATATGTTGTACGGGGCCTAACATCTGGGTTATCGGCCCCGCTGTTGCTTGAGCTGGGAACTGTAATAGACGGAACAGCATTCGCACGCAATATTTTTCTCTGTGGTAATCCCAAATGTTTATTTTTCAAATCTCGTTCATAGTCTTCTGGACGGAAATGTATAGAAACACACTCGAGCGTTGTCGGGCTTCATGGAAACCTGTGATATATAACACCAATGCCGACGGTTTTGGACCCCCAATTAGTGCACTGTGCGAAAGCACAATTAACTTTATATTTACTGCTTTTAGTCATGGTTAATCACAACGCACGATTACACAAATCAAGTATGCAACGGTATTATTAGCTAGACGTGTGATTTTTAGCAAATAGGCCAATGCATTCTACTATTGCAAGCCAACTACCTTATGGTGACAGCATGTTCCCTCTGTGTGACGTCACCATCAAGCAAGATGTCACGTGATGAGAAGCGCGGGAGATGGGTGTAGAAACCCCTTGCAACACCACCTAGAGAGAAGGCCGTGCGATATGTATTTGCCAAGCGAGTGACGTCACGGAAGCCCGGCCATGGAAGTTGAGACATAACATTCGAGTTTTGCAGGTTATGGTGTGGTTTCAGCGTGTTATGTTTCGTGTTTACAATCCCAAGTACTGATTTTCTCAGAATTGACCGAAAGTAAAAGTTTTCTCTTTTCGTAATGATGGAGGTAAAGACGAAATGGATTCGAGCCATTCACCGCAAGGATTTTATTCCTACGAAATATTCCATGGTACGTGTTACATCAATACTTATGCTCCAATTCTCACAAGTGTGGTATAATGAGAGGAAGGAACCTTGTATCAAGTCTCTTTTCTTGTAGGTGTGTGGGCTCCGTTTCAAGCCACATGAGATTGAAAGGAGCACTAGTAGGCTATGTGTGATGAAAATAATGCAAAGCTGGTTACTGCACCGTTGTATAAACCGAGACTGATTAAAGGTTAGTAAGCAGATAGTCCTACCCTTAAATTTTAGCATAGGCTAGCTCCTCTGTTCGAAAATTCATTTAGATGTAGAAATCAGAATTTTCTAACCTAAATTATGTGCCACAGGCTACTGTCGTAGGTTAGGTTTATTTGTTTTATGGGGCTATCAATTTCAAGTGGGTGTTAATATGGGTAGTATTCACATTTGGGGTTTAAATTGCAAGAACTGCACGAGGTTAGAGACCGATGACCTGTAGCAGGTCCTGATTAATCTATTTTTTTTTCTATTGCAGTAATCTCATTCATTACATTTCTTATTGGGAGGGGGGGGGGGGAGTGGTATGTGTGAGTCAGGTTGGTGATTGAATACATTTAGAATAAATGGAGTAATTAATGTAATTCAAGGTGATAAAATGATTGTATCGTAAGTTCACCTTAGGAATCCTCTTCAGGAACCAATAACGACCAACTCATCTCAAATCTAGTGCCTCCAGGAAATAGTGTCATGGCTAGTTAGTTGGAAAACAATTGACTCACCTGGAAAGCTGAGCAAGGAAACTCATGTTGCAATTAAGTTACCCTTTCTACCAACGGCATGATTGAAATGGCACCATTTTGTCTCTCTGGGAAAGGCCATAGCTTCTTCCTACCTGGCAAAATACAGATAGGCCTAACCTAGAAGCTCGATTTGGAAAATATAGTCAACTGGCAGGGAGCCAGTACAATATTTCCCTGAGGCAAGTGTTTGATGTGGAGAATAAATTGCGCCTTCAGAGCATCCTGGACCTCAATGCGAGTATTTTGAAGAAGACAAGCCATGTGACATAAGTGCTTTCGATGCTTGTGTTGCTGATGATAGTGATGTGGAAGTCCTACAAGATGAGTATTGGCCTCTCTTACACTATATCAGTGGTTATTGCTCGTATGGTTTTTAAAGCGATATGATTGCAATTATTGCAAAGTCTTTCTTTGAGATGAGGCAGGCCAGAGTGATCACGCCAGCCTAATAAATGCCAATAACCGAGGACTATGCTATCCCCATGCAGATGTAGGCCTAGTTAACTGTGCGCACATTGTTTAGTCGGTGGTTGGCGCACACTTGAACACTTTTACAGTGCTCATAGTCGATGCCGAAAATGTCCTCCCTCTCTTGTAACACACACCTGACATCTTCTGATGAGAGAATGGACAACAATCTCGTATAAAAAGATGGTATATTGGCTTTCACGGCCAGTGAATTAAAACTCAGCAATTCTTCTAGGTTTGTGCCGTATCTTGTGTGGTGTTACCAAGCGGGCTCTTGGTGTCCCCGTTCTGTAAGAACAGCGTTGTCTGTTAAAATGATTATTATTTACGGAGCCTGTTTTCTTGAATCGTTTAGCGAGCCTCCTAATTGTACTGGCATTAGGCACATGTCTTCCTGGAAACTTGATTCGAAACTTTCATCTTGTTTCAGAACAAGACTTTCTGCTTTTCATATACGAATTATGGATATACACACGTTCGTGCAATGTGAATTGGTGTCTAGGCATGACCAACAATCACAGTACAGGAATCACAATACTCGCTAAACGTGCAACACTAACGTCTAAGCTTTGCAGATACACATCCATATGAATGTCAAAACACATGTGAACTAACGATATGAGTCAGTGGAGCGGGGTATTGCGAGGTCCACTCGCTCTGCACCTAACCAGCCAAATGACGTCATAGTTTGTCGCGATTTTCGTGGCGCACCAGGATAATGACCTTGTAGTTCAATTAATATTGTGTTACTTGATCCCCTTCTGTACGTGGCTAATTACTAATCTGTAAGTATAGTAGTGGCGGCTGGCGGATAATTGTTATGGGTGTTGTCCTTTTTCATTAAGGAGGGGGAAAAGGGGGGGGGGTGTAAAAGACTGCCTGATATCATAGAAAACTGTATTCAATTGCGATATAAAACGGATGTACCTCATTCATCATGAATGCCGCAGTTCAGAGAACATCACATTGTCACTGGATTACCAGATTAAATAGGCTAGATGAAAACCTTCACAAGAACAAAACAACGTAAGTTATAATACGACGGCGAGAAAGAACCGTGAGTGTCACAAGTACGCGTAACGTTGCAAGACATGGTATCGGCAGTTGACGGAGTATCTCAGTTGTCTCCGTCCGTTCCTCGGCTCCTTTGTTGCAATCAGCGGACAACGACCAGCCGAGTTAACTGTTGGGTTAGGACCTACTCGGTCTAACATCTCTGCCATACCCTTCATGAGATCTGGTCGGTGCTCGGTCCTGGCTCCTAGCCGGTTGGCGCATTTTGCTTTCTCAGACAGTTCACAGCAACTTACTATAAGATTTCCTGAATTATTAAAGAACAGAATTATGAATTCCTATACATATAAAAGGAAAAATACAGCTTTTATTACTAAAAATATTATTACGGTATTGTTTTTCTTGAATTAATCTGGTCGTTGTGCAACACTGAAACCTTATTACCGGCCACCACTAAAGTATAGGATGAACAATGAATTGGCATGTACAATAGGTGACCACTTCTTGAAATTATTGAGGCATGTTGTGTTAGCATACCAAACGTTGAACTGATTGCAAGAAGTTGTCCTCTAAACTGGAGATGTCGTTTTAAAACTCAACTAATAACCTTTGTGTACAGTCACATTAAACGTCTACTTCAGGAAGTGGTAAATAGCTCTGCAACTAGCAGAGTGGTTTGGAGAAAGTTGGTTGTAAAGCAAAGGTTAGAATGGAGAGGGTAAGTGTACGCTTTAAATGGGATATTTCATGCAATTTTAACATACAATTTCAAACAGGGTTTCTGTTTCAATTTCACAGATAAAATGGGAACACAATCTGAAGAATGTTGCACTGGAACAAATTTTTATTTGTAGCCTACAGATTTTTAACAATGGACTGAATAAAGTTTTCTTTAAGAATTTTACATCTAGTTTCATTGGATGAACGTTAATGTAAGCCTATTTTAAAAGTTTTAATCTAATGTAGCATACGTGCTAGAGAGTATTTTTAGAAAGTGTTCGCCTAAGGACTGTTGAAGGTGCAAATGCCGAAAAATGTATCCACCCTGTAAATAATATAATGTCAATTCTAAATGAAAGTACAACGCGGCTTATACACTTGCATCAGCATTGGTCAATACTGCACCTCATATAAGTTATGTGCTAAAGTACATAAATATGTGGTTTTATTTATTACTCTTTTTATAAACGGTTGCTATGTTCTGACAGTGCTTGCATCTCGTCGAACTGTCAACAAGGCGTACTCTAGCTCACACACTGTTGATAAAAAAAACATTCATCGGGTCGTGTTATGCTGTAACCATTGACAAAAGCCATTGATCTGGATGCGTTAGGCTGTAACCATTGTCAAAAACCATTGGATTAGACAAAACGAAGGTTAGAATGGTCGGGTGCAGGTGCGGCATTGGCCGCGCGCAGGGCACGGTTGACACAAAACCATTTGACGATTGATTTGAACAATAGCGCTGACAGCTGTAATTTTCGCTATATAAGTCGTGATCCTATTTGGGATGGCTGGGTGGGTCACAGACAGCGGAGGAAGAAATATCTATTAAAACATCGCTTCCTGATTTATTTCGTATCGTTTCATAAGGTATTTTGGCTAATTCATGTATTGTAGAGAATTTTATTGCACGTTCTATCTTCATTCAGCGCTACTGTTGATTTCAATTTGAATTGTCACTACTGAACCTCATATATGTGGTCAAGTTGGTAAATATGTGTTTTTATTTATTGCTATTTTAAAAACGGCTGCCATGTTTCGATAGCGCTTGCATCTCGTTCAACTGTCATCATCAAGGCTCTTTCTAGCGGCACGCACCGGGGCGCACACATTGTTCCCAACATGTGAGATACAAAATCACTGTTGATAAAAAGAAGTAGGATACAAAATCTCTGTTGATCAAAAAAAAACATCGGGACGCGTTAGGCTGTAACCATTGTCAAATCTCATTGTTCTGGGCACGTTAGGCTGTAACCATTGTCAAAAACCATTGGATTGTACAAAACGAAGGTTAGGATGGTCGCGTGCAGATGAGACTTTGGCAGTGCGCAGCTAGCGGGGCACGGTTGACACAAAACCATTGGTCTGGGCACGTTAGGCTGTAACCATTGGATAGGACAAATCGAAGGTTAGAATGGTCGGGTGTAGGTGCGGCCTTGGCCGAGCGCAGCCAGCATGGCACGGTTGACACAAAACCTTAGATCTGGACGCATCAAAAAATATTGGATTGGACAAATCGAAGGGTGTTGGTGCGGCATAGTACCGTAAGGGTGAGGTTGGCAATACCGGTTTGATGATGATTGATGTGGACAATGGTGGCCACAGATGGAATGTTGCTTATATAGCCTAGGTCGTGATCCTATTTGGGATGGCTGGGTGGGTCACAGTCAGTGGAGGAGGAAACATCTATTAAAACATCATTCCCTTTTTTATTTCTCATCGTTTGATAAGGTATTTTGGCTAATTCATGTATTAACTTATAGGGAATGTTATCGCTCATTCTACTTTCATTCAGTGCTACCAATATAATAGGGAATACAACAATTTTGTATTGAAAAGTGGAAAGGATCTTTTGAAAAGGCTATATTTATTTAACTAGTGAAGGATAGATATGGTCATCCTTTATTATTATTTTTCTTCCGAATTTGGCCGCCCGTGGACCGCATGGAACCTAAGGCTTTCTGGTTAATCTCCACTTCTCTTCCCAAAACCTCTTCACTCGTTCACTTCTGATCTTTCGCTCCTCCTCGGATATTACCAGTTTGGCTCTAATTTTAGGTGTTTTCTCCTGGAACATCTTGATGTTGTCAATTCGGTTTCTAAACTCTTTTCTGTTGTGGATCACATCCACTGTGAGTCCACTTTCCTTGGCGTCTCTTTTAACCTCTTCTACCCACTTAGTTGTAGCCTTCAGCTCTGTAATATACTTGAATATCCTCTTAGTCAGTCGGTTCTCGTCCATTCTCACCAAATGTCCGTAGAATTTCAACCTTCGCTTCCGCATTGTGACAGTAATTTTTTCAGTGTGTTTATAGAGGACATCATTCTTTCTGTTCTTCCATGTCCCGTCAGCAGTTTTCTGTGGTCCTAAAATTTTCCGCAAAATGTTCCTCTCCTTTTTTTTTCCAGTTCCAGTTTTATTCAGTGTCAAGCACTCCGAGGCGTACAGATCCTCTGGCTTTACTACTGTGCTATAGTGTCTGAGTTTTGCCTTGTAGGATATTGCTCGTTTGTTGTATCTGTTCTGGGTTAACCTATAAGCCAAATCCAATTTTCTAGCTCTTGCTCTATTTGCTCCTTTATCCAGCCCATTGGGTTCTATCCATTCACCTAGATATTTAAACTTCTCAGTTCTTTTGACAGTCCCATGTTTCACTTTTATGTGTCTCTCTCTAAGGTGTCTGTATTCCATGTATTCTGTCTTTTCATAGGAGACGTTAAGACCCGTTTTCTCAGCGATTTCGTGCAGAGTATCTAGCATTTTTTTGGGCATCATCTCGGCTTTGGGCTAAGAGGGCAGGATCATCAGCAAAAGCCAAACATTTAATTTCCAGGTTCTGTCCTTTCCTTCCCAGATATATCCCCCTTACTCCTTTCATGTCCAAAGCTTCCTCCCAGGTTCTCATGATTTTCTCCAGACCAATGTTGAAGAGAATAGGTGATAAGCCATCTCCTTGTCTGACCCCTGTTTTTATTTCAAAAGGATCAGAGATTTCTCCGAAGAACCTCACTTTTGACATGGTATCCGTTAGAGTTTGTTTGATTATTTCTCTCGTCTTCCTGTCAATTCCGAACTCCTCTAGGGTGTTAAATGAAGTCTGCCTGTCAATTGAGCCGTACGCCTTCTTGAAGTCAACGAATATTACTACAGTGTTCTGGCTTCTCAAAGCTCTTGATCTGAGGATGCTCTTGAGGTTGAATATTTGTTCTGCGCACGATCTCCCCTTTCTAAAGCCAGCTTGGTATTCACCTATGAGGTAGTCTGCTTGTTTAGTTTTTTTTTTTTTACAAAACAGCATAGTTTGTGTAACATAGAAAATATGAGAACAACATGGTTTTGCAGATGACTCACTGGAAGATAACTGGGAATTAGCATTTTTTATGTATTGTTGGGTATGCCATGCCTGATATTGTAAATATTGCAATATGAAAACTACTGTAGGGTTACTCCATATCAAGTGTTTGTTTCTAAATTATTACCACATCATCATGCCCCTATATGAATCAACAACAAGTTTCCTCTTTGGTAAATGTTGTCATGTCTCATGACTGCTGCTCTGTTCCATTTCAGTAACCTTTTCTGTCATAGGCATGCCATTAATAGCCTGTTTCTTATCACGGATGAAAACTTTCTGTGGCTAGTTATTGTTGTTGTTTTTTGTGAGTGGGTTAGAACATCACTGTCATCAGCCATGTGTACTTGGATATGGGTAGAATTTGTATGTGTGTATTGTGATGCTAGAATTGGGAAGGAGGTTAGGTATTGTCGTTTTAATGGGAGGAACTACGAGGTCATCTGCCCTTGGGAAAGAGGTGACCATGGTCTTCTGTTAGGAACAATTACAGCATTTACCAGGAGCAGAAAGGAGAAATCGAACCCACTTCTTCTCAGTTGAGTTTTAACTTATGAGGCTGAGTGAATTTCGTTTCAAACTCAAATCAGAATTATATTTTTAGGGGCATATGACCTCGTAATTCCGCCCCTTAAAACAACAATAACTAACTAGAATTATATTTCTCGGCAGAGATGGGAATCAAACCTGGACCTTTGGACAGATATGATTGACTATACTGAAGATATTAATTTCTGTTTTAACTGTTACAGATTAATTGGTTATTTGTGTATATGTCTTTTCTTCTCGTTGTGTAGTCGACATTTCACGTTAAAATGGGGTGTTTTTTTTATAATTTTCAAGTTTTCTCTCGAATTCTTCTATATGTCGCATTTATTGAGACAACAGTGTTTTCGGTTAATTTCACACTCGCAAGATTCGAAATGCATACTTATCCATTATGATCGAAAACATCGATTTATTAGCCTAGTCTAACGTATCGATCGCATCAACTTCTGACCATATGTTTCATTTAAGGTTACGTTATTTATTTATTCGCGTCTGTATAACATAATTTGATACATAAACACTCAGTCTCGTTTCCTCACAGCTTGTTCATGGCAGCAGCGCTGGGTAGCGCGCTCGCTGACGGCCGGAAGGCTATGACGTCATAAATCGTATTGCAAGGCTTTCTCTCCAGGTGGTGTTGCCCCTTGTTTCAACTTTCATCCAAGCGACTCTGGTGTAATTGAAGGACAACGACCACAGCCTTGTGTACAGATTGAGCTTGACAATTTACTTGCCAATTTGTATATTGTTTATAAGCAAGCTGAATGTCATTACCTGGAGCATCGTACTGGAATATGGCGTGTTATAAAAAGTTTGTGACAACATCGTTAATATCTACGATTGACTCTCGCATAAAGGATGTTATAGGGAACCCAGCTCTGGTTACGTTATATACATTTAGTGTAGAAGCTGAAAAATGGGAGTTGGCGGATATTGAAGGTACATTGTTTGTATATAGTCGCTCATCTTATCCGTATTATTGTATCTTGGTTGCGAATCGACTTAATGAACACAATTTGATCGAACCTGTCGTTGCCACTCTTGAACTTCATGTGGAAGCACCGTATCTCCTGTATCGTAATCCTCTTGGTCGGATAATTGGCATTTGGTTTAGTGCTCAAGAGGAATGTCTTCGCGTCGCCGCAGTTCTCGAGCAGTTGATAAGGCAGAGTGCTGTTTCAGAACAAGACCAGCGATCAAATTTGTTTGACAAGAAAGATGAAGAAAGCAGACCTCAGTGATTAGCAAATTCCTCGAGTTATTTTGTCCCTGCTGTGAAATATTATATGTGAATACAGATAAAAGTTTGAACTAGTATCAACCTGCTCCTGTAATGCGATTGTAAGTGCTAAAGCAATCACAGTGCTGCGAATTGAGACTTTTTTTTAACAGTATTATAAAAGTAAAGTGAGAGTTGATCTTATATTGAAATTTTTATTATATAAGTTCTTGAATCTGTGTTGAGAATATTTTGGATATTTTGGATATTCGAATTACTGATTTATTTAATTTTATATTAAGTCACGGTTAGCCTTCTGTTTAACTGTGTTGCACGTTGTAGATAATTATATAACTTGTATTCCAAAGCTCATTTTTTGGATGCTAAAATTATAATTTGCATTTGCCCATTGCACAGTATACTCAGTAATATTTATTGCATCATTTATAGATGCTAGGGTCAATGTTGGGTGACAATACTGTACCAGTAAAAGAGTATACCTCCGGGGCAGCAACCAAGCACGTTACCCACTACACCACGAGGCGTGGCGTAAAATTAGGCTATTCCAGAGTTACCGGTCATTACCAAACTCTTTCGGCAATATTTGTGTCAACCTGATGTTGGTTCATTTAGATACTTGAACATCGTGATAATTAGCCTTGTGTAGCCTTGTGTTAGTGTGGTGTCTGCAGTAGAATGTATATCTTTTTAAATTTAGGCTAGGATTAGGAACGAAGTGGCCATGACCTTAAGTTTGGAAACATCCATCCTGACATTTGCCTTGAGTAAAAGTGAGAAATCACTTCTAGGATGGATGAGGTGGGTATCGAACCCACCCCTCTTATCATCTCATGAGTCAGAGTGTACTCCATTCAACCCTTAGGCTTAAGTTTAATTTCTTGTCAGAGCCGGAAATCTAACCCAGGATATTTGGTACCAGAGTCTCAATTCGTAGCCAGAGACCTCAGAAAGTAGGTGAAACCAGGTCACTTTCTAACGTAATTACGACATCGAGTTAAAATTATTGTTTCAAATTAGTGACTTGGCATCAGCCCCGTTTTATAAGTTAAGTTATAGTTCTTTTAAGGGACGGAACAGCGAGGTCATCTGCCCCCACAGCCCCGTTTATTTGTGTTAGGGATTTGCCAAATAATCTGTTATTGCAATGACAGTAGTAGTGTGTAGCATACAGTAATTATTAGGGAGATGGTTACTCAGAATGGTTTGAAACAAATGAACGACTGAATGAATGAGAAAAAACAAGGAATTTTACAATGGCAATGCCACTATTGCTATTTATCACTTTTATGGACGAAAGCTAGAAAGCCTCCGTGGCTTAGGCGGCAGCACGCCGGCCTCTCACCGCTGGGTCCGTGGTTCAAATCCCGGTCACTCCATGTGAGATCTGTGCTGGACAAAACGGAGGCAGACAGGTTTTTCTCCGGGTACTCCGGTTTTCCCTGTCATAATTTCATTCCAGCAACACTCTCCACTATCATTTCATTTCATCTGTCATTCATTTAATCATTGCCCCAGAGGAGTGCGTCAGGCCTCGGCAGCCGGCACAGTTCATATCCTCGCCGCTAGATGGGGGCTTCATTTATTCCATTCCTGACCCGGTCGGAGACTGGAAGCAGGCTGTGGATTTTCATTTTCATGGACGAAAGCTAGCAGAGATTTAATGAAAAGGATCCTAAAAATGTTGGCTTGACTGCTAAAAGAGGTAGATTGATTATTTTCGAGATTAGGCCTACATGCATCTGTCTTAGAAGCCCCATTTGTGCAAGCAATCCGCTCTTTTACATTAAATTACAGCACAATCTAATTTCAAAGTACGGTATACTTAAAATAAATAAATAAATAAATAAATATTTAATAAAGTATTAAATATTATTATGTGCTTGGAGAAGCCTCCGTGGCTTAGGCGGCAACACGCCAGCCTCTCACCGCTGGGTCCGTGGTTCAAATCCCGGTCACTCCATGTGAGATCTGTGCTGGACAGAACGGAGGCAGACAGGTTTTTCTCCGGGTACTCCGGTTTTCCCTGTCATAATTTCATTCCAGCAACACTCTCCACTATAATTTCATTTCATCTGTCATTCATTTAATCATTGCCCCGGAGGAGTGCGTCAGGCCTCGGCATCCGGCACAGTTCATATCCTCGCCGCTAGATGGGGGCTCCATTCATTCCATTCCTGACCCGGTCGGAGACTGGAAGCAGGCTGTGGATTTTCATTTCATGTGCTTGGAAAGTCCCTGTAACTTTTTCAAAAATTTGTAACTGACTACAGTATAGGCATATAGTAATATGTCGGTAAGGTATCTCCTGAAAAGGCTACTGAGTGATGTGAATTCTCATACGCATGCAGATTATACAAATTATAAATGCGTGATGCACCACAAATAAACGATTTGTGGTATTTAGAAGTACAATTGTGAAGTATCTGAGGGTGAATTTATTAAATATGTTGCTTCGTCCGTGAACTTTTTCCATTCGTCAAAACCTGACGAAAATATATGACTTCTATTTGAGAATGTTTACGTTGCCAGCAATCATCGTTCATTTAGAATTTAGATAAAAAGGGAAAAAAGCTTTTAGTTTTACGTGACCGTTAATCTCGCGATCATGAGTCATGGGACCTCCATTTGTAGGTGGAATCCGAACCACGCCACTTCGAAAATCTCACATGCATTGGCCGTGTATCGATCCCGCACCTTGGCGAAGCTTCAGTCCACTGTAGCTGAATGTAGAGTGATGTTATATGCTCCTATGAACGTCAAGACTTAATCTAACACACGCATTTTTGAGTACGTCGAATTTTGTAGCTTATTCAGCGTCTCTGAAAGATTGTTGTACAGCATACAGTACTTGTGGTTGCTTATAAAGTGTTGGTAATTCTGTCAGCCGTTAAGGACAAGAGAGTTATAAAAATGGAGACAATCTAAAATACACAGTACCATACTGTATGTGTTAAGTAGTCTTATTGAGTGTTTTCATTTGTACTCCCGGTCATATAGGAGAGTTGTCAGTTGTTACAAGGGTTATTTCCCTTTTTAACTGTAGAAGACCGATGGTGTCATTTGGTGCCCAGCGTTGTGGCATACTGTAATTTATTTACATTGATTGTGCTACTTCCAGTGGCGTGTAATCTTTTCTAGGGTAAGCTGTGAAGAAGACTGAAAGTACTGTATAGGCTTACACCATAAAGCAACTTCAGCACCCGGTTCTAGCGACGCCCTTGTCAATGTAGAGGTTGATGTCTGAAGTAGCAACAACACTCGACCATACACATATTGAGACCTTCACATTAAAAAAAAAGAATACATTGTAATACAGCACTGCTCATTATTCCCCTTTCAATTTCAGGCATGCCAATCCATGTAACTATATTAAGTGCGGAGTAAATTATTCAACAACAGGGTTGGCGAGCTTTTCTGATCGTGTGCTATTTGACGATTGAACGGTGTGGCAGTTTGTGTTTTGTTGTTCGCATTTCTTGGTCTAAGGAGCTAAACGTTCAGGTTATACCCGTAAATTTTCTATCATGACTGGCTGCGTGGCTCAGTGGTAACGTTCTCGCCTGTTGAGCTCAAGATAGCGGGATAGAATACCGGCGCAGTCGGTCGGCATTTGAAGGTGCGCAAATGCGAGTGAGCAGTGTAAGTAGATTTACTGGCACGTTAAAGATGCCCTTCGGGGCGAAATTCCGGCACCCCGGTGTCTCTAAAAGCCTCAGTAATTAACAGGGACGTAAAACCAAAAACATTATTATTATTTTCTACCATGAGACCTACAGTATGTGAACATTAAAATAATAAACATGCTACTAGTAATAGATAACCTTATGACATTGTATTGCATGTTCCGTTAATATTTATTTGCAAATATTACTCAAATTATACTGTAGGCTTTCGCGGCCGGCGTAGGAATCTCCAGAGTGGCCCAACAACCCGAAAAGCTGCTCTGAATATAATTCAAATTATATTCAAAGAGTAGGTGTAAAGGATAGATAATTTTAAATTTATGTACTGTGCCCATATTAAGGAAGTGCTCATAGCTCTGGATGAGACGAGTTGTTTTTCTAAGGCGGAGTTCGAATGTTTGAAGATAGCGCCTAACGAAGTTGGTAAAATCACCGTTGTGGATGACAGCGCAGTGAATGTCGTGTCGCATTGTGATCGATCGCCGAAGTGATTTTTATAACATGAAAACGAAGTGGTTGAATAATTAAGACATCGAAGGAATAAAGGAAGAATATTTCTATGATTTATGGAATTTATTTCATGTAAATCCAACAAGGAAATCCAGAGATATAGAAAGATGCGTGAGGAGCGATGCGCAGTGGTTGTGCCAGCACGTGGCAGTACGTGTCGGTTGAAGGCAGTTGACAGAAAGTCACTCAATTTCTTGCATCCGCGCGAGCATGAGATCTTTTCAATATTACGGGTACCAAACCAGCAGCTAAATACTAGCCAGCGAGGAGACACTGTTTTCAGTGTGCTCTATGATAGTTTTTCTAGGTGGGGCCAACTTTGTGTGTGTGCAGGGTTGTGTCGTATAGGCTAATATCCAAACCCACAGTACTGTATAGCTAGCCTTCGAAAACTGGGCAAACCTCTAACCCGGGTTTTGCAAGGAGCATATCCTTTAACCAGTGTAAAATTTAGACGGTGACTGGAGCGGACTATGACAAGCGTGTCCTGCAGAATAATATTATTTGTCCAGATAGGCATGAAGAGTTGTTTTCTAGATTAGTGAATAGCAGAATTAATTTTGAAAAGAGGCTGAACATGAAATTTAGAGTACTGCGCTAATACATGAAAGATCACAAGCAAGGAATCGTGAAAAAAATATACGGCCGAAAGATATTTTGGATCGACAAAAACACGGAGTGAATGGTATCGAAACACGGCAAGTGTCTAGTTGCGACTTTTTGCGATAGCACAAGCTAACTGGTGTTAAGGGGATTCGAACAGGACATCATGGTGTCGGACTGCCGGTATGAACATTTGCATTGAACCATGAATCGAATGACTATTATGGGGTGCTAAACTAAATTGGTGGTATGATGGAAGCTGACGTCTGGGAACTTGTGCTGTGAACGAGGTGAGAACGTGGATGCAGGGTATGCAATCTGCATATTATCATCGCGGACGGATTGAGCCATGCCTTGTTTGTTGGGCATTCTACACCAGCTGGAGCAACCTTTTGGAACACCTTCAATGACCAGTGAGCAGCATTCTATATTTTAGTACCGTAGCTAGTATGGTGAATTGCAGACCTTAGACTATTCCTTCAACCATATAGGAGTCATCGTTTTTGAGAATTTGGGTTTATTTCTGAATTAAGCTGACGCATAAAATCTCTAGAGCCTTCTGATGTGTTTCACACTTTGGGAGTCAGCATATCCACGATGAGGCAGATCGTCGGATGATATTAGTATTTGAGGCATTCTACTTTTCTTATTGCTAGGAGTTTTCCTATTTATTATTTGCACAGTTAAATGCATAGTTTGATGGATAGTTAGATGCAGATATTTCGTCTTTGGATATTTTATTTTGACGATAGTCGTGTTATTTAATTAATGTAGAATGGAATTTGTATCCATTGTAAATGAGATCTAATAATCAGTATTTTTCTGTGATAGAGGATATTTTCTTGATGAAAATTTATTACGGTCATGTATTTGAGATGATATAAATAACTGAAAAATAATGTTCACTAGAACTTAAGAAATCTTGTTGGAAATATTGGAATGGGGTTAAGAATAATAATAATTGATTATCAGTGGCAATTGTTTGTAATATTTACGAATAACAATAAGGAAAGAGACCAGTTGGAAGACCGAGAAGAAGGTGGTTGGACCAAATTTTGAAGGACATTAGAGAAGCTGGATTGGATGTGGTAGAAGTGATGGAACAGGAAAAATGGAAGGACATAAAGGAGTGGAGGAGGCTTGCAAACCACAGCCGGGTGACTGGAGCGTGACTTCGATGATGTAGATGATGATGATGATGATGATAATGATGATGATGATGATGATGATGATGATGAATAATGACTGGGTGATAGTTGAATGCAACATGTGATGTTTAGATAAATGGATATGGGTCATTAATATCGGAAAATTAAACGATATAAATCATGGAATAATGCACTAAGGAATAATGTAATGGAGTAAATATGTTTTATTTTATTTCGGAACGGAAGGTTTTTCTTAGAGCAGGGGGAGTTTTATGTTCTGGTGACATTTCAATGAGAAATGAATATTTGGGAAGATATTAAATTATAATAGCATATATGTGATGGAGCTGGCAGGTTAATGAGTTGAATGGGACTGCATGAGTGCAGCGGTATAGGTGAGTTGCACGAGTCGGGGGTGGGGCGGGCCGATGCGAGCATCATATATTGCCTCTCCCGAGAAACAAAGCGTCCGCCATATTGTTGTAAAAGCCGGAGTTAATACGTGAGGTGAGAAGCGTGGGAGCATCAACTTTTAGTGATAAAAATGCCTTTTGTGGAGAAGTATTTGTCAAACCTGACTCTACCCCTCAAACATCCGACCAAAAGGTTGGATTTTTGTTCTCTGCCTGAGATTATATATTGAGCTGACACTGTTCGAACTAGGTATGGTGGTCGGTGCCCGATGGATGTGAAGTGCGATTTCGGCAGTGGTGCGGGAATTCAGCTTCACACAGTCAACCATGTCCAGGGTGTATGGTGAATGGTTGAATGTGGGTGTCACTGGCCGTCCAGCTACCCTCGATGACCGTGACTGGCGACATCTGAGACGGATTGTCAATAGTGACAACAAATCATGGTTCAATTCAACACAGGCCTGCTAGACACGTCTCTCAGTGGACTATCCGTTGGAACATGGGTTCTATGAGGGGTATGGGAGCCAGCGCCGCACAAGGGTGCCACTGTTAACCCAAAGTCATCGACGCGCATTTGTCGCCAATCACCAGGGGTGGACATTGGAACAATGGCGTAACGTGATATGGTCGGACGAATCATGATTTAAATTGCAGCATGCCGATTGGAGGCACCGTGTGTGGCGCAGACCACATGAATCAATGGAGCCCGCTTGCCTCGAATGTGTGGTCCAGGGAAGTGGTGTCTCTGTTATGGTCTGGGTTGCATATTCCTGGTATAGAATGGGTGCCCTGGTTGTTCTGGAAGAAACTTTGATGTTCTGCGATAGGTTGAGCTGCCAGAGGCCTCACATGCTATTAGGTGACTATCCGATGACATTTTCTAAGTCAGTGTACTAGCTAACGCGGTAAAAATCATTGATACGGTAAAGATTATTGATGAGTAGTACCGAATGCGAGGGGTTGGCAATATTGTATTTGTCCCATAATTCACGTGTATTATGGCGGACACAACTGGAATTTTACTATATAAGTCGTGATCTAAAAAGGGGATGGTGGATGGGTTGTAGACAACGGAGGAGAAAACCACAGCATTTCTACAATATTACTATCCATTAAAAAAGGCATTTCGGCTAATTTAAGTAGTTTTGTAGAATGTTCACCACTTCTGAACAGTTACCAATTTTATTATGGCCCTCGTGCAGTCGATTAGTCATTAGGCCAGTTAACACGCACTATAGAATAATATTTTCACTCTAGGAATGACTTATAACACCTCCTCAGAATAACACTTTGCCGCGAATTCCTACAGCGTCCCGATAAGAAAGAGGAACTCGTGTTCCCGTCGACCGTCCTGCAATATTAAAACAGGTCACCTCACGTTCCGACCTACTACTGCCTCAAAAATACCACACGAGTCATACCTAGGCCAATATGTTTGACCTTGTGCTGGGTTGGTCAACATCCCTCGGAGGCAAGTTTAAAAGCTGGAGAGTAGCGCTATCTCGCTTCTTTGCTGTTGTAGTTGTTGCATAAGGGCTGTGACATCGTGGTCATTTGGGTGTGTGCGTGTGGAATTTGTGTGATAACCTGTGTTATTGTGATGGCGGTATTAATTTTGTCATATTATCATTAGATGGCACTCCTTGTTGGTAGTCAATCGTTTTCCATCCTGTAGATTTGTAAATTGGGAATAGGATCAGGAAGGAGGTGGGCTTGGCCTTAAGTTAGGAATCATCCCAGCATTTTCCTGGAGTATAAGTGGGAAACCACGGAAAATCACTTCCAGGAATGATGAGGAGGGAATCTAACTGCACATTACGGTACGATACTGCAGTTACCACAGTGACACATTTTATCAAATTCAACATACACCCAAATACATGGGGCTGATGACCACGATCTCTCAGGACTTACCGATTTGTGCGAGAAAGCCACAGTGCTCGGCGTCTCTCGATTCGTTTCATCGTGAGTTCGCATTGGTTCGTTATCACTGACGGTATGCTGAAGAAAAGTACACCCACCTTGTGATCAGCTCTATCCTTGTTGGTCCTCGTGTGACAAGCAACTATTGCACAGCATACCATCTCGAATTCAACGATTAATAGGGCTACTTGCTATGTTTTATACCCCAAAATGCAAGTACCTACCTATTGTTTACCAACTGGTCTTTACAACAAGATGGCGGACATGCTGTTTCTGAGTACGGAGCATAGATGGCGTTAGCTTCGCAGGAGTAAAAGTAGGCAACCCACACGGCTTGTGCAACCCACCGATCACACAAATGGATGTTATAATCCATAAAATACAGCAAATAAGGCTGAATGGAATTAAGGTGTATAAAAATAAGAGACATAAATATGATGGTGAAAATATGATAATTTTTAGGTGATTTTGAGGTTGATTATTGCCTCATACGCTCATTAAAGAAGGGTATATGCCGATGTAGCCGCCCCAAGCTTTGATCAGTTACCGTCATCAGTGGAATTACATATTTTATATTCTATTGCTCTGACATATTACTGGCATTAATTTTGAAAGATATGAATTTAAGTAGAATGGAGTAGATTTGTCGAAAACCTTTCCGTATCACAATAAAAATGTAATGTGGAGGAGATAGTGCAGTTCTTGGGGAAATTAGTGCGTTAATGGAACGTGGACATAGCATTCCGATAATTTGTGAAATAGTTTTGCTGATCCATGTTTATGTTAAAATCCATTTAATAATAATAATAGGATTTGTGGGTTGCACCCAGCTTTATAAATGTAAATGATCCCATAATAATTGTTAGTGAGATAATGATTTCGCTGTGGAAATAAAATTAAAATCAACGATATTATTAATATGTGTGGAGATAATTTGAATAATGTTGGAAATGTTTCATTCAAATTGAATGACTTGGAATACAATGAGGCTGAATAATATTGGTGGCATTAGTAAATTATATGGAGTAGTGGAATTCCTTCCCTCGACATCTAAAGATAGATTTTCTGATCTGGATCAATATTAATTTATTGAAATTTTGGAAATATAGTTCTGAATCGTGTTGTGGTGTGTGAACAAATTTTATTCAGGTGTCGGACTGAACTGATATTGTCTGAATACTCTGAAACGATGTATATAGTGCCCAGGATAGAAATGGATATCATGATGGACTATTAATTTCATGGATATCAATATTCGTAATTTTTTAAATTAATTGTTTAATTTTCTTTGAAAGTCAAATGGATAGATCGTTTTTGAGAACACATAAGTAGAGTAGGGTGCCAGGGGAGGATGTTTTTTTCTTTCAGGTGTGTGTTTAGCTTTCTCCCTGTGGAAAACTAATATATTATAGTTTAGGATGGTTGTTGGATAAATTAAAATGAGATATTTTATTTTAAAACTGATGTTATTCATGATTTTAAAATATTTCCTTTAACAGCCAAGCTTGTTTTTTTCTTCTTCAACTTTTGTTGTTGTGCCTAGATAGACCCCGAGACACTTCGAGTCTTGTGCTCCGCTGTGGTCAGGACTTGCAGTTGTGAGGACGTGAGACACCTGTCAAACGGTGGCAGTAGCCTACATCCGTATAATTTGAATAATATTTTAAAGACTGGTTGGTTCCTTAGTTTAGGGGCTGCGACCACG
The DNA here is from genome assembly GCA_946902985.2 of Meconema thalassinum. Lineage (NCBI taxonomy): Eukaryota > Metazoa > Arthropoda > Insecta > Orthoptera > Tettigoniidae > Meconema > Meconema thalassinum. The sequence goes on from OX336391.1 coordinate 241,570,289, forward strand.
CGGTCATGTAGCCCCGTCTACTTTGGGTGTGTGTAGAATCTGTCTGATAACCGGTGTTAATTGTGGTGACTGTATTAGTGTGTGTTTCTGTTTTCAATTCAAGTAAGGACTGCAGGCATTGAATTTTTTCAAGTAGTTCCTACTTTTGCCGCCAAACGCCACCGTCAACCACTACTAGTTCAGAACGTGGTTACCAGACGCCACCGCAGTCGGCTCCTGGCGACGAACGTAGGAACCTAAGAGCGTTTTTCAAATGTTTAACTATAATTTAGCTTCACACAGATGTAATTAGTTGAAGGTTCTTTAACATACCATAAATCTAAGACATGGGACCACCGGTTTTACTTGGTTATTGCTATATCAAATGCATTCTGTTACAAATGAGAAGTTGCCATTAAAGAAAAAACTACGTAATATAATAATTTGAAAAATATGCATTTCAAGGGGAAAATTCACTAAATTATAGAGATCATTTCTTAAAAGCAAGTGATTTCTCCGGTGTACTAGGCAAGATGAGGAGTGAGGTAGTTTGCCATTGCTTTACTCACTGAGTCAGTACAGCAGTACTAACCCTATGAATAGAACCTTTCACAGCATCCACAGGCACGGACTGTGCCCTGGATGTCATTACTAAGCACCACCCATACCTCAGTAGCTTCCATATAATCACAGCCATGAGCTAGACTGAGACCTCGGTGAAAAGCCACATTTAACTCTAGCTGTGCAAATGTACTGCATTCGTCAAGAGGTGGCAAACAGGCCACATCCATGCACCAAAGACTGCAAAATTAATTACTGTAATGTCACTATTTACATTGGTGGATCACTTGAAGCGAAGTTCAATTCTTCTCTCCCCCTTGCGAATTCATCAATTATACGGTCGTGAAAATCAGTGTTCCCCTGCAGGCTGCATGGATGCAGTCTCTTAAGAACACTATTTAAAGAAACATATATCCATGAAACGCCAAGGCAGCGCTATATTGTGTATCTACCCACATAACCTAATGACGGTACTTTTTGAGGATCCAACCAGTCTTTCTTGATGCATTGAGTTTCGGGTGAAAGTTTTTATACGTTTCATGGTAGAAAACGTTCTTTCTACTGATGCACTAGACACCGGAAATGTTAGTATTAGTTTGCATAGGTTAAAGACTTCCCCATACGCCCCAATTACGTCATTCAAACTACTGAATTTTGAAAGTTCTTGTGCACTTTTCCACTGAATTCGCTTGTTTGATATAGGCCTACGGCAATGAGTTGTGCTCTCAAAGCAACGAAGTCAAAAAAGTTAGCGTATAGGCCTATACTCCTAAGATATTGAAGCCCATATTCAGGAAATGTGTTCCGATCAGTTACAAAATTCTTAGGACTTAGTAGTTCCAAAAACGGCAGAGATTCTAAGCTTCTGAACCTATCACTTAATTCGTGCACTAACGTGTCTATGATATAAAACTAGATAGTCTTCGATAAGATGTTTCGGCGTCCACGTTGTTCCTCAGGCGTTTCTTGCTCGGTTTCTGCACTTCGATATCGTTATTTGTCAAGTCCCACAATTTGCAGAAATCTTCCCGTTTAGTTTGCAGTAGGGTAGTGAACTTTATCTTTACAGTATCCAACGTCGTGAGCTTTCGTTTGAATTCTCCCAAATAAAACCTCACTATGCGGGAAAATGTATGCGAGTACATTCAAAAGAAAATTGAACTCAAAGCTCTTCAACAATACCGCACCTGAAAACCATTGGCAGTTGTTATCGAATCCCGGTCCCATTTTTCATCAGGGTCAGTTATTTTATCAACCAAGGCAATCAAATCGATTCGATGGTCATGTACAGTCCTTACTAATCGGGAATGAAAACTCCATCGAATTGAAGATCGAGGCAACCTTCTGCTTACCCCTTCATCGAGTTCGTTCGTTCGTTTTGATGACTTAGAAATGAAAGTTGCTAGACTATTTAATATGCTGAAAAATAGTCTGCAGTTTTTAATTGCACACGATGACTGGAACAACACAAAATGTGCCATGCAGTGAACAAAAATAGCATGTGGATAAGTGTCTCAAACTTGACTCTGTAGACAATTTAAGTGACCTGCCATAACTGCAGCACCGTCGTAACTTTGCACTATCAATTTACTTTTACAGCCATACTCCTCAATGAAATTCTGCACAATATTGTACAAAGCAGCTGCAGTGCGATTTTCGGTAACGTCTATGAAACCCATGAATCTTTCTTCAACTTTACAATCTGTTGGTATATTAACGTTCACGGCCAGTGAGTTAAAACTCAGTAATTTTTCTAGGTTTATGTCATGTCTTGTGTGGGATTTCACCTAGGACACCATGTATTGTAGAGAATTTTATCGAGCGTTCTACCTTCATTCACTGCTACCCAGTAATTCAGTGGTGCAGTAACTTATTGATACCGTATTAATATAGCGCAGATGGCGTAGCTTAAATATGAATAAACTTAATGACACAAATTTTACTTGCAACATGGTGTAAATCGATACAAAACACATACAGTAAATACAAAAAGAGAACATATGACCAACCTAATAAAGATAAATATCTTTAAATTATAGAAATTGTCATATTCTAACACACTCACCTAATTTAAACACATGTCACACACAAATCAGTCACAAATTTCTTGTGCTTAACGATGGGTGAGGCTTTCGTCATAATATCAGCCACTAATTCATTAGTGCCAACATGATCAAATTCTACAAATCCTTCTCTGATCTTTTCCTTAATGTACAATCTTCTTGTATTAATGTGCTTTGTACGCTTATGAGATTGTTCATCTTTAGCAATACACAAAGCACACTTATTGTCATTGGAAATCTTCACACTAATCTTTCTAAACCTAGAATCTCGAAAACATTTCTGATGTACAAAGACTCTTTGCTTCCTTCAGTAAGTCCTAGGTATTCTGACTCAGTACTTGACAGTGTCACAGTTTTTAATTGCTTAGACTACCATGCAAACACAGAACCTCCCAACTTCATTACATATCCAGTGTGAGAGTAACCTTTTTCAATATCACAAGCATAGGAAGCATCAACAAAACATTCAACACTCAAGTTTCCACTTCGAGTAAACACAAGACCACAATTCTTAGTACCACTAATGTATCTCAGCACTCTTTTACAAGCTGACCAGTGTTCATCACTATAACATTTGTTGGATTGACTTAATTTACAAACGGAGTACATCAAGTCAGGTCTAGTAGAAATAGCTAAAACTTCTAGGAACCTATCAATTCCTGATAAGGAATCCCTTCAGTTTTTGTTTTCAACTTTGGTAATTCACGACCTGCAGACATGGGTGTACTCTTTGGCAGACTATTAACCATATTGAATTTCCTCAACAAATCTGACATGTACTCACTTTGGTCTAGTTTCAAAATACCACTCTCCTTGTTGTAGTTAACTCTCATTCCTAGACAATTTTTCAACTGACCTAAGAATTTCACTTCATATTTCCTTGCCAATAAACTATACAGGTTGTTTTTTTCAACAAGCCAGTTAGTAAAAACAAATATATCATCAACATACAAACAGATATAAATGGCAAAAGAACCTTCCTTTTTTTTTACAAAAACACAAGGATCACAAAAAGATTGAGTATATCCTAACTCCTTAAAGAAATCTTTCATATTTTCATTCCATGCACGACTTGCCTGTTTCAAACCATAACTACTTTTCTTTAAGGCACATACTTGACCATCTACAGAAAATCCTCTTGGTTGTTCCATATAAATGGTTTCACTCAGATCACCATTGAGAAACGCGGTAGGAACGTCTACATGTTCCATATCAAAGCTCAATCTTAAAGTCTCTGGACGGACAACTGGAGAGTAAGTCTCCTGGTAATCAATACCCTTTTGCTGAGAAAAACCTTGAGCTACCAGTCTGGCACTATGGCACTCGTAATTACCTGCAGCATCCTTTTTAATTTTAAAAACCCATTTGCTTTTAACAATATTCTGTCCCTCAGGCTTATCCACTAATTCCCATACATGATTTTTCATTAGTGCATTGTACTCCTTATCCATGGCTTGTTTCCAATCAGGATCCTTAATTGCCTCTACAGCAGAACTGGGAACAGTGTCAACTGAACTTAAGGCTGCTCAAAAATCCATTTCATAATCTTTATGCCAAAAAGGGGGCTGATTTTTTCTCTGAGGTCTGCCTGGCATCTCCACTTCCTCATCATTATTGTCATTGTGCTCTACATTGACATTCTCTACAGGAATTTCCCACAATGGGGTTAGTTCATTAAATTCAGGATCACAATCCGTACCATCCAGAACACATCCTAACTATTTCTCATAAAAAGTTACATTTCTAGATACAATCACATGACCTGGTCGGTTTGGATCAGCTAGCCTATACCCATTCGAACCCTCACAATATCCTACCATCATTTTTCTGCAGATTTAGGACCAAATTTCTTGCGTTTTACATTGGGTATCATAGACATAGTTTTACATCAAAACACAAGAATGTTAGAGAGATCTACCTTCTTACCAGTTCATACCTCTAGTGGTAACTTATCATTAAGGGCTACAGTGGGAGTCCTATTTTTGAGATAAATGGCAGTATTGACAGCTTCAGCCCAATATCTCTTGTCCAGCTTTGCCTGATAAAGCATAGCTCTGACGCATTCAACACAAGTCCTATTGAGCCTTTCTGCGACTCCACATTGCTCTGGTGTATAGGGGACAGAGAATTCTAGAACAATACCATTATTAGCACAAAATTGTTTCATTTCATCATTGTCATATTCTCCTCCATTGTCACATCTAAATCTTTTGATTTTACCATCCATTTGATTTTCCACCATACACTTGAATTCCTTGAATTTGGATACACATTCACTTTTCCTTTTTAAGAAATAAACAAATAAACAAAGCTCATTCTACAACAATAATCTGTGAATGTAACAAAACATGTGGCCCCACCATAAGATTCATTATCTCTTTCAGGAACACAAATGTCACTGTGAATTGACTCAAGCACCTTTTTTGGCTGCTTTAGGAAATGGCAGTTTACTATGCTTCCCTTTCACACAGGGGATGCAAACTTCAGTTTCAGATTGAGTGAAAGATATTCCATCTGCTAATTTTTCTAACTTTGATTATCCCTGATAATTCAAATGCCCCATGCTCTGATGCCAGAGTTCTTGAGAACAATTAGAAGATTAGAAGATAGCAATGCAGTGTTTTCTCTTACCTTAGAAGCCTCTTCATTTTTTTTTTCATACAAGTAGCAGAAGACATACCATCACGATCTAGCCTATAAATTCCATTCACAGCACTCCCTGTCAACACCCTCTCACCTTGGATTTTTACATTATCCACAGTAAACACATTAACACAATTTTTATCAAACACAAGTATATTACCTTTACTAGCTATTTGATGTACTGACATCAAGCTGGCTGCACTATCTGGACAAAACATTACATTTGAAATGGTTGCTTTGGTTTCAGCTTTATTATTGATGTTTAACCCTTTGGCTTTCAAGGTAACGATCTATCGGTACCCACGGGTCCTGCTAAAACTGACACGGTAACGATCTATCGTTACCCGTCTTTTTATTATTAGTTCATTATTTACGCGCCAGATAGCAGCATTTTTGCACGTAATAAGAAGAGTATAGTTGTATCTCACGTTATACTCTGCGGGAACTTTCGGCTATCCGTATTTATCGATAATCTTAGAGTCTGAAACATGTGCTCACTGGAGTTCCGAATCTTGTTTACATCGTGGTCGCCGGCAAACTTCCGTTCATTTCTCTTGTGTTTTCGTACGTGATTATATAATAAAATTAAGTTATATCGTAGGCAATATATTTATTTAACGTGTTAGTACATTATTTAAATAGTTTTCTTAGGTAATTTGGCGCATAGTGATAGTGAAGTGTTAGATATAGTTCAGTTAGATTAGGCCTAGTTATTTGCCGTCTGTGACATGGCGGAACGACTTCATTTAGCTGAAGATGATATCACTGAATATCTTGATATTATTCAAGTGATGATGATGTTACTCAGTCCGAATCGGAAAGTGTAGAGGATAATGATAATCCAGTAATATCTTCATAAGTGAGTGCTACATATTCTTTATAAGAAATCTGTGTATCATTCAAAAATGGCTGACATTTTTCAGTGTTACATCATTTTAAAGATTTTAATTTATCCTTGGATCTAATGCACATAGAATCTTGATATTTACTATGCTAGTAAACAATATTATAGCCTTCCTACTGACACTAATAACAAACTTGAGCTGTAAATACCATTTTCTGGAATTACTTGCAAACTTTCAAAATATGAAAATTGTAATTTTGATTTCACATTTCTTATTTTTTTAACATTAAACCCTTTTGGTTTAGAGACATGATTTACTTACAATAATAATAAGTGATATATATTCTATAAGTTTACCAACTTTCATGTTGATGTCTTCATTGGTGTGCCTTCCATGTAATTTTTAAACAAGTGTGTGCATAGTGTGGTAAATATGGCTGTCAGTTTTGACACATCCATCAGCTGAGAGCTTGAAAGCAAAAGGGTTAAAGTAACACTTCCAACACCTTTACTTTTCATCACTGAGTTGTCAGCTACTAAGATTTCCTGAGAAAGACTATGAGTAGGGGGGTGGTGATGGTTTAAACCCACAGCCTACTTTCCTGTCGATATCTCTCGAACGCCTGGTGAGTATTTTGCAAATGAGGTGTCGTTGGACTCGAGCTGACACCCCCTTTTCTATGGACGACTTGTTATATCTTTCAAAAAAAAATTGAAAATTTTTGTTATTGAAAGTAGGCGATAGTTTAAAAACCAAACATGATAGAACGTTGTGCCATGGTTCAAACGAATAGTATTTATGTCATTTATATTTTATATTAAAACATTTTTATTTTTTATGTTCTTTTGAAAATAGTCCAATTTTGAAATTCCTATATTTTGGAAACTAGGAATTCTACAAATAAGTTTGTTTGACATAAATGAAAGGACCCTACCTCCCCTACCCCCAAAATAAATTTGAAGTCTCTAGAATAAAAACTTGGGAGGTGTAGTAGTGTTCGTTCTGCTTATCCCCCTACTTTCATATAAACTTTGCCGATATCTCCCGAACACATGGTCGGATTCTAACGAACGAGGTGTTGTTGGAGTTGGGGCGACGTCCTCTTTGCTATGAATGTGTGTTGGTATTTAAAAAAAATGATTTTTTTTGTTTTTTGGATTGGCGCTATTTTGGAAACGGTGAATTTGGGAAAAAAAGTTTGTTTGACGTTAATGTAAGGTGGCTAAGCCCTCTAGGCGGACAGCAAGTTTCAAGTGTGTAGGAGGAAAAAAATGATAGCCTACTTTCTCGCAAACATTGGCGATAATTGGTGAACGCATGGTCGGATTTTAACAAATGAGATGTCGTTGAACTCGGGCTGACGTCCTCTTTCCTATGGACGACTCGTTATATTTTTCAAAAAATTTTGATTTTTTTTTTGAAAGTAGGCGATAGTTTGAAAACCAAACATGATAGAACGTTGTGCCATAGTTGAAACGAATGGTCTCTATGACCTTTATTTTTTATAATAAAACTTTTTTATTTTTTGAAATTTTTTGAAAACACTTAAATTTTGAATTTTTTACTATTTTGGAAAATAACAAGTTTACAATTAAGTTTATTTGACATAAATGAAAGGTCTCTACCCCCTCTACCATGAAAAAAAAATTCAAGTCTCTAGGATAAGAACTATGCATTTAAAAATATATATATATTTTAATAAAAGAGTGTTTGTAGACAGAGAGCCGGTAGCGCTTGACGTATGTTACAACGAGGCTATGAGTGGCCATGGTGAATACAGGAAATGGCTATTTCGACGGGGAAGCAGGGAGAGGGAGCGCTTTTTGATATTTTCCTATATGACGAACGAATGAAGGTGAATATTTTGAAAAAAATCCCTCATCGTGATCTTTAAAACATGTTAGTAAACACTGACCAGTAACCTGACAAATTCACAATGGTATTAGACGAATAAAAGCAAGGCTTTTATAGTCGACAACAACGACAGAACTTGCTTTGTTTGTTTGTATGTCTGACTGGCGGCCAGAACAGAAAGAATATCTTCTTTCCGCATGGCTAGCCGGCTAACAGAATGGAATGTCAGTCAAGCTGACAACACTGCTGTCATATGATAACATGTTGGAACAATGTGGCAACTCTGTAAAAAGGTGATAACGGCTAGCCAGGAGAGCCGAGCAGCAGCAGCAGGCAGGGCCCCGCAGAGATGAAAGGGGGAGAGAGGGGAAAGGGTGAACACAAAGAGAGAACTGGAAATCGCGTGACCACTGCAGAGCCTGCCGAGAGCGGTGAGGGACGAGGCCAGAGGACTGCGGGGAGGTGAGGGGTCGGGTAAGAGAGTATTGAGCATGTCACTGCACATTGCGTGTCATTCCAATGGTAAACATTACTGTGTTAACATAGGCTGTGTCTTATCTGTATAAAATAATTGCGTTCGTGTGCTTAACCCCAGTTGGTTACTATATTGGATACATTATATATTTACAGGTAAGTGTGGAATTAACACGGTTTAGTTTCTTTTTATGCTAATGAATGTTTAAATTATTATTGGTTTACCATTTGATTGATGAATTGTTTTTTTTTATTTTGTTTGTTTTAGATAATCTGCATACCTGTTGTGGGAGACAGAAACCTGATTCCACTGAAGCCTAAGAGAAGGGAAAAGCTGGGCTTTTTATAAAGCAAGGTAAGATTTTTGAAAATGATATATATATATATATATATATATATATATATATATATATATAACCTGTTTTTTTAATATTTTATTTTATTTATTTTTGTTTATGATGCTATTTGGAATGGATATCTCATGGTGGTTTATTTTATTTCTTTTTTAGAGTGTGAGCCTGACAACTGCTGTTGAGAACGTGTGTGTTTGGGACCATTGTTTACCAGACAGTCTACGGCTGAAAACTTGGGTGAGACTTTTTTATATAAAAATCATGTCTTTTGCCACTGCTAGCGATAGCAGTGGGGAATTCTGAAGGAGGGAATACTAGGAACTGCAGAGGAACTGCTAAAAAATAAAAATAAAAACAGCAGGAAAGCATGGATAAGTGAGGAAGTTGTAGAAATAATAACTGAAAGAAGAAGGTTCAAAAACGCCACAAGTGACGAAGGAAAACAACAATATAGAAGACTGAGAAATGAAATCGTTAGGAAAAGCAAGCGAGACAAAGAAAAATACTTATGTGATATATGTGATGAAATAGACACCGATTTTAAAGCAAATAACTTAGAAAAAGCATATGGCAATGTGAAGCAATTTTTGGTGAGAAGAAACAGAAGACATGTGGTGTTAAAGATGAGAATGGACAATACCTGTATGAAGAGGGAAAGGTTGGGAAGAGATGGAAAGAATATCTAGAGAATCCCTATGGAGATGAAGTTATGAATAAGGAAGTAATAGAGGAAGAAGACCAGACAGATGCAGAGAATAGAGGTGACCAAATACTAAAATCGGAATTTAAAAGAGCACTGAAAGATTTAAAAGACAAAAAAGCACCAGGTGTAGATAAAATCCCTGCAGAAGTATTAAATAACTGCGGAGAGAAAGCTGAAGATGCAATGTATGGATTGATATGCAAAATGTATGAAACTGGAATAGTACCAACTGACTTTACTAAGTGCATAATAATTCCAATTCCAAAGAAGGCCAGAGCACAAAATTGCGATCAATTTAGGACATTAAGCCTGACAACACCTGCATCTAAAATTATTACACGTATTATACTTAGGAGAATAGAGAACAACCTTGATAACTACATTACAGACGACCAATTTGGATTCAGAAGGGGCATTGGAACAAGAGAAGCAATATTAACTCTAAGACAAATAATTGAAAAGAGAAATAGAAAAGGAATACCAACATATCTAGCATTCGTGGATCTGGAGAGAGCTTTTGACAACGTGAATTGGAATATACTATTCAAGTTACTAAAAAAAAGTGGGAATCTCTTATAGAGATAGAAGAATAATACATAGTTTATATAACAATGAAAGGGGAATAATAAGATCTGGCAATAACCAGGAAGAGGTTGAAATAAGAAAAGGAGTACGACAAGGATGCTCGCTATCTCCTTACTTATTTAATTTGTATGTCCAAGATGCCATAAATAGGATAAGAGAAGAGATTCAAGTTGGAGTAAATATACATGGGGAGAAGATTGACATGCTCCGATTCGCAGATGACATTGCTTTAACAACAGATAATGAAGATGATCTTCAACAGATACTTCATGTAATGAATAACATCCTTAAAAACGAATTTAACGTTAAGATGAATAAAAATAAAACAAAAATACTCGTATGCAGTCGGAACCAGGAAGATCATAGAAGAGCACCAGCAATTTATATCGAGAATGATAGAATACAACATGTGAAGGAATATAAGTATCTGGGAAGCTTGATAACGTATGATGGAACCAGCAAACGAGAAATTTGGAGTAGAATTATTCAGGCAAAGAACGCATTTTATAGAAAGAAGAATCTCCCTACATCCAGAAGTATAGACCTAAAAATAAGAAAATGACTGTTGAAGACATACGTGTGGAGTGTGGCTTTGTATGGTAGTGAGACCTGGACAATAGGGAAGTCGGAAGAGAGGAAGTTGATGGCTTTTGAGGCTTGGTGCTGGAGAAGAATGCTTAAGATCAGTTGGATACAACATATGACAAATGAAGAGGTTTTCAGAAGAGCAGGAGAAAGTAGAAGCTTTATGAAGACCCTGAAAACAAGAAGAGCAAATATGTTGGGCCATATTCTCAGACATAATAGCCTGCTAGCAAGAGTCATCGAAGGGATGTTAGAAGGGAAAAACACTAGAGGAAGACCACCACTTGCATACATCACACAGTTAATGACAGACACGAACACAAAATCATATCGTGAATTGAAGAGGATGGCGGAGAATAGAGAAGATTGGCGAGTTGCTGCAAACCAGCCCCAGGGCTGTTAACTTAAGAGAGAGCGATAGCTTAACTTGGGAGCCCCTCGAGTCCTGTTTCAAGTCACGTGTCTGCTCTGGCCGCGTGGTTAATGTTAGGGAGAGTTTAATCCCAAAAGACTTTATTGAATTATGTTTTGAAATGTTGAGAGAACAAATTTGTACAGTGCAAAGGTTGCATACGGCTTTAAAAGGTCAATTCACAACTCGTGTACGATTTCATATATAAAAACACGGACAGTGAGCATAAAAATACATTTTATATTGGCAGTAAAATGCAAGAGCTGTTGATAGCCAATAATCTGAACGAGTGGTATCAAATCCATGTGGTGAATGCCTTGCTATCAAAATTTGATAAACTGCAACAAGGACCCAGTGATTTAGCGTTAGACAAAATCCATTACCTACAAATCAACATGAGTCATTTCAACCCGTTGAATGCTGGGTCTAGACACATTTCTTTACCATCAGCGATTGCCTGTCGGAGAGCGGTGGTAAATATTGAAAATAAAGATGATAAATGTTTCCTCTGGTGTGTGGCCGCGTATTTGCAGCCAGCACAACGTCACTGTGAGAGACCAGCAAAGTACAAGGCCAAGTTTGATGAATTGAAACAAACTTTAAATTTAACTCGAGTGTCGTTTCCTATGGACTTAACGGAAATCCATAGGTTTGAACAAGACAACCAGGACTTTTCGTTCATGGTGTATGGCCTTGATGGTAATGAGATTGTGGGTCCTCTTTATGCCACAAAAGAACCGAAACGACACCACATTCATCTTTTATGTCTGTCTTACGGAGAAGTGAATCACTATTGCCTAATTAAAAGCCTGAGTAGATTGCTAAGCAGTCAAATGTCCAAACATGTGCGTGCAATATTTTGCAACCCCTTCACTTTTGGAACGTCATAGGGTAGATTGTGTTTCTCACGAAGCGGTGAGATTGATATTGCCACAAGGGGACAAAGCTATGTTAAAGTTTAAGGACATTCATAAGTGTGACACTGTTACCTATGTGGTGTATGCAGATTTCGAAGTACGCACTACACCCATGACGGGATGTAAACCAGATCCCACCACTAGCTCAACCACACCCATTCAAAAATATGAACCCTTTGCCATAGGATTTAATGTGGTGTGTGCCTATGACCCCATACAATCCGTTTACAAATCCCGTGAGGGGCCAAATTGTGCCAGATGGTTTTTGGATGAACTTGTAAAGTTGGCCGACCATGCACAGGGATTACTGGACCACCCAGTACCCATGAACCTATCTCCAGAACAGCAGTGGCAGTATGAGCATGCCACGACATGTCATATTTGCGAAAAGCCACTGATCAGTGCTGAAGACACCGTTCGTGATCACTCGCACTTTACGGGAGAGTTTCGTGGAGCTGCGCATAGTAAATGCAATTTGAACTTTTCAGCTCCTCGTTTCATCAGTGTCTTTTTCGACAATCTGGCAAATTATGACATTCAGTTTTTGATTCGTGAATTGGGTCATGTCAACAAGGGCTCGTTTACCATTATCACCCAAAACCATGAGCGTTTTACAGCCCTGAGAAGGCGGTTGAGCAACGTTAGCATTCGATTTTTGGATTCCTTTAAGTTTATGGCATCCTCGCTAGACAGTCTTGTGAATGGCTTGGATGAAGAGGAATTAAAAATTACCAGAATGCATTTTAATGATCCTAAGCAATTTCATTTGTGCATTCGGAAAGGTATATTCCCGTATGATTTCTGCAACAACTGGGACGTGTTAAAGCAAAGAAAACTCCCACCACAAGACAAATGTTACTCGAAACTAACACGCAGTACCGTTACCGATGAAGACTATGCACATGCATGTAAAGTTTGGCGAGTGTTTGATACCAATACGCTAGGTGAATATGCTATGCATTACCTAAAACTGGATGTATTGCTGCTCACTGATGTGTTTGAAAAATTTCGTGAGTTGTGTCGGCACATTTATGGTCTTGACCCGGCTCACTATTATACGAGTCCTGGGCTCTCGTTCGAGGCCACTTTAAAATGCACTCAAGTGGAATTGATTTACTCACTGATGTAGACATGGTTCTATTCTTTGAAAAGGGCATTCGCGGTGGCTTTGTGTCGCTTAACCAGCGCCATGCCGAAGCGAACAATGTCTACATGCCTAATTATTCACCAGACAAACCAGAATCGTACTTAATGTACTATGACGTGAATAATTTGTACGGCTACGCCATGAGTCAGCCTTTGCCCTATGGGAAGTTTGCTTGGCTGACAGAGAAACAAGTGTCAGAATTTGATGTGAACATGGCTAGCAAAGAAACAGGTCGTGGATATGTGCTAGAAGTGGATATTGAATATCCCTCATCCTTGTATTATCAACATGCCGATTTCCCATTCTGCCTTGAGCAAATGGTTCCCCCCGACAGTAAAGTGAAAACTGAAAAACTCATGGGCACACTTTACAACAAAAATCGGTATGTGCTACATATCCAAATGTTGGTGCAATGTCTAGCCCAAGGCTTGGTGTTAAAGAAAATCAATAGAGGTATTTCCTTTGCCCAAAAACCATGACTCAAGCCATACATGCAACTCAACACAGAGCACCGGCAAATGGCAACACAGCAGTTTGAAATTATTTTTTTTAAATTAATGAACAACTGCATCTACTGTATGGCAAGTCTATGGAGAATGTCCGCACATACCGTGACATTAAATTGGTGAATGTATGGGAGGGACAGTGGGGTGCCCGGCGGTACATTGCCAAGCCAAATTTCAAATCGATCAACATTATCGATGAGGATTTGGCCACCATTGAATTGAGTAGGACTTTTCTAAATCGGCCATGTATCGATTCCACTATGAGTTTGCCAAACGCCATTTTGAGGACGTCTCTCTTTTGTATATGGATACGGACTCATTTATTTACCACATTCGCCACTGCAACCCCTATGACGTCATGAGGTAGTATAGTGACTGGTTCGACACATCTTCGTATAGCGCTGTCAACGTGTTACAGCTGCCGTTAAAAAAGAAGGAAATGGGCGTTTTAAAAGATGAATGCGGTGATTCCATTATGACGGAATTCGTAGGTTTGGCCTCGAAAATGTATGCTTATCGCACACTAGACTGTAAGGAAGCCAAAAGAGCAAAAGGTGTAGGTAGGGCAGTGGTAAAATCGCTACGTGTAGACGATTACTTACCGGTTTTACTCACTGGCAAAGCTATGTCCCATACACAGTACAGGATACAATCCAGCAACCATCATTTGTATCTTGCAGAACAGAGAAAACGCACCCTCGCCTCCAAGGATAACAAACGTGTGTGGGCTCATGACTTGGTCACCAGCCTGCCCCGGGGTTATGACCGCAAGGAAGAGGAGGTGTGATTTTTCTGTTTGTTCGTTTAGGGACATGGCTTTTTGTAACTCGTTGATTTAGTATTTTGTATTATGTAAATATTGGTCTTTGTCATTGTAAATAGTAGATTTTGTAAATAGTGGCAACCCACTTGGACCTTTTGCTCTTTATAAAAAAAGTTGTATGCAACCTTATTTTTATTTTTATTTTAAATTTAACAGAGTTGAGCATTGGAAAATGGTTTGATTTTTAAGCTGTACAAAAGTGTTATTTTTATGTAAATATCAAATGAGTAATAGTATTTTTAGTAACTTTTTTTGTAATGAAAATCGTAAGTCGTAAACTAAAAAAGTTATTTTGGGGTAAGTGTGCATGTCGAGAATGTTCTTTTGGGAATAAATAAAGTGGTTGTGTTTGTTCCCAAAGACAGGTGTGAATGTATGAGTAGCGTGAAAGCTGATGTGTATGTATGACCAGATCAAACACGGTGAGGTAGTGTGGTGGATGGGGAGGGGGAAATTGTCACTTACATAGTCATTTTGTTTTGTCAATAGTTTTGTTTTCTTTGAAATGTAGCGGTGAATAGACATTATTTTTGTAAAAACAGTCTTACCTGCAGTAGTCGTAGACCTCGACGTTTCTCCAAACACCCATAAACACATTGCAGCATTATCATGGTCAAGCACTTGCATCAACATCATTGACAAATCTCAACTTTCAACATACGCCAAATGGAAAAATGTCAAAACAACAAAATGGAAAATCCATGCTTCGATATCACCAAATACGTAAAACTTAAATCGCACATTTTTTAAAACTGGAAATGGCTATGTGTAAAATATGAAAATAGGGATGTATAGAACTAGCACCGATAGAGCGCACTGCTGTTGTACTGGGTAAGCGCAAGGCGCTCTTCATTTGTCTCCTGTGTTCTCATGCCGCTAATATCCACGAATTTAAGTTGTTTAAATTACTATTTTCGTGACTATGCCGAGCTATTGCAGTGTTCCTCTTTGCAAAAATCAGGGAAATCCGATTTCGTGTCACCAATTTTCACAAAATAAAGAAATGAGGAAGAAATGGTTACATGCTATTAGAAGGAAACATTTCGGTGAAGAAAATCTGACCGAAAATATTAAAGTGTGTTCCCATCGTTTTCAACTCGATGACTTCACGAAAACTGTGTTGGGCAAGTGTGATTTACAAAGGGAAATAATTCATACCTATAAACTGAATAGACATATCGATAACAACCACTGAATTTATGCGTTTGTATTTGAAGATGAGAGAGCAAGATTAAAACCGGGCACTGTTCCATCGCTTTTTCCGTGGACCACGAACACAACAAAAATAAGGAAGAGGCCATACACAAGAAAATTGCCAGTTTACCACGATAAGCCTACAATATCGGAATCTGCATAAATTATCTCCATTGAAGTACGGTACGGGAAGAAATCGTCAATATACAGGAAGAAGTGAATGTAACATTTGTGACTCCCATTTTCAAAGGCATCAATACTCGGACAAATACTTCAAGAATAAATGTCACAACATTAACAGTCAAAACCGTATTATGGTTGGTTTCTTGAAATCAGAATTAATCGTCAACTTACATCTGCCCGACGGAGAATGTGGTACCTGTAGTGACTGACTTCTACATTCTTGAGTCATAGGCCTAAGTTAGCCAGATGAATGGAAACAGTTCATGGCCTTAAAACAGGGATTCTCAAACTTTTTAAATACTGTACCCCTAAGTCGTTCCCAAGGGGTACGGAAACGATTTGTATTAAGAAATTGATAAATTACAAAAGAACCAAACGTTGCGATGCATTTTGAGGTAAACAATACCGGTATCAACTTTCTTTGATTATGTTTACCTTAAAACAAGACCGTTTCATGCACGCTATAAAAAAAACACGAATCGAAGTCTATAAGCAAGGGGAGCCAGTGAATATTTAAATCTCTATTTATAAAAGGAAGATTATAGTTTTACGTGACCGTTAATCTAGAGATCATAAGGCACAGAGGACTTCCTCTTTACGTGGAATCCGAACAGGACAAGGCATTTCACTTTGAAAATCTCACATGCATTGACCGGGAAATCTCTATTTATGATTTAAGTCGTATGGAGATATAGGCTATTTATCAATATAGGCCTACAATACTCAAGCATGCTGACTCCTATTCATAATTTGAATAATAAAGCGTGTTAGAATTTTGTTATTACCGCTGTAGCCTACTAATTCTTCCCTCCTCCCACTAGTTTTAGCGCCTCTAGACCGTAGCTCATTTTACAGCTGTTTAACGCTTAAACGCTGAAAATCGTTCATAATATATTAGAGGATATACCTATAGAATTAATTAATATAGTCTTGGAGTAAAATTAGAGAAGATATAATTTACTTTAGCTTAGAAAACTCGGTCACAATCTATACATTCCTCGTAGCTGACTGGGGGAAACATACGACGATTGCCTTGCGCTTACCCAGTACTACACGAGCGCTATCTGGCGCGAACTTTCTCAGGCTACATCCCTATTGAAAAAACATGAAACGAACATTGTTAAAAATTGTAATCATCAAAATGGAAAATCCATATCATCAAAAACACAAAACTTGAAACAGACATTTTTATAAACTGTCAGTTGCAAATTGGCAAATGGCAATGTGTTAAAATGTGAAAATGAAAAATCAGCCCACCAACATCATAATTTTTAAATTAAAAAAAAACATCGTGCATTTGTAAACCTTTGTTTTTATTTCGTAGTGATAGTGGATTGACAAAAGCAACTAGAATACAAACAAATCCCAATTCCTCACTCCTCAATTCCTTAATGTTTATGTCCACGCATCATCAACGTTCCTTTCATAGCACTCATCACAATCAGGGCTGCCATCCTTTCACCCAATGAGGCATCACAGGATGTGAAACGTTGTTTAGCTTTTTTCAATAATAATTTATCAGCCACATGTCTTAAACCAGGATGACTATGGCGATAAGAAAGCTCGTGATCTTTGCATGCTTGATCCAAAAGATTAATGGGTTCATCACCATGCTGCAAACGTTTTTCAAGATGAGTTCCAGGGCCACAAAAACGATAACCTGGGAGATGGATTTCGAAAGGTAAGAATTGAATCACTTTGTCAATGACGCCATTGCCAGTACAGGTCTGGCATATCCTTTTCCATGGATGGTAAAAAGGTTTGGCCTTCCTCCTCCTCTGTGGACGATGTTTGTGTTTGTTGTTGTTGTTGTTGTTGCTGCTTTTTCTCGCCATGACACCCGTGGAATGATTCAACAAAGTATTTACACGGACTTTTATGACCGTGATAGAGTTTCACTAGCTGACAAGTCGCACACTGACGCATAGATGGTATTTTTGCCATGGCCACTTGCTTATGATGATCGTAATCCGTACAGGGTTGCAATTCACTCAACACAGGGTCTTGAGTCCATGATTTTGGTACATGTTGCCAGATTTCTTTCACCGCGTTGGCGGCCACATAATATATGAACGACTTGGGCAGCGCCAAGAGCTCCTCTTTGGTAAAACTGTCTAGTTTCTTTTTGCACACAAAGAACTTGCCAATGGCTTTGTCCGTAGCATTGCCTTTCTCCATGGTATCACGTTCTGTAGATGTTTGCACGTTGCTTGTAGAAATCTCACTGGCGTCATTCACAGGTAAATCTTCAGTTATAATTTTGTTCAACAACTCCCAGCAGGCATGAGTGGTTAACCTATGAAAGCGATGCCACGCATGCGCTAGGGCTGTATGGGTAATGTTGCCACAGGAACAAGTATCCAAGAGCATTTGCAGGGATGGGCAGCCCAAGTCCTTGAGGTCGATACATTGACAGTAAGACGCCAAAAATGGTTGCAACCATTCACGTTTTTCATTACTTTTCACAAATACCACATTGGCCGAGGACAAGTGGGCTTTCATGACCACGTCCAAATATTTATAGGAAATGGTTCCTTGATTCCAGTCTAGTTGCCTATGATTTTCAATCCACTGGGTTTGTTTACGGTCTTTTTCACACAACAAATCAAAAGCATGGGGCAGTTTAAATAGCAAATGCGTAGCTTGCGATATCCAAAAAGTGGTACAATCGATAATGGCCACTTGTTTAAATATAAATTTGTTGTCGCCAATTTTAAACCCTTGGCAATCCGCAATGAATTTGCGCAAAATATTGCCGCTTGCCTGGACCAAGTTCAACTGACGACTGACTGACGATCGACCACTAAGGTGTGACCATGACATGGACTTACCTACAATGCTAGTTTTGAAAAAAAAAATGAGGTTAGGGTAAGACAGGGGGGCATGAAAAAATAAGAATTTATGAATTACATCATTTTATTATCATAACACGTCTTACAGGCTTTTGTCATTTTGGACGATACTAACTGATACAACAATATAGTCTCTTGTGTTTGTAACGTCCATAACACCGATGATGTCCCAATGTCTCTAAACTATGCTTTTTGACGGTGAGCTGCTCACCGAAGCACCGTTGACACCCTACAGTCCACACGTATCGTAACATTTGTTTTTTCATCACCCAGAGGCACGAGTGAGGGCTAGCTTGAATGACAGGGTATATTTCCCACCTCCATTCTGCACAGGTAGGGGCAGGCAGGTGACCAGCGCTGATGTTCCTGCATGGGTTCATCGCTCTCTTGCCATTGGTCTATGATGACGGGACAAAAGGCACATTTCACTTCATCTCTTGTTTTTAAATAGTAGAATCCAGCGGCCGCCAAGGCTTGAGGGTTTATGAAAGACACTGGCCATGTTGCAAAAGTCTTGAAACGTTGTTCCTCAGAGTTTAAATTCATGGATGTGACTTCTCTTAATACTTTAAAGCAAGACATGACTGAGCGGCTTGACGTGGGTTGACCTGTTATTTATACACTCGTCACTTGGTTGGACAGTGGATAATAGTTGACTTATTTGTGATGAATAATCAAACAGTAGGCTGTCGTATTGGCTGGTACATTGTCATGCGTTTCAAAATCTAGTCGAATGTCAATATTGGATGGCTTGACAGACTCTTCCAGGTAAGAACAGTCAAAGACAATCAGAGGCGCCCTTGCCTTAAACGCTTGGGGTAGCAGCATGGGGCCGTTCTCTTTTTGATAATACGACCATCGAAATTTAGAAAAGAAGTCGTACAGGGGGCCAAACTTATTTTTTGAAAAATCCAAGTCCAGTCCTTCATAGGGAAACACAGCTCCGTTGAGGAAAAGACGTGCATTTCTCAATTGCAGGTGATCAAATTGCGTGGCATCTTTGGTTTGTTGATACTTGCAAATTGTTTGAAAACCCACGATCATGTAGAGAGGTCTCTCTGTATAGCGGGCTGCTTTTACAGACCAACTGTGTGTGTTGGTGGTGGGCAATAGCGGATACTCATGGAGTGCCCAGCTTCTAAATTCCATGGGTAGAGGCATATCTCTGTTTACCATCTTGAGTATGTCCAGTTTTTTGCTATCGTCAAGGGTCACATGGGGCACTTTCCATAGCAAGCGTTGTAGTTGAATTTTTGAATCTATGGGGGCATTGTCGGCTCCCTTGAGTGCATTATTATCACTCCTGTCTCTCACCAGATAAAGCACTTGCCTTGCGTTGACCACAATGCGCTGGTGATCTTCGGCAAAGCCTAAAATCAGTTTAAGAGGTAAATATCCAGTAAAGGTTCCATCGGTGTGTACCATCCAGTCATTGGTCGAGTCAGGGCACCAACCCGCCATGCAAAGTGTTTTACCTTCTTCCTCACTATAAGAGGGGTATAGTTTCATGACACTGGAAATGCCCACATTTTGAGTGCTATCCACCACGATATCGTTAATGACATAACGTACTTCAGAAAACAGAAAGGCCAAACCATGGTTGGCCAACTTGGATGTGGTGGATGTAGAGCCATCGGCTTTGGTGAGCCAACCTTCGATCTGAATGACACTTTCATGCGGTAGGGTGTAAATATCTTGGTTGTTGATCACAAATTGAATTTCATCATTGTTATTGAGTCCATGTGTTTGAGCTTGATAGGAATGGAGATCAATTCTTACCACTCCTGGTTGCTCCTCGATGCGGTTCGTTACCTCTAGGATAGAATTCATCATGGGGGTTGAAGTGGTAACCCAAATGCTGTAAAATCTGCTTTTCCTGAGATGTTAACGTGTATTCACGTGGAAAACAACTAACACCATTCCTAGACGGTGTTGTTGCTTTATATACAAAGTTCATAGTGGCCTTAGCGGCTTCGGTGGCGTAGTCGGTAGCATGCTGAACTGCTGTGCCCAAGATAGCGGGTTCAAACCCGGTCGAAGTCGTCGGATTTTTTAAGAGCGTTAAAATCCTTCAGTATGCCTTCCTTCGGAGGGGAAGTAAAGCCGGCGGTCCCATGTCATAGATTTATGGCATGTAAAAGATCCTTTCACAGACTAAACTTGTGTAAAGCAAAATTGTTAGGTTAGATTTCGTCATAACGCTCTATCAAAAGTTCCAACGTTCACCACTAGGTATCATTGATATCTGGTGGCGAAAGTTGGAACTACTTGAAATTGAACGGAACTTGTAGATCACCCTTTAGGGTGTCCGCTGGAAGCAGCTACAGACTCAGGAGAGCCGAACATGTCCTCGGACACTCCCGGCACTAAAAGCCATACGATAAATAAATAAATAAATAAATAAATAAATAAATAAATAAATAGTGGCCTTAGCACCAACTTGTAAGTCACTGGTGTGGTAGAATCTAGATCAATGAGTTGTTGATCTCTATTGATCAGACTTAATGTCATATTACTTATACCATCGACAGCCACAAAATGAAAAAGCACCACTGGAGGGTTTTCACGAATAATATAGCCATTGGGCGATGTCACAATAAAGTCATAAAGCGAATGCGATGGTTCTTGATTGGTGTACACTTGGCTAATAATATTACACGTCACTGACACATGATGGTCCTCAATGAATTTCACTTCATGGTCTGATTCATGTTTTTGTTGGGCTCCAACATGCGTGGTTTAAATCCTAGTAATGGGCCAATGGAATCGGGGCGTGTTTTAAAGTCAATTTTGAATGTGGAGAAAATACTGCAGCGATGAGTGTTGGTATTTCCTACAAGTTCAAAACAAACCATATTGATTGATCAACACCACATAAATGTGTTCATAAATATCATCGATCGTGTATCCACCAGAGTTCAGGGTGAGCACAGAATCATCATAGTAAAACTTGTTGTTCCCATTTTCACGTATGTTGTATATTCGATTGTACGTTTCAAGAGAAACAAGTCCCAAACCATAAGGTCTTCCATTCAATTCGATAGGCGGGTAAAAGTCTAGGCTGACTTCGGGTCCACGTCCATGCAGTGTAAACGTCTTACTTTCTGCCGACATACTGTTGACGTCTTTGCATATGCTGAGTCTTATATAAAAAAATAAACACAAACGTCCACACTGTTGGCTGTTAAACGTTTGCTCACGTTTCACATTATAATATATCTTGATCCTGTTTCCAAAATAGGTCACTAGTTCCATGGGCGGAGGCAAATTCCCAAAACTGTCAAAGTACCATACAATGGATCCCTCTTTGACATAAGCTACAAAATGCGTTCCTGGTCCTCGGTGATCATCCAAATTGACAACAGCACATTCCTGTTTCCAGAGTCGTGGGGGTAATTGGTTTCGCATAAACACACCTCGAAAATGAGAAAGCTTTAGTTGTTTATCATAACTTATATATATATTTTGAAATGGTGAAATCCCAAATCCTTGTTGATAAAAGGCTGGCTTTAAATTGGCATTTCTAGCCCCCATTGCAATCGCTTCCATCGTTTCATTGTGTCGCTGACTTTCTTTGAGTTGTTGCTTGCCCTGCTTTAATGGTTTTCGCCACTGCACTGACACCACCCAAAAGTGAACCCAGAGCAGCCAAACGGGCTAATAAAGCAGGTAAAAATCCCGCTCGTTTGGGGACGGGAATCACTCGCCCTTGGTTTGAACCCTGTCGCTGACGTTTTGGAATAGCATGTCTCTGAGCTGCTCGAAGAGCTTTCCTTATGGTCAATACATTATTTTTTATTTTTTCTTTCGCAAGGGCTTGTCCACGAATGACTTAAGCCCAGGTTTTGCCAAAGACAGGGTCTTATTTTTAGTCTTTCTCACCACATACCTTTGTTTCACCATGATGATAATCACCAACAACCTTTCACAAGAAAGTTTAAGTCACAACTAACGTCAGATTGTTATTTCATGGCTGTATATTCCAATTCCACATAAAGTGGGAAATCGGTTATGGTTTTCCCGCTTGCTTTTCATCCCATGTCAACGTGATAATTCGTCACCTGCATTGACCATTTCATGGTTATGGACCAACATCCTTTGACCATTTATCTTTATTTGGTTCTCATCGGGCATCGCGTATTTCATGGGAATGGTTCAATCATAGTGTAATCGATAGTGGTTTAAACCCGAAGCAAGCACATAGGTCAGGTTCTGATCATGGACTATCGGTAAATGGTTTCTGTCATTCGCAGGTTTTTCATTTGTCAGATACACTAAAAATACAGATGGGATACATTTATAAAGCCTTTTCATTTCATAGGTCACGTAACGCTTGGTACAGACATCGTCTTCGTCTTGCGGGTATTCCACGTGAATAATCCGATGGTGATTAGCGCTATAGCCATTCACTGTAAGCTGGGGCACTTTGTCATAAAACTCATACACTTTGTTATCCACATACGTTTTTGTAGTAACGTCTGTAGACACTTGAGGATGTTTTACATGGGTTAACCGCTTTCCCTTAAAGTCATAATCTCCCTGTTTTGTGCGTGGCACTACAGACCTATAAACATAGTGTTTATTAGCAGGATTTATTTCTTGTTTAGGATCATGTATGGGGACAGACCTAGCTTTGGCCATTAACGCAGCCTGCTAGCCTGTCTAAGCCTTAGTTGAAATGAAGATTATTAAGCAGCAAGAGTCATTCTCCGTGGGGGACATGGTTTCCCATCTCTGTCCTACATCACGTGAACAACGCCATGGTTTACTGTTTCCATCTTCCATTCGCTGCATCATTGTGGGACCTTCCGGCTGTGGAAAGACCAATCTTTTGCTAACACTCATCACCGCGCCCAATGGTCTGCGTTTTCAAAATATTTATATTTTTGCAAAATCTCTCTACCAACCCCTCTACGTGTTTCTGGATCAAGTCATGTCCGGATTACAAAAAGAGAATATGGGTTATTTCACATTTTCCATGCAAGAAAATGTTATTTCACCGGATGAGGTAAAGCCTGATTCACTCATGATTTTCGATGATGTATCCACTGAACGTCAAGGCATCATTCAAAGCTATTTCAGCATGGGTGGACACAAACATATCGATTGCTTCTATCTTGGACAAACGTATTCTAAAATGTCCAAACAGTTGATTCGTGACAATGCCAATGTCATTGTTTTATTTCGCCAGGACGAGAGGAATAGTCATCACATTTATAATGAACACGTGAATCCGGATATGACCTTTCAAATGTTTACAGAATTGTGTGCCAAGTGCTGGAACACTCAACGTCATGCCTGTTTAGTGATTGACAAACAAAGTGAACTCAACCAAGGACGGTATCACTTAGGGTTTGATCATTGTATTGCTATGTAAGGCACTGACTCATTCCCTGTCAAATCATTTGTCAAGACACCATGGCGTTAGCAGAGAGTCAATTTAAAAAATCATATTATTAGACCAAAAAATACTATTCGCCAAAAGTTTCGTCAATTGAAACGATCACGTGCAGATCATGCTTTGTTTATTCAACAACATTATCACCTCCGCTAAAAGCCATGTTGAAACCCTCTTTCAAGCCATCTGAAACACTACCCACCGTTTCACAAGCCACGCAGACGCTGCACGAGGACCCTCAGGAAGAGGAAGAACAACAGGAACAGGAAGATTTGACTAGTGTTAGCGAAGTTGAGGATGAAGAGGAACAAGTGTTTACGCCTCAAGAAAGTTCTCACCCCTGGCAGAGTTTTTGAGAAGAAAGAAATCCTTGGCCATGGTCGAAACACCTTGCCCTTCCAGATCGTCTCCGTTTTCACAAGTCTTGGCCACCCCTCAAAATAAAGCTCAACTGAAAAACATTTTAATAAAATATTATGGATCAACACTAGAACCCTATTTCACCGATCTATTTATTGGAAACACAGATGCCACGTATGGTGTTCGCTATGAGGATGATAGTTTTTAAATTGGGGATTCTCCCATTAAATTTGCTCGTACTAAAGCTGTCATTAAAAACATCAACTATAAATTGACGCCAGGACTGTTAAAGCTGCTCTTCTCTCGAACACCCTCATTCCATGATTATACGTCAGATGACCTTGGCAAATATAAATCCATTTTATTGGATACCCATGCCCACAAAAGACAGTATGATCCCACTCAACAAGTGAATGCCAATATATCTCAAAAATATAAAACCATCATTGCAAAAATGTTTCCCACCAGTCCAAGTGGTCGTCGTAAAGTGTTCGCTTCGGGAGTGACATTTAAACCATTAAAACCCCTTGTGGATGTTCCCTACTGGCACAATCCCAATAAGCTCGTCCAGCGGCTACAGTTGTTGCATGCTTCACGTCAAGCCGGCCATACCGGTCACGATTGGGAAATTCAAGAAATTGAACAAGAACTTCGAAATGCCAAAATTATTGTTTAAGCCCTCACCCATTAAAATGGGTATTTCTCACGAGTTGCATCGCCCAGCTAGGCGTCACTATCCACGACTCAAGGTGATTTTCACGAGGTGTGGATGAACTTTGACAGGCTGACTTGGTTGAAATGATACCCTATGCTGGCGTTAACGACGGTGTACGCTATATGTTGACCGTCATTGATGTCTATTCCAAAATGGCGTTTGTTGAACCTATGCGTTGCAAGTCTGGTCCACTAGTCACCAAGGCTTTTCAACATATTATTCAACAATCAAAACGCCAACCTCAGTTACTACAAACTGACCAGGGGAAAGAATTTTTCAACAAGGATTTCTCCAGTTTTCTCAAATCTAAGGATATTCACCATTACACCACGTACAGCAATCTCAAAGCCAGCGTAGTCGAGAGGTTTAACCGAACATTGAAAACCCATATGTGGAAAGCGTTTACCGCTCAGGGCACTTATCGCTGGTTGGACATGTTACCAGATCTAGTGTCACGTTACAATGACACCAAACATAGAACCATTGGGACCAAGCCACGCCTCGTGACCAAAAATATTCAGAGACTGGATACACTGTTTAACCCCATAAAAAGAGCAGATCCTAAACGTCACCGACTGAAAATTGGGGATTTTGTTCGTGTGAGCAAATTTAAGTCTGCCTTCAATAAGGGCTACACACCTCAGTGGGGGACTGAACTATTTCAAATACGTCAAGTCAACTTGGACAGTCCAGTCACCTATTTACTCGAGGACCTCAACCATCAGCCCATAAAAGGTAGATTTTATCTCCATGAACTTCAGAAAACAGCGTTTTCTAAACATTATCTTGTGGAAAAAGTGTTGAAACCAAAAGGAAATAAACTATATGTCAAATGGTTAGGATTTAACTCTACGCTTAATTCTTGGATCAATAAATAACATGTTGTATGAATCTGTGCACTTTTTTTATTTTATTGAATCGTGTTGTACGAGAGCTATGTGTACGGCGCTCCACGCTTCGTGCATGTCCATACATGTTTCTCTTTCTCTCTCCACACCCGCGTCTCACTCCTTCACACCATGTTGACATACAACTCGTTCAGCTATTGGCTGTCATGGGTTCTCCCACTCCTCCCCTCACCTCTCCTCCGGCTCTCTGGCCACGCCCTCTCACCACTCTGCAGTGGTCACGTGATTTCCTGTTCTCTCTTTGTGTTCACGCTTTCCCCTCTCTCCCCCTTTCCACTCTGTGGGGCCCTGCCTGCTGCTGCTGCTCGGCTCGCCTGGCTAGCCGTTATCACCTTTTTACAGAGTTGCCACATTGTTCCAACATGTTATCATATGACAGCAGTGTTGTCAGCTTGACTGACATTCCATTCTGTTAGCCGACTAGCCATGCCTCAAGAAGATATTCTTTCCGTTCTGGCCGCCAGTCAGACATACATACAAACAAAGCAAGTTCTGTTGTTGTTGTCGACTATAAAAGCCTTGCTTTTATTCGTCTAATACCATTATGAATTTGTCAGGTTACTGGTCAGTGTTTACTAACATGTTTTAAAGATCACGATGAGGGATTTTTTTGAAAATATTCACCTTCATTCGTTCGTCATATAGGAAAATATCAAGAAGCGCTCCCTCGACCTGCTTCCCCGTCGAAATAGCCATTTCCTGTATTCACCTTGGCCACTCATAGCCTTGTTGTAACATACGTCAAGCGCTACCGGCTCTCTGACTACAAACACTCTTTTATAAAAATATATTTTTAAATGCATAGTTCTTGTCCTAGAGACTTGACATTTATTTTTATGGTAGAGGGGTAGAGACCTTTCATTTATGTCAAACAAACTTATTTGTTAACTTGTTAGTTTCCAAAATAGTAAAAATTCAAAATTTAAGTGTTTTCAAAAAATCTCAACAAATAAAAAAGTTTTGTTATAAAAATAGAGGTCATAGAGACCATTCGTTTCAACTATGGCACAACGTTCTATCATGTTTGGTTTTCAAACAATCGCCTACTCTAAAAAACAAAAATTTTCAAAAAACTTTTGAAAAATATAACGAGTCGTCCATAGGAAAGAGGACGTCAGCCCTAGTCCAGCGACACCTCATTTGTTAAAATCCGACCATCCGTTCACCAATTATCGCCAATGTTCGCGAGAAAGTAGGCTATCATTTTTTCCCCTTATACACCCTTGAAACTTGCTGCCCGCCTAGAGGGCATAGCCACCTTACATTCACGTCAAACAAACTTTTTTTTTCCAAAATTCACCGTTTCCAAAATAGCGCCAATCCAAAAAACAAAAATTTTCGTTTTTTTTGTTTAAATACCAACACACATTCATAGCAAAGTAGACGTCACCCCAACGCCAACAACACCTCGTTCGTTAAAATCCGACCATGCGCTCGGGAGATATCGGCAAAGTTTATATGAAAGTAGGGGGATAAGCAGAACGAACACTACCACACTGCTGCACCTCCCAAGTTTTTAGTCTCAAGACTTTAAATTAATTTTGGAGGTAGAGGAGGTAGGACCTTTCATTTATATCAAACAAACTTATTTGTAAAATTCCTAGTTTCCAAAATATAGGAATTTCAAAATTGGACTTAAAAAAAAAACATAAAAAATAAAAAAGTTTTATTATAAACAATAAAGGACATAAAGAACATTCGTTTGAACCACGGCACAACGTTCTATCATGTTTGGTTTTTAAACTATCGCCTACTTTCAAAAACAAAAATTTTCAATTTTTTTTTTATTTGAAAAATACAACAAGTCATCCATAGGAAAGGGGGTGTCAGCTCGAGTCCAACGACATCTCATTTGTAAAAATCCCACCAGGCGTTCGAGAGATATCGGCAATGTTCGCAGGAAAGTAGGCTGTGGGTTTAAACCATCACCACCCCCCTACTACTATGGTCAATGAAATCTGCCAAATCCTCTCTATGAGACACAGGTTTGGTGCAACAACTATCAAACTACCACTCCTCTCTGCCTAAACTTGCACTAGCTAAAGCAACATTCAACAGTCCAACATTTTTTATGCTTGGATTTGAATCCTGATATCGCCCACCTGGGTTGGATTGCTTCTTATTATTTTCCTTATTTTGGTCTTTCTTCACCTTTTTCAAATCTTGGCAGCCTGGTTCATTGTGACCTATCCTTTTACAATGATAACAAGTTGGTTGAGCAGTGTTATTCTTGCTTGAAGCACTACGGACAGAGCAGTTTCACTTTGCCTAGCAGCCTTTCAATTCATCATAATTATGAAGAAAATCTAATACTGATTCTAGATACACCTTTTTGTTTGCAGCACCATATGCTAGAATGAGTAAAGTGCATGAATCAGGCAAACCATGCAACATCATCGAACCAATCTTTTCATCAGTATACGTAACACCACAATCTGCAAGTTCACCACGAACAAACAAGATGTGACTGACATACTCGTCCACTGATTTATAGTTCTCCAGCCTAGCTCTGTATAGTTTCCTCTCCAGCATGAGTTGACCAGCGACGCCGTGTTCTCCTAAATCCTTGGCAAGCTTATCCCAGGCAGCTTTCGCTGTGTTGAGACCCAAGAGACGAGAGTGGCAGGATGTTGCCACAGTCATTCCAATTTTGGTCATTGCTCGTTGATCACGCCCTTCATCAGTATCGTTGCCTTCAACAGCTTTCCATAGTCCACAGTCTATTTGAAAGCACTTCATTTGAAACTTCCTTGTTGCATAGTTCGTCCTACCCTCCAGTTTGACTATGCCAGGTACACCAGACTCCGACAATACTGTAGTTGAGGGACCCAAAGAGGGACCTGTGCCAGTCGCCGGCATATTTGTATAAGCCTTAAAACCACAAAAAATACAGAAAGAACAGTTCACCACACAAACGGGTGATGCAGCAATGCGATCCTCACGAGGTATAAAGAACGTAACCTCACTTCGTTATTTGCACATTAGATTGTTTACTTTTCTTTTTAAGTTACACATCGATGTCCTGGACCCATAACCTGATATTAATATAAGGCAGATGGCGTAGCTTAAATATGAATAAAGTTGATTAAACTTAATGACACAAATTTTACTTGCAACATGGTGTAAATCGATACAGGAAGTGACATAGTATATACAAACAAAACACATACAGTAAATACAAAAAGAAAACTTATGACCAACCTAATAAAGATAAATGTCTTTAAATTATAGAAATTGTCATATTCTAACACGTATGTCGAGAACTAAAAGAGAGCTATGAGATATTGTTGGCATTCTCTGAAAATTTGCATCTGTCACTCAAGCTCAGTGCATATCCCGTGCCCATGTGAGTATCTTGCTCTTCAGAATGATGATAGATTCATGTTGCACAACTCTTGAAGTTCGTTGAAGGCTACCACACTAATCTGTCGCAATCATGACTGAAACAAATAAAAATAGGCCTAATATAAATATTTTATCTGCCTACTACTAAGTAGGCTATAGGTCAGTAGACACATATAAGCTACATAAATAATCACCTATACATTCACACTACCAGTAGCCGAGTGTGAATCATAGACTACTTCCAAGCTTACGAGTAACATGAGCAATGCATTATAATATTATGGCTGACAGAACTTGGAAGTCGAGAATAAGATACATTACAATATTAGAAGGCGAATTGAACCTAAGAATATGTTCCTGTCAGTGAACTTACAAAGGCTATATTTTAGGTTATGTTTGGTATGAATTATACGAAAAATGCAATCAGAAGACTATTTCAACATTTCCAAATACCATTAAGGTATTTATTACGTTATTTTTGCACTGACTGAACGTAAAAATAAATAAAACAACGATTAAATAAATTTGCACGGTACTTTTAATTATGTAGGTCTATGCTACTTACTCAAATCGTAGTCGATTCGCCAGTGATCTTCATTGAGTTTCTCCAATCTTGTTTTCGTGTTTTAGGCGTCATGATGAAATCTAAATGAGAATTTATCCAAAAATTAATTACATAAAAGCTTCCAATCATCGCAGACTAGTGGGTTTGAACACAACACATATTCTATTATCATGAGTCTATAATAACAGTAAAAACTGTTTTAATCCATGTATATTAGGAGTACTTACCTTGTACAACCTGTTACAACTTCATTAGACTTGAAATTCCAAAGAAAACTGTGAAATTACTCAAATAATAGTCATTAGTGCAAGTCGTAATTTTGATGTTGGGAGGCTTTGTGGAAAATGCATTCTGGGAGTTATCGCCAGAAAAATGTCGGCAACTGTGTGGTACGAAATTCTAGTGGTACTGGTATTATGGTCTTTGGAGATGCCAACATTTTGAGCAGGGATGGCGACAATGTGCTGGCACATGAAAACAACTTAACTTCAAGAAGTTCAAGCATAAACCAACACTTACGTAGGTGTTGGGGACGGCTGTTAATGTTGGCTACATGTTTTTGGTCTAGTAACTTATTTAAGCTGTCCCGGACAATATAAGAAGTACGAATCGAAACAGACCCTGCTACCAATTTTGAATTGTCTTGACGACAGCCCTGTGGCTATGGAACGCCACATCCCCTGTCTTAGCCAATCAAAGACGACCAGACGTTCTTGGTGTAGGGACAGTAATGTCTATACTGTTACGTGCCACCCCCCTAGTGGCACTTTTGTTAACTGGATTACGGTGGGAAGAGGGCACAACACCAATTACTGCTTAAAGAAATAATTAACTTTATTGTGGCCAGAAAGATACACTCCTCAACAGCAAATACTAGCAATTATTACCTTACTCCAGTTTCCTCACGTCGAGAATACGTCTCCTTTCACTTGTCAACAGACCACAGTTAATCCTTTCGCTAATGAGTCCGGTCAAGTACGCAGGCTAGAAATAGCTGCACTAGGTCTGTCACTCACTGCTTTGCAACTCACCACAATGACCTCTCTCGCACTGAGTAAGCACACTCGCTCAAAACACAGGCAGTCCCCTGTAAGCTCCTCACTCCCTTCGCTGTCAAGAGAATCAGCTTCACTAGGGGTTTCGCAAGTCACCACACTTCTGTCGCTCAGGATAAGCGTTCGCACTCGCTCGTAAAACACAACAACCACTGCTTGACAGGTCGCACTTATATAGCAGGCCGGTGACTCAATAAATGCTTCTAGATCCATCCAGGGTGTCACGGCTTCCCGAGGTTTCCATCGCTGGCTTAGTCACGAATATTCTGGACCATCCCTTTGTCCTAGTAGCCCTGTTGCATAAGGCGTACGCAATACACGAGGCAGGGCACAGCCCAGCCCTGGGGCAGTTGTGACTCATGCGGCGAGCGATGACACAAACTCGCAGCCGTAACACCACCCCCTTCCTAAAAAGGCTGATCGTCCCGATCAATCATTGGTCCGTCTGTGTCCCTCCGTAGGCTGCCAGGCGATCTCGATGCACGATCTTCATCTTCGCCCTCGGGCTCCGCTGGATCCTGTAGACGACATCGTTGATCCGTTTCACGACTCAGTACGGGCCCTCCCAGGACTTCTGCAGTTTGGGTGACAGGCCTTTCTTCCGTAATGGGTTGAAGAGCCAGACCAGGTCGCCCTCGTGGAATCCGCCGGCATCCGTCTGCTGGACGTATCGGGTCTTCATTCGGTCGGTCTCGATTCGCAGTTTCCTCCTCGCGAACGCGTGCACGTCCTCCAGTTGGTCGACCAGTTCTTGACAATGCTGGCTTACCGGGATCGGATCATTCCCAGGTCGGACGAAGGCAAGATCGACAGGTAGACGGAGCTCCCTCCCAAACATGGCCCGGGCTGGTGTGCACCCGGTGGCTTCATGCACGGCGGCGCGGTAGGCCAGGAGAAATAGTGGAAGATGTTTGTCCCAATCCCTCTGGAGCTCGCTGACGACTATTCGGAGATGGTTCTCGGTGCGATTGAATCGCTCTACCATCCCGTCGGACTGAGGGTGTAGCGGCGTTGTCCTTGTCTTCCGGATTCCCAGCAGCTGGCATAGGTTCTGGAACACCTGCGACTCGAAGTTCCTCCCTTGGTCGGAGTGCAGCTCCAGGGGTACTCCGTACCGGCTGACGAATTCCTTCACCAGGGTCTCTGCAATCGTCGCGGCTTCTTGGTTAGGGAGCGCATACGCCTCCGGCCATTTGGTAAAGTAGTCGCTGACGACTAATATGTAGCGGTTCCCTGCCTCGCTTAACGGGAATGGCCCAGCAACATCGATGGCCACTCTCTCCATGGGGCCGCCCACGTTGTAGGTCTTCAGTGGACCCCGTCGTCTTCGTCCTGGGCCCTTGCTGGCTGCGCAATCGTGGCACCTCGCACAGTGGTTCTCCACGTCTGTTCGGCATCCGATCCAGTAGAACCGCTCTCTCAGCTTCTCCAGGGTCTTCTTTATCCCTAGGTGTCCACCAAATGATCCTCCATGAACTTCCTTCAGGACTTCCTCCGTCATAGCCTTTGGAACGACGACTTGCTCTCGAGATGTCTTGCCGTCGGTGCTCTCACAGGTACGGCAGATGAGGCCATCCCTTACAATCAGCGAGTCCCACTGTGCCCAGTAGGACTTAACTTTTGGGCTGCAGTCACTCACAATGTTCCACCCGGGTCTGGGGACATAGGCCCTCTTCCATTCGGCTATCAGTCCCAGGTCATCATCTTCTGCTTGTGCCCGCGTGAAAGATTCGCGGCTCCAGCTCCCTTCAAGTTCCACGGTAGTCCTTCGGCACTGTATCCCGGTGTTCTCCTCCCTTCGGACACAGAAGGTGCAGTCTTCGGGGCACGGTCTTCGTGACAGGGCGTCGGCGTTAGAATGCAGTTGGCCTTTCCTGTGCTGAATCTCAAAGTTGTACTGTTGAAGCCTCTCTAACCACCGCGTGAGTTGACCCTCGGGCTGCTTGAAGTTCAGAAGCCACCGCACGGATGCATGGTCGATCCTGATGAGAAATTCTTGCCCGTACAGGTACTTGTGGAAGTGTTCAATGGTCTTCACGATGGCGAGCAGCTCCTTCCTGGTGACGCAGTAGTTCTTTACTGGCTTTGACAAGGCCTTGCTGAAGTAGGCCACTACTCTCTCCTCGCCGTCCACTACCTGCGACAGGATTCCCCCTATGCCAAAGTCGCTGGCATCGGTATCAACGATGAACCTTGTTCCAGGTCTGGGGTAAGCCAGAATAGGCGCGGTGCACAGAGCCTGCTTGAGTTGTTCGAAGGCACTATGATATTCTGCTGTCCACGTGAAGAGTTGGTCCTTCTCAGTCAGTCGATGTAAAGGTTTGGCGATGTCGGCGAATCCTCTCACGAAGCGACGGTAATAAGTGCAGAGTCCCAGGAAGCTTCGTAGTTGGGACTTGTCCTTCGGAACTGGCCACTCCCTCACAGCTGCGGTCTTCTCTGGGTCGGTGCGCACCCCGTCCTCGGAGACGATATGCCCAAGGTACTGGACCCGCTTCTGGAAGAGCTGACACTTCTTGGGGCTCAACTTCAGCTGGGCAGCCCGTAGCTTCAACAAGATCTCCTTCAGGTTGCTGTAGTGCTCCTCGAAGCTTCTCCCCAGAACGATGACGTCGTCTAGGTAGACCAGGCAGGTCTTCCAGTGTAGTCCCCTCAGAATGGACTCCATTAGCCTTTCGAAGATCGCAGGGGCGTTGCATAGACCGAATGGCATGACGGTGAACTGCCAGAGCCCGCTGCCCACAGAGAACGCAGTTTTCTCGCGGTCCTTAGGGTGGACCTCCACCTGCCAGTAGCCACTCTTCAAATCCAAGGTGGAGAACCATCTCGACCCTGATATGGTGTCCAGGGTGTCGTCGATCCGGGGTAGAGGGTAGCTGTCCTTCTTCGTGACGTCATTCACCCGCCTGTAATCCACGCAGAACCTGTTGGAACCGTCCAGTGATGCTTCGCCATGTACCGGTGCGGTCTCTCCGGTCACGGTTATTAGCTGGAGGTTCCTTTGTGTGGGTTGCACTCTCCACTTCGGGATCACGGTGGGACTGACTATGTGATGGCTCGATCACCCCTTGCTCCTTCATCTCTTCTACCATCCGGTCGACTTCGGCTTGCTTGGCGAGCGGGACACGTCGGAATCGGGCCCTGATCGGTGTGCTGTCCCCAACGTCGATTCTGTGCTGAACCAAGCTTGTCCTGCCGAAGTCTTTGCTCCCCACGGAGAAGGCGTCGTGGAATTCGCGTAGCAGGTCCTGAAGTTGGCGTGATTGTTCCTCGTCTAAATGGTCCTGGGATCCTTGGTACAGCTTCTGTAGTTCTTCTGGCAGTGTGCGTCTTCTTCGGTTGTCCGTCTGCAGGTGTCCGTCTGTCGTATCTGTGATGCGTTCAATCCAGGTAACGGGCTCGCAGACTCCTAGGTTGGTGTCCCGGTGAACCGTAATGTCGTAGTCGTTCAGGTTGAACAGGCGGACGTACGGCCGAGACGTCGTGTTGATGAGAGTCTTGGTAACTGGCAATCCTTTTGTCTGGATGTCCTC
Source organism: Meconema thalassinum (assembly GCA_946902985.2). Lineage (NCBI taxonomy): Eukaryota > Metazoa > Arthropoda > Insecta > Orthoptera > Tettigoniidae > Meconema > Meconema thalassinum. Next base: position 241,604,847 of record OX336391.1, read on the forward strand.
ATATTTTGGCTCGATGACAGCCGCCATTCCCTCAGCAGTTCCGTCGACAATTACGGCAGCGCTGACCTCCGTCCTGGCGGGAACGATGACGTCTTCTCTCAGCCTTACTCGTCGTGCGGTGATGGACTCGTGCGCAGGTTGCAAAGCAAGTTCCTCACCTCCGAAGTGCAGAGTGTTGGTACTCAGATCCAAGATGATGTTGTTCTGGTCCAGGAAGTCCAGTCCGATGATCACTTCATTTGATACGTCAGCCACAAGCACTGGATGCTTTATCGCCCGTCGACCAATGACGAACTCCAGTGATGCTTCGCCATGTACCGGTGCGGTCTCTCCGGTCACGGTTATTAGCTGGAGGTTCCTTTGTGTGGGTTGCACTCTCCACTTCGGGATCACGGTGGGACTGACGATGGTCCTCGATGCTCCCGTGTCGATTAGCACGGGCCAGCTCTCTCCGTTGACGACTCCGTCGACCATCAGGCTGCTATTGTCCCTCCGTAACTTAGTCACACGAACCTGGACTGCCGGTGCTTGACGACTGTCACAAGCCAACCTTTGCCCCACAAGGCATGCTAATACTCGTTTCCCTGGGTCGCGCGGTTTTCAGACGACTGATTTCCCGTCGGATACCCTCGGCGGCGGCGATCATCGCAGTCCTTGCTCAGGTGGCCTTTCTTACCGCAGGTCCAGCAGGTCGGTAGTCCTCTTCCGGGCCGCCTCTCCGGTTGCCTTCCGGCTGTGTCGTTGCTGGTGGTGCCGCGACCATCGAAGAAACGGCTTAGCGCCTCGATTAATTCGTCGGCCAGGGGGCTTGGTCTCGTTGATTTTTACTGGTTCGTCGACGTCCACTTGACGCACCCGCGCGTGCATTCTGGATGTCTGTTTTGCCGTCTCGAACTCAAGTGCGTGGCTCAGCGCATCTGTCAGAGTCTTATTGCGTGCGAGTCGCAGCGCCTGTTGAGTGTCCGAGTCCCGTAGCCCGTCGGTGAAAGTCTGCGTCGCTATCTGCTCCAGAAAGTCGGCCGGCGCTGTTGGGTAGGCGAGCCTTACGAGGCGTGCGATGTTCATCTCGAACTCCTGCAGGGTTTCCGCGTTCTTCTGTACCCGGGTCCGGAGCTGCATCTGGTAGGCCTGTTGAAGATGGCTATCTCCATATCGGGACTCCATATGAGCGATCAGTGAAGCGTAGTCCTGGGATCCAGTCGGGATGGCCTGAAGGACGTTAAGGGCGTCACCTCTCTGCGCTACAATGAGAGCTGTAGCCTTTTCTGTGTTGTTCCAGTTATTTATGGAACAGGCCGCCTCGAACTGACGTAAGTAGGTGCTCCACGGGACCTTTCCGTCGAAGGTTGGGGGCGTCACTCTGCTATGTCCCGTTCCTGATATTCCCGGTGTAACGGTGGGCGGGCGTTGGCACAGCTCGGCAACTTCCTCTCGTAGAGCGTTGAATTTCTCTTCCACCCCCGTCAGTGGGCGTTGGCGCAGTTCGGCAACTTCCTTTTGTAAGGCGTTGAATTTCTCCTCCACCCCCATCAGCGGGTGTTGGCACAGCTCGGCAACTTCCACTTGTAAAGCGTTGAATTTCTCCTCCACCCCCATCAGCGGTCGTTGGCACAGCTCGGCAACTTCCACTTGCAAGGCGTTGAATTTCTCCTCCACCCCCATCAGCGGGCGTTGGCGCAGCTCGGCAACTTCCACTTGTAAGGCGTCGAACTTCTTTTCCACTGCTGCGACTTCCTCACGTAGGCCCTGTTCTAATTTCCTTTGGCTCTCCTCTAATTTCGTCAGCAGACACTCTTCCAGATTTTTCTGGCCATCCAGAAATTTGGCGGTTAGGTCCTCTGCTAACTTATTCTGGCCGTCCTTCAGGTCCTCTGCTAGCTTATTCTGACCTTCTTCTAATTTGGAAGTTAGGTCCTCGGCTAAACTTTTCTGGCTGTCTTCCAATTTGGCAATTAGCTCCTTGGTTAAATTTTTCTGGCCGTCCTCCATCTTGGTTTCCATGCCATTTAACTTTTCTAGTAATGCTGCCAATTGCGCCTCCATTTTAGTTGTTTGTCTTGTAAAGGGCATGCACTCACAGGAAAATTAGAGAAAATGACCTGCTCGGGTTTTGAAACCAGGACCGTCAGGTGTTGTGCTTGAGTTCGTAATCCGGCTTCTGACACCAGTTGTTACGTGCCACCCCCCTAGTGGCACTTTTGTTAACTGGATTACGTTGGGAAGAAGGCACAACACCAATTACTGCTTAAAGAAATAATTAACTTTATTGTGGCCAGAAAGATACACTCCTCAACAGCAAATACTAGCAATTATTACCTTACTCCAGTTTCCTCACGTCGAGAATACTTCTCCTTTCACTTGTCAACAGACCACAGTTAATCCTTTCGCTAATGAGTCCGGTCCCGTACGCTGGCTAGAAATAGCTGCACTAGGTCTGTCACTCACTGTTTTGCAACTCACCACAATGACCTCTCTCGCACTGAGTAAGCACACTCGCTCAAAACACAGGCAGTCCCCTGTAAGCTCCTCACTCCCTTCGCTGTCAAGAGAATCAGCTTCACTAGTGGTTTCGCAAGTCACCACACTTCTGTCGCTCAGGATAAGCGCTCGCACTCGCTCGTAAAACACAACAACCACTGCTTGACAGGTCGCACTTATATAGCAGGCCGGTGACTCGATAAATGCTTCTAGATCCATCCAGGGTGTCACGGCTTCCCGAGGTTTCCATCGCTGGCTTAGTCACGAATATTCTGGACCATCCCTTTGTCCTAGTAGCCCTGTTGCATAAGGCGTACGCAATACACGAGGCAGGGCACAGCCCAGCCCTGGGGCAGTTGTGACTCATGCGGCGAGCGATGACACAAACTCGCAGCCGTAACAATACTGTGGTGTATGTTACTATCCCATCGGCCATAGCAGTGTTCCGGGCCAGAAGGCTCCTGGAGGTACACAAGCCGTTGCCATAGCAACCGGCCACGCTCTTTCCTCTTTCTCCACAAAGTAGTGGTGGTTGGAGAAGATCTGCCCTAATCTTTCCCGTAAAGGGAGAACGCGAACCAGGCGTAAGCCTGACCAAAATAACTACTGTGAAAGAACTATGAAACAGAAATGATGTGGGGTAGAGGGCATCGAGGTACATCACCATAAACTCAAAGGTTAGATAACAATATTTATTGCTAAATTGCAAATTGATAACACAGTAAACAAAAATGCACGTAAGTGCTAAAGGCAGAAATGAATAGTTTTAAATATAGCAATTATAAGAGTTTGATTACAGAAACCCTAATTAAGAGAAACCAATGGAATGCTTGATTCTGACTTGAGAAAAGTTGAGCTTGACATATAAATATTGCGCTTGAATCACCTAATAATAAAACGGAATGAAGAAATGCATGACAATAGTGAAATTGAAATTTAACATAAAATGAACTTATCTTCTCAAAAGAAAGTTGAAGATATATCCTTGCAGAGCCAGCTCCTTAAAAAAGTTACCAAAAATGGTGTTGAGAAGTTTTTACAGTTCCTTTGGAAGGTGGCGTTCATGGTCTTAAGATATGTATGCCAGAAGTAGAAAAGTCCAACTCTTCTGCCATCTCTCTTGTAGTATCCAGGCGATGATTTATAAGAAATTTCAAGTTGGCTAGCAGTCGGGAAAGCTGCTGTTGCCTTGCAGGATGAATCAAAATAGACACCATCTAAGAGGGGGTTCGCTGAGTAAGACAGCCGGTATTTACTCCTACCAGCTGGGTCGTTGCGTCAGAGTGAAGAACTCATGGTGTAACTGTTCGGTAGCGTAGTGGCTAGCGATGCGGCACTGAGAAGAGTGGCAGCAATAGTGCCATGAGAAGCAGTAGCGTGTAGAGAGTGATGATCTGACTGCTGCGTGGATCTGAATGATGCAGGACTCTACCAAGCAGCGTCTCTTATACGGGAGCGATAGAACACTCTCGAACCAGTAGCCCACCTGACCACAGAGTCTTGCCATTGGCTGAATGAAGGTCGAGCTTACGTCATTCCAACACTGGCATGCGGCAAGCCCAAAGCACAATAGTAGACGCTCTGTATGCCGAGGGTGTGGATGGCTGAGAATGTGAGCGCTGGAACACTTGAGGTAAGATCTTTAGAAAACCGAAGGTTACATATATATGTATAAATCAATAAATTAATTATAATACAACAACATATTAACTTGTTTTGAAGTTTTCGGGACAGAAAAAAGTGAACAGTAAAACAGGGCTGTCGCGAAGAAGTAAACATGTACAAACTTATACTGACACGAGAGTGACCAGTGGTCGATCGTAGAGAACGAGGAACTTCATTCAAAGCGGTGATTTTGTTGTTCCTCGCGGGTTAGAAAGTCATAATATAAACTTTATTTTTATGAGAATAGGCCTAAGTTAGGTAAGCGGTGCTTACCTTGTGGTATTGGAGAAAACGCCACTGGCTACTTCTTATGTTAATATGGGTAGAGCCGTAAAACCTTGAGGAGTAAATCGAAGTTCATTTACAAGGCATTACAACGCTTTGATCGCGGAAATTCAGTCCGATCATGTCAATCTACAAAAGGTACGTGCTAACCTCAATGTTTTACATACCGACTGGCAAAAACTTCGCAACATGGATGAGAAGATTATGGATGTTCTTCTCGAGGAGGATTCTAGCGATACGGAACTCAAAGCGGAGTCAACAGATGAATATAGATGCAGGTATGAAACTGTGAAGGTTCAAGTTCAAGACTTAGAAACTATCGATGCCAGGACAAAAGCTGAAGAAGCATCCAGTTCAGTAACTAGGCCTATCTAATCACATAAAGTTCAAACTCCCTCCCATCGAGTTACGAAAATTCAATGGTGACGTTAAGGAATGGATACCCTTTTGGAGCCAGTTCAAGAAGGTGCATAGTGATGGTGAGTGACTGTCAAATGAAGATAAATGTCAGTACTTGTTACAGGCCACAGTGGAAGGTTCTAGAGCCAGGTATGTAGTGAAAAGTTATCCTCCTTCTGGAGATAATTATAGCCAAGTAATAGAAGCCCTAAAAGTTAGATTTGGCAGGGATGATTTGTTGATTGAAGTATTGAACCCTTATTCTTTATTGCATTAGAATAATTGTTCATATATTTTATTTTATATACTGCATTGTGGCCGCAGTCAGTTGAAGCAGAGTGCAAGCTAGATGTCGCAAGGAAGAGGGCAGTTGAGCGCGCCTGACAGAATTAAACTTTTTCCTGGAAGAATAGCCGTGACCTCGAAGCTCTAGCCTTTGTTAGCCAGGTCTAGCATTGAGGAAAGAAAGAGAATGGTGCTGGCAACTGGGGGAAACGACCTACTTCACTCAACGATTTTACGTTTGGATGGACGAATCAGATGCAACCACGCCAACCTCGGCATCATCGTGGCGTACCCTCTGAAAAGCCCGCGAATGCGGTATCTAATTAATCATCGATGCGATTTTATTCCACCAGGCATCATTTTGACGTTCAGAAGAAATGCTGAAGTTTGACACTAGCCGCAAGTTTCTACGATGTTTGGTTCAAATTTTAAAAAAAATGTCCCCTCTACCACACCTCTGGCCAGATTGTATAAATAAGATGTCTGTGTTAGCGATCATGTTCATACTTTGACGTAGCGGTGCGCTACAACCACGTTCTTATTTTAAAGTAGCCAAGTACAACGAACAATTTTAAACACTTGTCTTCGATCTCTATTGAGAGATGTTTCAAGTTTGTGGACTCTGTTTGAGAGCAGTGTGTAAATATCAATGTAAAAATTTATAAAATGTTTGCGTGTGAAATTAGCAAATGCTTATGCTAGGGACAGTATCGACGTCTTAGTAATTGCGCAGGACAAAGAGTGATTGTGTAGCTCTATTGCAGTTATAGTAGGAATAGGAGAGATAATTAATTTTGAACTTTGTTTTTCACCGCCGACATCAGCAGCAAGATGACGAACTTTGGGTCGACTGTTGGAGTGATGTTCCTGCAACCAACGAAGATGTGTGAGATGGCCGGTTAAGATCCATAGTGGGCCATGGCAGGGGACATCCGCGGACGTGACGAGTAATTTGGATGAGTACAAATATTGAATTTATTCATTATAGATATTTTGGCATGGGAACTATTGTTGTAAATAATTTAATTTCGTGATTTTTTTATTTCTTGTGATTTTGAGTAACGTAGTGTACCGACACTCAAATATGTAAATGCGTGGGGAAGCGTGACCATTGTTGATTATTGTATTGTATATTTTAATTGTGTACTCGTGTACGCACATATTTGGTTTGGCGTAAGCATGGATGCGGCGTCGGCAGATAAGTAGTGCTTTTGTAATTACAGTTAAAAATAGCAGAGGGGGGTAAACTTGTATTTGATTAGGACTTTGGAAGAACAAGTCTTTATTTGAATCGTCTTGTCGTAATATTTTGATAGTTGTAAAGAACCGTCTGTTCTTTTATGTCATATTTTTTATAGTTTGCCTTTGAGATTAAATTCTTGGTCAGAATACCAGATCAGGCGCAGTGATTGTAAAACATATTTGTGTACTTCATTTCAGGTGTAATCAACCCTAGCGTGTGATTCTTGTGTGTGTCTATTGTGTCTATGCGTCTACGTGTATCACATGGTGTGATTATTCTGCGCGGGTGGATTGCTCTAGGCAAGTCCTCTGACTGCTGCAAGGTTGTTTTTAAGGATGGAGAGTGATGCCTGCGGGACCTCTGCCAGTCCAATGTTGGTCTTACAATTCCAGGTGAAATTGATGAGATTTTGTATACGACACACACACAGTTGAGCTGCGGTGACAGCTATGTATCCTTCGTGGATCTTGGGAACCAGGCGATTAGCGCTGGCCCTGGGATATTGTGCACGCTGGGTTGATTTTGACAGAAGATAACAGTTCCACTTTGAGCGCTGATCTATGGTATTGTCTGGACACCTGTGTTGGGGTAGGGGAGCGGCCAGGCCGTGACCTACTTTTAAAGAGATAGCTTACTTGTTCATTTTTAAAGAGCGATGTGACATTAAGGGGATCAGTTCGTTACGCCGAAGCGGTATTACCATGTTGACATCCAGATGAAATGTTTCTTGTATAGCATTGTCTTGCTTTTAAGCATGTGTTTATTTAATAATTTAATAGCGTAATTTTCTTGTGACACCTTGTTGTGTTGTTCAGAGTAAATGACATGCGGTCATTCTTTGTTGTTGTTTCGTGGTCACGTCACTCACTCCTGTGTTTCATTGAAAAGTCCTTGTTGAGGCAGTAGTATGTGTGCTGTAGCACGCTGTCTAGATTTTGGCGGAAATCTTCATTTTTGTAAATACTGAAGGTTAGCGAGTGTCGGGTTTGTGTATTGATAATATCTGTAGTGTTAAGTTCCCATCGCTAATTTATCCGAGGTGCGGATTTGTAGCCTGACGGCAGTCGCAGGATGGCAACAAATCTAGCATCCAGTACTCTTCCAGATTGCATGCTCGTCATATTACACGCACACATGATTTTAGATGAGACAGGCCATATTTCAGGACCTGTAATTTATTTTGACATCATTCTGAGATGAGTCTTTGATTCACACTGTAAATTTGGGTGTAGATTTAAGAGGGTGTTCCCTCGTGGTGTTTTGTTATATTTATCCTTTTTATTCTGAAATTAAATTTGTTATTGTTTAGTTTGGCTTCACGTTTGTTCTTTCTGTCATACAGTTGGACTATGTTACCTTGCAGCTTGTAGAAGCGTAATTTTAGCAAAAACGTTATGGACCGTCCACTACCCGAAGAAAGAGTCTCATAAAAAGCTTCTCGCAAGGGTTCAGTATTTATAAGAGAACTGCTGAGTTAGATCCTTTAAAATGAAAATTCAAACACTATACCGTACTACTGTACTTCTAGCCAAGCTATATGATAAACTAGATGGCTATTTTAATTCTTTGGAGACTTTAGGTGTAACAAAAGGAAAATGTGCCTCAGTAGCCTATTATGTCCACGTTTAAAGTCCTGTATGCCAGATGATTTCCTTAGGGTCTGGCAGAAAAGTTCAAGCATAACTGGTGTGACAACTGCTGAAATTTGCCTAAGTAAATTAATGGCATTTATGAAGGCAGAAGTACAAAATGAGGAGCATATATCACTTGCCATGTCAGGTTTTGGACTATCACATCATAACATGCATAAACATTAACCATTATGAATATGGTTTTTAAATATAACCCGTGTTGACTGATATTAATATCCAATTAAACAATCTGCCTTGTCAAACACTAAGAAGTTTAATAATTAAATTAAAACGTACATGTTTCGGTATACAATGATACCTTCGTCAGCGTAGATTAAATAAAAGGATTCTTAAAAACTACGATAACAAATTCAAAGAGAAAATGAATATCCTTACAAAAGCATTAGAATGTAAATAAATGAAAGTTCACAAAAAAATAGAAAATATTAGCATAGTTTTTAAGATTCATTTTATTTAATCTACGCTATTTGTGAACTTTCATTTATTTGCATTCTAAAGCTTTTGTAAGGATATTAATTTTCTCTTTGTATTTGTTATCTTAGTTTTTAAGATTATTTTTTATTTAATCTACGCTGACGAAGGTATCTGTTACAAATCAATTCTTCAACTCGTGTCGACAATTCAAGAACAATCACTTTTATTGTACACAACAAGGAGCATCACTATCCAGCCATTACATTCAGTTACTCAAAACCTGTTCCATCTTGCTCATCGACGCCCCAAGGGTGCCAACTTACAATCGTCTACCTCTGACTATCCAGTATTCTTCTCTCAGGGCTCCTAACACAGTACTTGCTCCAGCATGGTGCATTTTCTCATGACATTCTACCACCATGGACTCCACTAGTTCACACTGAGGTACCGTAGTAAAATGGGTTCCTTGAACATGGGTGTGAACTCATCAGATAATATTTTAGTACGAACTCGAATCAAGCCATCATCATCAGTTTTAATGTTGAAATTATTTACATCTAGAGGGTGACTACTCTGAATCCACCGTACTAATTTTAATTCAGCATGTCGTACTTCTTTGCCAGTCAACTCCTCTCCGCAGTTTGAACTTTTCCCACTAGCTTTCTCAAGAAATCGATAGATCCAACCAACAACACGCACATTTTTCGAGAAAGAAGCAAAGTGTGTGAACATGTTTTCTCTTACATCGTTTGTGTTGTACAAACTAACAGCCGTTTTCTTCTGTAGGGGCTATTTTCACAGTTAACCACTTGTTCTCATTCTTTAGGAGCCACTGAGGACCCTCCCACCATTTTGATGCAACAAATTCGGACAACAAGCATCCTCGGCTGAGTATATCAGCAGGATTACAATCGCCAGGAACAAATCGCCACTGCTCGGGTGACGTTAACTGGTGGATTTCCTTTACCCGGTTTCCAACAAAGGTCTTCCATTCACCTTTCTTGATCCAGTAAAGAACAATCATAGAATCAGACCAGTACACAATGTTGGAAATATTAGTCGATTTACTAATAACAGAACCAAGCCTTGCTGCAAGTGTTGCCGCTACAAGCTCTTTACGAGGGATTGACATGTCTTCCATTGGTGCAACTCTGGACTTAGCTAAAACAAATCGAACATTAAAGCCATCTTTGTTTTCATACCTCATAAAGGCACAAGTGCCCAGTCCAAGGAGACTGGCATCACTGAATACATGTAAACAAGCTGTGTCAGAGACACCTCTTAAACATCTAGGCACCACAATGCTGTCAATCAAATCAACTTCAGTAAGCCACTGCGAGCACTTCATTTGAATTTCTTTTGGAAGGGATGTGTTCCAGTGTAGTTTGAGCTTAAATGCCATTTGCAATGCAATTTTCAGATGGAGTAAAGGTGCCGATAACAAACCCAATGGATCAAACACCCTGCTTATAATCGACAGCAATTTCTTCTTAGTTAATTCATTGATTTTCTCTTTTGGATCGAAGCTAAAGTTGCATCCCAACAGATCATCTAAAGCATGCCATTTGACACCTAAGACATTTTGTGTCACATCATCTCCTGACAAAACCCACCCACGGAGTTGGAAACTGGCTTGAGACATCACATTTGTAGCTTCGGACACAAATTCCTTGGCATCACTCAGGGACTGAAATGAACAAAGGCAATCATCCATGTAAAAGGAATTTTTCAGTCTTTCAACTAAGTCACCACTTAGAGTATTCAAATGATGAGTGATGGTGGCATTCAGAAAATATGGGCTACACACACCTCCAAAAACTACACGACAGTGACGCAGCATTATATTATGCCCATCACGCCACCACAAGAATTTTAACATTTCTCGATCCTCAGGGTTCAGTCCAATCATTAAGAAAGCCTGTTTAATGTCTCCCACAACACCGACCTCCTGTAACCTGAAACGTAAATAGGATAGGTACGATACTAGCAATCAAGTTGGGTCCCGTTGCTAAACAATCATTTAGAGAGACGTTTCCAATACTTTTCGCCGATGCATCAAAGACTGGGCGGATTTTAGTTGTTATCCCATAATTTATAACTGGTCTGTGAGGTAGAAAGTGCCGTATGTTTTCATCAGATGTTATTTCAATAATCCCATCTGTTTCCCATTGTTTAAAAACAGTATCATACGCATCATAGAGTCCATTGTTATCTAAACGGCTTACTGTTGATTTCAGACGACTTTCAGCTATTTCACGATTAGTGGGAAGAGGGGGGTGCTCATCAATCCAGGGCAATGTTACTACATACCGACAGTTTTCACCTTCGAAACGAATTGTGTCTTCAAAATTTCGCAAACATCTATCATCTATGTCCGACCTTTTTGTTTCTGTCTGTTTCTCAATTCCAATAACTTCTAAGTCCCATAAAGGATGGTGTAAATTGAGCAAAGAGGTCACAAAGTTTGTCATACTGCTTACCTTTTGCCTCTCTGCGGTACCCAGGAGACACCATCCAAGCTTCGTCTCAAATGCTAACAGCTTAGAGTCAATACATTTCACACCTGTAATAAGTTCGCCCATAACATGAGCTCCTAACAACACATCAATAGGTCGGTTAACTCCATCATCTGTCAATGTAATACCATGTGCAGCCACCTTCCGTAACAAATGCGGATCATTCACAGGTGGTATCAAACCACAAATCTTCTTCTCCCTAAGTGCCTTAAGAACAAAACTGTTATCACCCTGTAAGCTAGTTAGTTCAATTTCATGAATTGGATGTGATATTTCAGATGACACACTCCCACCAAACAGCATATGACAAATATTTTCACGACCACATTCGATCAAACCCAATTTTTCACAGATAGCTTCCGAAATATAACTGCGGTGTGAAGCAGTATCAAGTAATATTCGAACAGTGACACCACGCAATTGTGCTACTAATGTTTTTAAAATGACAGTTCCACTAGGCCCTGCAAATAACGATGCTGTTCTGCTGGGTTCACCAACACACATGATATCATAGTGCCTCCCTTTACATTTACCACAATCTATTCTTTTCCTACACTGCTGTCTCGAGTGACCTCCCTGCAAGCATGCAAAACAAGCTCGTTTTTCTTTTACAGTTTTACGACGGTCCTCAACCGACATTTCTTTAGAACACTTGTAAGAGGGATGGTTCTCATTACAAAACAAACAGTTTAGGGTTACTTTGTGTGACCGTCCTGTTTGCTGATAACTTACCCGATTCTGCCTGACAGTAGGAGTGAAAGAAACGAGAGCTGCTGCTGTTGGCTCTGTTCTGGGCGCAGTGAATTTATCAACCTCATTCACCTTAGCATGATTACGCAGTCTTTGTTCACTCTCGGCTTCTTTGCCCAGAAAACACAAAAGTTTATCAATTTTATTACCACTATCATCGTCCTCTTCTGCTGCTCTTCATTCCCATATTTTCAAAACGTCAATGGGGAGACATTCTTCAATGAGTGGAACTAAGATTGCTGCCCTATCAGAATTCATGCCTAATGTTTCTAGGGATCTCAACTTAGTACTTATATTATCATACAGGTCAGTCACAGATAAATCCGAGCGAACCAATTGCAACAAATCTTTATACATACACTCAGCAATTCTTCTAGGTTTGTGCCGTGTCTTGTGTGGGTTTTCGCCTAGGACACCAAGCTAGACTCATCGGCGGGCTCTTGGTGTCCCCGCCCGGACTCCCACAGGAGTGACTAACTGCGCGCCACCTCCCTTTATATAAGGTGCAACTGCACCACTTGACTACGAGAACTAAAAGTTCAAGCAGCCTTAACCTCCCTATGAAGGCTTCCAAAAAGATGGTATATTGGCTTTCACGGCCGGTGAATTAAAACTCAGCAATTCTTCTAGGTTTGTGCCGTGTCTTGTGTGGGGTTTCACCTAGGACACCAAGCTAGGCTCATCGGCGGGCTCTTGGTGTCCCCGCCCGGACCCCCACAGGAGTGACTAAGTGCGCGCCACCTCCCTTTATATAAGGTGCAACTGCACCACTTGACTACGAGAACTAAAAGTTCAAGCAGCCTTAACCTCCCTATGAAGGCTTCCAAAAAGATGGTATATTGGCTTTCACGGCCGGTGAATTAAAACTCAGCAATTCTTCTAGGTTTGTGCCGTGTCTTGTGTGGGGTTTCGCCTAGGACACCAAGCTAGGCTCATCGGCGGGCTCTTGGTGTCCCCGCCCGGACCCCCACAGGAGTGACTAACTGCGCGCCACCTCCCTTTATATAAGGTGCAACTGCACCACTTGACTACGAGAACTAAAAGTTCAAGCAGCCTTAACCTCCCTATGAAGGCTTCCAAAAAGATGGTATATTGGCTTTCACGGCCGGTGAATTAAAACTCAGTAATTCTTCTAGGTTTGTGCCGTGTCTTGTGTGGAGTTTCGCCTAGGACACCAAGCTAGGCTCATCGGCGGGCTCTTGGTGTCCCCGCCCGGACCCCCACAGGAGTGACTAACTGCGCGCCACCTCCCTTTATATAAGGTGCAACTGCACCACTTGACTACGAGAACTAAAAGTTCAAGCAGCCTTAACCTCCCTATGAAGGCTTCCAAAAAGATGGTATATTGGCTTTCACGGCCGGTGAATTAAAACTCAGCAATTCTTCTAGGTTTGTGCCGTGTCTTGTGTGGGGTTTCGCCTAGGACACCAAGCTAGGCTCATCGGCGGGCTCTTGGTGTCCCCGCCCGGACCCCCCCACGGCACAAACCTAGAAGAATTGCTGAGTTTTAATTCACCGGCCGTGAAAGCCAATATACCATCTTTATACATACAATTTATAACCATCTCATCTTTACCAAAACGATTCTTTAAATGTTCCAAGACTTTAACATAATTCTCACTTGTGTGTGGATAACTGTCAACTAACTTCCTAGCCTGTCCCTTCAGTGACATTTTCAAGTAACTAAACTTATCAACATTCGTAATGTTAGAATCCTCATGAATCCTTTGAAATTGTGTCCAAAAATTTATCCAGTTACCTGGACCCAAGTCGAATACCTCAAGCGTGATTTTCGGTAGCCTTAACCTCTCTGACGACATGGTTGACGACGCCGAAGCCACGTTGCTCTGTACGCTGAAATTATCTCCTGCATCAACACAACTGGCAACACTAGGTTTTAATACTTCCACTTTATCCTCGGCTTCAAGAAGTACTTGCAGAAGATCTTCTTGAACGGTAACACAGTGCATTGTTTCTTCGATACAGGCATCCTCGTTTCCGTCAACATTCAACAACTCGTTCAAGATGCTTTCGTCTAATTCTTTTAAGGTATCCGCAATTGTTCGGAGAGTATTTATTTTCACATGTAATTTTTGGAAATCGGCTTCAACTCTGACCGCTCCAATAGCTTTCGTCGCACTTGCCCGATAGGCACTTCTCTTCTTTTTCAACTTTTCAATCGTGGCCATTGCAAGGCAACAAATCCAAAACAAAACAAAACAGGGAAATTGTTTACCAAACCAAATTTTTCAATACAATCCTGTCAATGGTCGCCAAAATGTTACAAATCAATTCTTCAACTCATGTCTACAATTCAAGAACAATCACTTTTATTGTACACAACAAGGAGCATCACTATCCAGCCATTACATTCAGTTACTCAAAACCTGTTCCATCTTGCTCATCGACGCCCCAAGGGTGCCAACTTACAAAAAACAAATTTAATTACAGAAATACATTCACAAAATTACAGAAGCACATTCGCAACAGTATCATTGTATACCGAAACATGTACGTTTTAATTTAATTATTAAACTTCTTAGTGTTTGACAAGACGGATTTTATAATTGGAGATTATCACATCATAGCCATGATAATGTTAAGACAAACCAAAGAAGATACTCACAATCTTATGAACAAGCCTCCTAACCGCTCAAGGACACAGCATGGCAGACCTTGTGACTGCATATTTTGTGATTCCTCTAGCCATAGTAGTTTAGACTGTTATAAGGCACGGGACATAAGACAAACCAAAGAAGAGACTCACAATCTTATGACCAAGACTCCTAACCACTCAAGGACACAGGCATGGCAGACCTTGTGACTGCATATTTTGTGATTCCTCTAGCCATAGTAGTTTAGACTCTTATAAGGCACGGGACATGATGTTAGAACAAAAGATGCAGATCATTAAAGACAGGAAGTGTTGTTTTACGTGCCTCAAGCCAAACCATATCTCCAAAAAGTGTAAACTTTGGGTAACGTGTGTGATAAAGAAAAATCAACATGTAGTTCTTATGTGTCCAGACCTTGGAAAATACAGGACTATTTTATCCGTTCAAGACACTTCTAAATCTGAATCAGTTGTACAGAATAATGTACTTGCTAATCTTACATGTGACACGGGAGTATTGCTTCCTACTCTGAAGGTCCAGGTGAGGGGTGATGGCGTTCAGTGCGAAGCACGGGCCATCATTGACACCGGGTCATAAAGATCCTATATCTTGAAACGGACTGCTCTTGTGATACCAACCAGCCGAGGAGGAAGTATTGTGCACTCCCTTTTTGGTGCACAAAAATCCGGAAACTGCCTCACAATATTTTCAGAATTAATCTTGCAAGTCATAATAAGGAATATCTCTGTATTTTTGAGTCCTTGGATCCAGATAACATGTGTGGGAATTCGCCTTGTATACAAAAGGGACCTTGGGTGGCAGAACTTAAGGGCACTGTTGCAAAACTGTCTGATGCTAATCAAGATGCGGGCCCCATTGAGAATCTTATTGGTGCAGATGTGGCAGGCAAGCTCTACACTGGAAATGTTAAGCATCTTTCCTGCGGGCTAGTAGCTGTAGATACTAGTAATGAGTCAAGTGACTCTCCCTACTACCAACACTAACGCAGCTATGTTGGTGCACGATAAGAATGTAGCTGATCTATGGAAATTGAACCTGAGAAGAAAACCAAACTCGAATTGCAGGCTGAAGTACAAAAGCACTCTGTAGAAACTGTAGAAATTAATCCTGATGGCAGATATGAAGTTCAACTGCCTTGGTTGGAAGGATATCCACCACTACCAAGTAATTTTAATCTGGCTGTGAAAAGGTTGGATTCAACCATCAAACGGTTGAATGCTGATAATTGTTATGATCAGAACCAAAATGTGTTTTATGAGTGACTTGATGAAGGAGTGATCGAAAAGGTACTAGAATCTGAGCTTGATAAGGTAAGCCACTATTTGCCTCATCGACATATTTTGAAAGAAGACCTGCTTTTGATGCGTCGGCTCATGAGAAGAATGCACCCTCACTTAATGATTGTTTACATGAAGAGCCTTTGTCCGGTGCCAAGTCCGGAATGCGAAAGGAGGAGGTTGGTTGGTTCCTCAGTTTAGGGGCTGCGACAACGAGGTCATGTAGCCCCGTGTACTTTGGGTGTGTGTATAATCTGTCTGATAACCGGTGTTAACTATGATGGCTGTATTAGTGTGTGTATCTGTTTTTTAATTCAAGTAAGGACTGCAACTTTGAATTTTTCAAATAGTTCCCACTTTTGCCGCCAAACGCCACCGTCAACGACTACTAGGCCTAGTTCAGAACTTAGCTACTAAACGCCACCGCAGTCGGCTCTTAGCAACGAACGTAGAAACCTAAGAGCGTTGTTTACATTCCTAACCTATACAATTTAGCTTCACACAGGTGTAATTAGTGGAAGGTTCTTTAACATGCCATAAATCTATGACATGGGACCGCCGGCTTTACTTCCCCTCCGAAGGAAGGCATACTGAGGGATTTTTAACGCTCTTAAAAAATCCGACGGCTTCGGCCAGGTTTGAACCCGCTATCTTGGGCATAGAAGCTCAGCATGCTACCAACTACGCCACCGAAGCCGCTGAAAGGAGGAGGGTTAGCTGGTTTAGCAACCAGCTGTAAAAACAGCTAACGCCGAATGTAAATAACTCGACCCCCTTAAGGGGCCAACCGATTCTGGCGTATGAGCCCCTTTAGGTGGGGTGATGGTCCCCCAGTGTAGGAAATGACACTGAACCTCATTACGTATATTTTGGCCCAACGACAACGTGGGCGGAAGAGGTACCTATCAACTCCGAGGTTACCCAACGGCTGCTGAGGTTATGCCAGATGGAGCTTGCCACGGTGGGTGAGTGGTCAACGTTGTCGGTCTACTAACCCCAAGCTTGCCGGTTCGCTCCTGGCCGTGGTAAGTGATTTTTGAAAGGCGGCAAAAATTACGACACCATGTCATACGATGTTGGCATGTCAAAGAACCCATTTGAATTCAGTAGGCCGTATACATAATGGCAAAATTGATCTCGGGAGTTTCCGCCAACACAAAGTTCCTCATTTCTCTACTAGAAAGCGCTATAGTGTTCAAGGAGCTTAGATATCTATCCTCCTTGACTTTCATAGTGCTTCAAGGAACAAGGAAATTCGACATGCAAGCTACCCTTTGGGTGTCAAATAAGAAAGCTTGCACCAGGCACCCGAGGCCATACGATATTATTATGCCAGATGGACTGGCTGTAAAGGCGCAACTCAGGACTTCCTGAGTCTGCGGCAGTCCATTGCAGTTCTGGTACTTGTAACTGCACGTCTCATTCTATATGAGCCGCAGTGGGTGGTGCCAGAATTATAGTGCGTGGGTTTGTCCTTGGCAAGTTGAAATCCACCTTAAACAAAGTCTCGCCTGTGGCACTCTTCCCTGCCAAACTTATTAAGTCCAACGGCGACAAGATAAGGGCGACGGAAGCAGGTTTGGTAAACTGGAAGCTTCTAGTCTGGACCTGCACGTTGGCGACGGATGTGTGATGGTCGTCTCCTCGAGATATAATGTGGCAACTCGGGTATTCGGTCCTGCATCTGTGTCTGGGCAGGCCTATTCAGGATCACCGCTGCCCACCCCGTACAGGAACGGCCCTAGAAAAGGTGGGCTAAACATCGGATGCCACTCTTCAATCCTGTCTGGGACACCGCACCCAGAGGGACACCCAATCTTGTGGTCGAAATAAGAACTCAATAAAATGATTATAGGCGCTTGGAACGTCAGAACGTTATTGGACCGAACACATAACAGGCCAGAGAGAAGAACAGCTCTTATCACCCACGAGCTGAGCAGACTCAATATCGATGTTGCCGCCCTGAGTAAAACTAGACTTGCGGGAGAACGTAATATCAAGGAGACTACATCAGGATACACCATCTTTTGGAAGGAAAAGAAGGAAGAGGATAGTCGCATTCATGGAGTTGGCTTTGCAGTGAAAACTAAATTGGTGAATGAACATCGAGCTCTCCCACTGCAATAAATGAAAGGCTAATGACCCTCCGTATCCCCCTTTCGGTAGGCAGATTCATCACACTTATCTCCTCATATGCCCCCACTCTTATGGACGATGAGGACTCCATGAACTGCTTCTATCAACACCTAAGCACAGTCCTCATCAAGGTGCCCCGCAACGACAAGCTTCTGCTGCTTGGTGATTTTAATGCAAGAGTGGGCAAAAACAGAAATCTGTGGGAGAAGGTCATGGGACATCATGGTATAGGGAATTGCAACAGCAATGGCCTATGACTTCTCGGGCTTTGTGCTGAGAATGAGCTCTACATCACCAACACTCATTTCCGACTACCCGACCGCTACAAGACCAAATGGATGCACCCACGATCCAAACACTGGCACATGATTGATTATATCATCACCCAACAACGTGACAAGAATGACGTCCTAATCACAGAGGTTGCAAGAAATGTTGATGACTGTTGGACAGACCACTGACTCCTGATCAGTCGACTCAGGTTCTCTATCCAAAATCGACCACGCATCCACCCAGAAAGAAGCTGAACATCTCAAGGCTGTGCGATGAAACTGTCGCGGATGGATTCCGAAGAACTATTCAAGAACAGCTGACCATCCACCCAGTGGCGTCACTAGGGGGGTGCGGGGGAGCAGACCGCACCGGGTGACACCATCATAAAATTAGGGCGGTTCGTACAAATTTCATTTTTAAACAAATTTAGCACAGCAGAACATGGATTTTTACTAATACTAAGTGTCTGTCTTGTCTGCCTTCACTTCATTGGTTATAAAATATACATTACCAGTGGCGCATTGCACTATAATTTCTTTAAAAAAAATTGTACGAAGTGTGCGATTTTCAGATACTGTTGCTGCAGGAAGATACGCTCCATAATTGCTGTCCACTTGACATTTTGGCCGCTGTGACACCTGTTTCATGTCATTTTAACATTCTGAGGTCTTTCCTATATCATTTTGCATGGATTTTAGGAACAGTAATTCAAAGGAATGAGTAGGCCTACTCAAATCGTATAATTTCATAAGTATCGAATAACTGGTGAGTGTTACGGCTAAGCTGTCAATCAATGGACCAGTAGCGTAGCGTGAGGAAAATAATTGGTGATGATGATGATAATTGTTGTTTTAAGGGGCCTAACATCTAGGTTATCGGCCCCTGATGGCTGGGGTGATCGTGAAGATGAAAATGAAAAGCGAACTTAAAACTAAAACTAACTACTATCCTACATACTAGAAGAAGAAAATGAAAACTAAAGGAGAATAAGGCAAATAAAGGACAGGAGGAAAAGAAATGCCCTCAACCCTCGAAGAAGGCGGATTGAGGGACTTGGAAGGAAGGAGAGCCATGAAAAGCAGATAGGAAAGTGAAAGAGGAGAGGGTCCGCCCCCAAGGGTAAGGGACAAAAGGGGAAAACGGACCCAGCTCAGGAGTCCCCCGGGGTCGCCAACTCCCGAACTCACCAGCCGTGAGCCCCTGAGGGTGTAGCATTATCTAGGGTGCACCAAACGTGGTGGGGCTACATACACCCGGCCTCCTTGAGGGCCTTAAGCAGAAGGCAGGAGATATGATGATGATGATAATTGTTGTTTTAAGGGGCCTAACATCTAGGTTATCGGCCCCTGGCAGGAGATAACATGAAAAGAAAAAGAAGGCTGACCCCTCGCAGAAGGAGGGAATCAGAAAAGATGAGACAAGGGCCAATTAAGGCGGGAAAGGAAGATACTCCTTAGGCCTCGGATACCCTAATACCGTCGGGGTCTGAAGAAAACAAGAGTTGACCAAGTGAGGTCGACAGGAAAGAAGACAGAGAGGAGCCCGGCACAAGTAAGTGGAAGCAATGCCGGACTCAGCTGGGGCCCCGTGGTCGCCAACCCACAACCCACTAGATGTGAAACCCTGGGGGGGAAAATAATTGGGTAGACACAAATAAAAAGAAAAACTGCAGTAACGCATTTTAAAGAAAATGTTTAAAGTTTTAACTTAAATCTTACATTCCGGTACTACATATTCCCTTGGCCCCATGTAAAAGAACCAAGTTTAATTGATGAGCGTAACAATGTACACATAATGCCATGGGACAATGCTGTCTGATAATTGCTTGAAGACCATTGTTGCTACCCGACATGACAGTAGCTCCAGCGTATGTCCATTTAGTTAGGTATTGAGGTTTTAAGGGGCGAACTATTTTCTTATCTATTTTATATTCTTCCAGATCGAAAATTACGTGTGTATTTCCGAACCCTGTGCAGTTTTATCTAATGATACATCGAAGAAACTACAAATATTTCCTCAACTCTCGAGTTACAGACATATCGCACAATTACACTTAATTGAGCTTTGAAGGACACGTCATTAGTCTCATCTGCCTGATTGGCCACAAATTCAAATGACGAAAGCTCTTCTGCAATCCTTTCCCTTACTGCATTAGTGACAGATTGGATGAAATCATTTTGGACGTCTCGAGGCGTTCCTTCAAAAACAGAGCTGCCTTCTTTCATAAATGATTCTTCTATTGCCAGCAAATCGAGGGTTTCTAAATAATTGCCCTTATTAAGAGATGTGTGGTCTTCTCTGTGCCCTCTAAAGGCAAGTTCTTGCCGCCCGAGATGGCACACCATCTATTAGGCGACCCACTATTCGTCTATTTCGAGTTACATTTTCATTATGTTTCACAGCTGCTAATCGCGTTATTTCCACTAAACAATGCTCAATTCTATTTCTTGCTAGCATGTGAAACATCTCTGCATTATTAATGTGTTTCTTGGTCCCTGAATGTTTTATAGAGTTTTGCCTCATTTTTATAAATTGTTGCGATACCGTACGAGTCCATGGTTCTTCGCCCCCAAACATCAAACAGTAATAACAATGAAGTGACTTCTTGTGCTTTCTTTTGTCGTGTGGCCTCCTGAGAGACCGAGTGCAGGTCTTTCTAGTCGACGCCAGTGGGCGACCTGCGTGCCGGGATGAGAGATGGAATGGATGAACATGGATGAAACTGGGCAAGGATGTGGAAGGAAGCGGCCGTGGCCTGTCAGAAGGAAAATGGGGAAACCACGGAAAACCATTTCAAGGACGGCCGACGGTGGTGATCGAACCCACGCATCTACCGAGTCATCAGAAAGCTTGGCCTCATGACCTAACGCTGCGCTTTAGCGAGCGTAGCCACCGCTGTCGGTACTTTGTGTGCTGAGAACCACATAACCATCTATATTTCGAATGGCAACTACTTTGAAATTTTCTTGTAAGCTAACTTTGCCATCTTTTTGGGACAAATCCAACTGAGTGCCATTTATTTTAGATTTTAGTTTCAACTTTGAAATTTTCTTGTAAGCTAACTTTGCCATCTTTTTGGGACAAATCCAACTGAGTGCCATTTATTTTAGATTTTAGTTTCAACTTTTGTTCAAGTGTTTAAGATGATAGTGAATTAGACTACCATGAAGAAATCTTACAGAAGCAAGGTTACACTGTTCATGCCAACTAATAGCTCATCACTTCCCATGGTTAATATAACTAGAAACAAAGGCACAGTAAGTACAGGATCACGAAACGTTCACCACATCGCGACAGAAAAGACATGTCTATTATGTTCAAGGCAGGCAGCTCGGAGGGGCATGGAGGGGATGGCGGCGCGCGCACGACTTTGCACGCTTGGATAAGAAGGCAGGGGAGTGTGTCTATCTGCCTCGTTGTCGGTACGCAGGATGCAAGTGTTGAAAATTTAAATCATGAAAATTAAGTTACTATTAAGGCTTAAGAACTTGGAAGAAAAACAACATTACAATAAATAATAATATAACCAGTCATTTCTTTCGTAAATTTGGATAGACAGTGTCTACCTTGTCTACCCTGACGCTACGCTACTGCAATGGACTCAGCACACAAATGACATTAGCATTGACGAATTGCACTCTAATTTCATAAATATCAATTTTTGTAAAAAGTGTGGATTTGCAAATACTTTAACAATATAAGAATATAAATAAAATATTCTTTCCTTGGTGTGGCATTAATTGTTCCTTTACTTCTGAAATGTCTGGAGTTCGACGCTTGTATCAACCCTGTTGGGTACAATAGATAATAATATTTCAGTTTAATTTCCAGGAGGTCATACATGGCAGTGTTGCCAAAATGATTATAAGCCGGCTGATAGGTCCAATTTTTAAATGCATATAACTTCTACACTATCAATTGGAATTCAACCAAATTTCGTATGTGCTATGTGTACATAAACATATATGACTGATCGTATTCTTAAGGGCCACCAGGGCTGCCAACTGTTAATAAATGCTCTCAATTTATTTTATCCAAGTCCAAAATATCAGAAAGTATGCAAGCCGACAGTTTTAAACTATGCACACGTATAGTACCTGACAGTCTAGATTAATTTGGAGTAACTCATAACGTCAGTGTTACCAACATGATTCTAAGCCTGCTGAGAAGTCCAACTTTAAATTCATGTAACTTCCATACTATCATTTGGATTTCAACCAAATTTCCTATGTGCTATGTGTACCATAACAGATATGACAATGCATATTCTTAAGAGCAACCACGGCTACCAACTGGAGAAGTATAAGTTCTGCCCTAAAACTTCCCCATTCGGGAGAACGAAACGCATCAGGCGAAAGCCTGGACAAAATAACTACTGTGGTCAAGAAAATTAGACTGAAGCGGTTCGGGGTAGTGGGCATGAAATACGTGACTAGAAAACCAATGTAGCTAGCAATACATTAACAATTTTTATTCCTAATAATAAATTTATAATGAATAAACAAATTGCACTTAAGTGCTTATCACAGAAATGAACAATTATAAATTTAGCAAAGTGTGAGGGCCTGATGACAGAAACCCAGATTAAAGAAAGGTCCATGAAACAAGCTTGCTTGATTGGAGAGAAGTTGAGCTTAACATATAAAAATGCACTTTATAAAAAGAGAGAACCATAAAAAATAATTAAGAGTGTAAAATAACTGGTATGATATAAACTCTTTATAAAATTAAACTTATCTTTGAAGAGGGTTGAAGAGCCAGCTCCTTAAAAAGTTCCAGCTAGCATAAATGTCGATTTAAAAGTCCTCACGGTTTTCTTGGAAGGAGGCGTACATGGCCTAGAGATATGTGCACCATCGATAAAATGACAACTCTCTCTTCTTTTCTCGCGCAGGAATGACATTTATAGTTTCCAAGAGATGATCCAGCAATATTTCAAAAGACGATTCCAAGTATCCTCTCTAAGGTGAAGGTGAAGAGTACAGCGGCTGGCAATTATTCTTGCCATCTTGAGCAATACGTCATGGTGCAGATCTTGTGACGTAACTGCTCGGTAGCGTAGATATCAGCGATGGTGTCATGAGATGCAGTAGCGGTGACCAGCAGGTTGAAGTGATCCAAAGTGATGATTGATCAGAAGTGGTGGATCAGAAGTGGTGAAGAACGCCAGCAAGCGGCGTCTTAAATAGGGACCATGGAACTCTCTCGAAGTTTGGAGATCGCCCGACCAGACAAAGACCTGCCATTGGTCGAACGAAAGTCAGGGTGACGTCAGTCGACACTACTCAGCGGACAGTGGATCAACCAGTAGATGTCCTGTATATCGGGAGTGAGGACGCCTGAGGTAGCGAGCGACTGTAACACTCGAGGTGAGAACTATAATATCTATGAATAAGTGATTGATAACAAGATTATGCATATGGTTTAAGCAATTAACATTTGTAAAGAAATAATTACCATTCGGGGATCTCGGTAACAATAAATAAAATTTGACCGACAAATGGGCCAAGCTAAACATTGAAAGTATCACAAAAGTGATCATGCTCCGAGAACTCCGAATGAAAACAAACAAAAGAATCAGTCAAAGCAAAACATGGATAACAGACGAGGAGAAACTAAGACTCGAAAGGCAAAACAGAAATAGCAGAGATGGGTCTAGTATAACGACCTTTACTAGTTAAAACATCAACAACTCTGACGCGTTTATCACGACCAAAGTGGCAGTGAATAACTCTACCTAGGTTCCACACGAGAGGCGGAGATGGGTCCCGAAGAAGAACCATGTCCCCCACTCGTACATCTGGTTGAGGAAGCCGCCATTTCTCATGCCTATTTAGCAAGCTGAGATATTCTAACTTCCATCGGCGCCAAAAAGAACATCGCAAAGATTCTACTTTTCTCCAAAAGATAGGCAAGTTAGGATCACAGCGTCGAACCAGCAGTCCATTTATGGAGCGGAAAACCACCTCCTAGGAGTAGGGATTTCAAATCTTCGCACACAAGGAGCGCTTCAGAAATATTAGGGAAAGAGCACAAGAAATCGTCGACATAAAATGCCGTTTTTAATGACTCAGAGGCCAAAGGATGATACAGATGACCATCTTGCTCGGCTAACATGTGGAGAGACCGAATCGCAAGAAAGGCTGAAGGCTTCAGGCCATATGTCACAGTCTTCAATCTAAATATCTTTATGGGTTTGGAACTCTCATCGCGCCACAATATTCTTTGCAGATCTTGCTGCTCAGAATTTACGATAATCTGCCGGTACATCTGCTTAATATCTGAGATTACAGCAATAGGAAACCTTCGAAAATTAAGCAAAACAGAGGTGAGATCTGTTTGAATCGCGGGACCACATTGCAGGGTATCATTTAAAGAGATTCCATTGGAATCTGGTGATGAGCCATTAAAAACTACTCTTATATTGTCTTGTGTTAAGGAATTTTTCCATACCGGGTGATGATTTAGATAAACTATTTCATTTAAAGGATGGTCAATTTCTTCTGATTTAGAAATTACCTCCATGTGATTGGATGATTCGTATTCCTCCATAAAGGAAGCATACTGAGTTTTGACAGAAGCATCTTGTTTGAACCGATTTTCAATAGCAAATAGTGCCCTAAGTGCTCTGGAATGCGAGCCCGTAATGGCGGGAGGATTGGGAATACGTGGAAGAGTTACTATAAATCTGCCTTCAGTATTACGGACAGTGGTTTCCTTGTATAACTTTTCACAAATTTCGTTAGAAGAAGAAGAAGAAGAAGTAGCCTGAACATTCTCAAGATCCCAGAACTTGGTTAGCTCTTGACTCAAATCGGTACCAACAAAATAACAATTCGATACAGTTTGAATAGGATTACGGTATATTTGGCCAGTAGCAATCCAACCAAAATCAGTTTCGCGGAAGAAAACATTAGGAGCAATTTTTACTTTATTGGAATGAAGACATTGCCAAAATACGCTTGAGCTGAAAAGAAGCTCTACGGGTGAAGCTCTGTTGAAATGAGGGTCAGCTAGCTGGACAAAATTCGGGATATTCCAACTTCGAATAGGATAAGAAGTGCCAGGAATATTGTTGCCTATAGACTTGATAATCAAACAATCTAATTGCAACTGCGTACCAAGATTATTAGAGTCCTTCAGATCCACTTTAGCAAAGCTTAAGGATTGCAATTTAGAGCAGTTTATTCCTGTAACCTCTATTGAGGTAGGATGTTTTGGGAGGCCTAACTTTTGTACCAACGATTCATTAATAAAATTGTTGGTAGCGGCATTGTCCAATAATCCCCTCACAGATACCCATTTTCCGTGAGAATTTTTCAATAGAACCTGCACGGTAGATAATAAAACCTGGACTTTTCCAAGCGAGGTAGAACTTTGAGCATACGACTGCGCACTATTTTGAGAAGTCTCAGAATTAGACTTGGTATTGGAACTGCTTGGTCCTGATAACCGTGATCTTTCATGTCTGTGCAAAAGTGAATGGTGTCTAGCCTTACAATGAAAGCATAAACGTTGTGAACGGCAATTGTTTAACATATGCGTTCCTGACAAACAGTTGAAACAATGTTTTTTGTTCGTAATGAACTTTCGTCTTTCATCTACTGATAAAGATTTAAATTCATCACAATTGTATAAAGTATGCGATTGCTGACACAGACCGCACGTTTGCATTTGGTTCGGTGACCGAGCATCAACAGGAAGAGCCTGTGATCTTAAAATTTTTTGATTAGAACTGCTAACCTTATCTTTTGAGAAGGCTTTTGAATCTGAACTACTAGTTTTTTGATTAGCTATGGCGGAAAAAACTTGGCTTCTGGCCTTCAAAAAGTTAATAATCGCCTCATAAGTGCATTGCAAATTCTGGGAAAGTTCTGTTTCCCAGGCTTTTAATGTATTTGCATCCAATCTTGCAGAAATGAGGTGAACTAGAAATAAATCCCAGTGATTTACAGGTTGGTTTAAATTGGACAATGCTCTGACGTGTAGCTCTGCAGTGTCAATCAACTTACGAAGTGATAAACTGTTATCTGCTTGCACGTTAGGTAACTCGAATAAGCTTTGTATATGGCGTTGAATGGATAAACGAATGTTCCCATATCTATCCTTAAGAAGATTCAGAGCAACTTCATAATTATCATTGGTCAAAGAAAGTGCTTGAATCAGGTTAAGTGCGTTGCCTTGAACTGCCAGACGCAAGTAGTGAAATTTTTGTATTACTGGTATAGAAGTATTCTCATGTACTAAAGAATTGAATAATTCAAAAAATGGTTCCCATTCTATGTCTTTACCAGTAAATTTGGGTAGTTCAAATTTGGGTAATATAATGCATGAAGAAGATGTAGAAGATGCTGCAGAAGTTTGATCTTCTTGTTTTTCTTTTAAAGTTAAAGCCCTAATAAGCTGTTTAGCTTCAGCAAATCCCTGATAGTATAATTTTTCAACTTCCAACCTATCACTTTGCTGGTCCGGATGCTGAGTCTCTATACTGCATTGTATCTCATCATATTTCTCAAAGGCTTGTTCATAATTCTTAAGCCTCTGCGAAATTATGTCAAGATTACGCTCTTGGGGTTCGAGCTCCGTTAAGAAAGTACGAAACCGTGTGAGCTTGCCCTTACAAGAGGCTCTGGCGTTGCTAAGTTTTTCATCAAGGTTAGGCATATTAAAAGTTGTTTGTTACTCACGTCAATATTGTGACTTCGAGTACTGGAAGTCAGAGGATGACAGCTTGCTAGGTAGTAAGGTTTAGTCTGATGCGGAAGAAACCGGCTTAGCTTACGTTTCTCTCCTCCTCTGCTGAACATGCGCCTTAAGCTGAAACGTACAATGTGAATTAGTGTTGAAACACAATGAACAAAAATTGTTAATGTAAAATCCACAATATTAAACTTGTATAGGGATCCAGGGTGCAACAGATATGTTTCCCGGGTTTCGGCACCAGAAAAATGGAGAAGTATAAGTTCTGCCCTAAAACTTCCCCATTCGGGAGAACGAAACGTATCAGGCGAAAGCCTGGACAAAATAACTACTGTGGTCAAGAAAATTAGACTGAAGCGGTGCGGGGTAGTGGGCATGAAATACGTGACTAGAAAACCAATGTAGGTAGCAATACATTAACAATTTTTATTCCTAATAATAAATTTATAATGAATAAACAAATTGCACTTAAGTGCTTATCACAGAAATGAACAATTATAAATTTAGCAAAGTGTGAGGGCCTGATGACAGAAACCCAGATTAAAGAAAGGTCCATGAAACAAGCTTGCTTGATTGGAGAGAAGTTGAGCTTAACATATAAAAATGCACTTTATAAAAAGAGAGAACCATAAAAAATAATTAAGAGTGTAAAATAACTGGTATGATATAAACTCTTTATAAAATTAAACTTATCTTTGAAGAGGGTTGAAGAGCCAGCTCCTTAAAAAGTTCCAGCTAGCATAAATGTCGATTTAAAAGTCCTCACGGTTTTCTCGGAAGGAGGCGTACATGGCCTAGAGATATGTGCACCATCGATAAAATGACAACTCTCTCTTCTTTTCTCGCGCAGGAATGACATTTATAGTTTCCAAGAGATGATCCAGCAATATTTCAAAAGACTATTCCAAGTATCCTCTCTAAGGTGAAGGTGAAGAGTACAGCGGCTGGCAATTATTCTTGCCATCTTGAGCAATACGTCATGGTGCAGATCTTATGACGTAACTGCTCGGTAGCGTAGATATCAGCGATGGTGTCATGAGATGCAGTAGCGGTGACCAGCAGGTTGAAGTGATCCAAAGTGATGATTGATCAGAAGTGGTGGATCAGAAGTGGTGAAGAACGCCAGCAAGCGGCGTCTTAAATAGGGACCATGGAACTCTCTCGAAGTTTGGAGATCGCCCGACCAGACAAAGACCTGCCATTGGTCGAACGAAAGTCAGGGTGACGTCAGTCGACACTACTCAGCGGACAGTGGATCAACCAGTAGATGTCCTGTATATCGGGAGTGAGGACGCCTGAGGTAGCGAGCGACTGTAACACTCGAGGTGAAAACTATAATATCTATGAATAAGTGATTGATAACAAGATTATGCATATGGTTTAAGCAATTAACATTTGTAAAGAAATAATTACCATTCGGGGATCTCGGTAACAATAAATAAAATTTGACCGACAAATGGGCCAAGCTAAACATTGAAAGTATCACAAAAGTGATCACCAACTGTTAATAAATGCTGTCTCTATTCTTCTTACCCGAATATCAATTTATCAGAAAGTTTGAAAGCCAATAGCTCTAAACTTTGCACACGTATAGTACCTGGCATTCTGGATTAATTTGGAGTAACTAATATACGTCAGTGCTGCCAACATGATTATAAGCCTGCTGATAGGTCCAATTTTAAAATGCATGTAACTTCTATACTAACTAATGGATTTCATTCAAAATTGGCACAACAATAGATCATATTATTTCTGACCAATACATGCATGACATTGTTGCCAACATGATTTTAAGCATGCTGTTAGATCCAATGTTTAACTGCATGTAACGTCCATGCTATCCATTGGACTTCAACCAAATTTTGTATTGTGTACAGGTACGGTACCTTAAGAGATGGAACTGAGACTATATTCAGTCACCAGGGCTGCCAACTGTAGTGCTCTATTAGGCTACATTATGCCAGGTATGCAGTATTTCGAACTAATTAGAAATTTCGATATTACCAACTTAATTTCGTCATTATTCTAGATAGATCCATATAGATTAATCATTGGCATGAACCTTAAATTTTAAGAAAAGTAGGTTCTTTAGTTCGTCACGGAACTTCTTGTTGCAGATAAGTTTGGACCCAAGTGACAGAGATTTGTTACGATTTCTGTGGAGAGATGAGGACAATTTGGTTGTTTTTATTAAAAGAAAAGTGCACAGTTGTGCATACAAATGTAACTAAGATTTACAGTGTTGGTTAATGGAGATTCCTCTCTTTGAGCACTTAATGGCGTGGTACGGATCACAGTATTCATTGCATATCTTACATACACAATCACGACTGGGTTCATGAAAAGTCTTAGTTCTACATATTTTATGATGATAGTCATATACAGCTAAATTTGTGACCATGTACAGTATCTCAATGGTTGATTAGGTTGCTTCCATGTGTGGTCTGTCATGGCACTTGTGGCGTAGACTTCCGGCCAGATGGCTTCTCTCTTCTGTTTTCTTTCTTCTATTAACTTGGACCAGTTTGTTGTTGATGTGAGTGAAAATCTTAAATGAAGGTCTTCCATTAGAAAGGTCTCTCGTGCTAGTTCATATGCGAGCCTCTGTGGGACAAATTTGGACATTCCAATGGTAATTTTCAAAAATCGTGATTTCACTCTTTCCAATGTCCTGAGATCTGATAGACTGAGGCTTTCCCAAGTCAGATCTAAGCCATAACACAATATTGGGATAATTTTGACTTCTAGAAGTTTTATAGCAGTGGTTAAACTCAATTGCTTGAGATTCTGGATATCAAATATTGCCTTAGTCGCTGCCACAGCTCTTTCCTTAGTATGTATAAGGAACGATTTAGATGTTGGTTGAAGAGTCATTCCTAAGTATCTGAAAAAGCATTGACAATTTTCAAAGGTTCGTCTTCGAAAAGAATAGTGCAATTCTTCCACCTTTTCTGAATACCAACTGCTTTGTTTTCGCCAGGTTTATGCTTATTTTGTTTTGTTTGGCCCAATTGATTAGGAGATTAAAGGAGTTTTGAATGGAAGTTTTGTTTGGTTACCCAAAAGCCATATCATCAGCATATATGAATAGTGATGTCTCTGGGAGGCATATTTTCGTAACGTCCGCAGTTGCAATGTTAAAGCAAAGAGGACTTATCGGATCTCCCTGTAGCACTCCTCTGGTTTGTCTTATTTCCTCTGATGTTGATATTGAATCGTCAATCTTAATGATGTTAAGGATAATACGTAGTACAGTAATTAAGTTCCAAGACACGACCCTGTATGTTGTACACGCTGCCGCATTACCCGGCATACACCTACACAGAACCACATCCACCCTCAAAATAGTCACCGTTGGCCGTTATGCACTTTTGCCAACGTTGGTATAGCTGCTGGAAGTACCGCTGAAAGCAATTGGCAAGAAGGTCCCGTATGGCTTCTCTTGTGGCTGTCATGACCTCTTCGGACGACCGAAATCTGCGCCCACTTTGGAGTGCTTTCAGGCGAGGAAAGAGAAAAATATTGGATCGTGCGAGATCAGGAGAGTATGGAGGGTAGGGCAAAACTGTCACCTGTTGCCTTGCAATTTCCTCTTGGACAAGGACAGAGCAGTATGCAGGGGTGTTGCCGTGTACCAACAGCCAATTCTTTGTACGCCAAAGCCCAGGTCGCTTACGGCGAATTGCATTGGGTAAACGGCCAAGGATCTCCTTGTAGCAGGTTTTGTTTACCGTTGCACCATCTGGTAGGAATTCCATGTGAACGATTCCATTCAAAAAACAGTTCCAGCATCACCTTGCCTTTTGACCTGTCTTTTCGTGTCGTTTCCTGTCGTGGTGATGATGGAGTTTTCCAGGTGGCTGATTGTCGTTTCAGTTGCGGATATTAAAGGAAACACCATGTTTCGTCTCCTGTTATTATCCAGTTGAGAAAGATCGGATCATCAGGTCCGACTGGCGCATTCAAATCACCGTCACAACGACCATACGTCTGCTGCCAGTGCATGCACTCAACTGTCTCTTGCAGTGACGAGAGACTACCTGCTATGGTACCATACCACGGCGCCACCTATGCGATATAGTGCCCCACAACACAGTCTCAGAATTTAATTACTGTACCACGTATATTCTTGAGAAGTGTTGCAGTATTATCCATTCCAATTGTATCCGACTTTGCAGACAGTATTTTTCTGTCGAAGCTGTCAAATGCTTTGCTACAATCTATGAAAATTGTATAATATTTATGTCCTGGTATGCGAATATTGTCATGGATGACACTCTGTATATCCTCAATTGCCTGTAAACAGGAGAGTCCTTTCCTGAAACCATATTGCTCCTCTGGGATTTGTGAGTCTACTATTCCAACGAGCCGTTTAAGATACCATAGTTGTTAGTAATTTGGTTGCTTTTCGCCATCTAAGAGTTGTCTGGAGTTATTTGCAGTCCCTTTCTACTAGGAGCAGTGATACATCACCATCTCTTGCAATTGCGAGAAAGATGTCTACAGGGCGACACCAGATTTTCCTTGTCAATTATAAAAAATTCTCCTGGACAGTTCCTATGTAGAAAACTGCATTATAAGTTTGAACAACAGTGACGAAGTTGAAAGTTCATTCAAGAATCCAGTAACCTGACGAATCTTTGCAAATTTGATTTGCGAGGTTAGGAGAAAACTGATCCGGATGTTCCTAATATGGAAAGTACCGATACTAAGTTTGGAATAGAAAGCATGATACACTTCCTAATTGTATAAAATGTTGTGATGGGAAAGTCACTAAAATGATCATCCTTTCATGTGTGCATAAGGTTTTTGATCCTATAGGGTCTTCATGTCCCCTTACCCTACATCCAAAACTTCTCTTGCGAGCACCCTGGGAGTCTCAAGTGGGATGGGATGAAGAAGTAGGTGAGTAATTGTTTTACCTTTTGGATGTCAAAGTCCCCAGACGGTAGCCTAGATCAGCTGATCCTACTGATAAGTGGAGTATTCATACCATCTGTGATGCTAGTGAGGCGGCATATGCTGCTGTTGGTTTCCTAAGGGTCGAAAGGGGGAACAGCTTAACGGTTCAGCGGATTCAGGCAAAAACGAGGGTTGCTCCTGTCAAGAAAATGGCAATACCTCGACTCGAGTTGTTGACGGTAACTGTCGGTTCTAGACTGTATGCATCTGTTATTGAGTCCAACTTTCTTAAATCATATTTCTGGACCCACTCTTGTACAGTGTTAGCATGGATACATAGGGAAAATCAATGGGGCACATTTGTCTGGAATAGAGTGGAAGAGATAAGAAAATTAACCAAGATTGAGTCATGGCATTGTGCACCTGGAGTTAAGAATTCCGCTGATCTTCCATCTAGAGGTTGTTCTGGACGCCAACTACTTCTGTCAAAATGGTGGGAGGGACCTGAGTGGTTGTATGGACCACAGGATAACTGGCCTTCTGCAGACTCAAATTATGATGAAGATATAATAAAGGAAAGGAGGAAAACAGTATTTTCTACGATGATCGTGGTAAAAGATGCATCTTTCCCAAAGGACTGCTATTACAAGTATTTCTCCAAGTACAACAAAATTGTTAGAATGATTGGCTGGATATACAGATTTATCCATAATGGTAGAGCATCCAACATGAAATCCAGTGCAAAGAAAAGGGGACCTTTATCTGTTGACGAGGTGAAAGAGGCTGAACTTCGAGTCGGCTAAACACATGCTACTGTTCCATGTTATACGCTGCTAGTGGAATCTGTACTGCAAAGTTGTGTTCCTTCAAGTTATAGTGCCCAAGGGTGTATATTCATTCCTCAATTGTCTTATGAACACTATAAATATTTTACCCCGTGGAGTAGCTATGCGTGTTAAATTGCTCACAACAACCGCTACGGGGAGCTGCAGCAAATCTGGAGATTGGAGGTTCGAATGCCGGCACTGACTGTGATTTCTCCTGGGTTTTTCACACTCTCCAAGCAAATGCCGGCATAGTACCTTATTTCAAGTCCCAGGACACCTACCCCATCCCTGTCTCTAATACAGCTACACACACTACTCGAGGGCTGTAGAGCAGCAACGCACCCCTGGAATGGAGTCTCCTGGCCCCCCACTAATACCATCTTCAGTATTAATACAAGGTGCATCCAGAAAGTAAGTTTCCCTCTTTTTTTTTTTTTTTTTTTAAGAGAACATAGTTAAATGCTAAACTTTATTGGCAACAGGTACAGCAATGTGTCAGCTATCTTTCGACATAGGCACCAAATAAATTGAGACACTTGTCACAGCGTGGTATCAACTTTTGTAGTCCTGTGCCGCCGGCGAATGGAACTAGCGTGTGATATTCGTCTTCAGCTCTACATCAGTGTGAAAATGCTGACCAGAAAACAGAAATGTTTGAGGTGCAAGGAAAGGTGGAAAACGCTGGGAGCAAGATGAGGACTGTACGGTGGATGATCAAACAGCTCCCAGCAAAACTTCTGCAGAACAGTTTCTAAATTCAACATCACAGAATTGTATTTAAAATTCAAAGTTAGTATGTTTTTGCAAATTTACATTACACTACCATAATTTTTGCACTTTCTCATCACTCATTTTGGCGATAGTTGTAAGATTTTTTTTTTCTCTCTCTGCTTGCACACTTTTAACATGAGAATGGATGGGTCGATCAACGTGGAATAGCGTGTGTATACATCAAGGCATGATGATGATGATAATTGTTGTTTTAAGGGCCCTAACATCCAGGTTATCGGCCCCTAATGGTCTGTGTGATGGCGAAAATGTCAATGAAGTGGAAACCAGAACGAAAAGTGAGCAGAAAAATATTTACAAAAAGGAACTCAGATTGAAACTACTCACAAAATGGAGAGCGGTAATACATACATAAGGGAATTTCAAACGAAAATACTCACAAAAGGAATAGATCGAAAAATACGCACAAAATGTAGGTGAAGTTCAAAATACGTACAATATGCAACGTACAGTCGAAATACTTACAAAATGCAAGTGAAATCAAAATACTTACAAAATGCAAATGAGCTTGAAAATACGCACAAAATGTAATTTAGATTCAAAATACCCACAAAATGCAATTGAGAATTAATTACTTGAACAAAGCGGGGTAGGTTGAAAATACAAAATGCAATTGAAATTGCTTACAAAATGTATGGTGGATTCAAACTTCTCATTTGGATGGACAATACTTACAAAATGCAATTTAGATTGAAAATACTAACAAAATGTAATTTAGATTCAAAATACCCACAAAAATGCAATTGAGACTGAACTACTTGAAAAAAAAAGCGGTGTAGGTTGAAAATACAAAATGCAATTGAAATTAAAAATACTCACAAAAGGAACCCCCCGATATTGAAAGACTTACTAAAAAGCAATTTAGATTGTCAATCCTTACAAAATGCAATCGAGGTTGAAAAACACTCACAAAATGCAACGTAGATCGAAAACACCCACAAAATGGAGTGGAGATGCAAAAATAACAGTGCGGGAATGTTAAAGGGAAAAGGAAATATAATGAAAGAAAAACAACAGGAAAGTGAAAGAGGAGAGGGTCCGTCCCACAGGTAAGGGACAAAAGGGGGAAACCGGACCCAGCTCAGGAATCCCTCGGGGTCACCAACTCCCGAACTCACCAGCCGTGAGCCCCTGAGGGTGTAGCACTTTCTAGGGTGCACCAGAAGTGGTGGGGCTACAGACACCCTACCTCCTTGAGGGCCTTGAGCAGAAGGCAGGAGATAACAGGAAAAGAAAAAGAAGGCTGACCCTCCCAGAAGGAAGGGATCAGGAAAGATGAGAAAAGGGCCAATTAAGGCGGGAAAGGAAGAGACTCCCTTGGCCTCGGATACCCTAATACCGTCGGGGTCGGAAAAACATCACAGGCATGATTCAATCACTGTTTCTGTTATAGCTTTTCACAGTATCATTCATTAAAAGAAGAGTTGTGGGAGAACCCTCTCCAATTATTTTTTTTGTCATACAAAGACTAGACAACACTGAATTTCAACTATTCAATGTGAGAAACTAAATGTGATATCCAAAAGATCCTTAACACAAGATTTTAGTTGTTGCCCCATTTAGGGGCCTGGACATCATGGTCATTTCAGCCCCATGCACTTGGGTGTGTAGAATTTGTCTGATAAATGTTATTGTGGTTTCTGTATTACACGATTTAAAATAGGCCATATTGTAAACATTCTGCCCTCGGGCCTTGCCTTGGAAAACAATACACGTTGCGAGACAAACCCACTTCTGCTTCCATTCTTGCTGCACTTAGTTATAGACCGTGCTCAACAATACTAAATGAAATATCAGTCTCTAATTTAGCATTGTTGAGGACTGTCTTTCCCTGTGAAAACACACTTACAGAATTACTTTTCACTTATCAATCACACCTGTTCATTACCCAGGATGTAACACAAAACATGGACAGGAACTTGGGGGAGAGAGTTAGAGAAATTGTTCACCCAGACAAAGCCAGGTACGATTACTAGTCTTCCCATAAAGTAGTAAAGAGGCCCCTGTTTCTAAAATCTTTATGGGCAAACTGTAAAAGTTTGAGAATATGGTAGTTCATAAAAAGTGAAATTTGCAGTTTGTTTGCAACATGACAGTGTCTGAATGAAATGTTGCACTCGGAGAGATATTTTTTATTTACTTCATAATATACACACATAGGATTGTGAAATAAAAACTGGATTAATAATAATAATAATTTAGAGGGAGACTTTATGAACCCTTCTTCATAACAACAGGTTCAAGACAAGGAGATTGTTTGTCACCATTTCTATTCAACACTGTGCCTTGGAGTACATAAAGAGAAAATGAAATAACAACTTCAGAATTGGAAAACTTCAGACAATATACTGTAAGTTTAAACTGCCTGGGATGAGCTTGCACTCCTGTCTAACAACATTCAGGAACTCATGTCGTTTGTCGCTGTCGACAAGAAATAGCACAAGAGGCCTTTGAATCTTGTATGACAAGACGGATATTATGTTAACTGATCCACCATTTGCAAACAAGATCACAATAGACAAATAAAATTGTAGAAAAATTTAAATATTTAGGAGAAATTGTAATTTTATCACCAAGAGCACATAGGCCATTAAAAAAAAAAAAAAAAACTTTCAACAGCTACAAAATCAAAGCATTACAAAACAGCCACAACCAGAAATTACATATGCAAGTGAAAGCATCTTCAAAATAACCAATACGGCAGAAAAAGACAAAATACTCAAAATAGAAAGAAGAATAGTCAGAACTTGCATAAACAAACAATATCAGGTGGATGGACATTTGAGACTAACGAAACAGTCTACAAGGAGATGGCACCGGTTATACACACAATTAGGTAAGAAAAATCAACATTTAATCAGGACACTGGAAAGCAGAATCAGTACGAGAATAATAGAAAATGTATGGAACAGTAAGAGTAGTATTAGATGGATTATGAAAATTAAGAAGTTATGAGAGAAATTCGAATTTTGAGGATTTAAAAAACAAACACAAAAAATTAAGAAACTCAAGTGATAAACAAAGCACACTACACCCTAAGATCAATAAACAAACAATAGGAAGGGTGATTTCATATGAAGAAACTAAGACTGTGATCTGAAAGAATGAGGAAGTACTGGGCTGACAAAAAAAAGAAGAATCCTTCGTATAGAATTGTTCAAGGCCATGAAGGTTATAAAATGTAAATAAATAAACAATGATAATAATACAGAGTGCAAAAATAATAATAACAATCAGTACTGTTATGCCAGCAAACAGAACTGCACGGAAGGAATTTGAGAGAAAAGTAGAAGGAAGATGACCCGTGGGAAGGCCTCGAAAGAAGTGGATAGATAGTCAAGAACGATGTACTGCAGAGAGGACATGATTGGGACAAGTTGGTGGAGGAGTCGTACAAGGACAGGGTGAAATAGAGGGGGCTTATATACCACACCCGGGCAACTGGAGTTGGTTCAGGATGATGATGAGTGTTATTTTCTCTTATCGCCACACATAAGAACAAATTCTACCATTGGCATACATCCACGGGTTTATTTGAAGTGGTTAGAAGAGGAGATTTGGCTTTGAGTGGCTCAGCCAAATAGCAAAATCTATGGACAGTTGTGATGTTTAAAAAGGACTTTTCAAGGGATTTAAGGAAACCGTAGTTAGGTAAATTTGCCTGTAAATTTGTGAGCAAAAATACTTCAAAATAATTAATCTTACATTAGTTATTGGAAGATAGTATTCAAGTCAACACAGAACTTAATAAGCCAGAGAAAAATAAACATAAGCCCAACAGCTTGTTAATTCCTTTGCAAATTGTTAATTTATATGAATGATATCTAGGCTAAGCAGCTCGAGTTACAAGACCATAGCAAGGTGTTCAATTAGCTCTTTCAAATGTAAAGTATAGGCCTACAGTAAACCATTCTACTCACTCAACATCAGTGCTGATTCGATGGTTTACATCAAGGTCACTCAGAAACTATGCTTACATTAAGAGCTCTTGTGTGCATGTAAAGGTCTTTCAAATAGTCGCATGCTTTCCTCTCTACATTTGCAGTGAGGCCATCTCCTCTCCAGCTCAGTGGGCAAGGAACCAGTCAGGAACGAGAAACTTAGCCAAGAACATGTGACAAGCCGTGGCAAGTAGGATCAAACATACCTAACAAGTGAATTCTGTCTCACATGCGAGACTATTGGCGTGAACTTTTACACAGCATGGCCTTCGGTCAGGGGCGGATCTAGGGGAGGGCGAGGAGGGCGACCGCCCAGGGCCCCACGGTCTGGGGGCCCCGCGCCATGGATTTTTGAAATTTAATTACGGTAATTAATTATACTTTTCATACTAATTTATAATTCATATTCCTTTTTTCAGTGCAGCTATGACCTCCCGTGACCGTTTAGCAAGTTTAGATTTCAGTGAAATAATAGAAGACTTCAGCCAGGAAAAGAGTCGCAAACTAATATTTTAATATTTCATTGTTTACCCAATCTTCTTCAAGGGGAACTAAAGGTTTCTTTCATATTATTAAAATAATGTACTGTAGTGTATTCAAAATATTGTAACTATTCTTTATTTCATTATTATTATTACCAAACTATTTTCCATTTGATTTGATATTTTTTAATTTCCTATTGTTCCTATTTCCTTATCATATCGCCCAGGGCCCCGCACGGCCTGGATCCGCCACTGCCTTCGGTGATTTACATAAAGTGCACTAGAACCAGTTCACACATGTAATGATGTCCATATGGTTCCTTCAAATAACATCTACACTGTAACAATTGAAAAGTAAATCCGTAATGTTCACATCTTGATCACACTTTTTATCACTGTTTTAAATGAGTGTACTACAGAGGTGTGCAAACTATTGGTCAATGATAGTAGCCTATTTAAAAATTATTGCTTTTTTGACTTGACGTCCACAAACCAAAGCTATTAAACTGTTCAGCAGTGTAATTAAATTATTGTATTCTATTTGTTGCATACAGTTTTCAATAGTTCTATATCCCTCCTTTAAAAGTAAATGATGAGAAATTTTGTTTTGCAGTCTTCATCAAAAGGAGCAATTTTGCACATTGACCCTATCAGTTATTAAAATTAGATTGTTTGGGGATGATACGTTACTAAATTCCAATTTTAATGTTCTAATATAAGCTAAGTCCCAAATTTATTGGAAAGAGTAACAGCAAAAAATCCTTGGGATGCCAATTCCCTAAATTCCTGTATGTTTATTCCTGCACCACAGCATTACTAAGTTCTGTGTTAATAAACAATGTTTCATAGAACATTTATGACAAGTGTGAGTCTAATAAGTTGCACACTTCTGTATTGAGAGCTGTTTTGTCTCTGCTACAAACATACCAAATTAAAAAGTGGCATTCCTATCATCATCAGAAGGGCCGTAATCATTTACAATATAAATTCTTTCACCAAACTTTGTTACTTAAAGAATAATTGGACACATACAATCAATCATAATACAAAAGCATATACCATCAGCAAGATGTACCCCAAAACCCTGGAGCCAGACAAGAGCAGCAATTGGTTCACTCTAGCACTAACAGATTTCATGAGCAAAACTTAAGAATGTCAATTACAGGCCGGACGTTTGTTTTAGACGATTGCCTGCCCTTTACCTTGAAGCCTGTGGGTGAGCCTACACACACTCACTCTCTCACCCTATCGCTTCACACTTGTCACCACCGATCTGATGTAATGGAATTCCAGACTTGAGCAGACAGTACAGTCCACGTCGAAGTATTGTGTTTAGCGGAAGTACACGTTACGTTGTTACGAACAGAACGTCATTATATTTGCCAATGACTGTACTTCAGGAGTAGTGTGAAACCGTTGTCAATCATCGGACCGCTTGGGGCAGCTGATAACGCAGGTACTGCAGTAACTCTCCTCCAGGCTTCCATTAAGATTTTTCACTCATCTAAAACAAACGTCCGGCCTGTAGTAGAAGGTAAGGTGTGAAACCAGCATATTATCTATATTTTTTCCATGTCTGTGTCCAGATGTACCAAGTTGAGTGATACCCCAAACCCCAAAACATACAAGAAATTTATTTATTTGCCAATAAAACCAATATTCCACATTACTTTCAGTATGGATTAATGATTTTAATGTAGCATACCACTACCTTGTTCATCGTTCAAATTATTAGGGAACTAAACGAAGAGGAATGATTTCAATTTATGATTGTCATTAAGGATGGTATGAAGGAGAAATTCTTGTAAAATGAGAAAGCTTTACTGTATGGGCTGATCTGGTTCTTTATTAATTAC
Organism: Meconema thalassinum; assembly: GCA_946902985.2. Classification (NCBI taxonomy): domain Eukaryota; kingdom Metazoa; phylum Arthropoda; class Insecta; order Orthoptera; family Tettigoniidae; genus Meconema; species Meconema thalassinum. The sequence goes on from OX336391.1 coordinate 241,644,353, forward strand.
ATGTCCTCTTGCAATTCAAAATAAACTTCATACCCTTTATCAAGTTCGATTTGTTTTCTTTCTTCACTTTATAAAACACTATAACACTTTACTTCACACAGCCAAGTGAGCTTTTCATTCACAGGACTTGATAATACTGAGATCAGTGCCTTTACGCCTGTCTTCTAGATGCACCTAAAACACAAAAGAATAAAATAAAAATGCTGTTTTATCACCAACTATTAAGCAATTTAAATACAAGACACTTTACAAAAAATTACATATGAATAATACTACCAGTGTGTTTTATTTTAATTTTCCTTACTCTTTATTACTCTTGCTCTGCAGAATAGGTTAATCATAAGTGGTAGAGAGTCCTTCTATCAATTGTGATTTCTTGATTTAAATATAATTTTGGTCAATACTTCCAACTTGAAAATACGTTAAATATACTTCGGTTCATTAGATCAATTTCCTAATTTCCTAATTATGATTGCTCCCTATTACTTCAACATTTTCTCAACATAGAAATACCATAGCTATTTACACTTAAGTAGAGTATAATTAAAATTGAGTGAACAAAATTAAAAGGCAATCCCTTTATTCCAATCTTTCTCTTTTACCATTACAATTATGATTTCTTGATGTTGGTCAATATCTTTTTTTTTAAGTTAAATTTAGAGGTGAATTATCAGAATCATTCACTATAAGAACTGGACTCCGACAAGGAGACGGACTTTCACCATTGTTGTTTAATTGTGCATTGGAAAAGGTTATGCGTGAATGGAACAAGAAATGTCAACCAACTATCAAGATCGGTAGAAATATTAAACACAACCGTCTTGCTTTCGCGGACGATTTAGCATTACTTGCAAATACAATAGAAGAGGCTCAATTTAAAATTGAACAACTAGAAATTATAGCCAAAAAAATGGGATTACAAATTTCATTTGAAAAAATAAAAAAAATTAATAAATAAATTAAAAAAAAAACAGAACTGATGCCAACTTTTAAAGTTGATCTACCAGTCGTTCAACTGAGCAATAATAAAGAGATTAAAATTGTTCAGAAATTCAAATATCTTGGGGAAATAATAACATGGAACACAAATGAAAAAGAAGCAATAGAATACAGAACAACTAAATTTAAACAAGCACAAAGACTTACCTGGCCAACCTATAAAAAGAAATCTCTTTCGATAAACGCTAAGCCGAAACACTATAATTCCATAGTTAAACCAGAGGCAACTTATGCTAGTGAAACTTTATTCAAATTGAATGTAAAATCTACAACAGTCAAAGTACAAAAAACTGACAGAAGAATTATTAGAACAATAATTTACAAAAAACACCAAGTTGATGGACAGTGGAGATTGTTGCCTCACAACATAGTCTATCGTGAATGTGAATCAATAATAACTACAATGCGTAAAAGAAGAATTTCCTTTTTCTGTCACATATCAAGACTGCCAGAAACCAGGATATTGAAACAACTATTTGATTACTTTTTGAAAAATAAAATCAATAATAATTGGTTCAAAGAAGTTCAGGATGATTTGGAAGAATTGGGCATGATTCGGCAACAAATCAAAGACAGAGAAGAGAAGAGGATTTTGAAGAACAAAAGCATAAGTCTCAAACTAATAACAGTTAAAACGGAAACAATATACTATATCGGACACGCAAAGGGCTTCCAGGTCGGAGAGGATGAGAAAGTTCTAGGAGGAGAAAAAGAAGAAATTTACTCAAATGTATTGATTTAAGTGCTCCAATGTGGGCTTAAAATATGTAAATAAATAAATAATAATAAAGTACACACACAGGTCATGACAGCTGTATTACTTTGAATGAAACCTTAACATTTTAATAGTTATGACATACAGTAATTTAAAAATATAAATAAAACTAAAAGAAGAAAGATGTATTCTTTATAGTGTTGGTCATGGTTCAAAGTGAAAGACCATTGAGGTCATCTATATCAAAAATATACTTTAACAAATCCAAAATTATAGAGCACAACATTATTACAATGGAATATGAGTATTTTTCCGACATCGTGGTCATGTAGCCCATGTACTAAGGTGTGTGTAGGATTTGTCTGATAACCTTTGTCACTGTGATGTCTGTACTAGTGCATGTATACGTAATGGAGGTAGAATTTGGGTAGGAAGCAGCCGTGGCTAAAGTTAAGATACCATCCTGGCATTTGCCTGGAGTAGAAGTGGAAAACACTTCCAGGATGGCTGAGGTAGGAATCTATCCCGCATATCCTCAGTTTTGCCTCACGAGACAGAGTGTACCCCATCCTAGCCCTCAGACCAGAATTAAATTTCTTGGCAGAGCCAGGAATCGAACCCAGGCCTCTGCGGTGACAACCAAGAACAGTAAGTAAAACCTGAATTTTCCGCCGAATCAATACTTTACTTATAGATAACTTTATGGGTACATGTTTCGGAGACCCTACTGTCTCCTTCCTCAGCCCTCTTTTGGTACTACAAACATCGTATGACACATTCGAAATCCCCTAATAAAACAACATAAAATATACATCACAAATTACAAAGCCACAACATATTAAAAACTACTAGTTTAAAACACATTAATTGAAATTCAACATCAACCATGAATACAGCGTGTAATGCTCCTCGCATTTTCAGTCACTCAATTCTTGTTAAGTGTATGTCTTTTGACATGTTAAAATACTGTTTATGCACAACCATTAATTTTGTTCACAGTGTCTTTAATCTCTAAAATAAATGTAATCAATCTATGGAGATTCTTGCATACGTAGGGCTATGTTAAATTGAAAGCATCTAGAATTTGCCGAATGACACTTATTATTTGAGGTAGAGCATCAAATATTATGGTGTTCCCTCTCTATAATACTTAACAACATGCCGTGGTGAATCGACTGTTGTTTATGAATAACAGCCCTATTAGATGGCTAGTATAAAATTGAGGACGGACAATTCAGGGCTTCTTAGATGATGGTAGTTGACGGTCGGCGGCATCGGTTACAAATTTTTCATTACTATTGTTTTGGTCCTGAAATGAATGAAGTACGTTTTTAGAAATTAAATGCCAAGAAAACTGAATATTATCAAGTCTAATCAGACCAAAAATAAAATAAAATAAAGACTTACGAGGAACATTATCAAGTTGACACCTCGTCTTATTCGTCATGGAAAGCTGAATAGTTCCAAATATTCTGAAGAACAAAAACATCAGAAAACGCCTTTGACGAGGTGTCAACTTGATAATGTTCCTCGTAAGTCTTTATTTTATTTTATGTTTGGTCCGATTAGACTTGATAATATTCAGTTTTCTTGGCATTCAATTTCTAAAAACGTACTTCATTCATTTCAGGACCAAAACAATAGTAATGAAAAATTTGTAACCGATGCCGCCGACCGTCAACTACCATTATCTAAGAAGCCCTGAATTGTCCGTCCTCAATTTTATACTAGCCATCTAATAGGACTGTTATTCATAAACAACAGTCGATTCACCACGGCATGTTGTTAAGTATTATAGAGAGGGAACACCATAATATTTGATGCTCTACCTCAAATAATAAGTGTCATTCGGCAAATTCTAGATGCTTTCAATTTAACATAGCCCTACGTATGCAAGAATCTCCATAGATTGATTACATTTATTTTAGAGATTAAAGACACTGTGAACAAAATTAATGGTTGTGCATAAACAGTATTTTAACATGTCAAAAGACATACACTTAACAAGAATTGAGTGACTGAAAATGCGAGGAGCATTACACGCTGTATTCATGGTTGATGTTGAATTTCAATTAATGTGTTTTAAACTAGTAGTTTTTAATATGTTGTGGCTTTGTAATTTGTGATGTGTATTTTATGTTGTTTCATTAGGGGATTTCGAATGTGTCATACGATGTTTGTAGTACCAAAAGAGGGCTGAGGAAGGAGACAGTAGGGTCTCCGAAACATGTACCCATAAAGTTATCTATAAGTAAAGTATTGATTCGGCGGAAAATTCAGGTTTTACTTACTGTAAACACGGTCAATACGGAACCTGAAATGAGTGCTATACCTAATAAGACAACCAAGAATACTAGCCACTACACAACGAGACGGACTTTATCATGAGAAAGAGATCACATGAATGATCCAGAAATTACTCCATTCAGAAAATTATAAATGAGAATGGTGCAGAAGACAGTGCAACAATTAAATTCACCTGTATAAACCACAAGGCCTGGAAACATTTTTTGACATCTGAATACCGAATATTATGACTTTATAAACGTGGTTCCTGTCAATACAACCAATAAATTAGTAAATCTCGTAAAAATATTACAGTATGTTGTTGTTTAAGTCTTCAGTCTTTTGACTGGTTTGATGCAGCTCTCCATGCCTCCCTGTCCTGAGCTAATCGTTTCATCTCTACATAGCTACCACACCCTACATCCGAGGCAATCTGTTTAACATATTCTAACCTTGGTCTACCCCTACAGTTCTTGTCCTCGACCCTTCCCTCCATAACTAAGCTTGCTATTCCTGGGTGTCTTAGTATGTGTCCTACTAACCTATCTCTTCTCTTCATTAGCAGTCGCCAGAAACATCTCTCCTCTCCCACTAGTCTTAATACCTCTTTGTTTGAAACCCTATCTACCCATCTGATCTTCATCATTCTCCTGTAACACCACATTTCAAACGCTTCAATTCTCCTCTTTTCTGCTGCACCAATAGTACAAGTTTCACTTCCATAGAGCGCCACGCTCCAGACAAAGGCTTTCAAAAATGACTTCCTAATACCTAAATCTATATTCGATGTCAGCAGATTTCTTTTTTGTAGAAATGCTTTCTTTGGCGGAGCCAACCTACTTTTTATATCCTCTTTGCTTCGTCCATCACTGGTTATTCTGCTTCCTAAGTAACAGAAGTCTCCTACTTCCTTCAGCTTTTCACCTGTCAATTTGATCTCCATAGAGGTTTCTGATTTATTTCGGCTGCATTCCAGTATTTTTGTTTTACATTTATTAATTTTCATCATGAATTCTTTCCGTAAGACGGAGTCCATACCATTCAAAAACTCATTCAAATCCTCAGGCTTGTCGGCCAAGATGACAATGTCATCAGCAAATCGCAGAGTTGAAATTATTTCTCCTTGAATCTTCACTCCCAATTTAAATTTTTCTCTAATTTCCTTCATTGCTTGTTCAATGTAAAGATTGAAAAGTATGGGTGATAAGTTGCAGCCTTGCCTTACACCTTTCTGAATACCAGCTTCTCTCTCATGTCCTTCAACTCGAATGACTGCTGTCTGGTTTCTGTATAGATTGTATATCACCCTCCTGTCCCTGTACTTTATTCCAATCGATTTCAAAATGTCAAACAATTTAGTCCAATCAACGTTATCAAAAGCCTTTTCTAAGTCTACAAAAGCCACGAATGTTCTCTTATCTTTCCTTATTCTACCTTCCAAAATCAGCCTAAGACTTAGTACAGCTTCCCTTGTCCCTACATTTCTCCTGAAACCAAACTGGTCTTCACCCAACTCCGTTTCTATCTGGCTTTCAATCCTCTTGTAAATTATTCTAGACAGGATCTTTGAAGCATGAGTAATCAGAATGATTGTACGGTAATCTTCACATCTGTCAGCTCCCACTTTCTTTGGTATAGGGATGATTACATTCTTCTTGAAATCAGGGGGTACCTCACCTGTCTCATAAATCCTACACACCAAGTGAAATAACCTGATCAGGCCTTCATCTCCTATGCAGTGTAGCAACTCAATCGGTATATCATCTATGCCTGGTGCTTTGTTCCTGCTTAAGTCTTCCAAAGCTTTATCAAATTCTGATCTCAAAATTAAATCTCCTTTCGCATCCACATCAATTTCCTCCTCCCTTTCCATTACATGATTCTCAATCTCCTTTCCCTTATACAAACTCTCTATGTAAGCTTTCCATCTCTCAACCTTTTCTTCCTTATCTGTTAGAGGCTTTCCATTTGTGTCCTTAATATTACAGCACTTAGTCTTCTTTTCCCCAAAAGTATTCTTAATCCTTCTATAAGCTGTGTCTACTTTTCCTAATTTCAGACAATTTTCTATACCTGCACATTTCTCTTTCAACCATTCTTCTTTCGCTTCCTTGCACTTCTTGTTAACCTCATTTCTCAGACGTTTGTATTCTGCTTTCCCCTTTTCATTTCTTATATTCTTGTGTTTCCGCCTTTCATCCATCAATTCTAGTATATCCTGAGTGATCCACGGTTTTCTACCTATTCTTGCTTTCCTACCAATGTGTTCTTCTGTGGATTTTGTTATTTCATTCTTCAAAAGTGCCCATTCGTCTGCAAGTGAAGTTTGTTTAGGGTTTTTCATTTTATATGAAATCCCCCATTGAAGGGAAAAGTATTTTCTGAGGTTCGTTATAAACTGGTCTCAACTGTAATCAAGAGTTTAACTCAATTTGCAAACTCATCATTCATTAAAAGCTTAGTATCTCTCCTGGTTAATAAGATGTACAACTATGCATCTTAATCTGAAAAGATCGATGATGTACAGGCCAATTGGCGGAAAACCTCTCAAATTCTCGAATGGAGATAATGTTTGAATCAAATAGTTAGCACTTAAGTGCACAAACTAGCAAATTGGCATAACTCTCAACAACTTCCTTCAATGTGAAATTAAAAAGTATCCATGGAGCAGGCCACTTGGAGTAAGCAACTAGTAACCCTCAGTTCAACAGAATATCCTACCAGAGCTGGCCAAGTGTGATAAATGGTGAAAAAATAATATTTAAATCAATTAAGAAGGTATCTTTTTCAAAATATTTACCCGTCATAAAGCTGGAATACTCGCATAATCATGAGGTTGATGAGAGAAAATTGTGACTTTTGGATCTGTAAGGAACATGCACACGAAGAGGAGCTTGCTTCTTTTATTTAAATGTGTTAACAATTCAAACCGTCAAATACCTGGTAAAGCTTGTGTCCAGTAAAGTAATTTCTGTAAGGTCTAATGAAGATCTACAGATGTCTCCTACTCATTCTCTACCAGATGAATTTCCAGAGACAGATGATGATACTTAGATACTCAGTGTGTTGTTTCGTCTTACATGGTTCTTGTTTTACTTCTCATTTGTAACTTTTAATAACTAATCTTGTTTCTCTTCGAATTTTTTAATTATTGCATTAGCTCTGCTAGTATATTAGTGCTGTTCTTTCCTAATTTTGAAGCGTATTTTTTAAGATAAAAATTAATGTATGCCAAAATACAAATTGGCATAACCAATATCAAAGTAGTATTATCCCAGTAAATTTGCATAACCCTCACAATTCACATTAAAAGAATTAATTTCAATAAACTGTTTGAACCCACACAGCAAACTACAATCATAGACACATTTTAGAATAGAATGCAAACACATTTGCCATTGAAAAAACAAATGTTTTAAAAATCTGGATTGATGATAGAATTAAATGTTCAAAATCATATGCCAAATCAATACTCAACACAAATATATTTTTTTTATATAGGATATGTTTCGACCTTCAATGAGGTCATCTTCAGCTAAAAAATGAAAATAAATTAAGAATTAAACCAAAATATATCTCTTAATAAAGTAGAAATTTTAATTCTTAATTGACTAAATTTATGAAGTGTTTTATAAGCCGGGATGGCTCCTTCATAGAATGCAAACACGTTTACCATTGAAAAAACAAATGTTTTAAAAATCCGTATTGAATTAAATGTAAATGTAAAGTCACATTCATCATTGGCAATGTTGGCAGCAGTTATAACTTCCTGTAGCTTGTCCATTAGCTTCTTACGTTCAGTCTCATTTGGCGTATAATTTTTGAACATTTTAGAATGTAAATAATAACAATTAAGACTGTATTGAATTGCAAAGTTTTTTGTCTCCCCTGAAAAATTTGCTTCTTGTGACTTATGCCAATTGACCTGAACACCATTGAATGTAGTGATATTTAGAGAATTAACAACCTTACTTTAAGAATCTGAGCAAATTCATTCCTCTGTAATAGGGAGTACGCTGTACACAGCAGCTGTTGGCACATCCGATGGAAAATCTCTCCTCCAAACGAGAACAGGTCGATGCCCAACTCCAAACTTGTCCCAAAGTCACATTCATCATTGGCAATGTTGGCAGCAGTTATAACTTCCTGTAGCTTGTCCATCAGCTTCTTACGTTCAGTCTCATCGTTACTATCGGCACAGTTCTGTAATATCCGTTTCAGCTGGGCTACAATTACCAACCAAACATACATGTAAGACCATATGCAGCAAGAAAGATCTTCAATTATCCTGATATCATTATTAACGACAGTAAAATTGCAAGTAGTCTGCCTACAACAAGCAGTCTTCAATGAGAACATCTCAAAGAAGGTGGAGGAAAAGGTGAAAACTGAGGTACTTAAACTTACTAAGAGGGACATTCCTTGTGGTCCAAAAATTCATAATTGGTATGTATCAGGCCACTAAGAAGTTGGGAATTCAAAATTTCACTGCATTATGTAGCACACATTCATTACCATACAACATGCAACAGCAATGTTTATGGGTCTGAAGATATCCAGTAGGATAGATATAATACAATGGTACAGGGCAAAACCTAGTACCAAATGAACTGCTCCCTGCACCTTTGGAAGTATTGGGAGAGAACTAAGATAAGGCTCTACACTACACTGGAATGGGGATGAAGAGGGAAAGAGGAATGGAGTGGGAGTAGTAGTAGTACGAGATGGTTTAAAAGAAGAAGTGAAGATAATAAGTGATAGGATGATGAAAGTAAAAGTAGCACTGAGGGGAGAGACCATGGAAATAATACAAGTGTATGCTCCACAGGTAGGCTGCGACTCTGAAGAGAAGGAGGAGTTTGAAGAGGAAATGGAAAAGCAGCTGTGAGGAAGGAATATGATGGTAATGGGGGATCTGAATGCCCATGTAGGAAGAGAAAGACAAGGGTATGGGAGTGTGCTTGGACCAAAGGATTGGGGCAGAAGAAATTAGGAAGGAAAGAGACTGTTGGACTTCTGTCAAAGGAACAGCCTGCTAGTTGGGAACTCCAGGTTCAAGAAAAGAGAGAGCCACACAATCACATGGTACAGTGATGAATTGACCAGGAAGTCGGTGGTTGACTATATCCTGTATGAGAGAGAATTAAATAAGAACACAGACATCAAGGTTATACCATCGGAGAACTTGGATAGCGATCATCGATTGCTAGTAATCAACCTGTGAGGGACTAAGGAGAAGAAAGGGACTGAGAACCAGGAAAGACGTATAAGGATATGGAAACTGAAAGAAGGGGATAGAAGGGTCGAGTACCTCAAAATGGTAAAGGAAGGAATTCCAACAGATGAAGAAAGAGGGGTGGAAGAGGAATGGGCTAGATTTAAGTAAACACTAGTAGGTGCAGCAGAAGCAATATGTGGGAGGACAAGTAGTAAGAAGAGGTGGAAGGAAACACCATGGTGGAATGAGAAGACAAAAGATATAGTAAGGGAAAAGAATAGAGCCTTTAGGAGGTGGTATCAAAATAGGACGGTAGAGACAAGGGAAGAGTACCAGGAAAGAAAGAAGGAGGCAAAGAGAGTAGTGGCTGAGGAGAGAAGAAAGTGAATGGAAGAGTGGGCAAAGATGATGGAGGAGGATAGTGAAGGTACAAAAAAGGTCCTGTATGGGATGGTAAAAAATAAGAGGCGGAAGGATCTGACGGATTATGTTAAAATGGTGAACAAAAGGGGACAAGAGAGAGAAAATAGGGAAGAACTGAAGAAAATTTGGAAAAAATCTTTTGAAGAACTTCTGAACCCAAATGGAAACCACGGCGAGGAGGAAGAAATGGGGATGGACTGCAAACAGAAAAGGACTTAACATGGAAAGAAGTGGAAGATGCAGTGAGGAAGATGAAAGGAGGGAAGGCACCGGGTGTGGACGAGTTGAGTGTGGAGATGGTGAGAGCAGCAGGAGAGGTGGGGATACAATGGCTGTACCGAGTGATGGAAGACAGCATGGAAGGAAAGGAAGACCCCAGAGAACTGGAAAAAGGGAATAATTGTCCCGATCTTCAATAAAGGTAGTAGAACAGAATGCAGAAACTTCAATAAAGGTAGTAGAACAGAATGCAGAAACTTCAATCAAGGTAGTAGAACAGAATGCAGAAACTATCGGGGAATAACACTGATGAATCATTGTGCAAAGATGTTTGCGAAAGTTTTGGAAAGGAGAATTAGGACAAGGATAGAAAGAGGGATGAGGGAAGAACAACATGGCTTCAGAGCAGGAAGGTTCACAGTGGATTTGATTTGTGCTGTAAGGCAATTACAAGAACAGCACTATGAGTATGGAACAGACAGGGTGTCTACCAACTCATCTTAAAAGAATTCCCTGATTATTCCCTGATTTTTCCAGAATTAATGAGAGAATTCCCTGAGTAAAGAATGCTTAACATTCGCCCGGGAACGGGAAGTGTGATGAAATGCAAGCTATTTTTGATTGGTTTTAAGCGCTCTCCAGGAACAAGAAGCAAAATGTAATCCAGGAAAGCAAAAGGAAAATAGAATTAAGTTTTATGTTTTCTGTTCTCGGAAATTCCAGGATCCAAACAGATGTGAGCAATGGCGGCACAAGGGAAACAGTTGTGAAAATAAATTTATTTCAATAAGTGAACTTGTTGTCCAGTAAAATAAGCAAGGTCTATTAAGTCATGCTACAGTAAATGCCTCCAATAAAAGGGACAAAGGGAGGTTGAATACACACATCAAGGTGTCACCATATGAGTGGGATCATCTTAGACCAATATTTAATTTGTAAAATCTCTCATTACCATTGAAATCACTAATCTACGTCGCAGGTATGATATTCGGTAGCATAAGTCTGAATATAAGCCTATACAGTAATTTACACATATCCAAGGGACGAAGGGAGGCATATTCCAAGTTCTCACTATGAATTAGGTCCACCTCGTCATGACAGATGTAATTGAGTAATCATCATCCAAGTCCCACTACAGCCACCCGTGTGTGGTTTACAGGCCTCCTCCACTCCTTTCGGTCCCTCCATTTTTACTGTTCCATCACTTCTGCCACATCCAACCCAGCTTCTCCAATGCCCTTCAAAATTTGGTCCAACCACCTTCTTCTCGGTCTTCCAACTGGTCTCTTTCCCTTGACTTCTCTTTCGAATTCCCTTTTTGCTACTCTTTCTTTACCCATTCTTTTTACATATCCGAACCAACGTAACATGCTTTCTGTATCTTCTGATTTGACGGTTCCATATTTAACTCTTCTCTCATTTCAATATTTTGAATTCTATCCCTTCTTGTCTTTTCAGCTGACGTTCTTAAAAAATTCATTTCTACTGCTTGTATCTTACTATTTTGCCTTTTATTCGTTACCAGTGTTTCCAGTCCATATGTTACAATTGGTATGAAATACTGTTTATATAATATTAATTTCGTCAATTTAGTAATTTATTAATACATTTAAATGAAGGAAATCATTATCAATGATGTTTCGACAGGCCAGAACACACCATTATCAGTCTAAAATAATTTAACCTAGTCTGTTTGATAATACAAGGCCGAGTTTGAAAGGTGTTACAAACACATTTCCTGGGCGCAATTAAAAACAAAATAGGACATAAGTTCTAGCCTAGCCAAGGAACGTAGGAGCAATAAATATGCATTTAAGGGCACTAGGCATATCCATCATATTACATAAACATCAAACATTTTCCTTGTTCCCGTTCCAGTGGTTAACCAGAGCCCCAGCAAGCTTCCCGTTCTCATTCCCGGGCCAATCGTGAACCAGCCTGAACATAACTGGCAGCATCTACAAGGTAAAGATACCAAGTGGACTTCAGATGATCACATTAACAACCTCATAGTGATCATGAGCTAGACAACAGCACAAGTGCTTGAGCTTTCGTTAAGCCTTTTGATCACTACAGTATAAAGTACAAGGTATCCCAAATGAAATATTCGTAAGCAGAGCGAGAGGTTATTTGCCTCGATGCACAAGAGTAGACACAGATCGAATAGCACACGATATAATCGGGGGTAGCACAACCACGTGTTTGAGCGACTACGTATTTTAGGGGCTAAATCATATATCAACAGCAGCACAAGAACACCCTGGAAATTATTGCACACCATAAGTTTTCACTATAGATTTAGCACACAATGGCACAAATGTTATATTTTTAGTAAACTTCAAACAGCACACTAAAGCATTAACAGTAGAACTACAGCAGACAATAATCAAAGAATACCGGGATGGAAAAGCCGCGAAAACAGTATTGTCAACCTAGGTCTAACACATGTTGCCCGGGCGCGCGCTAACACTTGACATGACAATACACACGGTAAAACCTCACTTCCTGTACCGAAAGCACTATCGAGACAATATACCTATCTGCGCTTTTGAAGCTTACACTGGGAAAACCGTTAAAAATATCAATATACTATGAGTGTAAGAATTGTTCAGCATGGGAAGTTCTACAAAAAAGTCCGCGAGAGCATATATCTATCTTCAATACATCGCCCACTATAAGTGTTTTTAGATTGGACGGGAGGGGGATTTGAGTTTCATGCACCTCGCCATTCTTAAATTACGTCTGACAGGAATTCGTTGCACATGCTATCTCCATGATAATATAATTAATAGTCCAGTCAGTGATTTCAACTCATCATGCAGAGAAGTAAAATGGATATAGGCCTAGGTCGTAGTTCATTGACATCGAAAAAAAAAAGCGCTTGTCACGTAATGCATTCATAACTGTTTCCGGGCGAAGCTAGTATATTATACTCTGTGAGCTGCCAGAATAGGATTGACATTTCTCGTCTCGCCATGTGGTCTGAGAACGAGATTGCCAAACTGTACAAGCCAGAGATAAAGCTGACCAGGCACTGAGGCACGTGGGCGGTAATATTGCAACGCAGAGTATTATGACATCAACTATGCGAACATGGATTGGTCAAGAGGCAGAGCGGTGATGACTGACGTGGAATTTCCGCTGAAATGTCAATCCTATTCAGGCAGCTCACATAGTATATTTATAAACAATGAAAATGAAAATCCACAGCCTACTTCCAGTCTCCGACCGGGTCAGGAATGGAATGAATGAAGCCCCCAACTAGCGGCGAGGATATGAACTGTGCCGGCTGCCGAGGCCTGACGCACTCCACTGGGGCAATGATTAAATGAATGACAGATGAAATGAAATGATAGGGGAGTGTGTTGCTGGAATGAAATTTTGACAGGGAAAACCGGAGTACCCGGAGAAAAACCTGTCTGCCTCCGTTTTGTCCAGCACAGATCTCACATGGAGTGACCGGGATTTGAACCACGGACCCAGCGGTGAGAGGCCGGCGTGCTGCCGCCTAAGCCACGGAGGCTATTTATAAACAATACTAAATTTAAAATATTTTGTCGCCAAAGTTGCTACATCTACCGACAAAATCGCTAAATTGGCAATACTGATCGCAACGAACAAAATGCTCAAGGCCCAATAAAATGGCGTAGTTGGCTCCTGCGCAGAAAGCGAACGGAAAAGTTGTCACATCATACGTTTAGTTGACCTTGAGAAGACACTGCTCATTGGCTGAGCACTGTCATCCGTCTACTGTACGGATGAAGTAAAAATTAGTTACTTTTTAGTTACCTTTTAGTCAATTTTAGTTACCTTTGAATTCAAGATACGTCTGTGGTCTGCAAGCAAAGAGGCTCATCACGCGGTGAAGATAAACAACAATGAACTGTGATAAAAGCTGTAAATAAAATAAATAATAAAAAAATACTAGATATTAATTATCAAATTAGTTGTTTTAGCTAATATGTCGTCTTGTGCACAATACGTTGTTTTAATGCTCTTTACCGTTTGGCGAGATTTCCTTTGTCCCCGCGGTAGATCACGAAGAATTGTATGCGACGTTACGTGATCGTCACCGAATTCTGACTTTGCAGTCAAGTACGGAGAAATATCGAGATGTTACACATTCGGCGCTAGTCTCAGCCGTTTGACGAGATTCCCGCAGTTTTCACGATAGAACACGGAGAAAAATCGCGATTTAGATAAACGGTGTCACTTTTGGTCATTCGACGAGATTTCCATTGTCCTTGAGGTCGGGCACAAGAAAATATAGCATTATTACGCAATCGGCGCCACTTGCTGTCAGTTTGACAAGAATCCAGTTGTCCTAGTCATTGAAGGTGGAGAAATATCGCGATGTAACGCAATCGCTGCCGCTCTCGGCCGTTTTACGAGATTCACGTTGTCCTCGCAATATTATGCAATCGGCGCTGAATCCAGCCGTTCAACAATTGCCTGCCTATCTGCCCTGACAGAATGGTGGAGGCAAGCTCAAGGTTAGGTATGGTTAAAATTCACGAGTAGTAATGGACATGTTGTATGGTAGGCGCCGTGATTCCCGCTGTCCCTATTCTGTGGTTGGGAGCTCATAAGTTCAGGGTGGATCACGAGGGAAAATTAGTATCGCGATGCAGCGTAGGCAGTCATTTCTAAGTGGGTTGATGCATTTCTCGCTCCCCGTACGCTTTTAAGTATACGGTCATGGTAAAAGTGGTGAGTAGGTTTCGGAAAGTTTCGTGATGGGTGCCCAATCACCTTGGACAGGATTCCCGCAGTCCTCGTGGTCACAAGTTCACGATAGGAGACGGGATTTATCATTTTACACAACTGACGATTATCTCGGTCCGTTTGACGAGATTCGCGCAGGCAAGTCATGAGGTCAGCCAGTCGTCTTGAGGATGTGATTTGGAGGATGAACGTTCGAAGTAGGTACCGTATCGAATATTACGAATTATTCTGAGAGGATTGCACGAATAATACGACAAGAGGGCACATTCCCTTTCGAATGCGAATCACGAATTATACAAGTTATCGAAATAACCAGTTGGATTATATATCCGATGGAACCAAAGTTCGAAGGAAAAATCGACATATAACTGAATTTCGAATTAACCATACCGGATGTCGCAAATTTACGAGACAGATTTTTAAAATACCGGTAGGTTATTATGTATTTCGAAGCTATTTCGTATTTTTTGTTTCGAAACGGTGACATTTCGCAAGATAGCAACATTAAATTATTTCACGTTATTTTTGGACTTCAATTTGACTCAAAATTTAGAGGTCAATAACTGAAATGAGAGGTTTCTGTTTAGTTTCGGAAGTTTTCGCGAATAAACGTCTCGAGAAAGGTCAGGTAACACAGAAAAATATTTCACACAAAACTAGAAAGTATCCTTGATGCCGAAAATATACGTTGAATTGATGTAGCCTATACCACACAAGGTATCCACAGTATGCATTTCCTCTAGCTCAGGCACGGCGAAGTATAGCTTATGCAATCGGCGCCGCTTGCGTGAAACTCGCTCCATCGCAATCTCTGAGCCTAGCGGTGCGAGTTTAAATGATTCAACCCGCCTACAGAAAATTTTCGTTACCCGTTTGTAAAATTCGTTCCTTTTTCGTCACTTTCGTTACCCGTTTGTAAAATTCGTTACTTTCGTTACCGGTAACGAGCGATCACTTCCCGCGAAATTCGAAAGTAATGCTTCCACTTTTACGGGATATAGACAAATGGAGAAAAATCCCTGATTAACAAAGAAATTCCCTGATTTTTCCCTGATTATTCCAGAAATTTATAATTCCCTGAGAATTCCCGGTTTTCCCGGTTTTCCCGGGTCGTAGACACCCTGAACAGATCTACTGATGGCCTTCCTGGACATTGAGAAATGATGATGATGATAATTGTTGTTTTAAGGGGCCTAACATCTAGGTTATCGGTCCCTGATGGGTTGGGTGATCGTGAAGATGAAATGCAAACTTAAAACTAAAACTACCGTATTTCCTCGCATAATCGTCGCACTTTTTTTTGCCAAAATTTCGTGGAAAAAAGCAGGGTGCGACGATTATGCAAAGAATATTTAATTTCAAAGAATATACTGTATCATTATTTGATGCACGGGCCAGTCATTCGCGTAGCGTGAGTCTGGCGTGAGTCATAGCCCGCAGTCAGAACAGGGTTCTTTCTTTTAACAAGGTCACGACAGGTTAACGCTCGCAGAATGTGCTGACGAAGCTGGCCATTCGCGTTGTGGTTCATAGCCCGCAGGCATAAATATGAGATTACTTTCTCCTGACAAGATCACGCCAGATTATACGCTCGCGGATTGTGCTAAGCGACGAAGCTTGCCGCTCGCGTCACAGTTCATTGCCCGCAAGCAAAAATACGAGATATTTTTCGTCTGACAAACTCGCGCCCGGTTATAATGTCGTGGCAGCGTGTGAAACTGACTGGCGCACAAATACGAACATGCTATGCGACGATTATGCGATGAAATTTTATAAACCTATTTTAGTGTTTGAAAAGTGGGGTGCGACGATTACGCGGTGGCGACGATTATGCGAGGAAATACGGTAAGTACTAACCTACATACTAGAAGAAGAAATGGAAAACTATAGGAGAATAAGACAAATAAAGGACAGGAGGAAAAGAAATGCCCTCAACCCTCGAAGAATGCGGATTGAGGGACTTGGAAGGAAGGAGAGCCATGAAAGGCAGATAGGAACGTGAAAGAGGAGAGGGTCCGCCCCAAAAGTATGGGACAAAAGGGGAAAACGGACCCAGCTCAGGAATCCCTCGGGGTCGCCAACTCCCGAACTCACCAGCCGTGAGCCCCTGAAGGTGTAGCATTATCTAGGGTGCACCAAAAGTGGTGGGGCTATTTACATCAAGCCTCCTTGAAGGCCTTGAGCAGAGGGCAGGAGATAACAGGAAAAGAATAAGAAGGCTGACCCCTCGCAGAAGGAGGGAATCAGAAAAGATGAGACAAGGGCCAATTAAGGCGGGAAAGGAAGAGACTCCCTAGGCCTCGGATACCCTAATACCGTCGGGGTCGGAAGAGAACAAGAGTTGACCAAGTGAGGTCGACAGGAAAGAAGACAGAGAGGAGCCCGGCACAAGTAAGTGAAAGCAATGCCGGACTCAGCTAGGGCCCGTGGTCGCCAACCCACGTCCCACTAGATGTGAGCCCCTGGGGGAGGACATTGAGAAAGCATATGACAGTGTAGGCGGAAACAAAGTATGAGGTCCCTGGAGGACAGAGGAGTAAAAAAATGGGACTATACGGAGGATAAAGGAGATGTACTGCCCCCGTAATTTGAATTATATTGAGACCACGGTGGCTGTATTGGAAAATATGAAGAAAGTTATGGCTGTCATAGTTGTGACGTGGATACTCATGACGTAAGCACGGATGACGCAGATTTCACGCAAGTAGGCTGATTGAGCTGAGATTCTTGGTGACGTCATGATTTTGTTCGAGAAAGATCTGAGATTTACGACGCAGTCGCAGGGAAACTTGGAATTGTGCTGAGGAAGAAGTTACGCGATTGGAGGAGAGACTCAAACCAATGAACGATAGTTAGGAGGGAGACGGAGATTACTGAAACTATCATATTTAATTACTTTTGGCATGCAGAATTATGGAAAACTATTTTCAGTTATGGCATTGATTTGGAATTTTGAGTTTTTGAAATTTGAAAATCCGTCAAGTATTGCCAAAGTTAGAACTTCTAGCGATGACGGAGAAACGAGCTATGGAAGGGATGGATACGCCCCTTAAGAAGTTGATAAAAGGTCTTGCACAGCAGAGAGGAGCTCTCATATCTCATATGTCTGATACCGGAGATATATTGCTGATGTTATAGTCGTTTTCGAGTGATAAAGTGAAACAAGTCGTCTTTAGCGTGTGGTAAAGCCAACCGCATCGAACGAGCTTCGAGCGCGCCGCAGTTCCATTTTACGGTATTTGAAACTAGGCGAAGTTGAAACGCACACATTTTCAAGTCTACAAGACAATATATCACGAGTTGACTAATGCCTTTAAGCTAATTCGATTGTGCAGTACGATATCAAAGTGTGTAGAAAGGTTGAACATTTTCAAGAATATAATTCGAAAGATATTGGCATTTTAAGACGGCAGACAAAAGTGATTTTCTCGCCATCTGAGAAGCACTTTTAAAATATATCACATTGTACGCTACGGCTGACACTGGCATTGCAACCGTGCTACTTCATATTGCTTTTGATAATATAACGCTGCATTCTAACATGGAACAATATAATATGGCAGTTCTTTCAACTATTATAACGGAAGTGGAGATGGAAGACTAAGGACTTTAATGCAATTGGGACATATATCGATGGAGTGAATTAACAGCATGGAACTTCGCTAATCGTCTTTCTACAAAAGCGAGCATGTAGTGAAAATCTAACTACACTCATGCATCGTTGTCCAACTCTGAATTATATCAAATGGCAGTGGAAACATATTCATACTCCACAAATATGAATATTTCTACGGAAATAACCGCAATAAACTTCATGGCGAATTACTACCAGAACTTCAGGAACTATCAAGAGAGGCCAGGGTGGACCCGGCTCACACAGAAGAGTTTTGCCAGAAGGATGTCTATCGTATACACGGAGCAGTGCAATTTCCGGAGGAGGAAGCAGTTCGATTCTACGAGGGCGCTGATTCCAGGTTCGAGGACGGAGCACATCTTTTTGGTGAAATGGAACCATCACCAGTCTTCTTTGGAAGATTTTCCTCTGGAACTTCAATCAACAGATAAGGTAGTCGTGAACGTTTCTTGTTTTATTTGAGCCATTTAGCGATGTCTGAGCAACCATTTTTCCCATATTTTTGTCCTATATATTTTGCCCCATTTTCTTGCTTGATTTCTGTACTCAGTACACTTCGATGATTTATGCTTTTTCTACGATTTAGTAAGACATTGTTATGTCATTGGCAGATTTAAATAATTGTGGATCAGTTGAGACTGATAATTAATTTTCTTTCAGTAATTTGCATATTTTTGTAGTCACGATTTGACTGTAAAGTTAACGATTTTCTATGGCAGATTTGAATTCAGACAGCGTGTCATTATATTAAAGTAATTCTCTTCAGTAAATTACTTTGACCAATTTTCTGTCATCCTCAAGAAAGAAGAATAATTAAAAGATTTTAGAGCGTTAAAATCTATTTCTGTATCGACGATCTTGGAAATACTAGTCGTTTTATGAACATGATTGCAACATAGACATTTATCGTCAGTTATCGTCATTACCATTGCATTATAGACAATTTTATGAAATATGAACTTTAATTACGATTTATTGAATACACTATAGTAATGAACATTTGATAGGAATTTTTCTCAATACTAGATTGGAACAATAATGTTTGCATTCCAAAGTCTAATTGTATTCTATTCGAATATTTTGCAGTTTAGATGAACTTTGTTTGAAGATAGTATTTTTATACTACGATACTTAGGAGATATTAATCTCAATTTTGATAGACCAGAAAGGCGTGTATAATCGTATTTGCTATTAAATTTATTTGTGATTGGCAAATTTTTACTTCATATCGATTCATGAATGAAACCCACGAAGGTTAAATAAATAACAGTTTTGAAACAATTAATGAATATAAGAATTTTTAAAGTGGAACTATGGATGTATAATCGTTAGTTCAGTGGACATGTAAAAGTCGCTGATGAATAATGCCCTTGAATAATTGAAGGAGGTTCCCACAGTAATATTAATGATGTTGATGAGATTATAAGTGGAGGTTTTGTGTATGGATTATGGAAGATTTTTATGCCATATATATTGAAATATATGATGAATTCTGGGCCTATTTTATGCAATTTGTGCATTTGGAGCGAAGTATTTTTCCGCTGAGTTTATTGTCCAGGTCCTTTGAAAATTAATCATGTGAAATTACTGTTAAAATTAACAAGAGTGTTAAATAATTTGAGATAACGATTTTGAATGGAGGTTACCGTCACTAATAATAATAATAATTATTAAAACTTATTAAACCTGGATTTATAACACTTAAATATAACTAACCTTCATTGGTCGATTATGTTAACCTGATTTGAGTAATTATCAACCGGATAAACGTGTGGTTTAATGTATTTCTAAAAATAAATAAATATAAATATTGTAAATAAATTATGTAATTATCTTTAATAATAATTGGAAATGAAAGGAATTAAGAGAGGCGTGTATAGATTTTTCAATTGTCGTTTGACAATATTATAAACAATTTGTAATTGTTATAAACAATTAATGAGCATTTGTTATAAACATTAAGAGTTTTGTTAATATACTCTAAAGAACGCTAATTATACATGTGGATTATACCATTAAACAAGTTTTGGGATTATTAGAGTAATCCAGTAACATGTGATTGAAGCATTTAAAAGATTTGCGTGTTAATGTTTGAGTTGAGTTGAGGACATTTAAAGCGTTTGAAAAGGAGCTAAGCTCTGAAGTTACGAGCATAGGCTAGCACTAGCCGCACAGGTGGGCCCGTTTGACGACGTGGGCATCCGACTTGTTGAAGGGTGGATCGCAGCTGGCCTGACAACTGTATGTTAGAGGCCAAGGTCGGTTACATAACAGGCTTGCAGTTATAAATAAAGTGTGATGTTTATGAAAGAGGAAAACAATTGCTACGTGTCTTGTCCCAATTCCCTCATCCATTCCAAGTGTATTACTATTATTACGTTCTTTATAAGCAAGTGAAAGATAAAATTTTGTATGTAACGTCTACCAGTCCTACAGGAGGACATGATTATATTGACAATGGCTTCTGATTGCCACGTGTATTTTGTTGAGTTTTTGTTAAAGTCATTCCCTTTATGTGAAATAAATTATTGTACAGTTTAAAGTTTCTTGTCTTCGTTTTGGTTCATTTTAAATATCATGGTGGAGGTTATTGTGTGGGCATACTTTAAGTGATCCAGTTGGCAACCCATTCCCGAGATTAATTTGAAGAGGTAAGTAAAGGTAAGTATGAACCCCCGTATATTTTGGTGTGTTCCACAATAATTTCTTGTTAACTGCTGTGCTCTAATCTCGGTAGTATCTGTCAGTGCCATTTTCATTGATGTAGCTGTGCCGGTGCGTTTGATTATTGGCAATCCGATTGAGGGGGCGGATATCTGACAGCCTACTATCCGGATTTACGGGGACAGTAGGATTGGCGACCCTATAACGTGGGGCAGGTTCGACAAAACTGGATTACCAGGTTGAACGCCAGAAGAATTTGCACCGCAATTTCGTGGGGCACGATTAGCTCGATTGGCACGTTCAGCAAAACATTGGATTACCAAGTTATCGATGTCAATGGGATTGTGAAGACTCAAATAAAGAGGTTGATTCTTTGTTAGACGTCTTGGCCAATTGTAGAATTTGAGAGTGTGATTATATAGGGATTAAATGTTGTGTTGTATTAGGAAAATTACACTCAGAAAAGATCAGATCTTATACAACTTGAGAGAGGTTAAATAGGCTGGAAACTTAGAAAATCGCCTATGATCTGGAGTCTTATTTTATTTGACCGGCTTATGACATGTTTCGTCATATTTAAGATAAAATTAAACTATTTGGATTGTAAATGTAAATTATTTGTGTTAGGATATTTTAAAATGAACCAAAGAAATTTGAACATGTGCTTGAGTTTATTTCAACATAAGATGTCTACGAAGGTTAATTATAAGGTAATTATAAGTTAGATTTAAGACAGAAAATTGCTCAAATTTATATATGGTGAAAAATGTTGCTCAGATGTTGTTATTTTGCTCTGTTTGATGTATGTCCCTAACGCAGTCTATTTTTGAATAATATTGAAATGGCAGATGAAAGTTTGAGAATGATGTTAGAGGAGATGAAAGCTAGCATGAATAGCAGTATGAAGCAGATGATGGAGGAGAATTCTAGTAACATGTCTGTTAGGCTGGATGAAAGCATGAGGGAGATGGAAGCTAGGAATACTAGTCGAATGGAGGAGAATTCTAGTAATATGTCTGCTAATTTGAAGGCTAGCATGAATGAAAGTGTAAAGCAGATGCTGGATGAAAATCTGAAAGTTCTTCAGACCAGTTCTGCAAACTTAGAAAATGATATGTCGCGTTTACAGATCAGTACCCAGGGAATCGAGAATGCTGTAAGTGACATTCATAAAGATGTTTCTGATGTTAAGACTGATGTTTCTAAGGTACAGAAAGATCTTACCATGTTGAATCTTGATGTTGCTAATGTCCGGGGTGATATTTCATGTGCTAGAGCTGAAGTAATTGTTGTTAGGAACGATGTTGCTACTGTACAAGACAAAGTTGAAGAGGTTCAAAGAGAAATTATAAATGTCCGAACCGATGTGTCAAATGTTCAAGTAGACATTAATAACATTCATTCCGATGTAAATGAGATACAAAGCGATATAACTAAGATACAAGTAGAAGTTAACACTGTTTTTGTAGACATTGCTAAAGTTCAAACTGATGTTAATAAAGTTAGAGAAGAAATTGAAACTTCAAAAACACTTTGTACTCGTAACATTAGTGCATTAACAACTAGGTTAGTTGACGAGTCTGTTAGGACAACAGCTTCTTTAGCAGGATTAAAGTATGATGTAGAGGTCATGAGAACCCAAGTATTAGATCATAATCGTTTACTTAAGGAAGACATCGAAGTAGATATTGCGGAAATGTTAACTGCAAATGTAACGGTGTGGAAAGATGAATGGAATAGGTCAAGTGGGGAACATGTAACTCAGATTCAGGAACGAATTGAAAGAAAACTTGCCAGTACACAAGTAGACATTAATAATGAGGTAGTGCAAATTAGGAAGGACTTGAGTATAAGGATGGATTCGCTATCCGAAAAGCAGGTAGAGGATAGAACGCAAATAGGTCAGGACGTGCAAACATTAAAGGAACAGATTCATAAGGTTGTCTCTGATGTTAATGAAACTACGAGCAAACTTCAGAATTTGAAACTAGGAGAAGCCAGCATGATGGAAACCTATAAAGAAGAGTTGATCAGGAAAGTCATCACGGATAAGGATCCAGAAGGCTTGACTGGTGACGATGATAGGAATTACGTCAGACGATGTAACCTCGCCACAGAAGAGAGAGATATTAGTCCTGAGGAACGTATATCCAGATTCCGGGAAGAAGATGAGGATAGGAATATTGAACCTGAATGGAGATATCGAGATAGTGGGAAGAATTACATGGATTCATATCCGAGAAATGTGACAGTCATCCGGAACTTCGAGGACAAACCTCAAAAATTTAGCAATACTGATAGTCTAACACCGATAGAATATATCAGGAACCTGAAAGACTATTTCATTGAAGCTCACATTCCCAGAGAAAGAGAGATGAGGATAGTGGAGAGATTTCTAGCTGGAGGACCCCTTGAATGGTTCAGAGCATTTCGCTATACGTTCAGTAATTTTGACGAATTCGCAGAGGCACTGATAAAACGATTCTGGTCCATCGAAGCGCAGAATTCATTAAGAGCGGAGGTATACTCAAGGAAGTATTCAGGTACTCTCCCAACACGGTACGCTGATTTCTTCACGAGCCAGTTATCACGCTTGAGATTTTTGCAACCCCCATTGTCAACAGAGCAGTTGATAGATGCGATTTCTCGTATGCTGCCTGAGGAGGTGAGAAGACTCATCATATCGTCAAACATCAGGGATTTGACCAGTATGGACGAATTATTAAGAAGGCTTGACTACACGAGTCCAATGCCAAATGTGGTACAAAAAGGTCAGAGGCACGAATTTAAAGACATCAATACTGTCTATATGGATCAAGTTCAGCAAACTGACAAGCCTGATGAAGAAAAAACTGAAAATGTAGGTCCTCACAGGAATAATCACTTTCGCAACCACAGATCGCAAGGTTACCGTCCATATCAGCAAAGAAGAGGCTGGAATAATAATAGAGGAAATTATAACAATGGAAGAGGTAGATACTACAATAACCAGGGCTACAATAGGAATTACAATAGAAATTACCAGAATCAAAATCAGAATTCTCAATGTCAGGTTATGACACCCGACAAATATCAGGAAAGAGAGAAAGAAAGTCAGCAGTATCTTAAGGAATTACGGGAGAAGGAAGCTGAAAACCAAAAGAAAAGACAGGATGTAGTGATCGATCCTGGTCCTTCTACAAGCCAGCAGAACTTGGAGATTGGTAACACAAAAAAAAACGCCAATTTCTCAACGACAGTGAGAGACCATGAATACATTGCCACACCACACCTAATTACCATTAATGAAATTTATGAAGAAACTGATGAGGATTTATTAGAAGAGAGGGGAATCGTCAAAGAGGAAAGACCATGTGCATTACCTATTATTTCTGTACTGATAGATGGCCAACAGTACAAAGCTCTTATGGATACCGGTGCAATTATCTCTATCATTTCTGATGAATGCTATCAAAGTCTGTTAAAAGGAGAAAACATGACAGTTTTACCTGTTTCTACCGTCAAAGTGAGAGGAATTTTCCAAGACAAGGCAGTGAAATGCAAGATCCAAGTGTTGTTGAACTTTGAAATTAATGGAAGGACTTATGAACAGATCTTTATTGTGGTGAGCAAGATCCATTTCGATATTGTGCTAGGAATCGATTTTATATCGAAAGTTGGAGCCATTATTGACATGAAGAATAGGATTATTAGCTTTAATGATGGGTACATGATCACAGAAGAGATCGAAGAACAGGACGTGAAAAACAGTCTGGAGATAGACCTTAGGGAAGAAATTTTAAATACTATTATCAATGAAGTGGAGAATCTAACAGAAATACCCAGTAGAAAAACTGAAGGATTTGAAGAAATTCAGGGGGAATTTGAGGATTTGATAAAAGAATTCCAAGATATTTTTGATGAAAAGCCTGGATTGATTAAAGACTATAAGTACAAGATAAGGCTGACCGATGAAACCCCTTACCAAAAGAGAATATACCCCATACCTGAGAAATACTATCAAGAAGTACGAGGGTTGATCAGAAAAATGGAGGTAGACGGGATTATTAAAAAACAGGCGTCGTCTTATATAAACCCCATCACTGTAGTAAAGAAAAGTAATGGTCAGATACGTCTTTGTCTCGATGCTCGGACCATCAACTTGAAGATTCTTCCAGAAAATGACCGACCACCTAAGATCAGAGATCTGCTTCGAAAGTTCAAAGGGAGAGCATGTTTCAGTGTTCTTGACTTGACATCTTCATTTTATCAAGTTCAACTAGAAGAAGAAAGTATGCAGTACACTGGATTCTTATTTGACCAGACGTCATGGGTCTTTGTGAGAATGCCTTTTGGAATGGTCAACAGTGGACCAGCACTTATTCGAGCACTTGATAGCAAGCTCACTGACGAGGTAAAGGAAAATGTAATCTGCTACATTGACGATTTAATTGTATCTTCACCCAATGCCGCAGAACATTTAGTGCATTTGAGAAAGTTGTTTGAAAATTTAAGGGAGGCCAATATCAAGGTCAATTTTGGAAAATGTCAATTCTTGAAGAAGGAAATCAACTACTTGGGGCATACGATTGATAAAGATGGATATCATCCAAACATGCAGAAAGTAGATGCGATCACAAGATTCCCAAAGCCAACTAAGGTGAAACAAGTCAGAGAATTTGTAGGCGCATGCCAATTTATCAGCAGTCACTGTCCGAGATACTCTGAAATTATGGCTCCTCTGTATGACTTACTCAAGAAGAATAACAGATGGAAATGGAGTACCGCAGCAGACGAGGCTTTTGAGAAAGCAAAGGAGATGCTCAGAAACAACGTTAAACTGGAGTACCCAGACTTTGAGAAGGTGTTCTATAATGAGTCTGATGCATCAAGAATAGGCATTAGTGCAGTCTTATACCAAAAAGACGAGGCAGGCAACAAGCACTACATTGCGTTCACTAGTCGAAAGTTAAGGAAACACGAGGAAAACTACTTTACGACAGAACTAGAAGCGTTAGCTTTTGTAACAGCTTTGCAAGCCTGGAAAAAAATGTTGCTGGGACACAAGGTTATCATTATTACAGATCACAAAGCACTTCAGTTTATGCTGCAAACTGACATGTCTAGTGATAGATTGACACGTTGGGCTTTGTTCACCCAACAGTTTAACGCCACTATCGTCCATCAGCCTGGGAAAGATAACTTACTGGCTGATGCTTTATCACGTAACCCTATCAAAAATGTGCAGATAAACCATGTACAATTGGAGCAGCAAGATCAAGAGACGGTTAGGAGGTTAGCCCGAATCGGTGTGTCACAGAAGAGACACGCTCCAATCAGGAAAATGTACAGGTTCCTCAAGGGTTACATGGACAATACTGATGTTGACTATGCAGCTACACAGAGAGAATCACGACACTTTGTCTTGAGTGGAGACATCGTATGTAAGTATGCTGACTCTGCGCATACAAAGCTTCGAATAGTCGTGCCACCTAAACTTGTTGTCAATTTAGTGTGGGTAGCTCATCACGCAACTGGACATGCAGGTTTAGATAAAACTCTTGATACTCTTAAAGAGAGGTTTATTTGGACTAACATGCGTTCCAGCATTGCTAAAGTCATTCGTTCATGTGATAAATGTCAAAGAGCAAAGTATGCTTCCGCTCTATTAAAAGGAAAACCTAAGACTATGATTCCCTCTAAACCAAATGAACTCATGGCGACGGACATATTTGGTCCTTGTCCGAAGGGATATCAGGGTAATGAGTATCTGTTGGTTACCGTGGATGTCTTCTCGAAATTTGTAACAATGAGTCCCATGCAAAAAGCTAACACGAGGAATGTTGTAAGCAGACTGGAACATGCTGTATTTCCAAAAGCTGGTAAACCAGAATATCTACTGTCGGATCATGGAGCTCAGTTTACATCCTTAGAATTTGCTGCAGATATGGAAAGGCTTGGTATTAAGCACTTATTTTCAAGCGTGCGCTATCCAGAATCGAATTCTTCAGAAAGATATATGGCTGAATTTCCGAAATTTTGTCGAATTTTCTGTCCGAATGATCACTCTGGTTGGGTGAGATTTGTACCCCTTATTGAGGAATGTCTGAATTCTACAGTGCAGGAGAGCACAGGAGAAGTGCCAATGAGACTTCATCTAGGAAGAAACCCAGAAAGGCCGTGGGATAATCTTTTTAACCACATACCTAGAGATCCCGACCTAGGAAGGCAGCAGAGAATTGACAGAGCGAAGGAACAACTCCAGAAAGCAGCAGAGAAACGATTGAAAAGAGTAGCTGGAAAACGTTTTGGTGCGCCCTTAGAAATTGGAAATCTGGTATTACTACGCAGACCTGTTAAGGCTGATGTGAGTAAGAAAATCTATCCCAAGTTTGGAATAGTGTTCATGGGTCCGTTCAGAATTACGAATGCTTATGGCAACAACTGTTATGAACTCTACGATGATGAGAATAATGTCGTTTATGGCAAGTTCAATGCTGGAAACTTGAAGAAATACTATCCAAGAGTAAGCCAATGATAATTCAATTTCGTGTTCAAGTGAATTGAGATACTTATAACACAGAGTTTAAAAACAACTTGCAACTGTTTTTAAAACGTGGTGAAGGGAGAATGCCCCCGTAATTTGAATTATATTGAGACCACGGTGGCTGTATTGGAAAATATGAAGAAAGTTATGGCTGTCATAGTTGTGACGTGGATACTCATGACGTAAGCACGGATGACGCAGATTTCACGCAAGTAGGCTGATTGAGCTGAGATTCTTGGTGACGTCATGATTTTGTTCGAGAAAGATCTGAGATTTACGACGCAGTCGCAGGGAAACTTGGAATTGTCCTGAGGAAGAAGTTACGCGATTGGAGGAGAGACTCAAACCAATGAACGATAGTTAGGAGGGAGACGGAGATTACTGAAACTATCATATTTAATTACTTTTGGCATGCAGAATTATGGAAAACTATTTTCAGTTATGGCATTGATTTGGAATTTTGAGTTTTTGAAATTTGAAAATCCGTCAAGTATTGCCAAAGTTAGAACTTCTAGCGATGACGGAGAAACGAGCTATGGAAGGGATGGATACGCCCCTTAAGAAGTTGATAAAAGGTCTTGCACAGCAGAGAGGAGCTCTCATATCTCATATGTCTGATACCGGAGATATATTGCTGATGTTATAGTCGTTTTCGAGTGATAAAGTGAAACAAGTCGTCTTTAGCGTGTGGTAAAGCCAACCGCATCGAACGAGCTTCGAGCGCGCCGCAGTTCCATTTTACGGTATTTGAAACTAGGCGAAGTTGAAACGCACACATTTTCAAGTCTACAAGACAATATATCACGAGTTGACTAATGCCTTTAAGCTAATTCGATTGTGCAGTACGATATCAAAGTGTGTAGAAAGGTTGAACATTTTCAAGAATATAATTCGAAAGATATTGGCATTTTAAGACGGCAGACAAAAGTGATTTTCTCGCCATCTGAGAAGCACTTTTAAAATATATCACATTGTACGCTACGGCTGACACTGGCATTGCAACCGTGCTACTTCATATTGCTTTTGATAATATAACGCTGCATTCTAACATGGAACAATATAATATGGCAGTTCTTTCAACTATTATAACGGAAGTGGAGATGGAAGACTAAGGACTTTAATGCAATTGGGACATATATCGATGGAGTGAATTAACAGCATGGAACTTCGCTAATCGTCTTTCTACAAAAGCGAGCATGTAGTGAACATCCAACTACACTCATGCATCGTTGTCCAACGCTGAATTATATCAAATGGCAGTGGAAACATATTCATACTCCACAAATATGAATATTTCTACGGAAATAACCGCAATAAACTTCATGGCGAATTACTACCAGAACTTCAGGAACTATCAAGAGAGGCCAGGGTGGACCCGGCTCACACAGAAGAGTTTTGCCAGAAGGATGTCTATCGTATACACGGAGCAGTGCAATTTCCGGAGGAGGAAGCAGTTCGATTCTACGAGGGCGCTGATTCCAGGTTCGAGGACGGAGCACATCTTTTTGGTGAAATGGAACCATCACCAGTCTTCTTTGGAAGATTTTCCTCTGGAACTTCAATCAACAGATAAGGTAGTCGTGAACGTTTCTTGTTTTATTTGAGCCATTTAGCGATGTCTGAGCAACCATTTTTCCCATATTTTTGTCCTATATATTTTGCCCCATTTTCTTGCTTGATTTCTGTACTCAGTACACTTCGATGATTTATGCTTTTTCTACGATTTAGTAAGACATTGTTATGTCATTGGCAGATTTAAATAATTGTGGATCAGTTGAGACTGATAATTAATTTTCTTTCAGTAATTTGCATATTTTTGTAGTCACGATTTGACTGTAAAGTTAACGATTTTCTATGGCAGATTTGAATTCAGACAGCGTGTCATTATATTAAAGTAATTCTCTTCAGTAAATTACTTTGACCAATTTTCTGTCATCCTCAAGAAAGAAGAATAATTAAAAGATTTTAGAGCGTTAAAATCTATTTCTGTATCGACGATCTTGGATATACTAGTCGTTTTATGAACATGATTGCAACATAGACATTTATCGTCAGTTATCGTCATTACCATTGCATTATAGACAATTTTATGAAATATGAACTTTAATTACGATTTATTGAATACACTATAGTAATGAACATTTGATAGGAATTTTTCTCAATACTAGATTGGAACAATAATGTTTGCATTCCAAAGTCTAATTGTATTCTATTCGAATATTTTGCAGTTTAGATGAACTTTGTTTGAAGATAGTATTTTTATACTACAATACTTAGGAGATATTAATCTCAATTTTGATAGACCAGAAAGGCGTGTATAATCGTATTTGCTATTAAATTTATTTGTGATTGGCAAATTTTTACTTCATATCGATTCATGAATGAAACCCACGAAGGTTAAATAAATAACAGTTTTGAAACAATTAATGAATATAAGAATTTTTAAAGTGGAACTATGGATGTATAATCGTTAGTTCAGTGGACATGTAAAAGTCGCTGATGAATAATGCCCTTGAATAATTGAAGGAGGTTCCCACAGTAATATTAATGATGTTGATGAGATTATAAGTGGAGGTTTTGTGTATGGATTATGGAAGATTTTTATACCATATATATTGAAATATATGATGAATTCTGGGCCTATTTTATGCAATTTGTGCATTTGGAGCGAAGTATTTTTCCGCTGAGTTTATTGTCCAGGTCCTTTGAAAATTAATCATGTGAAATTACTGTTAAAATTAACAAGAGTGTTAAATAATTTGAGATAACGATTTTGAATGGAGGTTACCGTCACTAATAATAATAATAATTATTAAAACTTATTAAACCTGGATTTATAACACTTAAATATAACTAACCTTCATTGGTCGATTATGTTAACCTGATTTGAGTAATTATCAACCGGATAAACGTGTGGTTTAATGTATTTCTAAAAATAAATAAATATAAATATTGTAAATAAATTATGTAATTATCTTTAATAATAATTGGAAATGAAAGGAATTAAGAGAGGCGTGTATAGATTTTTCAATTGTCGTTTGACAATATTATAAACAATTTGTAATTGTTATAAACAATTAATGAGCATTTGTTATAAACATTAAGAGTTTTGTTAATATACTCTAAAGAACGCTAATTATACATGTGGATTATACCATTAAACAAGTTTTGGGATTATTAGAGTAATCCAGTAACATGTGATTGAAGCATTTAAAAGATTTGCGTGTTAATGTTTGAGTTGAGTTGAGGACATTTAAAGCGTTTGAAAAGGAGCTAAGCTCTGAAGTTACGAGCATAGGCTAGCACTAGCCGCACAGGTGGGCCCGTTTGACGACGTGGGCATCCGACTTGTTGAAGGGTGGATCGCAGCTGGCCTGACAACTGTATGTTAGAGGCCAAGGTCGGTTACATAACAGGCTTGCAGTTATAAATAAAGTGTGATGTTTATGAAAGAGGAAAACAATTGCTACGTGTCTTGTCCCAATTCCCTCATCCATTCCAAGTGTATTACTATTATTACGTTCTTTATAAGCAAGTGAAAGATAAAATTTTGTATGTAACGTCTACCAGTCCTACAGGAGGACATGATTATATTGACAATGGCTTCTGATTGCCACGTGTATTTTGTTGAGTTTTTGTTAAAGTCATTCCCTTTATGTGAAATAAATTATTGTACAGTTTAAAGTTTCTTGTCTTCGTTTTGGTTCATTTTAAATATCATGGTGGAGGTTATTGTGTGGGCATACTTTAAGTGATCCAGTTGGCAACCCATTCCCGAGATTAATTTGAAGAGGTAAGTAAAGGTAAGTATGAACCCCCGTATATTTTGGTGTGTTCCACAATAATTTCTTGTTAACTGCTGTGCTCTAATCTCGGTAGTAACTGTCAGTGCCATTTTCATTGATGTAGCTGTGCCGGTGCGTTTGATTATTGGCAATCCGATTGAGGGGGCGGATATCTGACAGCCTACTATCCGGATTTACGGGGACAGTACAAGGGAAGCGTGAGCTGTGTGAAAGTGGGAGGAGAGAGATCGGACTGGTTGGAACAGAGAAACGGCCTGAAACAAGGAAGTGCACTGTCACCGTTACTTTTCATTGTGGTAATGGATGACATTATGACCCGAGTGGCACAGGTAATTGGGGAAGGAAAGATGAAAGCAATGGTGTTTGCAGATGATTTGAAGAAACAAGGAGGAGGAGGTACAGGAGCAGTTGGACGTGTGGGAAGGAATAATAATACAAGGATATGGGATGAAATTTAGCATAAATAAGAGTGAGATGGTGATCACAACAAGGAAGAAGGAAAGAACCACAATGGGAATAACAATTGGTGGGGAACAGCTAAAGAAAGTGGAGAGTTTCAAGTATCTGGGAAGCCTGATGCAAGATAATGGAAGAAAGGATGGAGAAATAAATGAGAGGGGGAGACAAGCAGAAGCATTCCGGAGTGTGAGAAGCATGATATGGAGCAAGGATGTCCCTCAGAACAGCAAAAAGGTCATACATCAGTCGTACTATGTCCCTATCCTGACGTATGCCTCGGAGACCTGGGTTATGAAAGGAAGGGAGAAGAGCAAAATACAGGTCAGTGATATGAGGTTCTTGAGAAGCAGTAATGGAGCTACAAAGATGGACAGAATAAGAAATGAGAGGACCAGAGAATTAATGAAGGAGGAACCATTACAGGATGGTATAGAGAAATCTAGACTTAGATGGTATGGACATGTAAAACGAATGGAGGAGAAGAGGATACCCAGGAGGATACACGAGACGAAGTGGAAAGGAAAGAGACCGAGAGACAGGTGGCTGAAGGGGGTGGAAGAAAGCGTGAAGAAGAGAGGAGAAGACAGGACAAGGGAGGAGGCTGAGAGATGGTGGGAAGACAGAAGACGTTGGAGAGGCTTGTGTTCCAAACAGACCCGGCCAGTGGCTGGAAACTGTGCAAGATGATGATTATGAAATCTGTCCCACTGAATATCTTTGGACCGCCAACATGCATCAACTTGTTTTTTGGGCTGTTACATGAAAATGAAAATCCACAGCCTGCTTCGAAGTCTCCGACCGGGTCAGGAATGGAATGAATGAAGCCCCCATCTAGCGGCGAGGATATGAACTGTGCCGGCTGCCGAGGCCTGACGCACTCCTCTAGGGCAATGATTAAATGAATGACAGATGAAATGAAATGATAGTAGTGAGTGTTGCTGGAATGAAATTTTGACAGGGAAAACCAGAGTACCCGGAGAAAAACCTGTCTGCCTCTGTTTTGTCCAGCACAGATCTCACATGGAGTGACCAGGATTTGAACCACGGAGCAGTGAGAGGCCGGCGTGCTGCAGCCTAAGCCACGGAGGCTTCATTTTTGTTTTGGCTGTTACATACAGATTGGAAAGTTTCAGACTCGCGAGGAATGTAGGAATGCTAAATATTCCTCCCAAAGGTCTAGTGTCAGCATTGCATACAGGGTACCATATGGCACATAGCAGAAAGGGGAAGAGGTAAAGGAAAAGTTAAATATGTGCCAAGCTCCTCACAGACATCAATGAAAATAAGATAGCATTCAACAGAAAACAGTGGTATAATAGAATAAATATTAATTTAACCCAATCAATGCCAAACCTGTTTGTGTATATATGTACATATCGGGCAATAACTTGCCTCTGGTGTCAAAACCGTATACTGTATGTACAGTAAATCCTCTATTAAACGACTATGGATGGTTCCACAGTAAATTAGTCTTTAAGACGGATGGTCGCTTAGTATACAGATACGTACCTGAGAATCTCCATTGTAACTATACAACTTTATAATACAGTAATAATAATAATAATATTATTATTATACAGTACAAACGTTCACGTAACAAATTGTTAATTATTATTTATTGCCATTTGTGTTACAGGCACAACACTTTCAATCCTTATCAGTTATTTCGTGTGAAGTATAGTACAGGTTGTTTATTTCTTATTTACAATTTTCAAATTGGCCTTTAAAATATAAAAAACATCTTTCTTCTATTATTATTTTATATGAAAAATGACAAATAATGTTTTCATTTTTCAAGAGCAAAAAAATAGAAGTAAACTCTTACCTTCCAAGAATACCTTCTCAGCCCGTCGTTCTCAGTTTCCATTCTGATTGTGACCACTGTAGCACTTAAAATTTTCAACTCCCTGCACAGTTTCTGCATCATAATCAATTTCAGCTGCTTCAGCAAGGATGGCCAGATCTTGTGGATCTTCTTGTTGCATTGATTCTTCTTCAGATGATCCACAAAATCCACACAACTAAAAACAGTTTGTAATATTGTTATAGCACGAACTTCTCCCCATGCTGACATAATCCATGAAATGGCATCTCTTACAGGAATTTTCTTTGCTACTTCATCCATTTGTGCAATGACAGAATAGAGAATTTTTCCTGTTGCCCATTTGAATGCTTGATCTAGACTTTGTAGTTTTGCAGTCTTGTTGGGTGGCAAAAAAAACACTTTGTAACTGATGAATTTGACAAGGAGAGATTTCTTCTTTTGTTTCCTCATTTTCTTGTCAAAATCAGACACCCACCTCTAAAACTTTCTCCTGTCATCCATGCTTATTTTGTTAGCATGCCAAGACAAACCCCCTAGCTTTGTCCAAACTGTGTTTTTAAAGCATCTTGGTCGAAGGGACTTGCTAAAGACTAACAGGGTTTCCTTTTCACCCTCTCCATCGACACTGAAAGAGACTATTAATCGTTCCTTTTGAACTTTCCTGTCAGTACATTGTTCCGACTGTAACACCAAAGATTGTGATGGCAATGCACGAAATAATAAACCTATCTCATCCATGTTGCATCATTCACGTCACCTGCTTCACCACCACAGATTGAGTAAAGAACAATATTGTAACGCACTCGAAAGCACTCGAGCCAACCGTTACTTGCAGTGAAATCAATTACTTAGCAATTACCAGGTCCTTTTCTTTCAATAATCAACCACTAACATGAATTTTGTTAGATCTCAGACATTTAATCCATTCCAGCAACAAGGTGTTGACATCACCAAACTCTTCTTGATTCTTCCTCTTCACACCATGATTCACTTTTGATTTACAGATATAATCTTTTGATTTTTTTCTTTTTTCTTTTAGAGAGATTTTATTGTGAGCCCCAGAAGTGTTGCCAACCTCCTGCATGCTGTGAGCTGGTAAAGAAGAGCATAGTCACCATCACACAGTTCCTATACACCCATAGAAAAACCAACTTTAATGAATGGATAATCATATTGCAAAACAGATGGAAACACAATAAAACTTACCCCATAACTGCAAGGGTTAAATATGTTCTTCCTTAGCATATAGATATGCGTTGTAGCATGTGACGATATTCCAGTTCACTCTCTGCAATTCAGCCACTTGAATCTTCAAAATTTCGGTGTGAATTGCATTTTTCAGTTCTTTTATGGTACAGGTGTTATTAGCTTTATTCGACTCCATCATGGAATCCAATAGGTCCGTATTGACAAGAAATGTTATGCCACAATTCGAGGAAAAACTCCGTCAATCAATACCTTTTATTTTTTTTAAACAGTTAAATAGGGGACATGTTTCGAGCTACTCTACTTAGCTCTTCATCAGCCCTGACTTTAGTATTAGACAATCAAACATTGTACATCTCATCATCAAATAAAAACATACAAACATACTACTGACAAACATGTTAAAAAACACTATAAAACATTAAAACACACTAAAACACTGAAATAACTCTGTAAAGCTGCGTCAACTACAGGAGCAGTCCTGTCTACAAAGCCTCGCAATTTGTGAAAAAAAATTTGAAAGAGCATTACAAATTCAAAGCAAACAGCAGCTTCAACAACTCGGTACATTTCTGTGAAGCAACTAGACATTTAACTATAAAAGATTCACATTCAATGCACACAGTTGACATAAAAGATATGTACACCAACATCCCGGTACCAGATACCATAAAAATCATTGAAAACAATTTAAAAACCTTCAGTAAATTATCAGTAGTTGAAATCAACGAATTCATGGAAATCTTAAAGTTTGTTCTAGACAATAATCATTTCAAGTTTAATAATAAGTTTTTTTCGCAAACAAAAGGTTTAGCAATGGGTTTCCCCCATGTCGGGTATTCTCGCTAATATCTACATGGACGATTTAGAGCATAATAAAATTATTAACAAGGTCAAAGGCTTGTGTTTCTGGGGCAGGTATGTGGATGACGTGTTCATCATAATTGACGAAACGGAAGCCAAAATAGACCACATTTTCAAGGAGCTCAACAATCTAGACTCTAATATAAAGTTCACAATAGAATCGGAAAACAATAATCCTATTAATTATTTAGACATTACAATAAGTAGAAACAACAATCACTTGGAGTACCAAATATATAGAAAGCCAACCCAAACAAATACTATAATCAGGAAGGATTCGCACCACCCAGAAGCTAAAAAAAAAAACGCTCTTATAAGTTTCGTCAATAGGGCGCCTAACACACCCATGTCAGAGAATAACTTTAAAGCAGAAATGTCAATCATTTATCAAATAGCCCAGGCAAATGGTTTCTGTAGGAAGGACGTTGACAGTATTATCCGTAGAATTAGAAATAAACCAGTCATTAAACTGCAACCCGATAACAGAAGCAAATCGAATTTTGCATTGTTTACCTATCACAACAAATTAACCTATAACATCACCAACATTTTCAAGAAGAATGATTGCAAAATAGCCTACAAAACAGTCAACACCAATCAGAAAAAATTCTTTAATTCCACAAAAATTAATCAAGGAAATAAATTTAATAGATCAGGCATTTACAAATTAAAATGCCAACAGTGCAATTCAGATTACATCGGTCAAACGGGGAGAGCTTTTTTCACCAGATACGCTGAGCATTGTAACGCCATTAAACATAAACAATTTTCGGCAATGGCAAACCACATGCAGGAAACGGGCCACAATTTTTCAGATATCAACAAGGATATGCACATTCTCCATTACGACAGCAAAGGTTCAACAATGAATGCACTAGAACAAATGGAAATTAATATAGCACAGAGATCCAACCCAGCCGAAAATCTTAATGAGATATATTGGGACGCTAACGTTCTTTATGACACGTTAGCAGACCATATAATAAGAACCAAAATCAAAAAATCACCCTAGTTAGAACATCTAACCCAAGAATTTTTTTTCCCGCACAGATTATGGGCACACAGTAGCAGCTACTTCCTTCCTCCCTCCCGGCCCACCTTCTTCCAGACCCTCCCTCCTTTCCCTCCCCTCTCTCCCCTTGTACTACAGTTGTTCCCCGCCGCGCGCTCCGTACTCACTTTACGAGCCAGCGCTGTCACATATGTTTCCATCTAGTCAGTGACCTCCGCACAATCTACACCGTACTGCAAGGTAAGATGAGCACGTTGTTCGGACAGTTCTCGAGCTTAGTTTCGTTCATTAATATCCTCGATTTGTCCGTAACGTTCTATATTTTTTCTCTTTCATGGTTTTACAGGCAGGAATCTTGGGATGATTTGGGATTGGCCATCAGGCCCGGTTCCTTCTTCTCCCTAGCTTGAACGTAAGCCAAATTAGTCAATACACATTACGGGTTCCGTTTTTTGAGATTCTAGATCATCATTCTGTTGTCTAATTTTTGGTTTCCTTTTTCATTTTTGGACAGACTTGGGGCGCAAGGAGAGCACAAATTATTTCACAGGCTGTCCCAACTATGAAGAAAACCTCCGTTAAATTAACCTCTGCCAATAAAGATCAGTTTATACAATCAAGCTCGCATTGAGAAGAACAGAGCGACAATCTGCATGAACTCACATGACGCAATAGTCAATATACGGTAGATTTTTATAGTGCTGTTAATATTTTAATATTTTTACGTGGCAAAACTGCCCCATCCAGAAGATGTCACACAGGAAGTGGCTTAATCAATGATACAATATACTATTTCCTCACATTGGAACAACAAGCAATGTTTAAACAAGCTTCCTCAAACTTGACGCAGCTTAACAGAGTTATTTCAGTGTTTTTAGTGTGTTTTAATGTTTTATAGTGTTTTTTAACATGTTTGTCAGTAGTATGTTTGTATGTTTTTATTTGATGATGAGATGTACAAGGTTTGATTGTCTAATACTAAAGTCAGGGCTGATGAAGAGCTAAGTAGAGCAGCTCGAAACATGTCCCCTATTTAACTGTTTTAAAAAAATAAAAGGTATTGATTGACGGAGTTTTTCCTCGAATTGTGGCATAACACAGGTGTTATTACTATACATTCTAATCTTTCACACTGCCCCACAAATAGAAGTCACAAGGTGTTAAATTGGGAGAGCAAGGTACTTATTCAGTACCTGAAAACATCATACAATGGAATATCTTAGCAATCTTTCCACTTCTCAGTTGAAGAAAAACCTTGTTCAGTGCCATATTAATTCTATGTAGGATATTGGTCAGAATCGATGGTGTCACTAATAAAAATGGCTCTACAATTTCTTTAGCATTAACCATGCACCAAACTCCTATTTTAAGGTCATGTAGTGGAGTTTCATTAATTATTTCTTAGACTCTCGCAAGAACAATACCGATTTTTTTGATAATTTACAAGTTCGTACAAAAAAACTACACCTCATCAAAAAACAGTACTAATTCAGGATTCAATTCACCACTGTTGGCAGACTGAAGAAACCAATTGCAGTAATGTTCTTGTGGTAGGATTTCATGGCCTTATGCTTTGTACTTCTTTGCTTAAATTTCAATTTTCTAACTTCCCATGTGGCACAAGAATATAAAACATCTTTTTGCAGAGCCAGTTTCTTAAAGATTTTCTGGGGGATCTCTCAAGTCTTTCACAAATATCATTTTTCAATTAAGATACTCATAATCATGTCGTGAGTTGTACAGAAGCTCATCACAGACTACTTGAGACCATTACATTACCAGGCGAACAGTTTGGATCTGGCGGCTAATTCATCATCCACTACCCAGACACAGCACAGGGAATTACTGGCAAATCAACTTAGGTTCTCCCTGTACATATATATAAATACAGTTTACTATAGCTCTCTCTTAAGTCAACAGCCCTGGAGCTGGTTTGCAGCAACTCCCCAATCTTCTCTATTCTCCGCCATCCTCTTCAATTCACGATATGATTTTGTGTTCGTGTCTGTCATTAAGTGTGTGATGTATGCAAGTGGTGGTCTTCCTCTTGTGTTTTTCCCTTCTAACATCCCTTCGATGACTCTTGCTAGCAGGCTATTATGTCTGAGAATATGGCCCAACATATTTGCTCTTCTTGTTTTCAGGCTCTTCATAAAGCTTCCACTTTCTCCTGCTCTTCTGAATACCTCTTCATTTGTCATATGTTGAATCCAACTGATCCTAAGCATTCTTCTCCAGCACCAAGCCTCAAAAGCCATCAACTTCCTTTCTTCTGACTTCCCTATTGTCCAGGTCTCACTACCATACAAAGCCACACTCCACACGTATGTCTTCAACAGTCTTTTCCTTATTTTTAGGTCTATACTTCTGGATGTGAAGAGATTCTACTTTCTATAAAAGGCGTTCTTTGCCTGACTAATTCTACTCCAAATTTCTCGTTTGCTGGTTCCATCATACATTATGAAGCTTCCCAGATACTTATATTCCTTCACATGTTGTATTCTATCATTTTCGATATAAATTGCTGGTTCTCTTCTATGATCTTCCTGGTTCCGACTGCATACGAGTATTTTTGTTTTATTTTTATTCATCTTCATGTTAAATTCGTTTTTAAGGATGTTATTCATTACATGGAGTATCTGTTGAAGATCGTCTTCATTATCTGTTGTTAAAGCAGCAAACTCATAACAACAAAGACAGCACCAGAGCTGTTTGAATCGAGTGCATCCTGTTCAAGGAAGTTTCAAAGTACAAATATCCACTTTTACTTACAATTTAGAAACACTGGTATATTTGTTCTTTGTTGGTACAATAAATATCTATCTTATCTAGTCACAGCAGAATAACCAACATGGTAGGATGACATAAATAGCAAGTACTTGTGGACAATGAAATTCAACAGTGTTTAGATAAACATGGCCCAGAGAATGACTTCATAGTGACATAGAAGGCGAGACGAAATATGACGACAACAGTAAAGAATCTCGTTACGGTAATGTATCTTCACATTTTGACAAATATCACAGTGATATGCATCTGGTTGTTCAAATACCCTTGAGCCCAATCTCTGTTTTTTTTTCCATGCCATTTTTCTTTGTTTAAAAGAACCTAGTTCAGGGGCCTTAGGCATATGTTAAAAAGATGGCACTGTGTGGGTTAAAAATGTACCACTTCAAAAAAATATTCTTACCATCAGTTTCCAGAAGAGGGCGGTAACCAGTATCATTCTGTTTGTTTACAGGTACAACAATTCCAGCTGAATGGAAGGTTTTAGTTACAACTTTCCTAGAGCGTGTTTTCATTTCTGACGAAGGTGTCTCCAAGTCTATTTTCTCCTTTTCTGCCCAGGCTATGAGGTGCCTCTTCAAACTAGCTACCTTCATACTCTGGAAAGGGCTGCACTTGCTGCTGTAGGTTTTCAAGTATGCCCTGGAACAGACAATACAAAATGCCAATCCTGAAAGGGTTTGTGCATGGCCAAATATTCTCTTCAATTCAGTATTTAACACAAGAAAAGTTATTAAAGATGGGTGAAAATTGAAAAAGACTTAACACGACATCAAACAAGAGCAGATTTTGTGACGTGCAAGATGGGAGAACATATGAAGGCTTTTTTAAGCTAATAGCTTCATTTCATTTGTCATCATTAGGGACACTCATTTTTGGTAAATAAAAAATTACAAGAGCGGTGGAAAAATACAACAATTAGCCGTGTTTAATGCCATTAATAAATTCAATTACGGTGTTATTTTGCATAAAAATTCTAATCATATTTAATGATTTGGCTTGATTAAAAAGCGCTTTATTCGGTACACAATAAAAGAATCAAAAGACCAGAAAAGACAAGATCAGAAACTAAACAAATAGGAAAGAAGCTGAGATACAGAAAACTGTTGCAAATGTTAAAGGAAAGCGTAGACTCCAGTAGTATGGACATATGATGCGAATAAATAACACCAGAACAGCAAGGGACTACTTCAATAGAGAACTGAAAGGAAAAAGACCGAGGGGAAGACCCAGAAAACAATGGATTGAGAGCGTGAGATCAGAAGTGGAGAAAAAAGGGCTGAAATGGGAAGAAGTTGTAGAACGAAAGTTATACAATGACAGAAAGCAGTGGCGAGCGCTTGTCTACCGCACCCGGGAAACTGGAGACGGAAAAGGATGATGATGATGAATAAAAGAAAACATTTTATGGACATTTTTACATGCAAATCTCATACTGAACTACAGTATATTAGATTGATAAATAATATAGAACTATGTATACATAAATAAATAATAAAGTAAGAAAGTAATAAGTAAACTATAAACAATAAATAAAAATTAAATAAATAATTAATAATAAAATTTAAAAAATATCTAATACCATCACGAAATGACCTTTTTAAGCTATTATGTCGTGTTGTGTGCAAGAAATTATTACTACCCTAAGCCTGCTCTCTTAGCCATTCGTCTAATTTCCTTTGTCCTCGCGGCAGGGAACGGAGAAATATCGCAATGATACTTGAGCGGCATCGTATTCCGACTTTGAGGACAAGTACGAAGATATATAGAGATGTTACACTTCGGCGCTGCCCCCGGCCGTTTCACGATATTCCCATAGTCTTCATGGTTGAACATTGAGAAACATCGCGATTTACACAATAGGCACCAGTCTTGATCGTTTAACGAGATTTCTATCGTCCTTGTACGTTTCACTATCCATATCGCTGTTACGTCATCGGCACCACTTGCTGTCCGTTTGACAAGAATCCTGTTGTTCACAACGTCGGTTGCAGAAAAACATCTTGATGTTATGTAACAGTTGCTGCTCTCAACCGTTTGACAAGTTTCACGTCCTCGCGGTCGGACACGGACAAATATTGCGATGTTACGCAATAGATGTCGCTCTCGGCCGTTGGACGAGTTGACAAGTTTCACGTCCTCGCGGTCGGACATGAAGAAATTTTGCAATGTTATGCAATTGGCGCCATGCTCAACCGTTCAACGACATTCCCACTATCCTTGCAGAGTGGCGGTCGAAAATTCGAGGCTTGGCATGGTTTAAACTGGCCTAGTTATATGGTCGGCGTCGCTCTTAAGTGGGGTGATGTGATTCCTGCAGTCCCTATGCTGTGGTCGCGAGTTCGCTGTGGATCAGAGTATCGCAATGCTACGCAGTCAATACAGTCATTGTGGTTACAAGTTCATAATCAGACACGGAAAAATATCACGATTCCACGCAACCAGCGCCAATCTCTGTCCGTTTGATGAGATTTCCCCAGGGAAGTCAAGCGGTCCACCGCACAGAGGATAATTTCAAGCGTCTAGCCGGCCAAAAATCGTATCTCGGAAAATAGTGGACATATTTACAAGAAATTTAGTATGTAACTACTATTATTTTAAATAATCAAGTGTCTGGTCAGTCAAGTACAAACAACAAAATACCGCGCCAAAATATCATATATATTATTTCAGTAGTATGCATCCCTCCTATGGCGTTCACAAGTGACCGATTGTGACAAATGAGCATTCAAATGAAAGAGAATAGACATTAACAGTGACTTATTGCACTATAATTTCATAAATATCTATAATTTCTTTAAAAACATGACTTTAAAAAAATTGTACGAAGTGTGCGATTTGCAAACACCGTTGATGTAGGAAAATACGCTCCATAATTGCTGTCCACGGGCCGCTGTGACGCCTGTTTCATGTCATATTAACATTCTGAGGTCTTTCCTTTATCCTGAAATGTAAATAGTGTTCTATAATCATTTGGTTGAAATAAAACCATAACCTTTCTCCTTAAGTGTCTCATAAACCTATTGGGGAAAGTGTGGTTTATGAACATGCGAGATTTCTCGCACGGGTCCGCTATACAACTAGTAATTTTAACAATTTTTCGATATATGTAGCTTCAGAAAAATTAAATTGATGTTAATAATAATGGACATGCTGTTTAGAATATCTGTTTTTAAACACAGTAATATTGTAGTTCTACTTACCATACAATTTAGACATTAGATGCAGTTTCATCAGAAACGGCAACATCACTGTCGTTATCTCCTTCGGCAGAACCAGATGAGTCTCAGATATCAAGTTTAGCACTTCTCTTGAAAGCGCAACTTTCTCTACCTCGATTTCCATAAACTGGCAACATATGGATCCAAAGAAAAAAGGCTATGGAAAAGGTTAGTACTTATGTCTTTTCTTGAAATCTTCCTGGTGAATATTTCTCTGAAACACCTATTATTTTTGTCTCTAGTCTCCTGGGCTTTCTTGGAGAGTTGTCCAATGACCTCCTCTCCATGAACCAAGAGCTCGCATATAGTTACAGGCATGTAGTAGCAGTTGTATTTTCTTTAGTACATTTTTATACTTCCTTTGCATACATGCCAAAAGCCACTTTATCAACAGCATACCCACACAATAGAGTTTCTAATATGACACATAGATGGTCTATTAAATTTACATCTATTCCAGTAATATCCGCAGAGATGGAAGCCTCTCTGAAGAATCTCCAGCGGTGTTTCCCAGCATTTTGCTTCGGTATATCAACCAGTAGACTAGTTTCCTCTTTGAACCGAACCTGTCTATTCTTCTTTCTTTCGGCAACCAGCTTCTTCTCCTTGTCAACTCTCATTTGCC
Source organism: Meconema thalassinum (assembly GCA_946902985.2). Taxonomy (NCBI): domain Eukaryota; kingdom Metazoa; phylum Arthropoda; class Insecta; order Orthoptera; family Tettigoniidae; genus Meconema; species Meconema thalassinum. The sequence goes on from OX336391.1 coordinate 241,687,567, forward strand.
ACTTACGTCAAGTCTACATGCTATATGTAAAAGGCATTCGAAACATCGAATCCATGCATAAAGTGGTGATAACCCAAACTTAAGTGTTGTAGGGTTAATTACTCTCTCAGTCACTTCAGGAATGTTATTCATGTCTTTAGGGGACGTGCCAAATATATAACACCTTTGCAGACTTTTCCATCCACCATAGTTAAATGCAGCTCATGTTTAATCACTATTATTTGTTCATCGTTCAGGACTACCATAGTAGGCAACAATGTTTTTTTCCTGTGCACGAATACATTACACCTTGTCCCGAATTAAGTCTGTTGATTCCTTCTAGAACTCTAATTTAATAGGCCTGCAGTAACGAGATGATGAAGGCCAAGGATTGTACCATTGTACTCTGATTTCCAGTGTTATGGTTACTAGACAAAAGCTGAAGGGGCACAAGTGAAATGCAAAACAGAGGCTCATCATTTAATGATGGACCCTGTGAAAATCTTTGTTTATAGCAACTTTGGTCTGAACTGCCATCACAGCCCCACTTTGTTACAAGTTTATACTTATGATCTGCCAAATTCGTCAACATTGACACATTCCCTTATATATGACAAATTCGGCTTACTGTATGGTCAAGAATATCTTGTAATAGGACCTCTGCAAATGAATCAGTGATTAAAAGATCATTGGGATAGCATTCGTCTTTACTTTTTCTTACTAGGTAATGTGGAGAGTATAAGTTACTGCCATATGCTTCAGCATTTTCCCTAATTCCTTGTACTGATTAGATGACAGTTGCAAATCAATTATCAAAGCGAGAGCCTGATCAGGAGACATTGTCGGTTGTTTTACAAAAAATAAATTATGCACCCTTTTCGTTTTAGTTACACATTGAGGAGAAGCTCACCAACAATATCAGCGGTATCCTTTTTCCCAGAAGCTTGATGACTCATCTGAGTGGCAGACACTATTTCTTGTGATGTGTCTTCAAGAAGAGATCTTGTTTTCCTTCTATTTCTCCAGTTTACATGGACGACCTTGGGTGCTAGTACTGGCAGTCTCGTGCTGACGTGATGCAAGGTTAACTTTCTCATCCAACCAAATTTTTGTTGTACTTCAGGAATTTATCCCTTTTTCCACTGTACAGTATTTTGTCCACCATGATCAAATTTTTGTACACAAAATACTGACCGATTTCCTTATTGACTTAAATATTTCCTCAGGACAATCCTGAAGGCTTAAATGTTCAATTACAACATTCATTCATGTAATTGCTCCGCTTATTTTCCCTCCTGTTCCTCCACAGCTCGAAAGCCGACCTCTGGGTTAGAGAGTACTTCTGAAAAAAATTAATTGCTATCAAGGTCACGCCTGGTCACAGCAAAAAGCCACAGTTTCCTATTCAATAAAGTTTAGATAACTCCTCCAAAATCTTTCATTACAGGAAACGAAGGCAATACATTTTGAAAGTTGCCTCAAATTTTTAAGATTAGATAGCGCTCGGACACAGTATATCTGACTTTTGAAACACACATCCTGGACGATAATATAGTAATTTTCAGCAAATGCTACATACCATATAAAAATGCATACCTTCATCTAATATATTCACTCTGCACTCAAAGAAATATTTAGTTCTGACTTCCTTACTGAGCCCTCACATAAAAAGAACTGTGCTTGCCTTGCCAGGATATTATCCCTTAACGGAGAAGAGCAACTTCAGGCCTTCGGTGAGATAAGATAACCAGATAGCACACCCTTTAAACACTTAATTACTGTGCCCAAGAGTGTTATAAACAAGACTCACATAAAATGTGCACACCAAAGACAGGGGTATAAATTTTTATATTTGGCCGGTTAGTTGCTCGAAATTACCCACTGTGAGATAACCGTATTGAAGATGTTGTTTTGGCTGATGAACATTCAAATTAGGTATTGAATATTATGAATTATTCTGGAAGAATGGTATAAATAATACTATGATGGTACTTGTTTTTTCGAATTATAAAAGTTTTTGAGTTAATTTTATATAAATTATGTAACGGATGAAACCAAAGTTTGAAGATTTTTTTTATATATAATGGAATTTTGAATTAACCATACCATACATGAGACAAAGGATGTCACTAACTTATGAGACAGAGAAATTTAAAAAATATTTTGGTGTTATTTTGCAAGCAATACTGTATTTCCTCGCATAATTGTCGCACCCCACTTTTCAAACACTAAAATTTCATCGCATAATATCTGCATAACATATTCGTATTTGTGCACCAGTCAGTTCCACATGCTGCTGCGACTTTATAATCTGGCGCGACATTGTCAGGAGAATGTAATCTCGTCTTTATGCCTGCGGGCTGTGAATTGTGACGCGAGCGGCCAGCTTTGTCACTTAGCACATTTCGCGAGCTTATAATCTGCTGTGATCTTGTCAGGAGAAAGTAATCTTGTCTTTATGCCTGCAGGCTATGAACCGCGACGTGAGAGGCGAGCATCGTCAGCACATTCTGCGAGCTTTAACCTTGTCAGAAGAAAGAAGCCTGTCTCTCTGACTGCAGGCTATGACTCACACCAGACTCACACAACGCGAACGACTGGCCCACGGCACGGTAACCAACGGTCACACTCAACGCAACTCCAGGGCTCGGAGAATGAAACTTATGTGGACCTATCCCTTCCGTGAGTTGGCCTCGGAATGACTAGATTCAATAAGCTGCCCTACGAAGTGCTGCTAGCCCCAGTTCGCCGACATTAAAACAGACCCGACTGCTATTGGCGGAATCTTACGCAAGGGACACCTTGTGCCAGTCCAGCCGAGTCTAGCATCAGCCACTTCCGTGAAAACATCACAGAAGAGACCCGCGCGTGATGATACGCATTGGTGTCCAAAATGAGGAAATAAAGAATTGTATGATGATCTTGATGAGAGTGAAATACCTGTGGTTACATAATAAGCAAATAATAATAAGAGAGTGCACAAGCTTGCAGCAAATATATACAGTATATATTTAAAAATTGTGGTTTTCTTCTTTGAACTCAAATATTCATCACATAATCGTCGCACCCTGCTTTTCCCCCCAAATTTGGGGCTAAAAATGTGCGATGATTATGCGAGGAAATATGGTATTTCGGACGGGATTATTCCACGATTTTACGATACAAAATCAATTCAAGTTATTTCGAGATTTCAATTTGATATACTTTCCAAATTTAGTGATCTGTGACAGAAATGACACGTTTCTGTTACGTTTCGGAAGATTTTGCAAATAAACTTATCGCGAAAAGTCAGGGTCCCTAGTTACCGTATTGACAATCCAGTACTTGGAATCGACCTGGTATTACATTGAACTGTTGCAACTCAAGCCACTAACAAGCACAACCCCACCTCCGTTAGCCATGCCTAACTGTCCTGTTCACTACATGGTTCAACCTCCTACTATAGAGGAGTCTAATTAGCATTGTACTTCTAACCACCACCAGACTATACTCCAGAGCATTGTACAAAGCACAAATAAAATATATAGCATCTGTCATACCTCTGGATTGTGGCTTTTGAATTGACCTTTCAAACCACAGTCCATGACATAAGACATCACTATGCCAGGCAAGAAGTAACTCATCCTACTGCAGTCCCAGTCTGTCTACCACCTTTCTGACCAGACAAGCCTGCACTTTGGTTTAAGCAGACAGAAACTCAGTTTGAGACAGGACTCGACAAAGTTTAACAAGGTCATCTCCCAACTGCTACTAAAGTGGAGGACAATATTATGTCTCCTCCAGCTACAGGCTGCTACTCTAACAGGGTGTCGAGCGTTGACCTTTCTTCAAATTCCCGTATAATTCCCGTATTTCCCGTACGAAAATCCACCAAATTCCCGTATATTTTAGAACCCTCTAAGACTAGAGTTCGCATACTGAATGGCTGAAAAATGAATCTTGAAGCGCGAATCAAGATTTTCTGGCGTTAGTGTAACTGCATTTTTGCAGACACTTCCGCACTTGGTGATGGCGAGATTTAGGCCTAGTCCGTAGCGTGAGCAAAGCGCGCGTGCGCGAGTGAACTCTGACGCAGATGGGATGAGATGCTACGAACACAAATAAAATATCGTTTACCTGAGAAGAGCTGATATAAATGACTGTTTTAATGAGGAGGGTTGAGAGAGTAGAGAATAGGAGTGTCGCATAATAAATATTTACTGGAAGTAACTGAATTGTTTGGTACCGTAACCGTATAGAGCTTCCACGAGTTAAAATGGCACCGAAGCTTATGCACAGCGAACTCCCGGTCCGCGAATCTCCATTTGATTTTATGTAACGTGTTTTTCGAGGGGTTTTATGCAACTGGCATAAGTCAGTAGGAAGCCATTCTATATTTATTTACGCGGCAAATTGTTCAGCCAAGAGAATTTTTCATGGTAATTTATTATTATTATTAATTTATTATAATTATTATTAAGGTATTTTCGGAGCATTTTATAAAAATTATTAGCATTCAGATAGGTTTTCTATGTCTTAGAAAACACTATCGAGCAAATTATTACAAACGACGATATCATAGAAAATTATCTGATTACGGAATTTTACGGAGTTTTCGTCAGTTAGGGTATATCGAGAGACGTGACTCACTGGGATTTCAAGTACACGCTTAATCTTGTCGAGAAGCATGACGCAATCTTGGGTCGCAAGGTCTAGAAAAGGCGAATTGTTGGAACGGAAAACAACTTCTCCCTCTCGCGCGCCGAGTGTAAAGAAACCAGAGGAGGGGAACTAGCGGTGGGTCAACCAATCAGTGAGGACCACGCAAGCTGAAGCCGGCTGAAAAGTGGGGGAGCCAACGTGTGCATATATCGTTCGACGCGCCGTGAAACGAGGACTATCTGTGTAGAACTTGCGGAGTACGGTTGCAAGTGCGTGTCGCTCCGATGTTCAGTGGAGTTGAAGACTAACTTTTGCAAAACTTAACCAGTGCGGTTGTACGAGTGTTTGGGTCCGAGGTACGGACCATAGAATTATCTAAGCTACCAGAATATCATCAAATTCCGACGGAGATGACGACGTCCAGGAGACTGTGGGAAGCTCACAGCATCAGCAAGTACGAGGGAAATGCCTTGGCAATTTCCAATGGTAAGCGCAAATGACGCAGAAATACGCAATCTCTCATTTTTCTTTGTTTTACATTTCATATTTCAGTAACTTCATAGCTTGGAAATAAGAGTAAAATCAATTTATCAGACTCCGTTTTCACGTAATTTTCTATCGGTAATATTCAAATCACAACGCTCCAATTTAAATTTTGTACTTATTATTATTATTAATTTTGCTATACTGGTTTTATATAATAAATTCATTTCTTTTACAATGCAATCTTTGCTTTCAGTAGGTAGCATTAGATATAGACCAATTCCTTCTCCTGATACAATTGTTTGTTGGGTTAATGATCAAATCATACCACGATCTGAGTGAATAGTGTCTTGAAGGTGTTCTGCCAGAGCTAGACGTTGTTAAATACAAATTTAGATTTCAACATTGCATTGAGGTCTTGGCGCCCATTAAAACAACATAGCTTAGGCAAAGGTAAACAGTTACATTTATCACCCAACAGTGTGGGCTAGCCAAACTGTTACATTTGTAGCTACCAACATGGGGCACTAATTCCCATTACATTTGTCGCCGACAACTTGGGGCTGAAAACCTAATAACATTTGTGGAAGGAGAAGGGTATATATTTCTGTGCCTGTATTTTGGGGGTTATTTGTCTGTATCAGTGTATATCATTATGGGGGATGAGAAAGAAAGACAGATGAGGTTACGTAGTGGTCATCAACGGGAGAGTGATGATACGAGCAGTATGTCGAGTGATGGTAGTACCGGGGTAGCGGAGGTAAATCCCGATACTGAAACAGGGAGTGTAGGCGGCCAACCAGAATTAAAAACTTTACTTCTCGAGTTTATGTATCAGAACAAAGTTAGTAGTGATGCCTTAAATGCTAAATTAGAACAAAACAATGCAAAACTGGAACAAAATAATGCTAAATTAGAACAAAACAGTAGGGAAAATAAAGAAAGTACAGATGCCTTAAATGCTAAATTAGAACAAAACAGTAGGGAAAATAGAGAGAGTAATGAAACTTTAAACGCCAGATTAGAACAAAACAGTAAGGAAAATAGAGAGAGTACTGAAACTTTAAATGCTAAACTGGAACAAAACAACGCCAGATTAGAACAAAACAGTAAGGAATATAGAGAGAGTACTGAAACTTTAAATGCTAAATTAGAACAAAACAGCAGGGAAATGAGTGACAAATTCGAACTGATTAGAGGTGAGATCAGGGGGGTGATGGAAGAAAAGGCTAAAGAGATTATTGCAGATGTAGACAGAAAATTAGGAAAAGTACAGGAGGAGTTGGAAATTAGAATCAGTACACAGGCTGAAAATTTAAAAGAACTAGTGCAACTGGAAACACAGCAGGTCAAAAAGCAATTGGGGAGAGAAATTGACAAAATTCAGGAAGCTACTAAAGAGGTTAAGGAACAGCTGGGGGGTAGAATTGAGAAAGTCCACTCACAAATAGTTGCAGAAGTAAATGATTTAAGAGAGAGTAATAGAGAGAGCATTAGCAAGATTGAGGAGAAACAAGCAAAGCTATATGATAAAGTAGAAGAATCAGAAGGAAACATTAAATTAACAGTAAACAGTATTGAGAGGAAGGCTGAGGAGAAAATCGCAGAATTAGAATTAAAATTAAAAGCTAGGATCAGGCAAGAAAATAGTCAGAATAGGCCAGTTTTTGTGAATAGCACACACAGGGAGGTAGAACTGGGTAAGTTCAGCAATCGACAGGGGTGCCCAATGGAGTTCATGAACACTATAGAAAATAAATTCGGGGAAAGGTTGGAAAATGGTAGTATTGAGTGGTGCCAGGTAGTTGAAATTTTAGAACAAGTGTTTGTGGGGGAAACGAGGAATTGGTTTGCTGTCTACAGAGACAAGTTTACTGATATCAATGATTTTAAAATGAAATTCTGTGAAAAGTTCTGGAATGAGGTTATTCAGTCGCAGCATCGTGAGGGAGTAGTGTGTGCTAAATATAACCCTAAAGGAAGCTCCACCATGACCGAATACTTTTTAGGGCAGGTATTAGTGTGTAAATATCTGGATGGCTTGAAGGAGGAAAGTGATGTGGTGAGGTTGCTACTTAGGCACTTTCCCTATAGGATCAAGGAGGCTGCTTGTATCCAGAATGTAAAGACAATATCACAAGTAGAAAATTTGTTAAGCACATTTGATGCACTAGGGAGAGGGGGTTATGAGGACAATTTCAATCAGAACCAGGGTAATAATAATAGGCCTAATGAAGCCAGGCATCAAGAAGTTCAAGGGAACGGTGGCGAAGGGGCCAATGCTCAAAATAGAAATAACAATAATCAGCTAAATCAGAACAGAGGAAATGGCTATGGTAATCAGTATCAAGGGAGGAACAATGATTTCAGGGGAAATCAAGGGAGAAACAATGATTTCAGGGGAAATCAAGGGAGGAATTATAACGACAATAATTACAACCAGAATAGGGGTCAAGGAAGAGGACAGCCTAGTGGTAGTAATATACAGCCAAACAATGACAACACAACTCAGAACAACCAGACCAGTGCAGTAGTAACTAGTACTACGGCCAGCTGTAGCGGTTCTTTAAACGCGAACCAGGCTGCGAAGTAAGGTCAGAATCTCAGTCTGTAGCATGCCCTGTCCATACAATTATACAGGAACCCTATGACCTAAATGTAAGAAATGAATTATTACATGAACTAAATGATGAAGGTATTATTCAGGAAGTGGTTAGTAAGAGCCCCAGTTAAATTTAACGTGTCCGAGGCGTACACAGATGTTTTAATTGATAGTGGTTGTATGAAGAGTTGCATAAGTAGTGCATTTTATGATAAAATGAAAGGAACTGGAGTAAATTTTGAGGAGATGCCAATTAAAAGCACTTTTGTTATCACAGCTGTTGGGAAGAGGTCTAAAGTAATTTCTAAGCAAGTTTTAGTAGACATTAAAATTAATAATCATGTAGAGAAGCAGATTTGCCTTGTAATTCCAAATTTAGTATTCAGTGTTATCTTGGGTTCAGAGTGGCTAAGTAGAGTGTCTGGTAACTTATGTTATGATGTAGGGAGTTTGAAATTTAAATGGGGAGATTCTGAAGTAGAAGTAGCGTTCAATGACCATATTCAGAGGAGTAGTATTGTAGGTGTGATTTGTACTTTAAATGAGATATCGCCAGCCGTAGAGCGGGGTTCTCCATGTTTTGTGGGCAGTGTGATTACGAACGGAAGTCTAGAGGACTCGTTACGGGAGGCTGCATTTCAGGGAAATATAGAGGATGAACAGTGTGTTCGGCTCTATGATGTGTTATGGTGTAATAGGAGAGTTTTTGAGGATCGCATTGGTATGGCCAATTGCTATACACATTCATTGAACGTTATTGATAGGTCAGTATTCACAGGACATAGATATCCTGTACCTTTCGCTTATCAGAGTGCAGTTGAGGCACAAATTAACCAGATGCTTGAAGATGGGATTATTGAGCACTCTAACAGTCCATATGTTAATTCTTTGATCACAGTACCCAAAACCGACAGCACTGTTCGTATTTGTTTAGACGCTCGTTTGGTTAACAGTAGAATTAGTTCAGATCAGCTGAAATCTATGTCAATAGAGGAATTAATGCAAACATTTGAGGGGAAGAAGTATTTCACTTGTGTAGATTTGAGTTCCAGTTTTTGGCAAGTGCCACTTATGTACGAAGATAGACCATTTACAGCTTTTAGTCATAAATATAACCTTTATCAATTTTGTAGAACACCTTATGGGTTAAAGAGTAGTTCAGCAGCTTTAATTAGGGCTTTAAACATCGCATTAGGGGATGACACAGGAGAGTTTGTAACCATTTACATAGATGATATGGTAATTAGTTCACGCAGTTTTGAGGAGCATCTACGTCATTTAAATATAGTTTTTCTGAAGTTAGATCAGGCAGGGTTCACTTTGAAGCTGTCTAAGTCGTCATTCTGTCAGTCAGAAGTGACATTTTCTGGTCATAGAGTGTCGAGTAGAGGTGTAACACCAAAAGAAAGTAGGGTTAATAAGATACTTAACGCAGAGGTGCCACAGAATGTTAAACAGTTAAAAACTTACCTGGGAATTTGCAACTTTTTCAGGAGGTTCGTTCTTAAATACTCAGGGTTGGTAGAACCATTCAGGGAATTGCTTAAAAGTGGGACTCGGTGGAGGTGGGAGTCCAAGCATGATCAAGCTTTTAGAGCGCTGAAGGAAGGTTTTGAGAAAGCTGTAGTGCTGAAATATCCGTTAAAAGATAAGGAATATGTGGTTATGACAGATGCTTCACATATCGGCATTGCTGGAGTATTATGTCAGAAAGATGATGAGGGTAATCTGTGCATTGTATCTTTAGCCTCGCGAGGACTGACAGCAGCGGAGAAAAGATACACGATTACTGAGTTAGAGCTTTTAGGTATTGTTTTCAGTTTAGGGAAATTTAGAATGTATTTAGTAGGGGGGAAATTTGAGATCCACACAGATCACCATGCATTACTGTATATGAGGACTTGTAAACTCAGTTCTAACAGAGTTAGTAGGTGGATTCTTGCTCTGCAGGAATACGAATTCACAGTAAAATATATTAAAGGTAAAGATAACATTCTTGCAGACATGCTATCAAGGGACACTAATTTATGTAGGGAATATCCTGTGGTTAAAGCAGAGGACGGTATTTTAATATGTGCATGTGTGGACAGTAGCAACAGGGCATCGTTACAGACACTGAGTAATATGCTAGTGGAGCAACGTGATGACGTTAAGTTAAAGGAGCCACTGGCTAGGTTGGAAATAGGTGAAGAAGAGTATGTGAAAGTAGGACGGTTCACGTACAAGATGCAGGATGGGCTTCTTGCAAGGAAATGTAGGAATAATCGGTGGGCAATATGTGTTCCTGCCACTTTGCGGGAGGAGCTAATTTGGTTCATTCATAGGGAATTAGGACACTTTGGTGCTGCCAAGGTCTTCTATGAAATTGGTCGTGACTTCATTTGGAGTAAAATGGGAAGGGATGTTAGGAGGATGTTAGCTAAGTGTGACACCTGTCAAAGGAGTAAATATCCAGTTAAATATTTAGTGGGGGAGAGATCTGCAGTTCTCACCAGTAGTCCCGGCGAACTACTGTGTGTGGATTTATTTGGCCCGATCGTTAAAGGACAGTACGGCTACGAATACATTTTTATAGTTATTGACGCTTTTAGTAAGTATGTCAAGCTATATCCGCTAAGGAAAGCCACGGGACTAGCGTGTAGCCGTCTGATCATTAATAAGTATGTACCCGAGTTTGGCCTTCCTCTCAGGATACTATCTGACAGTGGACCACAGTTTACTGCAAAGAAATGGAGAACCAGTATGCAGGAAGCTGGTATAACACACGTTCATTCCTCTGTAAGGTACCCTCAGGGTAATTCTGCAGAGCGTCCATTAAGGGAAGTGGCTCGTCTTTTTCGGACTCTAGTGCATGACAAGCATGCGGCCTGGGTTGGACATCTTCCCAAGGTCGAGACTTGGCTGAATTCTGTCCAGCATGAGAGCACGAAATTGACGCCATACGAAGTTCACTTCGGAAAAAGACCACAAAATGAACTAGCGAGGGTGTTGGGATTAAATGAGGGTAAGCAACCGGGGATGGATTACATTGTCCAGTTGGCGAAACAGAATTTATCTAAGTCAGCACAAAAGAGAATTCGCCAACAAAAAGAAACTAAATTTGACCTATTCGAGCCGGGAGACAGAGTCTTACTTGGAGTGCCGAAACAGTCAAATAAGCTAGAGAAAGTCATGTCCAAGTTCTTTTATCTCTACGAGGGCCCATTTATAGTTTCCAAACGTATTGGCAAAACAGCATATGTGCTGGAGAATAGTGAGGGAAACAGATTATACGGGACGTATAATATACATAGTCTACGAAAATATGTGTCATAAAGTGAGTGTGTTGTGTGTTTAGCTGGCGAGCCAGCCTATCAAATGAGTAAGTGTGGTATTTGGTGCGTGGGAGGATCTGGTCTTAAGGCAGGCGTATCAGAAGTCACACAGGGGGGTAGTATGTAAGTAAATGAGAGTTTTTAAGGTACAGGGAAATATGACGGGATTGTCGGATGCTGTTGAGCACTAAATTGTCTCGATGCACCAAGGCCATTTTGGCAGCGCTGATGGGTTCCCATTTATCTCCAAGAGATGGGGGAGCGCTTGTATAGGGCTTGTTAGCTTAAGGCGTCCACGAGATAAAAGATGGGCCATCAGAATGCGAGACAGTCCTTCATGAAACTCATACATATCAGCACACGTGATTTCTGTTTACGGCCTCGCCATGTAAGATTTGTAAGTGTGTAATTTAAGATAATCTGTACAATGGTATTATTTGTGTGAGGAGAAATGGTCTGTGTTGAGAGCTAGTATTAAGTAGAATATGGTTAACGGGAACTTAACAAGACAGGGCGCTTACGGCACAGAAATATTTGGTGTTATATGTAATGCGCATTTACTGTTTTTTTTCAGAAGTCAATATTAATTTAATCTACGTTAAAGAGAGATTAAGTATTATGGTCACGAGGCGCTGCCACAATAGTGTGATCGTGTGCTGAGTGATAAGTGGAATTAAATGTCACCATAAGGAGGGGACCTCCAGTGAAATTAGGAAGTTCTATGGTGATATAAATATATCAGAACACCTTCAATGCGTGCGATATGACATCATAAATACATAGTGCTCACACATTAATTATGTCTATTTCTCCAACATAGAGAAATTTGAGAGGCGGAAATATCCGTGGAACACTATTCCCCATGTAAAACATTGAACTGGTTGCAAAGTGCGATCCATAGTGACAACAAACTTTGACGCAAAGTGCGTGAAGAAAAAATATGAGTGTATATATCTGTAATTTAGGGTGATTTCATTTATGTAATATGTATTTTGGATGGGGTTTATTAACGTGTCTGGGATAATCGGATAATGGACCGTCGTCACGGTAAATCATCCGATGATCCGAGGCGAATATGTAACGTGTTTTTCGAGGGGTTTTATGCAACTGGCATAAGTCAGTAGGAAGCCATTCTATATTTATTTATGCGGCAAATTGTTCAGCCAAGAGAATTTTTCATGGTAATTTATTATTATTATTAATTTATTATAATTATTATTAAGGTATTTTCGGAGCATTTTATAAAAATTATTAGCATTCAGATAGGTTTTCTATGTCTTAGAAAACGCTATCCAGCAAATTATTACGAACGACGATATCATAGAAAATTATCTGATTACGGAATTTTACGGAGTTTTCGTCAGTTAGGGTATATCGAGAGACGTGACTCACTGGGATTTCAAGTACACGCTTAATCTTGTCGAGAAGCATGATGCAATCTTGGGTCGCAAGGTCTAGAAAAGGCGAATTGTTGGAACGGAAAACGACTTCTCCCTCTCGCGCGCCGAGTGTAAAGAAACCAGAGGAGGGGAACTAGCGGTGGGTCAACCAATCAGTGAGGACCACGCAAGCTGAAGCCGGATGAAGAGTGGGGGAGCCAACGTGTGCATATATCGTTCGACGCGCCGTGAAACGAGGACTATCTGTGTAGAACTTGCGGAGTACGGTTGCAAGTGCGTGTCGCTCCGATGTTCAGTGGAGTTGAAGACTAACTTTTGCAAAACTTAACCAGTGCGGTTGTACGAGTGTTTGGGTCCGAGGTACGGACCATAGAATTATCTAAGCTACCAGAATATCATCAAATTCCGACGGAGATGACGACGTCCAGGAGACTGTGGGAAGCTCACAGCATCAGCAAGTACGAGGGAAATGCCTTGGCAATTTCCAATGGTAAGCGCAAATGACGCAGAAATACGCAATCTCTCATTTTTCTTTGTTTTACATTTCATATTTCAGTAACTTCATAGCTTGGAAATAAGAGTAAAATCAATTTATCAGACTCCGTTTTCACGTAATTTTCTATCGGTAATATTCAAATCACAACGCTCCAATTTAAATTTTGTACTTATTATTATTATTAATTTTGCTATACTGGTTTTATATAATAAATTCATTTCTTTTACAATGCAATCTTTGCTTTCAGTAGGTAGCATTAGATATAGACCAATTCCTTCTCCTGATACAATTGTTTGTTGGGTTAATGATCAAATCATACCACGATCTGAGTGAATAGTGTCTTGAAGGTGTTCTGCCAGAGCTAGACGTTGTTAAATACAAATTTAGATTTCAACATTGCATTGAGGTCTTGGCGCCCATTAAAACAACATAGCTTAGGCAAAGGTAAACAGTTACATTTATCACCCAACAGTGTGGGCTAGCCAAACTGTTACAACCGTATAGAGCTTCCACGAGTTAAAATGGCACCGAAGCTTATGCACAGCGAACTCCCGGTCCGCGAATCTCCATTTGATTTTCATTGGCAGTGAATCGTTAGTGATTATCTTCTTTATTATTTCGGAATGTGGTTTTGTTTTTAGGCGTTCAACTTATGAAATAAGAACTAGAGGGTTGGCCTTTCATGAATATACCAAAGACAAGTTTCTCCTAAAAGAGTAATTAGTAAAACATCGCATCAGAGACGACCATAACAAACAGCTTGCCTAACAAGTGTGCGATTTGCACATTTCAAACGGCAGTGATTTAACAATAATTACGTTGGTGCAAATTAAATATGTTATATGTGAGAATATTATTATAATTTGCTATCCGGTTGTTTGTGACCCGTTTAAATGCTAAATTGTGACGGAAGCTACGAGTTATAGACTATTCGCCGTACCGGTAGGCCTAATATTTACTAACAACGCGTCGTTTCTTCTTTAATCATTATAATTTTAATTATAATAGCCTATCTATTAACCCTTATTTAACCAATAATCATTTTATAATTCTATACATATTCCAGGTATTGTAAGAAAGCGATATTACAGTAGATAGCACATGCGGTTCCACCTTAAAATCCAACCGTGCCCAGTTTTCAGTACCTATGGAAAATATCACCGTAAGTTAATAAACCAAACAACTGGCGACATTTTTTTTAAATGCTCATTTACATCTTCACCCTAGTGTACGTAAAGTACCATACGGTAATCACTGAAAGGGTGGGGGGGGGTTATGACCTCAATTTCACAAACGAACGAACCTCATTTTGCATGAATTATGGAACACGCATCCTAATGGAGGTATGTATTGTCTGCATTTGGAAATATGTTAGTCAATAATTTAAAACAAGATGCCAGAAAACTAAATACAAAAAGCTGCGTGCCTACTACGGTGTAAAGTTGCTCCGTGAAAAAAAAAAATACACGTCGCCAAGATTATACGACGTGCATACAGTTAAATACAATCATCCAATTAGAGAAACACTTTCTTTGTCACGATCTTATAAGCAATTCAAACATAAACTGATGTAATTTACGGGAAAATGTGCAATATTTAGAGACTAGGAGTGTTGTATATGGCACAACGTTAGCTGACATTTCGCATCATTAACACATAAGGAATGAACACATGCAGAGCTTTCTCACTGCACACAGCTGAAGATCATATAATTCTTGGTACAGTTTACGTTCTCTTAACAACAATAATTTGCTTAGTTACATGCAAGGAAAATTGTAGTACACAGTTCCCAAAGCTTCCATTATCTGACTACTAAACCAGAAGCTGGCAATGCATAACCATACACCGGTGGCCCGTCCTATGGCAAATGAAAGATCGAGAGAAAATGTAAGCTCTTTAGGAGCCTGGAACAAGGCGATATAATTTTCTACTCTCCTGAAAATAGTCAAAATACCCTTTGTAATAATGAATAATATTTTTGGGGGTCATGTAGTAATAGATGTTACCCACCCACTATCCCTTTTTATATCACGACTTTTATAGTAAAATTGGAGGTATGTCCGCTATTACACGCGTAAATGATGGGACAAATACAGTATTGCACACCCCGCGCATTCGGTACTGAGAGCCTTCCTGTCACTTTGCCTCGCTTTTCCTCTCCGCAACCCCCGGTCGCCACATAACAAGACCCTACGTCCAACCGCCACACGGCAAGAATTCTGAGCATGCTTCTCACCTACACCCTGTATTTCGAAGGAAACAACGTGAAGGATATGTCGGGAGCTTGGAACAGCTGAGCTGCGTTGCTAAGTTTTTAGTGTTGTAAATCAACTGATTCGAATAATACACAGCGCTACACTTCAGTCATTATTTCGGTACAATCATACGTAATATAGTATTTAAAAAAACTATCCTGAGTCAACGCCGAGAACATTTAACAGAGAAATACGATACTTTTAGATGAATAAATAAATGACACACCGAAGCTATGATACCTTTATCATAGGTATTCAATTCAATAAATACGACAAAGAGGGCAAACACTCTACAGCTAATGAATATAGAAAAACTCACCATGCAATGATTATCCTTTAACATGAAACAAGAGTCTGAGTGGAGGTCGTTCACAGCTTACTACAGTAGTTGTCAGATAACACCATGCACACTCACTAAATCCCGACTCTCTACGGTTAATATTAGCTTTCGTGATAATACAAAAGTAAAGTAAAGGTGAAGACATATTTAGCACTGAGCACTCAAACAAGCCCCTCGGTGGCGATATTATTGCCGTGGTTTTACAGTTTATTGTCGAATTGTAGGCTATTGAATGACGGACAGTATTTTGAACACTACGACGGGAAACAATAGCCTGTGCTCTATTATCGATTGACGCAAGCGAACTGACACCAAGAAATTATCTTCAGTCACTTAGCAAGGGTTTCTTTGACACCCTCCATCCCTTCACTGTCCCTATCATCATCACCACCATCATTGTCTTCGTCAGAGCTTGATGAATTGCCAAGGTTAATAATCATTTCATCCACCGCGATATCCAGACCGCCTTCAGTATTTCTTTCTGTACATGCTGTACGGGATGTGTCCAGTCCTCGGGTCGAACTTCGGCGAAGTAAAAGTAACGAAACAATGACAATGAACGGAAATCCGACACAGACAGTGGTTAACAAGCGACTGAAACAATGCCTGCCCATACGAGAAGAATTCTGTCACTTGTTTGGTGTATTTTGTAGCCACATATCGGTGATGGGTGTTCGATAGTAAAATGTCGAGAGCTGTGAAATATTGTTTGTAGTTTTTGAAATTTCTGCATGTGTGACGCATTTGCATTGAGTGTTTGAACGGACTTTGAAACAATTTGGTATGTGCATCTCCCTGCAAAAGAAGACCCTGGAAAGGCTAGAAACAGTAAAATTCCACACGCGACACGCCGCGAATACTTTTTAATTTAGATTTATTTTATCAAAGTAGATAATAGAAAATAAAATAATGCAAAACTAAATTAAATAAGTCACTTTGACAAATACAAGATTGTTACTAGGAACTTCAGTTATACACAGCACAAAATTAAGTTCTTTTGACAGTACTTTTTTTTTTTTTCCAATTCCTGGAGATCTTTTGTGGCTTTTCTTTCGACTGCAACCTTAGCCGTCGCTTCGCACCGGTTTTGCTTCCTTGAACACGGCGAAGAAGTTTCGTGCAGTATGGACTCTTGCTCACGGTTATCTTTTCTACTCCACCAGCTGCCATCACAGCGTCCTGAACAGTATGCATGCCAATCAGACTTGCTTCTTTCTGATTGACGATCACGCACTCCTTGTTCAGGGAGAAACCTCTGTCTAGAGCTGCATTGTTGTGATACAAAGTCAGTATCATTTTAATGAAGGTTGTGAGATCGTTTTTGGCAAGAACTGAGGAAGGTGCTGAAGCCACTAATTCAGACCACAACACGTCGAGCCGTGGCTTTTTTTCCGTCGAACTGCTTCAAACGCGCAGTGACGGAGGGCAGTCTCTGATCACAAAGAATTTCCAGGGCAATAACGATCCTAACTTCTTCCAACCTAGGAGTCTCAGCGACCCCTATAGGGTCTAGGCAGGAAATAGCACGGGTCTCTTGTGAGCAAGAGTTGACCTCTCTCTGATTTTTTCAGCCATAGGATACAAATGTACAATTCTCGGCAGTTGGTGCGAAATTGCAGCACATCCGCGTCTGGAATTTTCTGTGATATTGAGCTGTTAGCTTCTTTAAGGGCTGCTCTTGTCGAGAAACCCAGGTCTCCTCTGTGAATAACAAGGCGGACTGATTCCTGTATGTCATTGTCAGCAACGAGCGCGGAGCACGTAGCCCCGCGCGGAGAGGATACGGCCGACGGTCAGCCAGGCAAAGCATGCATTCGACGTTGGCTGGGTTCTCATACCGCTTAGCGCTCTATCGGGGGCGCAAATTGCGGGTGGCACCGCGGTCTGCAGGCGAAATAGAAGACTGAGCGGGAGGACTCTACCGAGCGTTCGGGGGCTAAGAAGTCAGGCATTATGAGACTTTTTAAGATTTCCCGTATCAAGTGCGAATTTCCCGTATTTTTCCCGGGTCACTAAAATTCCCGTATTTCCCGTATCTCTCGACACCCTGCTAAACTGAAGACAGAGATCTCAGTGCATGCGTGCGTCCCATGACCAAAACAACTGTCAGCAGCTCACCCAGGCTGAGACTGGAAACAAGAAGCCTTCCCAGTTTCTCAGCCATCTCCACAGCCTTGCCGGTTCTGAAACTACCCCAGACACACTGATGTTAACCATATGGGCCAGCCACCTATTGCAACATGTCCCGGTTGTGATTACAACGCAATAAGAGAACTCCATGGACATCATGGTGGTCCCAGCCGACAAAGTCTATGAGATCATTCCCTGTCTCGTAAGGCTGTCATTACTCCTATCCTTCCTGCCAACTTCACTTCCTTAACACAATGCATCAAAGACCTCTCGCACCAAGTTGCTGCACTGTCATCCTGCATTCCGGGTTGGTCTTGCTGCAGCATCTGGCTGTGTAACCATGGTGAGCCCACAACCCAGGGGATCTCTGCATTGCTGGCACATTATACATTTGGAGAGAAGACTTAGAAGTACACCGCCCCAAGCAACTTTCTTCTGAGGCATCGTGGCTGCAATCATTCAACATGTTGATGGACATTACCTCGTCATGCTGGTCATATAGTGCTTTTAATGGGGTCACTCAAACGGTGCTATATTGCTCTATCGTGTAGACACACGGCCACATGGTTGTTTTCCTTGGTACTTACCCTCTACACTGGTTCTTTGTACACTGCTTTCACAATACACTATGCATTCAAAGTTGATTCAAAATAGTGTGACATTTGTACAATAAGCTGTCCAGGATTTTGGAGGGTCTATAATTCCAAGAAACTTAAAAGATACTCTGATTAAGCTGATCAATTCAATTTCCAAAGAAATTGAAACTGTCCAGGTCTCTCAATCTACTCAATTTCAGTTTCTTTGTAAAAGGTTTAAGTGCACCATCATGTTTGAGGACTCAACTAGCCTCTTCTTTGTGTTGATGGTGATACATCTTCATGCCAGTCTTAAACAAATCACTGCTATCTTTTTCAATCCATCACTCTATTTCTTCACTTTTCAAAAGCAATGAGCCTAGTGTAGTATAAACTTCACATCTTGAAATGCGCTTTATATCTGACCTGTTGTTCACACAATCAATGATTACCACTTTGGTTATCGGATGATTGACATATAATCCAATCCTAGACTAAAAATACAAAATGCTAATTTTTGGATTTTATAAATACTATAAAACACTAACTATGCCATACCAGCTCATTCCACTTACCTGATGGCACTGAAGAGGTTTGTTCCCATAGGATGAATCTTACAGTTTTCAGCAGCAGCATTGCTAGCCACAAATATTGGCAGCTCCTTTGGATCATCCCTGAAGTAGCCCATGTGGAACTGAGTCTTATCATCACCTTTGAGTACTGTCTGTAAAACATCTTTTTACTACACTCACTATCTCCACATGACAACAGTCTATATTATTGTATTTTAAGTGCTGTTTTTTTTTTTTTTTTTAGTGTAGCCTCCTGAGAGGCCGAGTGCAGGTCTTTCTAGTTGACGCCCGTGGGCGACCTGCGCGTCGGGATGAGAGAGGGAATGGATGAAGATGAATGAAACTGGGCAAGGATGTGGAAGGAAGCGGCCGTGGCCTGTCAGAAGGTACTGTCCCAGCATTTGCCTGGTGTTGAAAATGGGAAACCACGGAAAACCATTTCAAGGACAGCCGACGGTGGGGCTCGAACCCACGCGTCTACCGAGTCAGCAGAGAGCTTGGCCCCTTGACCTAACGCAGCGCTTTAGCCCGCGTAGCCACTACTGTCGGTAAGTGCTGAATGAAAGGATATAAAGAATATGCATTTACTGTTACAAACATCAATGAAAAAAAGATAGCTTTGAAGCCATTTTTCAGTGTTGCCTTATTAACAATATTGATATTGTAACTTTCAGTCGGTCAACACAAAATAATTCCAATCACTGGAATATGTGAAAAATAACCTGAAATAAATTACATGTGATTAAAGATATATATACAGGGTGTTTCAGAAATACTTTTACATACTATGGGGATTGTTTCCTTACACCAAAACAAGAAAAAAAGTTCATATACACATTTGTCCCAAAATCCTTCGTTTTCGATTTATTAATGAAAGAACATTGTACAGTGAGACATTAATTGACAGCCTATTTGGAAGTGTTTAACTCATGAACTCATATCAAAAAAGGTTCCTGACACCGACAGATGGAAAAACTGTCAAATGCACAGGTGTTCCAGACAGGCTCGCCATCAGCACCAGTTTAGGATTAATGTGTGGGCTGGCATTGCAGGTCCATACGTTCGACCAGCACATCTTACAGGTGCTGTCTCCAGAAACTTTATCCAGAACACCCTTTCAGACTTACTGCATGACAATGTGCCCCTGCAAATACGACAACGTATGTGGTGGATGCATGATGGGGCTCCTGCACACTTTAGTCACCTTGCTCACTCAGCACTGACAGAGATCTTCCAGGACAGATGGTTGGGGAGAGGAGGACCCATTCCATGGCTTGCAGGGTCTGTTAAGTCTGTTAAGACTTTTATCGGTGGTATGAGTTTTTGATACGAGTTCATGAGTTAAACACTTCCAAACAGGCTGTCAATTAATGTGCCACTGTACAATGTTCTTTCATTAATAAAGAGAAAACGAATTATTCTAGGACATATATGTATATGAACTTTTATTCTTGTTTTGGTGTAAGGAACCAATCTCCAAAGTTTGTAAAAGTATTTCTGAAACACCCTGTATTGTTATGAATAATAATTATTGAGAAAGGCCAAACATTTTGATGAATACCATAACTTTATGAACAATGAACTCAATAGTCTGAGGAAAAAAATTAAGCATATGGAAAAAAGGTTAATATTTGTATTTAAAAAATGACTAATAAAAGGGATTCAATTAATTTGCACAAATCATGATTTCTTTAAATGAGCATTCCCATCCCATTTCAGAATTAAATGTAAGTCTTCAATATCAAAGCAAGCCTGAAATTATATAAGACTTAAAATGCTGCTATCATAATCCATCATACAAGGAATTTAAACCAATGGACATGACTTTTCATTTCAATAATCTCGCATGCATTAACCAGATATCAAAACACCTTGTTGAGAGAGTTGTTTGTTTTTATGACCAATTACAGGAGTATAAAGAGAAAAAAACTTAAATTAAATAACCCAGTGACAGCCGGAAAAGGGGAAATGAAGATGATGAACATTTGTAAATATAGGAATTTAGAAGATAAACTTAAGATGACAGAAGAGACATTCCCAACAAGCATGGCAGTGCCATGGAACAAACACACAAGGGTGCTTTTGTTTCTTGAAGGTACACGACTACAATGCTCCAAGCCACTCAATGAAACGACAGCAACAAAAAGTGCTCTTTTAACATACTATGTACTAGAAAGCAACTATACCTGAAACTCTGGAGGATCATAGTAGTAACGCCAATGCCTCAAATAATCAGACTGTTTTTGAGGCTTCACTTTTTTAAATCTTCCTGCAAGGACATCGAATGGACCGACAAGATGAAGCCCTACTTCTTTCAGTGCCTCTTGAAAATAAAACAAAATTTTTCCAAAGTTACTCTCGAAAAATGTAGATGCACACTTGGACAAAGAGAAAATTTATATAAACATGTATACACAAGTATGTAACAACTCCGCTATCAACCACAAGAAGACGCAAGGAGCTGCACTAAATAAGTCACCAAAATTTGATGATGATGATGATAATTGTTGTTTTAAGGGGCCTAACATCTAGGTTATCGGCCCCTGATGGTTTGGGTGATCGTGAAGATGAAAATGAAAAGCGAACTTAAAACTAAAACTAACTACTAACCTACATACTAGAAGAAGAAATGGAAAAATAACGGAGAGTAAGGCAAATAAAAGGACAGAAGGAAAAGAAATGCCCTCAACCCTCGGAGAAGGCGGATTGAGGGACTTGGAAGGAAGGAGAGCCATGAAAGGCATATAGGAAAGTGAAAGAGGAGAGGGTCCGCCCCAAAGGTAAGGGACAAAAGGGGAAAACGGACCCAGCTCAGGAATCCCTCGGGGTCGCCAACTCCCGAACTCACCAGCCGTGAGCCCCTGAGGGTGTAGCATTATCTAGGGTGCACCAGAAGTGGTGGGGCTACATACACCCTGCCTCCTTAAGGGCCTAGAGCACACGGCAGGAGGTAAAAAGAAGAGAAAAAGAAGGCTGACCCCTCGCAGAAGGAGGGTATCAGAAAAGATGAGACAAGGGCCAATTAAGGCGGGAAAGGAAGAGACTCCCTAGGCCTCGGATACCCTAATACCGTCGGGGTCAGAAGAGAACAAGAGTTGACCAAGTGAGGTCGATAGGAAAGAAGACAGAGAGGAGCCCAGCACAAGTAAGTGGAAGCAATGCCGGACTCAGCTGGGGCCCCGTGGTCGCCAACCCACGCCCACAAGATGTGAGCCCCTGGGGGAACCAAAATTTGAAACAGGCAAACTATTGTGAGAAAGGAAGGAACAATAAAACAGGACAAACACAATGACAAGCTGGCAAAGGTATAGGGAGAAACAAAGACAACTTTACAGTCAGATACTGAGATCTACAAGGGTTGAAAATCAAGAGAGTTTAGGTGCATTACCAAACCAAACACTTATATGAAAAGTGATAACATTCTTCATGTTGTAATGTGTATTTTAGAGTTGATCTTCTCCGGAGTTGGGCGATTAAATGTAATAATTAGAATAGTTGAGGAAGAAGTCCCAGTGTTTGGGCAACAAATGTAATAGAATACGGGACTTTACATTCAACTCCACTGTTGGGTGACAAATGTAATATGTTGAATATAGGGGAAACAAATTTTATAATTTTATCAATAATAATAATAATAATAGAGAATTGGAATATATCCAGAGTGGGCGCCAGCTCCAAGCTTGTGGCTTGAGAAGAAATTGAAATATTTAAATGTAGAACACAGATAAAACTTTATCACGTGCCGTGAGATGACTTGCGGCACCAACCAGGATACATTTGTGATAGGGCAGGATTCCTTATATTGAAATCTAACTACGAAGAAAGGGTCAGATAGCATTAACTGAATTGATTACAAATTGGAAAAGGACAAGTTAAACTTTAAATTAAAAATGGAAGTAAAATGAAATTACGAAAATTAATCAATAAAGAGAATCTACTGAGAAAACTTGTGGATTAGCTCACCAACGAATTTCATATTGACTGCTGTAGTTTTCATGGTGACAACTTCCTTCCATAGCCATGCTTCATCCAGGGCCTCGATTCTGCTGTTGTGATTGAAAATCGTCTCATGGATGTGAGATCCCGTTCCACGACTCCTTTGAAGATCGAAATTCGACTTCGACAAGATGTAGATTTAGGTGAAGACTCCCTTATTCTCCTCAAATGGGAGAAAATATAAGACAGTCTGCCAGTCTGCCGAAAACGACAAAAATTAACTGACTCCAGTTGAATCAAAGAATGTCTTGTCTGAATCTTAAATGAATGTTCATTGAACGAGGAACACCTCTTCTGTTCATATAAACGGCACTCCAAATTTTCACCTCCTCTGATATCTTCTCAGCCAATCACCAAGGAGCATCATGGACCAATACTCCCACTCCTCATTCTGATGTGAGCCAGCTCGGCTATTCGCTACATCAGGCACGTGAACCAGGCGTCTCATCTTCACAAATTTTCAGAAATGCTTACACGTTACATCCTATCCCATAAGTATGTCTTTCTTAATTCCCAGAATAGGCCGTGCCATCTTTATAAATCGTTACTCAGAATATTTGTCAATGGGCAAGACACACTGGTGAAATAAAGCTTCTTCCCGTCTTCTTAGAAATCCTTTCACCTTTGACGTAGGGTGTAATCTCACAAACTTGCCTAAGTTTCCTATAATAATAATATCGTATGGCCTAGGGTGCCGGGTGCAAGCTTTGTTATTTGACACCCAGAGGGTAGCTTGCATGTCGAATTTCGATGTTCCTTGACTATGAAAGTCAAGGAGGTTAGATGTTAGATATCTAACCTCCTTGAACACTATAGCGCTTTCTAGTAGAGAAATGAAGAACTTTGTGTTGGCGGAAACTCCCGAGATTAATTTTGCCATTATGAACTCGGCCTACTGAATTCAAATGGGTTCTTTGACATGCCAACATCGTATGACATGCGTATCGTATTTTTTGCCGCCTTTCAAAAATCACTTACCACGGCCAGGAGCGAACCTGCAATCTTGGGGTTAGGAGACCGACACGATATCCACTCACTCACCCACCGTGGCAAGCTTCCTAAGTTTCCTGTCACAAAGTTACTACATCCTAACTCTTCATTATAGAACAAAATTACCTTCCATTTCTTAATTAATTGAGATGTACGAATCTCTACATAGTATGAAACAAAGTCCCCGGTTGTTGAGAACCACTGGGTTGATGTGAATACTGGGTGAGAGATCCAGGTAATGGAAGCTTGCTTTTATTAATAAATGTGTATATTTTTGTGAAGTCGGTGTACTGTCTTGTGTGATGTCGTTTAGCGAGTGTATCGCCCCACTATCCTGAGGTGGCTAGCTCGAAATATCAGTATTATATTTATTACAAGCTCAGTAGACAAATGCGTGAGGAATGATCGGCGCGTCACAAATTGACGAACTCTGTGAACATTTTCCTAATGTGTCTCGAATAATTGTTCATGAAATTGTCATAGACCATCTGCATTATTCAAAAATCTGTGCAAGGTGGGTCCCTCGCAGGCTTACAGATGAGCACAAAACCAAGAGTATGGCTGCAGCACTGACGTTTCTGGGATGTTATTCCGATGAAGGAGACTCTTTCCTGGCTCGCATCATTACTGGGGACGAAACATGGGTTTGTTATGCATCTCCTGAGAGTAAACTACAGTCAATGGAGTGGCATCACGCTTGTTCCTTTCTCTCCCGGAACGATTCCTGGTACCATGCGGTGACCAGGAGATGCTCGCTGGTTATGTATGCTCAGGTTAGCAGAATTCAAAAATAATACGTTACACACACACATTAATATTTAAACTATATATTTACACATATATCACAACTAAATACACTGGCTGTAGCCGTGATGGCCACGATTTAATTTGGTCCCTTTCAAGCCGCGCCATGCTTGTCCTGATGTAAGTCAGCCATGTGCTGCATGCCTCGAGAAACCTTGAGTCGCCCAGGTCACCTGATCACGCGGCCGGCCGACTAACCCCGAGACAGGGCGTCAAGGAAGTGCTGCCGAGACCAAAGCAGAGGAGCACTGAGTAACTACCAACATACCGCCACACCTAAATGTATCACATTTAACAACTGCAAGAAAATGATTGATTTACATGAATCAACAGTAGTAATTTAAAGTTCTTTCACCACCAGTCCGTATGGATCGCCGAAACAAAACACACACAAACCCCAACCAAAACAACTTGGGTACAAAATTACACAGCCTGTAGTAATGACAATGAAATGAACATGTTAAATCATACAATAAGAAGGTTCAACACTATACACAAACAATAAAGGACACTGGTCAAAATTGAACTCTTGCGACACAAGAATAAAGTAATTAACTAAACCACAAGATGACACTGAATATAATTGCACATATCAGTCTTGAATTGGCAATAATAATAATAATAATATCGTATGGCCTCGGGTGCCTGGTGCAAGCTTTGCTATTTGACACCCAGAGGGTAGCTTGCATGTCGAATTTCGTAGTTCCTTGACTATGAAAGTCAAGGAGGTTAGATGTTAGATATCTAATCTCCTTGAACACAATAGCGCTTTCTAGTAGAGAAATGAGGAACTTTGTGCTGGCGGAAACTCCCGAGATTAATTTTGCCATTATGAACTCGGCCTACTGAATTCAAATGGGTTCTTTGACATGCCAACATCGTATGACATGCGTATCGTATTTTTGCCGCCTTTCAAAAATCACTTACCACGGTCAGGGGCGAACCTGCAATCTTGGGGTTAGTAGATCGACACGCTATCCACTCACCCACCGTGGCAATGGACATAGTTTATGTACAGAACGCTTCAAAATTCCACTGCTGGTACGAATGGTGACTGCACGCACTCGTCCATCCTTCCCCGGATATGTTTCCTCGACCGTTGCAAGCCTCCAAGAAAGAGGAGGAGTGTTGTGTTGTGTGTGTTGTCGTCCTTAACCAACACGACAGTTCCAGGCTGAAGGTTAGGCTGACTCGTCAACCATTTCTCCCGCTGTTGCAAGCTATTAAGATAGTCATTAGACCAGTGTCTCCAAAACTTCTGCTGCAGCGCTTGAATGTAGCGCCATCTGGAATTATAACAGTGCACATCATCTCTAAGGTCAGGTTCAGGGAAGGATAACAGGGGAGCACCTATTAGAAAGTGGCCAGGAGTTAAGTATGATGGTTCATCAGGGTCGTCCGATAAACTAACGAGCGGTCGTGAGTTCAGGCATGCTTCTATTTGGCAAAGTAGGGTGTACATCTCGTCATACGTCAAGCAGGCATTGCCAGCTGTTCTTCTTAAATGGTGTTTCATGGATTTAACTCCAGCTTCCCACAAACCACCGAAGTGTGGCGAATCAGGAGGAATGAAATGCCAAGTGAATCCTTCTTGGGCTGCGTTGTTCAGCATTTCTATCTTCCACTGCTCGGACTGGTGCACTCTCAACAATTCATTTCTAGCCCCTACAAAGTTAGTAGCATTATCACTGTATAGATTTGTACACCTTCCCCTCCTGGCTGTAAATCTCCGTAAGGCGGCGATGAAAGCCTGTGTAGTCAAGTCACGAACCAATTCCAAGTGTATCGCCTTGGTGCAAAGGCAAACGAACAACGCTACATAGCATTTTACCTTGACCTTGCTCCTGGTTGTACCCTGTTAAATGTACAGCGGGCCAGCGTAGTCAACTCCCGTGTTCAAAAATGGTCATGATGGAGTCACTCTAGGAGATGGTAGCTGTCCCATGAGTTGAGTGGCTGTAGTGGCTCGTAGTCTAAAACACTTCAAACACTTGTGAATCACAGTCCGTATCACTTTCTTTATGCTTACTATCCAATGGAGTGGCGAGTTACAGCCGACGACGACTAATATCTGGACCTAAGTGAAGCCGTTACATGATTAGCACCAGCATGTAGCAGACGAACATGCTCATCAGCCATAATCAACCGGGTTACATTGTGACCCTGAGGTAATATGATCTGGTGCCTTTCTGCAAATGGTTTCAACGAGTTTTGTAGGCGACCACCTACTCGTAATAAGTCGTTCCCGTCTAAGAAGGGGTTCAGATTTCTTATTGCACTTTGCTGTGAAACTGACGAGTTTGACTTCAACTCGCCTATTTCCCGTGCGAATGTCACACGTTGAGCAAGCTTGATACACGTCTGAAGACCAGTCTCAAGCTCTTCTGCAGATAGTGGTCCCGTTTTTCTTACGTTGTGTCTTCTGGAATTGAACATAAATCTGTTGCAATAAGCCATTACTCTCTGTAGGCGACGGAGGGATGAGAACCTCATCGTGATTTCGTCTGATGGAGTAGCACTAACTAGACATTGCACCGTATCCCTTCTTTCTGGAAGTTCACCTGCAGTCGTTCGAGTCCCTAGTGGGCCAGCTACTTAAATCTTGTAGTAACCATGCTGGACCATGCCACCACTCTTGATTGCACTGCAGGCTGAGTGGTCCTTCTCCCTTTGAAAGAATATCGGAAGGGTTATCTTCTGACATCACATGACCCCACTTGGCTCTTCCCGTCAATTGCTGTATCTAGGAGACACGGTTGGCGACGAACGTTTTCCATTTTGTTGGTTCAGCTGCAAGCCACGATAATACAATTGTCGAGTCAGTCCACAAGAACGTGTGGTCAATTTTCAGGTTTAAGGTGTTGGTAGTCTTATCAACCAGACGTGCCAACAAAAGAGCTCCACACAGTTCTAACCTAGGTAAGGACTGTTGTTTCAGAGGAGCCACTCTGGATTTTGAACATACCAACTTTACTGAAACTTCCCCGTGTTGGTTGGTGCTTCGAATGTAAACACACGCTCCATAGGCCCGTTCAGAAGCGTCTGAGAAGCCATGAACTTGTATGAGGATCACCCTTCCCGCAGAATCAACCCGTCGACATGAATGTTATTTAGAGCTGGAAGATCAGTGAAGATTTTGATCCAGCCTTCAAGTAACGGAGATGGTAGTGGTTCATCCCATCCTAATTTTTCTTGCCATAATTGTTGCATGAAAATTTTACACCTCACAATTACTGGTCCTATCAGCCCGAGGGGATCAAATATAGAAGCTATAATCGAAAGTACCTTCCGTTTTGTGGGGCTTCCACTGTTCTCCTTGATGTGGACCTCAAACTGGAATTTGTCAAGAAAGGGATGCCATAGTAATCCTAGCGTTCTGGTGTTGTCTTCCTTATCAAATCGTAGTGGTAACTGTGATTCTCTGAGTTCTTTAGGTATAGTCTCAAGTACAGCCGCGTGATTCGACGTCCACTTGCGGAGCGGGAACCCTCCTCGTTGCAGCAACTCTTGTAGTTCTCCTCGTAGCTGTATAGCATTTTCCACAGTGTCGCTACCACACAATACATCGTCCATGTAAAAATCCTGTTTCAATACGCGAGATGCCGTGGGAAACACATGTGCTTCTTCTTCAGCCAGCTGGGTTAGACATCTTGTGGCTAGGAAGGACGCTGAGGAAGTACCGTATGTTAGTCTTTAGTTGGTATGTGCGTAGAAGCTCAGATGGATGTTTTCGCCACAGTATGCGCTGTAAGTTAACATCTTCGTCGTCTACTCTGATCTGACGGTACATTTTTGTAACGTCTGCCGTCATCGCAACCTGATGAGTACGAAATCTTGTCACAATTGATAGCAGATCTTGTTGAACGGTAGGTCCCACCGCGAGAGTGTCATTAAGTGAAACACCGTTGTCAGTTTTGCAGGAAGCATCGAATACAACTCGTGTTTTAGTAGTGGTACTCTCAGCCTTCAATACTGCATGATGAGGGAGAAAGCAGCATGCTTCTTCGTCCTTGCTTATATCTGGAGCCAACTTCATATGACCCAGGTTCTCATACTCCTCCATGAATCTCACGTAATCTGCACGCAGATCAGGTCTCTTCTCGAATCTCTGTTCCAGTAGTCTGAATCGTTTCTCCGCTATTTTGTAAGATTTTCCAAGTTGTGGACTTTCTTCCCTTGTAGGTAATCTTACACTGAAACGTCCGCTGTCGTCCCGCCTGGTGTGAGTTGTGAAATGCTCCTCGCAATACTGCTCTTCCTTGGTTAAGTTGGTTCTTCTAGTTGTCACTTCTTCTATCGACCAGAATTTTTCCATCTTCCTGTCGAGGTCATCGTCCTGTCTGAGGAAAAATGATGAAGTGGGTGGTGCTTCCGCCTTCTTACTGGGATTTTATGGGACCTGACAGTATCCATCCCAGGACGGTATTCTTCAAAATGGGTAATTCATCACAATTTTTCCGCCACCCTTCTCGCAACAGCTGCATGAAAATCTCTGCACCGATGAGCATATCTACTGATCTGGCTCGTTGAAGTGAGGATCCGCTAATGTGATATCTTTAGGTAGGTTCCACGATTTACAATCAACATAGTTTGCCGGAATATTGCCTGTTATGTGAGGGAGTATAGAACATGTGATAACAGTTTCAAAATTGGACACGTTAGAACTGATAGGAACATCAACACTTTAAGATGTAGTGACCGCAGTGTTATTTATACCACTAAATGGAATACAGCTTCTGTGTCGTTGCAACTTAAGCTTACTTGCAAGTGACTCCGTTATAAAATAGGACTGTAATCCATTGTCGAGTAGCGCTCGGCACTGGTGAACTCTACCATTGTTGTCTGCCACTCCTATTACTGCAGTAGACAGCATTATTTGTGACTGTGGCTTGAATTTAAGTGTGCAGTAACTTGCCTTACTATGCCCTCCTTCGTCTTCTCGAATACCTCTACCAGCTGGGGCATCCCTGTCTGTAGTCATTTGACTGCTTGTGGGACTGTCGAAATGAATTAGGGTATGATGTCCGCCCTGGCATCTCTTACACCTATCAGATTTGCATATGCTGACATTATGATGTCTAAAACAGTTAAAGCACAGACCCTTCCTTTTGACAAAATCATACCGTTGTCTTACGCTAGCCTTCAGAAAACCCTAACACCGATGTACCGGGTGATCTGCATCACAAAAATCACACTTCCCCCATGTAGATACGTATGAGCTAACTCGACCTGAATTGTCATTGTTCCTCACATGTTGATTCTTGGGTGGATTTGCTGTGTTCCCCCTTTGTTCCCGGGTTGCCATCATTAGCTCCAACACTTGTGCCCTCTCTTCCAAAAAGGTGGATACCTCAGTGAGTCTTGGAAAATTATCGCTGGGAGCCTTCATTTCATACTCTTTACGGGTAGCGGGATCTAACTTATCTAACATCAGCTGCTGAAGTAAGACTTCATGTAGCGACACTGAAAGGTTGAGATTTTGAATAGCATTCAAATTGCTTACTAAGTGGTTGTTCAATTTCCTAAGATCAGATGCTGTGTCTTTGTGACAAGTAGGTAACGACAACAGATCCTTGATGTGTTGTGTTGCTATCAATTTTCTGTTGTTGTACCTCTTGCACACGATTTCCCAAGCTACTGGAAAGATAGGGTTAGAAATAGGGATATTTTGAATCAATTGGTGAGGTTCACCCTTAAGTGCGGACAGTAGATAGTGGAAACGTTGGATGTTTGATAGTTTTAAATTATCAACAATTAATGCCTGAAAGGTGTCCTGGAAATGTGTCCACGTCTCATATTGTCCATGAAATGTAGGGAGGTTAATGACGGGCAATCGTACCTCCAAGGAAGCCTGTTGTGAATTACCGCAAGAATGCTGAGATAATTGATCGTTATTCTGCTCTGAAGTTATGCTCCGATCTATAAGTGTAGTCATTTTGGCTTCTAAATCATAATAGTTTTCTTCGAACTGTTCCCTATCCTGTTCATGGCTT
Source organism: Meconema thalassinum (assembly GCA_946902985.2). Lineage (NCBI taxonomy): Eukaryota > Metazoa > Arthropoda > Insecta > Orthoptera > Tettigoniidae > Meconema > Meconema thalassinum. The sequence continues at coordinate 241,718,137 of OX336391.1, forward strand.
TCACTATTTTCGTCGTCATTAATTTCAAGCTTACATTGGACATGCTTATATTCTTCCCAGAGTGAAGGTAATTGCTTCAGCCTGCTACGTAATGTATTAATATCGGAGCCTGCCACAAACTTGTCTGCATATTTACTGATACGTGTCAGTGATCCTTTAATGACCGCTCGTTGTTTCACCAACAGGTTTTTCTCACTAGACTCCATGATAAGTTAGGAAAAGGAAAGAAATACAAGGATTGACTGACCTCGGTATACTGCTATGATGTGCACTTATCCTATAATCCTTTGTGTCCTCCCCATCGTGTACAGCATGCCGCCGGGATGATGTTGCACGTGCTCCAATATTCTCGCCACAGGTAATCCGCACTCGGAAAGTATACTCAAATGCACCGGAGGACCACGTAATATTTTAGCATTACGACACTTTCACAAATCCGGCCCGGTATGACCATGTTCCTTTCTCTCCCAGAAAGATTCCTGGTACCATGCAGTGGCCAGGAGATGCTCGCTGGTTATGTATGCTCAGGTTAGCAGAATTCAAAAATAATACGTTACACACACACATTAATATTTAAACTATATATTTACACATATATCACAACTAAATACACTGGCTGTAGCCGTGATGGCCACGATTTAATTCGGTCCCTTTCAAGCCGCGCCATGCTTGTCCTGATGTAAGTCAGCCATGTGCTGCATGCCTCGAGAAACCTTGAGTCTCCCAGGTCACCTGATAACGCGGCCGGCCGACTAACCCCGAGACAGGGCGTCAAGGAAGTGCTGCCGTGACCAATGCAGCGGAGCACTGAGTAACTACCAACAACGCTCATTCACCAACCAAACCAAAAAAATTCAAGACAGTTCTGTCCACCAGGAAACTCATGGCAACCATTTTCTGGGATCGACGAGGTGTACTGCTCATTGATTTTATGGCCCATGGAGACAATTAATGCTAATGCGTATTGTGAAACATTAAAGAAATTACGGCGGGCAATACAAAATTGACGGCGAGGTCTATTGTCTACAGGCGTCATTCTCCTTCATGACAATGCCAGGCCTCATGCAGCTGTGATAACACAACAACTTTTGCAGCAATTCAAGTGGGAAACCTTCGACCATAGACCGTATAGCCCAAACTTGGCCCCTTCCTATTTCCATCTCTTTACTAAGCTTAAAGACTTTCTGGCGGGAAAAAGATTTGACAGCGATGAAGAACTTAAACGAGGCGTGACTACGTATCTCAATACGCTGGCGGCGGAGGACTATGACGCTGGAATACAAAAACTCGTCACACGTTATGACAAATGCCTCAATTTGCTTGGTGATTATGTGGAGAAGTAGTGTAAAATATGCTCTTTCCAATAAAAATGTGTATATTAGTCAATATTTACTCCTGTGTCTTTATTGCAGAAACGGGTACCACTTTCCGGATGGCCCTGGTACATCGCCCACTATAAGTGTTTTTAAGTTTTCATTTCTTCCAACAAACTCCATTCAGTGGAAATATTACTAGCTTCGGAGCGAGTTTACGAGCTAGAAAGCAAACCTATACCCCCAGCTTCGGCCAGCATCAAACATTCGAGTCGTGTTGAATAAAGACTTCAGAGAAGAGTATGTTTGAAGTTTCGCTGTTCACCTCAGCTTTTCTGTCTGGGTCCTGCCGTCCGTGCACCTTTTAAACTTATGCTGGGTAAACCGTTAAATGTGCCGGGGGAAGCCGGGGCAGGTTGCTAGTTAAGTATAGATATCAAATGACCAATGTCTGCCGATTATAAATTAAACAATACTATGTAGGAATATTAAAATATTGGTAAATAAATGGGTTTATTAGAATTTCTCACAAATTACATAAGAAAATTGAAAAGACATAGTTGATATAAAATTGGAAAGGAGAAAGGGGGAAAGAGTCACTGAGAAAAGTTCGGCCTTTGCAGATCTGGCCATCTTAACAAACAACAAGGATGAAGCCATATTAGCACTAGACAAACTACAAGAAATCTCCAGTAAAACGGGACTTGATATTTCATATGAAACAAGTAGTTCCGTGAAGAACTATACAGCCTATTTTCATATATCCTACTTATGTTAATTGCCACTATTTAACATACACAATTTCAGTTTGATTGCTGTAATAGATTCGTAGATATTGAGAACCGACTAAATATTTCGGATGGTCGCCATGTTGGATTTTATATATGTAGGTCCTAGAGTTATGTACTGTTACATGCAGATTATTGTGAACGTGTAGTATTCAAACTTCAATCGCATAATTAGGACACAAGAAAAAACAAGGAGATTTAAAAATTTTTCACAGCTGCCATCTTGAGGTTATGGAAACAATTGAAATAAATTAGATGCCAGTGGATTAACATTCGGATAAAGATTTACTGTACCAAGTTTCACTGCACTCGGATGGTTAAATTGCGAGAAATGTCCATGTGAATATTTATAATTCGCGTCACCGCCATGTTGGATTTGTGATCACCAGGTTAAAGTCCTATAGGTGAACTTAAGTTCATAGCCCCTATGAACATTAAAAAATGCAGTTTGATTGCTAAAATAGATTCGTAGATATTCAGTATCGTCTAAATATTTCGGATGGTCGCCATGTTGGATTGTTAAATGTATAGGCCATAGAGTCATGTACCATTAAAGGAAAAATATTGCGTAGGTTCATTATTCAAACTTTCACTTCGATCGCATGACTACATCACAAGAAATAAAAACTTAATTTTAAAATTCGCACTGCCGCCATCTTGAGGTTATGTAAACAATGGAACTAAATTAGACACCAGTGGATTACAATGTGTATAAATATTTCCTGTACCAGGTTTCAGTGCGCTTGGAACATTAAATCGCGAGAAAGGTCTATTTAAAATGTTCAAATTCGCTTGGCCGCCATGTTCGTTTTGTAGTTAACCGGTTTTTGAAAATCTTATAGATGGACTTCCAGTAGTGCCCTTTATCACAGTACAAAATTTTAGGGAGATACCGCTAATAGTTTCAGAGATATAGAATGCCGGTGAAATATTTCGCACATCCGCCATCTAGTGATTATGTAAACAATTGAACGAAGTTAGATGTCGGTGCATTACAATGTATATAAACATATACTGTACCAAGTTTCATTGCGTTTGGTTGGTCAAATCGCGAGAAACGTCTATTTAAAAGTCGCAAATTCGCTTGGCCTCCATGTTCGTTTTGTAGTTACCAGGTTTTCAAAAGTCACATAAGTGAACTTATAGTAGTTCCCTCTATCACCATAGAAAATGTCAGGGTAATATCGGTAATAGTTTCGGAGATATTGAATGCTGGTGAAATATTTCGCACAGCCGCCATGTTGGATTGGTGAGTCGTAACAAAATTTGAAGGGCACGGTCGAGGTCGCCGGGAATAGTGCTATGAACTTTCCGAGTTTCATTGAAATCGCTCCTGCCGTTTAGATGTTATTAGGGGGGGACACACACACGAATCACACACACACGCACACACACACGGACAAAAGGTGATCTCATAAGCCTATTTTTTCAAAATTGAAAATAGGCTAAAAACACAGTATATGGATACCAAATCAACAGGAAACATCACCTTGCGAACGCAATATGGAAAAAACTCGCAGGTCACTCACTTCAAATATTTAGGAGAAGCCATCCAACCCACAGGATTGAACACAATTTCTAAAGCAGAGAGAATAGTAAAACTGCAGAAGGCATACAAGCTCACATGATCATTATAACAAAAGAGCAGTATCTCGTAATGCAAAACTCTGCCATTACAATGCAGTTGTTTTGCCAGAAGCCTTGCATGCGGCAGAAACCACAGTCATTAGAGGAATGACGAGAATTCATGATATTGAGAAACAGGAACGAAAAATTATTAAGGCGACACTCCGGAGATAAAAGTCGATATTTTGTTCATTTTGGTGAATTTTTTTTAATGACTGAAATTGAAAGGATTGGGTTTCTTCTTTCTTGTCACAAAGTTATTCCGTTGAATTCAAACAATTTATCACCTTAATAATGCTTTGTTTGTCAGTCTGCACACAGCAGAAATGGGCATGGCATCTGCTGAAATGCTTGTTAGATTATTTATGATGTCATTGTCATGTTTTCATTCAATCAAATCAATAAAAAATCCCTGTTCTTTGCAAATTACGCATTTCCGGGATGGGCCAACAGGTCCACCCCTCCCGCATATATTTCTACAGAATCGAGCTGTAAGATATACCATGTTTCTGAATGAATTTATAAAGCCTGCAAAGGACTAATATTTCAGTACTTGACTACCGTCATTGAGCAACATTGTATGCTTGTATTGGTATTCCTGATGTCACTACAATAATCCCGACAACTATAAGTTTTGTTATTCTTGTATGCTTCTTCTTTCTTGTGAGATCTGTGGCGTTAGCCAGTCTGTTTACTTTTGTGAAGTTCGCGCGCAGGTCACCTCTTGTAGTTGTGTATCAAGATACTAGACAAGCTTCCAGAATTGCCAATATTCGTACAGAAGATGCTAAGAAACAAAAGAAATGAAAAACATACGGTTCTGGTGACTTCTAGGTAATGGATCAGGAAGATAACGTCACTTGAACTTTGCTTTAATTTTCCCGCCAATTGTAATTTTACATTTAAATCCCATTTTTCTCCCACAATTTTCTGCCAAATGTAACAAAATTTGTATGGTATATGTATCAAAGATATATTAGGAATCCTCCGTATGGAATTCTTGATTGCAGAATTCTTCCCAGTAGTATGGATTTAAAAGTCCAAAATTTTTGAACAAATAAATTACACAAATTTAGTACTACTGTATAATATCTCATTATATAAATTATTTGCAGAAAAATCGACACGTATGTTTTTTAAAGAAGTATTATCTACCTAATTCCAAATTTCCATTAACATGTTATTTGAAATCTATGAAAAAAATTGAATTAAAAATTCCAAAAATAAAAAATAAAAATAAATATTTTGGACAAACTAGTAATTGTATATGAAACAAATGTTTGTGATATCTCTACTTTTGTTTTGGTGACATTCCTACAAAGTTTCGTGAAAATCCATGCATTAGGTAGGAAGATAACGTCACTTGAACTTTGCTTTAATTTTCCCGCCAATTGTAATTTTACATTTAAATCCCATTTTTCTCCCATAATATTCTGCCAAATGTAACAAAATTTGTATGGTATATGTATCACAGCTATATTAGGAAACCTGCATATGGAATTTTTGATTGCAGAATTCTTCCCAGTAGTAGGGATTAAAAAGTCCAAACTTTTTGAACAAAAAAAAATACACAAATTTAGTACTATAATATCACATTATATCAATTATTTACAGAAAAATCGATAAGTAGTGTTTTTTTAAGAAGTATTATCTACCTAATTACAAATTTCCATTAACATGTCATTTGAAATCTATGAAAAAATGGAATTAAAATTTCCAAAAAAAAAAAAAAAAAAAAAAAATTATTTTGGAAAAACTATTAATTCTATATGAAACAAATGTTTGTGATATCTCTAGTTTGGTTTGGGTGACATTCCCACAAAATTTTGTGAAAATCCATGCATTAGGTAAAAATATCTGTTTATCTCAGCAGTGTCACCTTAAGAAAATCCATGACGCTGTTTTTCGTAATGGAATTTGGGTCAGGAGACCAACAAAAGAACTTTATGAAAATACAGACACCATTAAAGATAAATTTAGGAAGAGATGTCTGCAGTTCTATGGACACATATATAGGATGGATGAGAACAGACTCGCTAAGATGATTTTCAATATCGTGAATGCAAGTAAATTAAAGACCAGTTGGATAAAAGAAGTACATGAAGACATGGAATTACTTAAAATCTCTGAAGGCGACATTAAGGACAGAGAACAATATAGAAATAAAATCAGAAACACGAAAATTGTACAAGTCTCAAGGAAGGACACATCAGGGAAAAAATGGACAGAGGAAAGGAAGAAAAAGCACAGTGAACTAATGAAGAGGTTTTGGGAAGAAAAGAAGAGAGGAAAAGGAAGTGAAGCTGTGATTGGGCTCAAGTTCTCATGCTCTCCTGAAGGGGAATAATCGGAAATAATAATAATAAATATACAGTGTTAAAACAGACCACAGGTCAAATACCAGAAGTCTGGCAGGAAGTTCATATTTTAAAATAGGAGGGGAATATGTTTTTAAGTAAACAAAGACCAATCCAGTTCCACCAGGTATTTATTTCATGACAGCTATGTTTCTAACGGCCATATTTTTCAAACGACATGAGAAGTCCAAAGTTTTGCTGAATATCGTCAAAAGTTGCTAAATTACTATTAAAAATATGAAATTCACAAAATTTAGTTTCTGATATGTTTGTAAAAATCACTAGTTCAAGGGACTTGTCACCAAAGCAGATTATGTGTTACACAGCTGAGCTTTGAAAGTACCTAGGTATAGTGGTTTAAATAAACTAATACTGTTCCATTTACATTATTATTTGCATTACGTACCAAATTCAATACACAATATCAATAAGTAAGACATTTCAAAATATGTAAAATTCAAAATTCTTAACTTCTAAGAAAACAAAACTAAACAGAACTTATAATCCAGTCAAATTAGGATTTTATGCTGCATTAAATCATGTAGTTCCAAAAGTTTCAGGAATGTGTAGAGGGAGGTCGCCTGAACAACTCCTAATAAAGTCCCATCGATTTCAGGAGGAATATTTTTGAGGTTTGTTAATAATAAATTTATTAAAGCACAAAATATGCAGTATGAATTTACAACTCGTTTGCACAGAACTGAGACAGAGATAACCTCCTCTGCCCACACCACATCACGTGGTATCGATCATATCTTCTACCACATAGGGCACATACACAATTTAAGTCTGGCTGATGAAATCTTCTGTTACTATACACTTGGCAGTGGAAACCATGTACCGAGAATCTCGTTACCAGGTGCCTCAGCTTGTAGGAGCTCTCTGTCCAGTCCCGTGATGTCAACGCATCAGTCGCGTAAAATTCTTGCCAGATGCTATCTTTCTTAGACTTCATTTCCTGAACTAGTGTCTCATAACAATGTGTTGTTGGCAAAAGCATCTGCAGTCTCAGTTCTTCTACAAAGGGAAGCTCACTTGAGAGTTCTTAAACCAAACAAGAAAGAGTAAATCGGGAGAGGCATGAGACTTTCTTTAGGTAGACGGCCTTGACCTTCTGTATCTCCACTAGATGCTTGTACGTTAGGTGGGACCAAATGTTTGTTAAATAATGATGTGTGTATCCATTTAATTGTGCAATATTGACGATTGTATTTATTTATTTTTTGTACTTTAGTTATCGGGAATAATTGTATATCATTGGCTCTGTTAATTAGACTGTAAGAAGTGACTTTGATGAAAGAATTTGTATTTTATAATGGTCGCAGTCTGTGTGTAGACTTTCAGAAGCTGTTATGTGACGAATGTTCTTGTTCTCCTGTTATATTGAGATCTAGATAATTATCTGACTTATTTTTGGATTATAAAGTCAAATTCAATGTAAGGATCTATAGAAGCAAGGTGATAGAGGAACTGTTCAATGTTGGTGTCTTTTTCATTAATTATTGCAAAACCATCATCTATATATCTTCCCCCAAAAATATGGATCCAACTGAAGTTAACATACAGTAGTTCATTCATGTCATATCATATCATGTCACGAAAGTTTTCTCCAACACTTGATACTATAGACAAAATTAATAACAGAGCACAAATCCATAGTCATTTCTTATGTGCAGTGTTCATTTCATTTTTAATTGACACTAGGCTTTGACTTGAAAGGGCTCAGGTTCAATTCCCGGCCATGCCGTGTGATTTGAACTTTCTATGATCAATTGTTGATTCAGTTAGAGGCAGGCGACATAGTGGCCATGTAGTCCCGTGGACTTGGGTGTGTCAGATCTTTGTCTGATAACCCGTGTTATTGTGATGGCAGTACTAGTGTGTATATTTATAAGTGGGGCTCGGATTGGGTCGGAGGCAGCCATGGCCTTAAATTTGCCACTATCCCAGTATTTGCCTAGAGTAGAAGTGGGGAAACCACAGAAAACCACTTCTAGGATGGCTGAGGTGGAATGAATTAAAATTAAATTTCTTGGCATAGCCAGGAATTAAACCTGGACCTCCGCGGTGACAGCCAAGAGTGCTAACCCCTGTGTAACAAGGTGAACGTATGATTGATTCTTTTGATTCAGGTCCTGGATGTTTGTGATATCTTCTATTTAATCCTCATGAAGATACGCAGTTCACCTATGGGCATGAACTTAATAGACTTTCTTTTTTACTCTAATGATTCTCTCCTTTTACGATTGTTCAGTTATACGAGGCAAGTCCAGAAAGTAAGTTCCGTTTGGTAATAAAATTAAATTGTGTACAGATACAGAATAATTAATTACTGCACAACATTCTACACCTCTTACACTACTTTTCCACATAACTGCCGAACTTTTGCAGGCATTTGTCATAGCGTGGCACAAGTTTTTGGATACCTTCTTCATAGAAGTTTGCAGCGGACCGTAAACAAGAGTGAAGACTCCCCTGTAAGATACCCTACCGTTTGGCCACCACTGTTAGGCAAATTGCGTGCTTACCAGGAGAACTGCGTATGTTTAGGAGTTCTCCTGACCACATACGCAATTTGCCTAACAGTGGTCAGTCGAGAGCATCATGCTGGAGAAAGTGATGCAGAGGCTCACTTATTAGAAAAAAATGAAGTTAAATCATCGCAAACTCTTAATTCGAGCGAACTATTCATATATGTACATGAAAATGTATAATCTTAATAGCAGCACAGTAATTACATACATATTATTACAGAAAATAACGAAAGCAGGTCACTGACATTACGTACGTAAGCATCATATGCGCAGTCTTCAGGACATTACGTTAGGTAGCGGTAGTCCAGTGGCTAGCATGCTATTCTCGCGAGTATAAATTTACATTTTTTGCGGATCGAATCTCACCAGATCCAACCTTTTTTGCTTATTATTTTTTTGTTTTTATGTTATGCTTGGTGTTTCTGTATTATCTTATATATGTACCGGTAATCATTTGGGGTGATCCTTGGTTCAACAGGGTATTAATAATAGCTTTGTGTCAGCCAAGAGCCTAGGATACCGTAGGCCTACTCATAATTATTCAAGAGAGCATTCAAGAGAGCATTCATGCTGATGCGGAGGATCCATTAATAGAAATAATATTTCTGCAAAGGAGAAAAGCAAAGAAGATCAGACAGAGGCCGGATCATTTTCTGAACTGTGATGAAAATTAATTCTTTATACGATTCAGACAGGAAAAATACAGTTATGAGGTTATTAGATCAAATTATCGATGGACTGGAACATATGACTGACAGGTAAAATGTATGATAATAACATGTAGTAGCCTATCCTGCACCTACCGGTACTTAATTCTTGGATATGCTATATTAGTTTGCATTATTTAGGTATAGCCTAAGATTTATACTATTATTTGTAACCAATGCATGGATTTATTACGGTATGTTTGTCCACGGCCGTGGTTTGTTATTCTCACGGCCTCTCATGGAGTATCGCAGTGGTCAATTCGATATTCATCTGTTTGCAAAGAAGTTCAAATTTCGTGTCAATATGTCCACAAAGTTAGCTCCGTTTGTTACCAACTTAGCTAGTCTCTCAGACAAATATGGAATAGCGAGCCCCGGAATAAAATCTTGTCGTACAACCCACCCTTGGAGATATATCAAGGAAGACGCTAGCCCAGGTATAGCTATACCGATGGATAACCCGAGTTCGTACAACTGGGCCTTAGAGTCACGCTAAACAGTACCTTAGAAGTCGCTCAATATTTATGACCCAAATGCTTTAGGTAAGTGTTGACAGGGAAATTCAATCAAGACCCCTTGGAACGTCATTTCGGAATTTTAAAGTCCATAAATTATGACGATCACCCATCAATTGTAGATTTTTTGCATTTGCATATGTTACAGTGTGTGTATGTTTCATTTAAGATGGCTATATCACTGTCTGGGAACAGCGAGCCTAAGTTAGAACCACCTCTCACGTCATTTGGTAATAAAATGAGATTATGTGTGAAGCAAACCGAGGAACAAATAAATCTGTTAAGTTGTCTGCGGATGACAAAATTAACCGCTTCACTGCTGCGGTCGAGTATACTCGATCAGCCTCAAGCGGTCCGTCAGTGTTGCGATCGAGTATACTCGATCAGAACTTTGTGCCATCAGTGCTGCGATCGAGTATACTCGATCTGCTTTGTAAATGTCGTGTATTCTTACGCCATCTGTTAGCTACATTTTCAACCACTTAGTTCCCTAAATACACAGGTGTAACATTACGGGAAATATGTTTTTGTTTTGTCACACAGTTATAAACATCGTGTATGAGTAATGGCTGCATCTAGCGAGCGCAATATGCGTCCGGAGCAAATTCTTACGCTTTTAGAGGAGATTGAGTCTGATGTGGATTTAGATAGTGTCGGAAGTGACGATGAGGATATTAGGGAACTGTTAGGAAGTGACAGTGATAGTGATAGTGTTGAAGATATCCCGACAGAGAGGGGAAGAAATGAACCTGACCTAGGCCTACCCACGTGGTCCGAGGACGAGTTCGCGCCAAACGTGCATGCATTCCAAGTGCCAAACCCAGGTATGTCAAATACTAATTTGACCCCTGTATCCCATGAAATAGATTATTTCAAATTATTTGTCAATTAAGAGGTGTTGACAAAGGTAGCGGACGAAACAAACAAGTTTCATAAACAGACTGTTGACGCTAAGCCACCCAGTCAATATTCCAGGCTCAGGAAATGGGTCGATACCAATTAACAAGAGATTTTTGTGCTAATAGCAGTGACGCTGCTGATGGTTCGAAATAAACATCTGTCTGTTAGGACCATTGGTCCAGTGATCCCCTTCTGCATGCCCCAATTTTTCAGCAAGTTATGTCTCGTGATAGGTATCTAATTTTACTCAGTATGCTCAACTTCACCGACAATGAAAACCCAAACAAAACTGACAGTCTGAACAAAATTCGATTCATTATTGACCACTTCAGGAAATCATTCAAAACCTATCTCACCCCATTTGCTAACTTGTGTGTTGATGAAAGCCTAGTTTTGTTCAAGGGACGTCTTGCTTTCAAACAATATATAAAAACCAAGCGTCATCGTTTCGGCATCAAACTGTTTGTTCTCTGTGACTGTAAGACTGGTTATATTTTAGATTTTATCACTTATACTGGCTCATCAACAGAAATCACAGACCCCTATAAACTCGGCATTTCTGGTGCAGTTGTTACAACACTTCTACATGATTATTTAGATAAAGGCCATAGCTTATTTGTAGATAACTGGTACACTGGCCCACAGCTGTTTTCTTTGCTTCATGACCGAGCCACCAATTCATGTGGAACAGTGCGAAAGAACAGGAAAGGCATGCCTGCACTGGGAACTAAATTGAGAAGAAGGGAATTGGAAATGAAATCTAGCACAAAAATGATGGCACTCAAGTGGCGTGATAGGAGGGATGTGTTCGTGCTTACAACCCTGCACAAAAATATATTTGAAGTGACTGGGAAAAAGGATCGCAAGTCTGGAGCATCTATCTTGAAGCCTCAGGCCGTTGAAACTCTCACCTCCTCGCTGGAGTTGATTTACAATTAAATACCCCCATTACCACAAACCTACAGAATTTACTGCCTTTAAATACAGGCCACAAATGATTTTAACATAACTTCCTGACTTTGAATGGGCGCCAAGGTTGACCATATGGGTCTTCCTGAATAAAATAGAATAAAATACGGTACATAACTGTTGCCCCGACTATGAAACTCCTTATCCTAGGCGTAGGGCATTTGGCATGCGTTTGCTGATGCTACCAGGTTCATGCACGACAGGAATATAAACACACATGAATTTTAAAGAGATAATCTATTGGCTGTACTATACACATATATACATAATATACAACACAAAATACCCTTCAAACACTCGTGATTTATACAGTACCTTGCCACTGAATTTAGGCTCTGAGAGCAGCAAACACTTATGGCCATATCAGACCTAGGTCTACCCGCCTCCTATACACATTTCACTTTTACACAAATCTACACTCGTCAGACTTTCACGCATCATTCGCCTATTCTTCACTTTGCACAGTTTGAGCACGAATCTACACTCGCCGGACTTGTTAAATTCAACGCCATGACTTCCACAACAGATGATGAAGTGAGGTTATGAACGTCTTTTTAGGATGTGATATGATCAGCTACCCATGGTCTACGAACTTAACCATGTCGAAAATATGTAGTCATTCAATAGCACAATGTTCAGTGAATGTCTAGTTACTGTCTCTGCTGTTCGATTATCAGACCATGCCAGATAAATCGACCCTGGGTGCAAGAAGACGTGGACTCTAGCCTAAAAGCAAGAAGAACCGATCTCTAACTGTTCGTTACGGAAACCATGTCACGTAAAACGACCCTGGGCGCTAGTAGATCAGGACCCTGCCAATAAAGCAACAAGACGACCTAGGAACACCAGACACGCCATTATATGCACTGGCGAAGGGATACATAACCCCAATGTTTCTGCCGGAACTACTTCGTGCGTGGCCCGCTCCTAGCGGAACATCCGTGTCAACACATGAACATCAGACAGTCGAAATTCACACTGACGTCACACAGTAGTTTTCCACTGCGCCAGTTCATCCGAGTTAATGCTATTAATAGCCTAGGTATTCCCAGAGCTTCGAATTACTGCCTGTCTTTTCCGGGTATGTAAAATATCCAGCACACAAAAATACCAATTCATTGTACCTTTATAGTACAGCCACGAATCTAACATTTAACATTACTAGGTCAAAATAAAGCCATTAACCACAAACCAAAATGAAATAATGCTTCTACTTAATACAGTCATATATATCCTTATTCCCAAAACGTAATAAATCGCAAAACCCCGTATTTTATAATATCAAATATCCAAAAACCGATAATTAATAAACAATGATCCTAGTTGGTCCGGACCATCCAAAGATGAATCCGTCCACAAAAACACACAGGAACAATAAAAATCACCTCTGCAACCCCACGTTAACCCAATATAATAAGATACGAATAAAATACCCCAAACTAACTGCACGAAGCAAAAAACCCGAGGGTGAGCTACTGTAACTGAATAAATTCGGTTACAGACGCCCCCACAAGGATCAATCTCTAAACTACAAGGCTATAGATTTATCCTTGTCCCTCACACAAATACACTAGAACTCCTGTCTTGTCATATCGTGAGCAAGATCTCTAGGTGACATATAGATGATGATGATGATAATTGTTGTTTTAAGGGGTCTAACATCGGGGTTATCGGCCCCTAATGATCTGGGTGTTAGCGAAAATGATAATGAAATGGAAACCAGAACAAAATTATCTGAGACGGAAAATACGTACAAAAAGGAACTCAGATGGAAACAACTCACAATATGGTCTTACAAAAAGGAATTTAGAACGAAAAGTTGCACAAAAAGAATAGATTGAAAAAAGACCCACAAGACGTAGGCGAGATTCAAAATACGTACAAAATGCAAATGAGATCGAAAATACGTACAAAATGCAATTGAGGTTCAAAATACTTACAAAATGCAATTGAAATTGAAAATACACAATGCAATTCAGATTGAAATAGGCCCTATCCCAGTTCCAAACCAAATTATTCACAAAGTGCAATTGAAATTCAAAATACTTACAAAATAAATGTAATTGAAATTGAAAATGCTTACAAAATGTACGGTAGATTCAAAGGACTCATGTGGATTGACAATACTTACAAAATGCAATTTAGATTGAAAAATACTTGACAAAATGTAATTTAGATTCAAAATACCCACAAAATGCAATTGAGAATCAAAATATGTGCAAAATGCCCACCAAACAAAATGCAATTTAGATTCAAAATTCCTGCGAAATGCGGTTTTGGTTGAAAATACTTACAAAATGCAATTGAAATTCAAAATACTCACTAAAAGGCCCGTCTACCTGCATTGAAAGACTTACTAAAAAGCAATTTAGATTGTCAATCTTTACAAAATGCAATTGAGGTGGAAAACAATCGCGAGATGTAATTTAGATCGAAAAAACTTACAAGATGCAACGTAGATCAAAAATGCCTTAAAAAATCGCTAAAAGGGATTTTAAATACACGGTGAACCAAGTAACAAAAACAGTGCGGGAATCTTAAGGCTGTGCGACCGTTTCTGCTGACAGTCGCTGGACAAGAGATGGCAGCATTGCCGTCCCTTGCAAGCCACCGCATGAGTATAGAGACTTCCCCTCCTCCCTTCCATTACTCCTCATTCGCGCACTATCTTCCCCTCTCTCAGTTGAAGCCTTCCTTGCGAGTCGCACAGCGATCTGTTTCCGAGTCGTAAGCTTATTGCAACCTTGAGATCTGTCGTCCAGCCGGATAATGTGGGTCGGGGCGGTTGATTGATAGTACTATGTATTTCAATTTTCTTCTGCTACAAGGGAAAATATTAACTTACTTATTGTTAAGTAAAGTGCCACGAGTTCAGATTTTCTGTAGCACGCCAGGTTTCCTTTCTTGTAATTTTGAAAAGAAAATCGAAAAAACATCAAAATTGGCAAAGTTTATCATTAAAAAAATATATATAATATTAATAAGACAATATACCTAAATGACTGCTTAGGTATTGAGGGATGTAGAATCCAATTCTGTATTCAGAGTTTCACTATCGTGTCCCGTTTTTTTGTTGTAATTTTTAGAAATAAGAACGAAAAACTTCAAAATTCGATCAAGAATTTCAATAACGTCAAATTAGGTACCATATTATTTTTTAAAGTCGCCTCCGTTGCGTAGTGGTCAGAGTGATTAGCTGCCACCCCGGAGGTCCGCGGTTTGATTCCCGGCTCTGCCACGAAAATTGAAAAGTGGTATGAGGACTGGAACGGGGTCTACTCAGCCTCGGGTGGTTCAAATGGGTTGAGGGGGGGGGGGGGTTTGATTCCCACCTCAGCCATCCTCGAAGTGGTTTTCCGTGGTTTCCCCACTTCGTCCTAGGGCAAATGCTGGGATGATACCTACCGTAAGGCTACGGCCGCCTCCTTCCCACTTCCTTGCCTAACCTCCCAGTCTTCCCATCCCTTCATCAGGCCCCTGTTCGCTTTGCAGGGCGTAGTGCTGGTCACACACCCCAGTTGTATCCAAGACCCAATTTTCAAGCTCCACGACAATGCCCTCAGTGGCGGTAGAGGTGGAATCCCTCTTTTAGTCCGTGGGAAAAGCCAACCCTGGAGGGTAAAACGATGGCGAAAAATACAAAATATATTTTTAAGCGTGTTTTAACACCGCAATATAAAGCTACTATAAAATCTTGAATTTTATTAATATAAAGTACTTCCAGCCATTCAGAAGTTCAATTTGTCGTTTGAATTGTGCAGTTCAACAGGAAGTAATTTTATGACACAACTTAACCTTCTCAGATCCACTACATATTTTCTGAACACAGATTTACTGTGCTGGATATATGACACATAAAATGAATACACAATTAAAGCTTACAGTATACCTACCAGTTTCAAGGAATGGAATTAATACAAATGTAGAAATACATTGAGTTTTTTTTAGTTTCTTTGCAATATTAACCAAGAGAAAAAAATATAGGGATACTTTGCTCATAATTTTTAATGCCAGTTATTTTATAAGATTTCAGGGATTCCATTTGTGGAAATTACCAGCTTTAACGCAATAATAATAGTATAATTATTGTAAAGATATATATCAGTTTCAGTATTTTGACATTTTCATAATTTCCAAAAAAGTTATTTCTTAAAAAAAATTGCACGCGTGAAACGAAACTACAAGAGTTTAGTGCTTTTCAGTCGGTCAACACGAATGTACCCAAAAGAGATGGGTTATGCCCTAATCCTGAAATAAATTACATGAGATTAATAAAACACTAGGATGTAATTTATTTCAGGATTAGGGCATAACCCATCTCTTTTGGGTACATTCGTGTTGACCGACTGAAAAGCACTAAACTCTTGTTTACTAAGGCAGCACTGAAAATATGGCTTCAAACACTACATATGGGCTTTGTAACTACCCACAGGGGGGAAGAGTTTTTCTGTAGCGAAGTGGTTGCATATCAGTGATATAACTATAAAATTAAAACACAAAAGAAGTGTTTGGATGGATCATAAACCTTTTTTATTGCGCACTGACAAAACTGCATTGGAATGCAAAACATTATATAAAAAAAATAATGCAGTAAACCACAAAAGGTGATTTATGTAAAAAAAATGACTGCTCATTCAGTAATGAAATTTCAAGTTCACGTATGCAGAATTTTATGAAGTACAATGCATATTTAATATTCTGTGAACAAAACACACACTTTCACAATTAAGAGCCAAAACACTGAAAACACATAATATTTGCTACATACGAATGTAAATGAAAGTTAATCTACTATAAATTATAACATGATTTCCAAATAAGAAACCATCTTGGGAATTTTTTCAGAAAATACCCAAATTATGCACTATTAACAAACACAAATTATTTTTAAAATGTAAGCAGCAAGTTCAATGACAATCGGCTCATAGACACACTAGCAAGAACATGAAAAACACAATAACACGCAGCTAGTGATATATTTAAGTATGTTAAAGTTGTTATGTTATTAATTATTTCACATTAAATAATAAAGAATAATTTATTATTCACTTCCTGAACCAAAGAAACTTACAAGGCAACTGATAAAAAAAGATATTTAGGCTACGTATTCTGAACAATATACAGTACGTTCGAGTATCATTCAACAATATTACCTTCTTGTTGTTGCTTATTTTAGGGCTGCGACATCATGGTCATATAGCCACGTGCATCTAGGTGTGTGTAACCTGTGTTATTGTGATGGCTGTACCACTGTGTGAAGTTGTAAATTAGGAATAGAACATAAAGAGGCGGCCGTGGCCTTAAGTTAGGAACCACCCCGACCACGGAAAACCACTTCCAGGATGACTGAGGTAGGAATTGAACCCTCCTCTTCTGAGTTTTATCTCACAACGCTGAGTGTACCCCGTTCCAGCCCTCACAACAGTATTAAAATCTCCTGGCAGAGCCGGGAATTGAACCCGGACCTCCAGGGCGTCAGCCAAGAACGCTAGCCACTACACCCCCAGGTGGTAAATGTTTTTCTTGTCTGTGAATGTGTCAGTGGTTTCCTCTTCTTTCGTTTGTTGGTATTATTTGTCGCCTGCTTTTGTCGTTGTGCCTCTAGCACAAATGAGAGATCTCGGATGATCATGGCTCGAACAACTCGACTGTCTAGAATTTCTGGCAAAATACACTCCTTATAAAATTGTACCAGGTTTGGAAGCATTTTTCTTTGCTATAATATCTCATCCTTTTCTATCCTTTCTACGAATAGTTCTCCTTTCTTCGTATAAACTACATTGTCGCACCATTTTCTCCTAGTGATATTCAATTGACCTTGGACCTAGAAGAAGTAGCTGTAGCTTCGTTTCAATTGCAATTTTCCTTCTGACAGTTCCAAGCACAAACTTTTTTTTTAGTCACCTCGTCTCTCAAATCTGATTCAGTGACGGACGCAAGGCATTTTACTTCTACGAGGCCATCACAAGCAACCAAACCATCGGGACTGGTTCCTAAAAATGAATGATCTTGATCTACGAAGAACCCACACTTGGTGACCATGTTGCCAGTTTTGTCTTCGTACATTTTCAACACAGCGTCCTCATTATCTCTTCCAAATTTGACGGAAACTGAGGTGAGATTTTTGAGATACAAAGTTGATTTTACAAGATTGTGGCAAGGGGTGTGAGATAAACGCTATGACTAGCCCAAACTTGGAAGCTGTCAAGCGATTCATTCTTTGGTCGTGCCAAATGGGGTTAGTGTGTTGTCCAAGAGTTGATACCTCAATAGGACTACCGTTTGTTACCTCATCGGCCATTTTCTTTGAGACGTTGATCATTCTTGTCTCAAGAACTTCATCTTCAACGTCAGGCAACTGTGCTAGTGACCCATAGTTTTCATCACACTTTCGTCTCTTCTTTACTGGCGGTTTTTGAGAAAATGCCAGTGCCCTTCGAGATCGTCTTTTCTCTCTGGCGACAATTTTCGTCTTGAAAATACTACCTGGGCTTCCATGTAGTTTTCTCCAGGGACTAAGAGGCCATGTAGACACAGCGGTGTGACTTAGCTAAGCAAAAGTAAACATCGCCATTTTGCAATTAAAGGAATACGTGAAATCCCGTTAATATTTCCCAAATGCTTACAACACCACTCAGCGAGCTCATCCCATGTCCATACGACCTCTTCGCCCAGCCTCCGTCGCCAATAACAGATGTACGGAACGCCATTCAAATAGTTGTTCTTTTCAATGGCAATACGTCTTTCTTCTTCTGGATTTTCCTTCATTTTACGTATGAGAGCTACTTCCCAAACCTTTAGAAAGAAAATAATAATATTAATAACAACAATAGCAATGATTGCTTGGACGGGATTATAATTTACAGAATGTATTTATTTTAAAATCTTAAATATGTTTTGAATAAAATGTTTAAAATTGTCTTAATATAGAAATGTTTGAAGAGAGGCTTTTCTTTGCATAATTTTCATCTAATAATGAACAAAAAATAGTATTCGCAATTCACTGAAATCACTTATTCAGAATTATTTATAATATATAGATCATAAGGAAATATGGATCAATATACAGTACTTACATCGCCAACTCGTATTTCATGGTTTGCGTATTTGTTGTGGCCCACGATCGGTATGTCCAAAACACTGAACATTTCCTCGAATTGAGAAAACCCGATGCCTACTGCTGTAGCTCCCCACACCAGAGCATCGTTCACTTCCATTTTTTTTTGGTAAACAGGCTCTGAAGTTACAGCATATTCGTTTTCGCAGTTATCACAATAATAAATCCATGTACAATATAATCCATTTTTAGCCTACTTTTCACATTTTGTAAAAATGAGGAAAAAGTAGACTTACGAGATCGATCCGGGAAAATGTGTGTCTGTCTGTCCTTCTGTCTGTCTGTCTGTCCTTCTGTCTGTCTGTGTGTGTGTGTGTCCCCCCTATCAACTCCTAAACGGCTGCAGCAATCAAAACCAAATTTAGTATGAGTAAAGATGTGCACCGGAATATCTCACGTCCATATTTGAAAATGATGTCAGTGCTACCAACTGCTGAAAAAACGCACTAGAAATTTTAGCTCCATGTTGGATATCTTGCAAGGTATGCATGGGAGCTATTCCAAAATTGGCACACATGTAGATAAGACTATTTCAGTTTAATTTCCAGGAGGCCAACCATGATAGTGTTGCCAAAATAATTTTAAGCCTTCTGATAGGTCCAATGTTTAAATGCATATAACTTCTACACTATCAATTGTATTTCAACCAAATTTTGTATGTAATATCTGTACATAAACAGATATGACTGAGCGTATTCTTAAGAGCCACCAGGGCTGCCAACTGTTAATAATTGCTCTCTATTTTTTTTATCCAAATACCAATATATCAGAAAGTATGCAAGCCAACAGCTTTAAACTATGCACACGTATATTCTGACATTTTAGATTAATTTGGAGTAACTTACATACGTCAGTTCTACTAACATCATTATAAGCCTGCTGATAGTACCAATTTTTAAATACATGTAACTTCTATACTATCAGTTGGATTTCAACCAAATTTCGTATGTGCTATGTGTACCATAACATTGTAAGTATTGTTAAGAGCAATCAGGGCTGCCAACCGTTAATAAATGCTATCTATATTTTTTTACCCTAATATCAATATATCAGAAAGTATGCAAGCCAACAGCTCTATACTTTGCACACGTATAGCACCTGACATTCTAGATTAATTTGGAGTAATTAATACAAGGCAGTGCTGCCAACATGATTCTATGCCTGCTGATATGTCCAATTTTAAAATACATGTAACTTCTATACTAACAAATGGATTTCATCCAAAATTGGCACAACAAGATATCATATGTCAGATTTCTGACCAGCACACGCATGACATTGTTGGCAACATGCTTTTACGCGTGCTGATAGATCCAGTGTCTAACTGCATGTAACGTCCATTGGAGTTCAACCGAATTTTGTATTGTACCTTAAGAGATGGAACTAAGAATATATTCAGTCACCAGGGCTGCCAACTGTAGTGCTTTATTAGGCTACATTATACCAGGTATATTTTGAACTAATTAGATATTTCGATATTACCAACTTAATTTCGTCATTATTCTAGATAGGTTCATATTCTGTAGAATAATCATTGGCATGAAAAGTAGGCTGTATAGTTCTTCACGGAACTTCTTGTTTTATTTCTTTTTTGTATTTGTATTTTCCCATGGTACAATGTTTTGAATGGATCGTTACTAATTCTATTTCTTTCATAACGTGACCAATATCAACGATGCGTCGCCCTATTGGAGGCAGTTCGTTGGCCTCAGTATTCCTTTCAATTACCATAGGTGGTACTTCACAATCAGACTCATTGTCATCGTCTGTATCGCTTCCTGAATCGTTTGGAAAATGTATGGAGTAATCTTGATCTTCATACCTGAAATCACACAATGTTAAAAAATATTACCTTGATTATTATTAACATACAGAAAGCAAATACGCATTAAGAGTAACTCCAGGCAAATGCTGGGATGGTTCCTCTCTAAAAGCAATCCTATCCCCAATTTAGAAATTCACACAATAGTACAGCCATCACATTAACACATGTAATCACACAAATTCCATACACACCCAAAATACATGGGGCTATAAGATAAGTCCCTAAAATAAGCAACAACAACACGTTTTACAAGTAGGTAATCTACTAAAAAAATGACAAGTCCATTCTAATTAATTAATTAATTAATAATTAATTTATATATTGTAACAATAGTTTACTTACCGACTTGCATCGTGGCCTATTGGGGGAGTGCTTTCAACTAACGATCTGTTGAATATTTCTTCGGAGTCTTCAAATTGAGCAGAATCGTTTGAAACATTCACGGTGATTTCTTGTTGTTTTCTTTTCTCCCACGTAGTCTTTGCTGCGCGGCCTCTTCTGGAACGTTTCCTTGATGGAGAGTGCTTTCGTGGCATTGTAGAATAAAGTGTGAATGTTATAGGAACACTCAATCACGAAACACAAACATAGAATTAGGAAATGAAACGAGAAAGGGGCGAGATATATTCTTCTATTGCTTCCTCAAGATTAGGTCTAGTCAGACTGAAGTGTCGCAAATCAGCGCGCAGGAAAAAGTTTTGGAAGAAGGCGAGTTATTTAGTTTTCTTTGCACTCTAAGGTAAGTAGAATGGAATGATGCGTAAGGAAAGGAATGACCCGCAACGGGAGGTGCGGTGCTAGGTAGTAGGGTGGGGGAATGAAGCTTGGTACAAGTGCGTGCAAGTGTTAGTGCGGGTAGTCTATCGTGTAGCCTGTGTAGTTACCGTTTTGACGAGTTGAAGACTAGTCAAAGGTACATACGTCACGGCTTTATCACTAAACAGTTTCTTTCATCAAATATTCGAACTGCTCAGAAATAGAGCCTCTACAAATTGAATAATTTTGAAGCTATTATAGCAATTTTTTTAACAATAAAAAAGGTTATTGAAATATTATGCTCTTATAAAATATGTGGAATTTTGAAATAAAAATTGTTCATAATGAAGCTACTATTACAAGGGTTATTGCACAGAAATTTCGAAATTCTCCTGTTATTAGTTTTGTCGTGACGTATGTACCTTTAACCCTCAAAGTAGACACTTTGAATCCATGCCCTGAACAAACGAGCAGTCTATGTTTTACAAAAGTGGCATATAACAAGTCCCGAAGACCTATATAACAGATTAAGAAGACAAAATAAAAATTAAAAAATATTTTATTTTTCGGTAGCACAGCCTTAAAGAGAAAAGGAAATATAAGGAAAAGAGGAGAGGAGAGGGTCCGCCCCAAAGGTAAGGGACAAAAGTGGAAAACGGTTGATGATGATGATGATGATAATTGTTGTTTTATGGGGCTTAACATCTAGGTTATCGGCCCCTAATGGTTTGGGTGATCGTGCAGATGAAAAAGAAAAGCGAACTTAAAACTAAAACTAACTACTAACCTACATACTAGAAGAAGAAATGGAAAACTAAAGGAGAATAAGGCAAATAAAGGACAGGAGGAAAAGAAATGCCCTCAACCCTTGAAGAAGGGGGATTGAGGGACTTGGAAGGAAGGAGAGCCATGAAAGGCAGATAGGAAAGTAAAAGAGGAGAGGGTCCACCCCAAAGGTAAGGGACAAAAAGGGAAAACTGACCCAGCTCAGGAATCCCTCGGGGTCGCCAACTCCCGAACTCACCAGCCGTGAGCCCCTGAGGGTGTAGCATTATCTAGGGTGCACCAAAAGTGGTGGGGCTACATAAACCCGGCCTCCTTGAGGGCCTTAAGCAGAAGGCAGGAGATAACAGGAAAAGAAAAAGAAGGCTGACCCCTCGCAGAAGGAGGGAATCAGAAAAGATGAGACAAGGGGCAATTAAGGCGGGAAAAGAAGTGACTCCCTAGGCCTCGGATACCCTAATACCGTCAGGGTCGGAAGAGAACAAGAGTCGACCAAGTGAGGTCGACAGGAAAGAAGACAGAGAGGAGTCCGGCACAAGTAAGTGGAAGCAATGCCGGGTTCAGCTGGGGCCCCGTGGTCGCCAACCCACATCCCACTAGATGTGAGCCCCTGGGGGGTAGGTGACATATAGCTTGAGGTAAGCAGCGTTATATGTACCTAGGACCTTGTCATCGTTGGTAATCAAGCAGTAGGCACATTCACCTACCCTATGGTCTATAGCAAATCGACCGAAATGAAAACCCTCAAGAATGCAACTCTGCTCTACCGACAGCAGATGCTCAGCTCGCAACAACACCAGATCACCTATCTTAATTTTTACCCCCTCCCTTCCCTGCTGTTTCAAAAGTATCTTACCTACAATTACAATAATTCTCAATTTATTTAATCTCTTAGGGTACAGCTTTCCCGGTTGAAAATCCCAAAATCCTGCGAGACACACAAAAAGAAATCCTTCCTGCAAACTACTAACTGCCACGCCCTCCAAACATAACCTACTGGTACCATCCCACATGGTCACCACCACCAGAAGACTAACTGACTGTTACTAACCTCAAATATAACCTCACAAAGCATCTGACCAATCACCTCAACAACACCCTCCATGTAAGAGTGAGCTATATGGTACCTAGGACCGCTCAAGCCAGACCTATCTGCGATGTCAAAACTGTGCTCGTAGCCGTGGGTACATCCAGGTTTCTCCGAGAACACCACCCTGTGTTCCCTCAGAACGTCAAGCCCCTCTGACTTCTGACCCTCGTCCAACATGGTATCTTTAACAACTGCCTCCACACAGTGATCCACATCACTCAACTTACGATCATCTCTCATGATCCAGAAACAACAGTGATCAACATCACTCGACACACGATCATCTCTCATGACCCAGAAACAACAGTGATCCACATCACTCAACACATGATCATCTCTCATGACCAAAATACAACTTGATACCATGCCGACACCTAATTCTTTCTCCTCAGAAACCTCTTTAATCACCTGAATGCATCCAACGACACTAACAAAATCTCTACCACCAACCTGATGACCTAACCTAACCCAACCCAATCCTGTTGCTCACTCCACCCAAACTTCACTTGCGCCTTACTGTAATCTAATTTACAGCTCTGGTCTCCTAACCTATCAGATCCTACATTGATATTATACTCTACATTATCTTCCAGAGCGTGAGCAGGAATACTATGCAAGGACTCTCCCCCTGCTCCATATAGTGAGTCCTGATGAAGTTTAAACTTCCTGGCCTATTGCTTCTCTCAACCTGCCTTTCCATGCCACGCCCCCTATTTGCCTGCTCTACCTCACGTGGTCTGTTCCCCGGTTGATTATTTTTCCCGTACCCCTGACATTCATTGTTATTTCTTCCTCTCCCATGATCTTCATACCAATTGTACCTATCCCCTCTACCTGGATCCCAATTCCTCTCTCTCTCTCCCCTGATTATAATTTCCTTCCCTTTGATTATCCCCATTTCTCTGACATTGCCTACCCGTCTTTCTCAAGGTACCTAACCTTCCAAGTGACCTCTCTATGCCTGTAATAGCGACTATCTCCTGCACGCACACTGCATTCCTAATGTCATCAGAGAAATTACATACTAACTTCGTAACAAGATTTTCACTCCCTCCTAGTCCCAAATGTTGACCACATAGAATTCTACCTACAGTATCTTCCTCCATACTAGTCACTCTCTCGCTAATTTGGCTAATATTCTCGTCTACCTTCTGCATACCATTCCCTAGCAAACTAATCTCGACTCGCACATCCATCTCCACTCTCTCACCACTCTCCTCACTAACTACAGCACTCTCATGCATCTCCACTCTCCCAGCACTCTCCTCACTAACCTCAGCACACTCATCCATCTCCACTCTCATAGGCCTACCACTCTCTTTCTCAATAACCTCAACGTTCTCTTCCACGATGCCTACAATTTCCTCTTTCTGCTCTCCCAACTTCCTATCTACCCTGGGAAATTTCTGGCTAGTCTCCTGTGTCTGGCTAGAAATCTCCCCTGCCAACTTCACTCGTTGAGCATCCAACTTATCTACTTCAGAGTCTATGCTCTCTTCCTGAACAGCAATCTGATTACCTAGCTTAGTTTCCAGATTAGTGGCTTCTACACTGACTTCACTAACCTGGCTAGTGACATGGCTGTCTAGGCTAATCACATCAAGCTTCTCCGACAAATGCTCCGTGACCTCATCAAGCTTCTCTGATAAATGCTCCTCCACACTATTCAGCTGACTAGTTATTTTCCCCCCCATCCTATTCATCCTCTCCTCCATACCATCCTTCCGACTGATTATCCTCTCCTCCATCCCTCCAGACTTGTCGCTATGATACACGAGCCTCCTCAACATGTCCATCATACTTAATTCATTTCCCCCCTTCCCTGGCAAATCTCCCCTGACTCTACTGTTTTCCCCCATCCCTACAGCAAATTTCCTATCACCCCTGTCTGATTCTGCCACTCACCAGCACTGCCCCCAACAAAGCAGAATTGCATCCTGGCTCTAACGTAGCCATCCCTAATTGAAATATGTAAAATTACGAAAATATGCCTACAGTTTAATTCCTGTGTCCTGGTACACATCAGCATGTCTAAGGCCCCACTTTGGGCGCCACTGAAACTCTCTCACCTCCTCACTGGAGTTGATTTACAATTAAATACCCCCATTACCACAAACCTACAGAATTTACTGCCTTTAAATACAGGCCACAAGTGATTTTAACATAACTTCCTGACTTTGAATGGGCGCCAGGGTTGACCATATGGGTCTTCCTGAATAAAATAGAATAAAATACGGTACATAACTGTTGCCCCGACTATGAAACTCCTTATCCCAGGCGTAGGGCATTTGGCATGCGTTTGCTGATGCTACCAGGTTCATGCAAGACAGGAATATAAACACACATGAATTTTAAAGAGAGAATCTATTGGCTGTACTATACACATATATACATAATATACAACACTAAATACCCT
Source organism: Meconema thalassinum (assembly GCA_946902985.2). NCBI lineage: Eukaryota > Metazoa > Arthropoda > Insecta > Orthoptera > Tettigoniidae > Meconema > Meconema thalassinum. Next base: position 241,743,833 of record OX336391.1, read on the forward strand.
TCATACACTCGTGATTTATACAGTACCTTGCCACTGAATTTAGGCTCTGAGAGCAGCAAACACTTATGGCCATATCAGACCTAGGCCTACCCGCCTCCTATACACATTTCACTTTTACACAAATCTACACTCGTCAGACTTTCACGCATCATTTGCCTATTCTTCACTTTGCACCGTTTGAGCAAGAATCTACACTCGCCGGACTTGTTGAATTCAACGCCATGACTTCCACAACAGATGATGAAGTGAGGTTATGAACGTCTTTTTAGGGTGTGATATGATCAGCTACCCATGGTCTACGAACTTAACCATGTCGAAAATATGTAGTCATTCAATAGCACAATGCTCAGTGTATGTCTAGTTACTGACTCTGCTGTTCGATTATCGGACCATGCCAGATAAATCGACCCTGGGCGCAAGAAGACGTGGACTCTAGCCTAAAAGCAAGAAGAACCGATCTCTAACTGTTCGTTACTGAAACCATGTCACGTAAAACGACCCTGGGCGCTAGTAGATCAGGACCCTGCCAATAAAGCAACAAGACGACCTCGGAACACCAGACACGCCATTATATGCACTGGCGAAGGGATACATAACCCCAATGTTTCTGCCGGAACTACTTCGTGAGTGGCCCGCTCCTAGCGGAACATCCGTGTCAACACATGAACATCAGACAGTCGAAATTCACACTGACGTCACACAGTAGTTTTCCACTGCGCCAGTTCATCTGAGTTCATGCTATTAATAGCCTAGGTATTCCCAGAGCTTCGAATTACTGCCTGTCTTTTCCGGGTATGTAACATATCCAGCACACAAAAATACCAATTCATTGTACCTTTATAGTACAGCCACGAATCTAACATTTAACATTACTAGGTCAAAATAAAGCCATTAACCCCAAACCAAAATGAAATAATGCTTCTACTTAATACAGTCATATATATCCTTATTCTCAAAATGTAATAAATCGCAAAACCCCGTATTTTATAATATCAAATATCCATAAACCGATAATTAATAAACAATGATCCTAGTTGGTCCGGACCATCCAAAGATGAATCCGTCCACAAAAACACACAGGCACAATAAAAATCACCTCTGCAACCCCACGTTAACCCAATATAATAAGATACGAATAAAATACCCCAAACTAACTGCAAGAAGCAAAAAACCCGAGGGTGAGCTACTGTAACTGAATAAATTCGGTTACACCGTCATTGAATATAACATGAACATTGGGTCTGTCGATAAGGCAGACATGCTCCTTAGTTCACTCCATAGCATGCGTAAGAGTATCAAGTGGCACAAGAAATTATTCTTTCATATTTTAGACTTAGCACTTCTAAATTCATATGCCCTATACTGTCTATCATCAGGAAAGCGTCCTTCATTGGCAGAATTTCAGCTTCAAATTATAAGACAGATTTTGGAGAGATACCACAACCCCAGAAAATCAACTCCTGGAAGACCATCTGCGACATCTACGGACCCAGTTCTTCGACTAACTGAAAGACATTTTCCCTGCTTAGTTCCGCCAACTGAGAAGAAATCTAACCCAACTCATAACTGTCATGTATGTAGCAATACTGTCAGGAGGGAAAGGAAGAGGAAAGAGTCCCAATACATGTGTCAACCATGTGGTGTTGCACTCTGTGTCGTACCTTGCTTTGAAGACTACCACTCACGCAGGAATTATTAGAATGTTAAGCCGTGTAAACTTTATCATTGCACATATTTAGTGTTCAATTATTAGTATAGATAAATTGTATAGCCTATTTAGTTGAAGAAAGGCTTTTATTATTTTTTTCGCGAAAGTTTAGGTATAGGATAATGTATGTGTTAGAATTATTTTAGATACTTGTGCTTTGAGGTAATATTGGATTCGGGTGTTTATTTAGTGATATCGTGTGTTTAATTTAATGTTTCTGTTGTGAAGTGTGTATGTATGGGATGTATATAGTGCGTGCATTTAGTGAGCATATTCTACGGTGTAAATTACAATTTTAAATTTTTTTTCTACTGGACAAAATTTCGCTTAATCATGTGGAATCGAACCCTGGATCCCAAACATCAACCATGGCCAATACTTTATGAACACAGTGGTGAGTAAATTACCTTTAATTATTTTCAGTTACCACTTGTATTTTATGTTCAAATTGGTGAATTTCTGTATGAAAGTGATTGCCTAAAAGAATCCAGCACAGAGGGTACGCTAGCAATGTAACAATTCAGCAATGAAAAGGTTAAAGACAAAGTGGTGATAACGGACTGGGGACACAACAGCTGCAACTTTCAATAACATTAAGGACTCTGGCTCAATATTTACCCTTACTTACCCAACTCACCAGTCTGACAGTGTCTTCAACATTCCTTTACAGGTCAAAGTAGTCGTTGAAAAGAACTGCGAACTCGGGGGACATGTCCATGGCATAAACCTGTCCGTAGTTATTAAAATCTATTACTCTACTGTGCCCTAGAAGTCCAAGGTGGACTTAGGCCCCATAAGATGGGTTTGTCAAGAGAACGGGAAATTATTATTATCGTCATTCTCTTCGGAGCTGGAGACTTGAAAAGGAGAGGCATGGCATGTAGAATGGGCATAGTGAATCGCCTTTACAAGCATGTTTACACGAACCTGTACACAAACAATAGAGTTTGGTGAGGGTGCAACAGCGACCCGGAATAATGACGTGACATTTCGATAACCTTGGAGGCTTCCCGGCATGTTCTAACTTTTTTTGTTAGGGTGAGACAGAATATTTCACGACGTCCTGCTAAAAAATATTCTACAAGGGATTGCCGCTTGTCGATTGCCAAAGTTTGAAGCGATAACATTCAGTTTAGTCAGCTAAATATTACTGCGATTTACTATTGGTGAAAGTCAAGCGGAAAGAGCCTACGTGTTCCACGCTCTGAAGCAGCGGTTATAGTGTGCAAATGAGTTTTGTTAGAGTGAAAGTCAGGTAGCTACACAAAGATAGCCTACCATATTTATTGTGCCTAGTGATTTGGGGAGAACATAACACCCTTACGTCTGCGGTGTAAGTAAATAAAGAACGGTCATGTACTGATAGCCTTTATGTCTGCAAACAGTAATGTAGTCTGTGTTTTATAAAGTGTGTGATTAAGAATGTATTTTGAACATTTGTAGGATATCGGAGAGGGTAATATCCGGTAACCAGATTCACACGAATACATGTGTAGATTTCGGATTGCCGAGTTACTGTCGACAGTACAATACTCCCAATTGAACGCGTGGTACAGGGAGCGGGTATAATGTGTGTGACCCCAAAAAAAGGCTATTTGTGTACCCACCAGTCCTCCCATACATATGATAAAGAAGAGCACTATACAATAAGAAAACATGGAAGCATCGCTGATGGAGATGGGATTGACAAAGCCTACAGGTACGATGTCAGAGATGGACTGGACCGTTCGGTTCAACAGGTGAGTGGAGATGAATATCATTTAATCTTCGGATTATGTTACATGCAGGCTATGACGCGGGAATACCCAGTGTAAATTATGTTTGATTTTTTTTATGTGGACGTACCACATGTTCTTTTAAGGTAGAGGCATTTCTTTTTATGACGTGATATAACTGTAAATATGGATGTGAGTCACCGTGTTGTGTTTAGATTGGTTGTGTGTAACCTAGCAAGTATGAGAGAGTTAACGTCAGTGGCGTCCCGCGCCATAGTTATGTGGGTGCGACCCACTAGTGATATGATTTATGGGAATTTATCCAGGGAAGGGGAGATGTGACCGGGGTTCACATTGAATTATGTCTACCAGGATCAATTAATGGAATACCAGACCAGGTTCGAATCCGAATTTATCTTTTATTTAATTTCATTGAGATAAAGTACTTGGGACGGGTGGTTTCATGATTTGAGTTTGTGGTTATATTTTGGTAGCCCTGTTTCATGTTAAGGCTAGCCAGTAGCTATCTGTGTGTTTTTGGCTTTAGGCAGTGATTTTCTTTTTGTTGAGGTATTGAGAGGTGAGCACAGGTAAGTTGTGTCAACATTTGATATAATGCTGATTTATGATGATTGCTGATCAGCTGGGATGAACCAGCTGAGAAGGCTGATTATAGTTCACTCCTGAGCGTTGAGGTATTTATTTGTTTTGGAATGTGCCAGAGTTGGGTACGTGGTGTTTTGGAAACCACGGTTATCTACGGTGGACTAGGTCCCATATTTCAGTTGTATTCCCGGCAGGATATATTGCAATGGCAACCCTGTACGTGGAAATTTCTTTGTCTGCGGTTCCTCCGAAGAGTAGTGTAATGGCACTCTAGGAAGATGTCTTTGAGACTGGCACATGTCTGGAACATTGAGATCAGCTATGGGTGAGAATGAGGGATGCTCACATTTATTATGTTGTTTTATTTTTTTGCTTGATGGGGAAATCACTGGCCTAGGCTATGGGCATGGGGAAATTGCTGCTGTAAATATTGATAATTGTGAGGTTTGAAGCCATTTTTCAGTGTTGCCTAAGTAAACAAAAGTTTGGTGCTTTTCAGTCGGTCAACACGAATACACATTCGTGTTGACCGACTGAAAAACACCAAATATTGATAAAGTAACGTAGCGCTGATAATGCGATCAACTGTGTTTGACATTCGTTTGCTTATCTGGTTAAAGACAATGGTCTGTGGATTATGTTATTCGGATCCCTTCTGATGGTTACTGAAGTGTGAGAGTGATGAATGAATTTCATTTTTGAGGTTACATGTGACTAGGCCCCACCTTGTTCAGGCTGTACAGTTAATATGTACAGTGTGCGGTGGGTATTTTTGATTTGTTGTAAGTTTGTTGAGTAATGTCAGCGTGGAGCTGGCGGCTGCCACGAATGCGTTTCTCTTGTTTGTTGTTGTACAGGGTGACTCGTAACCCAGTATGTATTAGCTTTGAACCACGGACCCACCAGATTTGGTTTGGGATTATCACAAGTGTGATAATTTTTGTTTTGTTCGTTGTATGTGTAAATAAAACTCGCACATGCATAATCTCTCAGATTATTCACGGTGTTGCAGGCTGAGTGTGCTGATTATTCACTTTTAATTTATGCAGAATAAGTGTAGTGTTGTTTCCTATGATCCTCCCACATGTTAACACGAACCCAAGTCCAAGCATCTGTGTTGCTTAGGAATTTGGTTTGCCAATGAAGTCATCTCCACCCACAAATTTAAGCCTGACTCCACCGCACAAATAATCGGTTCAGTGTTTGACAGTCCTGATAGACAATTGACTTAAGTCAAAAGGTCAGATTTGGATATTTAGAGCCATGTCATTAATATTTGTTGAATTGGTGGATTAATTACAGTAGAGCGTAGTTTATCCGGACTAATTGGGACCGACAGTGCTCCGGATAACGATTTTTCCGGATAATCAAACATCGATTTATTTCATAGGAAAAAACATGCACAGTACATTATGGTAATAACCACCAAGCTTCTCATTTCACTGCAACACTTTCTCTCAGAACAAAGGTCCAGAAATGGGATCTCCCTTACTTCTTGTCTGAATAAACCATAAGTACACCGCTTCTTCCAATTTTTATCCCTAGATGATCTCATGGTTCCACTCTTTTTAGACCCTTCTTCCCTATCTAACTTCGATGCATGATTCAGAATTTGAACTTTCCTTTCTCCAAATCACAAATTGTGGATTTTCCAACACTAAGTTTTCATTAGACACTGCACTCTCTCACCGTTATCCAGTTTATTAATGATCTCCACCTTCTTCTCAATGGATAAAACATAGCGATTTCATTTTACCTTTTTGTCACTCATAGAAGCCATTTTCACAACGTAATACAGTACACACACTCACATACTGTACCACATTGAAACATTATAGAGTAAACAAACGGTAGTAGACAACAGAGACAACAATTGAAAACGAGAACCGACTCACTACTGTAGGCAGCGCGCACTGTTCCGTCTTTTCTTTTTTTGCTCGTCCGGATAATTGACGTTCCGGTTGTTTGACGTCCGGATAAACGACGTTCTACTGTTAATTTGTTTTGGGACCATATTGGTCTTTAGGTCATGTTTTGTTGACCCAGGTACGCCCTTATGAGGACATATTCCTGGGAGTTAAATAGAGGGTTTTATATTTAGTTATATCCAATTCAGTAATTGAGGTTGTCTTAGTGTATTTTAATAAATTGTTGTATTGTCTTAGGCAATAAATATTTTATGTTTAATGAAACCCGTAACTTTTTACCAGCCCTTCTTGGGCGACTGATTTAAAACTTCCCAAAATCATCCTCCTATTTTTGATCGGAAGTACTTCATCATATACCACACAATTGAAATGGCAGGGTCGTGGAGTGTTGGACACACATTTGGTCAACCTAACTGGTATCATTTGGGCGTTCAACTATTAGGTGTAATTCCCTATAAAGAAAACTAATTATAACCTTCAAAATATGTGTATTAATATCAACTTTAAACATATGGCGGGGACTCTCGTCGAACAGACTATGGTTTACTATCTTCTCTCCTCGGCAATGACGAAAACATGTGACCCAAAATGAATGTTGGAATATAAAGATGTTTGTTACTCACTCATCGACGATCTAGCAGATAATCTACGAGACATGCTCGATAGATCAGTTCTCCCCAGCATTTCTAAGATTTTCCACACGTGGTTTGAGGTTAGAGATGTTTACTGGTTTACATAGCCACATCTCTGCGAGAGAAATGAATGTGCTTCCGTACCCAACTTGAATTGTGCTAACAGAGATAACATCGTTGTGATATGTAGCCGTTTCGAGTACATTCACAAGCCATGCTTTCAACAAAACTGTTTCTCCAAATAGGCCTACGCCAAATTACGAGAACGCGCCCTTTCCAATCAGACGCTACAATAGAAGTGAAGCCCCGCTATACACGAAAATCCCACCTCTCATCTTGTAAACACATGTTTTCCTCTTTCTCCGCCAGGGTCATGATACCCTCCAACCCATACAAAATACACCAATAATCTCCAACCCATGTATATTTCTTACAACTCGTGGCGCGAAACTCTTCTCTGACGTCAGAACCTTACACAATTTACACAAAGCTTTCTTCAAGACAAGGGAAGTTATTCTCGGCCCAATCTAAATTTGGCCTAGAGTTTCCTGCTGTTGCAACATCTTGTAGCTTACCTACACAATCCGCTGTCTTGTATACTGACATCTCCCATACAAATTAAATGAAATATTCCTGACTGAGTCCCCGAGATACACAAGATATATATACACTAAATAAAATGAAATTCTACAACCTAAATGATGATGATGAACAAGAAAAGAAATGGTATGAACAAATTACCCTAACCTGACTTCTCTTGCAGTCAACCAAATAAGGGTTTGGGAACATTGTGACCGGAACAGTCACAATACGCCCCCATGTGATTCACACGGGTGAAACAAGTGTGGATCACAAACACTCAAACAAGCAACGCACTGAAAACACAAAGAATTACACTATTACATAAATAAACCCTGGAAGACATATATACATACACACTTGTCAAATTTTCACACATTCTCACTCTCTCGAATGTCTTATTGTGTCCATTTCCTAGCCTCACTGATTTCTCTCAAGTGTCTTAGGTCTACCACTTCATTTTCTTCGTCTCATCATGAGACCCTATCGCTTCACAAGCCATGGTATTTGCCTGCACAGGCCTTATCATACCATCTATCCATCTAACACTCGATGCCACTTTGCTGGTTAGCATTCTTCGTCACATCTCTTGAGTTTTGTCATGCCATCACGTTATGTTGACTGATTCTCTAAGAGTCCATGCCATATTATTTTACAGAGTGATATCTACGGAGATTCCTAATATTATGTGTACTGACAGACTTACCATCCTGGTCCGTTAAACTATAGGCACACTCACCAATACGTTTAACCACCTTAAAAGGCCCCTGAAATAGATGAAAAAACTTCCCTATCTCCTTATCTACAGCTGAAGACGGATATGGAACCCTCAGAAGCACCTGATCGCCTACTTCAAAAGAATCAAACTTTACCCGCTTCTGCTGGCGCCTACTCTTATTCCCTGCCTTGATTAAGTTGTCCCTAGCCAGCTGGATACAAACATCCTTCCCAATCTCCTCTCCCGTGACCAAACCTAGCATTCTAGCAAGCTCATTGGTAGGCTTCCTACCATACTGAATTTCATAGGGAGTGCATTTTACACTCTCATGGAACGTACTATTGAACCATCGTTCAATATCTCCTAACTTGGAGAACCACGCATTGTGGAGATTGCTCACATAGGTGCGAAATACTCTCCCTAATTCTCTCATAACTCGTTCGGACAAATTCCCTTGAGGATATCGAATAGATGAGAATATGTGCTTGATACCCAATTCACTCAACTTGGTTTTCCAGATCTTTGAGGTGAATTGACTACCGTGGTCTGATAGTATCCTGAGAGGCACCCCAAACTCAGGTACATACTTATCAGTGATCTGTAGGACACAACCCTTCCCGGTCGCTTTTCTCAGGGGATACAGTTTGACGAGTTTACTGAATGCGTCAACAACCACGAAGATATACTGATATCCAAACTGAGCTTTAACCAATGGACCATACAGATCGACACAGAGTAAATCCCTTGGTTTTTCTGTGATCACCATTTGCCGAGGTCCCTCAAGAAACCTCGTTGGGCATTTACACCGTTGACACGAGTCACAACTTGCCAGAACTTTCCTAATCTGCCTTCCCATGTTCTTCCAAATGAAATGCTGCTGAACAGCAAAAAGAACCTTGCTTGATCCAAAATGCCCTAAAGCCTTGTGATGATACCAAATCATCGTTACCTGCAATGAGCTTGGCACACACACTCTCCAGGCACCTTCATGGCACAGCCTAGCCAAGAAACCACACTCCAACTTGTACCAATACTTTCCAACCTTAATTCTACTATCCACATCCATACCTCTCAACTGAGTCAAGATATCACCTAAGACCTCATCCTTCTCCTGCTCTACAAGCAGATTCCTTAAGCAGCGTATCTCATAATCACACTCGCTTACCTTGGTTACGCAGATAACAACACCTTCCTGTACCTCCAGTACCTGATGACCCTCATCACCCCCAATGTTTCTACTCATGAAGTCAGCCACAATGTTCTCAGTACCCTTAATATGCCTTACCTCAAAGTTATATTCACTTATAGCCAATATCCACCTTGACATCCTGTTCGAAGTGAGCTTGCAGGATCCAATAAAAAGTAATGCATGATGGTCAGTCAGTATCTGCAACTTACTGCCCAACACATAACTCCTAAACTTCCCTAGAGAGTATACGATTGCTAACATCTCTATTTCAGTAATTGTATATCTCTTCTCCGCCATGCTTAGCCCTCTGCTTGCTAATGAGACAATCCCTAGATTGCCCTCACTATCCTCCTGACACAAAATGCCTGAGATGCCTTGCATGCTCGCATCAGTCATCAAAATGTAGGGACAATCCAGACGAGGATACCTAAGCATGACAGTCTCTACAAAGCCTCTCTTCAACTCCTTAAAAGCCTCATCGTGCACCTGGGTCCATACCCACTTAGTACCCTGCTTCAGCAATTCCCTAAACGGTTCTACAAGACAGGAATATTTAACTACGAATCTACGAAAATAATTGAAAACCCCTAATATTGACCTCAATTGTTTGGCGTTACGTGGTGTAGCAGTGTTGTGAATCTTGTCTAATCGTGACTGTTCGGGAGACACCCCTTGTGTTGTGATAGTATGCCCTAAAAATGTGATTGATGTTGTGCAAAACAGAGACTTCTTAAGTTTAATTGTAAATCCCCCGTCCCTTAATTTCCCCAAAACAATGTCTAAGTGATCCAGGTGTTCCTTTAATGTGTAAGATGCAACAATTAAATCATCTATGTACATTGTCACAAACTCGTGTGTGTCCCTCCCTAACACTAGATTTAAGGCCCTAATCAACGCTGAACTGCTGGTCTTTGTTCCGAAAGGAACGACCCTGAATTGGTACAAACCACTCTTAAAGCTAAACGCAGTCAACTTCCTGTCCTGTTCTCTCAACGGTACCTGCCAAAATGATGCACTCAGATCCATAGTGGAAAACCATTGCTTACCATTGAATTTCTGAACCAGTTCCTCAACACATTCTGGCCTCTGTTGGTCCCCAGATATCCTACAATTGAGCTGCCTGGCATCAATACACAACCTGACCGAGCCATCACTCTTCCCAACCACAACTAAGGGATTCAGATATGCACTAGTTGAAGGCTCAATAATACCCTGATTCAGCATAATGCCTATTTCTTTCTCCACAGCATCAGCAAATTTGTGAGGTATCGGGTACTTGGGTCCTGAAAATGGAGAATGATCTACAATTTCGAACTGATGCGTATAGACATGTGTTAGCCCTGGCTTGTCACTGAAAACTTCTTGGTTTAGCTCTAAAACCTCTAACAACTTATCCCTCTCCTCAACACTTAAACCACTCTTATCCACAGCCTGCTGGAGTTGATCACACTTATCACCCTCCACAGCAATGTGACATAAATCCACAACTTCCTCCTCATCGTCAGCCTTACCTTCTGCCATATCCCCTACAGTGACCTCAGTAACACATGCCTTTACTGTCTTATCTACACTCTTGCATTTCATTCCCATCTCCTGGCTTATATTCCCCCTCACAAAGTTGATGACACCCCGGTCAAAATCAATAACAGCACTATGCTCGTTAAGCCAGTCTATCCCCAAAATCATTTCATAAATTAGGTTAGGAATTACCAAGCAAGTCTTGTGGTCAACTTCATTACCAAACCTCATGGGCAACAATACCTGCTTTCCCACTCTTTGGGATTTATTACCAACAGCAGTTACCACATATGTCGACTTAACTGGAATTTCTTCCAACTTACCACCGTCCTTGATTAAAGTATCATAAAATCCCTTACTGATGACACTTCTCTCACTCCCCGAATCCACCAATGCCTGCACTCTCTTACCTAGTATGCTCAACTCAACAGTTGACATAAAAGCCTCCTTCTCCCCGATACATGAGAACTCCTGCTGGTCAGCTAGCAGATCCTCCCGACTCATAGGCATAAAATCCTCCTCACCCACAATAACACACTGCTTGACTTCATTTCTTACGGACTGCCTGACTGACCTCCCTGCACAGCCCGTTCGGAGTTTAAAGCTCCTTGACCACCTTGTTCTTGTCTCCTCTGGTTCACCTGTACTCTTTCGTTACCACCTTCCTGACGCCCCCCACCTCTCTGATAGTTACCTTCCTGTCGCTGTGAATTATCCTGACGCCCCCCACCTCTCTGATAGTTTTCCTGCCTCTGCTGATAATCTCTTTGCTCCTGATTAAATCTACCCCTATTAAACTCCTGATTATTCCCCCTATTGCCCCTAAATTCCTGTTTGACCTCTGGCCTCTCCATGTGCTGCTTGCCTAAAACGTCAAAGCTCGTAAGAAGCTCTTCCAACTCTTCTACCGTCCTTACCTTCTGCATACAAGCTGCCTCCTGAATTCTAGGTGGGAAGTGCTTCAACATGACCCTAACCACATCACTGTCAGAGGTCAGCCCATCCAAATTCTTCCAAATAAGTACATGTGCCAAAAAATATTCTGTCAGGGATACCCCTTCTCTCTCCTTATATTTCCCAAAAGTTAATTTTTCCCTTTCCCTGGACTGTACCCCCTCCCCCCAGAACTTAGCTTTGAATTTATCCCTGAATTCCCTTAAACTATTCATGTTAGGCCTGTATATTTGGAACCATGCTTTCACATCCCCTTGAAATGAGTTAGACAAGATCTCCAACACTGTTTCCCATTCGACAACCCCGTCTTCTAGATCCTTGCTGAATTTCTTCTCAATGGTTTTTAAAAACTCCATAGGGTTGAACTGCCTTGAGTTAAATTGTGGCAGACCAGGGTCCCTGAGTAGCAAACTAGATGGCATCACAACCCTTTGACTCATCGGTCGCTCTTTCAACTCTCTCCTGACCTTTATCAGCTCTTCCTGCAGCTTTTCGTTTTTCTCGGTCAATGCCACCTGCTTCCCTCTCAGACCCTCAATCTCTCCCAACTTATTTTCAACGGCACCTACTCTATCTAAATATTCCCTCTTATTCCCACTTACAGTGTTGCATATCTCATCACACTTTCCCGTTACATTCTGTACTTCTGCCCTTGAACTAGCTATCTCTGACTTAATTTTCGTTATTTCCACATCTTGCTGGTTCTGATGGCCTTCCATTCCTTCTAGCCTACTTGTGATCCCAGCCTGATTCCCCTGCATTTCTGCCCTGATTTCCTCTCCCTGTTTGCTAATTTTCCCACTTAATTCCAGGTTCATACTCTCCATTCTACTATTAAGGACAGACTTATGGTCCCGTATTTCTTTGCTGAGACTCTCTATCCTTGTGTTCGTGGCCCTGTTGCTCTCCTGAATTTCCTTACTTACAAATTCCTTCACTTCTACTATCTGTTTGGTCACTGACTCTACCTTCTCATTTACAGAGCCTACCTGCTCCTTAATTTCCTTACTCATAGATTCTCCTTGCTTCTTAATCTCTTTTATTTCACTCAGTAGCATTTGGATCAAACTATCGTTCATAACCCCCCCATTTACATTTAAGTTACTACCTTCAGCGATCAGCTGCGACTCAGTAGTAACAATGGTAACATATGTTCCCACTGTCTTTTCCACATCTTCCTCACTGCCACTTCCCCCAGTTTCCTGATTACCTGACATTTTACTGTTTGATTTACACACAACCCTTGACCTTAATTCTAAATTGTCTGATGTGGACATACCCCTTAAAACAAAACAAATTACTGTGAACCCTAATACTCCTAAGGTGTCTATCGGCTGTGTGCATATGTGCCCTAATGATACCTGCTAGGTTTCCCTACTCTTGCCCCACGTTGGGCGCCATGTTGTAACTTTTTACCAGCCCTTCTTGGGCGACTGATTTAAAACTTCCCAAAATCATCCTCCTATTTTTGATCGGAAGTACTTCATCATATACCACACAATTGAAATGGCAGGGTCGTGGAGTGTTGGACACACATTTGGTCAACCTAACTGGTATCATTTGGGCGTTCAACTATTAGGTGTAATTCCCTATAAAGAAAACTAATTATAACCTTCAAAATATGTGTATTAATATCAACTTTAAACATATGGCGGGGACTCTCGTCGAACAGACTATGGTTTACTATCTTCTCTCCTCGGCAATGACGAAAACATGTGACCCAAAATGAATGTTGGAATATAAAGATGTTTGTTACTCACTCATCGACGATCTAGCAGATAATCTACGAGACATGCTCGATAGATCAGTTCTCCCCAGCATTTCTAAGATTTTCCACACGTGGTTTGAGGTTAGAGATGTTTACTGGTTTACATAGCCACATCTCTGCGAGAGAAATGAATGTGCTTCCGTACCCAACTTGAATTGTGCTAACAGAGATAACATCGTTGTGATATGTAGCCGTTTCGAGTACATTCACAAGCCATGCTTTCAACAAAACTGTTTCTCCAAATAGGCCTACGCCAAATTACGAGAACGCGCCCTTTCCAATCAGACGCTACAATAGAAGTGAAGCCCCGCTATACACGAAAATCCCACCTCTCATCTTGTAAACACATGTTTTCCTCTTTCTCCGCCAGGGTCATGATACCCTCCAACCCATACAAAATACACCAATAATCTCCAACCCATGTATATTTCTTACAACTCGTGGCGCGAAACTCTTCTCTGACGTCAGAACCTTACACAATTTACACAAAGCTTTCTTCAAGACAAGGGAAGTTATTCTCGGCCCAATCTAAATTTGGCCTAGAGTTTCCTGCTGTTGCAACATCTTGTAGCTTACCTACACAATCCGCTGTCTTGTATACTGACATCTCCCATACAAATTAAATGAAATATTCCTGACTGAGTCCCCGAGATACACAAGATATATATACACTAAATAAAATGAAATTCTACAACCTAAATGATGATGATGAACAAGAAAAGAAATGGTATGAACAAATTACCCTAACCTGACTTCTCTTGCAGTCAACCAAATAAGGGTTTGGGAACATTGTGACCGGAACAGTCACACCGTGTGTGATGGATTTTTCCACCCTATGATCTCATTAAAAAAAAACACAGCACATCATGTTAACTTAAGCTAGTGGACTGAGCGCTCCCCGAAGATGAGAGTCCTGTCCTACGAGACCCAGGTTTGAAAGGTACACTACCCTCTCAAATTTGTGGGGTGATATATTTTTGAGTATTTGGACAGCATTGATGAGATTGTTTTAGGGCCCTGTGATTTAGAATATATTATGGAACATAAACTGGACCTTATTGGAAAACTCGTATTTTATTTCATGAAGTGCTGCTTTATCTTCCGTACGAAATTAGGAAAGGACAGTCTGTCCCGTAAGCTTTCCAAAGTTTTGGACAACTGACAGCTATAAGTTAGTTGGTTGGTTCTTAAGTTCAGGGGCTGCGACAACGCTGTCATGTAGCCCGAGCTATAAGTTACATGGGTGAGTTTATATTATATGTACTCTATTTGTGCAGTAGTGATTTTAATACATTCAGTTACATTTTGATCCCTGCCAGAATGTTTTATTTCCTTATTATGTGAACCTATGACGTAACATGATGTTTCATAATTAACTCAACGGACGTCAGAGGTTTATGTACTCAGTGTGGAGAATTTTATATTTGGGTCATCTTGTCTAATACAACATAGTGGAAGCTGATAACTGAAAAGTAACATTTAACTGCTGATATTGATTGAGAGCAAGGACGTAGTGATGAGGTGGAAGAATTATTTGGAAAATCTGTATGCAGACCCCCGCACAATTGACTGAGCTGGAAAATGGAGATACTATTTCGCATGATAACTTAGGACCATCCATTCTTGAATCAGAATATTTTCATGCTGTGAATGAGCTGAAATCACATAAAGCCCCAGGATATGATAAAATAACAGCAGAAATGTTACAAGCCTTGAAATCTAGGACACACAAATATCTGTTTGGGTTGATCAGTGAAATATATAAAAATGGAGAAGTCCCAGACGACTTTACAAAGAGTCTCATGATACCAATACCAAAGAAACAGGGAACACTGAAATGTGAGGAACATCGTACCCTTAGCATCGTATCGCATGGATCAAAAATATTGACTAAAATAATTTACAGACGAATAAAAAACTAAATAGAGCAAAATCTGAATGAAGATCAATTTGGCTTTAGGCAGAACAGAGGAACAAGGGAAGCCATATTACTAATTCGGGAAATAATTGATAAAATGATGGATATAAGGAAACCACTTTACATTGCTTTTGTGGACCTAGAAAAAGCATTCGATAACGTGAATTGGAATATTCTCATGGAAATTATGACTGATATTGGCTTGGATTACAGAGATAGGCGGATAATCTATGAACTTTATAAAAACCAAAAAGGCATTGTGGACATATGCGGAGTAGTGCAAGAAGTTTGTATTCACAAAGGAGTTAGACAGGGATGCAGCTTATTGCTGCAAGTTTCAACTTATATATTGAGAAAGGCATTGAGGAATGTAAGACAGTTATGAGAGGAGTTAAGATCAAAGGAGTAGCAGTCAAGACAATAAGGTTTGCAGACGACTTAGCAGTCCTGGAAACAAGTGAAGAGAAACTGCAACGTGCACTCACGGAAATGAACAGGATTCTACATGAAAAATATAAAATGAAAAGCAATATTAAAAAGACGGAAATAATGGTATGCGCTAGAGAACAACTTAATGCAGCTATTCACATAGCAGGTGCTCCACTTAAGCAAGTTAACACTTTCACCTATCTAGGGAGTAAAATTACTTCCACTGGAAAAAGTTCAACTGATATTCAAGCTAGAATTGTCCAGGCCAAAATTGCATTTAACAGCAAAAAATCCCTTCTGACTTCAAATAATATATCTATTGAGACCAGGACTAAATTTATAAAATGTTATGTGTGGAGTGTAGCCTTGTATGGCTCAGAAGCCTGGACAATGGGATGTGCTGATAAAAGAAGACTTGCAGCTTTTGAAATGTGGTGTTGGCGGCGGATGGGAAAAATTCCATGGACCGCAAGAGTGACGAATGACGAAGTGCTCAAAAACATTAACGAAAAGAGAGCATTTCTCAAAACAATACGGAAAAGACGAGACCAACTGATAGGACATCTCTATCGCCACAATGACTTTATGGTAACTGTGTTAGATGGCAAAATTCGGGGCAAGAGGGGAAGAGGGCGACCGAGACTGCAATACATCAAGCAGACCATAACAGATGTTAATGTCCATTCATACAGAGACATGAAGAGACTGACTGGAGACAGGGAAGAATGGAAGAGGAGGATTGCTGCCGACCAATCTACGGATTGAGAACATGAATGAATTGACACGTCCGCGCTCAGCGCCAGCCGACGCTAGAGCCGCCTAGCGGCTGGACCACAAGTCACGTCACTTTCTCTTCTATACGCCATGGTACAACTTAGGGAATTCGTGCAGTATATACGGTGGCCACCACCATCAAAATCCGGAAAATTTTCTATAGGAATTGGTAATGTGTGTAAGATACAGGGGTTTCCAAGTGCATTATTTTGATCTCTGTGTGTGCTCATTTATGTTTCTGTTACTACTATTAATCTTTTCATGTGTAATGTATTAAGTGCTGCCCATTTGCTCGAGGCTGATGAAGATGCCAATAATCGACAAGGCGTCGAAACATGTACCTCGATATAATGACGAGTGATTAGCTCACTCATTTTAACCCATGAACGTCCAATTAATACTTGTTGAAAATTTTGCTTTTATATTAATAAGTCATACCATAGGGAGTTATTAAGCTGCTCAAACCATATTTTACGAAGGTGGCCTCTTAAATTCCCGAAATAAAGGGCATTACATATATGTAACGCTAGGCACTTGTGTTGTCAAAACCCTTACTGCATATTCTGAATGGTGATTTATAAATACAATAATGTACCAATTTTATATTTGTTGCTGAACACTTATCTTGATAATATTACGCTTTAAAAAGCACTGAGCAAGTATTTTGACACCTTTGAACCTTCAATCATATAGTCAAGTGACTAGTTACTTGGTGTGGAACGGCAAGAAGCATGATATGCATAGTCCCACTTCACAGTTACAACATGCAGTGCAGACACTGCTTACACACAGTTCACCGGCACACCGCCTCCGCTTAAGTCCTGGGACGTTGATGACCAGATGATCCCGTCCATCATGTCACAAGTCTTCAATGTCGTGACCCTATCCTGCACGTGCTGTTGACAGCCACCTGGCTCCACGTAGTTCTACACCGTACGATTTTACGTAGAATTGCGCCACTTCCATCTTGAACTCCAGTTGAGTTGTCCTTGACCGTGATATCGTAATGAGGTACCATACGTTTTGAAGACTCTCGACAAGAAGCCAAGAAAATATGGCCCACCATCACTTTTTGTTTCTTATTGCCACATGATATCAGTTCACATTTTCATCCATAAGGTTCGTTCCTCCCATGAATTTGTTATAGGTGCCGATCTGGAGGGGACGTGGGATTGTACCTATTTTTCGTTTCAACCCGAGAGAACCTTCTGACCTGGTCGAGGGGGGGAAAACAGGGACAGTCGTGGAGGCAACAGTTACGGTGCTGTTTTCATGCCAGCGAGCTATAATCATGTCATCATTACTCCTTTTCCCCTTACTCCAATATTTCTGCCAAGGTCAGACTTCAAAATAATAATTATGTTATTGGATTTATGTCCCTTTTAACTGCTCTGGCTTTTAGAGATGCCGGGTTGCCGGAATTTTGACCCGAAGGGGATCTTTAACGTGCCAGTCAATCTACTGACACGACTCCCTCGCATTTGCACACTCTCCAATGCCAGCTGACTGCACCAGGATTCAATCCTGCACGCTTGGGCACAGCAAGCGAGAACGTTGCCGCTGAGCCACGCAGCCAGTCTAGACCTCTGAAATATCGAAATAATTCCCGTATTGTATTTTCTGAAACACTGCCTGCAGCCAGATATCTCGGTATCTTGAATATATCTTGAATACGGTACTGGCATAAAAAATATGCTACGGTGACATACAGTAAAACATATTACCGGTAAGTTATATGTTATAAAAAGCTGTAAATGGAAAAACTTTTTGTGTATAAATGCATGAAATGTATGGTAAAACTGGGAAAATTAGTCCCGGGCATGAGCAGGTATAAAGAAACACATAAGATATGTTACTGAATTATAAATTAGATATGTTTACTACCATAATCCCGAAGACAAAGTAAACTACCTCCATTTTATGCAATAATTTAGCATGCCGTACATTTTGCGGCATGCCATCACGACGTGAGAGACAAACCACGAAATGCACCCAATTGTTGGTACATCACCCAAGACATTCCCTAGTGACTAGTGTGCGGGAAATAAATCAATAGACCTTCCTTGATCATATAAGCGCGAAGTTCGAATATCTTTAACTGGCAAAGGTCCTGTAGAGCAATAAATGCAATGACCGGTACAGCATTACCATATGGTAACACTAGGCGTTTATGGGTTAATAAATAGTATTGACAAGGCGGAATCGATTGCTATTTGCTTTATAATCAAGCCAATGACTAGCGTCTAAAATTTCTTTTCGTGTTCAACAGATAGTTGGAAAGAATAGTGGAACAGAATTTACACATGACCAAACACATATTTATAAGCGGCTTATGAATTCAAAAAGTAGAAATTATGGTCCCTAACATCAAGATTCAATGAGGTATGTTTTCACTATAGTCAAAATAGATCCATCAGACCTTACAAAATATAATCTTTCTAATGGGGTGATTTATATTTTTACAGATACGACAAATGCTCTCAAGAGGTAGGTGGAAGTCAAAAAGTGTTCTTACAAGTTTTATTCAAGAAGTTTATGAAACAAAAAGTTGACAAAGGATTGTTGTCTGGATTTTATCCAGTGCTTTGTTCACTTTAAGAATTTTATTTCTATAGAGAGTCATTTGACACACTGTCTCACACAGTTTTATCCAGTAAAACATTATGTTTTTAAGTGAGAAAAAACGTTTAAAAAAGATGTTTTAAATAGAGAAAAGTTTTTTTTTTAAGTACGGTATGAATGTTATATATTAAGATATTTCATCAAGACTGAAGTAGGCAAATATATGCCAAAACATGTATCTATAATGTAATAGTAGAATTGAAATATTGTATTGAAAAGTAAAATTAAAGACATTATTGTATGGCACTGGTTTTGTCGCTTAGTTCGAAACATGGAATTGAAGTGGTGAACGTGGAATAAGGCTTGTCATACAAATATAATCAGTAATTTTCGTCCAGGCGGTTATCTCACCTAGTACCGGCCAATGGTTTAGTCCAGACAGTTGTCTAACCAAGTAGCAACCAATGCTTTCGTCCAGACCATCGTCTAACCTAGTAGCAACCATTGATTTTTGTCTCACCCATTTTAGTATATCAGTAATTTTCATCCAGACAGTCATCTAACCTCACTACAAGGGAGTGCGGTGAAGTCAGCAGCATTGCCTGATACTTGTCTTATCCAACATGGCAACGTGTTTAATAGTTTATTACTTCAAAGTGAAAATGTTCATAATTTCCAGTGTGAATGTGGTGTTTCTTAAAAGCAATTAGCCTCAATAACATGGCATAATAAGTACACACAAGTTTCAGAGACTAACAAAAATAACAAAATTGAAACGGGACACCGTTCACTGCACGAGAGCCTATATTATAAATGTCCTGAAAAGTACTATCTTACCTTCCGGTGCCTGATGTCGCAGAGACTGGCAGAATGACCAAAAACTATAAAAATCCTCAGGCATTTCAAGCAGAAACTTCTGTTGTATGAATTCTCTGACATCCTCAGGAGATGTTGGCTCTCTAGAGTGGTTTTCCCCATTTTGGTTGTCTTCTTCCCCCTTACTTTCAGTTACAGATGACTCTGATTCCATTTTGCTAGCTTCTGTTGTACTCTTCTCATTTCCATGATCTTGACTTGATGCATTTTCTTTTTCCATTTGACTGTCCTTATTCCCTTCAGAACTCCTGCCCTGCTCTGGCTTATGTTTCTTATGAGTTTGTTTTTCATCATCTCCCTGAAATTATAAAAAGTATATATAGTTATCTTATTAAATTATTTGACACCTGACCTATTACAGAAGTTGGTTAGTTCCTCAGTTTAGGGGCTGCGACAACGCAGTCATGTAGCCCCGTGTAATTTGGGTGTGTGTAGAATCTGTCTGATAACCAGTGTTAATTGTGATGGCTGTGTTAGTGTGTGTTATCTATAATTCAGGTAAGGACTGCAGATACTCAATTTCAAGTAGTTCCTACTTTTGCTACCAAATGCTACCATCAACGACACCTAACCCCGAACTTGGCTACTAGATGCTACTGCAACTGGCACCTGGTGACTAACGTTGAAATTAATAGAGCGTTAATCAAATCTAACCTACAAATTTAGTCTCACACAATTGTAGTTAGTGGAAGGTTCTTTTACATGCCATAAATCTATTACTTGGGCCCACCGGCTTTACTTCGCCTCCGAAGAAAGGCATACTGAGGGATAAAAATACGACGACTTCGGCCAGGTTTGAACCTGAGATATTGGGCATAGAAGCTCAGCATGCTACCAACTATGCCTCCGAAGTCACCCTATTATAGAAGACATACCAATGGAGTGGAAACAAAGCATCATACTCCTGCACAAAAAAGTAGCCAAGGACGACTTAAATAACTACAGACAAATCAACCTAACTGTAAACCTCTACAAACTATTTATGAAGATTTTAACCAAGAGAATGACAAAGATACTGGACGAACCACAACCGGTGGAACAAGCTGGTTTCAGAACAAGCTTCAGTACATCAGACCACCTGCAAGCAGTAAATCAACTCATCGAGAAAACTCAAGAACTTAATTTTGAGGTATATGTAGCATTGCTGGATTACAACAAAGCATTTGACTCAGTAGAACAGGAATGTGTCTTATAAGCACTGAGAAAACAAGGCATCCAGCACAAATATGTAAGACAAACTCTACGATGGTAGTCGAGCCAGAATAAAGACAGAAGGAGATAACATCAAAATAGAAAGGGGAGTGAAACAAGGAGACGCCCGTCTCACCAAAATTATTCACATGCTTGCTGGAAAATCAATTCAGAAAACTAGATTGGGAAAGCAAGTACGGCCTCAGAATCTATCTAAAACACTTACGATTTGCAAATGACATTGTTTTGGTGGCAGAATCAATGATCAGCTGGAACAAATGATAAAAGAATTAGACAAAACCAGCAAAGAAGTGGGCCTAACAATGAACCTGAAGAAAACAAAGCTGATCACCAATGCGCTAGAAGCTCCAATTATTGTGAACGGAGAAGCACTGGAATATGTAAAGGAATATATATATCTAGGTCAAAACATATAATTTTTAAACCACTATAATAGAGAAGACTGACGAATTCAATCTGCCACTGTACATAGCCTTTGTACACTACAGCAAGGCATTTGACTCCATAGAGTACCCAATCTTACTTCAGAGGCTTAGCAGCCAAGGAATAGAAGCAAAATAGGCCTACATCAATATTCCGGAAAAAATGTACAGTCAAAGTGCTGCCAAAGTTAAGACTGAAAAAGAGGGACAACCATTCAAACTAGGCAGAGGAGTAAGACAGGCTGATCCTGTCTCCTCAAAGCTCTTTAATTGCGTGTTAAGAGGACATATTCAGAAAACTAAATTGGAATGACAAGCATGGTATTAAAATAAACGGGAAGAGACTGTCACACCTAAGATTCGCCGACGACATCGTGCTGGTTGCAAACTCCCCTATAGAACTACAACACATGTTTCTCGAACTTAACACAGCCAGCAAAACTGCAGGCCTCTCAATGAACTATAACAAAACTAATGACCAAAGGGCCATTAATCCCAATCACAATTGGCAGAAATGCTCTACAATACGTCGATGAATATGTATACTTCGGCCAACTGATCTTCTTGACACATACAATGGACAAGGAAATAACAAGAATAACTCAAGCTTGGAAGGCCTTCTGGGGGCTAAAATTCATACTGTTGGACAAAACACTAAATAGGAAACTCAGGCTCGAGACATTAAACACATGCGTTATACAAGTACTCATCTATGCCTGTCAGACATGGTACTTGACTGCCAAGCAAAAGAAGAAATAGAGGTAGGCCTATGCCAAAGGAAGATGGAAAGAAAAATAATAGGCATAACACTCAGAGACAAAATTTCAAATAAAAGACTCCAGGATATCACATCCTCAGAGAGCGCCACTCACCAGGCCACAAGAATAAAGTGGAAGTGGGCAGGACACGTAGTGAGATTGCATCAGAACAAATGGGTGCAGAGGACAACCATGTGGGACCCCTACATAGGAAAGAGAAGCCGTAGCAGGCAAAAATGAGACGGGCAGATGACTTCCGGCATCTACTAGGACCACACTGGACCTGAACAGCACGAAGTAGATCTGATTGGAAATAGTCCAGTGAATAAAGCAAAAAATGGGGGGTTACCTTACAAACGGTCCGGTAGTTCTAAATTTTTTATATGTTGTCTAGGATGGTTAGTAGGTGTTTAAAATGGAAAATGCACAATTTCTCCCCCTCCGCGCCCGCCGCCATATTGGAAAAATCGCCAATAATCAGCCTTTTCTTGAGATTCTCGCCTCTATCTCCGTTTCGATGAGTTTTAGCGAAAAAATAGTTCTAGTCAATGTTGTAGACAAATAAATTTCCTATAATTTACGTTTGATATTTTGTTTCTAGGACTTATGGTTATGGAAATATTTACTTTGCTAAACAATAAAAAAATCACATTTTTCGGACATTTTGTCAAAACTCTAACTTTGGAACGCTGAAATTCAGTTATGGCCTGGAGAGTGTGGTAAAACCAGGTACTTGGGATGATTTAGGGTAACATCAACGCCCTCTGAGCAGCACGTGGAAATGAGGCCTACTAGAATGAGTCATGACGCTCATGATGTGGGGATTCTATTTTATTGGCTTTCCAAACACCCACCCTTCCCCGAAACTGATCTAATCATCAACATTAACTCTGGCGTAGTGGGAAGTGACCAGGTTAATTGCCACCATGCCCAAGTGGTAGGAGGTGCAGGGGTAGCAAAAATAGTTGGAAACACATTCGGAGAGGCGTCTTTTAAGAAAAAAGACAAAGTGATCACACTGATGTTCGATAAAAACTCAATGAAGGTGGGAGACAAGAAGTTATCTGTTGACCCACTCACACTGTTTAACCGCATGTGTATAGCGAAACAATCAGAAGAAGATCTGCAGAACTACCTATCGAATGAACTGGCACCATTCCCTATGTCTTTCTTTAATGAGCACGGTATGCGTAAAGGGACGAAATCATTATTATACACAGCTTTCTCGCCACTTCCACAAGACTTCCAACTACCTCAACGTTCCATGGTCGTTGTTGATGGAGGGTACCTTCTGCACAAAGTTGTATGCAACAGCAGCTTGACCTTTGGAGGAATTTGCCAGGGTTACGTCAAGTACGTTCTACGTCATTATGGCACCGATGTGATGGTGATTTTTGATGGCTACATTACAGATCCTTCTCATCAAGGGACCAAGACTGCAGAACGAGCAAGAAGGTACAAGGCAAACTCATCACCTGACGTGGTGTTTAACAAAGCAACTGTTAACCCCACACCTCAGGATAAGTTCCTGGCCAATGAGGGGAACAAGGGCCGATTTGTGAAGCTGCTCTCCAGTGAATTGCAAGCGTCAAACATATCTACAGACCAAGCTTCCGAAGATGCTGACAGCTTGATAGTTGCCACAGCTAAACACCTCTCCCCCACGTACGACGCCGTTATCATTGTCGGGGAAAACATTGACCTACTTGTACTGCTGACTGGCACAACACCTGCGGTAAATAATGTTTACCTCAAAAAACCAGCGAGGGGAAAACATCCAGAAGCAATCTACTCCGCCTCCTCCTACAAGTACAACTCCAAAGGCTGTATCTTGCTCCTGCACGCATTATCGGGCTGTGACAACACTTCAAATATTTTTGGGCTTGGAAAGAATAAATTCTGCCAACTTTTTACGAAAGACCCATCATTGCTGGAGCAGGCTAAGAGGTTCGAGGACCCTGCTGCCAGTCCCCAAGAAATTTCAGCAGCAGGGGAGAAAATCTTGATATCCCTGTATGGTGGCAGTGGAGAACAGTCGTTGAACTCCCTTCGCTATAGCAAATTGAAGACTAGTGCCACTAAACTCAACCTGGCTAAACTACTGTACCTCCAACTACTGACGCAGCACATTTCCACTTCCTGAGGACATATCACCAGGTCATGCAGTGGATGGGGATTGACAAGGACCCTATCGATTTGGGCTGGTGTAGAAAAGCTGGAAGACTGGAGCCCATCAGGATGAGTAGAGACGCTGCTCTCCCAAACCTGCTTAACACCATCTCATGCAGATGCACAACTGGCTGTATGGGGGCGTGTGGCTGTAGATAGGCGGGCCTAAGTTGTTCCGCCCTTTGCAAAGTGTGTAGTAGAGAAGAATGTAATAACAGGGAGGAAGTCACCATCGACGACGAAGACGACGCTGATCTACTAACTTCACTATTTGAGGAGGACAATGAAGACTCCGACTTCATTCACTCACCCCCTACAAAACGAGCGAAGCTACAGTAAATCAGTTTTCTTGTATGTTCTTAGTTTATTCACTACTGATTTTTGTAAGATTATTGCTGTATTTTGATCTTATTTTGTTTAAATAAATGAATCTTTAAAAATGTACTTGCTGTGTTGGTGGATTGTTTGGAATTGAACATCTCCTCTCACCAGTGGATATTTAAGTGAAACATAGTACCAGCCTCATTATAATTGCGCTGTTACATGTAAGAAGCTCAAGTATGGTTGGTATTAACTAAAAATTCAAGCCATAGGTGGAAAATAATTTGTGCATTTTCTTTAGATTAAATGTGGAGTCACAAAAGCGAAAAAAGCAATATACCCATTGTTTTAATTTTTATACTTACCCCCACTTCATTTGGTTGGCTAAAGAATTACATGCGTTTTGTAGGTAATTAAATTCTCTACAAATTATATTGTGATACTTGTTTTTCTAATATAGGCCATAATTGAATTACAGCGTTCTAAAGTTAGAATTTTGGCAAAATATCCGAAAAGTGTGATTTTTTTTTATTGTTTAAAAAGTAAATATTTCCGTAACCATAAGTCCTAGAAACAAAATATTGAAAGTAAATTGTAGGAAATTTAATTGTCTACAACATTGACTAGAACTCTATTTTCACTAAAACGCACCGAAACTGAGATATAGGCGAAAATATCAAGAAAGTGCCGATTTTTTTGCGATTTTTCCAATATGGCGGCGGGCGCGGAGGGGAGAAAATTGTGAATTTTACATTTTATACACCTACTAGCCGTCCTAGACAACATATAAAAAATTTAGAACTACCGGACCGTTTGTAAGGTAACAGACCTCTATTCACTGGATTAAAAGGGCTTGGAAGATTGTGTATCAGGGAATATGAGCAAAACAATGGTGAATAGTGAAAGTACAAAAATAAACAAGTGTCTAAAATTAATAGATGGAAAACACACTAGTCTTGTAAACTGTCAAAATCCACATCCCTATATGCTAGAGTCTAACCACCATTATTAAGTAAATAATGTCACTTTTTTTTTTTTTTTTTATAAATGGCATGATTAGCATGAATACACCAGTTGACATTCATTTCAGGATTCACTCATCTAAGTACCAAGCTATACTTGTAAAATAGTGTATAAGACACTCGGAGTGACTTAATCTAAGTAATAAAGTAAAGTGTAGAATAAGACTATGAAGAGACACATGCACCGGCCTACGTGGAATAGCTCACCGCGTGTAATGGGAGGCCTCTGCCCTACATGGGAATTTTAGGCTTATTCATTCATTCACAGAAGGATGCCAAACGAAGAGCATGGAAGAGCTTCTGGTCTTTGAAGTTCATACTGGGTGACGAGACCCTAAAACTCACCCTAAAAGCTGAATTCCTGGAAAAATGCATGATACCAATATCGATGCCAAACCTGGGCACTAACATAGAAGCAGAGAGAAACGATCCAGAGATAGCGTAAAATGGAAAGGAAGATACTCCATGTCTCAATGAGAGATAGAATGCGGAGCGAAGATAGAAGAAGAACCGGCATGAAAGACGCTATGACATCAGTAGATCAGCTGAAATGGAAATGGGGAAGACATGTAGAGAGACTACAACATGATGATGTGGGACCCGAGATGAAACGTGGGAATACAAAGAACCTGATGGGTGGACATGTTCACAAGATGGGGAGGAAAGCAATGGTCAAGAACAGCAAAGGTGAGACAAGAGTGGAAAAACCTAGGAAAACTCGCATGCATGCAGGGACCATAAAATCGCTATTAGCTATGCATCTAGAGAGTATTTAGAAAGGATCGATTAAAGTACACAGATGAGATTGTTTTGGTTCTGCTCAGCCCAGACTTACACAGTCTTGTATGCTGGCAAAATCCACATCCCTATATTCTAGAGTCTAACCACTATTATTAAGTAAATAATGTCACACTTTTTTTTATAAATGGCTGTAAGGAAATGTGATTAGCATGAATACACCAGTTTACGTTCATTTCAGGATTCACTCATAATTATGTTTCCAATTACTGTCACATGCCAGTTCACTTTAACTTTCTGATTTCCAAAATGATCACCCTAACCTTCATACGGGTATACCGTGGACACCTAGGCTATACCTCACTCTAAAAGACAAGTTGCTACAGTTAAGAGCAAATGAATCATATGATCACAATGTTATATATTGCGATTTAGAGCGTATCTTGCCATCCCTCTCATTCATAATGTATCCCTTACAATGTTAACCTTTATTCTAATGTTCAGATACGATCAGTTGTCATAGAACATTACAATACACACTATAAGCATAAATGTAGTTAACTTACACTTGATACACGCTTCTGAGGATGTTTATACTTTTGGTGATGAGCAGGATTCTTTTGATAGCATTTCGAGCCATATTTGCAGGGTGTCCTGGGATCATTTTTGCCGGTTGTATGTTCGTCATCTTGATCACTACCCGCCATTTTCGGATGTTTATATATTTTTATTTTTCGCAGATGCATGAAACCAAAGAGGATATACAAGTGGAATGCACATCCATCTCCCCACCTTGCATTCAGCATTCAGTTCCTTGTTAGAATACAATCTTGGCGCACCGTACGAAATTAGTGAATTCGTGCAGTGTATGAATTGTATATTCACCACACGATATATTACAATACAATTAGTCCACTAGTTTAAATAGTGTTGACAACAGCACTACTGAAGTTATTCACAATAACAAATTGATTGGGTCTCCACCCCAGGACGTTGCAAGCGCCAGAAACAAAATTTTACAGGAACTGGTAATAATAATAATGCATTTTATTAATCCCTTAACGAGTCAAGGACTCATATACAAAGGAATCGTACAGTTTTATCTTGTTGGCGACAAATTACAATTCAATGTTTAGTTTAAAAAGTTTTCAGTATGAAAATATGTACAACATTTTGTAGCTTTCATAAGTTTTTGTACACAATCTTCTTTTGTCTTCTCAGATTTTGGAATTTCTTCAAACTGACATTTTATAATCATTCCACGTAAACTGTTTTAGCCTCCTTTTAAAGATTGGTAGCCTAGGTGCAATTTTTATATTTTCTGGTAGTCATTGAACTTTACAAAGGCACTATAATAAAAATCCACTGCCGGCTGGATCGCACCCCTCCTGGCTGCTTTAAACTGCCTGCCCATTCATCGATTACAGCATTGGTTTGAGCGTACAACCTCGCTTCCAAATAAAGGCGCTAGGAAGCAGCACCAAGACACTGTGGCAGACATAAGTTTTGTATTGATGTTAATGGAGCAGTTGTGTTTGGAATGTATTCTGAATGATTTTATAATGCTGTACTGCTGCGTGCCCTTTTGTAAATCAGAACAGGGCAAGTTAGAATACCGGGGAATCTCATTTCATGAGATACCATCGGACAATTCACTGCGTGGGATGTGGTTACGTGCAATTTCCAGAGAAGGTGACGAAGAGGAAGCAAATAAATAAATAAATGAATGAATAATTGAGTGAGTAAATACGTGAGTCAATAAATATGTAAGTAAATAAATAAATAAGTAAGTAAATAAAAAAGTAAACAAATAAGTAAATATGTAAGAAAGTAAAAAATAATTAAATGAATAAATAAGAAAATAAATAATTAAATACATAAATATGTAAGTAAGTAAACAAATAAGTAAATAAATAAGTATATAAATAAGTGAATAAATAAGCAAATAAATAAGTAAATAAATAAGTAAACAAATAAATAAGAAAATAAATAAATGTACACGTAAATAAACAAATACGTAAATAAATAAATAAATAAATAAGTAAATACATAGATAACAAGATAAATAAGTAAATAAATAATTAAATAGACAAATAGGCCTACGTAAGTAAATAAAAGAATAATTAAATAAATAAAAAATAAGTAAATATATAAGTGAATAAATAAGTAAATAAATAAGTAAGTAAATAAGTAAACAAATAAATAAGAAAATAAATAATTAAATACATAAATATGTAGGTAAATAAACATGTAAGTAAATAAACAAATAAGTAAATGAATAAATAAGTATGTAAATAAGTAAATAAATAAGCAAATAAGTAAGTAAATTAATAAGTAAATAAATAAATAAGAAAATAAATAAGTAAATAAATAAATACATTTGTAAATCTGTCCAAAAATTGTAAAAATGTATAATACAGCCATCACAAGTACATGGGGTTACATGATCACGATGTCGCAAAGCCCCTAAATAAATCGACATCCCATTTTTCGGGGGCCGGAGGCATTTCTTTTCCCTGTCTTTTATTATCCTTATTCTTTTCTTTTCATCTCGCGAAGTATGTAAGTTAGATTTAAGTCAGTTAGAAGTAGTTGTATTTTTATTATCATCTGCATAATTACGGGAAAATGAGCTAGACATTTCGTCCCTTAAAAACAATCGCCTCCACCACATGTATTTTTGCTTTCCTTTATACTGAAAATTTGCCCGTAAGTATGTGTCTGAATACTTTTAGATGATTGAATATCAAAAGAACTAACTTAGTGTAATGTTTTCACGTCCGTCAATCTCGATATTAAGCCTCAAACATAACAATCCTTCGTTACAGGTAACTTCCCCTTTAAAAAGCCGCGGCAATCTCAGCGCGATGGTGCTGCACCTAGCGGTGAATTAATGCATATATCTTGTACGCCTGTGAGTGTCGAATGGGCAGGCAGTTTAAAGCAACCAGGAGGGGTGCGATCCAGCCGGCAGTGGCTATTACTGACATATGTGAGTTTGCATTCACAAATTCTCATAGTGTGTTTCTTTTGTTTTTGTATTTCTCATAGTGTTCTTCTTTTGTTTTTGTATACCGTACAAGCATGGCCGGCTTTACGGAAGGCCGCGGCGAGCAAAAATTGGCAACCTCGCCGTGAATGGCCAGTCTGCTCTGTCTAGCCCACTGAGTTACATGGAAAATGTGTCATGCGCTCGTGTTTTCTTCAAAATACTCTATGTAAATGAAATTATACCATTGGTTATTACTGTATAGTGGCTAGCTACAATGCCAAAGATTTGTGTTGTGCCGAATTGTAAGTCTAATTATCGTTCATCGATAAAAACTGAAGGATTTATGACAGTGTTTGGGTTTCCTAAAAATCCACAATTGAAAGACATATGGGAACGTGCTATTCCTCGAGCCAATTGGGTACCTACGAAATATTCCTTCGTATGTATTAAACACTTTCTTCCTGAAGACGTAAGTTATGTTGAAAAATACAAGGATGGTGATGGGAATAATAAGGAATTCACGCGGAAGAAGCCTGTATTGTTACCTCGTGCGGTTCCAAAGGTATTCCCATCGTATTTGAGTAAGTGCTCCTCCAAGATAAGGAAATCTCCAGACGAAAGAAGAGAAGAAGAAAAAGAACAGAAAAAGTCTGCAGAGGAATGTGAGAAGACCCTTGCCGAGGAAGCCAACAAAATTACGACTTTCGAGTCCTTTGTTTGTGATATACAAAATAAATTGGTGGAGCATAAAACAGACTGGTCTGTAAGTACTAGTGAAAACTATTGTATTTTGTATACATTAGATGTGTCAAGCAGGGGCGTATATACAATTTTTTCGGGGGGGGGGGGGCTGACTATCCTGGAAAATTGTGACTACTTAATGAATGTTCTATTAAAGCCTGTGGAGTATGAATGGCAAGTATCTAAATGGATTACTTGTTAATTTATTCAGCAAATTTTACAAATTGATAAGCATTTCTTAAAAGTACTGTGAAATACATTGTATTTTGTACCCAAGTTGGCTTTTTCGGGGGGGTGCTGGAGCCCCCTCAGCACCCCCCCCCCCCTTATATACGCCCCTGGTGTCAAGTATAAGGGTAAACAATGATTTTACGGTCGAAATTCATATCAATGGAGGCGTAATTCCTAACGCTGTTGTTCTTCATTCTGGCTCTGTAATATTTCGAAATTCATTATTAAGTAAGTGGACTCAGTTGTTCCAAGCAATAGAATTTTGCCACGACTTTTTCTTACCTGGAAGTTCTGTAAGTTCACTAGTCGTCCAGATTAATAGTTTAATAGATAACCTAAAAAATGGCATTGAAAACCAGGGAGACGAAACTTCAGAGATTCTGTTAAAAAAGTTAATGTTTCTGCAAGATCAGTTTACACTTACTTATTTCAAGAAACCTAGATATAACGCCACTACAACTCTAAATGCATTCCTCATTTATATGCAGTCTACAAAGTGTTATAACGCAATTAGATTTAACCATATTTCATCCCTACCTCATCCCCGAGTTTTACAAAAATTAACAACTACCTTCGCCATATCCCCGAAAGCTGATGAAGAGAGCAGTATCATTCTAAGTCACATTGTGAAAGATTTATCAAATTTAGAAAGGGTTGTAAATTTACAGATTGATGAAATACATGTCAAACAAACTTTAGATTTTAAAAATGGGCAATTATTTGGTGTTGCTACAAATGAATCTGTCGGTTTAGCTAAGACAGTTCTGGCCTTTCTCGTTAGTTCTACTTTTGGAAATTTGAAAGGGGTTGTTAAATTAGTTCCAGTGAAACAATTAACGGGTTTTTAACTAGCTGATATTGCAAAAGGTGTTATCAGACAAATACAGGATTGTGGCCTAAATATTCTGTCTATCATAGCTGATAATAATGGTGTGAATCGTGCTATGTTCAAAGAACTAACCAAACATTCTGATAGTAATTACTGGTTCCATATTGATGGAAACCCCCTAAGAACCTTTGTTTTATATGACAGTGTCCATGTATTAAAAATATACGAAATAATTAACTGAATTTAAGTTACTGTATTTCTTCCATAAAGAAGGCAAGAAATCTACGAAGTACATCCGTCATGATATGCGCGCTCATTCTTTCAATGCAAAGCTATCAAATATAAGGGCCGAAGGCATGTCACGTATATTGACTAAAGAGACAGTTTAGATGTCTTGCATGTTGTAGACCAGTAATGAAGCGAGCACAACATATATTGACTTATGGTTATATACATTTTATTGTAAATTCAAGTACTTCGGAGAAGTAATTCAGCCATCAGGATTGAATCGAGGTGCAAACAAAGAGAGAATTTCATAATTACAGAAGGCCTATAGAATCACCTGGAACAGTTACAACAATAAATTAATATCGAAGAACGCAAAATTAAGATATAAGTCATTTATTATTCCTGTATGGGAAGATTTAGACTCATTTTCAAATGTTTTAAGTTCAGATGACTGTAACACTGATTTTAAAGAGGTACCTCAAGCATCATTTAGTGACATAAGAGCGATCTACAAAAAGGAATCCGATTTACTGATTAAGTCTGCACCAAAGTTAACATTTAAAAGTGTTTATCCAAATTCACTTGAATCTCCAATGGTTGTCCACGTGGAAAAAGAACGATGAAAATGTTTCATCAAAAAAGAGTTGTTTAACCAATGAAACTTACAATGCTTTGTATGTAACAACCTATGTATTACGTGAGATTATTATTTATGCTCTACAGAATGTGAACCCCTCTTATGTGTTAACTGGCAAATTTCAGAGTGACCAATTAGAATCCAGGTTTGGGCAGTACCGCCAACTAACAGGCGGCAACTATAATATATCAGTTACTCAGGTAATGGAGGCCGAATTGAAAATAAGGTTGAAAAGCGTACTTGGCCTTTTTCGAAAGAAATGATAATGTCCTCTTCCGATACAAATTCAGGAGAAAGTACAACAAGCAGCCTTTCGTCAGCTACTGTTGACGATACCTTTTACAGTATTTTAGAAGACAAGTACACTGAAAACATACAATTCGATGAGTCGGGTTTTATATATGCCTGTGGTTACATATCGTTCAAGCAATGCTCAAGAATAAAATGTGAAGAATGTTTGGCTTTGCTTAGAAATAAAGAAAAGATAAATGACAGCTACTTCAATCAAATAAATAGGGGCGGACTTTCAGTTCCTGCAGATTTTATTTTATCAGTATATAAACATGTTGTTGGAATTACGCAGGCACTAATTTCTGATAAGTTTGAGGAACAATTTTTAAAATGTAAATGTAACAATCAACGCCAAGTAATTCAAAATCTTAGTCTACTCTGTATTTTATCAGATACTGAATTGGCAGAAACTGCCGAGAAAACTTGTACCTGTGGATGTAATGTTATGACAATAGTCACAAGTATTGTCTTAACAATGAGTAACATTTTGTTAAATAATTACAGGAAGTTGAGGAATGAACGGGTAACTTGCCATAGTAATCACAGAAAACTTGCTATTCTTTGTTAGAGGCCAACCTGTTGTATATTTTGTAAGTTCCAAATAAATATTGAAAGCAAATTGGTTTTGTTGCTCCAAGTAAGCCCTACTCACTCTTGACAATCCTTTTACTTTAATGTTGAAAAGAACAAATATTATTTCGTTATTTCAATTTGTTTTCGTGGCGAAGCACACGCATCAAGAGCTGGCCGGCTGCTATGGCTATCCCAGTTCAGAGAAGTGCAGCGTTGCAAGGTCGAACGCCGCGGCCTTCCGTAGAGCCGGCCATGGTACAAGTCAACTGTACTATTTTGAATATAACCGTCTGTTTCCGGTTGTGACCAATGGATGTCGGTGTTTTTTTCTTCTCCCATAAATTTGGAGTTTAGGACTGTATTTAGTAAACCCTTTTGCTAATTATTTTATGACAGGTTATGGGCCCAGTTAAACGCTTATTGCTGTTAATGTGTGGACTTTGTGATGGGAGAATGTCGGTCGTTAAAGGGTGTTGATATGTGCGGCGCACATGTGGACAGTTAAGTGTGCATCCAAGATAGTTTTGGGTGAATTTTGTGGACGATTTTTCTATTGTGAGGACTATTTGTATGCTTTATTTTAAGTATACATACTAACATGGATTCAGCTACGGGAAGCAGCGAGCGAGTAGTTGCAATAGTGAGGTTACAGGACGACAATTGGGAAGCGTGGAGCACCCGAACAAAGGCGTTGCTTCAAACAAGGCGTCTGTGGGACGCGGTTCAAGGTTTCCCACGAAAGACCGATACAGGAGAGGTAGAAGATTCACCCGTTGAAGAGTACTCCGAGGCCCAACTGGGCAAAGATCAAGACGCGAAAAACTTGCTCATAGGTTTGGTCACCGACCCTTTCCTAGGTAATATCAAAGAAGCGGAGACAGCTAAGGAAGCATGGCAGAATCTTCTGACTTCATGTAGCGATACCGGAGTCCTTCAAATTGTGACGATGTTAGAAGAATTGTGTCTTTTTAAGAAAACTAGTGACATTAGCATGCGTACATTTGTTGATAAAGTGCTTACTTGGTGTGCACGGTTGGACGATGTAGGTATAAAATTTACGGATAAGGCCAAAGCTGCGATTATTATCAGAGGACTGGAAAAGAGGGAGTACGAAAATTTAATACGTTCATTGGAAAGCAATGAAGAAAACTTAAGTGTAAAGATTGTGCGAGCCAAACTATTGTTGGAGGAGAGAAAGAACAAGTTGGACAAACTAAAGATGGAGCGAGAACAGGAGACTTATGCGAGGCTGAAGAAGGAATAATCTGAGGGTGAAAGCGTGAAGGCAATGGTGGCAGCCATGCGCTTAAATTCCAAGGGGGTCGTCAACAGCAGCAAAAGTGTCAACAAGCCAACAGGTAGTGGTGGATTCATGTGCTACAAGTGCCAAGAACGGGGGGCATATTGCGAAGTTCTGTGATTTAGTTCATGAAGCAAGAAAGAAAGGTTCAGTTTTGTGTTTTAATTGTGCCAAGATAGGTCATACTTCCCGGAATTGTAGTAATGGACGCAAGGAAAATGTTAAGGTTAAGAATCGTGAGGTTATTGCCACGGTAAAGGACGATGAGGCGGCAAACGAATATGTTCAGGTTAATGCTAGTAGTGTTAAGGTAAAGGCTTATGTGGCAACTGAAAGCAAGGATGATGCATCTGATTGTGTACGCAGGTGGTATGTAGATTCAGGAGCCACTGAGCACCTGACACCTTATAAGGATATTCTGTATGATTACACCCCAAAGGTTTCTGGTAGTGTAGACACAGCTGATGGATCCGTAGTTAGTGTATGTGGTATGGGAAGTGTGCTTATGAAGCTATCTGACAAGTGTGGAGGTTCTTTTCTGAAACTGAAAAGAGTGTTGTATGTCCCAGGTCTTCAAGACAATTTAATATCTGTAGGTCAATTTGACAAGAAAGGAGCAGTCGTAACCATTAAAGATAGCAAAGTTGTATTGTCAGATCATGAGGGTATATTCCTTACGGGTGAGGCTGTTGGAAATATGTATGAGGTAAATTGTGATTATTTTATGGTAGAACAAGGGAAAGAATTTGCTTGTAATGACGAGGTGGAGGTTGTGTATGCTAAGAGCAACAAAGCTGTAACTAGCGGAATATGGCATCAGCGTTTTGGCCATGCTCTGAACATTCCAGATCGTGATTTTATACCCAAAGAAAAGAATCTTGATTGTGATACTTGTAAACAAGGTAAAATGAAAAGACTTAAATTTAATGAAAGAGATCATGTATCTCAGAAGCCATTAGATGTTGTGTTCTCTGATGTATGCCAGCTAGAGCACCCATCGATTGGAGGTAGCAAATATTTTATTACATTTACTGATGATTGTACCAGATTCTCATATGTAAGGTTTCTTAAGCATAAGAGTGATGCATTTAATGAGTTTCTCAAGGTTAAAGCCCTAATGGAGACAGCACAAGGGACCAAGTTGAAATCTTTCCATTCAGACAACGGTGGAGAGTATTTAAGTACAGAGTTTTGTAACTATCTTGAAAAGGAAGTTATTGTTCGTAGGTTAACAATGGCTTACTCTCCCCAACAGAATGGCGTTGCTGAACGCCTCAACCAGCAACTTCTCACCACTAGTAGGTGCATGCTCATTCAGTCAGGCATGCCAGTTCAATTTTGGGGGGAAGCCATCAACACAGCCTGCTATATAAAGAATAGGTGTGTGTCATCAACAGTAAAGAACATCCCATTTGAACTGTGGACGAGTAGAAAGTTGTCAGACCAGGAATTGCTTATGTTAAAATCATTTGGTTGTAAAGTTTGGATCCATAAACGTAATGTGGAAAAGTTAGTGCCAAGGGCAAATGTTGGTGCAATGCTAGGGTACCCCGATGACTCGAGGGGCTACCGTGAATGGGACATCGAAAAGAAATGTGTCATTAAATCCAGGAATGTAGAATTTGTTGAAGATGTATTTCCGTTTTCTGTCAAAGCCCAGGAAAAACCTGTAACTCAGATAGATTGTGAACCTAGAACAGTTGGAGAACTGTTTGTCGAGCAGAAAGATTGTGGAGGTGACGTGTTTGAACACGAAGTAGCCGAATCAGGAAATGAAAATTCTGTAACAAGTGAGAGTGATGCCTCTTTGTCAGATTCTGATGTCGTAATAGACTCTCCATTACAGCCTGAACACACAGTATTACGCAGATCTAGTAGAGAGAGAAAACGTCCCAGTAAGTGTGTGTGTTGTAATGAAGTCAAGGTCAAATGTCGCATTGTCATGTTGAGGTCAGAATATAACGATCCGGTGTCTTTTCAAGAAGCCACCTCACGAGATGACAAAGATAAATGGTTTGAGGCAATGAACCAAGAGATTGCCCTCTTGGAAAAACATGATTTGTGGACACTTGCAGAAGATTCAGGTGGCAAGACTGTCATAGGCACCAAATGGGTGTATAAAACTAAACGAAACCAAGAAGGTGAAGTACTTAGGTATAGAGCACGTTTAGTAGCTCACGGTTTCAGTCAGATAAAGGGTACTGATTTCCTTGAATCCTACAGTCCTGTGGTAAAAAGGAAAACTATTAGGACCCTTATAGCCATAGGAGTAGAGCGTGAATGGGATAATTGTCACTTGGACATTGTATCGGCATAGCTTAATAGCAAAATTAAGGAAACTGTATTCGTAAATCAACCAGAAGGGTTTCGCAGTGTAGAATACCCAGAATATGTGCTAAAACTCAACAAGAGTATTTACGGTTTATGTCAAGCTGGTAAAGATTGGCACAATTGTATCACTGCACAACTTGTCAAGATTGGCTTAAATCAAAGCAAATGTGATCCATGTCTGTATTTTAGCCCAGATCATGACCTGTATGTTGCCCTTTGCTACCATACAAGGAATGATATGCAAATGTTTGTTGTTAGTGTAAGGCTAGTAATGTTTTTTTTTAGTTTTTTTTTTGCAATTTGTAAATGGGGGGAAGTGTGAGTTTGCATTCACAAATTCTCATAGTGTGTTTCTTTTGTTTTTGTATTTCTCATAGTGTTCTTCTTTTGTTTTTGTATACCGTACATGTCAACTGTACTATTTTGAATATAACCGTCTGTTTCCGGTTGTGACCAATGGATGTCGGTGTTTGTTTCTTCTCCCATAAATTTGGAGTTTAGGACTGTATTTAGTAAACCCTTTTGCTAATTATTTTATGACAACATATTGTTTGGAATTGATATGGAAAAGTGATATGTCATCTCCATGTCTAGATTTGTAAGCGTGTAAATCAGATTGTTTAGTGAAGTTTAAATTTGTGTGGAAACCTTTGAGAAGGATTTGATACATCAAGACATTTGATTTGATTTCTGCATTTAGGGCTACAGGTTGAATATTACTCATAATAGATAGATAGATAGATAGATAGATTTTTATTAATTCCATTTGATCAAATACATGCATTCAATACATTTTTGATATAGGACACGTCAGAATTTACATGCATAAAATAAAAGAACTAACAGGTATATATTACTAAGATTATAACTATTTATAACTTATTATAATAGCAAATCTTAATAGATACAATCTTATTGCACAACTATTTACACCTCACTCTATTATCATAATATGAAAACTTAATTCTATAAATACAACAACATAAAGATGTTTGGTTGGTGTTAAAAAAGGGTAGTTATACATATTCCTTATAGCTCTATTCTGAATAACCTCAATTTCCTTTTTTAGGTAATTTGAGCATTTTATCCAAATTGTATTCAAATATTGTAAGTGGCTATGGATTAAGGAAAAATACACTTTCCTGAGTAGATATTTTGGGATATAGTAGCTCAATTTTTTATCATCCCAGCAGCAGGTGATATTTTTTTAACTAATGCATCAATGTGCTTTTGCTAGGAGAGATTTTCATCTATTATGAGGCCTAGGTATTTGACAGATGAGACCCTTTTAACTGCCTTTCCATTCAGCATTATATTCTGACTGATGGCTAACTTTGTTCTACGCTTAGATATTATTAAATAATTTGTTTTATCTTCATTTATTGTTAATTTATTTGACTGGGTCCAGCCAAGTATTGCATTCATGTCCTCCTGCATGTGTGTAATCAGTGTGTTGGTGGTATACGCATTGTAAAAGATGCTTAAGTCATCTGCAAACAACGTTATATTACCATGAGAACTGAGTGTAGCTAAGTCATTAATATATACTAAGAAGAGGGAAGGACCCAGCATTGATCCTTGGGGCACACCATGGGTAATATTTACTTCCTCACTTCTGTAGCCATTTATTCCAACATACTGCTTACGATTAGATAGGTAATTTTTAAACCATGTCCAAGCTACTCCTCGGATACCTGCTTTATCAAGTTTCTCTAAAAGAATTTCATGGTCAACAGTATCAAACGCCTTTCTCAGGTCTATGAAAAGGCCACTCGCTGTCATCTTATTGTCTATGACATCCTGCAAGTTAGAGATTATATCAATTGTGGCTATTTCTGTGCTTGAGTTTTCTCGGAATCCATACTGCCCTTTGTAGAAGTAATCATTTTTATTTAAAAAATTAACAATTCTGTTTTTACTACTGTTTCGAGTACCTTGGATATGGGTTGGGGGATGGAAATGGGTCTGTAATTGTTTTTTAACAATTTTACTGACATACCATCTTTGTCTTGGCTACTTTTCATTTTAAGGCTTAATATAATATTGCGAATTTCCATCTCATTAGTCGGGGTCATAAATATGGAATCTGTATTGTCATTAATTTCATTAACTTTCTTCCCTGGGAGGATGTTTTTGGCTAACTTGTGTGCTATGTTTATAAAGTGAGTGTTTAGAGCATTGCAGATATTTTCTTTTCCTGTGAAAGATTTACCGTCAATTATTATCTCACTGGGACCATCTTTGTTTTCAGTTGTGCAGTTGTAGATCATTTCATTGATTACTTTCCAAGTATCTTTTATGCTATTGGCGTTCAATGTTAATTTATGTTCATAGTTTGAGGATTTCAGTTTCCGTTTTAAAGCTGTCACTTTGTTCCTACATATTATGTGCTCATCCTTTAAGAGGTTGTTGTTTCTGTGAATGTTAGTTTTAAGTTTAGCATGCAGTAGGTCCCTTTGTTTTATTAGCTGAATTAATTCTGTTGTTATCCATGGGTTATTGTGGTTCTGGTGTATTTCCTTCAAAATTGTGTCAGTGTTTTCTTTGTTGGGTATCTGTGTCAATATTTTGTATTTCATGGCGATGTAAGTTTCATTTACATCATCTAAACAGTCTATTTGATTGAGATCATTGGAGAATATGTTTTTGTTCACGTACCGGTAATTTTTATTTACGTTTTGTACTAGACCTTTGCTTGTTGTGGGGGTATTTAAATGTCATGTTCGAGATTGGGCTTTTGCCTGGATAGTAATTTGACCAGAAAATCTCAGTTACAAGAATATTATGATCACTAATATCACTATTTATATTGCTTATCCTATAGGTATATTTGCAGTTATTAGTGGCTACCTGATCAAGGAGTGTACTTGTTGATTTACATATTCTTGTTGGATACCGAGTATTGCCTTGTGTGAAACCATAGCTTGATAGTAGATTGGGGTATGATTTGGTTACATTATTTTTGTTTAGTAAGTTAATATTTGTATCACCAATGCATAAGCAAAGATTGGCATTATTTTTCGAGGGAATGTGCTCTAGAGATTGCATGAAATTTGTTGCGTTATTTATGTTAGGATTATATACTGCAATTATATTAATAGTATGCAGGTTATTGAAACGAACAGTATCACTTCTTATAAGCTCTAACTGGATCAAGCTATGGTTACTCTCAACTAGGTTAAGCACTTTTATATTCCATTTTTTGTGGACATAAACTCCCACGCGTCTACCTTCCTGATTGTCTCTGTGTACAAATGCAACAGAATAGTTGTTTAGGTTGAAGTATTTAGCTTCATTACTTTTTACCCAAGTCTCGGTTACCACTATGACATCTAGATTTTCAACAATATGTATTAGTATATCGATATCTTCTAGTTTATTTTTGATGCTTCTGCTATTTAGGTAAAGACACTTGATTTGGCTAACCTCATTTTTAGTGTCTGCTACGTATTCGTGGATACAGTTATATTTACGCTCATCAATTGATGTGTGTAAGTCAACATCAACTAGTAGGTCCATGTCTTGATTCATTATTATTTCTGTGAATGGGATGGCTGAGCCTTGTTGATGGAAGAGTCTCTTACTAGCCTTTCAATGTCTTCCGGTGAGCTGATCCTGACAGCCTTGTCACTATCTGATTTACGGACGAATATTTTGCAGTCCCGGGTCCAGACGTATTTAAAACCTAATTTACGGAGGTCTCTTGCCTGTTTGCGGAGTACTTTATTAGCTGGCGTCAAATGCTCGTTAATGTAGATAGGCCTAGCCCTTGCATTGATTCCAGCATCACTTGAGTTCAGGTTGGGTTTGGACCTTTTGCCTTTTAAAATTGCCTCTTTTTTAGCCGGCTGCAGAATTTGACTAGTAAAGGAGGTGGAAGACATTCTCTGCTTTGTGGTAGCCGATGGCAGGCGTCAATATCGGACTCAAAAACTGTGACACCAAATTGGTCAGCGATAGTCTGGACAATCTGAACGGTGTTTTCGTTTGAAGTGTGCGGCACGCCATGAAGCTCTAGATTGTTTCGCCGAACGTACTGTTGAGTAAAACGTTTATTTCTTAAATTTATTGAATAATGATACTTTTTAAGGTAATATAACCTGAAATGGGGATTTTAACAACTCCCCTTCAATTTCATTTCATTTCATTTCTTTATTGCCACATAACATGTATATACAAAGAAAACTGATATGTTTCATTACATTGATGGCTCGTCAGCTGAATAATAGTATTCAAAATGAATAATACAATAAATAAGAATTTAAGGAAAGAAAACAATATTTACAATAATCACATAAAACAGAATGACATCCTCATCTGGACATTTTACAATCATCATAAATCAAAACAAAAATCATCTTCATATGTCAGAATCATTAACAAATTCCTCAACGCTGTAATAGCATTTATCAATCAGAAATTTTTGAAGGGATTTCTTCACCTGCATAATGGACATGTTACTGAATTTCCTCCCGATTTTGTTGAAGACCTTCATTCCTACATAATCTGGAGTTTTCTCAAACAGTTTTAGTCTATGGCAGGGCAGTTTGAAATTTGATTTTTGTCTTGAATCATAATTAAGGGAAAAGTGATTGTTTTGAAACAACAAGGGGTTTTTGAAAACAAATAAAGTAATTTCAAATATATATAAAGAAGGGACAGTCATAATGTTTAGCTTTTTAAATAGTTCTTTACAAGATACTCTTCGATTTACATTACACATTGCTCTATCTTTTTCTGCATAATAAATAATCTTGCCATATCTGAATCCCCACACCAGAATATAATCCCATATCTTATAACAGACAAGAAATATGCATGGTACACTGTTATCATGGCCCTTATATCGGTAGCTCCTGCCAGGATAGATACTGCATAGTTATACAAAGCTATTTAATCGTTTAACAAGGCCGTCAATGTGACTCGGCCAACATAGATTCTTATTTAATGTCATGCCAAGAAAATTAACATTATTCTTATTTGCAAGATCAGTGCTATCCAGACTAAGTTCAATTTCTTTTTGTGAGGAATGTTTGCTGCTAAACAGCAGAGTTAGAACGTTGCATGGTGCAGTACATGCCACGTTCTGCTCCTGTTATAGTACTTAAAACGTTATTTTCTCATTATGTAGAGAAAAGTTTTTATTTCTGTTATATCTTTGCACATACATATAGACTTTGTGGAAAATAGAGACTCTGTGTCAAGATAAGCTATGATATAAACATGTGTATGTTGTGTTGTGTATAAATAAATAGGTTTAAGCAGTGCTTTTTTAGGGGGAACGCGTACCCCTTGAACATTTAAAAACTGTTAAAGAAAAAAATATTGGTTAATTTCTATATAGTCCGGCAAATATAACTTCCGACTATAAGTTCATCGATCAGCTGTCGTCAA
This sequence comes from Meconema thalassinum, assembly GCA_946902985.2. Classification (NCBI taxonomy): domain Eukaryota; kingdom Metazoa; phylum Arthropoda; class Insecta; order Orthoptera; family Tettigoniidae; genus Meconema; species Meconema thalassinum. Next base: position 241,785,896 of record OX336391.1, read on the forward strand.
CGCGCTGTTCAAAAAAGCAAGACCAACTACAATACTCAGACCTTAATGCAGGTCTCGAAAGTGTGAAATTGGCGTATGCTGAAGCCCCGGCATATTGTTTGTTTACATTCGTTGCTGGGATAAACTTTCATTAGCTTCGTTTGATGAAACTTGGCATAAACTGTCGCTCATCTGTAATTGTTAGTGTCTTCTGTATGTCTGTAAAGTCCAGTTCGTGTTAATGTACTATAATTGTATGTAAATATGTGATAATACGCTTAATATTGACTGGTTCGTTTGTGTGATGATTGTCCAGTCAACCAATGGCATTGCGTCATTTGCTTCGGATGTTGAAGTACCTAAGACTAATCAAGCATAATAGAAGTGTCTGAAGAATATACACCGCAATGATTTACTAGTTAGTAACAATATAATAATATAATAATGAATTTTATTAATCCCTTAACGAGTCAAGGACTCATATACAAAGGAATCGTACAGTTTTATCTTGTTGGCGACAAATTACAATTCAATGTTTAGTTTACAAAGTTTACAGTATGAAAATATATACAACATTTTGTAGCTTTCATAAGATTTTGTCCACAATGTAGTCTTCTTTTGTCTTCTCAGATTTTGGAATTTCTTCAAACTGACATTTTATAATCATTCCACATAAACTGTTTTAGCCTCCTTTTAAATATTGGTAGGCTAGGTGCAATTTTTATATTTTCTGGTAGTCTATTGAACTTTACAAAGGCACTATACTTAATGCTATTACTGCCATATTGTTTAGAATTGATATGGAAAAGTGATATGTCATCTGCATGTCTAGTTTTGTAAGCGTGTAAATCAGATTGTTTAGTGAAGTTTAAATTTGTGTGGACACCTTTGTGTAGGATTTGGTACATCAGGACATTTGATTTGATTTCTGCATTTAAGGCTACAGGTTGAATTTTACTCGTAATATAAAGGTTTGTGTTAAAAAAGGGTAGTTATTCATATTCCTTATGGCTCTATTCTGAATTACCTCAATTTCCTTTTTTTAGTTAATTTGAGCATTTTATCCAAATTGTATTCAAATATTGTAAGTGGCTATGGATTAAGGAAAAATACACTTTCCTGAGTAGATATTTTGGGATATAGTAGCTCAATTTTTTATCATCCCAGCAGCAGGTGATATTTTTTTAACTAATGCATCAATGTGCTTTTGCCAGGAGAGATTTTCATCTATTATGAGGCCTAGGTATTTGACAGATGAGACCCTTTTAACTGCCTTTCCATTCAGCATTATATTCTGACTGATGGCTAACTTTGTTCTACGCTTAGATATTATTAAATAATTTGTTTTATCTTCATTTATTGTTAATTTATTTGACTGGGTCCAGCCAAGTATTGCATTCATGTCCTCCTGCATGTGTGTAATCAGTGTGTTGGTGGTATACGCATTGTAAAAGATGCTTAAGTCATCTGCAAACAACGTTATATTACCATGAGAACTGAGTGTAGCTAAGTCATTAATATATACTAAGAAGAGGGAAGGACCCAGCATTGATCCTTGGGGCACACCATGGGTAATATTTACTTCCTCACTTCTGTAGCCATTTATTCCAACATACTGCTTACGATTAGATAGGTAATTTTTAAACCATGTCCAAGCTACTCCTCGGATACCTGCTTTATCAAGTTTCTCTAAAAGAATTTCATGGTCAACAGTATCAAACGCCTTTCTCAGGTCTATGAAAAGGCCACTCGCTGTCATCTTATTGTCTATGACATCCTGCAAGTTAGAGATTATATCAATTGTGGCTATTTCTGTGCTTGAGTTTTCTCGGAATCCATACTGCCCTTTGTAGAAGTAATCATTTTTATTTAAAAAATTAACAATTCTGTTTTTACTACTGTTTCGAGTACCTTGGATATGGGTTGGGGGATGGAAATGGGTCTGTAATTGTTTTTTAACAATTTTACTGACATACCATCTTTGTCTTGGCTACTTTTCATTTTAAGGCTTAATATAATATTGCGAATTTCCATCTCATTAGTCGGGGTCATAAATATGGAATCTGTATTGTCATTAATTTCATTAACTTTCTTCCCTGGGAGGATGTTTTTGGCTAACTTGTGTGCTATGTTTATAAAGTGAGTGTTTAGAGCATTGCAGATATTTTCTTTTCCTGTGAAAGATTTACCGTCAATTATTATCTCACTGGGACCATCTTTGTTTTCAGTTGTGCAGTTGTAGATCATTTCATTGATTACTTTCCAAGTATCTTTTATGCTATTGGCGTTCAATGTTAATTTATGTTCATAGTTTGAGGATTTCAGTTTCCGTTTTAAAGCTGTCACTTTGTTCCTACATATTATGTGCTCATCCTTTAAGAGGTTGTTGTTTCTGTGAATGTTAGTTTTAAGTTTAGCATGCAGTAGGTCCCTTTGTTTTATTAGCTGAATTAATTCTGTTGTTATCCATGGGTTATTGTGGTTCTGGTGTATTTCCTTCAAAATTGTGTCAGTGTTTTCTTTGTTGGGTATCTGTGTCAATATTTTGTATTTCATGGCGATGTAAGTTTCATTTACATCATCTAAACAGTCTATTTGATTGAGATCATTGGAGAATATGTTTTTGTTCACGTACCGGTAATTTTTATTTACGTTTTGTACTAGACCTTTGCTTGTTGTGGGGGTATTTAAATGTCATGTTCGAGATTGGGCTTTTGCCTGGATAGTAATTTGACCAGAAAATCTCAGTTACAAGAATATTATGATCACTAATATCACTATTTATATTGCTTATCCTATAGGTATATTTGCAGTTATTAGTGGCTACCTGATCAAGGAGTGTACTTGTTGATTTACATATTCTTGTTGGATACCGAGTATTGCCTTGTGTGAAACCATAGCTTGATAGTAGATTGGGGTATGATTTGGTTACATTATTTTTGTTTAGTAAGTTAATATTTGTATCACCAATGCATAAGCAAAGATTGGCATTATTTTTCGAGGGAATGTGCTCTAGAGATTGCATGAAATTTGTTGCGTTATTTATGTTAGGATTATATACTGCAATTATATTAATAGTATGCAGGTTATTGAAACGAACAGTATCACTTCTTATAAGCTCTAACTGGATCAAGCTATGGTTACTCTCAACTAGGTTAAGCACTTTTATATTCCATTTTTTGTGGACATAAACTCCCACGCGTCTACCTTCCTGATTGTCTCTGTGTACAAATGCAACAGAATAGTTGTTTAGGTTGAAGTATTTAGCTTCATTACTTTTTACCCAAGTCTCGGTTACCACTATGACATCTAGATTTTCAACAATATGTATTAGTATATCGATATCTTCTAGTTTATTTTTGATGCTTCTGCTATTTAGGTAAAGACACTTGATTTGGCTAACCTCATTTTTAGTGTCTGCTACGTATTCGTGGATACAGTTATATTTACGCTCATCAATTGATGTGTGTAAGTCAACATCAACTAGTAGGTCCATGTCTTGATTCATTATTATTTCTGTGAATGGGATGGCTGAGCCTTGTTGATGGAAGAGTCTCTTACTAGCCTTTCAATGTCTTCCGGTGAGCTGATCCTGACAGCCTTGTCACTATCTGATTTACGGACGAATATTTTGCAGTCCCGGGTCCAGACGTATTTAAAACCTAATTTACGGAGGTCTCTTGCCTGTTTGCGGAGTACTTTATTAGCTGGCGTCAAATGCTCGTTAATGTAGATAGGCCTAGCCCTTGCATTGATTCCAGCATCACTTGAGTTCAGGTTGGGTTTGGACCTTTTGCCTTTTAAAATTGCCTCTCTTTTAGCCGGCTGCAGAATTTGACTAGTAAAGGAGGGGGAAGACATTCTCTGCTTTGTGGTAGCCGATGGCAGGCGTCAATATCGGACTCAAAAACTGTGACACCAAATTGGTCAGCGATAGTCTGGACAATCTGAACGGTGTTTTCGTTTGAAGTGTGCGGCACGCCATGAAGCTCTAGATTGTTTCGCCGTACGTACTGTTGAGTAAAACGTTTATTTCTTAAATTTATTGAATAATGATACTTTTTAAGGTAATATAACCTGAAATGGGGATTTTAACAACTCCCCTTCAATTTCATTTCATTTCATTTCTTTATTGCCACATAACATGTATATACAAAGAAAACTGATATGTTTCATTACATTGATGGCTCGTCAGCTGAATAATAGTATTCAAAATGAATAATACAATAAATAAGAATTTAAGGAAAGAAAACAATATTTACAATAATCACATAAAACAGAATGACATCCTCATCTGGACATTTTACAATCATCATAAATCAAAACAAAAATCATCTTCATATGTCAGAATCATTAACAAATTCCTCAACGCTGTAATAGCATTTATCAATCAGAAATTTTTGAAGGGATTTCTTCACCTGCATAATGGACATGTTACTGAATTTCCTCCCGATTTTGTTGAAGACCTTCATTCCTAGATAATCTGGAGTTTTATCAAACAGTTTTAGTCTATGGCAGGGCAGTTTGAAATTTGATTTTTGTCTTGAATCATAATTAAGGGAAAAGTGATTGTTTTGAAACAACAAGGGGTTTTTGAAAACAAATAAAGTAATTTCAAATATATATAAAGAAGGGACAGTCATAATGTTTAGCTTTTTAAATAGTTCTTTACAAGATACTCTTCGATTTACATTACACATTGCTCTATCTTTTTCTGCATAATAAATAATCTTGCCATATCTGAATCCCCACACCAGAATATAATCCCATATCTTATAACAGACAAGAAATATGCATGGTACACTGTTATCATGGCCCTTATATCGGTAGCTCCTGCCAGGATAGATACTGCATAGTTATACAAAGCTATTTAATCGTTTAACAAGGCCGTCAATGTGACTCGGCCAACATAGATTCTTATTTAATGTCATGCCAAGAAAATTAACATTATTCTTATTTGCAAGATCAGTGCTATCCAGACTAAGTTCAATTTCTTTTTGTGAGGAATGTTTGCTGCTAAACAGCAGAGTTAGAACGTTGCATGGTGCAGTACATGCCACGTTCTGCTCCTGTTATAGTACTTAAAACGTTATTTTCTCATTATGTAGAGAAAAGTTTTTATTTCTGTTATATCTTTGCACATACATATAGACTTTGTGGAAAATAGAGACTCTGTGTCAAGATAAGCTATGATATAAACATGTGTATGTTGTGTTGTGTATAAATAAATAGGTTTAAGCAGTGCTTTTTTAGGGGGAACGCGTACCCCTTGAACATTTTAAAACTGTTAAAGAAAAAAATATTGGTTAATTTCTATATAGTCCGGCAAATATAACTTCCGACTATAAGTTCATCGATCAGCTGTCGTCAACGCGCTGTTCAAAAAAGCAAGACCAACTACAATACTCAGACCTTAATGCAGGTCTCGAAAGTGTGAAATTGGCGTATGCTGAAGCCCCGGCATATTGTTTGTTTACATTCGTTGCTGGGATAAACTTTCATTAGCTTCGTTTGATGAAACTTGGCATAAACTGTCGCTCATCTGTAATTGTTAGTGTCTTCTGTATGTCTGTAAAGTCCAGTTCGTGTTAATGTACTACAATTGTATGTAAATATGTGATAATACGCTTAATATTGACTGGTTCGTTTGTGTGATGATTGTCCAGTCAACCAATGGCATTGCGTCATTTGCTTCGGATGTTGAAGTACCTAAGACTAATCAAGCATAATAGAAGTGTCTGAAGAATATACACCGCAATGATTTACTAGTTAGTAACAATATAATAATATAATAATGAATTTTATTAATCCCTTAACGAGTCAAGGACTCATATACAAAGGAATCGTACAGTTTTATCTTGTTGGCGACAAATTACAATTCAATGTTTAGTTTACAAAGTTTACAGTATGAAAATATATACAACATTTTGTAGCTTTCATAAGATTTTGTCCACAATGTAGTCTTCTTTTGTCTTCTCAGATTTTGGAATTTCTTCAAACTGGCATTTTATAATCATTCCACATAAACTGTTTTAGCCTCCTTTTAAATATTGGTAGGCTAGGTGCAATTTTTATATTTTCTGGTAGTCTATTGAACTTTACAAAGGCACTATACTTAATGCTATTACTGCCATATTGTTTAGAATTGATATGGAAAAGTGATATGTCATCTGCATGTCTAGTTTTGTAAGCGTGTAAATCAGATTGTTTAGTGAAGTTTAAATTTGTGTGGACACCTTTGTGTAGGATTTGGTACATCAGGACATTTGATTTGATTTCTGCATTTAAGGCTACAGGTTGAATTTTACTCGTAATATAAAGGTTTGTGTTAAAAAAGGGTAGTTATTCATATTCCTTATGGCTCTATTCTGAATTACCTCAATTTCCTTTTTTTAGTTAATTTGAGCATTTTATCCAAATTGTATTCAAATATTGTAAGTGGCTATGGATTAAGGAAAAATACACTTTCCTGAGTAGATATTTTGGGATATAGTAGCTCAATTTTTTATCATCCCAGCAGCAGGTGATATTTTTTTAACTAATGCATCAATGTGCTTTTGCCAGGAGAGATTTTCATCTATTATGAGGCCTAGGTATTTGACAGATGAGACCCTTTTAACTGCCTTTCCATTCAGCATTATATTCTGACTGATGGCTAACTTTGTTCTACGCTTAGATATTATTAAATAATTTGTTTTATCTTCATTTATTGTTAATTTATTTGACTGGGTCCAGCCAAGTATTGCATTCATGTCCTCCTGCATGTGTGTAATCAGTGTGTTGGTGGTATACGCATTGTAAAAGATGCTTAAGTCATCTGCAAACAACGTTATATTACCATGAGAACTGAGTGTAGCTAAGTCATTAATATATACTAAGAAGAGGGAAGGACCCAGCATTGATCCTTGGGGCACACCATGGGTAATATTTACTTCCTCACTTCTGTAGCCATTTATTCCAACATACTGTTTACGATTAGACAGGTAATTTTTAAACAATGTCCAAGCTACTCCTCGGATACCTGCTTTATTAAGTTTCTCTAAAAGAATGTCATGGTCAACAGTATCAAACGCCTTTCTCAGGTCTATGAAAAGGCCACTCGCTGTCATCTTATTGTCTATGACATCCTGCAAGTTAGAGATTATATCAATTGTGGCTATTTCAGTGCTTGAATTTTCTCGGAATCCATACTGCCCTTAAAATCATTTTTATTAAAAAAATTAACAATTCTGTTTTTACTACTGTTTCGAGTACCTTGGATATGGGTGGGAGGATGGAAATGCGTCTGTAATTGTCTGGATTGCTTTTGTCACCTCCTTTATAGACTGGTATGACTCGTGCTATTTTTAGATCATCAGGCACCAGACTGGTCTCTAACGATAAATTATTTAAAGTAGTTAGTGGGCTACTTAGCATGTCAATGGAGTTTTTTAACAATTTTACTGACATACCATCTTTGTCTTGGCTACTTTTCATTTTAAGGCTTAATATAATATTGCGAATTTCCATCTCATTAGTCAGGGTCATAAATATGGAATCTGTATCAAGACCGACTACAATAAATCAGGCCGCCATGCCACTATCGATAGAGTAGAAAATGGCGGAAACGTAGTGGAATTGGAGAGGGGATATGGGTTGTTTACATTCGGTGAACCAACGTTTATAAGTGAGTCTGCTGCCAGAATTTCGTTCAAATATCGCATATCTTAAGTTATTTCGTCCTGTTATTTGTTGTAATAGTGTACCTTACGTAGTGTAGAGCACTGTGGATAATTATAAATTCCGGTAATACGTAACGTGAGAAGTATTGCCTGTTCATTGTGATATTTCAAGCTTAGCCTCCAATAAGAAATATTCACCGGGATAATTTTCGAAGTTAAAAGAGTTGTATGTATTAAACGTTTCGAACCTAAGTTTGTGGTTAGAGAAGATCTATTCCCAGTTGAAAATGGTGAACACATTCGTGTCCCCAGGAAAATTCCCAAACTAACCCCTGATGCCATTCCGACAATTTTCCCAAGTCAATCGTCCTACCTACCACACAACTGCATTTCCCAAAGACAGGAAAAATCCGGAAGAGCGATTGCAAAATGTGTAACGAAGAGATGACATTTCGCTGAGTGGTGTGAACAGGATACAATTTCTACTTTCGATATATTTCGAAGTAAGCTTAATGAGAGGCTTTCACTGTGATAATGAAAGATGATTGTGTCCTGTTTGTTAAAGAAGATGATGGTAGTTTTAATGACATATCACCAGTGTCAGTGTGTTTTCAAGTGTCAAGATCTTTAAGTGTAAATGTATTCTATAAGAATCTTTGTGTGCCTGGATACTGCAGTCTGATGGAAGCAGGTTTGTTTTTGTATGTAAAATATTAATAAGATAGAATTTATGTCCGCTACTGCCTGGCTGAAAATTATTGCTAGTACCACATGCAAGGGGGTCTGGGATGTAAGCACCAGGTTAGGTTTGTTTTTGTATGTAAAACATTAGGCTTAATTTAAGATAGGATTTATGTCTGCCACTGTCTGGCCGAAAATTACTGCTAGTACTGAACCACAAGCAAGGGGGTCTGGCGTAAGCCCCAGGTTAGGTTTGTTTTTGTATGTAAAGCCTTAATGACGCAATTGATTTGCCTTCCGTAGGAATTCTATACACATCAAATTTGAAGATGACAAGTTGATAATACAGTAACTGTTCATTTTAAGGAGTTTGTAACAGTCAATTGTGTCTTATTGGGAAATGCTATTTGAAATAAAGTTGGAGCTAGTTCAGTATGTCGCTATGCAAACATCGCTCTCTCCGCTCAAAACAAACAACACACGACTGTGTTTATTGTATACGTGGGGTTGGCAATATCTTATTTGTCAAATAAGCCACGACTACAATGGCCCACACAACTGAAACTTCACTAGCCTATATAAGCTAGGCCTAAGTCGTGTTATAAATTGGGATACAAAATCACTGTTTATAAGAAAAAAGTGGGATACAAAATCACTGTTGTTAAAAAAAGACAATCATCAGATTAGATTAGATTAGATTTTTATTAATTCCATTTGATCAAATACATGCATTCAATACATTTTTGATATAGGACACGTCAGAATTTTCATGCATAAAATAAAAGAACTAACAGGTATATATTACTAAGATTATAACTATTTATAACTTATTATAATAGCAAATCTTAATAGATACAATCTTATTGCACAACTATTTACACCTCACTCTATTATCATAATATGAAAACTTAATTCTATAAATTCAACAACATACAGCTAGGTATTAAAATTAAATTAAAAAAGTAAAATATTGTTATAGATTCCATCACTCCTATGCGCTAAAATATTCAATTACTGAGTAAACACAATGGCACTGCAGATAAGCTTTCAACATTCTATCAAAGGTTTTTATTTTTGGGGCCAGTTTTATATACTGGGGTAGTTTATTGTATAATTTAACTCCAGCGTGAAAAGTTCCTTTTTGATATATGCTTGTGTGTGTGTGTGAAATATGAATGTTTTGATTTTGTCTTGTGTTATGCCTATGAACATCATTGTTTGTTTTAAGAAAAACATCTTTATTCATTAAATTCTTTTTAAAAAACATAATACTTTCAAAGATATATATGCAGGGCAGTGGGAGAATGTTTAAATATTTAAACAGAGGTCTACATGATTCTCTAGTTTACATTTGCCATAATTCTAATCGCCCTCTTTTGTATCCTAAACGTGCATAGTGCATCTGGCGACATACCCCAAAATATGATCCCATATCTTAAGTATGAATGGAAATAAGCAAAATAAGTATTTCTTAATGTGTGCATGCTAGTGCAGGTTTTCAAAATACGTAACGCAAAGCACATCGAGTTCAGTTTAGTATTCAGATATTGTATATGTTTATTCCATTTCAAGTCTTGTTGTATCCATAGTCCTAAAAACTTTGTTTCTGATTTATTTTCTATTTGATGACCATTTAATGTTATATTGGGCATCGCAGGATTCCTATTCTGTATAGTGTGGAAATTTAGACATACTGTCTTTTTATAGTTTATTATGAGGCGATTATCTTGTGACCATTTGGTTAACTATCCTGTAACGGAGTCAGCAGACTGCTGTATGACCTGTTTAGTTTCACCTTTTATTACGAGTGTTGTATCGTCCACAAACAAAATTTCCTTATGTGAATGAACGTTCTGTGTTATATCATTGATATATAGAAGAAAGAGTAGTGGGCCCAAAACCGATCCCTGGGGTACTCCAAATTCAATAATTCCCTCATTGGACAATGTTTCATTAAGTAATTTGGTTCCATCATCCTTGTGTCTCAAGCTTACTATTTGTTTACGCCTTGTTAAGTAAGACTCTATCCATTTATTAGCTAGACCTCTAACACCATATTGATTTAGTTTGGTAAGGAGGATTTTATGGTCAACAACATCAAATGCTTTCGATAAATCCAAGAATAGGCCAGTTACATGTTCCTTATTGTCAATTAATTTCAGTATACTATTACTACATTCGTAAATTGCTGTCTGTGTAGATTTTTTCCGTTCTAAATCCATGTTGTGAGTTTGATAATATTTTATTTTTTTCTATGAAACTTATCAGTCTCTTATACATAATTTTTTCCACAATTTTTGCAATACCAGTTGGTAAGGTAATAGGACGATAGTTATCTAATTCATCTTTTGAACCGTTTTTGTGCACGGGAATTACTTTTGATAACTTCAAAATATCCGGGTAAGTTCCTGAGAGAATTGAACTGTTTATTAAGTGCGTAAGTGGATTTATTATATTTTCTGCACATTTCTTTAAAATTGCATCAGGGATGCCATCAATGCCAGCACAGAATTTATTTTTTAGCTCTTTTATAACTATTCTTACCTCTTCACTTGTGACATGATTTATAAATAAAGAATCACTGCATATATTTATTTTATTATTAGAATTTAGTGTATTTACCTGTGATTTATTTATTAATTTTTGTGGAATTTCCAGAAAATAGTCATTAAAAGTGTTTGCTATTTCCTCTGGATTATTAATCACTTTATTATTTCTGGTCAGTGTAATGTTCCTTTGTATTTTAGCAGATTTTCCAGTTTCTTTCATTATCACGGACCACATAGCTCTGTTTTTATTAGATGATTGGGAAATAAAATTATCATTATGCATTTTCATTGCTAGTCTTATTACCTTATTTAATATGCTAGTGTATTTTTTGTAGTATAAATTGAATTCAGGTGTTGTGTGGTATTGTTTATATAATTTGTGTAGACATTTCTTTCTTTGACATGAATTTATAATCCCTGTTGTTATCCAATTGCTAGTTTTGTTATTTTGAACAGTTCTTCGTTTAAAGGGGAATGCTATTTCAAAATAGTGTTTTAGGGTACTGTTAAATGCATTAAATTTATCATTTACATTTTCTAGTTCATACATTTCTGACCATGTTTCCTTATTTAATAAGTCATTGAAATATGTAACATTTGATTCAGTGAAAGACCTGCACTTTGATTTTACTCCATTATCATTATTATTGATTACTTCGGATACTTCAAAACTCAGTATTTGTCCATGGTGGTCACTAAAACCCGGACAATAAACTTCTATTGAATGGTGATATTTATCTGTATTTATAAAAATTTGATCAGGAGTGGTTTTACTAAATTGTGTTATTCTTGTTGGTGTATTTACTGTAGGTTTCAGTCCGTAGGAAATTAGTAACTGTGTTAATAATTCACAATTTCTATCAAGTTTTAAGAAATTCACATTTACATCCCCACAAATTATTATATCGAAATTTACTTTGCTCATGTTATTGAGTAACAATTCTAATTTATCTATAAATAGAGGAAACGTTCCTGACGGAGAACGGTATACGCATACAATTATTAACTTAAACTGCTGAATTTTTACGGCAGAGAATTCAAAATCCTGTTCCATAATTAGATAATCATAAGCTGTTATCTGTTCATGATCTAAATTATTTCTTAAGAAGATGCAAGTACCACCATGGCTAATATTAGATCTAGAGTATTTACTAGCTTGTATGAACCCTGGGAATTGAATTAATTCGAGTTGTTCCTCTTTCAGCCAATGTTCTGAAATACATAGTGCTGAGATGTGTTTAAGTTCATTTTTAAGCATTAAATTTATGTAATCAATTTTATTATAAAGAGACTGGACATTCTGGTGGTAAATTTTAAATTTGTTACTTTTGCAAGCTTGTGTCGGTGATTTGTTTACATTATTATTATTATCATAATTGTTATTATTATTGTTGCTAGACAAATCCGAAATACCATTGTTGCACTCCGTTAAATTTGACTTCAAAAGATGTGAATGCCAAACCTCACGTTTGGCTTCTTCTAACAGTTTCCCTGCTTCCACTCTAATGATATTACTGTTGAATTATTCTTACCATTTGAATTTACAATTTTGCAGATTTCATCACTAAGATACTCTTTTCCTAATCTATTTAAGTGTAGGCCATGCCGAGTGTGGAACTTCCTGTCTAATTTACTTACATCTACAATTTGGACATTTGGAAAACTCTTACAAATTTTATGAATTTTTCCATTTGTAGCCTCTATTTCTACATTTACACATGATTTGGGAATTAAATCGTATCTCTGCGGAATGTTTACAATAATGACATTTGTTTTTTGCATGGATGGCAATGTACCCTTTAAATCTTTGATTACCTTTTTACTCTCATTTCTATAGACGTCGTTTGCTCCAGCGATGATCACTGCGTAGTCCTTTGCAGTAAGGGACGCACACTCTCCTATCATCCCGTTCGTGACTTCTGCAATTTGAGCTCCTGGCTTCACTGTCGAAGTGACCTCCATTTCTCGGCTTCTCTCCAATACGCTTGCTGCTACATCTCGCCCGTGGCTATCCGCAAATATCCGCATCTTCCTGGATTTTCTCTTTATCACTTTCTTCTTTTCTTCTTGAGGAAAGTCATCATTTTCTTCGACAAGCACTCCAAATGAATTTGAGACGGGAATTTCAGTTACATGTACTCCATTTATAGGCCTAGGCTTATTCAATCTTACCTTACCAGCAATCACTGTCGACCAAGTTTCCTTGCTTTCCTCTCTGTTTCCTTTTAATTTATTCAACTCTTCCATTAACTTAGCAATATCTTCCTTTAGCAGCTTTATAATTTCGTCTTTTGAGGACAGTTCGTTTCTCAGGTTATGACATTCGCATGACGGTAGCGGTAGGCCTACATTACGACAATCGGTTTCACTTTTCTCCTCATTCAATTTTACCTGAGATCTTGTGATGATTTTATTTGCATTTTTTTACTTTTATTTTGCACGACGAGCATAAATCCGTTACGGTTACACAACCTGACGAGACACTAACACTGTTTACTGTCGTCATACTAGAGATCTAAGTTAGCCTAGATGTTTACACCAAATTACACTAAATTTAATTTAATTATTACTACCTAATAGAATTAATCTAATTACCTACCAATAAAGAAGAATGTGAAATACGTATATCTTCCAATCGGGTGAAGTCTCGTAAAAGCACCACTGCTCTACTTGGTTCAAACAGTGATTGAAGAAGTCACCGAATCTTTGGATACACGTTCCCACAACTTAGTTTAAGTTTATTAAATTATCAACAAGAATTTCTAAATACTATCAATATTCCGTATTACACTTGATCTAAGGAAAGTAACTTTATAGATTTTAAGCCTCTGTTATAACATTTTACCACTTTTGTCAAATATTTACACTAGCTGCTATTTCACTACACTTTCACTGTGACGCCATCTTGGCATACCACACGTTAGGCTGTAACCATCATCAAAAACCATTGTTCTGGACACGTTAGGCTGTAACCATTGTCAAAAGCCATTGGATTGGACAAATCGAAGGTTAGAATGGTTGGGTGTTGGTGCGGTATAGCACCGTAATGTTGAGGTTGGCAGTAGGCTACTGTTTTGATGATGGTTGATGTGAATAATGGCATCCACAGCTGGAAATTCGCCTCTATAAGTCGTGATGCTATTTGGGATGACTGGGTGGGTCACAGACAGCGGAGGAGGAAGCATCTATTAAAACATCATTCAATGGGTAGCAGTGAATGAAGGTAGAACGCGCGATAATATTCTCTACAATACATGAATTAGCCAAAATACCTTATGAAACGCTGGGAAATAAATCAAGGAGCGATGTTTTAGTAGATATTCCCTCCTTCGATGTCTATGACCCACCCGGCCATCCCAAATAGGTACACGACTTATATAGCGAAAATTACAGCTGTCAGCGCTATTATTCTCATCGACCGTTATCAAAAAAGTACCATGACAGTACTGCCAACCTCACGTTTACGGTACTATGAAAAACAAAGAAGCGCCCAATTCGGTCGCTATTGCGCACCATTCGTGCGCATTACTCAATTCATAGATAGTGCGCCCAATTGAATTGTTTATTGATCATGGATTGTGGAAATTGCCTCTGAAAGGCCGCACTTGCCCCCGACCTTCTAACCTGCGTTTTGTCCAATCCAATGGTTTTTCATAATGGTTACAGCCTAACGCGCCCAGATCAATGGTTTTGAGTCAACCGAGCCCCGCCAGCTGGGCGCGGTCAAAGGCCTCACCTGTCCCCGACCTTCTAACCTTCGTTTTGTCCAATCCAATGGTTTTTGACAAAGGTTACAGCTTAACGCGCCCAGATCAATGAGTTTTGGCAATGGTTACAGCCTAACGCGCCCAGATCAATGAGTTTTGGCAATGGTTACAGCCTAACACGTCCCAATGATTTTTTTTGATCAACAGTGATTTTGTGTCTCACTTCTTTTTATCAACAGTGATTTTGTATCTCACATGTTGGCATCAATGTGTGTGCCTCTCTGCGACTGTAGAGTTCATCTGGTTGACAGTTAAACGAGATGAAAGCGCTGTCGAAAATCGCGTCCGGTTTTCAGAATAGCAAGAAATAAAACACATACAGGGTCTTGATATTTGCTTGGCAAGGACATTCTCGCCTCAGTAGCCGGCTGCCGCGTGTGCGTATGTACGGCAGAATACCATGCTTAAAATCGTATCTTGCATTTCTACTCACCATGCTTACAGTAAATGCTGAAAATGTTTCCCATCCGCTGCCAAACATAATGGGCATCTACTAAAGAAGTTTCCGGTTATTCCGGTTAATTTCGCTTCACTAAGGAAATAACGACCTCTACGTCTATTTTTATCGTTTACTGAACCAGTACGTTTGATTCTCATAGCCAGTTGTTTTATTGTGATTGTGTATAGTGCTGTAATGCCTTATGTGAAATATTCGTTACTTGAACGTGTATATCTGCATAATACGTACATAAAGTGCAGGAAATCGTGCGCTAGAAAAAGTCAAAATTTTCGAGTGAAATTTACAGGGAGACCTATTCCTATAAATCGAACAATACATCAAGTGGCTAATTTGAGATTCAAACGTACAGGTTCAGTAAACAATAAAAATAGACGTTAAGTTCATTGTTTCCTTAATGAAGCTAAATTAACCGGATTAACCGTAAACTTCATAAGGAGATGCCGATTATGTTTGGCAGCGGATGGGGAACGATTTCAACATCTACTGTAAACATAGTGAGTAAAAATGCATGATACTGATTTTAAGCACAGTATTCTGCCGAACATACGCGCACAGCCGGCAACTGAGCAGCCACTGGCGGAGCGCGTGAGCGAGAATGTCCTTGCCAAGCAAATATAAAGACCCTGCATTTACGAATTTTAGCACATATATGAGGTTCAGTTTTTTTTTGAGACGTTTCGGCCATCAATGGACCACGATGTTCTTCACTCATATGATCACTGTAATGCATGTTTTCTTGTCTGCCAGTAGATCTTCATTCTTGACGAATGTTCTGCTCTCCTTTCTTCCGTCCACTTGCAGTGAGGGCGAGGCATCACAGATGTTAAAGGGTGTAGATTACTGGTTGATTTAACCGCCTTTCTGAACAGGTTCCGATCCCGAACGAGAGCTTGATTGATTCGAGCTTCTGTTAGGTCCTTTTTAACTTGTATCGACCATTTACAATAGGATTTTTTTTTTAGATATTGATGAGTGGATTCGATGTGAAAGTCGATGATGCTCCATCCGCTCCAAATGTCCAAAGAAAGACATTCTCCTTTTTCTCATCACACTCACCAAATCTTCTATATGTTCAAATAATTCATTGTTATGTCTTCTTCTGTAAGTACCATTATCATTAACAGGTCCTAATATTTTCCTTAGAATTTTCCGATCCTTAAGTTCTAATTTTCTCAATGGACCTTTGTTTGTCATCTGTAAGCATTCTGCGGCATACAGTGCTGACGGCCTAATTACTGTGTTATAATGACAAAGTTTGACATTCCGGGACAAGCTTTTACTTTTGTAAATGTTTTTGCAGGTTTGAAAGGCACCTTCCAATTTGTTACATCTGCTCTCAATGACAGCTATTTCTGAATTATTAGGGGTAATCCATTCCCCTAGGTATTTACATTTTCGGACTTTTTTGATTTTTTGCAGACCAATCGTGATGAACTTTGAGGCATCTTTGACATTTGTGATAAAATTAGTTTTATGGAAGGCCACTTTAAGTCCAGTTTTAGCAGCTATGGTTTGTAGTTTATTAAGTTGGTCAGTGGCCTCTTCCATTGTATTAGCGAACAAAGCAATGTCATCTGCAAAAGCGAGACAGTTTATATTCAGGTCTTCTTTTTTATAACCAATTCGAATACCATAATTATTTGGTAATATTGTTAACCATTCTCTTATAATTTTTTCCAAGACACAGTTGAACAGCATCGGTGATCCCAGATCACCTTGTCTACAGCCAGTCTTGATTGCAAAGGCTTCGGACAATTCACCACGAAATTTGACCTTAGAAATGGTGTTTTCTAAGCTTGCTTTGAACAAATTAATTGATTTATTATCTAGGCCAAACTCACGTAAGGTGTTAATTATTGTGTCTCTATGAATGCAATCATAAGCCTTTTGAAAGTCCACAAAAATCACAACATAAGGTTTTGATCGTACCGTGCAGTAGGAAATTATGGTCTTAATGTTATGAATTTGTTCAGGACAGGATCTTGATTTCCTGAAACCAGCTTGATATTCCCCTATCTGACGGTCTAATATCGGTTCTGCTATGTTCAGAAGAGCCCTTGCAAATATTTTGTACGTTACCGATACCAGTGAAATACCTCTATAATTATTTGGGTCGGATTTATCCCCTTTCTTATGTATAGGATGAATGATGGCAGAAGTCCAATCCTCCGGCAACTTTTCATTATGCCATATTTCTTCAATGGTTTTCTGGAGACAAATGACGGAGTCATTATCTGCATATTTCCATAATTCAGCCACAATACTATCCTCCCCAGAGGCCTTATTATATTTTAGCGCCTTGATGATTTGTGTTATTTCTTCGACAGAGGGTGGTGAGCTGTCGTGGTATGCAACGCTAGGATAGAAAGCAAGTTGTTCAGTAGGTATGTCCGTGTTCAAAAGGGTTTCAAAATATTCTCCAAAGGCTTTAGCACAGTCTTTATTATTGAGATTAAGTTTACCATCAGATCCTCGGATGTGAAGAGTAGGGGCGACATATTTGGACAGTTGGTGCTTAAAAGTTTGATAGAAATCCCTTGTTTTGTGTCTTTGAAAATCATCTTCAATTTGAATAATTTGTGATTTGTGGAAATTTCTTTTTGCCAATTTTAAAATTTTACAAGTTTCTTTCCTGATGCAGAGAAAGTTCTCAAGGTTCACATCGTCTTTCTTGTTATTTCACTTGATCCAAGCTTTTCTTCTTTCCTCTATTGCGTGATCACATTGATCGTTCCACCAAGGGTGCTTGCGCGTTCTATCAAGAGGAATGGATTCCGAAGCCGCAGTAACAATGGCGTTCCTTAAAGTAGACCATGTTCCATCTTTTGGTTTGTTGTGGAGTGTTTCCGCAAAAGTGTTATTTGACTTCAGACCACCGATGTTGTACTTTTGCGTTTTCATTCCCTTTTCAACATTCACTCTATTGTTCCTAAACGGAATACCTTTCATTTTAATAAGGGACAGATAATGGTCTGAATCTATATTCGCATTTTGCAGGACCTTCACATTTTGGATTTCACGATCTGATTTTTTTGATATTGCAACATGATCCAGTTGAAATTCACCCATAAGTGAATTTGGATGTCTCCATGTCTTTGCTTTCCGAGGAAGATGTTTAAACGCAGTAGATTTCAGAACTAGGTTGTTATTTTTGCAGGTGTCAATCAGCCGTTCGCCATTTTTGTTTGTTCGTTTATGTGCGGGATAGTTTCCAACTATATTCCTAAACTTTTTCTCTCTTCCTACTTGAGCGTTAAAATCACCGAGTAGGATGGTGGTGTGATGCGCTGGAATATTGTCAATCACGTCTTCTAATTGTTCCCATAATATATTAGTTTGCTCTCGGTCTTTCTTGTTTGACAAGTTCGTTGGTGCATGAAAATTGACCACGGTGTAGGCTTTATTAAGTGATCTAAATGACAATGTGGATAGTCTTCCATTGAATGATGTAAAATCCAGCACTGACTCAACAGCTTTCTTGTGGACTATAAAACCTGTACCAAGATGAGGGATGTTCTTTGTAACTCTTGTGCCAGGTATTCCTTTATAAATTCTGAATCCTTGAGACTCAAAAGCTTCTTCATCACAAAATCGTATTTCTTGCAATGCAGTGATGACAATGTTATGTTTCTCAAGAACATCCAATGTTTGTTTTAGTTTTCCTATCTGAAGGAGTGAGTTTATGTTAAGTGTTGCTAAGTACATAATATATTTCTTCTTACATGACATTGCAGGCTCCCCAGACCCCGCAGGCCTACTAACTCCACAATACGTGGAGGTGGATTTATTACCACCTGGGTAATTACCACCTGGGGTAGATAATCAAATACTTTGTGTTTCCATCATGAGTGAAGAAACGAATTGAGAAAGGCTATCCCGAAGGATAGCGGGGTTATAACTGATGAGGTAGTAAGCCTCCCAGTATTAAAATCAGCCGCCCAATCTGGAACAGACGCTGTTCAGTAGTGACCAGGGTTCGTAATTTCAATACGTGATATCGCCCAGAACATGAAACGAGGACACAAGGTATGTAAAAGCCACATTCATGTCTGCTGCAAGTGTATAATCCTCGTTCCACTTGACTCCCGTAGTACACTGGCATTACTTATGACGTAGATAGCCTACATAGGTATTGAGCGTATTGCAGTGTGCACTAGCTACGCGTCTTGGTGATATGTACCGTACCAACTCAAGAGCCCAATGGTACACTGGGGCGAAACGCTAGCAACTGGTTTGAATTAACACTTAGCCTCCAATAATAAAAAGCCTGCACAATAGCCTCTGGGAGCTGTACGCCCTGCAGATGCTATGTTTGCCGCAAGAGACGCTGCATACCCCCCTACATGATCAGTTCAGTTGGCGGTATTTATACACAATGTGTATGCACGAATCAAGTTATATTACTGAAATAAGTCCATTGTATTACGATGGTATACAGTTGCATGCCGTTTTGTAAATAAGGCTCTAGAAATAATGTTCCTGGAACTAGTGTTCATGAATTTCCTAGTCCAGAGCCAACTAGAAAATTATGGATTAAAGCAATAAGACAAGGTATGTAGCCAACGCTGACCATGCGATTGAAATTGGAAATTAGGTGATCTTGTATTATTGCTCCGGTTCTGATGATGATACCTGACCTTCTCTTTGTCGCCCCCAGAGATCCATGCTAGAATCCAGGCTCTGCCAAGAAATTTAATTCTGTTCCGAGGGCTGGAACGGGGTACACTCAGCTTCATGAGGTAAAACTGAGAAGGAGTGGGTTAGATTCCCATCTCATCCTTCCTGAACAGGTTTTCCGTAGTTTCCCACTTCTAATCTAGGCAAATGCCAGGATGGTTCCTAACTTAAGGTCACCTTCCAAATCATCACCGGAATTACAAATGCATACGCCGCAATAACACAGGGTAGCAGATAGGGGCTAAACAACCAAATTTCTATAACGAGAGCTGCAATGGCCTATATTGGAGGGTATTTGGTACGAGCTGTCGAGTCCGCCTCGTTGCGTAGTGGCTAGCATTCTTGGCTGTCATTGCGGAGGCCCGAGTTCAACTCCTGGTTCTGAGGGCTGGAACGAGGTACACTCAGCCTCATTAGGCAAACCTAAGAAGAGGCGGGTTCGATTCCTTCCTCAGCTATTCTGGAAGTGTTTCCCACTTCTACGCCAGGCAAATACCGGGATAGTACCGGTACCTAATTTAAAGCCACGTCCACTTCATACCCAAATTTTATCTCAATTACTACACACACTATTACATACATTACAGTGACACAGGTTATCAGACAAATTCTACACACAAATAC
Organism: Meconema thalassinum; assembly: GCA_946902985.2. Taxonomy (NCBI): domain Eukaryota; kingdom Metazoa; phylum Arthropoda; class Insecta; order Orthoptera; family Tettigoniidae; genus Meconema; species Meconema thalassinum. The sequence goes on from OX336391.1 coordinate 241,806,294, forward strand.
ATAGGGCTACAAGACCACGATCTCGTAGCCACTAATATAAGCAACTACAACCTCTATTTGCATTCTTGTAGCTCCATTTAACTTAGAAGTATTTGCATTTTTTAAATATTTTGTGTTATCTCTGCTTTATTTATGTCTGTACTTTTAGCTACTGTCTGTTCGAGTTGCTTGTAGCGAAGTACGTCAGGGTTTCATATTAAATTTGTGCCTTATTACATAAAATCCCGTCATTTCTGGTGGAATTTAATCAATTATGCGAAAGTTTGTCTTCGAATTTACCGCTAACAACTGTTTACCGTCAACAACTGTTCCCCTACGATTGCCGCCATCTTTGTTTGGATGTTACGGTCTGAGATATTGTAGTCGGTCTTGTCTGTATTGACATTAATTTCATTAACTTTCTTCCCTGGGAGGATGTTTTTGGCTAACATGTGTGCTATGTTTATAAAGTGAGTGTTTAGAGCATTGCAAATATTTTCTTTTCCTGTGAAAGATTTACCGTCAATTATTATCTCACTGGGACCAACTTTGTTTTCAGTTGTGCAGTTGTAGATAATTTCATTGATTACTTTCCAAGTATCTTTTATGCTATTGGCGTTCAATGTTAATTTATGTTCATAGTATGAGGATTTCAGTTTCCGTTTTAAAGCTGTCACATTGTTCCTACATATTATGTGCTCATCCTTTATGAGGTTGTTTCTGTGAATGTTAGTTTTAAGTTTAGCATGTAGTAGGTCCCTTCGTTTTATTAGCTGAATTAATTATGTTGTTATCCATGGGTTATTGTGGTTCTGGTGTATTTCCTTCAAAGGTGTGTCAGTGTTTTCTTTGTTTGGTGTGTGTGTCAAGATTTTGTGTTTCATGGCAATGTAAGGTTCATTTACATCATCTAAACTGTCTATTTGATTGAGATCATTGGAGAATATGTTTTTGTTCACGTACCGGTAATTTTTATTTACGTTTTTGAACTAGACCTTTGCTTGTTGTGGGGGTATTTAAATGTCATGTTCGAGATTGGGCTTTTGCCTGGATAGTAATTTGACCAGAAAATCTCAGTTACAAGAATATTATGATCACTAATATCACTATTTACATTGCTTATCCTATAGGTATATTTACAGTTATTAGTGACTACCTGATCAAGGAGTGTACTTGTTGATTCACATATTCTTGTTGGATACCGAGTATTGCCTTGTGTGAAACCATAGCTTGATAGTAGATTGAGGTATGATTTGGTTACATTATTTTTGTTTAGTAAGTTAATATTTGTATCACCAATGCATAAGCAAAGATTGGCATTATTTTTCGAGGGAATGTGCTCTAGAGATTGCATGAAATTTGTTGCGTTATTTATGTTAGGATTATATACTGCAATTATATTAATAGTATGCAGGTTATTGGAACGAACAGTATCACTTCTTATAAGCTCTAACTGGATCAAGCTATGGTTACTCTCAACTAGGTTAAGAAATTTTATATTCCATTTTTGTGGACACAAACTCCCACATCTCCACCTTCCTGATTGTCTCTGTGAACAAAAGCAACAGAATAGTTGTTTAGGTTGAAGTATTTAGCTTCATTACTTTTTACCCAAGTCTCGGTTACCACTATGACGTCTAGATTTTCAACAATATGTATTAGTATATCGATATCTTCTAGTTTATTTTTGATGCTTCTGCTATTTAGGTAAATACACTTGATTTGCCTAACCTCATTTTTAGTGTCTGCTACGTATTCGTGGATACAGTTATATTTACGCTCATCAATTGATGTGTGTAAGTCAACATCAACTAGTAGGTCCATGTCTTGATTCATTATTATTTCTGTGAATGGAATGGCTGAGCCTTGTTGATGGAAGAGTCTCTTACTAGCCTTTCAATGTCTTCCAGTGAGCTGATCCTGACAGCCTTGTCACTATCTGATTTACGGTCGAATATTTTGCAGTCCCGGGTCCAGACGTATCTAAAACCTAATTTACGGAGGTCTCTTGCCTGTTTGTGGAGTACTTTATTAGCTGGCGTCAAATGCCCGTTTATGTAGATAGGCCTAGCCCTTGCATTGATCACAGCATCACTTGTGTTCAGGTTGGGTTTGGACCTGTTGCCTTTTAAAATTGCCTCTTTTTTAGCCGGCTGCAAAATTTGACTAGTAAAGGAGGGGGAAGACCTTCTCTGCTTTGTGGTAGCCGATGGTAGGCGTCAATATCGGACTCAAAAACAGTGACACCCAATCGGTCAGCGATAGTCTGGACAATCTGAACGGTGTTTTCGTTTGAAGTGTGCGGCACGCCATGAAGCTCTAGATTGTTTCGCCGAACGTACTGTTGAAGCTCGAGATTCTCTTGCTTTAACATTTTAACCTCACTGCAAGCGATATCCTTTTCCTTCTCCAACTCACAAACTCTTTGGCTGAGCTTTGTAATTTCTGACAAGGCTTGCTTCAGAGTTTGTGTGGCAGTTGAGATGTCACGTTTCATCCTATCGAAACAATCAGAAAAGTATGTCACGGACTTGAGCATATTTTTCTGAGTCTTTTCAATGTTTTCGAGTTTTATCAGTCGGACGTTGATTTCACAAACAAGATCTTCTAAATCAGGTTTGCTTACATTCTCGTCTGGCGAAACCTTTTCCGTAGTTGACCTACTTACTGCATTGCACTCGACACAATACCATTGCTTGGCTTTGTCGGACAAAAGCCGGTTAAAAGCTTTCTTTTTTATGTTTACACAGGTTCTGTGGTATGATTTACCACATTCACCATCACAAATTATGTAGTCTTCGTTATCAGTTACACATTTTTCACACTGACCGCACTTGGTTGATTTGTCACTTGTCGCCATCTTTGTCCCAATAGCTTGGTACACTTCCGTAGTGTCGAACTTAAGTACGTAAAGGGAAAACGCAATGAGCATCTGCGGCTAGACCAAACCGTTGACTTTATCTTGAACACTCAGCAATATGTGCCTCCGTAAATCCTTACTAGTCTGGCAGATGTTCTACACTGCCTTGTATACACGCCAAATAATACAGTGAACTTCTGTTTTATTGGTTAAGGAGGATGTTCAACCTGTGCCAAACAGTGAACTCATTGTATTCCGTCATTATTCATACTTTTGTGATTCTTACAGCTTGCAAGTTATTTTTTTATTATGATGTGTGTAATAAAGTGTTGTGAGTACCTTGCCAATGTACTTATATTGCGAGATGGTGTGCCGCGATAATTCCGTAAGAGGGAGATGGTGCTTTCCATACTATAGTACTTTACTAAATCAACTATTTCCAGTGTAAAACTATTCCAAACGGTAACAGCGAATGTTGAAAAGGTTAGATGGTAACATACTATCGTGTCCTTTGTGACTTCCGATGTTTAGCCCACCTTTTCTAGGGCCTTCCCCATGGGGGGTGGGCAGCGGTGATCCTAAATAGGCCTGCCCAAACACAGATGCTGGACCGAATTCCCGAGTAGTCACAGAGTCTCCGGAAGACGACCATCACACATCTGCTGCCAACGTGCAGGTGCGAAATAGGGGCTTCCAGCTACACCCATAACCTGCCCCCACCATACATATCCCATCCCGTTGGACTTTGAAAGTAAGTGACGTTCGGAAGAAGTGACACTGGCGTGAATTTGTTAAGGGTGGATCTCAGCTTGCCAGGACGAGACCCACACACTGATCTCTGAGCCTTATCCTGCGGCTCGCAAAGAATGAGACATGCAGGACCGATCACAGAGACTGCAACGAACTGCCGCATACTAAAGTACTACTGAGGTGCGCCTTTACAGCCAGTCCGTCTGGCCTGAACTCTTCCGCCTCTATGACCGTTGGGAGTCATAAGGATGATTGGCTCCTCCTCCGCTCATTTTAACTTTGGGCCAAAATCTGCCCATCATAAATATGGAAAAATAGTTTGCCCTATTAAACATGAGCAATAGGCTGTCCCATCCGCCAACCACACCGTGCCAGAGTTCACCTCTTCCACTGCAGGTACCGTTGAGGACGTCACCGTAACTCTGACAAGGGACCCTAACAAGGAGCTACCAGCCGGACCAGCTGGACCAAGGTTTTCTAAAGAGGTGTTACTCCTATATCACTCTCTACTTTATTCTACTGAGACTATCCCTGTATAACAACACACTTCCTTATGTAGGTTATGTGAGCACACTTGCTACTGCCTATACTATATAAGATATCACTACTGCTCCATGTACTGTAGTAGTATCATACAGGATGATACAGAATGACGGAAGGGTTTTCACGAATAATATAGCCACAACGGGAGGTCACAATAAAATCCTACAGCGAATGGCTTTGTTCCTGATTCGTAAATACGTCTCTAATAATATTACAAGTCACAGAGATGTGATGGTCCTCGATGAATTTCACTGGATAATCTGAATCATGGGGTTGGTGAGCTGCCAACATGCGTGGTTTAAATCCTAGTAAAGGGCCAATAGAATGAAGTCGTGTTTCAAAGTCAATGATAAACGTAGAGAAAATACGACAGCGATGATTAATCGTATTGGCTGTAAGTTCAAATTTGTGTGCTCCATCCGCAAAAGGCTTGACACCAAATTGTTTTATCATCGCCACACTAATGGCCTCGTGCACATCGTCTATGGTATACCCTCCATATAATCATCAAAAGAAAACTTGTCATTAATATCCAGTTGTACGTTGTAAATTCTGTTGTAACTTTCCAAAGAGATAAATCCCAGCACATAGGATTGTTCGGGATGCAATTCAATGGGGGAAAGAAATCTAGGGACACTTCAGGCCCGTGGCTGTGCACGGTAAAGGTCTTGGCGTCGACATACATAATGATGGGACTGCTGGCTTAACGCGACCTCTTATATAAAAAAAAGTAAACACAAATGCCCACACTCTTGACTGTCAAAGGTTTGTTGACGATTCACATTGTAGAATAACGTCACCCTATATCCCAAATAACGCATTAACTGTAAAAGTACCATACCGTGAAACCTTGTTTCGCATAGGCTACAAAATGGGTCCTGGGCCTGCATCATCATCTAAATTGATCATGCCTCGTTCTTCTTTCCACGGTGCCTTGGGTAATTCATTTCGCATAAATATACCTCGAAAATGAGAAATATTTAATTGTTTGGCAAAGTTTTCCAGTTGTTGATGGTTCATGGCATGACGAGGCAGTTGCATTAGGCGTTTATGGAAGATGGACATTTTTTTTCTTAGATGATAGGCCATGACCTTGTTGTTTAAAGACTGGCTTTAAAGGATTGCCGTTTCTAGCCTCCATAGCAATGGCTTCTAACGTTTTATTGTGTCGATCACATTCTTTGAGTTGTTGCTTGCCTTGCTCGTCGGCTTTAATGGTTTTCGACACGGCAGTGGCACCACCCAAAGGCGAGCCCAAAGCTGCCAAACCAGCAAATAAAGGCGGCAAAATAAACCCACGCTTAGAGACAGGAATGACTCGCCTACGTTTTTCTTTCTTTCTTTCTTTCTTTCTTTTTTATCGATGGATCATGGTGGGAGTTCGGGGCTGTAGACAATTGCACCGCCTGTAATGCTTTTTCGATAGTCACTCTTTATATATATATATATATTATTTTTTTAGCTTCAACACCAGGTGTGAAGCAGCCCGACTCGGTTTCCGGCCTGCCTTTCTTTTCGTTGTTTTTTTTCTCGTTTTTTCATTCTTGTTTACCGCATATCTTTTTTTCACCATACTCCTACTTCTAACGTTTTATTGTGTCGCTCACTTTCTTTGAGTTGTTGCTTGCCTTGTTCGACGGCTTTAATGGTTTTCGCCACGGTCCGGTTAAAAAATCAAAATCAAAATTGTTTTATTGACATTCCTTACGTCTTTCTATACATTTCTACATAATTTCCATACTTATTTACACATTTGTCACATCGTTCCACAAGCTTTTGAATGCCTAAGTCGTAGAACTCGGCCGCCTGCGAAGCTAACCAGTCTTTAACAGCTTCTTTGACTTCATCATCTGTGTCGAAGCGCTTGCCGCCAAGAAACTCCTTTAGGTAGTGGAACAGGTGGAAATCACTTGACGCCAAGTCTGGACTGTACGGTGGGTAGTACATCTGTTCCCATCCAAATTTCTTGATTAGAGTTTGCGTGTCATTCGCAGTATGGGGTCTGGCATGGTCATGCAACAACAACACTCCAGGCGACAAAATACCACGTCGCTTATTCTGGATTGCGCGTCGAAGTTTAGTCAGGGTGGCGTAGCAGGCGGCTTTATTGATCGTTGTCCCTGAAATAGTGAATCGTCGATCTTCACGAATTTTGTCGTCAACCGCTTGAACCAACTCGTCTGAAATCACTGATGGTCTGCCAGAGCGGGGTTCATCGTTCACATCTTCCCGTCCTTCATTAAAGGCTCGCACCCACTTGCGCACTTTACTGTCACTCATTATGTTAGGACCGTACACTTCAGTAATCTGCCGATGAATTTCTGCCGCAGAAATGTTTTTTGCAGACAGAAACCGTATCACTGCCCTTACTTCACAATCGGCGGGCTGATTAATTGTCTTAAACATTGTGAACTGACACTATCACCAGCACACAGCAACAGTAACAACTTTTGCCGCGCAAGGCATGCCAGGAGTCGGCGCGCATGCGTGTTTTTCCCTTGGCAGCGCTTTCAAATATTTACGGCGAATCGGACCTTACTTTTAATTACTCTCGTAGTATACACTTTGCACTTTGCGACCGACATAGGTTTTTGTAGCCATCTCTCGAGACTGTTTTGACAAAGTGGCGGCCGTGGCCATGGTTACACGAGCTCGCCCAAACACGTCCATGGTGATAGACGTTAACTAACCTGTCCTATATATATAAACCTCATACACACATGAAAAGAACTCAGTCGTCGTCACTATGGAATTCATGAAACAACCCCATGCTTTGCCCGTCTCTGATTTGGTTTCAGAGCTATCGCTGGCCGTGTGTTAACCTAAACGTCATGGCACCCTATTTCCATCCACAGTTCGATGTATCATGGTGGGGCTTTCGGGGTGTGGAAAGACCAATGTTTTGCTCAACATCATTACCGCGCCTCATGGTCTACGATTTCAAAATATTTATATTTTTGCCAAATCCTTGTACCCGCCTCTGTACGTGAACAAATTCTGGAACAAATTATATCTTCGTTAAGTAAAGAAGCCATGGGCTATTGTTCATTCACCTCACTTCAAGATGCCATTCAACCAGACCACATTCAACCAGATTCCATTATAGTTTTTGATGATATTGCCACACAACGTCAGGCCATGATTCAAGAGTATTTTAGTATGGGACGCCATAAACAATTAGATTGTTTTTATATGGCTCAGACCTATTCTAAAGTCCCCAAACAGTTGATTCACGACAATGCCAATCTCATCGTTCTCTTTCGCCAAGACTCTAGATATCTCTATCATATTTTTCAAGATCATGTGAATCCTGATATGTCCTCAACCGCTTTCACACAATTGTGTGCCTCATGTTGGAACCATCATCCCCATGCCTGTTTGGTCATTAATAAACACAGTGAACGGTGTGAGGGACGTTATCGCTTGGGTTTTGATCATTTTATTTCTCCTTAAAAAGACCCATGGTTTGACATTTCCTGTTAGTGTGTCTTTACCTTCACCATGGTGAGTGATATAGGGTACAAGAAACATGTTCAAACCATGCAGCGTAGTATTGAGGCACGAAATACCATTCTACATAAATTTCGTGAATTACAACGTTTAAAAAACGGAATCCTTTGCCCATGATAAAACATGCTTCATCATCGGTTGACCCCATGAGCTTCAGACCAAATGCTCCTGCTGCAGCTGCTGCTGCTGCTGCTGCTACCTCTCAAACCAAACCCTTAACAAGTTCAAAATTTACTCAAACAGATTCAACACGATGGGTAAAATCCTCCTCCTTCGATGTTAGTGAACAAGAACACGAAGAAGAACAAGAAGAAGAAGAACAACATGGACAATGTGAAAGTGAAAGCGAAACCGTATTTAGTCCCGAAAGAAAAAAAAATCCTCACCCCTTCAACAGTTTCTAAAAACAAAGCAAAAATCCGTCATAGCGGGAACACCGTCTTCCTCCACATCGTCTCCGTTTTCACAAGTCTTGGCCACCCCTCAAAATAAAACTCAACTCAAAAACATTTTAATCAATCATTATGGAGCAACACTGCAACCGTATCTCCCCCATCTATTTATTGGAAAGACAGACACCACGTATGGTGTGCGCTATGAGGATGATAGTTTTAAAATTGGGGATTCATCCATTAAATTTGCTCGTACTAGTGCTGTAATTAAAAAGATCAACTATAAATTAACACCAGGACTGTTAAAGCTGCTATTCTCTCGGACCCCATCTCTACAAGATTTTACGCCCGAGGATCTTGTTAAATATAAATCCATTTTATTAGACACCAACGCTCACAAAAGAAACTATAAATCCTCTCAGCAGCTCAATGCCAATATATCTCAAAAATATAAAACCATCATTACAAACATGTTTGGTAATCGAAAACACCACTCTGCCTCTTGATCACTTTCGTGATGTTTAACTTGTCTATATGTTCTGTTATTTAACTGCTGCATTTGCCAGTCATTGCTTATTGTTTTCCGAGACCACCGAACGAGCCATATTTATTTATTTATTTATTCATTTTTGTTAATATTATATTGTCTATATATCTAAGACTCTTACCTCAGCATGTTTAAGGTCTTGCGCCTCCAGCATACGCTCACTTACTGAAAAGGGTGTCCCCTTGCTTGCTGCCTTCCTGCCGGACTGACGTCACAGCTACGCCCTGGCCAATCATCGCCCGCCAGCCTGTAGGCTTCCAGATGCTTCTCTGGTGCCATTATTTAAGTGGCGGCGTTTTGTTCTTCATCGGCATTCTTTCTTCAACATTCTACGTACTTCTTCATCGGCAGTGTTCATTCTGCGATCGGCATTCGTGCCTTCCGCCCTTCTCCGGGGCATTCTAGCTTCAGGCTCAAGCTACATTTCATGGTTGAAACTACCATGCAACACAACAGCAGGGAACTTCTGCACTTCACTCCAACCGCAAGAAGCTGCGCCATATCGCAGTTATAAAATGCCATGTTATTTGGCATTCGAGAATTAACATCAAACTTATGGATGTTATACAATGTACAACGCTGGTGAAGAAGAAGATCGCCCTAGCGAGGTTATTTTCCTGATGCTGGACGTCCCAAATTTTACTGCTCAAAAAACAAGTGTTGGCCACGGCAGTCTCCTTCAGCGTGCTTTCTAGTCATCGCAACCGAAGATAAGTTTGTGCCTTTTTATTATTGTTTAAATAATCTTAGTTTTAAGTGGGTTTGCTAGCAAGTGCAATAACATAATAAACTTGTGTGTGCATCAAGAAGAAAGAACATTTGTCTATTAGCACATGGTTGTGCCAACCTAATTGAAATCAATGAGCATTTGCAATTGCCCCAGGCGGGCCAACATAATTCATTTTTGTCTTTTAATTAAATCTTATTTCTTAATGTGTTTGCACGTTTCACCATATAAATAAAAATATTGTATTTACTCTCAATGTTCAGTAAGGCAGTGAAAGAACCTGGCCGCATTTCCTCAGCCCAATCCCTTCAGTCTAAGCTTCTCTCAAGGAAGTTATTTTGTCCAGGCCTTAAGACTGATGCTGTTCTCCCGTTTATGTGGATGAACTTGGGCTGTTCTTCACATAACCACCCCTGGCGTAAGGTTTAAGAAATTAAAACCCTACGTGGATATAACCTATTGGAATAATCCCAATCAGTTAGTACAGCGCTTATACTTCCTTCATGCGTCAAAACAAGCTGGTCACACAGGTCATGGGGCAGAAATCGCCCACATTGAACAACAACTCCGGGATGACCAAATTATCTTATAATCCATCCCCCATCAAAGTGGGCATCGCTCATGAATTGCATAAACCAGACCGACGCATTTATGAACGCCGTCGTGTTATTTCCAAAGGAGTGGATGATTTATGGCAGGCAGACCTGGTTGAGATGATACCTTATTCTAACGTTAACGACGGTGTACGCTATATGTTGACGGTCATTGATGTCTATTCCAAAATGGCTTTTGTTGAACCAGTAAAAAATAAAACTGTTCTCTTACTCACAAAGGCCTTTCAACATATTCAACAATCCAAACGTCAACCTCACTTGTTACAAACTGACCAGGGGAAATAATTTTTCAACAAGGATTTCTCACGTTTTCTCAAATCTAAGGATATTCACCGTTACACCACGTGTAGCAATCTCAAAGCTAGCGTCGTCGAGAGGTTTAACCGAACATTAAAAAGTCATATGTGGAAAGAGTTTTCGATACGTGGTTCCTATCGATAGATATACTTGTTACCTCAACTCGTGTCACAATACAACAACACGATTCATTCCACCAGTCGCATGAAACCACGTCTTGTCACCAAAAACCTACCCAGACTCAATATACTCTTTAACTCTATAAAAAAAGGGCTGACCCTAAGCGACTTCGCCTTAAAATTGGAGATTTTGTTCGCATCAGTAAACATAGAAGTGTGTTTTCAAAGTCGTACACTCCACAGTGGTCGACAGAAATTTTTAAAATTCGTCAAGTCAAGCTAGGTCAACCAGTGACTTCCTTTAGAAGATCAAAGCGGTCAACCCATTGAAGGACAATTCTATTATGAAGAAGTGCAAAAATCATTATATCCCAACGATTATCTCATTGAACGAGAAATTAAAGTCAAAGGCAAAAAAATATTTCGTAAAGTGGTTAGAGTTCCCTTTCACGTTTAATTAATGGGTCAATAAACATCATTTTTTGTAATAAAACCCTAGTCATTTATTTATTTAGTTATTTATTTATTTATTTATTTAGTTACTTAGACAAATTTCCCTTCAAAAAGATGTATCACATTACCTTCACTAATCCCCCCTTTTGTTTTTTTTTACATGTCCAATGACCTCTTTGTTCTATCCCATGACAATATTTTATCATCATGTTATGCACCCACCCATCGTATCAAACTTAGCGCTGCTTTATAAATCCATTATGGACCAAGACTCTGACATACTCAGTTTAAAGCCACACTTTATGACAGCACCTGTCTGCGGGCTACAGCCTCTTATCTCTTTTGCTGCGGTCCAGATGACAGCTTCATGCCCACGCAATGATAAGTGCACATGCTTGCAAGCAGTAGACGGTCTAAAGCTTTAAATTCTCCTTTCGCTATGTGTGTGTGTGCTAATCCAGCCATGCCAAATGATGATGTTTTAGCAACATGACAGTGTATGGCAGGCCAGACAAATCATTCACCAAACACAACGTCACTTCAATCCTGGTTCTCACTTTTCCCCCCGTTTCCCCAAATACCTTCAAAATAAAGGGGAACGCCTTTTTAGAGCAAAACCATGGTTTCACCTTTTCAACACCTGCATCCCCGTAAAGAGGACGACGAGGCGAAGACACCAACTCGGCCGTCATAGAATTCACTTGATTCGTTTTCCAAATATCTTGGAAAATAACAAAAACACATTTCGATCAAGAAAACATGTTTCCAGCTTTTCACCTTTTAAATACCTACATCCCCGTAGCGAGGACGAGGAGACAAAAAAATCCTACATGTCATTATCACTTTTTCGGTTTTCCCAATATTAGGGAAAAAGTTAAAAACCGCATTTATCGAGCAAAAAAATGTTTCCAGCTTTTCACCTGTTCAACACCTACATCTCCGCAAAGAGGACAACCAGACGAAAAAATAACATGTCGCACGTCATTATCACTTTTTCGGTTTTCACAATATTAGGGAAAATGACAAACACCCATTTTTAGACCAAAAACCATGTTCCAGCTTTTCACCTTTTCAACACCTACATCCTCGTAAAGAGGACAACGAGACGAAAAAAATAACATGACACACGCCATTATCACTTTTTTGCTTTTCCCAATATTAGGAAAAATGTGAAAAACGCATTTTCAACCAAAAAACATGTTCCCAGCTTTTCACCTTTTCAACACCTACATCCCCGTAAAGAGCACAACGAGACGAAAAAAACGAATATACGCACGCCCTCCTACCATCACTCCTTCCTTCACAAGGCCACCAGGAGCTCACAACTTCCTAAGTACAGGAGAACTGTCCCCATCCCACTACTAACACTACACAGCTTGGTAGATCAGATATGAAAATAAGAAAAGGAAAGACATCCCCCAAAAAATTACATCAAATAATGAGTTAGGTCATTGGAACTATTTTTCATACCAGCGCAGGTTCACAAACCTTCGTCTACTTCCACTACAAGAGATGCGAATGTGCCAAGAAGCAACTCAACAGCTAAGGCTGAAAATATATAAAATATTAAAAGAAACACACCACATGTTATCACGAACAACAGATTCAACATTCCAACGTATGACAAAATAGTTCCAAATTTCCACATGCATTAACAAGCCGACGGCTTCGGTGGTGTAGTCGGTAGCATGCTGAGCTTCTATGTCCAAGATAGCGGGTTCAAACCCGGCCGAAGCCGTCAGATTTTTTAAGAGCGTTAAAAATTCCTCAGTATGCCTTCCTTCGGAGGGTAGGTAAAGCCGGCGGTCCCATGCCATAGATTTATGGCATGTTAAAGAACCTTCCCCTAATTGCACCTGTGTGAAGCTAAATTGGATAGGTTAAGAATGTAAACAACGCTCTTAGGTTTCTACGTTAGTTGCCAAGAGCCGACTGCGTTGGTGTCTAGTAATTAAGTTCTGAACTTGGCCTAGTAGTCTTTGACGGTGGCGCTTGGCGGAAAAAGTAGGAACTATTTGAAAAATTATAAGTTGCAGTACTTAAATTAAAAAAACAGATACACACACTAATACAGTCATCACACTTAACACCGGTTATCAGACAGATTCTACACACACCCAAAGTACACGGGGCTACATGACCGCGTTGTCGCAGCCCTTAAACTTAAGAACCAACCAACCATTAACAAACCTTGTAGTTATGTATATCTGTAGCCATATTTTCTCAAGTTACATTTCTTTAGATCTTCATATTTAAATCGTCGTAGATGATTTCCAAACGGTGGACGATTATGTTATTGAACAACCGCTAAAACCGTGATAAGGGCATAACACTACAACTAGTAAGGTACTAGGCCTATAAGACAACAAATCACGCACCTAGCTAATAGTAAAGAAAGTCCAGGCCAAGAAACATATGAGGTCGTGACCTCTGCTACCGTTAAGTACAACCCTTGATTGGAAGCGGGAGGACTGGGCCACGTTACAAACATAACCCGAGGATGCTTATCGAGGCGATACTGTTGAGCTTAGTCTAGAAAAGATACACTGGTACATGAATAGAAACATCATCTATTAACAACCAGAGTACATTTAAAAATAATAAAATATACTGCATAACAGACACACAATATAAGTTAAGAAGTGGAAATTCAACGAACCTGTATTTGACCCTGGAGAGAGACTCTCTTTTAAGAGAGCAACTGCTTACAGACAATGGTCCATGCATCCACATGACAAGGAATACACCAATATCCTACGACCTTAATTCTTTAAATAATTTATTTCGTTGATAGAAATAAGAATATCCTCAATTAATATATTTGACGAGAGAAGATTCATGTTCCTTTGTAGCCATACATACTATCTATAGTTGACACGAAATGTAGGAGTAGCTTACATCATCCAATCATCTGATATTCCACATATCATTTCGATATCGTCGTTGCCAATAACTCCAATAACTCTTTTCAAACATTTAACCAATGCCGATATCCAATATCATCATTAATAGCGTAGATAATCCTTTATCTTTCTCCTATTAATTATTAAAAACACGGAGAAAAACTTCAAAACGACTTTCCTTCGAACATTGCTACTTTCGACACTCACTTGTCAAACCTACCAGCTGACTCACGACTGTCGTTGACTTTATGTCAACAGAAGATTAACAAAACAAAAGAAAATCAAGTAGCAATACGTCATTGCTTTGAGCACTCAAAAACAAAGGGAAAGCTAAATACATAATTTCACACATCCATCTATCGGACATACTACCGTGGACTAGGAGGGAAACAAATTACATTTAAATACAAGTAGAAAGAAAAATCCTAAATCCACACTTCTAAAGGATGGTCGCTCCTTACACGAGTCCTCATACAGGCGACGTATTAAATTCCAAACTTCGGAACATCGACCGAACATACATGCATAACAGAATAAGGTGGTACATTACCTTTTGAGTTTACCATCTTTTATCAACACAACTAATTACAAATCTTTCACCCTATATATCAATTCTTTCTTGATCTGCCTTCATGCTATTATGCTCCATAAGTGACCTCAGCCACATATTAATAAATAATAAATGGAACACACATTACTCCGCAGATACTCCACATTACATAATAATAATAATAATATCGTATGGCCTCGGGTGCCTGGTGCAAGCTTTGTTAATTGACACCCAGTGTGTAGCTTGCATGTCGAATTTCGTCGTTTCTTTGAACGCTATGTAAGTCAAGGAGGTTAGATATCTAAACTCCTTGACACTACAGCGCTTTGAAGTAGTGAATGGAGGAACTTTGTGTTGGCGGAAAGTCCCGAGATTAATTTTGCCATTGAATACGGCCTACTAAATTCAAATGGGTTCTTTAACATGCCAACAACGTACGACATGAGGGTCGTGATTTTTGTCGCCTTTCAAAAAACACTTACCATGGCCAGGAGCGAACCTGCAATCTTGGGGTTGTAGTCCGACACGATAACCACTCACCCACCGTGGCAAGCTCCACATTAGATGACCACCCGTTGCTTAATCAAACACCATATTATGCTCTCCAGTATGCAGGACCCAAAATCCCATCTTTTGCCATTCACAATAAATAGACAAAATATTTCCAAATAAATTGACGTTTCTCCATTAAAGCATGGTACTAATTATTTACTTCTTGATGTTATGAAGTCGTGGGGAAACTTCTGAATAACCCTAGGTTATCCAACTTCCACGGGAACTCTCAGCTATGGCGTTTCACATCTTACCAGTTCGATGATATTTTACACACTTCCTAATTGATGCGAAAAATATATTAATAGTAACCTAGACAGCTACAACAACCAGAAGCAGCCATCTATAGTGTGCCAACAGTACACACAGACTTTCTGTTACCTTGATCAGTGCAGCCCTCTATTGGTAGTCGGAAAACTAACTCCTTTCTCCGCAGGCACTGGGTTACAATATTGAAGGAGATGAGAGTAGGAATATGAAATGTGTCGTTAATAACGGCACAATCTCCCCCTCAACAATTGTTGATGTAGGTTCAAAAACCAGGACAACACAAAACAACAGATACCCCATGCAGATCATGCAATGCTTCACCTAAAAATAAAGTCTTTAACACAGCCCTACACGATACCATTCCACTGAATGTGAAACACTTCCGTTAGAAAGTTCTTTCCACAAACTCTTAAATTCTCACTCCAACAGGTCGTTCCATAAGATGACATACATGTCATTGTCCACATCTAGAAAGGTATCATGCTTAAAATTAAAATTTCTTACAAGATCCAATACAATCATGTCAAGGATTTTCTCTGCACAAATACAAATATGTTCTGTATCTACAATGTCGTCTTGAATAAGTGAAGACAGGTTCCATTTCGTTGAGTTCCGTAGCTTACAGTTCAGTCATCTTGGCCCTGGATTCCTTCACATGCACTCCACGAATCTCCCACGCAGAACAAGCTTCACAAATTGCAACTGAAATCAATTTCAACTGGGACAGTACCAATATAATGGAGAATTTAACAGCTAACATCAATAACAGAACCCTATCGAAACTGCTTTACAAATGACATAACCCAAAATTGGCATTAGACTATTAACGCAACTCTCTCCTTTGAATAAATTTCCACCTCTTTTACAAATAAATATTAAATTTACAAACTTTTGAAATCAACTTTTCCAAATTAGAAAACGTACTCTTATATAATCATTAAGAAGTTATTATTAACAACCAATATTCAAAACAGTTATGCAGAAAATAATAATTTATCATAGTACATGAGCTCGCTTGCCTTTAAATTCAACAAATTTTAAATGAATGCAGATAAAAGTCTTTCATATCCCATCTGTTTTCAAGTTATTGGAAACCATAACAAGACTATACCCAACAAAGAAAGATCAAACTGTAGAATCGACCAAATGAAATTCAAGAAAAAATAAAACAAAAGAACCCAAAAATAAATTACAGTATCAGAACACACGCCAAACCAGCAAACGAACACAAGAAACCTTTCATATCACTACACATAACCTAAACAATTCCCACAGATTAAAAATTTACAAAATTACCACCCACAATATCTAGAAAAATACACCAGAATATAACTAGTCCTTGTTAGAACACCTACGCAAAGTACAATTACACAATAAATACCCTTTTAAATGCAGACTCAGACCAATCAGAAACTAAATAAAAGTGACGAAACACTTATTTCATAAGATCTATATTAGCCCTTTCGTATTGTTTCAAACCATGGCTTTCCTTCACATTACTTACCCCTAAAGTATTATATCCTCTATCAACAAGCAAATAAGATTGGCTCCTTCCAATCAATTGGAGACACATGAGAACTGTTTCATAAATACTTACCTTAAAAGTAGTATTACTTTATATCACCTGTACCAAGTCCCATACCTTGTTTAATGTAAGGATCGTAAAGCAATAATTCAACCCAAATCTAACCAAACAAACTCCCATAAAATTTATCTGGCAGACAAACACTAACCTATATACTAGTCGCAAAACAAACAATAATTAACCCCTAAATAAATTAAGACCTAACCTTAAATCCACAGACACCAAATACAACACAAAATACCACCCTAGCTCATACCACAACCACACAATATACATTTCTTCTAGTATTATTTAGTGATTTGCACAATTTAGAAAATTCAAGTACACACAACTCAAATTTCAAGGATAACTATTCACTGTGGCATCACACCATCATACGAACCACAAAGATCACACCTCCTACCTTGGTTGCTAACCCTAATGGGTCTCTGGTAGTTACGCCTCTGATACACATTACCAGGCACATGAGTAGGTACTAAATCTCTGTTGTCCTGAAAAGAATTACCCTGAAATAAATTGGTAGCATACACAGGATCTCGATAGTTGTCAGCTTGCCTCTCTGGTTCTCGCCTCTGAAAATAATTGACATCCTGATGGAGAATAATCAGGATTACAAGACATCAATGAACCATGTATGCGTCTAGAATCCGCTTTTCTAACCTTCTCTGCTTCTAATATGATATCGTTAAACTCACTATATGTTTAGGTTTAGCATTCATCGACAACAATGATCTGTAAGTGGGGTTAATCCCTTCAACCAAGGAAGGAACAATTTGTTGTTCAGATAACGTGACTGCAAAAACTTTGGCATACCATTTAATATCCATTAAATAATGATTCAGAGACTCGTCCATACTTTGTACTCTAAACAAGTACTCATGATGCAAATCAGATAACGATCTAGGAGTTATAAAGAAGTTTAAGAGCTCAACTTGAAAAGTATTTAAAGAACAGGTGGTACTCATGCACTCAACCAACTTCTCCCGAAGCATACCATCTGTGCATGGATACACAAGCCTAAATATTTGCTGTTCTGACAATCCAAAGACTACTGCACTGATCATAATTCAACAAATTTCCTCAAAAATTAAATTAATAAATCGTTATCCGTTCCATCACACACATGGCGGTCTTTTACTATAAAAACTCAAAGGATTATGCACGTTATCAAACCTAATATTGCACATGACAAGCATAGGATCTTAAGTCGAGACGTAACACTATTATTCACCAAAGCCTTGGAAATATTGCCTTCCATAACCTCACAATCATTAAATAGATTATCACTTGTCTGAATGGACTTACCAACTTTAGGAAAATTATTATTTAGGTTAAATGGGGAACTAATCGCATCATTATCAAGATCTGATGTAGGTGAAGTGATACATCTTTCTGCAAAATTCCTTTGCTTATTTGCTTTCGGCCTAACAGCACACGATATATTCTTAGTTAAACTTATAGAGGACCCTACCTGTCTATTTGCATCCAAAATTCTCAAAATTATCCATCACATTTTGACCATCATGCAACGACACACATTCTAATTCCTCAATAACATCAACACAATCACTAGTTTTACCCGGTTCACCACAAACAAAATTAACACAGTTCGAACCTCCTAAGATCCAGTTGGGTCACCATTTGTCACTTAAGAAAATATCAGATAAAAATTTTCAACTAACTTAGACTGCGGAGTAACTAACTTTTCAGCAAATAACGCATCACTTTGTGACCATACACCAATTAGATCATGTAACCTATGGATCCAAAGAAGCGATCTATAATTAATACGATCCAGGTGCGCAGCAGACTGATTCACGACACGATTTACAGATACTAAAGAATTCACTAAGTCAAAAAACAGTGGGTATTATGTCAGACTTACCAGCACTCTAATAATTATTGTCATGAGTAGGAATGACGACAGGAGCATCCTTCAATTGCTTAAGAGCAAAAACATCCAATTCACGATGATGATTAGGAGTTCCATTTCTTATTAATAATTCATACTCAATCTCATTCTTATATAGATAGGTAATAGCAGACCAAGCCCTTTGCTCCACGATATTTACAGACTCAGCTATGGAACAAAAAACACAAATGGATTAGAGGATGACCAAATTACCATATTACTTAATTTAATTTCATTTGCATATTTTTCTAACTTACACTCAACAAGACCCCCCTCAAATAAGTTGTTGTTGTTTGAGTCTTCAGTCTTTTGACTGGTTTGATGCAGCTCTCCATGCCTCCCTGTCCTGAGCTAATCGTTTCATCTCTACATAGCTACCACACCCTACATCCGAGGCAATCTGTTTAACATATTCTAACCTTGGGCTACCCCTACAGTTCTTGTCCTCGACCCTTCCTTCCATAACTAAGCTTGCTATTCCTGGGTGTCTTAGTATGTGTCCTACCAACCTATCTCTTCTCTTCATTAGCAGTCGCCAGAAACATCTCTCCTCTCCCACTCGTCTTAATACCTCTTTGTTTGTAACCCTATCTACCCATCTGATCTTCATCATTCTCCTGTAGCACCACATTTCAAATGCTTCAATTCTCCTCTTTTCTGCTGCACCAATAGTCCAAGTTTCACTTCCATAGAGCGCCACGCTCCAGACAAAGGCTTTCAAAAATGACTTCCTAATACCTAAATCTATATTCGATGTCAGCAGATTCCTTTTTTGTAGAAATGCTTTTCTTGCCTGAGCCAACCTACTTTTTATATCCTCTTTGCTTCGTCCATCACTGGTTATTCTGCTTCCTAAGTAACAGAAATCTCCTACTTCCTTCAGCTTTTCACCTGCCAATTTGATCTCCATAGAGGTTTCTGATTTATTTCGGCTGCATTCCAGTATTTTTGTTTTACATTTATTAATTTTCATCATGAATTCTTTCCTTAAGACGGAGTCCATACCATTCAAAAACTCATTCAAATCCTCAGGCTTGTTGGCCAAGATGACGATGTCATCAGCAAATCTCAGAGTTGAAATTATTTCTCCTTGAATCTTCACTCCCACTTTAAATTTTTCTCTAATTTCCTTCATTGCTTGTTCAATGTAAAGATTGAAAAGTATGGGTGATAAGTTGCAGCCTTGCCTTACACCTTTCTGAATACCAGCTTCTCTCTCATGTCCTTCAACTCGAATGACTGCAGTCTGGTTTCTGTATAGATTGTATATCACCCTCCTATCCCTGTACTTTATTCCAATCGATTTCAAAATGTCAAACAATTTAGTCCAATCAACGTTATCAAAAGCCTTTTCTAAGTCTACAAAAGCCATGAACGTTCTCTTATCTTTCCTTATTCTACCTTCCAAAATCAGCCTAAGACTTAGTACAGCTTCCCTTGTTCCTACATTTCTCCTGAAACCAAACTGGTCTTCACCCAACTCCGTTTCTATCTGGCTCTCAATCCTCTTGTAAATTATTCTAGACAGGATCTTTGAAGCATGAGTAATCAAGCTGATTGTACGATAATCTTCACATCTGTCAGCTCCCACTTTCTTTGGTATAGGGATGATTACATTCTTCTTGAAATCAGGGGGTACCTCACCTGTCTCATAAATCCTACACACCAAGTGAAATAACCTGATCAGACCTTCCTCTCCTATGCAGCGTAGCAACTCAATCGGTATATCATCTATGCCTGGTGCTTTGTTCCTGCTTAAGTCTTCCAAAGCTCTATCAAATTCTGATCTCAATATTAAATCTCCTTTCGCATCCTCATCAATTTCCTCGTCCCTTTCCATTACATGATTCTCAATCTCCTTTCCCTTATACAAACTCTCTATGTAAGCTTTCCATCTCTCAACCTTTTCTTCCCTATCTGTTAGAGGCTTTCCATTTGTGTCCTTAATATTACAGCACTTAGTCTTCTTTTCCACAAAAATATTCTTAATCCTTCGATAAGCTGTGTCTACTTTTCCTAATTTCAGACAATTTTCTATACCAGCACATTTCTCTTTCAACCATTCTTCTTTCGCTTCCTTGCACTTCTTGTTAACCTCATTTCTCAGACGTCTGTATTCTGCTTTCCCCTTTTCATCTCTTACATTCTTGTGCTTCCGCCTTTCATCCATCAATTCGAGTATATCCTCAGTGATCCACGGTTTTCTACCTATTCTCTCCTTCCTACCAATGTTTTCTTCTGCGGATTTTGTTATTTCATTCCTCAAAAGTGCCCATTCGTCTGCAATTGAAGTTTGTTTAGGGTTTTTCATTAGTCCTTCCTTTATACTCTTCTTGAATCTTTCGTTTACATCCTTCTCTTTCAGTCTGTCTATTGCCCACCTTTTTGGCTTTTGACTTTTCTTCAGTTTCTTCAACTTTAATCTGCATTTCATTACAACCAGATTGTGGTCAGAGTTTATGTCAGCACCAGGATATGTTTTACAATCCAAAATCTGGTTTCGAAACCTCTGCTTGACCATAATGAAGTCGATTTGGTAACGCCCTGTATCTCCTGGTCTCATCCATGTGTATATTCTTCTATTGTGGTTATTGAATAAGGTGTTAGCTATGACCAACTCATGCTCAGTGCAGAATTCTACCAGCCTGCTTCCTCGATCATTCCTTTCACCTAATCCGAAATCTCCTACTATCTTCCCTTCTCTCCCTTTTCCTACCACAGCATTCCAATCTCCCATTACTATAACATTTTCATCACCCTTGATATACCTCAGAATTTCGTCTATTTCTTCGTAGACCTTTTCAACATCCTCATCATCAGCTTGACTGGTAGGCATATAGACTTGTATCACTGTGGTGCAGGTAGGTTTAGTATTTATTTTTGCTACAATAATCCGTTCACTATATTGCTCATAATATTCCACCCGCTGTCCAAGTTTCCTACTCAATATGAGGCCAACCCCTGCTTGGCCATTGTTTGATTTAGTGCTAATGACCCTATAGTCTCCTGACCAAAAGTCCTGTTCTTCCTGCCAGCGCATTTCACTAATCCCAACCAAATCCAACCTCAACCTATCCATTTCCCTTTCTAAGTTTTCTAACCTTCCATTTCCTAGCAGACTTCTAACATTCCACGCTCCGATCCGTAGAATGTCAGAGTTCCTCTTTGTCACTTCTGTGATGTTAACCCCCTCTCGAGTAGTCCCCACCCGGAGATCCGAACGGGGGACTAGTTTACCTCCGGATTGAAATTTTACAAGGGAGGAGGCCATCATCACATGTATTTATGCATAGAGAGGTGCATATCCTCGGGAATAGCAAACGGCTGTAGTTTCCCCTTGCTTTCAGCCGTGCAGCAGGACGCAGTGTAGCCATTATTTGGCTTATATTATCAATATCTTAACCGTCTATAAGACTAGTAAAGAATTGATTTATTCTGAAAGGCTGCTACTCCCTTTCAGAATAAGTAAAGAGCAATTCTACTAACAAAAATACTAACCTTCTACTGTACTAACAATTAAATACCAAAATTCTACTAACGAAAAAATACTAAATTTCCACCAACAACAAATACTACCACTAAAACAGTCTGTCACCAGCGACACTCACATGCAATCACACATCACAGTCTACTGAAACAATGAACTATAACTAATAAACAATGCAACTGTTACCAGACACACTCACACACCACAGTCTAATAGAACAATGACATATATCTAATAGATAAACTAACTACCTACTTACAACTACAACTAACTACATACTTACTGTACTGTTATTTGAATTGACAATATTTACAAAATGCAATTTAGATAGAAAATACTTACAGGAAGAGAGCAAAGATAATGCCAATGGTTATCCTTCGTATAAGGCATATTACGTCGTAATTCACAGGACCATGATATATATTGGTAATGGGAAGTTCTCCTGTGAATAAAGGTTTCGTAGAGGGCAGGTTTCACTGAAGTAATTCAGACTACAGTAAGAGAGCGGATTGGCTTCCAAGAAGTCAAGTGTTTCTGAGAAAGATGGAAAACGCGACCTTTGCCACCTACAAGGCTTACAGTGCTATTCGATTCAAATGTATTACGGTCACTTATTTTGTTCATGACACACATACTCCGTCAGGCCGCATTAGTTAGTAATTTAGATCGAAAAAACTTTCATAATGCAACGTAGATCAAAAATGCCTTAAAAAATCGCTAAAAGGGAATTTAGATACACGGTGAACCAAGTAACAAAAACAGGGCGGGAATCTTAAAGAGAAAAGGAAATATAAGGAAAAGAGGAGAGGAGAGGGCAGAGAGGAAAGTGTCCGCCCCAAAGGTAAGGGACAAAAGGAGAAAACGGACCCAGCTCAGGAATCCCTCGGGGTCGCCAACTCCCGAACTCACCAGCCGTGAGCCCCTGAGGGTGTAGCATTATCTAGGGCGCACCAGAAGTGGTGCGGCTACATACACCCTGCCTCCTTAAGGGCCTTGAGCACAAGGCATGAGGTAAAAGGAAAAGAAAAAGAAGGCTGACCCCGCACAGAAGGAGGGTATCAGGAAAGATGAGACATGATGATATGATAATTGTTGTTTTAAGGGGCCTAACATCTAGGTTATCGGCCCCTGATGGTTTGGGTGATCGTGAAGATGAAAATGAAAAGCGAACTTAAAACTAAAACTAACTAATAACCTACATACTAGAAGAAGAAATGGAAAACTAAAGGAGAATAAGGCAAATAAAAGGACAGAAGGAAAAGAAATGCCCTCAACCCTCGGAGAATGCGGATTGAGGGACTTGGAAGGAAGGAGAGCCATGAAAGGCATATAGGAAAGTAAAAGAGGAGAGGGTCCGCCCCAAAGGTAAGGGACAAAAGGGGAAAACGGACCCAGCTCAGGAATCCCTCGGGGTCGCCAACTCCCGAACTCACCAGCCGTGAGCCCCTGAGGGTGTAGCATTATCTAGGGTGCACCAGAAGTGGTGGGGCTACATACACCCTGCCTCCTTAAGGGCCTAGAGCACAAGGCAGGAGGTAAAAGGAAGAGAAAAAGAAGGCTGACCCCTCGCAGAAATGGGTATCAGAAAAGATGAGACAAGGGCCAATTAAGGCGGAAAAGTGAAAGACTCCCTAGGCCTCGGATAACCTAATACCGTCGGGGTCGGAAGAGAACAAGAGTTGACCAAGGGAGGTCGCCTTGGACTTAAGTAATTTATCTAATGCTCAAGGTAAAGATATTAAGAGATCTTGTGTGGGTGTTTTCCCGAGGTGTTCACTGACGAATTAGGGATGACTAAGATCTTTGAGTATAAAATTGAAGTGACTGATACTATAACCGTCACGCATCCTCCCTATCGATTGAGTTACTAAATCACGAATAAACTTGGCAAGTGACATTCGAGCGGGCGCCAGAACTGCAAAAATCCAAGCTGCTCGCTGCTCGTTTCCGCGGTAACGTGTATGCGTGGGTGCTCTGTAGATTGCGTCTAGTAACTGTGTTTACCAAGTGTACAGTTTTAAAATTGGTTTGTGTTGTTTTACTGGCAATAATCATGCCAAAAAGTGAATTGAAAGTTTTCAAGAAAAGAAAACACGTAGGAAAGAAGAAATCCTCACTGCAAGCAATTTATAACCTCAACAGTGACACACCGCAAACAAGCGCAGTGAGAGAAAGAAATGTAACGAGTTCTAATACTACTTAAGGTCATAACAAGTTCAATACAAACAATTTATAGATGAATCAGAAGAAAATTTCAACGAAATATTTGACGTGAAAATTTTAGGGAATATATTTGCTACAAGTGTTGTATGTAAACAAAGATAGTGGTTTCTCTCTTTCTGTAAAAAGTCATGTTGGCTTTGCAGCACAGATTGTATTGGTGTGTAATAAGTGTTCTTATACTGTTCAGTTTTGCTCCTCCTCTAGTGTAGGCATGGATGCTGTAGGAGGGAAAAAGGAGAAAACTAGAGTGCATGCCGTCAATATTAGGCTGGTATACGGACTACGATCAATTGGAAAAGGGAGAGCAGGAGGTGAAATGCTCTGTGGTATTATGAACTTGCCAGCACCTCCAAGTAAATTTGGGAAATATGTAACAGGCATTGGCTCTGTGGTTGAAGATGCAGCTCTGCCGTCAATGAGTAAGGCAGTTGAAGAGGCGGTAATAGAAAATGAAGGAGATCGTAATTTGACGGCTACTTTTGACGGAACTTGGCATAAAAGAGGACACACTTCTTTGAATGGTGTTGTTACCGCCACAAGTGTGGACACTGGCAAGGTAGGCTACTGGATGTGGCAATGATGTCCAAATATTGCAGATGTAGAGATAAGGAGCAGCATGCGGACAACTGTGAAGCTAATTACAGTGGTTCGAGTGGGGGCATGGAGGTAGCAGGTGTAAAGAAATTGTTTCGTCGTTCACTGTCGTGGCACAATGTAAAATATATAAACTACCTAGGAGACGGTGACTCCAAGGCTATCAAACCTGTTGAGGAACAGAAACTTTATGGACATGACGTTACCATAACAAAAATGTAATGTATTGGGCATATATAAAAAAAGGATACAGTTTCAAGGGTCAAAAACTCTGTGACGGAAAAGGGATGGAAAGGGAAAGCAGACAGATGACACTACAAAACGTCTTCAGGACTACTATGGCTTAGCCATCAGACAAAACTTGCAGAGTTCTGATGACATGCAACGTGCCGTTTTGGCCCTTTTCCACCACACTCCGTCAACGGATGGCAAACCTGAGCTTGGATTGTGCCCCAAAGAAACAGAAAGCTGGTTTAAGTACAACAAAGCCCTATAAACTGGACGTGTGTACAAACACAAACACAGTTGACCAGCTTCCATAATGAAAGAGATAAAACCAATTTTCAGAAACCTTTAGGACAGAAAACTACTGAAAAAGTGTCTTCACGGCAAAACCCAAAAGAAAGTGTGAACAATGTAATTTGGGAGAGGCTCCCCAAGACAACCTTTGTCGAGATAAATACCCTATGGCATATACATATAACAATCCTAATTGGCGAGCTTCCGAAATATTTAGACGGTTCTCAATATCTATGAATGTTTTACAGCAACCAAACTGAATTTTTTAATGTTCATAGAGGCTATGAACATATGTTCACCTATAGGACTTTCAGTAACCTGGTGAGTACAAATCCAACATGGCGGCGACGCGAATTATAAATATTTAAATGGACGTTTCTAGCGAATTAACTATCCGAGTGCCATAAAACGTTGCAGGTCAAATGCTTATACAAATGTTGATCCACTGGCATCTAATTCATTTCAATTGTTTGCATAATCACAAGATGGCTGCTGTGCGCAATTTTAACATCTCGTTTTTACTTCTTGTGTTCTTATCATGCGATTGCAGTTTGAATACCACACCTACACAATAATCTTAATGTAATAGTACAAAATTAAAAATCCAACCTGGCGACCATCTGAAATATTTATACGGTTCTCAATATCTACGAATCTGTTACAGCAATTAAACTGAAATTTTGTATGTTGATAGAGGCAATTAACATGAGCAGGATATATGAAAATAGGCTGTATAGTTCTTCACGGAACTACTTGTTATATATTAGTATAACATACAACAGGGTGGAGTGAAAACAAGTCCTTTTAACAAAAGATCAAGAATATACACAATTACACGTGTTATCATGAAAGAATAATAATAATAATGATCCAAAATCATCAATATTTAAGTCATCATTCACTTGGGATATGTTACTGCAAATTTCATCATAAGGCCAAATAATATAGTACTTTCAGACTTCAGAAACGAAAAAGATTTGATGAGGTTCCACGTTTGCAGTATGTGCTTAATAGGATTCAAACGAGGAGGAAGAGGAAGAGAAAGAGGTGGAAGCCCCGAGCTGAACCATTAACAACAACAGCACCTTATTGTTTGTATTCCTCAGGGGGCAGCGATTAAGTGAGGCGAATGCTTCTTTTTTTTATAGCGGGATGTCCTTTCTGATATCGGGATGAGAGGCGCAATTTGTCAGGCACGGGCAAACAAAACCCCGATGTTGGGGAATCAATCACTGCTTAGTACGATACCATTTGAGGATGTTGAAATGCCACTGCCTCATATTAGTGTAGAAGATTTATTGGCACATTATACACTGGTCAAAATAATTAGGGGATCTAGGTTCTGACGTATTGTCATCGGCAGAATGACCTAAATTGGTTCTACGTCTTTCTGTCGGTTCTACGGAGTGGAGACAACAACAATACGGCAACCGAGATAGTGGTAATAATAGAAAGTTGCTGCAGAGGGGGTTGGTGGGGACGTGTGTTTACTCTACCAAACGAATGGCACAAGCAGTTGGGTTCAGATAGTGTAGTGAGCAGGTAGTGCAATGCAACAACAACGTGACTTACCCGAAGGTATGGCATGGAAAGCCATAGGATGGTTGGAAGCGGGACAGACACAGAGGGAGGTGGCTGCAGCTATTGGAGTATCCCAAAGTGTAATTTCCAGGACCTTGACGTGATTTCAGACAACAGGAACCGTTAAAAGAAGGCCAGGCCAAGGTCGTCCACGGGTAACATCAGCAAGAGATGACCGTTATCTCCAGTTAACAGCCCGTCGAGACAGGAGGCTGAATGCAACTCAGCTGCAACGCACCCTCCAGGCGGCTACAGGACGCGCAATATCAACACAAACAGTCCGAAATCACCTTCGAGAAAGTGGCCTTTACGCACGGAGGCCTATGGTGTGTGTCCCATTAAAACCACGCCACCGCTTAGCCTGCAGAAACTGGGCGGAGGAACATGAGGATTGGCGTCATAAAGAATGGCGCCGGGTTCTGTTCACAGATGAGTGATGGTTTTGTGTTCAGCCGTACAATCGTCGTTCCCTCAACTGCAGTGAACGTGGAACTCGGAACAATCCCGCTTATGTGCAGGAAACAGCACCATATCATGGTGGTGGTCGAATGGTGTGGGCAAGAGTCAGTATTGGCGGACGTACGGACCTCTATGTCGTTCAGAATTGCGCTTTGACTGCTCAGAGGTATCGAGACGAGATCCTTCGACCGTCTGTTGTGCCCTAAGCTGGTGCCATAGGCGATGGGTTCATTCTGGTGGACGATAACGCACGTCCCCACTGAGCTGCAATGCTGGACAATATGCTTGACGACGAGAGCACTGAACCAATGGAGTGGCCTGCTTGTTCACCGGACTTAAACCCGATTGAGCATGTCTGGGATGCACTTGGCAGACGCATTGCAGCCTGACCAGCACTTCCCACAACGGTTGCCGAGCTGGATATTGCACTCATGGAAAAATGGCCAAATATCCCTCAAGAGCTGATTAATAACCTCATACTGTCCATGCCATGCAGGTGTGCAACTGTCCTGGCCGTCCGAGGTGATCACATACCATATTAGAGGGCAAGGAGAATGACTTTTCACTATTATGGTAGCCCCATGTTTCCTCGCTCGAAGTAAACGCCATGTAAATCTCCAGTAAAGAGTTGGGACAGCACAATATCGTACTGTAGCACACACAAATTACAATTGTAACCGAACTCTGAATAAAAGACGTTGCCACATGTATCTTGTGTATGATATATCACCTGATCCCCTAATTGTTTTGACCAGTGTAAAATCCCCTCCATGGAAAAGGTCTGGTCCGGAGTCTCTTAAGCCTCTGGAGTTAAAAAAAAGGGCGTTAAAATCACACCAGTAGCTTATTAATATTCAGATTTGGTGAATGGCTGAATCTTTTTTTAAATTATTATTTCATCCGAGATTAAATAAATAGAAAATTAATTCTAGCTAATCCAGAATTTCCTTTTTAAATAAGAAATCAAAATTCAATTTTGAAATATTACAATTACTTATACCCACTTAATACAAATAAAGTACAGATGTTGTGCAGGTTTTAGGTTTTCACGGCCATCTGTGATTTGCAACCTGCCTGCATGTCAAATAAGCATTTAGCTGTGTTGGAGGTATCACTTTCAAAGTGATATAAGAATCAACTAGTGGTAGAGGCTATCATACTTGGTTGTCCCCCCTGAGATCCGGGTTCGATTCCTGGCTCTGTCAAGAAATATAACTCTTGTCTGTGGGTTGGAACGGGGTTCACTCAGCTTCGTGCTGCAAAAGTGAGAAGAGGAGGGTTCGATTCCCATCTCAGCCATCCAGGAAGTGCTTTTCCGTGGTTTCCCCACGTCTACTCCAGGCAAATGCTGGTGTGGTTCCTAACTTCAGGCCATGACCACCTCCTTCCCAATCATATTCCCAATTTACAAATACACACACGTACAGCCATCACAATAACACAGGTTATCACACAAATTCTACTTACTTACTTACTTACTTACTTACTTACTTACTTACATACATACATACACATGCATACATCCATACATACACACACACACACACACACACACATTTGATTAGGACACACAAACTAAAAACTTAATTTTAAAACCTCGCACAGCCGCCATCCTGATTTTAAGAGAAGAAATGAATTGAATTAGAAGTCAGTAAATTAAATCCCGTATAAACATTCAACGTACTAAGTTTCACTGCGCTTGATTGATTGAATTTCAAGAAAATGCAATTTAAACATTTAAATTTCGCTTGGCCGCCATGTTGGTTTCGTACAAAATATGTTTTGAGCGTCACATCGCTGAACGTACCTTAGTATTCTCTATCACCATACAAAATTTTAGGGTGATATCAGTACCGGTAGTCTAATAGTTTCGGAGATATAGAATGCCAGTGAAATATTTCGCACGGCCACCATGTTGGATTGCTGAAAAACATTTAAAATTAAAGGGCACGGACAGAGTCGGAAAAGTTTATACTATGTTCTTACTGAGTTTCATTTAAATCGCTCTCGTTTAGATTTTATTAGGGACACACGCACTTACATAGATTATACACACACGGACAAAGGGTGATCACATAAGCCTATTTTTGCATATTATGAAAATAGGCTAAAAACAACATATTTTCATAAATATATATTTTGGCTGGCTGTGTGGTACAGTGGTAATGTTCTCGCTTGCTGTGCCCAAGGTTGCAGGTTCGTATCCTGGTGCAGTCAGCTGGCATTTGAGGGTGCGCATATGTGAGGGAGCCGTGTCAGTAGATTTACTGGCAGGTTAAAGACCCCCTTCGGTGCAAAATTCCGTCACCCCAGCATCTCTAAAAGCCAGAGTAGTTAAAAGGGACGTAAAACCAATAACATTAATAAGTATATACTTCACATGTGCAAAATAGCCACACGAACGGTTTGGCACAGTACGCTTGTTCGACAACATACTACAATGCCGTGCTGGTGATCACGAACATGGTGATAGCGCGTAGGGATCCTGCCCAACTAGATAAGCCGCTATTCAGACCCCGAGACACACACGGCCCGTCAAACTGTCAACTCGTGTACTATATTGTAATCAGGCAGGTCGGGCTGGACTAAGTTTTAATGCTGTTGTTCTGTTTACTCTCAAGTGGAGGTGTGTTTCAGTTTCAGTTTATATATAATAAGACCAGCCCCTTTATGTGTTTGCAGCCAGATTATGCAAATGATCTCGGAACATCGTTATAGTAATCTGGTAATAAGAAACTTTGGATAATGGTAGTTTCACGGCGCTACGGTTTAGTTACGGTATTAGCCACTGGCTGCTTGTTGGAACACCTCGCTCGAGTGACCCACTTATTTCACTTATAGTAATTGGATATCCAACTCCCCTTATGACTTTTACTGCTTTTAAATTCAAGAGATAAGTACATCGTGATCATCGGCACCGTGTACTTAGTATGTGTTGAATGGGATTTAACAACAACATGAATTTAGAATATCGACATGATCAGTCCCGGGCACCTGATTATAAGTAGAATGTGTTTTAAAATCTCTGTATGTGGCGTATTTTCTTAATAATAATAATAATAATAATAATAATAATAATAATAATAATAATAATAATAATAATAATAATAATAATAATAATAATATCATTTGAAAAGACGCAGTTTATGGAAGGCACTAAATCAGGGAGCTAACAAAGAAATAACTGCTAAATTGCAAAGGGCTTACAAAATTACATGAAACAGATACAACAAAATATGTATGTCAAAGAATGCAAAATTACGACACTACAACACAGTCATCAAACCAGAGGCACTGTATGCATCCGAAACACTAATAATTGGAGGCAGGTCACACATGAAAAGCATCGAGAAACAGGAGAGGAAAATTCTCAGAAAAATCCTAGGACCAAAGTTAGAAAATGGAATTTGCATGAAAAAGAAACCACATGAAATTTTTCAATCCGCAGAAAAAATCACAGATACTATCAGAAAACAACGATTAAAATTCTACGGACACCTTCACAGAATGGATAACGACAGGCTGACAAAGAGAATTCTAAATCTAGCGCTAACCCTGAAAATCCGCAACAATATTGGTTAACAGAAATACACGAAGATCTACAAGAAATGGGCATTGCTGAGAAAACCATTCCAGATTGAGTAAAATGTAGAAGCCTAGTAAACAAACATAAATTTGCAGAGAAACCTAAAAGGAAAAACACAGAAGCAAGCAAAAAGGAACACAGTGAACGAATGAAGAGATATTGGGCAGAAAAGAAGAAGGAACATTGTGCAAAATAAGTTCAAACGCACTCCGTAGTTGGGCATAACGATTTCAAAAAAAAAAAAAAAAATCCTCTCGGCACGCCGGAAGACGGAGGTAGATTTCACCGGACAAACTAGGGGATAGGCTATAATAGGCAAAATATGCAGGTTTTCATATGAGGATCAGACCTCATTTATTGCGAGAAAGTATTTTACAATTGGAGGTTATTTAACTCTTTTTCCGTCTTTCTATGCATTATTTAACATTTTACTGTCTTATGGGGATGGTAACCTTCTTGTCATTTGGGGTTCATTTTTATACTTGTGATCACACTGGCCTTATGCAAGGTTTGGAACTGATGTGTAACTATCTAACGGTCTGTTACTTCTTCACGCAAAATTTTATCTCCCGCAGAGATGTTGGTTGGTTCCTCAGTTTAGGGGCTGCGACAACGTGGTCATGTAACCCCGTGTACATTGGGTGTGTGTAGAATCTGTCCGATAAACGGTGTTAATTGTGATGACTGTATTAGTCTGTAATTCAGGTAAGGTCTGCAGACGGTCAATTTTAAGTAGTAGTACCTAATTTTGTACCAAATACTACCGTCAACGACACCTAGCTGTGAACTTGGCTGCTAGATGCCACCGCAACGAGCAACTTGCAACGAACGTTGTAACTTCCCCTCCGAAGGAAAGCGTGCTGAGGGATTTTTAGCGCTCTTAGAAAATCTGGTGACTTTGGCCGGCTTTGAACCAGCGACCTTGGGCATAGAAGTACAGCATGCTAACAGTTAGCCGCTTCCCTCATAGTCAGATGGAAAAAGAAGTTCCGTGACGAACTAAAGAACCTACCTTTCTTAAAATTAAGATTAATGCCAATGAGTAATCTACATTATGTGAACCTATCTAGAATAATGACGAAATTAAGTTGGGAATATCGAAATGTCTTAATTAGTTCGAAATACTGTATACTAGGCATAATGTAGCCTAATAGAGCAATACAGTTGGCAGCCCTGGTGACTGAATATATTCTTAATGCCATCTCTTAAGGTACAGAATACAAAATGTGGTTGAAGTCCAAAGGACGTTACATGGAGTTAGACATTGGATCTATTAGTACACGTAAAAGCATGTTGGCAACAATGTCATGCGAGTGCTGGTCAGAAATAATCTGAAATATTATGATATCTTTTTGTGCCAATTTTGGATGAAATCCATTTGTTGGAATAGAAGTTACATATATTTTAAAATTGGAGCTATCATCAGGCATAGAATCATGCTGGCAACACTGACTTATATTAATTACTCCAAATTAATCTAGAATGTCAGGTGCTATGCGTGTGCAAAGTATAGAGCTGTTGGCCTGCATACTTTCTGATATATTGATATTAGGGTAAAAATATAGAGACCATTTATTAACAGTTGGCGGCCCTGATTGCTCTTAAGAATACTTATAGTCATATATGTTTATGTACACATATTACATACAAAATTTGGTTGAAATCCAATTGATAGTGTAGAAGTTATATGCATTTAAAATTGGACCTATCAGAGGGCTTAACATTATTTGGCAACACTGTCATGTATGGCCTCCTGGAAATTAAACTGAAATAGTATTATCTACATGTGTGCCATTTTTGGAATAGCTCCCATGTATACCTTCCAAGATATCCAACATGGAGCTCAAATTTCTAGTGCGTTTTTTTAGCAGTTGGTCGCACTGATATCTTTTTCAAATATGGGCCTGAGATATTCTGGTATACATCTTTACTCGATTGCTGCAGCCGTTTAGGAGTTGATAGGGGGGGGGGGACACACACACAGTCAGCCAAACAGACA
This sequence comes from Meconema thalassinum, assembly GCA_946902985.2. Classification (NCBI taxonomy): domain Eukaryota; kingdom Metazoa; phylum Arthropoda; class Insecta; order Orthoptera; family Tettigoniidae; genus Meconema; species Meconema thalassinum. The sequence continues at coordinate 241,839,305 of OX336391.1, forward strand.
GAAAGACAGACAGACAGACAGACAGACAGACAGACAGACAAAAGGACAGATAGACACATTTTCCCGGATCGATCTCAAAAGTCTACTTTTTCCTCAGTTTTGCAAAGTGTGAAATGTAGGCTAAAAATGAATGTGATTTCGTCAATGGCGTTGTCTTGGCAACCTCTGATAGCTCATCCCTCATTAATTTAGAAGCGTTGTCATGGTAACCTCTGATGGCACTTGGCATTTTCTTTAATTCCGAAATTAATTTTCTCATCCCTTGGCGTAATGGTGGGTCATATCAAAAATTCTTTCAGACAAAAGTTTTAGGTAATTATTAGGGGAATATTTTCCATTTTGTACGGTTTTGATATTGTGCCTATTAAGAGAGATATGATTATTGTTTCCCGAAAAACCCACTTTTTTCCACCCCTCTGGTCAATGGTTGGTGCTATCAAAAAACTTATTTGACATACAATTTTGGCACTTATCCAACACATATTATGAACTTTGAATGGATTCGATATTTCACGTATTAAGAGAGTTATAGCGAAATTTCACTTTTTCGAAAAAAAGCCCCCCATTTTCACCCCCTTCGACCGATTTTGCCCATTAACGAACTCGACCGATATTTTAATAGGATACTCATTATGTAAAAAATTCAAACTGATTGGGGAAAAATTACGGCAGTTATCGTGTCCACAAGAAACTGATATATATATAGATAGATAGATAGATAGATAGATAGATAGATAGATAGATACATATATACATAAATTATATATAAACTTTTGAACTGACGGTGGTTTTGGGGTCTGGGGGATGTGAAACGCGAAGATATGTCGAAATTTTCCGGAAGTCGAAACATGGTACCCATTGCAATAGTTAGCTTTCTAATGAAATCTACTATACGCAGCAGAATGCCTAGCAATGAATAGAAAAGGTCTGATTGAAAAGCTAAAGAAAGGAAAATCCTGAGGAAGATCCTTGGATCATTCAGAGAAAATGACGAGTACAGGAGACAGCATAACAACGAACTCTACCAGCTCATTGAGAGGATAACAGACACCATTCTCCACATAACACGCATGAGCTCGCAGAGACATACCTACTTTGTTAACAAGAAATAGGAATCACACTTGAAGACATCCTGGAACGTGCACCTCCCCAGAGAAGACTTCGAGCATACAACAACTTCCAAAAGAGCCAAAATTGAAAGCTGGCAAGAAGAGGACTGATGAAAGAAAGGACGCGAATGCGAGAATGTTGGGGAAGAGTTCCAAGTCTAGGGTGCAAACGGTTGAAGTAACGTGGTAAACAAAAGGCCAAAACGAAGATAGAAGAAATAATAATAATATAATTTAGTATATAACTAGCAACCCGGGAACAGTTGTGAATGCATTACGTGATAAGCGCTTTTTACGATGTCAATGAACAAAGATCTATATCCGTTTTAAAAAAAAATCGATAAACCACGATCTGCTACCATGTAAGTGAACAACCGGTAAACCGTGATAAGGGCATAACACTACAACCAGTAAGGTATTAGGCCTATAAGACAACAAATCACGCACCTAGCTAATAGTAAAGAAAGTCCAGGCCAAGAAACATATGTGGTTGTGACCTCTGCTACCGTTAAGTACAACCCTTGATTGGAAGCGGGAGGACTGGGCCACGTTGCAAACATAACCCGAGGATACTTATCGAGGCGATACTATTGAGCTTAGTCAAGAAAAGATACTCTGGTACTCGGATAGAAACATCATCTATTAACAACCAGAGTACATTTACAAATAATAAAATATACTGCATAACAAACACACAATATAAGTTAAGAAGTGGAAATTCAACGAACCTGTAATTGACCCTGGAGAGAGACATTCTTTTAAGCGAGTAAGATCTTTGTACCAACTGCTTACAGACAGTGGTCCTTGCATCCACATGACAAGGAAGACACTAATATCCTACCACGTTAATTCTTTAAATAATTTCTTTCGTTTATAGAAATAAGAAGATCCTCAACTAATATATTTGACGAGAGAAGATTCATGTTCCATTGTAGCCATACATAATATCTATAGTTGACACGAAATGTAAGAGTAGCTTACATCATCCAATCATCCGATATTCCACATATCATTTCGATATCGTCGTTGCCAATAACTCCAATAACGCTTTTCAAATATTTGCCCAATGCCAATATCCAATATCACCATTAATAGCGTAGATAATCCTTTATCTTTCTCCTATTAATCATTAAAAACACGGAGAAAAACTTCAAAACGACTTTCCTTCGAACATTGCTACTCTCGACACTCACTTGTCTGACTCACGACTATCGTTGACCTTACGCCAACAGAAGATTAAGAAAACAAAAGAAAAACAAGTAGCAATACGTCATTGTTTTGAACATTCAAAACAAAGGGAAAGCTAAACATATAATTTCACAGATCCAACTATCGGACATACTACCGTGGACTAGTAGGGAACCAAATTACATTTAAATACAGGTAGAAAGAAAAATCCTAAATCCACACTTCTAAATGATGGTCGCCCCTAACACGAGTCATCATGCAGGCGACGTATTAAATTCCAAACTTCCGGACACCGAACTTACGTACATGCATAACAGAATAATGTGGTACATTACCTTTCGAGTTTATCAACACAACTCATTACAAACCTTTCACCCAATATATCAATACTTCCTTGATCTGCCTTCATACTATTATGCTCCATAAGGGACCTCAGCCACATATTAATAAATAATAAATGGAAAACACATTACTCCGCAGATACTCCACCTTATATGACCACCCCTAGCTTAGTTAAACACCATATTATTCTCTCCAGTATGCAAGACCCAAAATCCCATCTTCTGCCATTCACAATAAATAGATAAATATTTCCAAATAAGTTGCTGTTTCTCCATTAAAGCATGGTACTATTTATTTACTTCTTGATATTATGAAGTCGTGGCAAAACTTCTGAATAACGCTAGGTTATTCAACTTCCACGGGAACTCTCAGCTATGGCGTTTCACATATTAACAGTTCGATGATATTTTACACACTTCCTAATTGATGCGAAAAATCTAATAATAGTAACCTAGACAGCTACAACAACCAGAAGCAGCCATCTTGCAGTAACAACTTCACTCACACCCTTTATAGTGTGCCAACAGAACATGCAGACTTTCTGTTACCTTGATCAGTGCAGCCCTCTATCGGTAGTCGGAAAACTAACTTCTTTCTCCGCAGGCTCTGAGTTACAATATTGAAGGAGATGAGAGTAGGAATATGAAATGTGTCGTTAATAACGGCACAGTTAAATCATTAAGTTATATGAGGAACCAGCGCATGGCCTGTTTCGAAAAAGGGATGGTGTCATGACTCTGGATATTCACCCTATATATTTTTTCTGAGCACCCATTATTGTACTTCTTGTTTGCAAAAGTCTCAGAACTTACCACATCGTCATTCTGCATAAGATAAACATTATTATGTTCATAATTTAATATTTGGTAAAGGTATTTACGCCACGGATATGCGGGGAGGAAGTCGATAGACTCTCAGCGACTAGAGTATCCGCTTGGACACAGCAGGGTGAAGCTTTGAGCTACACAACCACGTTGAGAGCCGTCTGTGTGAGACGTGCCGTTAAATCCGTCTGTAAGACGTGGAATATATAAGTCCACCCATGTGGTGATGTGAAATCCAAACTCATCGAGTATTATTTAGCACCATAGTGTGTGCATTAAACGTGATATTAACAGTATTGGTTATTTAGTAAGACCAGCCGTGAAATTGGGAAGAATCTGTGAATTATTTTCCAGCATTTTTTGAGCCACGTGGAACACCACATATCACCACGAGGGCCAGTGCAAATTGATGTCCACGAGGGACATAAAACATCGAGAAATAATTATCAATCAACATTTATCGTGTGCGAGAAGGCACGCCAGTCTTATAAATTATATTGCCGCTCAAAGTGCAGCTATTTTCAACGCAGGATTACTGCGATCCAAAGTGATACTTGCGATTGTAAAATCAGTGAAGACGAGACAAATGTGTTCTATAGAATCTGTGCTCGCAGACAATGAGAGCCATTTTTATATCAAAGTCTGCAATAATACTGTGTAGAGCCAGTGAATATTTTGATAATTGCCACGTCTGTAATTCTAGACTCTGTGCACAATCACGTGTGGAATTTATTACTGAAAATGTATCATCACTATCTAAGTCACATGTCCCACGTCATTCTACAAATATTATCCGTGTGAAATGTAGTAGACGCACCATAATATGAGGGGAATATCTGAAGAGGAGACTTTATCATGACGGAAGAACCTTACTACCACGCGGGACATGGAACCGAGACGCCCATCAACCCGGAGTCCAACCACAGGAAGGAAATTCTGAACGTGAGTCAAACACGAGGACACAGTAGAAGACTGGTTCGGGAGAGGCTTGGTCTGAGAAGCTTGGTTTTGGGTACACCATGTGGACCGTCCAGATTTTTTTTACCCCTCAATTCTGACGAATATGAGGTGAGGCGATAGTACTGTTAGTCTGTACCTCTTTCTTGTACGGGTTTTGCTGTGGTAGATTAATTGTAATTTAGTTAACTGAACTTCTTGACAACCAGCTTAGGCAGGCATTTTTCTGGTTAGCACTCATTTCGCTATTCTTTTCAATGTGAGTTAATCACCATTTGGTGCAATCTGTTGAATATCTGTAGGACGAGATGTCCTCACAACTTGCTAGACATGAACATTAGTCATTTTGATCTATCTTTGGTCAACAAGTAGAATGGACTAGATACAGGAAGGATGGGCAGCCATTCCTTGATTTATTTTTGGCTGTGACCCCTCCAAGTTACTTTCTAGTTACGCCACTACTTGTGTAAGATAGTCGTATCGTTTGGTGATCAGCTGATATCATCACATTTATATTTTTTTGTTAAAACAGTCAATGCGAAGCTTAGAAGCCACATTTGATCTGAAGGAAGAACGTACAGGGATTCTAATTAAATATGCTAGTGGAGCATCGAACCCTGGTACTCATAGTATCGATTTGGACATCTCAGCAGATGTGAGATTGTCATCAATGTTTTCTATTTTATTTGTGTCAAGCCTAGAACACACAGAAAGTTTTGTCTTTAGAAATGTAAATAGTCGAGTGACATGTCTATGTCGATCAAATCACTCCAGAAGAGTGGAACATCTGTGAGTTACTACTACTTGGAATTTTTATGCATGACCTATCTTTGTACGCCGTAATTCTACGCGGTACAATTACTTTACGTGAGTACTTGTTATTATATGTTAGTGTTTGAACCAGCATAATTCACTACAGGACTCTATTAAGTGAATTACTGCCTACTAAATGTGTTATAAGTTGCCAGAAGCAACGATGAAGCTAGCGTGTTTGCTAAGCACCAGTGAGAACATGTTTCTGTTACCCAGAACGCACTATGCTGTATTGTGAGACAGACTATGAGATACTTTTTGACAGATGCTTGTGCATCGTATTTTACAGTTTGAGAATTGTTTCATTAATTGGGTCAAGCCCAGCAGCCATGCTGTAGAAATTATATGTTTTTGCTTACGTCAAGAGGACGTGCCTGTTACGAGTTTTGATCGCTGTTGGGAAGCGACTTCATTATAACACTATTGCTAAGTGTGTATTTTTATAGGAAGCCAGATCTTGTATATTATAAATTGGCTATGTTGACGCCCTGTTAGAGGCTATTGATGTAATATTTTGTGTGCATGAAGTGCACCGTCGTACAGAGTTAAATCTGCGACCATTTTTAACGGGACTAACCCGAGACTGTTTCAGAAGAGCTCCACGCCACTGACAGTTATTATTGTGTCTGAGTTTTGTCAACTCGTATTATTGTTGACGACCAAGTGTCGATGTTTATGCAAATGAATGATCTTACGGAAGGCTTCACTTTGTTTAAGCCTAGGTGTCCTGGTATCATCAGCCAATCGTCATAAACCATCGATAAATCTAAACTGCGCTCCTAATAATCATGTAGCATTATTATTATTATAAACAATTGCTAATTAATTAATAACAGTGAACCTAAACTTGATTTCTCAACGTTGTGCCGGTTGATTGATTCCATGGCATGGTTGCATTTCCATCCGGAAATTACCATTAGACAGAGTACACCATTTTGAGACGACGGAGCAGCGTACTAACCAGTAGTTCACACCAAGGCGTGCGAGGCTCATGCGACCTAAGTCGTGATTTTCATCACGCAGTTGCCACCATAAATACACATTATTAGATGACCTTTGATACAAAGAGTATTCAAACGTGCAGGCAGAGTTCAATAAGATATCACGTGAAGGTGGTGTTTTATTTATTTATTTATTTATTTATTGAAGTGCAAATAGTATGTGAACCTTATGTACCTTTAGTTTTATGAAGTCAATCTTAATGTTGTGTGCTGGTTATCATGTAGATTTTTCCGTAATGTTTGTTGTTACGGTAGTCATTGGCCGTAAATGCTTGTAATTATGTCAGGACTTAGCTAGATTCAGTAAATTTAAATGTAAATTCGGGAGTGGTACCATCATAACATTCATTCGCTTGTTGCTTTGTTAATTTAGTATCTGCTTTTTATAGTGACCCATTTCATTAGTGTAGGGTCTACTTTTCGTGCCACTACCCTAGCTTCGTTGTCCTCGTTTATTTGGGTAATATATCTTTTGAGAGGGTTTTCAACTTCATTCAGTGTTGGATTCTCAACCCTTTTTTTTTATTAGCTTGCGGGATTAGCCCGAGACAAACCCTCCGAACGAGGACAGGTGTTTGTTATCTTTTTAATACATTTATCACGAGTTTACTTAAGTCTGAATGTTCTTATTTAGTAGTTTTAAGTCTTTCTGCGGTGTACTTCTTGAGTCGTTATGACAAATACCATGTCTGCCCAGATCCCCCCGTGATCACGCGTCTCGTGCGTTCTACCCTATAAGAAGTACACCCAATCCTCTTCGGCTTATGCGCTCGGCAGTTGAGTTGTCTAATTTACCTGGCCATCCCTGGTTTTCACCAGAACCTTGTTTGCTTATATCTTTCTTGGTCTTGAAGGAGCCTCAACTGGTCGTTTGTGTTAAACAAACCAGTGGCAGCTGGCTCTAACGGGCCAGTGGGCCAGGGCCCTCCTTACCATTAACCTACATTAGTAATTCATTTTTAATCCTTAACGCTCAAAATACTGGCCGAGTTGTGCGCTCCTCACTATAAAAATGTACCAGCATGTATGAATAACGCGCTACATATCTTGTCACGTAATTCGCCTTGCTGCGGGCTACTCGGGGTCCAGGCCTTACTGGGCCCAAGACTCCATTCACCTACAAACGAGGAGAGGTCTATTGCGCGTGCGCGCAGACGCTCTTCTAACGTTGGCTATGGGCCCAGAGATTGCGAGCCCACAGTTACAAGGAGGAATAACAATTGGAGCAGTTGTATGGGCTCTGGAGAGAACGTTGGAATGCTGCGGGAAGTCTGAACTGCTACTTTCAACTCGAACTTACAACATCTATGGCCATACCCTGCCCCTTTCCTCCCCTTCTTCCGATGCTGTTTGAAATGATTCGCAAGACGAGCACTAGATGGCAAACAGGACACCATCCTGGTGTCATTAGTTCCAAGGTTAAGGTACCATTTGGCTGCACACGACGGAGACAAGCAACCGAGACAGACGACAGCGAAGAGAGACGGAGACTAGTCAACGTGTCGCCGTTCACGTAATTTGATGACGACCGTGATGACGACCGAGACTGACGACACGCCTAGACATACAGTACGTGTTTATTGGCAGAGCCCTGCGCGGATAAACAAAACGTTATCCGCATCCGCACAACTGTTATCCGCAACCGCATGACGTTTATCCAAATCCACTGATATTTCAATATTATTTTTAATTTATTAGATAAAGCATAAAGTGTTAAACCAACACATTTAGACATATGAGGACAAAGTCGGTTCCGATAATTTGCTTTATTGCAAGGAACTTCAAGTTGGATGACACTTCTGGTTTCTTGACCTCCGGTTTAGACAAAAAACTGGCTATACTTTTTTGGCTACTTTTGCACTTGTGCCTCAGTAAGTTCGATGTGCCTGATTTGTGTCCTGAGTATGAAAACATCCTACTATATCGTTCACCTTTTCGTTTCCATTGAAAACGTAACCAAAATTTCTCCCATAGCTTTGTTTCACGCACTATTGAATATTCACCTTGTTTTATTTTAATAGATAGTTTATCCATATTGGTGAAATTATGCTCATACTCCCGGTCGCGGTAACATTCGGGTTTATCCGCGGATATCCGCATCCGTGCAGGGCTTTATATTATTGGGTTTTGCGTGCACATATTCTTTGAAAAATGGTTACGAAATATATTTTAATGATAAGGTTGTTCGAAGAGGAAGAAGACGATGATGTATTGCTATGATATTTGTTGCGAATGAAACCAAGAAAACCTATGAGTTCAATATTCAAAACCAGACGCGAAGAAGGATCTCTCTGTTTGTTAATAAAGAATCATTTATCTTTAGAAGAAGAAAGGTTCAGGAGTTACTTTAGATTATATCGTAAGCAGTTTGATGAAATACATTTTATTTCCGACATTTTCTCACTTCATAAAACACGTGCTGCGTCCGCTTGTCGCGAGACACTGCTGCTCTGAGAGCGGTCTCCTACGGTTCATCTCGATCGCCGATCTGTGTCGTCTGTCTCCGTCTCGCGCTCTCAAATGTACTTCATATGGTTGAATGGGGAGCAGATCGAAAGCGACTTGTCTCGGTCACTTGTCTCTGTCGTGTGCAGCCAAATGGTACCTTTACGTAAAACGAAAACGAATGGAAGAATACTTTAAATGGTGCAGTGACAAAATCATTCATACCTAGTGTCAAGGATAGGTTAAAAATAAACTTCCCATTAACTAGCAATGTAACTAATTTTTAACAGGACATGGTAAGACAAATTCGTATATTTTTTATTTCGTTTCAAATTAAAAGACAGTCCATTGTGTGCGTGTGGCAATGAAGAACAAACAGTTGATCATTTATTATTTACATGCGTGAAACTGGAAAGAGAAAAACAGTTGTTTAAGGACAATATGGTAAATAAACATGGGAAATGGGCGTTCGAAAAAATTAAGCTAATGAAGCACTATATAATTAATTTTATATTTTAATTTAATAGATTTAGAAAGAATGTCAAGTAGTTGAACAGATTCATAATATTGGTGTAGCTCATAAAAACAATAAGTTAATAGATTTAGACAGTTCCTAGAACAATATATCACCAAACAAATAGCCATAGTACAATAATGAATAATGTAAATATATGTTATTAAAATTGTAAACATTTTGTAAACATAGCGTGTAGTATTACTTTGATCATAATGGAACATGCTGTTAAAAATAAATAAATAAATAAATAAATAAATAAATAAATAAATAAATAAATAAATAAATAAATAAAAAGGTTATGTAAAGAGGTCTCTTTTGGAGTTCTGTGATAAGAGTAACCAATTAATAATTTTGTTTTTCATCTAGGCCTAGAGTTTTTGACAAATGTCTTAGTGATAGGCTATTATAAATTTGGAATTAACTAGCGATTTAGAGGGTCATTTAAATTATATTAAATGTAGAACATAACATTTTCCCTAATGAGACACAATTTAATGGATTTTGGCAAACATCTAGCGTGCTAGCTAGTAATTTTTACTGTGCATGATAATTTATTTTGTGTGCCCTCCCAAGCTCTAAGACCACCAGCCACCGCTGAAACAAACGATGTCATGGCGCTTGACCGGCTACGATCGGCCCCGATCGGCCGGCTTAGTGCTGATCAAAACAGTGGTGCATAGGCCACCAGGTCGAGCCAGATACTGGGCAGACTACCTGCTTGCGATCGCCGTCTCACCAGCTTATGCTCTCTCACCAATAGATAGCGGTAAAGTCATATTTTCCAACTCTTCCGAATACCGGTGTCCGTGGAATGCCAAAAAATGCCAGTTAATATTTATTAACGGGTCAATTTTCATCGTTATTATTCATTGTTTTTCAATTCCTTCATGTCAACCTGTCTATGTTATAATTAATTTCGTTTATCAATATTTAGTTTTAATAGAATCGTTTTTTATAATTTATTTATTCCATCCAATGGCCAAAATGGAATGAAATACATTAATTTTCCTGACTATAGTTCACAATGAATCTAGTTCTTTTGGAACAATGGAGCAGATGACTCCTGTGACACTTAGTGTTGTACCCGAATCACGAACGCTTCAGTGATAAGGTGACGTGGAGATATAGAGAAGTAGAGACGTTGGGCAATGTTTACAACGAAGCGGCAGATTTTTAATCGCGCTCTGAAAGACTTTAAGCAGCGAGGGAGATGTGACGTGGAGCCTGTGACGTGCACACTGGCCTATGTTACTGCATAATTTTGGAATTTCCTCAAGACGACGGATTTGAATTTTTGAAAGTAGTACTGTTTTCTGCGAATTGAATTTGGAGAAGATAGAGCTATCTAGCAAGGAGATACGTTCACTAGAAGCCGGGATACTGCAATAGAATATTATGGAAGTTTTGATCGCTATGACGCGGGGATCTCTGAAGTTTCGCCGGAACCTGTATAAAAGAGGCGAGGAAAACCACTGAGATATGTACTTCGTCCGAGTGACTGCTCGGGTAAGCATCATTGCCGCGCTGTGAATCTAGTAAGATACTGTTACTATAGTCAACGAGAGAACATAGTCGCTGGACTAGTGTTCAGGACTTAGTCTATTGTCAGTGAACTAAGCACTTGCACTATTCACGATTTTGCCTGTCGGGGTGGAACTTAGACGACGTCTGGTCCCATCTGTTTTGCAGATTGCGGTGGAGCATACCCAAAATGCCAGTTATAGGATAATAGAAAATAGCCTAGCCTACGATGCGGGAAAAGTGTTGCCTAGCGCACTTATTGCAGATAATATCTGATTACTCGCTGAGGGACTAACGTATATGAGGCATTCTTCGACATCCACAGATACCAGATTGTTAGTGCAAAACTCGATGAATTTCATGCTGCTAATAGTAGCTCCTGTCATAACTAGTCAAATACAGAACAGTGAAATCACAGTCTACAAATGAACATTATAAAAGTGAACAAATCGTGTTTAGAATTGAAACATTTCATAATGTTGGACATTAGAAAGTATAGCGGGAAAGTTTATGTACGCGCATTTATAACCGCCAGCATGTGTCGTTAAAACCGTGCGAGGATAGATTTGCAATGGAGAGCAACGAAGATGAGGCAATGGAGTCGCTGATGACCAAGGGAGATCGCTATGTTTGTGGCGAATAGCAAGGACACGCATTACCATCACATCAAGAATGAAGTAAGCTGAGATTCTACATGTATTTCTTACTAGGCTAAAGTAGTTGAGAATTTCTTTTACCATTCATAATAGAAAGTCAACACCATCTTCATGTCAAACTTCATGTGTATTTGTCCAGTACGAGAAATGGAGCACCATTGTGGAGTCCGAAAATGTAATATACAAACTTTCAATACTGTCAGAACAACATTTACATTGATGTCTTCCCGATATAAGACATTCTGAATTTAATTAAAGGAATATGAATATTTTTTTCTTATAGCTCTTAGATGCGTCAGCGTAACTTTGATTATTTAAATTAATTCTTGATTATTTAATAATAATAAATTAAAGTGAAGTAAAAAGGGAAATAAATATTCTAATAATTATTTATGTGAGGATACACCGTTAAATTATAAATTTAATTAAATTAAACTATTTGAAAGGTGATAGCACCATTATAGTAATTTAATTTACACTATTAATAATTAGTGATGTTATTAAATTAATAATCATGATATGAGAAAGTTGTAAATAATTTGTGATATTTGTTAAATCAAGGTGAGGGTTTAAACATTTTGTTTAATTGTTTATATTTGAATATTTAATAACTAGGGTCATAATAATAATTGTAAATGTTGTAAAAATCATAACAATGGTTAAATAAGATATTGCCAAGAATAACAATAATTATTTCATGTGGTTAGAAGGAATAATAACAATAAACATAGAAATGGTTTAAATAGTTATCGAACAATGATAAATCCAATAACATTTATTTATTTCAATATTTGTGAATCAGAAGTTAATATTATTATGAACGGAGTTTAGAAATAACAAGGGTTATTTATATTTAGGAACATGGTTAGACAATTGAGTTTGTGTAAATAACATCAAATGGCAATAGTTTTGAGTTTAGATGACTTTTCTAAAAAGCACCAAGTAAGAATGAGGAAGAAGGTAAAACAACGGCAGGTATTAAAAATGTATCAACTAGGTTGAATTTGTGTAAAATAGAGGCAGGGAGATGTTGACCAGGAATAATTACATCTTTTCATTGAAAACTTTGTGAATTTAAGAATACATAGTAAAATGTATGACGGAATATTTCAACGCCTATATAAAAACAATATTATTGTGGAAAAGAAAAATATTAGAATCATATGTGATGATTATCGTTGAAAATATTATGCGACTAGGATGTCGACATTTATATTTCTGTGGAGACTGCAGGTCATCCATGAGGAAATTATTTCCTGAGTTATAAAAGAGGTTAGTGAGAGCATGTGTTGCTCATAGGTTGTTAAAGAAGGGTGAGGCGAGAGGGCCGCCCCATATTCCCGTCCAATTCAAATCCTGTAGGATTGAGTATTTATTTCTAACCTGGGTCAATTATCTAGATTCCCGATTTTGTGCCTAAATAAATAAAATATTATTGTTAGCTTTGATGAACCTGACCGAAAACTCATTGAGAAAATAAATGGTTGCTAATGCAATAAAAGAAGATAAATAAATATCTGAGAATGTTTATAATAAATACTTGGGAGTGCTGAGAATAATAATAATACATTTTGAAACAGTCAACTAACTTAATGCCAATCTTCATAAACTAATTTTGAGAGAAGGGAGACATGTTATAAATAATTTTGAAGGAAATTTACAAATAATAATAATAATAATAATAATAATAAAACCAGTTATGAATATTTTGATATTTAAATATTGTGAAGATTAACTGAGAGTGAGAATAATAATTATTTGATGAGAAATTGAATCAATTAAATGATAGAAAAATTATAACAATTTTATTTGTTAACAATAATTAGTGTTTATTCAATATAACATCATTTGATATGATTATAAAATAATTCATTGGTGATGTGAGACCAATTGTGAATAAGAAAATACAAAATTTGAATTTTCATATTACTCTAAAAAGATGAAAATTATAAACAAATTGTTCAGTGAAACAAAGTTTAAAAAATGCAAACAATATTAACATTCGACCACCATGTTAGCCGAATATTAATATTATGTTAATGCAAAATGCTACAAAGGAATTTGATGAAAATTTTTTCCATAATTATTAATTTTGGAAAGCATAATCTACAGGTGAAAGTGATACAATTATCGAAATAATTATCTAATACTTGATCATTCAAAAATCAATCTTCAGAAATAGAAAACTGCGAGTGTACAGATAGGGATCATTAGAACTCTTCACCGAATCATGATCGCCTAGTATTGTGTAAATAGAGATTTTTAATGATACCAGAATGGACAGATAATTTTCTGGATATCATTCATCGAAGCGTAGCGGTGTTATTAATTTCTGTGGTGTGTTGATTTTTTTATGTGTGAATGTTTTGTTTATTTTTGATGAATTATGCCAAAGATTTAAATTTTTAATGATAAATAAATTGAGATATTTTTATAAATTGTGCTATTTTCGATTATTTCTCTTCCTATCTTACTTGCATATTGCCGATATCAGTGAAGCCTGTGAACCTAGTTTTCGCCCAGATAGACCCTGAGGTAGCTTTTGTCTGGTGCTGAACTGATTTCAGTAATTTGCAAAATGGGGTAGTTGGCCTCTGGTCTAAACGGGCTCATAAGGTAGAGAGAGAAGTTGGCGCCCGTACTAAGGGGATCGAATAGGCCTTTCGAACAGGTTTTTCGAATAGGCATTCGAGTAGGCTGAAGATGTTTGCCACTTGTTTCGACAATTGACAAAAAAAAAGCCAGTACAATTTGAATTAAGGGAAATTGTTAGTCACCGTTGTGAGGACATAGTAAAACTTGTATTTGGAAATAAGTGACTTGAATTTGAAATTGTGACGACATTGTTTCGTACGGTAATCAAGTAATTATTAAGGGAGTTTTATTAAATTTGTCTTTAAATATTAGAAATGGGAGATTATTTTTGTTAGGAGAAAAAGCACAATGTTATAGCATCCAGATGGAGGATTTTGAACTTTGCATAATATTTGTTGTTTGTTGAAAGTAATTTTAAATAAGTAGAGAATTTTTTCCATTAAACATCGACGTAGAGTACATCTCAATTTATTATGAATTCTCAACTACTTTAGGCTAGTACATGTTTAGTCTTAAGTCTTCGTTATCCATTGAATTTCTATCCTGTATTTCTTAGTAAATACAATGGAGAAAGTGTTAGAGGTGTTGTCTCGAATGGAGACCGACATAAAGCAGAGTGTTGAAAATGTGGCTCAACTGGAAAAGAGTTTATTGGAAAATTCCAACAGATTGGAAAGTCAAATCAAAGAAAATTCTAAATATTTGGAGGGTAAAATAAATGAAAATTCTAACTCACTTAGATCAGACACACAAACTAAACTATCTGAAAATTCTAAATCACTTAGATCAGACCTAGAAACTAAATTATCTGAATATTCTAATTCTTTTAAGGCAGAAATGAGAGAAAATTCTAACTCACTTAAATCTGATATATACAGTAAATTTTCCGAAAACTCTAAACATTTTGAGGACAGATTAAACGAAAGTACAGAATCTTTGAGAGAAACTTGGGAAGAAAGAATTTCCAAAAACTCCAAAACTCTTGAAAGGTTATCAGAAAGTTCGCGTCTCATGGACTTAAAAATCATTAGGAATGCTGAAACATTAAGATCAGATATATCTGACGATTTCAAATTATTAGAGCACCGATTATCAGAAACATTAGGGAAACAATTCGCGAAGAAGTCAACAATTTTTGGGGAGAAAGTTGGGGAATTATTTAAAAAATCCAAGGATCTAGAAAATAGATTGGAGGAAAACAAATTTTCATTAGAAGCTCAGATCACAGAAAGAACTAAAACGTTAGAAGACGAGTTAGGAAAATTGCACATTAAATTGAAGGCTATGGAGGAAATTTTTGAAGAAACATTCAAGAAAAGTAACTGCCGACCTAGTGAACTTGGAAATAAAAATAACAGAGGAATGCAGTGTTACTGTAAGACTGGTGTTGCTGAAATTGGCAACCGATTTTCAAGACGCCATCATAGAACAATTGAAAGGAGACACAGTAGTTCAAGAACATAAGAGCATAAAAGAAATTGCACTTACTGATGTCAGGAGTTCGATCTTAGAAGAAGTGAAGGAGGATGTCCAAGAAGGAAGAGATTCCTTTACCACGCATATTAAAGTAATGTCTGACGATGTGGGGAAAATTCAGAAAGATATGTCTCATGTGACAAACACTGTGAAAAATCACGAGACAAACATAGAAACACTCGTCAAGGATATTAAGGAAAATACTGAGAACATGAAGGTATTCAAAAAAAAGGAGACCGAGGCTGTAACAAAAGAATTTGTAGAGAAGACGATAGAAGAAGTTCGAGGGGATATAAAAAAGAAGACTGATGATTCAGAATTAAAGAAGACAGTAAGAAATCTAGAAGACAAACTTTCTTTTTATAAATCACAACTGGAGGAAAGAAAATTGGAAGAAATCCCGACTTCTGATACGAGTAAAAAGAAAGAAAATTCCAAAGAAATTGAAGAACCAAAGACATTTATGAGTACTACTCCTATCGCTATCTATAAAGACAGAGAAGATAAACCTGGAAAATTTACCGGAACTGGGAGTATTCCACCAGCTGAATTTCTACGCGAAGTTAAGGATTACATCCGGGACTCGAAGATGTCAAAGAGAGGGAAATTAGAGTCGTAAGCAGATTTTTGGATGGACCTGCACTGGTTTGGTTCAGGGCGTTCAGGTCAAGCTTCCACACTTTTAAAGAGTTTTCAAGGCGACTTTTGAGAAAATTTTGGTCGCCGGAAACCCAACAACAGATAAGGGCAGAGTTGTATGCTAAGAGATACTCAACATCACAACCGATCAAGTATTCGGCCTATTTTTCTCAACAGTTATCTAAATTGCAATTCGTAGAACCTCCGGTGCCAGATTTTGAAATGATATCTGCAGTAATCCGACAATTCCCAATAGAAGCACAAAGAACGTTGATTGCTGCTAATATAGGGAACATGGAGGAGTTTGACGAGGTACTACAAAGGTTAGACCATGCTAACGCACATTTTTTTCACGTAAGGGGCAGTAAAAATGTGAGTCAAACGATATACGCTGTGATGACTGATCGTCAAAGTCAGACGAATCAAAATTGCAAACAGTCCATGGAAAATATCGAAAATAAAGATTGGAATCAAAATATGAACACTCCGTATCAAAACAGAACATACATACGGCCATATAGGTATCAGAACTGGTGGACTCACTGGAACAAACCTGGTTTTCAATCTAAACCGTATAGCCGGCCTCAACAACAACAAAATCTGCAACAACAATATAGTAACCAACAACGACAACAGAGACCATATAATAATCAGGAGCAACAACAACCAAACAGAAGAGAAGAACAAAAAGAAAAAGAAAATTTCAAGCGACAGGTTAGGGAAGATCTTGATAGAAGGTATCAGGACAGTAAACAATTCCTAGATGAGCAGCGATATAAACCTAGTACTTCTGGGTTGAAAAATCAACAGAGGTTGATGTAAAGAAACTTCAATACACCAATAAACAGTTACGTTTCAAAGATTGTCGAATGGCAGGTAGAAGATGAAGATTTGATTGAATTTAATGAAGAGAGAACTGGATTAGAGAAACGATCTAAATTACCCATCATAATGTGTGAAGTTTTTGGTATGACGATAAACACGCTGATTGTCACTGGAGCTAAGCTTGGTTTGATTAGTGAGAAGCTCTATGTATTATGGAAACTCACGGAAAGTTTAGAGGAAATTCCTGTATCAGGCATCAAGATACAAGGAATTATCCCTAACAAGGTGACAACATGTAAAACACAATTGTACTTAAGAGTGAAATTCGGAGGTTGTTATTTTGAACATATTTTCGTTGTTATGAGGGACATTATCCACGATAATGATCATAGGCAACGATTTTATAACAAAGTATAAGGCCATAATTGATATGAAATCGGAGATCATTCGTTTCCATCAGACTGGGGATATAAATTTTGAAGGTGACGAAGAGAAATTCGCCGAGGGAGATATCGGGTGGTCGGAGGTCATTCATAGTATTGAAGATCAGGAAGAAAAGCAGTCAATGTGGGACAGACACCAGAATTAAAGATGATATTACAAGAATTTGAGGACATTTTGATACAAAGCCTGGGGAAATTAAGGACTTCGAATATCACATCCAAGTCAATGATGAAGCCCCATATCACTGCAGACCTTACCCTATTGCAGAGAAATATCGGGAGCAGGTGGAAGTCATCATCGCAGACTTAGAAAAAGATGACATAGTAGAGAAATATATCACTGCATACGTAAATCCTTTAGCGGTGGTACCTAAGCCGGATGGAAGCCTGCGTATTTGTCTAAATTCCAAAATTCTACCGGAATATGACCGTCCTCCAGTCATTGTCTATTGTCCGGGTTTTAGTGACCACCATGGACAAATACTGAGTTTTGAAGTATCCGAAACAATCAATAATAATGATAATGGAGTAAAATCAAAGTGCAGGTCATTCACTGAATCAAATGTTACATATTTCAATGACTTATTAAATAAGGAAACATGGTCAGAAATTTATGAACTAGAAAATGTAAATGATAAATTTAATGCATTTAACAGTACCCTAAAACACTATTTTGAAATAGCATTCCCCTTTAAACGAAGAACTGTTCAAAATAACAAAACTAGCCATTGGATAACAACAGGGATTATGAATTCATGTCAAAGAAAGAAATTTCTACACAAATTATATAAACAATACCACACAACACCTGAATTCAATTTATACTACAAAAAATACACTAGCGTATTAAATAAGGTAATAAGACTAGCAAAGAAAATGCATAATGATAATTTTATTTCCCAATCATCTAATAAAAACAGGGCTATTTGGTCCGTGATAAATAAAGAAACTGGAAAATCTGCTAAATTACAAAGGAACATTACACTGACCAGAAATAATAAAGTGATTAATAATCCAGAGGAAATAGCAAACACTTTTAATGACTATTTTCTGGAAATTCCACAAAAATTATTAAATAAATCACAGGTAAATACACTAAATTCTAATATTAAAATAAATATATGCAGTGATTCTTTATTTATAAATCATGTCACAAGTGAAGAGGTAAGAATAGTTATAAAAGAGCTAAAAAATAAATTCTGTGCTGGCATTGATGGCATCCCTGATGCAATTTTAAAGAAATGTGCAGAAAATATAACAAATCCACTTAGGCACTTAATAAACAGTTCAATTCTCTCAGGAACTTACCCGGATATTTTGAAGTTATCAAAAGTAATTCCAGTGCACAAAAACGGTTCAAAGGATGAATTAGATAACTATCGTCCTATTACCTTACCAACTGGTATTGCAAAAATTGTGGAAAAAAATATGTATAAGAGACTGATAAGTTTCATAGAAAACAAAATATTATCAAACTCACAACATGGATTCAGAACGGAAAAATCTACACAGACAGCATTTTACGAATGTAGTAATTGTATACTGAAATTAATTGACAATAAGGAACATGTACTGGCCTATTCTTGGATTTATCGAAATCATTTGATGTTGTTGACCATAAAATCCTCCTTACCAAACTAAATCAATATGGTATTAGAGGTCTAGCTAATAAATGGATAGAGTCTTACTTAACAAGGCGTAAACAAATAGTAAGCTTGAGACACAAGGATGATGGAACCAAATTACTTAAGGCTGTGCTACCGAAAAATAAAATATTTTTTTATTTTTATTTTGTCTTCTTAATCTGTTATATAGGTCTTCGGGACTTGTTATATGCCACTTTTGTAAAATATAGACTGCTCGTTTGTTCAGGGCATGTATTCAAAGTGTCTACTTTGAGGGTTAAAGGTACATACGTCACGACAAAACTAATAACAGGAGAATTTCGAAATTTCTGTGCAATAACCCTTGTAATAGTAGCTTCATTATGAACAATTTTTATTTCAAAATTCCCCATATTTTATAAAACATAATATTTCAATAACCTTTTTTATTGTGAAAAAATTGCTATAATAGCTTCAAATTTTTTCAATTTGTAGAGGGTCTAATTCTGAGCAGTTCGAATATTTGATGAAAGAAACTGTTAAGTGATAAACCCGTGACGTATGTACCTTTGACTAGTCTTCAACTCGGCAGAACGGTAACTACACAGGCTACACGATAGGCTACCCGCACTACCACTTGCACTGAGCTTCATTCCCCCACCCTACTACCTAGCACTGCACCGCACCGCACCGCACCTCCCGTTGCGGGTCATTCCTTTCCTTACGCAGCATTCCATTCTACTTACCGTGGAGTGCAAAGAAAACAAAATAACTCGCCTTCTTCCATAACTTTTTCCTGCGCGCTAAGTCGCTAACACTTCAGTCTGACTAGACCTAATCTCGAGGAAGCAATAGAAGAATATACCTCGCCCCTTTCTCGTTTCATTTCCTAATTCTGCGTTTGTGTTTCGTGATTGAGTGATTGAGTGTTCCTATAACATTCACACTTTATTCTACAATGCCACGAAAGCATTCTCCGTCAAGGAAACGTTCCAGAAGAGGCCGCGCAGCAAAGACTTCGTGGGAGAAAAGAAAAAAAAAACAACAAGAAATCACCGTGAATGTTTCAAACGATTCTGCTCAATTTGAAGACTCCGAAGAAATATTCAACAGCTTGTTAGTTGAAAGCACTCCCCCAATGGGCCACGATGCAAGTCGGTAAGTAAACTATTGCTACAATATATAAATTAATTATTAATTAATTTGAAAGAACTTGCCATTTTTAGTAGATTACCTACTTGTAAAACGTGTTGTTGTTGCTTATTTTAGGGACTTATCTTATAGCCCCATGTATTTTGGGTGTGTATGGAATTTGTGTGATTACATGTGTTAATGTGATGGCTGTACTATTGTGTGAATTTCTAAATTGGGGATAGGATTGCTTTTAGAGAGGAACCATCCCAGCATTTGCCTGGAGTTAGTTTTAATGCGTATTTGCTTTCTGTATGTTAATAATAATCAAGGTAATATTTTTTAACATTGTGTGATTTCAGGTATGAAGATCAAGATTATTCCATACATTTTCCAAACGATTCAGGAAGTGGTACAGACGATGACAATGAGTCTGATCGTGATGTACCACCGATGGTAATTGAAAGGAATACTGAGGCCAACGAACTGCCTCCAATAGGGCGACGCATCGTTGATATTGGTCACGTTATGAAAGAAATAGAATTAGTAACGATCCATTCCAAACATTGTACCATGAGAAAATACAAATACAAAAAAGAAATACAAAATGCATTATATTGTACATGGATTTATTATTGTGATAACTGCGAAAACGAATATGCTGTAACTTCAGAGCCTGTTTACAAAAAAATGGAAGTGAACGATGCTCTGGTGTGGGGAGCTATGGCAGTAGGTATCGGGTTTCCTCAAGTCGAGGAAATGTTCAGTGTTTTGGACATACCGATCGTGGGCCACAACAAATACGCAAACCATGAAATATGAGTTGGTGATATAAGTACTGTATATTGATCCATATTTCCTTATGACCTATATATTATAAACAATTCTGAATAAGTGGTTTCAGTGAATTATGAATACTATTTTGTTGTTGTTGTTGTTCATTATTAGATGAAAATTATGCAAAGAAAAGCCTCTCTTCAAACATTTATAAATTAAGACAATTTTAAACATTTTATTCAAAACATATTTAAGATTTTAAAATAAATACATTCTGTAAATTATTAATATTATTATTTTCTTTCTAAAGGTTTGGGAAGTTGCTCTCATACGTAAAATGAAGGAAAATCCAGAAGATGAAAGACGTATTGCCATTGAAAAGAACAACTATTTGAATGGCGTTCCGTATATATCTGTTATTAGCGACGGAGGCTGGGTGAAGAGGTCGTATGGACATGGGATGAGCTCGCTGAGTGGTGGTGTAAGCATTTGGGAAATATTAAAGGGATTTCACGTATTCCTTTCGTTGCAAAATGGCGATGTTTACTTTTGTTTAGCTAAGTCACACCACTGTGTCTACATGGCATCTAAGTCCCTGGAGAAAACTACATGGAAGCCCAGGTAGTATTTTCAAGGCTAAAATTGTCGCCAGAGAGAAAAGACGATCTCGAAGGGCACTGGCATTTTCTCAAAAAACACCAGTAAAGAAGAGACGAAAGTGTGATGAAAACTATGGGCCACTAGCACAGTTGCCTGACGTTGAAGATGAAGTTCTTGAGACAAGAATGATCAAATTTTCAAAGAAAATGGCCGATGAGGCAACAAATGGTAGTCCTATTGAGGTATCAACTCTTGGACAACACACTAACCCCATGTGGCACGACCAAAGAGTGAATCGCTTGACAGCTTCCAAGTTTGGGCTAGTCATAGCGTTTATCTCACACCCCTTGCCACAACCTTGTAAAATCAACTTTGTATCCCAAAAATCTCACCTCAGTTTCCGTCATATTTGGAAGAGATAATGAGGACGCTGTGTTGAAAATGTACGAAGACAAAACTGGCAACATAGTCACCAAGTGTGGGTTCTTCGTAGATCAAGATCATTCATTTTTAGGAACCAGTCCTGATGGTTTGGTTGCTTGTGGTGGCCTCGTAGAAGTAAAATGCCTTGCGTCCGTCACTGAATCAGATTTGAGAGACAAGGTGACAAAACAAAAAGTTTGTGCTTGGAACTGTCAGAAGGAAAATTGCAATTGAAACGAAGCTACAGCTACTTCTTCTAGGTCCAAGGTCAATTGAATATCACCAGGAGAAAATGGTGCGACAATGTAGTTTATACGAAGAAAGGAGAACTATTCGTTGAAGGGATAGAAAAGGATGAGATATTATGGCAAAGAAAAATGCTTCCAAACCTGGTACAATTTTATAAGGAGTGTATTTTGCCAGAAATTCTAGACAGTCGAGTTGTTCGAGGCATGAACATCCGAGATCCCTCATTTGTGCTAGAGGCACAACGACAAAAGCAGGCGACAAATAATACCAACAAACGAAAGAAGAGGAAACCACTGACACATTCACAGACTAGAAAAACATTAATCACCTGGGGGTGTAGTGGCTAGCGTTCTTGGCTGACGCCCTGGAGGTCCGGGTTCGATTCCCGGCTCTGCCAGGAGATTTTAATACTGTTGTGAGGGCTGGAACGGGGTACACTCAGCCTCGTGAGATAAAACTCAGACGAGGAGGGTTCAATTCCTACCTCAGTCATCCTGGAAGTGGTTTTCTGTGGTCGGGGTGGTTCCTAACTTAAGGCCACGGCCGCCTCTTTTTGTTTTATCCCTAATTTACAACTGCACACAGTGGTACAGCCATCACAATAACACAAGTTAAACACACCTAGATGCACGGGGCTATGTGACCACGATGTCGCAGCCCTAAAATAAGCAACAACAAGAAGCTAATTATGTTGAATGATACTCGAACGTACTGTAAATTGTTCAGAATACGTAGCCTAAATATATATTTTTTTATCAGTTGCCTTGTAAGTTTCTTTGGTTTAGGAAGTGAATAATAAATTATTCTTTATTATTTAATGTGAAATAATTAATAACATAACAACTTTAACTTAAATATATCAATAGCTGCGTGTTATTGTGTTTTTCATGTTCTTGCTAGTGTGCATGTGCAGCCGATTGTCATTGAACTTGCTGCTTACATTTTAAAAATAATTTTCGTTTGATAATAGTGCATAATTTGGGTATTTTCTGAAAAAATTCCGGAGATGGTTTCTTATTTGGAAATGATGTTATAATTTATAGTAGATTAACTTTCATTTACATACGTATGTAGCAAATATTATGTGTTTTCAGTGTTTTGGCTCTTAATTGTGAAAGTGTGTGTTTTGTTCACAGAATGTTAAATATGCATTGTACTTCATAAAATTCTGCATGCGTGAACTTGAAATTTCATTACTGAATGAGCAGTCATTTTGTTTACATAAATCACCTTTTGTGGTTTACTGCATTATATTTTTATATAATGATTTGCATTCCATTGCAGTATTGTCAGTGCGCAATAAAAGGTTTATGATCCATCCAAACACTTCTTTTGTGTTTTAATTTTATAGTTATATCACTGATATGCAACCACTTCGCTACAGAAAAACTCTTCCCGCATATGGGTAGTTACAAAGCCCATATGTAGTTTCGTTTCACGCACGCAAATTTTTTTAAGAAAAAACTTTTTTGGAAATTATGAAATTGTCAAAATACTGAAACTGATATATATCTTTACATCAATTATACTATTATTATTGCGTTAAAGCTGGTAATTTATACAAATGGAATCCCTGAAATCTTATAAAATAACTGGCATTAACAATTATGAGCAAAGTATCCGTATATTTTTTCTCTTGGTTAATATTGCAAAGAAACTAAAAAACTCAATGTATTTCTACATTTGTATTAATTCCAATCCTTGAAACTGGTAGGTATACTGTAAGCTTTAATTGTGTATTCATTTTATGTGTCATATATGCAGCGCAGTAAATCTGTGTTCAGAAAATATGTAGTGGATCTGAGAAGGTTAAGTGGTGTCATATAATTACTTCCTGTTGAACTGCACAATTCAAACGACAAATTGAACTTCTGAATGGCTGGAAGTACTTTATATAAATATAATTCAAGATTTTATAGTAGCTTTATATTGCGGTGTTAAAACACGCTTAAAAATATATTTTGTTTTTTTCGCCATCGTTTTACCCTCCAGGGTTGGCTTTTCCCACGGACTAAAAGAGGGATCCACCTCTACCGCCACTGAGGGCATTGTCGTGGAGCTAGAAAATTAGGTCTTGGATACAACTGGGGTATGTGACCAGCACTACGCCCAGGCGGCCTCACCTGCAAAGCGAACAGGGTGCTTGATGAAGGGATGGGAAGACTGGGAGGTTAGGCAAGGAAGTGGGAAGGAGGCGGCCGTGGCCTTACGGTAGGTACCATCCGAGCATTTGCCTTAGGACGAAGTGGGGGAAACCACGGAAAACCACTTTGAGGATGGCTGAGGTGGGAATCAAACCCCCTCTACCCATTTGGACCACTCGAGGCTGAGTAGACCCTGTTCCAGTCCTCATACCACTTTTCAATTTTCGTGGCAGAATCGGGAATCGAACCGCGGACCTCCGGGGTGGCAGCTAATCACTCTGACCACTACGCAACGGAGGCGACTTTAAAAAATAATATTATACCTAATTTGACGTTATTGAAATTCTTGATCGAATTTTGAAGTTTTTCGTTCTTATTTCTAAAAATTACAACAACAAAAAAACGTGACACGATAGAGAAACTCGGAATACAGAATTGGATTCTACATCCCTCAATACCTAAGCAGTCATTTAGGTATATTGTCTTATTAATATTATATTTATTTTTTTAATGATAAACTTTGCCAATTTTGATGTTTTTTCGATTTTCTTTTCAAAATTACAAGAAAGGAAACCTGGCGTGCTACAGAAAATCTGAACACATGGCACTTTACTTAACAATAAGTAAGTTAATATTTTCCCTTGTAGCAGAAGAAAATCGAAATGCATAGTCCTATCAATCAAACGCCCCGACCCATTTTATCCGGCTGGACGACAGATCTCAAGGTTGCAATTGACGTTAGAAAAGTTGGATGGCGCAGCCACGCGGCAGAATGTTGAAACTGTAACATTGTGACTGGTGAGATTTATTTAGATGGTGAAGCATTGACGTCGTGATGGAAACAGAAAGAACTTTGTCAAATTCAGGGAGGTACTGCTCTGTATACGGTTGCAAATCGTATAAAACGGCTACGAAATATCTTCACTACTTTCCTGTACAAAAAGTTCAGGGAGAAAGATGGGCTTCGGCGCTGTCAATTGGAAAACGTGTTACATGTTACATGACAGTGAGCAGTCTGCATTTTTGTGAAGGCGACTTCTTTCCACCGGTACTGTTGAATATTGATAGTTATTGTCTCTAATTTGTATTCACATGGATTTAGCTACAACAAAAATACTGATAAACTTATAGCCTATTACTTCTGTGCCGTACAAAGAATGTAATCCGCTCTTCGTAAACTTATTTTAGGGGTTCTTCCAATTGACAATAGCCGAATGGTTAGAAAACTTAAGAAAAATGCTGTTCCTAGCCTTAATTTGCCAGAAAATTTATATTCTTGCCTTTGAACAGCAAGTATGTAGGTCATTGAAGTATGATTTGGCTTGAATTGTGTTTTTGGCTATGATCTCCCTACTGTTGAATTTAGTTAATTAAAATGTAAAATCTTAGTTTTAAGTACCGGTTTGGTGACCCATCATCCCGGGCAGGCCGGCAACACCTATACTACTCAGGCAGATAGGTCACTTAGCCGTAATATTGAAGTTATAGTGATGTTAAGTATACATATGCG
Organism: Meconema thalassinum; assembly: GCA_946902985.2. Lineage (NCBI taxonomy): Eukaryota > Metazoa > Arthropoda > Insecta > Orthoptera > Tettigoniidae > Meconema > Meconema thalassinum. The sequence continues at coordinate 241,865,094 of OX336391.1, forward strand.
GTAATGTAGCAGGAGACCGGATCGGCCTAGGCTATTCTAACTTTAATTAGTTCCCATTTCAGGGTTTTACAGTTTTGAGTGCGAATAGTTGGTTTGAAAGTTGTACAACAGTAAGGAGAGTATGTTTTGTATAAGTTTTAATTGGTATTATGGTTTATGTCGAGCTGAGAAGTGAATTTGGTTTGGCTTATAGTGTAGTTTTTGATCTGTTCCGTTTGCTTATGACAAGTTCAAATGGAGACTCCAGCTTTGTTAAATATCTGTATTTTAAATATTTAATTAAATATATTGATCAAGAGGATGTCTCCATTTTAACTTGCCTGTGGCAAGAGATTAATAAATTAACATTCCTGCCTTTGAACAGCAAGTATGTAGGTCAATATTTGCAATATTGAAGTATGATTTGAGCATCCCAAGTAACGCTTCTTTGAACACAAAACATTCATGCAAATTCAGGGTTGCTTGATTCAATTTATTATCAGGGAGTCGTCCTTTGTGTTATGTGAGATATATATATTGTGAAATTAATAAAAACATCGATACCGCTAGGCTCCCAAGTACAGGCTTCATATATGTAACAGCAGACAGTAAATTAACTATCTACATGTGGGTAATATTTTTAACTGGTAGTAATTAGGCACTGCATTTAAATTTATTATAAAAATATTTCTATCAATGAAAGGAAATATGTAGTATTTTGCCATCATAAATTAGAAGACATAACAAACGCACACCCAATTACTTTACGTCACTATATCGCCGCCATATTGCAAACAGCTGACCGTAAGCTCCTCCCCCGTTTCGGACGTCATATGCTTACGACTCGGAAACAGATCGCTGTGTGACTCGCAAGGAATGCTTCAACTGAGAGAGGGGAAGATAGTGTGCGGATGAGGAGTAATGGAAGGGAGGAGGGGAAGTCGCTATTCACATGCGGTGGCTTGCAAGGGACGGCAGTGCTGCCATCTCTTGTCCAGCGACTGTCAGCAGAAACGTCCGCACAGCCTTAATGAAACATTGTCCAATGAGGGAATTATTGAATTTGGAGTACCGCATGGATTGGTTTTGGGCCCACTACTCTTTCTTCTATATATCAATGATATAACACAGAACGTTCATTCACATAAGGAAATTTTGTTTGCGGACGATACAACACTCGTAATAAAAGGTGAAACTTAACAGGTCATACAGCAGTCTGCTGACTCCGTTACAGGAGAGTTAACCAAATGGTCACAAGATAATCGCCTCATAATAAACTATAAAAAGAACAGTATGTCTAAATTTCCACACTATACAGAATAGGAATCCTCCGAAGCCCAATATAACATTAAATGGTCATCAAATAGAAAATAAATCAGAAACAACGTTTTTAGGACTATGGATACAACAAGACTTGAAATGGAATAAACATATACAATATCTGAATACTAAACTGAACTCAATGTGCTTTGCGTTACGTATTTTGAAAACCTGCACTAGCATGCACACATTAAGAAATACTTATTTTGCTTATTTCCATTCATACTTAAGATATGGGGTCATATTTTGGGGTATGTCACCAGATGTACTAAGCACGTTTAGGATACAAAAGAGGGCGATTAGAATTATGGCAAATGTAAACTCTAGAGAATCATGTAGACCTCTGTTTAAAGATTTAAACATTCTCCCACTGCCCTGCATATATATCTTTGAAAGTATTATGTTTTTTAAAAATAATTTAATGAATAAAGATGTTTTTCTTAAAACAAACAATGATGTTCATAGGCATAACACAAGACAAAATCAAAACATTCATATTTCACACACACACACAAGCATACATCAAAAAGGAACTTTTCACACTGGAGTTAAATTATACAATAAACTACCCCAGTATATAAAACTGGCCCCAAAAATAAAAACCTTTGATAGAATGTTGAAAGCTTATCTGCAGTGCCATTGTTTTTACTCAGTAGATGAATATCTTAGCGTATAGGAGCGATGAAATCTATAATTTTATTTTACTTTTTTAATTTAATTGTAATACCTAGCTGTATGTTGTTGTATTTATAGAATTAAGTTTTCATATTATGATAATAGAGTGAGGTGTAAATAGTTGTGCAATAAGATTGTATCTATTAAGATTTGCTATTATAATAAGTTATAAATAGTTATAATATTAGTAAAATATACCTGTTAGTTCATTTATTTTATAGATGTAAATTCTGACGTATCCTATATCAAAAATGTATTGAACGCATGTATTTGATCAAATGGAATTAATAAAAATATATCTATCTATTAAGGAATTCTTGAGAAAATTTAAAGGGAAGAGATGGTTCTCAACTATAGATCTTACTCCATCATATCATCATGTGAAATTAAGTGAAGAGTCGAAAAGGTTTACAGGGTTCATGTTTGACCAACAAACATACGTTTTCAAAAGGCTACCTTTTGGGATGAAAACATCATGGTCCGTTCTAATGAGAGCTTTAGACAAGAACCTTAGTCTCGAGGCGAAAGACTCTGTAATATGTTACATCGACGACATATTGGTTGCGTCTGAGAGTGAAGAGCAACATTTGTTATATCTTAGAAATTTGTTGAATGACTTAAGGAAATCAAATTTCAAGGTAAATTTGAAAAAAATCTAATTTTTTAAAGAAGAGATTAAATTCTTAGGGCACGTCCTCGATGAAGAAGGATATCGTCCCAACTAGGCTAAGATTCAAGCAATTGCTAACTTTCCAAGACCCACGAGGATAAAACACGTCCGTAGTTGTTTGGGGACTTGAAAATTCTTAGCAGGACATTGTCACAACTACACCAACATAGTAGCACCTTCACAAGATCTTTTAAGAAAAGGAAACAAATTGAAATGGTGCGAACAACACGAAGAATCCTTAAGACAAGCGAAAGAACTGTTAATGAATAGTGTAAAGCTGGAATATCCGGATTTTCGGAAAAATTTCATAATTGAATCAGATGCTTCAACTGTGTGTATAGGAGCTATTCTTTTACAAGAAGACGAAGAACTTCTGAACGAAACTACTGAACTCGAAGCATTAGCTATCGTTCATGCTCTCGAAACATGGAAGAAGATGCTGATAGGTCACTCTGTGTTGTAATTCTTATGCTCCGAGCAGGGATGAATGATCAAGTCATTGTCAATATGTATGACGTCCTTTTATTTATCAAAAATTAAACAGCAAGTATCATCAAAAGGCGCCTGGCATACAAGGAAATAATACAATAATGGTTTACACTCTCAGTTACAAACTTCTTCTATTATTATGAACATTTTGTAAACTTAAGGTGTGCTTCCATACAACATATAACCTCATTCAAATACAAGTTGAAAAATACACATTAGATAAGTCGACAATATCATACCTTTTGATTCTACAGCATAAAACATGTTTATGACTTATCAAAAACTTCCCTACATTCAAAATAGATGGCTGATGGCTTCAGATTTCACAGACAATACCTTACACATACATTCCGCCATTAGCTGTACATCTTCTTCTGGTTTAAAACAATTGCCAACTTATAAAAGTAAAATACATTTTTGATCACATTGTTGCCAACTTAGATTTACAGTAGAGGTTATAGTCAGTTGTAAACATAATTAAATTTCAACACTCTGCCATTATTCGAACAGACCATAATGCACTTGAGTTCATATTAAAAACAAATTTCGCAAGCGAGAGGATCACTCGTTGGGCTGTGTTTGTACAGCAATTTATCATCACAATAGAGCACAAACCTGGGAAAGCCAATGTAGGAGCCGACCTGTTAAGTCGTGCTGTAGAACCAACTTTTAAGGCGATGCCTATTATCTTGATGCAAGAGGATGAAGACACCCTTGAACGTTTAGAAAGGATATCTGTTACCCAAAAGAGAAATGTACATTTGAGGAAGATATACCAATTTCTTAAAGGAAATATGGATAATACTGACATAGATGATCAGGAGACGGAACGAATGTCAAGGAATTATGTGGTAGTGAATGATATCGTCTATAGGTTCATTGATGCAGATCATACAAAACTGAGAGTGGCAGTGCCACCCAAGATTCATAAACCAATCATATGGCCAGCGCAGAGAATTTCAGGACACGCCGGATTAGATAAAACAGTATAATTCGTGCAAGAGAAATTTTCTTGGGAGAGAATGCGGACTACAGTCAGAGAGACGATTAGGACGTGTGACTTGTGCCAGAGAAGCAAGCACAACTCCAAAAGATTTAAGGAAGCGCCTCGACCCATCATTCATCTGAAGCCACGAGATTTATTCGCTATGGACATTTATGGACCTCTACCGAAGTCGAAGAGGGGGAATAGATATGTTCTTGTAACCATTGATGTTTTTAGTAAATTCACAATGTTGCACCCCATCCAAAAAGCGAACATGCTTTTCATCCTTAAGAGAATCCGAGATAGTGTGATTCCCGAAGCGGGAAAACCAGAATACCTCTTAACAGATCATGGATCACAATTCACATGTCATGAATTTCGAAGGGCCATGGAAATATTGGATATTGAGCATATCCTATGCTCAATACGACATCCTGAGAGCAATCCAGCTGAAAGGATAATGTCAGAGATAGCCAAATTCTGTCGTTTATTTTGTTCTACTGAACATTGGAAGTGGAAGGATGTACTACCCATTGCATCACATTCCATTAACTCCACTGTACATGAGAGTACTAACTAAATACCATTGTTATTGCATCATGGAAATAAACCCATAAGACCATGGGATAGGATAATTTCCATACCACCAGAATTAGAGCCCAGCAGACAAATCAGGAAAGTACAAGCATTAGAGAAGATTCGTAAGCAAGCTGCCAAGAGAGAAAAGAGAGTCCAAAGGAAGAAATTCAGACAGCCTCTGAATGTTGGAACTCTTGTTCTTATCAGAAAGCCTATTCCATCTGACGTGATAAATAAAGAGTATATTCTAAATTTGCTAATTTATACAATGGCCCGTTCAGGATTGCAGAAAGCTATAGTAACGGAAGTTATAAACTCGTTGAGGAAGATTCTGGTAACGTCGTGGGAAAATTCAATGCTGCAAGCTTGAAGATATATCACTCAAGAACCAGACAACAGTAGTAAAGTATAGAAACGGAAGAGAGAAAAAATAAGGTGTTATATATATTTTTAATGGCGAGAGGGGTGGGTGTACACGAATCACGTACGCTTCAGTGATATAGTGACGTAGAGATATAGAGATGTAGAGACGTTGGGCAATGTACTCATAGATTCACTTGTTTATGAGTTGGCGGCCACCCGGATTTTTCCTGTTAATATCTACAACTTGCTGTGGCACCCATTAGTAAAAACATTACACCATGATTAGTCCAGATGCTATTGAGGGTAGTCCACGTTCTTCTTGGCAGATCAAAACTGGGTGCAGCGCTATTTCCAATTAAATCACTCAAAGCTTCAAAGTTGGTGTTGGTGCTCCATTCATTTCTCCATTGGATATTCGGCTTAAAATTGTTGCCTGTGAGATCCCTATCATACTTGATGGGTGGATGTCTAGATTTCAGTGGGTTGCTATTAAGATCAGGGATGTCGCAGTGAATAGGAAGAGCTGGGTTACTCGTGATTTTCTTATGCTCTCGGATCAGGGAAGCTTTTCTACGTAGGTCAGGAGGCATAATGTTGCTGAAGACAGGAAGCCAATAAGTGGGCGTAGATCTAATAAGGCCACTGATCAGTCTCATTGTGTTGTTGAGTTGGGTATAAATTATCTTTACATGGGGGCTGTTCAGCCAAACTGGATCACAATATTCAGCAGCAGAGAATGCAGAACACCTCAGAGTTATAGCAGAAGCTTCCGAAGTAGTTCCACAAAGCTTCTGAAGGATATTATTCCGGTTTCTTATTTTGGTGGCTGTATTTTAAAGATGTTTTTGAAAGATAATGTGCGATCCAGAGTAAAACCTAAATGTTTAGGGTGTTTATTATTTCTCAGACCTGAAACTTGAAGCGATACATGTACTTCACTATCAGCCATTCTGTTGTTTAAGTAGAAACATGGAAACTTCTTGAGTGTTTCCATAAATCAGGTGAAGCCCGTATGATATTATCAGCACTATTTTGGCATGGAAATGATCCATGGCTGTCTTTATTGAGAGTCTACTCAATTCTTGGATATCATATGATTCCTATTGCTGAATAAGTTCGTTCTAGTACCAGTATGTGATGTGACTGTAGGCTTTTATTGTAGTCTGAGGTGTTATCCCTAAATATTTGTTGTGTATTTACTTGAAATAATATGAAGATTCTAGTTTCTATGCCCAGAACATTCTGTTCTGGAACATTCCAATCTGGAACCTTCCAACCCCTCAATCTCTCTCTATATATATATATGCACCCGCAGACTGTAGAAGTTAGTTCCGTGCTAGTTCCGCTCTGGAACGTTCAAGCAGTGGCGGCTCTTAGATGAGAAAGTAGGTGAAGAGCCAAACTCAATTTCAGCGGTACAGCGGTTGTGAATATTAACATATTTCTTTTCGTATTTGAATGCTAAAAAACTAGTACTTTACCAAATATAAATTACCGTACCGTACTAAAAAGTCAAACTCACCTATTTTATATATAATAAATCAATCCTCCGTTCCTTCTGGTTGACAATCTTATCTATGATGTCCTCGCAGAAGGGCTGGTCTTCAATTAGTTTCAGCAACAATTCACGGTGTATGGTGATTACAGCCAATGATGTAAGTCTGGACTGGGATATTGTAATTTTTTAAAAGTTTTCAGTCTTTTCAAACAAGAAAAACTGCGTTCCGCGTAATGTTTTGGAAATTACCGAAACCTTGTTTATTCCAGACACCACATTTGTTACTAAAAAGTAGGCAAGGCTAACAGAACAGTTTTTTAAGAAAAAAAAAGAAAAAACACTGCACAACCATGTGAACTGTTCGAAACAAGATCCCTTACAATGAAGGCTATAGGACTTACCGGTTTTCTTGATTTCTTTTTAGTGCACAGTTCTATTAATTCCTTTGGACGTCCACAATTTAATAAATCCTTTTGTCTTCGTCTTTCCACCTACTAAAGGGAATGTATAATAAAATTAATACTGTGTCCTTCAATGAAAACATTACGGTATACACTAAAAGCCGCCACCTTTCATCAACACCAGGGCATGTAACGTATTAAGTAAATACTATTCATCGGAAATATAAATCCAAGCTTCAACGTAACAGAAAGACAAGCCTGACGCGATGACAACTTTCACCAACTATATTATACGAAGTTCCTTGCAGAGGCAGCTAATTCTTCACTCGTACGATCCCTCTCTGTTTAACGGCATGTAATGGCTTCACCACTGCTTTAGGTTACCATGGCAACGAGACGAATTTGCTGATATTTCAAGTTACTTCGTCGTCTGCTGGTTTCTTTCCTCGCTACGACATTAGTACCATCTAGCGACAGCGTGTACAACTGACACTAAGACCGCATACAGGGCAAGGGCAATATGTGGTCATGCAGTGCCATCTAACAATGGAGAGTAGAAATAATACACTACATTAAACGGTGATATTTTAAGAGATGGCTAGTGAAGAGGCTCTTCACTCTCTTCACCTGAAAAGCCGCTACTGCGTTCAATTTAGTCCACCATATGTATCGTTGTGTATCAACTAGTGTTAAATAAACCGTTGTTTTATATTAACAAGTGTGTGTTATTTGTTTTGTATATCCCACGATATAACAATGGTGTCAGAAATGAGATAAGATAAATAACGTTGTGAAACTGAGTGAACTTTCTAACCTCAACGCAAGTGTAGCACCGAACTAAGTTCATCGCAGTGCGTGTTGGAAAAACTAAACCGAGTGAACTTTCTAATCTCAACGCGAGTGTGTGCACCGACCTAAGTTCATCTCAGTGCGTGTTATAAATACTATTCTCCACTCATCTTTACCTTTCAGGACTTAACCTCTGAGCAACTCCAACAATTCTCGGCAATGATCGCCGACGCTATCCGACAGACAACAAGTTCAACAACGTCATCATCACAGCCACGACCGCCACAATTCACAATACAACCGTATCGTGCAACCGACGGGACGACTGTAGCCGACTATTTCACTCGCTTTACCTGGGTGCTCAACCTGAGCAAGGTACCCGCGAATCGGCATGCACACTTTGCACGGGTTTACATGGGTTCTGAACTCAATGATGCCCTGAAGATCCTGGTGAGACCTAATGATCCGGAAACTCTGTCATACAATAAGATTCAATCTAAGCTGAAAGGCCACTTCGACGCCACACGCAACAAGTTTGCTGAGAGCATCAAATTTCGGAGTGTAATGCAGAAGCAAGGATAAACCATCGCTATCTTCACCTTACGACTGCGGCAGGCTGCAACGTTTTGTGAGTATGGCACATTCCTTGATCGCATGTTAATTGAAAAAATGCTTGCAGGGTTGGAATCGCGAGAAATTTGCGACGAGATTATTGCAAAAAAACAAAAAAGTAGAGAGCTCGACCGCGGCATATGAAATCGCGCACGCATTCGAAGCTACTCGCACCACCGCCGACGAGGTCAAAACAGCTGCCGCTAAGTCTGAATCAACAATTCGGATTGGATAAGATAAGCCTCTGTCCAGGAAGAACAGCATCCAGCAGCTGCCACACAGAAAGTCAGCTCATCGAAGTCAAGGGTCTTACAATCTAACCAGACAGCACCAAGGGCCACATCAGGCAAACCGAAATGCATCCCAGGACAACCAATCAACATGTGCAGGGTGCGATGAAGCTCACCCTCGCAGTCAGTGCAGGTTCCTGAACGTCGAGTGCCTGAAGTGTGGCAGGAAAGGTCTCATCGGAAAAGTGTGCCGTTCGAAATCTAGGAAACATCGAACAACAAACCACGTGACCGAAGAAGAGCTTTCAGCAGAGAACCTCGATGTTGTGGACTACCTCAGCAAAATCGAGGTCATTGGATCGTTCAACGCACCATCTAAGATACTGGTTGATGTCAGCATAGAGGGAACCACCGTCAAAATGGAACTCGACACCGGCGCCCCCTGCTCAACCATGAGCAAATCAAAGCTAAGTATGATCAAACCAGATTTAATTTGCAGAAAAATGATCGGAACTTCGTCAGTTACACTGGCCATCCGATCAAATGCATTGGCAAAACGTCAGTGTGCACCACCATCGGAACCACAACCAGGAACCTGAATCTCTTCGTGTTTGACGATCAAGTCGAATCACTCTTTGGCCGAGAGTGGATTTCAAAATTTGTACGGGAGTTCGACTTTGGTCTCCTCTTCAGAAAATCCGACCCAATCCAAAAGCTCTCAGACAAGCCGGCTCTGACCTTGGAACAACAGAAGCAGCTCGACAACACTCTATCTCGCCACCAGGATGTGTTCAGCGACACCCCCGGGAAGGTCTAAGGTCCCCCCAGCAAAGATGTACCTGAAGGCTGGAGCCACACCTGTCTTCGCCAGAGCTCGAGACGTACCAGTTGCCCTCCGCGATGCCTACGCCAAGGAAATCGACAAGAAAATTGCATCTGGCTTCTACAAAAGAGTGGACTACTCTGAGTGGGCGTCGACAACGCACGTCGTCGCCAAGAAGAACGGCAATCTGAGGATCATAGGCAACTACAAGCCTACTCGCAACCCGCGGACCAACATCGATGGACATCCGATTTCCAAGGTGGAACACATGTTCAACCGAATGCGCGGCGCCACTCTCTTCTGCCACCTGGACATCACCGACGCTTACACTCATCTCGAGGTCGACGATGAGTTCAGCCATGCTCTCACGCTTAACACCCCAACTCACGGTCTGATCCACCCAACGCGAGCAGTATATGGAGCAGCTAACATCCCCGCTATCTGGCAGCGGAGAATGGACACAGTCCCGCAAGGTCTCCCAAACGTCGTAAGCATTTTCAATGAAAGTATAGTCTTTGCTGATAGCTTTGAAAATCTGACGCAGGCCCTCAGTACCACTCTGGAACGGTTTCGTTAAAACGACCTCAAGCTCAACCGAGCCAAGAGCGTTTTCGCTCAAACATCCCTGGAAGCCCTTGGCCACAAAATCGATGCGTCAGGCATCCACAAGTCTGATGCACACATCCGAGCTGTACGTGATCTACCCAAACCGACTACACCAGATGAACTCCAACTGTTCCTTGGTAAAGCACCCTACTACAGCTCGTTCATACCTGATTTGCCCACCAGAGACCGACCACTCAGGTACATGCTGCTCAAGGACCCTCTCATCTGGACACCAGAAGGCGACAGGGCATACAAAGACATCAAGAACGCCCTAACCTCGCCCCAGGTACTCATGCAGTGTGACCCAGCGTTACCAATCCTGTTGGCCACGGACGCCAGCAAGACCGGCCTGGGCGCAGTACTGTCACACCGGCTCAGCAAGGGCAAAACGTCCAATCGCTTATGCCAGTCGAACGATGACAGCAACGGAACAAAGGTACCCTTAGATCGACAAGGAAGCGCTGGCCATTGTGTGGGCTGTACAGAAGTTTTTTTTATTATCTGTATGCTCGCCACTTTACTCTCATCACCGATCACAAGCCTCTCACACAGATCCTGCACTCCGAGAAGTCTTTACCTGTGCATCAGGTCGCATGGCCAATTATGCAGACTATCTAGCACACTTCAACTACGACGTCATCAAGACATCCAAAGCCAACGCCAACGCTGACTACTGCTCCCGAGCTCACCTACCAACAACAGTTAACCTCATCAGAAACTTCTTTTCTCCACAGGAGGAAGAGACTGGCAGTTTTGATGACTTTGACTTTTGTGCAGTCCATCAGATCCAACAGCTACCAGTTAGGGCAGAAGCAATCGCACGCGAGACCAGGCAAGATCCACATCTGGGCAAAATTGTCCACATTATCTAAACAGGGCAAGACCTCGCGCGCCAGCACTACAAGGCACACGAAGCGAAGTACACCCTCGCCGCAAACTGCCTGATGTTCGAGCATCGAGTTGTCGTCCCTCCTTCACTGAAAGACGCTATCCTCAACGACCTGCACGCAGCTCACCTGGGGATAGTCAAGATGAATGGTATGGCACGTTCCTTTGTGTTCTGACCTGGAATCGACAACGACATTGAGTCTCTCGCAAAGCCTTGCGCCGTGTGTGCAGCTCATGCGCATGCGCCACCCAAGTTCCGAGATCACCACTGGGAATACCCGAATGCACCATGGGAACGGATCCACATTGACTACGCGTGCCCAGTGGCTGACACCATGCTGCTGATTGTTGTCGACTCATACAACAAGTGGCTCGAGGTCAAACCCATAACATCAACAGCATCAGCCGCATCAATTTCCATCATGGATGACCTGTTCACGGCCTATGGCGAGCAGTCACTGTCGACTCGAAAAACGGTCGAGAATTCGTCTAAGACGAGTTCAAGATCTTCCCAAGAAACATTAGTTTGAAATATCACAAGTTGTCAGCGCCATACCATCCCTCAACCAATGGCCAAGCTGAATGTTATGTTCAAACGATGAAGGACGCCCTCTATGTGTTGAAGACAGCTAAGAGAACTCTCCGCGCCAATCTGAACGAGTACCTCCGTCAATTCCGCAAGGCTCCACACTCCTCCACTGGCCAATCTCCAGCCCAGCTTTTCTTGGGATGAGATCTCCGCACGAGACTACTTGACCAGACCTGATGACATCCACACGATGGTTAGAGAAAAACAATGAGCTGAAATGAGCTCAACATTCCGCACTCTGGAACCTGGACAGAAAGTGTACTTCCTGTCTGGCAATATCAAGCTGGACAAGTGGCTCCCTGGAGCAATTGTGAAACGCACTGGTGACCTCCACTACGAGATCAACTACCTGGGAAAACGATCCAAGCGCCACATTGATCATATCAGATCGTTTGTTGGCACCAACGAAGGCAAAACCAACTTGGACAACGATCAAGAATCAACCATCGATCGAGAGTCGACCAACGAGCAAGAACCAACCAATGAGCAACCGAGCCTGAGACGAGTTCGCTTCACCGACACACCAGCAACAGTCCAAACACTACCAGCTACACCTGTAGACAGGGCACCGCCTATTTCGCAAACCCCTTATTCCCCGCAGGAGTACTCGCCAGCGCCGACCACCATTGAGATTCTCTCCATATTAAGTTTCCTAAATCATCCATTTAAAAGAGGGAGGAAATGCTGTTTATTTACTTAAAATAACATGAACATTCTAGTTGCTATGCCCAGATCATTCTGATCTGGAACATTCCAATCTGGAACCTTCCATCCCCTCACTCTATATATATGCACCCGCAGACTGTAGAAGTTAGTTCCGCGCTGGACCGCTCAAGTTAGTCCACCTTGTGTATCGTTGTGTATCAACTAGTGTTAAATAAACCGTTGTTTTATATTAACAATTGTGTTATTTATCTTTTGTCTCCCACGATAAAACAATATTTAAATGAGTTGTTGTTGTTGTTTGAGTCTTCAGTCTTTTGACTGGTTTGATGCAGCCATCCTTGATTCCCTGTCCTGAGCTAATCGTTTCCTCTCTATATAGCTACCACACCCTACATCCGAGGCAATCTGTTTCATTCTAACCTTGGTCTACCCCCACAGTTCTTATCCTCGACTCTTCCTTCCATAACTAACTTTGCTATTCCTGGGTGTCTTAGTTTGTGTCCTACCAACCTATATCTTCTCTTCATTAGCAGTCGCCAGAAACATCTTTCCTCTCCAAATCGTCTTAATACCTCTTCATTTGTAACCCTATCTACCCATCTGATCATCATTCTCCTGTAACACCAAATTTCAAACGCATCAAGTCTCCTCTTTTCTGCTGCTCGAACAGTCCTAATTTCTCTTTCATAGAGTGCACTCCAGACAAATGCTTTCAAAAATGACTTCCTAATACTTAAATCTATATTCGATGTCATCAGATTCCTTTTCTGTTGAAATGCTTTCCTTGCCTATGTTAACCTACTTTCTATATCCACTTTGTTTCGACCTTCACTGGTTAATTTTCTTCCTAAGTAACAGAAGTCTCCTACTTCCTTTAGCTTTTGTCCTGCCAATTCGACGTCAAAAGGGGTTTCTGATTTTTTCGGCTGCATTCCCATATTTTTGTTTTACACTTATTAACTTTCATCATGAATTCTTTCCTCGAAACAGAAGCCATACCATTTAAAAACTCATTCAAATCTTCTGTTATGTCGTCTAAGTAAGATGACGATGTCATCAGCAAATCTCAGAGTTAACATTATTTCTCCTTGAATCTTTTACTCCTACTTTGATTTTTTCTCCAATTTATTTCATGCCCAAGATCGCGGGTTCAAACCCGGGCGAAGTCGTCGGATTTTTAGGTATGCCTTCCTTCGTAGAGGAAGTAAAGCCGGCGGTCCCATGTCTTAGATTTATGGCATGTTAAAGAACCTTCCACTAATTACACCTGTGTGATGCTAAATTATATAGGTTAAACATTTGACTAACGTTCTTAGGTTCCTACGTTCGTCGTCAGGAGCCGACTGCAGTGGCATCTGGTAACTAAGTTCTGAACTAGTAGTCGTTGACAGTGGCGTTTGGCGGCAAAAGTAGGAACTACTTGAAGAAATTCAATGTCTGCAGTCCTTACTTGAATAAAAACAGATACACACACTAATACAGCCATCACAATTAACACCGGTTATCAGACAAATTCTACACACACCCAAAGTACACGGGGCTACATGACCGCGTTGCCGCAGCCCCTAAACTGAGGAACCAACCAACCTTTGCTTATCTGTATGGATGATAAGTTGACGAGTTAACTATTTTAATTTCATCTTGCTCCAGAATCAATTTTTCTTGCGTTGGCATTCGTCCTCCTCTACGAAATAACATGTGAACAGTTTTATTGTTATTTATAGTGAGCTGGTTCTTTCTTGCCCATTTAGATATATTGTGAAGTGCGGTTTGTATATCGGTCTTGTTAAGTGAGCCAATCTCAATGTCATCAGCATGCATATAACTTACATCCTTGTCTCTATCTCGTTCCCGTATTCAACTACATCTGCTGTGAAAATATTAAAGAAAATTGGACTTAGGGGATCTCCCTGCCCCTGTAGTTAGTGAGTTTTAGAGATTAGATTTATAAGGTTTGATTTTAATTTTGCTGAAGAAGGTCCCATTGCTGTATCGAAACATGTACCGGACTAACATTTGTATAGAATTTGTATTGATTGGTGGAGCATTGTAATTCATTGTTCTCATTGATTCCCTCGTTTCAGATAATTTGATGTCCGGTTATAGCATTGTAATTGTTAAGATCTGCAAAAATGTGCTCTGTTATTGTTCAATATTCAGAAGTTCCATGCAGTCGCGTACGCAGGATTTCTTTCTGGGGAGGGGGGTGATTCATCAATTACGGTACTTGTGTCCATGATTATGATATTTCGATTATTATTCATAAAATATATTAATTTAATAAACATTCTTTTCTTATGAAACCATTTTAATTAAATTGCCAGTACCGGTACAGTAAACAATTGAAAAAATAATATATAAAAAAAGATATAAAAAACAGTGCCGGTAACTAAATATTAAAACTGAAATGGGGCAGGGGTATCATCATCATGTCCACACGTTACTGCTTATAAAAATAACATTGCGTGAGATTAATAATACTTTGCTTTCCATGTTATTACTGCCATTAGGCTACGATTGACTCTCAATCTGCCTAGCTTGATGGTTGTATCTGCATCATTGATAGGAGTAAATTGCAGAAACTCATCATGCACCGAAATATCTTTAACGAAACGATCACACGGTGACACAGAAAACAGCCTTAAGTGCAGTGAAAAAGTTACCGATCGCACACTTTTTTTTAAGCAAAATTAATCCATGGTTCGTTGGCTCCTACGACGAATAATAAAAATCGATTTTACTTATTTATGGCAGAGACATGTTTTCGATTCATCAATGGAGCCTTCTTCAACTATATTAAACAAACTTAATACTACAATAGGTGTAAGTGAAACAGAATTACAATATAAATAAACACAAATTTTGAAATTGACGTCCTTGCAATTTTAAATTAATATTCAAGTAATCAAATCCAAAAACAAAAATAGAAGTTTTGTTGAATTTAAAAGTGTTGTATTTCAATTTCTTAGTACGGTACTCTTTAATGAACTGTGTGATAGTGTGATAGATGGGACGATATAAGGATTCAAGGTAACAAATGTCTCAAGGGGGGGCTTTAAAGCCTAAATCCCCCTCGTCGGTACGCCACTGGTTACATGGTTTCCTCATGAAAATGGCCAATGACTGCAGGCAATCCTCAAGAGTGGCCTGGCGCAATTTATCTTTTTGGACGTCAAGTTAGAAGGAAATGGATAGGTAACTTGTATGGAAGTTGTTTCCGACCTGCCACCTAACGGCATTTTTCTTTTCTGAAATAAGTGAACTTGGATGAGCGTTGGCAATGTTGCTTGACGTCGGCTGTCAATAATGAACTAACTTTATTCTTTGGGACTAACGTCAAAAAGGAATAGAGCAGGCCGTCATAAGTTAGATGGGATTGGCTAAACCTTATTTTGGGCCAGGTTTTTTATTACGCTCCGGTTATGCAACTTTGGAAACGTAATAGCACGAACGGACGATGTGTGTTGGTAGACCTAGCGCCCTGTTTTTTATGTCTTAAATGTGATTGGTCTACACTGATACTAACAGGACTACAACCGTATTATGCTTTAGACTTAGATTAAACTTCTTGAAAACGAAATCTATTGTTATGAATTTCAGAAGTTGATCGAATATAATCATAAACATCATTACAGTGAATGATATAATTGCAAAGATTCAGTTATATTTAAAGAATTGTACCTGTTGATATTAATACTATGATGGCAACCCTTGCTGCCGATTATCATTTCGTTTTTTTTAGAAGATGGCAGACTACGGCAGGATATTTGTTTTAATTAAAGATATTTGTAAATGGTGTGAATGTTTTAATAATGTTGATTCGTGAGCAAAAGGAAAGATGGAGTAAAATATGAGCAATTATGTCATTTGTAATGAAATGCATGTACACGTTGTTTAGTGATGAACTGTGGCGCGTCAGTCATGTGGAAGACTAACATAACCTAAACCCTCATATCTGGAACGCCGCCAGGAGTAATTTTGAAATGCTCTTGATCCAATTTTTTGGAGTGTGTTATACCAATAATATAATTCAGCAGGTCTCATTCTATCATGTAAGTTTGTATAGTGCTTATTTGAGCAGTACTACATGACTGGTATTTGTGTGTGGCAAAGGTTCAGAATGAGGACCTGTAGGCCTAAATCATTTACCTGTCCTCTTTGCTTCCTAAGGGATTAACCTGCGTGATTCTAACTAATAATGCTAGTAAACCACTATCTATAGGCCTACTGTCTTTGCTTTCCTCCTGTTTAGTCCAAAGAGGACATTATTTCACTTGCATCCTTAGCTGGCTATCACTTCTTCCTGTGGGTTGAAAAGCACTTGCAGCAATGTGTATGTTAGGCAGCGGTGAGGCATATGGAACACTTCCATGGAGTGATGAATCTTTCAGGTTCAGTAACAGTCTGTTTTCCTAGAGTTTTCAACTCTAATTATAAAGATTATTGGATACATATTCGGTAAGAGTGGAGTTTACCTGAACCAAAGTAAAAAATTCTTAAACTACTGAAATTAGCCAAGATACCTGTAGTGGTATCTGGAGATGATATACAGTAGTAATAGATGTTTACTCCTCCGCTGTCTGTAACCCACCCAGCCATGCCAAATAGGATCACGACTTATACAGATGAAATTGCAGCTGACTCCGCCATTTTTAGCATCGCGTACAGTATTGCCAACCCCACGCATTAGGTACTATATCACATCCATCTGACCAATGGTTTTTCCTAGACCAATAATTGTTAGAGTGTTAGGTAACTAACGATAGATACTCGCCCCTGGTTTTCGTCACGCACAGTGGTTTTTTTTTCTTCCCCAAGGTCTGATACCATTCATTGAAATGACATCCTGCTGCGTAGCCATGCTCGTTAAGTCATGCACTATGGTCGCGATAGGCACCTGCAGCAAGTCGAGAAATCAACGGTTTATCCTGGCATTGACAGAGGCTATCCTGAGTGTGAAATTTCGACACTCCCTTGGAACAAATGCTGGGATTGTACCGTACCTTATTTCAAATCCTGGGGCACTATTCCATCCTTGTCCCGAATACATTTACACATACTATTACACTCATCACAGAAAAGTGATACACCTTAGTTCCTCGGGCTGATGAACACTATGTCCCAGGCTATTGAAATGAGAAATACATGTTAGTATGATCAAACTATGATACTTACATATTGAGGCCAATTGTTTGAATGCCTACTTGGATGTTATTTTATTATCAAATTATTTTTTTCTCCAGCCGTTAAATATTCACGTTGATATGTTACATAATACAATAGTTGTAACATACTATGGATCCATATTTCTTGACATATATGTCATAGATACCTCAGCTTGTAACTGCATAACCAATTTGTCACCCAGATGGGAAACTAGGATGGCTGGCATACAGTATTCGTGACAATGTTCATGTCAAGGTTGTCAAAAACAACATAAATACCTAATATTGGGAGCATTGAAATAACTATTTCAGAACAAATCATCAGTGAGCTGTTTTAACTTGGTTGGAAATTGGTGTCTGCTGCAAAACCATGTTGCCACCATTAGCCATATCAAAGTGTTTACAGATGCCGGCATTCAGCTGTGCACTTGACCTTGAGAGGTAGGTGTAGAGTGGTGCAGGAAGCAAGCCGAATTCTTCCCTATCTGAGAACATTGACGCGTGGGACAGTAGGTTGTCACAATCAGAAACGGACACACTGATTGTGGCAAATTTTTTAAGTTGCAGTAGTATACCGGGAGAGTGGGATGGGGAAGTACACAGCTACATACCTGTTAACTGTATGTATAGGTTGTATGTAGTGGTATATGCATTTGTAGATGAGACTAGGATTGGGAAGAGGCAGTCATGGCCTTAATTTAGGAACCACCATTTGAGTGGATCATTGTGGTGTGAACTAAGCCAAACACGTCTCAATTTTGCATGTTCCAAACAGACTAGAATTAATTATTTATTTGCAATAAAACCCAGGACCTTTAGGACATGAGTCTCAATATTTAGGCTACTCCTGAGATCACTGAAAGTGACTCATGTTTAATGGATACCAAACAATGTTGACACATGTAAATTTATGAACAAGGGACTAATCACTTTCCTTTCAATTTACCATTTTGTGCCATACCAATAGGCCTACTGTGTTAAGGTGTAGCACGTTTTGTGTTCCTTAGGATATGCAGTTATTCGAACATAAGGACATGAGAGAGAAGCTGGTATTCAGAAAGGTGTAAGGCAAGGCCACAACTTATCACCCATACTTTTCAATCTATACATTGAACAAGCAATGAAGGAAATTGGGAGCCCAAGGTTGCAGGTTCGAAACCTGGCACAGTCAGCTGGCATTTGAGGGTGCGAAAATGCGAGGGAGCCGTGTCAGTAGATTTACTGGCATGTTAAAGATCCCCTTCGGGGCAAAATTCCGGCACCCCGGCGTCTCTAAAAGCCAGTGTAGTTAAAAGGGACGTGAACCCAATAACATTATTATTAAGGAAGTTGGAGAAAAATTCAAAGTAGGAGTAACAATTCAAGGAGAAATAATTTTAACTTGGAGATTTGCTGATGACATCGTCGTGATCTTAGCTGACACACCAGAGGATTTGAATGAGTTTTTAAATGGTATGGATACTGTCTTGAGGAAAGAATTCATGATGAAAATTACTAAATGTTAAACAAAAATATTGGACTGCAGTCGAAAGAGATCACTGAAATAACTGAAATCCTCCATGCCCATTTACAGGATATTTCCTTGAGAAGCTTAGCCTGCATTCTTCCATGGCTAGTGTCTTATAAGTTACATTCCAAATTTATTGTATTTATAGCTTGATGTTTGTATTCTTACAGATCTGTCCACTGGATCCAGGTGAACAGCAAGTTGCAAGAGCAGAACTGGACGAGAATGCAATTTCAATTGTGACGTTCTTTCTATACTAGACCTATACATATACAACAATTTTATTTCTACATTGTGTAATGCAAAATAAAAAAAATAAAAAATGTTTCAATCACCTATGGTTTTCATTTATCCTTCTCCTTCCTTCTCATATCACATTTGCAAGAGGGTCATGGGGTTCAAACACGAATTTGGAACCTGTGTAGGATAGCAGGTAGGGGGGTAGGGGTGATTCTTTTAATTATACTATAATCAGCTTTGGAGGTTATGTAGGTTAGGGCGATAAAGGGGGGCGGGTATGGGATGTGCTCTGGAATTTGGAGGTTATGTCAGCAGGCATGAATCGATATTTCATTTTATAGCATTCAACTTATAAAACCTGTTAGATAATTGATTTTTACGGTGTATAGTTGATAAACTAACGACAATACATTATTATAATTATCAAAATATATAGCTACATATGTACGTTTACTGCCAACATTACAAAGTGGACAACAAATTTCATAATGTATCAGTATATTGTTGATTGCTTGTGATACGTTTTGGCAGAGCTAATATTGTCAAAGGTAATAGCTATTAATGTTAATTGATCCACAAAGGGACTAGGTCTGCGTAATATTCATAAAAATAAGCGGATATCTTAGGGATTTAGTTCCTTATGTTTCCCCTACCGAAGAGAAATGATTGTTTTTTTGAAGCCGGATTATGGGCGGATTTAAGGAAAATAATTTAACATGGGAGCTGGGACTCTTATATTACATTCTCTTTGGAATAGAGCAAACGCAAAGGTGTTCTGTGGAAAAGGGGTTGATCTCCAGGGAGACTTGTCTTCTGTCAAATCAAGTTGAAAGAAACGCAATTCAAGAAAATGGAAGACGATTTACCCACAGAATACGATGTTATTGTCGTAGGAACAGGTAATTTTATTTTATTGACTACCTATTTTCTCAGATCTATCATATTGATGTGTCCGCTTGAAGATATGCGATGGCTATGACGTTTCAAGTACTGTAATGCAGTATAAAGTTTTTAAAATCGTATGTTTCATCGGTTTTGAGTTAATTCATAGAGATAATACTTCATTTAGGATATCACTCGTGATACACTATTTGTCTTTGAAGTACGTTTTGTTCTGGTCATCACGTCTGATTGCGGTGAACCACCTTACTCATGCATGCTGTGTAAGCATTCGTTCTTATCATTGAATTTTGTAGAAGAGTGGTGTATATATCTCGAATAATGGTTATGTTTGCTAGTCTCGCCTTTAAGTATGCATTAAACTTGTTTTTTTCTCCTTTAGGAACAGTGTGATGGGCGCTGCCGACTTCGTTACGGTTGTTTGATGTTCCGTTTGTCACTTTCCTTTTTCGGTGTTACCCATCCTACGATATCAAACCGTTATGAGGAATTATATATTTTAAGGAAAATATTTTCCGCGAATTACTTCTGAATGGATATTGACTGAACAGGTTGGAATTGTTGAAAGAGCTGCATTAACATTTTATCATTAATGTCTGAGGAAATGTGAATCACTAGTTTACCTACCCTAGTTCCTGTTGTGTATATTTTGAGAAAAAGGGAGGGAGTCGTCTGATTATGCAGTGCTCATTAAAAAAATAAAATGTGAATCAACTTATTCTAGTTTATGGATAGTCTATTTGTGGTTGATTCCCTGATTACATGAGGTTTGATTCTGAGATGAAATAAAATCCTTTGCTTTGTTCAGCCTGTCAGTTTTGTTGATTAGTTGGACTAATTTTGGGGCTTTGTGGCATCATGGTCAATGTAGCGCCATGTACTTGGGTGTGTGTGTTTATGTAGATAGGTAGAATTTGTCTGATAACCTGTGTTATTGTGCTGACTGTTAGTGTGTGTATTTTTAATTAATAACAGAAAAGTGCACAAGAGTTTCCTCTTTTCTGTACTCTCGGGAGCATTTATGCTAGTTTGTCTCATTTATTGAAGTGGTAAGTCTCGCACGTTTCTTGCAGAGTTTACACACTCATTCTTCATTCGCTTGATGAAAGGTCTTTTCGCAGAGCTTGTAGTGAAATCCGTGAACTGCCATCTGTATTTTTAATTGTGATTAGGATTGGGAAGAAGGTGGCCATGGTCTTAAGTTTGTAACCATCCCTGCATTTTTGGTAAAAATTTATTTTGAGGTGATGTCATCTTGGTAATCGATTCATCAATTTTGATGTAATTTTCATTACCATCGGGCCGAACTTTTGTTGGGCGAAAATTTTAATTTTGTTTTCTACTTGTCAAATGTGATTGGAGTCTTTAGTGAACCAACTTTGTATGACAGAATGCTTAAGATTTTTCCTACCCTACAAAATTCCAACTTTCTTCAGAGGAAACTTAACCCAAGACATTCCACCATTGTAGAGATTTGAAGCCATAGTTTGTGTTGCCTATACAAAATTGTCAGCCAACATGATTGTGGCCAAAGAATGGGCGGGGTACAAGATATAAATATGTAAATACACTGCTGGAAAAAATTACATTTAAATTTCATGCGATAGTAATGAAAACAGTTCCAAGAATCCATAAGATACGGAAAGTCATACTAACCTCAGTCAGTTCAGTCGCAACGATAACTAATTCCAGCCTCAGTTACTACTTCCGATAACAGATGTCGCACATGACTTCATGCATGCCTGACGGAGCCCGTATGCTCAATTCACCAGAGGGCTACTGACCGGCCGACTAATAAGTTCAACACCTGTGCGATGTCACCCGACTAAGTAAGCATTGCAAATAGAAGTTTAAAGTGCATGCTAATTTTTTGTTTATTTATTGACATATTACTACACTGCGTTTCCTAAATTGTATACACGTGTAGGTACAATTTTACTTACGTAATTCATAAAACCGTTAGACAAAACAAGCCTGACTTATAACGAGATTCAATTGCGAATTGTAAAAGATTCACCAATGACATAATACTGCAATAAGTTAGTATGGTAGCACAATTATTGCAGTGTAAATTTTAACCTGAACACAGTGATCAGGATCTGATGACCCTTTTAGGGTAAAAATGCGTTGTCATGAATTGCCCAATTTAATTGTGATAATTAACTAACACATGTAATTTTTTCCAGGAGTGTATTTACATATTTATATCTTGTACCCCACCCATTCATTGGGCACAATCGTGTTGACCGACTGAAGAGCTACAAATGACATTCCACCGTTGTTCAACAGAGGAACCCGCATGCTTCCACTGATTGATAACTTAAAAGCCATCTCAAACGCTTGCAGTTAGGATGTCTGGGAGTTGTGATTGTGAGATTTCATAAGTAGAACCTCTTTCCAGTGATTGATGTGCACAATTACATCACTGTTGAAGAAAGAATACCACATATGAGACACATTGCTTAAACATGCATTTAAAAAACTACCACCTCGAGTAAAGCTCGTGCGAGGCGTGAGTGAAGATGGGTTTTATAAATAAGTACGTACGGTATTGAAATTATCACTAAGTTATACTAAATATGAGAATATGATTCAATACCTATCAGCAGGCATCTAAAAAATTTAGACGCTCTACTATTTGCTGATGATGTTGCATTGGTAGCAGCTTCTGGAGATGATCTGCAGTGGTCAGTATTCAACCTCCAGAAAGTGGCATCAAAATTCAGCATGTGCATTTCTACTGAAAATACTAAAGTAATGGCCTTTAAGGGTAAGGACCCTATCCCCAGTAAAATTTGTCTGGATGGTAAAATTTTAGAAAGAGTTAACGAATTCAAGTATTTAGGACATCATTGATCTTTTCAAGAAGAACGAGACATAACTGCAAAAATAACTAATTATACCAGAACAACAGGAATCATCAATCACGTCATGAAGCCATTTCTTGTCCAAAGGCATCCACGCTTGCGTTTGTATAACACATTTGCCAGACCAACCCTATGCTATGGCAGCGAGAATAAGATCTTAGGACATCTTCAGACTCGCAGCACGCGAAATGACCTTTATGTGCCGAACAGCAGGCTATACTGTAGTGCCGCCATTGTTACTTCCGACTTGACAGTTCACCGGCTGGCGATACGGTGTTGCCAGTCCACTAACGCGAATCAGCTGACATACATGGTTATAGCCGTAAAGTTAACATAACACTCATAATGTGAACAGATATGTGAATAAGTACATACTGTAGTAGCAGGAACTACACATATACTGCGTTTAATATAATATGTCTGATAGTGAAGCAGAAAAAAATTGTAACAAATAAATTACTCACCATAACCTCTCGCGTCCGGAGTCTAAGATAGAGTTCGAGAAAATGTACTATAAAACCTATAAAGGGAACACACCACTCATTTCGGAGTCATGTCGTCACGTAAAGGAATATTGTGGCCCGTCAGCCACTCAATAAGCACATTCTTTCTTGCTGCCATTGTTGGAGCTTTGTCGTGAATGACACTATGATACGGGGCATTGTCCATAACAATTGTGCTCTTCTCATGGAAGTTGTTCAGCAATATTTCTTCAAACCATTTCCTCTCTTGGCGCTTGTCTTCCTCGTGCTAGACCCCGGTATGACACTATCACACACACGGCAGACATAACACAAACACTCACTGACCTAAAGCTAACCTACAACTACACGTAATTATACTACACTATGTCAAACGACAAACAAATACTAAACTAACCCAGCACAATGCAAACAGCTGACAACATGTGAACGCAAGATGTTAGCTGGCAACATCGTCAGCGAAACTCAATTTATCTCTATATATAAATTTGAATGACTGCCTGTGATTGGCTGGTTCGAGTGTAGCTGTGACGTGGCACTGAAACTTCAAGTCGGAAGTAAGGATGGCTCTAGTATAAATGGGATCATAAGAGAAGCGAGGATGTGCTGAAGGAACTAAAAGTGAAACCAATAACTACATACATTTGTGACTACCAAGAGAACTGGAAGCATCATGTCCAGAGGATGGAACCTGGAAGATTACCAAAGGAGATCCTTCGCTGCCAGCCACGGGGAAATAGATCAATAGGACTTGAGATGGAGGAAAAGTGCAAGACCATAACGGGACATTTGGCCCAATACTTGGAAGGAAGGTGTTGATGATGACTAAATATGAGAATTTTAAAGTTACTTCCATTTATGTCGGACTTGAATTACATGATTTGAAAGTTGACAATGTAGCCTATTGTATCAACCATTGTAGTTACAATGCATAAACAAACTGGGCAATATTGCAAAAGAAATAGCACTGTACCTTAATATCCGCAACTCCAATTTCTACACATTCATAAGATTTCGCCAACAATTCTAGTGAATGCTGTTGGTGACATAAACACACCAGAACGCCATGGAGGAAGCAAGCGTTTGACATTAGTTCCACGGAAATTATAATCCAGCTCTCTGTTAAGTAAATGGAATTCCTACGCGATGTCTTAATTGTTCTATTTGGGACTTAATTGATTTTCCTTCCGTTGACATTCTATACGCATCGAATTTGAAGAATAACTAGTTGATAATAGGATACATTTTAATTTTAAGGCATTTATAACAGCCTATTTTGTGTTATTTGACCAAAATAACAAAATGATCCAACGTAGTATCTGTGCGCTATCTGTTGGTGCTATTTCAGGGTAAACAATGTTTCAAAACTTTGGGATTCGTTATTGGGTAGAGATGAAATGCCGAGCCCCCACAATTCCCAAGAAGAAGAATTCAACCGACAGAATCTAGACAGATATTTATGAATATTTATGTTAGAATATATAATAGTTATAATTATCGTCGAACATAAATAGTCGTGGCATAATGTACTATTATTAGTATTTCTACTGCCATTGGTGTTGATCTACTATTCCTGAATCCAACTTGGGCATCAGGCGGTAGCTTTTCAATAGGTTTTGTTATCCTTCCCGTTATATGCTTTGTGAATATTTTAAAGGGGACGTTTTCCAATGCGATGCTCCCATATTTGTTGGGGTCTTCAGGGTCTCCCGTGCCTTTTGAAAATTACTTTGTGGAATTTCTCCATTGTTTCATTATTGTTCCTGTCTATACATTTGATTAAAATGTTGGTCCATATGAAGCAAGATTTCAATGGATGTTTTAACATGTTCGATGTAGATGTTATCTGATCCTGCAGCTTTTTGTGTTCTTGGTTTTTATTGCTTTTCAAACCTCTTCTGTTGTAAATGGTATCCGTTCTTATTCTTTCCTCCTCTTCTCGGATATATGTCTCAATTTATGTAATAAAATTAGATGTTCGTAATGATGACAGCTTTATTACATTTTCCAAGTAAGATGCATGTCTAAGCAAGTATGGAAGTTGCATACAGTTGACTCAACTACATTAATCGGTGGGAAATTCGAATTTGAACCTTCGTTGGAGGCAAGTTGCTCTGCAAAAATATGTGAAAGTTTGAGATAAAAGAAAAAAACCTTCAAATGAGAAGAGTTGCACTGTAAAAATATGTGAAATTTCGAGATAAAAGAAGAATTTTAAGTGCCAGGGATATTATTGAAGATGCAAATTATCGAATGAAACAAGTTGTAATATCGAGGTTCGACTGTAATTTTATGTATATTATTTGCTGTATCTTTTCTTAAAGGACTTAATTTTGTTAATATTCAATCTTTGCAGGTATGACTGAATCGATTGTAGCTGCAGCAGCAAGTAGAATAGGAAAGAAGGTTCTACATTTGGACAGGTAATATTGCTTTGTGTGTTAAGATTAAATAATTATATTGTATTCATCCATTCAATCATAGGACACATCAAGACAGTTACAATCGCTGGCTTAGTACCAGAATAGCGTATCTTAATAGGATTACCTTCCTGACCCGGTCGGAGACTGGAAGCAGGTTGTGGATTTTCATTCATTTTCAATAGGATTACCATTGTAGATAAGCTATTTTTGTCCTAAGCAGCGAATTTATACTAATTATTAATAACAATAGCATTATGTGCATATGAGGCATTCCCAACCAGAAGGACGAACTCGACATGTGAGTTCTTTTTTAAAATTTATGCGTTCATTTCGATTGGTAACAGTGAACATAGTTGTAGATGAATGTAGTTGAGTTCGCACTGATATACTATGAAAAAAGGACAGATGAAAATCAGTGGAGTTCGGTTCGACCAGTAGCTGCGCGGAACAGAAGGGTGATCTCGTCAGAGACCGTGGTGTCCCCACTCCAAACCCACTTTTCACCAGATACTCCAAGTTCAATCAAGGTACATTATTTTACCCTCGTGAGGCAAAACTGAGAAAAGGAGGGTTCACTTCCCACCTCTGCCATCTATGGTTTCCCACTTCTACACCAGCCAAATGTAGGAACAGTTTCTAACGTAAGGCTATGGCCGCCTCCTTCCCAATCCTATCCAATATTTACAAATACACACACTAGTACAGCTATCACAATAACACAGGTTATCACACAAATTCTTCACACACCCAAGGACATGGGACTACATGACTACAATGTCACAAATCCCCCTTGATGAAGTAAAAGCAACAACAAACTGTTCGCAACCATCAGAAATGGCATTGAATATTGTGAAGGCGATACCTCTGTTAAGTACCGTATGACAAATCGATTGTACTCGTTCATTTGTATTACTATTATTATTCCATTCATATCATGTGACGTTTATAATAAATCAATATTGTGATAAAAGTTTTCTTTTATTACCATCTATATTTTTGGATGAAATTACAAAAGAGGAAGAATATGTAGAGCTTGTAAAAAATTGTAATGGCATTTTTCTCGAAACATGCATTTGTTGAGTTCACCCCTCTGGTTGGGAACATATATACACACAAAAATTACTTTACATCAGTAACATCTAGTCATATGAATACATATTATGAGACTACCAATACAGTAGAGTCTCGCAAACTCGGCCCTCGGTAACCCGGCACTCCGGATTTCTCGGAAACCCTGACGGGAGAAAAAAATCAAGATTTTTATTTGTTTTTGTGTTTTCGCACAGAGCGTTATTATGTTTTCTTTCGTCTTCTCCGTTAATGGAATTATCGACAGTTAAGTACGACGCGAAACACGTAGACCTTCAGTACATAGTAAGAATAGTAATGACGACTTAATAAATACAGGTTGCAGGTGTGCGCGTGCCCCTCCCTATCCCGCATTCCAGTGACTCATCAAGCTCCCACTCCACTCCCGCCACCCACTTGCAACTGTGTCTCAGTTCGCAATCAGCTCAGCCGTTCAGTCTATTGATGGCCTTTGCGAGTGTCGCGTCTGATATTCATTCCCGTGTTCCACATTTCATTGTGAGATATCAGTTCTCAGCTCAGTTTTATTATCTCTGTGCTCTACATAATTTTGCTATGGCGTCTTCAGTTAGAAGAGAGCAAAACAATGTTTCTATGGAACAGAAGTTGAGTGCTTTAAAGAGGCTGGACAAGGGAGAAAGTTTCAGTGCAGTGGCTAAGGACTTAGGAGTCGGCAAAAGTACAATTAGTGATTGGAAAAAGAAGTGAACAGAAATAGAGTCCTGGTGTGTCAAACGAATCTGCACAGAAACATTGAAAGAAAGGAAAAATATGAAGGAGAGTGAGTTCAATGAAGTAAGTGAAGCACTTTACCTTTGGTTTCGACAGACGAAAGAAAAGGGCACGCCGATCTCTGGGCCATTATTGCAAGAAAAAGCATTGAAATTTTATGAAGAGTTGAAAAAAGAAAACGTTCCCAAATTTGTCGCAAGCACTGGCTGGCTGGACCGCTGGAAAATGCGCTATGGCGTCGGGCAACTTAGTGTTTGTAGAGAAAAACTATCTGGCGACATGGCGAGTGTTTCTCAATTTAAGATAAGTTTCCATAAATGTATCGAAGAAGGTTTGACCGGACAGCAACTATACAATTGCGACGAAACCGGGTTAAATTTTAAACTTTTACCAGCTAAAAGTCTGGCGTTCAAAGATGAAAAATCGGCCCCTGGTTTTAAAAGAAGCAAGGAGAGGGTTACAGTCCTTGCTTGCAGTAATGCAACGGGTGATCACAAATCAAAACTGTTTTCTTGGAAAATCGAAGAAACCCCGTGCGTTCAAACACATTGGAAATTGATAAACTTCCAGTATGATACAGGAACCAGTCCAATGCCTGGATGAGTGGAGCTATTTATAAAGAATGGTTCAGTGACCAGTTCGTGCCGTCAGTTCAGCAGTTTTTAAAATCCAACAAACTTTCACGGAAAGCTGTTTTAATTTTAGACAACGCTCCATCGCACCCAGACATTGACGAATTACGAGATGGGGACATAAGAGCTATGTTCTCACCACCCAACGTGACAGAACTATGCCAGCCCAAGGACCAAGGGGTTTTGGTTAGCCTCAAGAGAAGGTACAGGCATAAGCTGTTAGCATCTCTTCTAGCGGCAAACGACGACGGTCAAGCATTAATCCAGAAGTTAAAACAAATTGACCTACTAGACGTTGGGTGGGTGGCTGACTCGTGGAATGAGGTAGAATCTATAACTCTGGTTCGATCCTCGAGAAAGCTGCTAGACCACGACGGGAATGAGTTTGCTGACAATCATGAAGAGGACAATGTAAACATAATGGACCTGGTAACGAACAATCCTGGATGTGAAGATGCCAACGAAAATGAAATTGAAGAATGGTTTCAGGGTGACACGCAGCAAGACATTTTGTCGGATGCAGATATTGTAGCGTCTGTCACAAGAAATGATGAAATCAGCGATCATGATGAAGAAGTTGAAGATTGCGGAGTAGTGAAACCAAAAATCACTCATACCAAGGGACATAATGCCATTGAAACTACTCTTCAGTACTTTGAACAATAAGGTGCATCCGCTATGGACATTGTTTCTTCGCCGTCTTCGTGATGAGGCTTCAAGAAACAGGTTTCGAAGCGAAAAGCAAAATAACATTACTTACTATTTTGCAAAAAAAAGTAAATGGTAATTTTCATTAAGTGAAGAAACTATTTGCCTACACGAATTGTTTTGTACATATACTGTACAGTGAACATATTATAAAAATAATTTGTAGGCATAGTTTTTCTAAGTTTTCTTTTATAATTTAATTGTTTTCCTTGATTTTTATTCAAGTACTGTAATTGTAGTGGCTTAATCGTTTTAAAACTTGTTTCTGTTAAAAACAAATAAATGTACTGAATTGCATTACTTTTAAACCAAAACAAACAGCTTATTTCTTCTTTTTAACACATTTCCCGATAACCCGGCATTTTCGCGAACTCGGTCACCC
The DNA here is from genome assembly GCA_946902985.2 of Meconema thalassinum. NCBI lineage: Eukaryota > Metazoa > Arthropoda > Insecta > Orthoptera > Tettigoniidae > Meconema > Meconema thalassinum. The sequence continues at coordinate 241,894,383 of OX336391.1, forward strand.
TTCGGTCCACATTAGGCCGAGTTTGAGAGACTCTACTGTACTCTAAAAACTCTTTAACTGAGTAGCAACAGTGCTCCAGCAAGAACTCTTTAGTCTTTTGAAGCTTAGATTATTTTGCTGTGTTTTTATTGTAATTTGGCAAACTATTATGTATCATCATCATGAACCGGCTCCAGTTTCCCGGGTGCGGTGAATGAGCGCTCTCCATTTAGTTCTTTCCAAGAATGTTTCCTCCTCCATGATCCGCTGCATATCCAGACCTCTCCCTGCAAGATCATTTCTAACCTGGTCGATCCATCTCTTCCTCGGTCGACCTCTTGGTCTCTTGCCTTTTAGTTCTTTCTCAAACCACACTCTAGCTGTTCTTTGTGTATCCATTCTCTTGAGATGACCAAACCATTCAGCCTGGCTTCAACACAGATCTCATTAAGAGATTGTTCTACTTGAATAAGATGGCGTATCTCATCATTTTTTATTTTGTCCCTCGTTTTCTGAATCATAGTTCTTAAAAACTTCATCTCCACTGCCTGTAGTTGACTGGTATTTCTCTTGGATTGGGTACAGGTTTCTAAGCTATATGTAGTAACAGGTACAAAGAAGCTCTTGTAAAGTATTAGTTTTGATCTTAAAGGAACTTGCTTATCCCAAAGAAGCCCTCTCACGAGATGATAAAATTTTGCTCCATGTTGAACTCTACTAGTGATTTCTGCAGACAGTTGGTTATCTGTGGACACTACACTGCCAAGGTAACAGAACTGATGTACTTGTTCTAATTTTGTACCATTGAGAGTGATGTTAGTACAGATGTTTTGTCGACTAACGGGCATCACAACCGTTTTGGACTTGCTCATATTCAGACCAAATTGCTTGAATACATCATTCCAATCATTCAGCTTCTGTTGTACTTCAGCCTCATTTTCACTCCATATTACATCATCTGCAAAAGCTAAAGCTTTAAATTCAGAGGTCTTATTGAGTCTCTTAACTCTTTTCATTATTTCATCCATTACAGTAATGAATAAAAGTGGTGATAGAGCGCTGCCTTGCTTTACACCCTGCTTAGTCTCGAACCACTCTGAATAGCCATCACCTATTTGGACACAACTCTGGCGGTGTTCATATAGCATCTTCACTTTATTTATTAAAGTGCATGGTATTGATCTATTTTGAAGGCATTCCCAGATTGTGTTTCTCCGTACACTGTCGTAAGCCTTCTCAATATCCAGAAAAATGAAGATGTCTTTTCCTTTTTCCCAGTGCTTCTCCATAATCATCCTGATGATGATTATATAATGTCATAGCTGCATGAAATACACCATTTTTACATAGCATTGTATTTTGCAGTGTGTACATGAATTTAATTCTTCTGTCTAGTCTAGTCTGGTAGTTGAATTCGAATTCATCTCAAAGATAACCTTCTTTCCCAAGCTTTGTTTGACAAATAAGAGTAGTTCAACGGTAGAATGCAAATACATTTGCCATTGATAGCACAAATGTTTAATGATAATTTAAACTTTCAATTCATCCATCAATACGGATATCTACAAACAATATACCTGTATATAGTTCAAAGATGTAAATACATAGCAAAGGTAAAATTTGAAGCTGCTGAAACAGAGGCATACTTGAATGCAATCCAGTAGTTCCTTTCATCGTTCTAATTATCCTTTTCTGGAAAATAAAGATTTGGTGAGTAGCAGGTGAATTTCTCCAAAATATGATTCCATATTTCATAAGTGAAGAGCAATAAGCGAAATAAGAACTAAGAACTGTTCTCCAGCTATTCGATTGTCTTAATACTCTTAATGCATAACAGCTTGAGCATAGTTTCTTGGCAAGATTAGTAATATGAGAGTTCCATTTTAGGTCATCCTGCAACCAAAGGCCTAAGAATTTAGTAGTAGAGACATTACCGATTGTAAGGTCATTTAAGATTATGGAGGGAGTATTAATACTTTTATTCTGAGACATGTGAAAATTGAGTCACTGTTTTACTCGTGCTGATAAGAAATCCATCATTGTTGAACTGTAAGGACAGCTGAAATGTTACTTCCTCCACTAATTTTTGAAGTTCAGTGTCATATTCACTCATCATTAAAACACTTGTATCATCTGAAAATAATACATTTTTAAATGGCAAGTCATTTACGTAAAGGTGAAAATGTAGCGACCCTAGAACGGACCCCTGTGGAAATCCATACTTCAAAAACATAGGATCTGAACAGTATTATTTAAATAATTTGTCGTATTTTCTAAACTATTGGGTAGCATGCTGAGCTTCTATGTACAATATCGCGGGTTCAAATCCGGCCGAAGTCGTCGGAATTTTTAAGAGCGTTAAGAATCCCTCAGTATGCCTTCCTTCAGAGGGGAAGTAAAGCCGGCGGGCCCATGTCATAGATTTATGGCATGTAAAAGAGCCTTCCACTAACTACAATTGTGTGAAGCTAAATTTGTAGGTTAGATTTGATTAACACTCTTAAGTTCCAACGTTCGACGCCAGGGGCCAATTGCGGGGGCATCTTGTAGTAAAGTTTGCGGCTAGGTGTTGTTGACGGTAGCATTTGGTAGCAAAAGTAGGAACTACTTGAAATTGATGGTCTGCAGCCCTTACCTGAATTACAGATAACACACACTAATACATTTTGTAATTTGCAACGTCAATATGGACAAAAAAGGGAAGCAAATATTCCAGTCACACTAATACAGCCATCACAAATAACACCGGATATCAGACAGATTCTACACACACCCAAAGTACACGGGGCTACGTGACCCCTTTGTCTCAGCCCCTAAACTGAGGAACCAACCAAACTATTGTGTGGACCAAATATTGGATTTAAAAAAAAAAAGTATACTAACTATGCTACAGCCAAAATTAAAGTACCCAAGGGTATGTGCGTATTTACGTTCAAATTTATGGACAATAAAGTCTTCGTATTAAACCCCGTTTAAATTAAAACTTCTAGAAATCAAAAATTTTAATTCCAGTTAAGCCCAACTTCCTGTAATACTAAAACAGTAAAACTGCTGGTGTTTTTTGTCTTGCATGTCAGCAACAATTGTTTGTAATTAATATGCACAATTAGTAAAAATAAAATGAGGTTACTGCTAATGCATAAATCACATACAGAGGGATAAACAGACATCTATGACCAAACAACAGAAAGCAGATTAGTAGTAAGTTTCACCACTGTTAAATTCATGATGCACTAATATAATAGTAGCTTTAGAATTACATTGAAGTTAATTTAATTGAAGTGGAATGTGGAACACAGTGTACAAACATGTTTGCACATAGGAAGGAGTCGGCTGACTTATCCGATGAGGCATGAGGAGACGGAAAGTGTTAGGGGGGAGGGGTGCAACTTCTCTTAGCTTCCCGCATTTGCAGAATGGAGTTCATACTCATTGTAGCATTATTGAGCTGCAGTGAGCATGGAAGGGGGCTGTAAATGGTAAAATCAGAAGAGGAAGGAGGAGGTTTCAGCAGTGCAAAGGCTATGTTGCCCAGCATTGGCCATTATTGCAGGCCTGACTTAAAGATGTATGCCTCCTCAGTGGTGGTAAATGAGAAACAGAAATGAATTAAGTATTTTGAATGTTCAGTCACCATCTGCTATTATGCTGGTCTGAAGTCATAAAGTGGCTTCTCGAAGGATTATGTATATCCCTCTTCTTTAATGTGAACTAAACGTGTGCCATTGAGCATTCCTGGGTTTTCATTAGATATGATCAATTTTACTGGCACAGCAAATTAGAATAGAGCAGTTTATCATATTATTGATGATAGCATTTCCTATTGGCTAGAGAAAGTCTCATTAGCAGACCATAAAAGGTACATCAGCTTAACAATGATTCCTGAAATAGTATGAATTGCAGAGCTATTTGCAGGAATTGGGAATCTAGGTTTGGTGAATTTAAGGGTGCTTGTTCACAGAACCAATACGTGACTATTTCACAGAATTGGCCATACTGGAAACTACTCGGGAATCGGTTATTTTATGTGTTCATTAGTATCATTTTTGAGAATTTGATCATAGAAAGGTTCTTTCTCCCCAGCAATGAGTATTATGGTGGACTTTGGGCATCATTCAATTTTGATGGACTGCAAAAGTGGATGGAAGATTGTCGGCAGCCAGCTAAAGCTACCTCTGAGGAGGCTCCTGCGTCCCTCCTGAAAGAAGGAGAATCTGTTACTAAGGCAGGAAATCAGTTTTCAACAGTCTTCAATCTGGAGGAGAAATGGTACATCATAGAGTAAGTAGATCTATTATTTTCTGCTGTGAATGGTACTTGATCCATCTAAAAATGTTTGTGGTCATGTGATTAAGGAAATCTGAATAAGTGAAAGAAACCTTATGAAATTTTATTAAGTGTTATGCATAATATTTCAGAATTCTGGAGAGGAGTTATTCATTATTATATTAATATTTTGTTGATTTAGTCATTCAACACTAGAACGGCGAGTATGGTCATTTTTATGTGAAATGCAACAAAATACAAAGTTTTCCGCCTAATCAACACAATTTAATAATATATCAACGTCTCATGGGTACATGTTTCGGAATTCCTAATAATTCCTTCATCAGCCCTTCACACTTATGTTAGGAAACATCGTTGAACAGACAAACTTGACCTCGTCCATTTCAAAACACATCTTAACACTGACATTAAAACACTTAATAACTACTAAAAAAGGGGCGTGGTGGCTCAGCGGTCTAGCTGTATGCCTCTCACCAAGGCGGTCCGGGTTCGATTCCCGGTCAATGCATGTGAGATTTTCAAAGTGAAATGCCATGTCCTGTGGTTCGGATTCCACGTAAAAAGGAGGTCCCGTGGCTATGATCTCAAGATTAACGGTCACGTTAAACTACAAGCTTCCTTCCTTCAAACTATTAAAAACTATATCATGACAAATTATGAACAACTAAAACATTTCTACTGCTTACAGCAAACTAATATGTTCTTGCTGTAAAGACAAACATTTATCTGCTTGGTACGAGTGCTTGTGGTAGGACATCAACAAGAGTGAAAGAGAAGGAGACACCGTGGTGGAATGAGGAAGTGAGGAAAGCAGTGAAAGAAAAGAAGTCTGCATGGAAAGAATGGAACCGAGATCAAACAGAAGAAAGCAAAAGGAAGTATCACGACAGCAAACGGAGGTGTAAGAAAGTGGTAGGAGAAGAAAAGTTGGGATGAATTTACACGAAGAATGGAAGCAGATGTAAGTGGCAGTAAAAGGATGCTGTATGGGCTTCTAAGAAGTAAGAGGAAAGAAAGGGTTACTACAAAGCTGGTGAAAAAGGAAGATGGAGAGTTGTTAACACACCCGGAAGAGATAAAGGGACGATGGAAGGAGTATTTCGAAAAGCTATTGAACGTGAGCAATTGTACTGGTGAGATCGAAGTGACACAGCCTGACGACTCTATAACAGAAGATGATATAACAATGCTGGAGGTGGAATTAGCAGTACAGAAAATGAAGATGGGAAAAGCAACAGGGGTGGATGAAATCGGTGTAGAAATGATAAAGGCTGCTGGACCTGTTGGTATGCAATGGCTGTATCGATTGCTAAAGTGTGTGTGGAAACGGAAATGTGTACCAGAAGACTGGGTGAAAGGGCTAATAATACCAGTGTTTAAGAAAGGGGACAAGAAAGTGTGTGATAACTATAGAGGGATCACCCTTATATCACAGATAGTAAAAATACTGGAAAGGATATTAGAAAGAAGAATGAGAAGAAAGGTGGAAGGAGAGTTGCAAGAGGAACAGTATGGCTTCAGGAGTGGAAGATCCACAGTGGACCCAATCTTTAGCTTGAGGCAGGTGATGGAAAAGAACTGGGAATATGGAGAGGATTTGATCATGACTTTCATAGATCTAGAAAAGGCATATGATAGTGTCCCCAGAGAGAAGGTATGGGAAACCATGGTTAAGAAGAGACTGGGAAGAGAAATGTTGGAAATGTGCAAGCAATGTACAACAACTGTGTTAGCAGGGTTCTGACCCCTGTTGGAAAGACAGATTGGTTTAGGAACAAGACTGGACTAAGACAGGGGAGTGTGCTGTCACCTCTTTTATTCATAATGGTAATGGATGAAATTGTGAAGGAAACAAAGGAAGCATATGGACATAAAGAAATGAAGTTACTATTATTTGCAGACGATATTGTGGTCTGGGGAAGGAACACCGAAGAAGTGCAAAAACAACTAGATGCACTGAACAAAAATATTCAGAAGTATGGCCTGAAAATCAGTATAGAGAAAAGCAAGACCATGGTGATGACAAGAGGGGAAAGACAAGGAAAGGGCACTGTGAAAATTGGAAGTCAGAGTTTGGAAATTGTGGACACGTTCAAATACCTAGGAAGTGAATTGATGCATACTGGTAGGTTGGACATGGAGATTGGCAGGAGGGTACAGCAGAGCAATGCATTCTATCAAAGTGTAAGAAAACTTGTATGGGATAAGGAAGTACCAAGGGAAAGCAAGGAGGTAATGTATAAAATGTACTATGTACCCATATTAACGTATGCAGCTGAGACTTGGACCCTGGCGAGCAGGCAAGGGAGTAGAATCCAAGCCAGTGAAATGAAATTCCTAAGAAGTATGATAGGTAAGACAAGGAAAGACAGATTGAGGAATGAAGATGTTAGGAAGGAAGTTGGGATGGGAAAACTAAATGAGAGAATTGAGAAGAATAAACTAAGGTGGTTTGGACATGTAAAGAGGATGGAGGAAAATAGAATACCAAGACAGATGCTGGAGGCCAAGTGCAAGGGTAAGAGAGCAAGGGGAAGACCTAGAACAAGGTGGATTGATTCAGTGAAGAACAGCGTGTGAAAAAGAAATCTGGACTGGGACAAGATCGTGGAAGAAGAATTGTGGAAGGAAAGAGGAAAGTGGAGAAGTGCCATAAATACCCCGACCCGGCAGGAGCTGGATAAGTGGAAATGATGATGATGATGACAAGTCACAGTTATGAAAAACTTAGATATCGAAAAATCTATGAGCATTTTGTTATATTGTTCGTGTCCTTGAGCATTGCAAATCTTGAGCTTATGAAGGATAAAATGATGACGAAGTGGGCTCTTTGATTCCCCGAATTTTGAACATTGTTTGAAGTGCTGATGGAAGACGTCTGTAAATGTGCCGCTGGCACAATAAAACTATGGAAGCTCATTCGAACTTGTTGACTTTAAGTTTGAAATTGACCCATTAAGTAGATATGAGATCTTGTACTTTCTGGTTCCCGGACCTGAAATGAATTCGTTCGGTGGTTGAATTTTGAACCAATTGGAATAATATCTAATTAGTCTTGAGAACTGCCATGAATTTGGACTTACATGGGAACTGATTTGAGTGCAATGCGCCTAAGACATGATACAGTGCGGGGCAATCAGCTCGAACACCTGAAGAAGAATTAAGAAAATTGAGTTTTAATATGTTAATATAGAACCATTGAATATAAAAAAAAGTTACGTATGAAATGAGAATTGAACTTACCGACATCAGTACCAAGTAGGTCAAGTTCCATGTTACTTAAAGCCCGTCGTGTGTTCAACTGATCTGCTTGAACTGTGAGCGGAGTCAGCCTGGCGGTGTTGAGGACTGTGGGTGGGGGAAACTGCGTGGAGTTGGAGGTAAACAAAGCGGCCCGGGGTGGGGCAGGGATCAACCACGTTGATGTAATTGAATTTTGGGGAAGATACGTCGATGACGTATTCATTATTATCAATGAACAAAGTCAAAGTATAGATCACATTTTAGAAACCTTGAATAACATCGACAACAATATCAAATTCACTGTCGAATCCGAAACCACGACAGTGAGAGAGTGTTTGTTGGATGCTCTTCATGCAGTCAACAAGTCATGGGAGGAAACTACCGCTACTATGCTCGCACAAAAGCAAGTGCTCGCCGACTTCGGTGATGACGATATTTCGAACGGGCAAGTTAGACGTCGATAAGGACGATTATGATTTAAGACATGAAAGCAAAGAAGAAATTGCACGGAATTTGACTGTTGGTGAGGAGAACGGAGATCCCGTTGATATCGAGTGCGGGAGTGATGCAATGGAAATCCCGAAAGTTTCCCACAGTCAAGCTGGTGTGTCCAGTCACACTTATCTCTTATATAAAAAAAACTGGATGAATTTTCGTCCTAATGTTTTCTTTGGAAATGTACAATCGAAAATTTGATTAAACGATCTAAGAAACAAAAGAGTGATGACAGTTTTATTTTTGTTACATATTAATGTAGGCATAATCCACATAGGCCTACCTCTAGCCTAGCATGTCTTATAAGACACTACAATCAAGTGTTATAATTATTTTTCATGTTCAAGCTTATTTCAATATTTTAACCAATAGTTTTGTTTTTACTAGGCTTAACAAAAAAAAACTGCAGATAATTCGTGGAAGTTTGTGTATTAATTACCATGAATTAACGAGAGTGCACTGTACTTAGATATTTCAGTTGAAATTCAACATTAAATGACTGCACACCGCAAGACAGTTGTGTGCATTTGTCTTATCAGACAAAGGTTATAACCGAAATTATTCAGTTACATAGCTCACCCTCGGGTTTTCGCCTTGTGGGGTTAATTCAGGGATATTTAATTCATATCCTATCATATTGGGTTAACATCGGGGTTGGAGCGGAGATGTTCATTGTGCCTAGTGTATTTTATGTGGACGGATTCATTTTCGAATGTTCTGGGCTGAGTAGATTCCATGTTTTATTAATTACATGCTATACCTGGCATGCGTTGCAATGCCAATCAAAGACAGAAAGGAAGATAATAATAATATTATTGGTTTTAAGTCCCTTTTAACAACTGCGGCTTTTAGAGGCGCCGGGGTGACAGAATTTTGGCCCGAAGAGGATGTTAACTTGCCAGTAAATCTACTGACCGGCCTCCTCGCATTTGCGCACCCTCAAATGCCAACTGGCTGCGCCAGGATTAGATCCTGCAATCTTGGTTACAACAGGCGAGAACGTTACCGCTGAGCCATGCAGCCAGCCCAGGAAAGAAAGAATAAAAAGAAGTGTTTGAATTGGAATTTCGTTTACTGAAGTGCCTTTGGATAAACAATATTCTTTGTTTTTCTGTCTGGTGCCTATATAAATAAATCTGAAGGCTTTCTGACACGTGAGCATGCCACATACAGCTGACTATGTGTGCATTTGTTGAAACTACTCGTGCTCCATCTAATGTAAAATGGATTTATTTATTCAGAAACAATGGTAGAAGTGTGCACAACAACTCAACAAAGTTTCATTACAAATGGCGGAATTGTATATGAACGCTTACAGGTTCTCCTGAAACGATTAGCTGGCCAACACTCATTTGTTGAAACTACTCGTATGCTACCTGCTATCAAATAGTTTTTCTAATTCAGAAACCTTTGTGGCAGTGTGCACAACTCCTCTCCTACATTTCATCACAATCGGATGAATGGCATATAGGACTTCGTTGAAACTATTTGGGTGCCGTCACTCATTTGTTGAATCTACTCGAGTGCTACCTATTGTGAAATAGATATACTAAGCCAGAAACTTTTCTTGGAGTATACACAACAACTCGCCCACATTTCATCGCAGTTGGATGAATGGTATACGAACGCATACGGGACTTTGTTGCAACTATTCGCGCACCGTCACTCATTTGTTGAATCTGTACATATTGTAAAAACCTTTCCTGGAGTGTGCACAACAATTCACTAAAGTTTAATCAGATGAATGGTACTGTATATGAACGCATAAGGGACTTGAAACGATTCGCATGCCATCACTCATTTGTTGAATCTACTCATGCGCTATCTATTGTAAAATGGATTTACTAAGCCAGAATCCTTCCCTGGAATGCACACAACAACTCGCCCATGTTTCATCACAATCGGTGATGGTATATGAATGCATAAGGGATCTGAAACTATTTGTGCGCCGTCACTCATTTGTTGAATCTACGCATGTGCTACCTATTGTAAAATGGATTTACTAAGCCAGAAACCTTCCCTGGAGTGCACACAACAACTCTCCCACGTTTCATCGTAATCGGTGATGGTATATGAACGCATAAGGGACTTGAAACGATTCGTGCTTGAGTTCAGTTTTAAGAACCACCGATCGAAAACTTGGCATGAACTGTATCGGAGTAGACAGCAATACCAGATAACACGGCGTGCTGCTGGCATTCCCCTCATGTCACCTCTTGATTAATCAGCAAGCTATTCTCACACCTGGCATTGCGGTGTGATAAGTATACAGATTGTGCAATTGGGTTACTGTGGGATTTAAGGGTTCCTGTTAAGTCCCTTACCCTTTAGTGTTACATAAATAATTTGTAGCTAGAAACCTTTCCTGGAGTGCACACAACAACTCGCCCAATTTTCATCGCAATCGGATGAATGGTATATGAACGCATAGGGGACATTCAGGCAAACTATCGCGTAACATAGATTTTTATGTACACTGACCGGCACGAAAAATGCAACAGTTCAATTTCTTACAAAAACCTAAATTAATTTTTAATTTATGACACTAATCTACTATAAAATGATGAAATATTGTAGTACTGTCCCATGTAGGTGTCTAACAATGAAAAAAAAAAAAGATTATAAACAAATTTAACAAATTAAGGCAGAGATGCACACTTCAAGGAAAGAGCGCTATAAGAGCGGGAAATTTTGAGTAAGCTCATAAAGGTAATGCACTTCTGTTTTGATTTTATACACTTCACCCTTTACTTCACAGACCTCGGAGATGATCTCAGACCTCTGTTCGCATCTTCAAAAGCGTGTATTGCCACCTCTTGCACCACTGACGGCATTCAACCTCTCAGGGATGCTCCTGATTAATGCTGTAATGTCCTGTTGAGGAATCATCTTCCAGGAGGGCATTCCGTAGGTCTTTTAGGGTCTCTGGATAGCGCTGACGGGCTCCTCTCCCTAGCCGGTCCAAAACTTGCTCAATAGGATTCATATCAGGGCTTCGAGCAGGCCAAGCCATAGCATGATTCCCTGCTTTATCCAAGAACACGCACAACGTGTGGGCATGCATTGTCTTGCATTAGTGTGAAATCATCACCAATAAATGGAGTGAAAGGCACAACATGCTCCAGAAGGATTTTCTCCACATACCAATGTCCGGTAAGGCTCCCATTCTCCACGAAGACCAAATCCGTCCTTTCAGCCATACTGATTCCTGCCCACACCATCACAGAATCACTCTGAAAGGTGTCCTGGATGAGAATGTGCAAGGGGAATACCTTTCCCCTGGCCTTCTCCAGACCCTCTCTCTTCCGTCAGGTGATCGGAGGCCAAACCATGACTCATCGGTGAACAACACTTGTTCCTATTGTTGTACTGTCCTGCCATGATGTTCCCTTGCGAAAAGTAGTCGAGCTCTGCGATGTGCTCTGGTGCGTTCTGGGCCTGTAACTGGTCTTATGGATTGAACATTGATTTCTTCCAATCTTCTTCGGACGGTTCTCTCACTAGCATCGACCTCTCGAACTTGGTAGAGTCGATTTTGTGCTTCAATGGCGGTGGTGTGACGGTCATGGAGAACTTGAAGTTGTAAGAAGCGGTCATCTCTCTCCGATGTTGCTTTTCTCAGGCCTGTTCCTGGTCTCCTTGCTAAGCCTCCAGTTTCCCTGTACCTTCGTACGGTTCTGGAAATTGTGGAAGCTGTAGTCCTCAACACTTCTGCAACGTAATGCATGCTGCGACCATCTTCCATCAAAGCAACAGCTTTTGCAGCTTGTTCGGGGCTTAAGGGCATGTTGGCTCCAGAAAGCTAATTATGACAATCACAGAAAGATCCTACGAACACATGTGATGGAAAAGGGAATAATTCAAAGTACAACAATAAGCGCTATAAATGCGGGAACACATTATTGGCTCACATCCTGTGATGTGTTTTCCAGGTTGCGCAGGAAAAAACAATTGAGGCTAGTGCAATCAACAATCGGCACTTCATTGTTTGCTCGCAAAGCAATGCCAATAGCATACCCCGTCTAAAAAAATAGGTTGAAGTGCTTCACTTTGATTAAATAGATAATTACACATCATTTATTGGGTGTTGCGTTTTTCGTGCCGGTCAGTGTATATAGATTGGTTTTGTATATTTGATAATACAGATTACGGGGTTAGTTGTGAATTATTACGTGGTCAACAGTCAAGAAGATAGTCAGCTGAAGAAACCATAGACTATGAGGGTAGGAAGAGACAAGACTGGTTTGTGGAGAACAGAGAAATACTGGAACTCATCAGTGCTATGCGGAAAGCTCATCTATCCCTTCAAGACCCATCGTCCCGTGCAAATAAAGCTCAGTTTAATGATCTGAAACGGAGGTGTCAGACTGGAGTCAGGGAAATGAAGAACAACTGGTGGCAACAGAAAGCTGAGGAGCTTCAACATTATGCTGATGCCCGAAATCTTCGGAACTTCTATGAGGGGGATTATAGAGATCTATGGTCCGATTTGTTCCTCTATTGGTACTCTAAAGGCAGCTGATGGAAGTACTACACTTACTAACTCCAAAGACATCCTGGAGCGCTGGAAGGAGCATTTCTCTACTCTCTTAAACCGAAACTCCACTGCTGCAGAAGATTTCCTACGAGATGTGCCACACCTTCCTTCTCAACCTTGGATGGCGATGCCTCCAGCCTATCAAGAATTCTGTGAGGCCCTTGGTAGGCTGAAATGAAACCCAGAAAAGCTCCTGGACCAGACAACATCCCACTGGAACTACTTCAAGCTGGAGGCTTACCTCTTAAAGACGAGGCTCTTCTCCCTTATACTGTCGATTTGAGAAACCCATAGAGTACCCAATGACCTCAAAAATGCCAACATCGTCATTTTATTTTAAAAAAGGGGACCGTAGCATATGTGGCAATTACTGGGGCATTTTCTTGCTATCTATAGTTGGAAAAATACTCGCTAGAATACTACTGAGATGCCTTCAAGTCATCTCTGAGAGGACTTTTCCAGAGTCTGTGTGGTTTCCGTGCCTCCAGAGGCACTGTTGATATGATATTTTGTGCACGGCAACTCCAAGAAAAATGTAAAGAACAACACAAGACCCTTTTTTTTTCTTGTGTTCTACGACCTGGGCATTTGATTCCGTCCCAAGACCTGCGATGTGGGAGGTACTGAGTGAGACGCTTTGGTTGTCCCGATCAGTTTGTGGAACTGGTGCGAGCCCTTCATGATATGACTGGACAGATTCTCCATGAAAATAACATCTCATATGCATTCCCAATCACCCAGGGTTTGAAACAGGGGTGTGTCCTAGCTCCAACTCTCTTTGCCTTGTACTTAGCTGCCATGCTGTATGAGACATAGAGCAAACCAGGAGTAGATATCAGATATCGCTATGATGGAGTCCTCTTCAACTTGGCCAGGCTTCAATCACGTCTTACAAGTGTCACTAAGATAACTTAACTGCAGTACGCGGATGACACTGCATCACCTGCCCTTACACCTGAGGACTTACAGTAGAGCAATCAGTTAATAGCTACAAGAATGCATGTGATCGTTTTGGCTTCACCATCAATCCAGGCAAAACAAAGGTACTTGCTCAGCCTGCTCCTGGGTTTAGCATTGCAGAATTCAACATCTCCATCGCCAACACAAATTTGAAACAAGTAGACCATTTAACATATCTAGGGAGGATCTTATCTAAGAACTAGACTTCTGAACAAGATATAGAAAGCAGGCTTCGAGCTGCTCATGTGGCATTTGGTCGATTATCACACAGTGTCTTTAGAAACAAATATCTTGCAATTCGCACGAAACTCGTGGTATATCAGGCAGTGGTCATCTCAACTTTACTTTACGGATGTGAAACGTGGACCTTATATCGTCGCGGCATCAGAAAACTGAGTCGTTTTCACCAGCATAAGCTCCGTTCGATCATGAATATTAAGTGGGATGACTATGTATCCGATTTGCTGTCCTTGAGAAAGCATGTACCAAGAGTGTAGAAGCTATCATCTTTGGTCATCGACTAAGATGGACAGGACAAGTCCGCCGCACGAATGACACCAGGTTGCCATGTCAATTCCTCTACGGTGAACTTTGCACTGGTAAAAGGCCACAGGGTGCACCAAGGATCATGTAAGTATAAGAGATTTGTACCTTTGGTTATAGAATTTCCGAGAGAGAACATCGCCTGAGGCTATGGATTGTACTTGCAAGTCTGGCAACATAAAAAGTAAAAAGCCATATGAATGTAGCCTTTATTACACGTAATTGAACAGTATGTTCTGCGATGAGTTATTGATTATTGATGAAAATAACACAAACATAACGGCGCTTTTCGCTGGGCGCTGAAATATACGTCCTGATAGGAAAATAATATATTTTGATATATATCAATGTTGGCAATAGATTTTGTCACGAAGGACACAGTTCTGCCGTTCTAGAGCTTAATTCACCTTTAGGATAATTAAAAATGCTCTCCTACTCTACAGAATTGTTGCGATATTCGATGAATATAAAGAAAACTTTCCAAATGCACAAAATATATTGCCATAACCTCACTTTTTGCCTAGCATGCCGGCTGCCACCCACCCCACCCCGTAGCCCTAAACCACAAATTTTATTGCAATGCAAAGGAGAATGGGTTCCTAAGAAAACTAACAAGAGATGAAATGCACACATTTATTCTCTATATATTTTAATTCGAGAGTTGTCCATATTGCCCACTAGTTTTACACAGGGTCAACACCAGGAAGATGAAAATTGCCGTATTGTTCTTATTATCATTAGAATTCTTACATCCCGGTGCTTGGCAATTTTTCGTCCCTTGCAGTGGCATGATTGACTCTCAATTAAATTCAAATAAATAATCAAAATACTGAACAAATCAAAACAACCAATAACACCATGAGGAAAATCAATCAAAACAGACTATTCCCACTTCCGCCAGTCGGTTTGATGTGATCGTTCATGAGTGCCAACTACGGAACCTTAGTGCTAAAATTAATTCTTCACTGGTTGGCAGAACATCCAGTACAGGGCCTTACCCCGACCCACACGCTCCCTATGATCTGTCATCCCCCTGGGGTGCACCTTGAAGGCGCTTCAAAGACAGCTGAAACAAACCAAGTTGACAGAAATTAACCCTCAAACTGGGGAGGCATTGGCTGAAGATCGTGTACTTTGGAGGCAAACTATATCTACTTCGGTTAATCATTTTGAACAGGAACGTCGCAGACTGGTAGAAATGAAGAGACTCCAACGCAAGCTTCGTCAAACCCGTCCACGCTCTTCTCCAACTATAAGATGCTTAGTATGTGGCCGCATGTTCCTTGCAAGAATCGGCCTGTTTAGTCACCAGAAATTGATTCATAAAATGCCCTGATTTTGGAAGTGCATTGTCAGAAAATTGTATACTCGGAAACGAGCTGCAGCCGCCACTGCCGATTACGTTTTGGGGACGGGTAAATATTGTGTAATTATTGCCTGGAGTAAAAGCACTATTTAGTTTGATTTGGGGATATTTATGAATTTGGCCTAGATCATGTTAAATTTTGGTAGCTGGCTGTAGACAAAGGTACACAGTAGTTGATATTTTGTGAGCAGAAGTTGCACATCCTGGAAAAGTTAAGATAATCGGACCTGTTGACATGTAATCTGGTATTTCCGAGGTTATAAATAGCGTGGACTGGACATTGGAAAAGTACTCGAGGCGTTTGGACTCGCTCGGGAGCATTTGCCGGAGTTTCGATTGTCATATGTTTGATAGTTGGCTGTGATTTCCACTTGGAGCAGGAGTGCTTCAGTTAGTTCTGCTAGCCGAATCACAGTTTTGAGTGTATTCAAGTTCATACGCCGGTCCTTATAATGGCTTGTTTGGACTTCAGGTAGTGTCTTAAAGCAAGTAAGGGTCGTTAACTTGCCATGCAGCAGTAACGGACAAGCTTGGACAGTAAGAGTTTTCCACTGAGTTACGGCTATTGGAAACTACGTTGTAGTGTCTTTTAAGCAAATCAGTGTTGATGGTATACGCCATGTGGTTACCTCGAATGAGCAAAAGACTCTAGCGCATCGGGGCTTTGGTCAGTTGCGGCTACACATTAAATGGTGTTGGTCAAATACCATGGGTTGCTGAAGAACGTTTCATTGTTTGACTTTACATCTGAACCTAACAGTTATTATTTTGTGGTCTTCATTTTGCCGAGTGGTGGAAGGCAACGTTTGGTGGATCGGACAGACTGAGACTGCTAAACAACACTATGATCACTGGGGGTGAATGGATATCGTGTCGGACTACTAACCCCAAGATTGCAGGTTCGCTCCTGGCCGTGGTAACTGATTTTTTTTTTGAAAGGCGGCAAATATACGACACTCATGTCATACGATGTTGGCATGTCAAAGAACCCTTTTGAATTCAGTAGGCCGTGTTCATAATGGCAAAATTAATCTCGGGAGTTTCCGCCAACACAAAGTTCCTCATTTCTCTACTAGAAAGTGCTATAGTGTTCAAGGAGCTTAGATATCTAACCTCCTTGACTTTCATAGTGATTCAAGGAACAACGAAATTCGACATGCAAGCTACCCTCTGGGTGTCAAATTACAAAGCTTGCACCCGAGGCCATACGATATTATTATTATTATTACCGATTGAGTAACGTTTGTATATTTTCTGTACAAACTGTACAAGTTTTTAAATTAGGAGGCTGATATGCCTGATGTTACTAGGTGACCAGATGTGTTGTCGGCTCTGTGTGAGCATAGATTGAGTGAACACAGGTAGTGTAAATATTGTATTCAAGGGTTATTTTATGTGTATAGGGGAAACTAGGGATCCTTGACCCATTAGGATACTTGACCCAATGCCTTTATCTCAGAGTAGGGATATTTTGGTTGCATGGTGTTGGCACCACTGTTGGTTTATGATGTTCCCTCCAATTTCATAAGAATGAGATTCAGTTGTTTGCTGGGATTACTGAAGGAAAGAATGAAATGTGTTTGCTTCTGTTTTAAGTAAATTTTGAATGGTTGAATTATTGTCAGTCTACATTTGTTTTCTTTAAGGTAAGAATCTTTGTATTATTTCTTGTTATTAGCAATATATCTGGCCTTCTTTTTACACAAAGCCACATTTCTGATTTGTAACAGCAACAGTGAAATGTTAGGTTAAGTTGTTGATGTTATCCAATAACTTTCTTCTTCTGTAACATTTCATGTTACAATGTTGGTGTTCTGCGTTACTCGTGTGCCTTTGGTGTTCAAAATAGTGTCCGTTAGTAATGGCTACCTAATGTAGGCTATATTGCAGTTTGTTCATAAATGACTTATTATGAGTATTCCAAGTGTTATCTGGTGATTTAACTAAAGACATCAATAGGTTATGGGCCCAGATACGTGTTGAGAAATTAAGTGAGTGATAAAACGTGTCGGCGTTGTATATTTCTGTTCGAAATCTCGACGAAGCTGACTTTGAGGTTACGCACGTGTTGATATCGTTGCAGTGCAAAATGGTTTCAACAAGGTTTATCAACATCGGACTTCTGGAAGGGAAATCAAATTGGAGCACTTGGAAATACAAAATAAGTATTTGTTTACGTGGAATTCCCGGAGCACTTGATGCTATCGAAGGCAGGTTAGTCAAACCAAATGTACTTCCGGCGAGTGCGACTGCTGATGAAAGGGTGGCGTATAAAAGTGCATTAGAAGCATTTAATAAAACGGACAGTAATGATTTAATTATTTTAACTACAAACATGACTGAAGAAACATTGCAGAAAATCATCATCATCATCTTGAGCAGTTTCCAACCGCTGGTCGGGTCTGCTTGGAACATAAGCCTCTCCATCGTTTCCTGTCCATCCACCATCTCTCGTCATTTACTGTGTCCCAGCACACTCCTCTTTCCTCCACACTCTTCTTAACTCCTTTTGTCCATCTGTTCCTTGGTCTTCCCCTTGACCTCCTTCCCGTCATTTCCATTCCAAACATCTTCTTCGGTATCCTCTCCTCTTGCATCCTCCTCACATGTCCATACCATTGTAGCCTAGATCGCTCTATTCTATTTTGCAATGGTTCCTCTCTTACCATCTCCCTGACTCTCTCTCATTCCTTACTCTGTCCATTCTTGTCACTCCTACCCTACTCCTCTGGAACTTCATCTCCACTGCTCGTATTTTATTCTTGTCCCTTTCCTTCATCACCCATGTTTCTGAACCATATGTCAAAATTGGCACAAAGTAGGTCTTGTAGATGATTCCTTTACATTTTTGTGGTACATCTTTATTCCATATCATCCCCCTAACACTCTTGAAAAATCCATCTGCACACCTTCCCCTCTCATTTATTTCCATCCTATTGCCTCCCTTTTCTTCAATTATGCTTCCCAAGTACTTGAAGCATTCTACTTTCTGCAACTGCTGTCCTCCAAGTGTTATGACCATATCCAGTCTGTTCTTCTTCCTCGTTGAAAATAATGCGTCTTAATACGTATCGGGAAGTATGGTCGGAACTACACAAATTGTTTGACGGTGTTTCTGAAGACAAGGTTTATAATCTCTGCTTACAGTTCTTTAGTTTTAAAAAGCATCCTGAAGATGATATCGTGACACATATTTCGAAACTGAAAAATTTGTGGGTTGAATTAAAGCAAGAAATGACTAAAGATGTTAAAGGTAATTCCGAATTGCCAGATTTATTTGTGATACGTAAAATCTTAGGTACATTGCCTGAAGATTATTTTTCGTTTAAATCCAGCTGGATGCTAATGTCTAAAAGTGACAGGACAATTGATAATCTGACCAATCAATTGTATGCATATGAAAAGGCTTTGAGGACCAAGGAGGATGAATTTATTGCACAGGAAACCCTATTCATGGACTAGTCAAAGCAGCTATCCCAGCCAGTATGTTCAACCAAGCCGAAGATGAAAAAGAAGATAATATGCCACTACTGCAAGAAACCCAATCATACTGTCAAAATGTGTAGAAAATGGGCAGCCGATGGAAAATCTCCGAAACCAAGTTGCGCAGATACTAAGGATACGAACATGACACTTGTTGCTGTTACCTCGGCAGTAATGAATGCTGATTGTAGGCCTAATGACTGGTACGTAGATAATGGTGCGACAAGTCACATTACGAACGACAAATTCATTGAAGAATTTTCAGCCATTTTCAACAAAACATTCAGTGACTACAGCTAGTGGTGACAAGATCGAAGGGATCGGAAAAGGTTCAGTAGACATTGAAGCAGCAGTTGGAGGAAAGTGGCATGCAATTACTCTGGCAGATGTATGGTATGTACCAAAGATTCAGAAGAATCTATTCTCTGTTCTTGCAGCACAAGATAAGCATCCAAAAAGTGAATTCATATCAACTGCAGAAATTTGTAACTTCAAAGTTAACCAAGATGTCAAACTGGTAGGCATACGTGATCGATTTGGAGGACTTTTTAAATTGGCAGTGAGAAATATGAGACCCATGTCACAGGCAAAGATAACCTGCTACAGCTATATCATGAAAGATATGGACATCAAAACAAGCGCCATGTGAAGTCGATTCTCAGCAAGGACCTGAACATCAAAGTGGAAATGGACAGTGAACTGTGTGAAGGCTGTATTTATGGCAAGGCTCATCGTCTACCGTTTGGCACCAGAAAGAAAACAACGGAACCAGGAGAGCTTATCCACACAGATGTGTGCGGACCATTCCAAAAATCAGTGTCGGGATATCGATATTTTGTTCTTTTCAAAGATGACTACACAAAATTTAGGACAATCTACTTCATCAAAGAAAAAAGTGAGGTTGTGAAAAAGTTGAGTCAGTTTATAGGTGAAGCAAAGACAGCTGGACATGTTAGTAAAGAACTTCTGAGTGACAATGGAAGAGAGTTTGACAATGAAGAAGTCAAGAAAATTCTTCAAAAGGAAGGAATCACACAGCGTCTCACAATGCCGTACACTCCTGAGCAGAATGGATCTAGTGAGAGAGAAAATCGAATAGTCGTGGAAACAGCAAGAGCCATTATGCATGCTCATGGAAATATTCCACAAAGACTTTGGGCTGAAATGATAAATTCAGCTTCGTACATCCTGAATCGGACAGGACCTTCCAATGTTTCTGGGGTATCTGCATTTGAGATGTGGTATGGCAAGAAACCTGGAACATTGGAAGGTCCTGTCCGATTCAGGATGTACGAAGCTGAATTTATCATTTCAGCCCAAAGTCTTTGTGGAATATTTCCATGAGCATGCATAATGGCTCTTGCTGTTTCCAAGACTGTTCGATTTTCTCTCTCACTAGATCCATTCTGCTCAGGAGTGTACGGCATTGTGAGACGCTGTGTGATTCCTTCCTTCTGAAGAATTTTCTTGACTTGATGTCTTTAGTTAAATCATCAGATAACACTTGGAATACTCTGAATAATAAGTTGTTTATGAACAAACTGCAATATAGCCTACATTAGGTAGCCATTACTAACGGACACTATTTTGAACACCAAAGGCACACGAGTAACACAGAACACCAACATTGTAACATGAAATGTTACAGAAGAAGAAAGTTATTGGATAACATCAACACTCTTCCTTATTCAATAACTTGCAGACCCCCATGCTGTCACACAATTGTTGGAGTCTAGTTTCAAACTATGATTTTGTAAGCATGTCTGCGAGCTGCTTCTCTGTATCCACTTTTGAAACAGTAATTTCTCCAGCGGTTACCAGTTCACGAACGAAGAAATGTCTCACACGGATGTGTTTGGTTCTTCGGTGAAATTCGGGGTTCTGAGCAAGTCGAATTGCAGCTTCATTATCAACCTGCAGATCAGGCGTTGCATTCAATTGGCCAAATTCAGTCAAAAGAGTCTTGACCCAGATGATTTCTCGTGCTGCTTCACTGGCTGCTACAACCTCACCTTCTGTAGTCGATATTGCAACTGAAGGTTGTCGTTGACTAATCCATGAAATAGGTGCACCAGAATAGAGACAAAATACACCTGAAGTCGATCGTCCTGAACCGAGGTCACCCCCATAATCTGCATCGCTGTAACATTCTAGGACACCTTTATTTAAATCATTCTTGTAGATGATTCCATGATCTGATGTGCCTCTCAGGTAACGGAAGATCCTTTTCACCTTAATCACATCACGTTCTGATGGATTTTCAAGACTCCTTGACACCACTCCAACAGCATAGGCAATGTCTGGTCGAGTTCCACACATTAGAAACATCAAAGCTCCAACTGCTTGTCTGTATGGAAACTCAGTGTTAGGTGAACTCTCCTCCGTATCATTGTCCTTGATAATAGGAGTCGCCACAGCCCAGCAATTGCTCATGCCGAATCGTTCCAGCAACTTCTGAATGTAGTGACTCTGATTAACTTGGATAGAACCATGTTTGTCTTTGTTAATTTCTAGTCCCAAGAAAAACGATGCTGGCTTTGAAGTAATTTTGAACTCCTTGAGATCATTGATAAACTGCTGAAGTTCATGCTCATTGTCAGCTGCTATCAAGCCATCATCAACATAGAGGACGAAGAAAATTTTGCTGCAACCTCTCTGCCTAACGAAGAGACAAGGATCAGCTTCACTCCTTCAAAATCCTGATTTGATTATGTAGTCACTAAACTTTTTGTTCCAACAGCGAGGGGCTTGTTTCAGCCCATACAAGCTCTTCTTCAGACGACATACTCTACTGGAACCATCATTGTACCCTTCAGGCTGCTTCATGAATATGGTCTCCTCTAAATTACCATAGAGAAATTACCATGTTCTTGCCACAGGACTGAACGTCTGGTCATAATCGACACCTTTCTGTTTTGAAAAACCCTTGATCACCAACCTGGCTTTAAATTTATCCACCGAGCCATCTGCATATGTTTTTACTTTATAAACCCATTTGCAGGGAATGGATCTTTTTCCAGGCGGTAAATCCTCCATGACCCAAGTCGCATTTTCTTGATGTGCTCTCACTTCTCGATCCATGGCTTCTTTCCAGTCATCCCGTTCATCCGATTTCAAAGCTTCAGCATAGCCATCTGGTTCTTTAAAAGTTGTTGAAACAGATGCTACATAGTCTTGAAGAATTTTCGGACGTTTAAGTGTAGACCGATCTCGCAGCTGTCGTCCAGTCATCTCATTGTTTTGGTGGTCATCTTCATCTGGGAAAAGGTCGTCGAAACCCAAGAAATCCTCTTCTTCATCACTCTGAGGTTTAACATCAGGCTGGTGCTCTGTCTGAGTACCTGATTCTAGAAATACTTGGTTAGGTAGCTCGACATTTATTGGGATATCCATTCTTTTCCTCTCGATTCAAGTCTTCTCCTCAAAAATTACATCTCGTGATCTGATTAGCCTGTTTTCTTCTTTGCACCAAATTCGATACCCTTTGTGATCATAGCCAATCCAAATCCCTTTCACAGCTTTACGATCCATTTTCTTTCGTCGTTGTTTTGGAACATGAACATAGCAAGTGGATCCTATTATTCGCAAATGCTTCGTTAGGGATACTTGACCCATATTTTACATCCCTAAACTAATAATTGGATTCTAATTTTTTAGATTCCAGATGCCACAACACTACAAAAGAAAGGAGGGTGTCAAACCCAGGGAGTCCAATCCTGCAGAAATTATGAAGGAGGCAGTTCAGAAAGTTTTTGCTGGTGGTGCCCTACATACAATTGCAAAAGAAACTGGCATTAATAGGAATACTTTAAGGAGATATGTTAGAAAGATTCAGCAGGGAGGAAGCTCTACTTTTACACCAGATTACACAGTTAGGCAAATTTTTAATAAAGCTGAAGGAACAGAACTTGCAAACTACTTATTGGTTATGTCACGCATGAACCATGGACTCGCCTGTGATTTGGCCAGACGATTAGCCTAATGACTTGGCAGTAAAAAATGAAAAGACCTATCCTAAACAGTGGGATAATGAGAAAAGGGCAGGTTACTTTTGGTTACGTGGCTTTATGGAGCGAAATTCAGAATTATCACTAAGAACCCCCGAAGCTACAAGTTTGTCACATTCTACAAGTTTCAACAAACATAATGTAGGTCTGTTCCATGAAAATTTGCGAACAGTGCTCACACGTGAAAAGTTTGGAGGAGAAAGAATATGGAATGCAGATGAAACAGGAGTTATTACAGTCCATAAATGTCCAAAGGTGATTGCTCCTAAGAAATCTAAGCAAGTAGGCCTAGTCACATCGGGTGAAAGAGGGCAATTAGTGACTTATGTAATGCTGTGAATGCCTTAGGGAATAGTATCCCACCATTTTTTATTTTCCCACGTGCAAAACAAAATCCAGCATTCATGTTTGGGGCTCCTGTGGGTTCTAATCATTCCACACACAGCTCTGGTTGGATGACGCCTGAAAACTTTCATTTGTATTTGAAGCACTTCCAGAAATATGTTGGATGCTCTCCCATACGAAAAGTTCTCCTACTTATTGATAATCATGAGAGCCACATGTCTCTTGATGTCATTCTTTATGCCAGAGAAAATGGGATTGTAATTTTAACATTCCCTCCACATTGCTCCCATAGACTCCAACCATTGGATGTTTCAGTCTATGGTCCTTTCAAAAGGTATTATAATACACACTGCACAAACTACCTCACCATAGACAAACCAGGACAACCGATCACTATTTATCACGTTGCCGGGTTGGTTGGAAAGGCATTTCCCCAAGCATTCACCCCAACTAACATAATCAGTGGCTTCAAGGCCACAGGCATTTGGCCGTTCAATGATGCGATATTCTCAGACGACGATTTTCTTTGTTCCGCTGTGACCAATCGACCTAATCCTCAGAATTTCCAGCCTTCAACATCATCTGAACCAGCAGCGATAGCCGAAGAAACACCAGTGTCCCCAAATCGTTCTGGCAACGTGAATGAGACTGTAGAGAGCGCAAATAAAGACCAGTCTACAAGATTAGGAGGTTTTTGCATCAGCCCAGAAAGCCTACTTCCATATCCTAAGGCAGGGGAGAGAAGGACGAATCGAAAAGGGGGCCGTAAACAGGGTAAAACCACTATTTTGACTGATACACCAAAGAGGAAATCGAGGCCAAATACAAGGAGAAAGAAGACAAGAGAAGAAGAATTGAAGAAAAAAGTGCAGCACGCAAAAGACTATTTTCAGAAAAGGAAAACGTGAAAAAGAAAAGGGGAAAACAATTATGTAGGTCTCCTGAAACTGAAAGTTCTGAATCTGATCTAGAACATGTTCAAATCAATTCCGAATCAGAATTGACTGATGAAGACACAAGATTCACAGGAAAAATTCCAAGCATAGGTGATTGGGTGATTGTGAAATTTTGTGGTAAGAGAAATATTCGCCGATATGTGGGACAAGTTAGCGAAGTTTGTCCTGAAGTGTTTATGGTTAAATTTTCCAAAAGTTTAGGTGGTTCAAGATTTAAGTGGCCAGAATGTGATGATATCTCTGAGGTTGATCCAGAGCAAATTGAGGCTGTTTTAGAGCCTCCTGAGTTTTCAATGAAAAATGACAGAGTTACTAGTTTTCAGTTTAAACACCAGTTTGAATTTCTCATTGAGTAGCCTAAAGGTTAGGCCACTTTGTTTAGGCTAATAGAAACCATTGCATTTTATGTTAATGTGACATGAGTGACTTTAAATCTAGGACATTTCTTTGTAGCATGCAAAATGATTCAATTGGTTTTAGAACCCGACATATTATAAAATAAATATAGTTTCACTTAAAATTATGGCAGTCCTTGTAATCTTATTAATTTCACCCTTGTCTGAGCATTTTCTGAAAATAATTAGACTTGGGTCAAGTATCCCATATAGAGGGTCAAGTATCCCTAACTCGGGATACTTGACCCTTTTGTGCACATAAAGAAATATTTAAATTTTCACGTTTAGAATGTAAATGTTCATGATATTACAACTGAATACAATTGGGATATGATTACAAAACCTAATTATGTTATTCCGTAATTTGAAAACCCTATTTAAAAAATGCCAAAAATAAAAAAGTGGTACCTTGGTCAAGTATCCTAAGTTCCCCCTAAATATTGTATGTATATGTATATACAGTATGTGTGTGCAGCCAGAATATATAGTGTTAAAATTCATGTATAGTCTGGGACAGCTTAAATGAGTTACTAGATCAAGACAGGGTAGGCAACATTAACAGCCGTCCCCTCTGCCTACGTAAATGTTGGTTTATGGTTGCATTTCTTGAAGGTAAGTTGTTTTCAGGTGCGAGCACATTGTCGCCAACCCTGCTTAAAATCCCGCCATCTCCAAAGACCATAATACCAGTAAAATTCCGTACCACACAGTTGCCGACATGTTTCTGGCAATAACTCCCAGAATGCATTTTTCACAAAGTCAGCCAACATAATTACGACTGTAACTAATGACTTATGATTTAAATAATTTCACAGTTTTCTTTGGAAATTCAAGTCCAATGAAGTTGTAACAAGTTGTACAAGGTAAGTACTAGTAATATACATCGATTAAAACAGTTTATACAGTTATTATAGACTCTTGATATGTGTGTGTCAAATCCACTTGTCTGAGATGTTTCGAAGCTTTTATTTAATTAATTTTTGGATAAATTCTTATTTAGATTTCATCATGACGCCTAAAAAATACGAGAACAAGATTGGAGATGGATTGGAGTAACTCTACAAAGATCACTACAATTTAAGTAAGTAGGCCTAGCCTAGACCTACACAATTTAAAGTACAGAGTTATTTAATCGTTGTTTTATTTATTTTTATATTCAGTCAGAGCACAAATAACGTAATAAAAAACCTTAATGGTCTTTGGAAATTTTGAAATAGTCTTCCGACTGCATTTTCCGTATAGGCCTAATTCAAACATAACCTAAAATATAGCCTATGTAAGTTCTCTCTCGGGAATGTATTCTTAGGTTCAATTCGCCTTCTAATATAGTAATGTATATTATTCTCGACTTCCAAATGCCGTCAGCCATAATATTATAATACATTGCACATGTAACTCTTTAAGCTTGGAAGTAGGCCTAGTCTATGATTCGCACTCGGTTGGTGGTAGTGTATGTATTGGTGATTATTTATGAAGCTTATAACTTATGTACTTGGCTACTGACCTATAGCCTACTTGGTAGTAGCCAGATAAAATATTTATATTAGGCCTATTTTTATTTGTTTCAGTCATGGTTGCGACAGAGTAGTGTGATGCCCTTCAACGAACTTCAAGGGTTGTGCAACATGAATCAATCATCATTCTGAAGAGCCATATACTCACATGTGCATGGTATTAGTACTGCGCTAGTCACATATGCAAATTTTCAGAGAATACCAACAATATCTCATAGCTCTCTTTTAGTTCTCGACATAAGTTACTGCACCACTGAATGTCTGGGTGAAAATTACTGATGTACTAATGTTGGGTGAGACAAAGTCATTGTTCGCTACTTGGTTAGATGACACGGTTTGGGCGAAGCCACTGGTTGCAATAAGTTATAAATATTGGTCGCAGCTATAGCCTACTTGTATTATTAATTCTGAATGAAAATAGAAAGTGGCTTATACACCTGCATCGGACATGATTGTGACTGTATGCTGTGATGGCTGCGCTAGAATTAGTAGCACACAGGTAACGATATTTGTAGGCTATACATTATACGGTAATAGGAAACTAAAAATTTCATAGATCTCGTAGGCCTATACTACACAGCTTGGACATTGGACGTGAATAATGAAATAAAAGGCAAAACCATTGGTCTGGATAAAGATTATTGATGCTTGACTACCCCCACTGTGCATGACAAAAACCGGGGGTGTTATATATTAGCTAACGCGGCCCGCGTTACCTCAATTTTTCATATTAAAGCGTTGTTTCTTATGGCTAGCCCAGATTCCAATCCATCAGCTTTCTTGCATTCCAATAGAGTTGTGTGAGGTTTCCTGAAGTTCTAGCAGTCACATCAAGTTTGTTGCAATGTGGCAGGTGCCCCTTATCCATTTTACTTCCAGGTTCGTGACAAAGTGTGCATTTTTCAGATCTCAGGATGTCCCAAATAGGATCACGACTTATATAGATGGAATTCCAGCTGAGTCTGCCATTTTCGCTGTTAATTATGCACAAGTACAGTATTGCCAATCCCACACTTGCGAGACTACTTTGTATAAGCGCGGTACCATGAAACAAAATAGCGACAAGTTTGAACCAGTTCGCAATGGATTGTCCAAGCTGTTTTTGTCTAAACCAATAATTGTTAATTCATTAGGCCATACAAACACCCCTGGATTCTGTCACGCACAGTGGGGGTAGACACGCATCAATAATTTTCATCCAAACCCATGGTTTGTGCCTAGACCAATAACTTTTAGGCAGTGAGGCGCTGGTTTTTCCCGATTAGTTCGAAACATGAAATTCTTGCGATCAGCATTCATTACAGTGGTAAATACTGTTCTACATACAAAACAAAGCTAACCTGGGGCTTATGCCCAGACCTCCTTGCTTGTAGTGCAATCGGTAATTTTCGTCCAGACAGTTGTGTAAACAAGTAGCGACCAATGGTTTCGTCCAGTCAGTCGTCTAACCAAGAAGAGCTCGTTTATTTATTTTTCTCACATAATTACAACATTACATGTGTCGTCTAATTTAGGCCTATTTAGTATCGGATATGTTGGTAACTAATGACGTCAATGTGATCGCTCACTGCGGCAGTTTCACATACCAAATATGCTGTCGAACATGGCTGCGAAATATACAATAAATAAAAACACATGTTTAAGTGATTTAGCACATATATCCGGTGCAGAAGTGATCAAGGTTAGTAGTTACAATTGATAATGTCCCACCCTCCCGCCAGAAGATGAAATAAGGTATGAAAATGATATATTATCAAAGTGAAAGCAAAAAGAAAAAGGAGTGATACATGGTACAGAATTAATCTGAAATTTCACTACAGTATATGTCGTTTTATAAAAGGGCATAGCGGGTGGGTTACAGACAGCTATGGAGAAAGCATCTATTAGGACATCACTTCCATAATTATTATTCATCATTACACAAGGTATTTAGGCTAAGTTAAGTATTCTACTTGGTTCATCTCTCCTGAAGTGTTACCTCTATTACGTATGTCGTTTTGCCTTGAACATTTTTGGTTGAAGGCAGGCTATTATTTTATTTTAGAATATGCACTGAAAATTTGATGTAATCAGCGTAACCGCAGCCTTCGTAAAGAGGTTTACGCAGGCCAGCGTGTATCCCATTTTTGAACGGTTGACTGTAGCGTTGGGGATCTGCACAACTAGCGCTGGCCAACAGCGGGGCGCACTTGAACTCGGTCAGTGATAACACTATGTATTGTATTCGTCATGATAATGCTATTATTATGATCATGTAGAAATGAGTGGAAGTGTAGAGGACGTACCCATTCGCGACAACGCTGCCTCAGTTCAATTCCCTCATATATTCCGCTCTCGCAATTTAAATAACTCAGCTCTCCATAGAAAATTGTTTTGTGTTGGTATCTTATAATTATAATTTTCAAGATATTACTCCGTCGATAAAGCTTGCCTTTCAACGCCTGTACTTAACTCGTCAATTTCTCAGTGAATTCATTGAATTTTCTACAAGTGGCTTTTAATGTGCCGGTTGATGAGAGGTCAGGAGACTATTCTACCAACCATCTCGCGTTGTGCGGCTAGCATTTTTTGGCAGTTGGTCCAGGTTCAATTTCCAGCTCTGCCAAGAAATTTTAATTTTGGTCTGAGGGATGGAACAAGGCACACTCAGCCTCATGAGGCAAAACTGAGAAAAGGAGGGTTCGATTCCTATCTTAGCCATCTTGGAAGTGGTTTCCACGCTTCTACTCCTGGCAAATGCCGGGATGGTTCCTAAATTAAGGCCATGGCCACCTCGTTCCCAATCCTCATCTGAATAATAAATGCACACACTAATCCAGCCATCACAATAACACAGGTTATCAGACAAATTCCACATGTCCAAGTACACAGATCTACATGACTATGATGTCACAAAGCCCCAAAATCAACCAACTGCTGCTTTCTACCATTCCAAGACGAAATCTTCGAGTTGCCATTAGTCTAATGCCCCTAAAATCCACGACTAGTTCGAATGGTTTTAGGCCTAAGCATTGGATCAACCATCTTCTTGCATCTCAATAGGGATTTGCCAACAGGCTTTCAACAGCTTGTCTCAATTCTGCCTTCATATATGTAGGCCTATTGGCAACTCCAGCTATCTGATATAACATCTAGCGGTAAAAATTAGAAACTTACCAAGTAGGGTACATTTGTCACGTGGTGACTGTTTGTATATGGTTTCTTGTATTCGTAAGCAGATCGAGGTAATTTCTTCGTGTCTTTATACATAGTAATAAGTTTTACTCGTTGGAGTGTAAAATGAGTAAAAGCAACGTATATTGCTCAGTTTACGGCTGTAAGTCGATGCATAAAAGAGGGCTGCGGATATAAGTTTTCATCACTTTCCAAAAGATGTAAATAGCAATAGCCAAAAGGTGACGATACCAAATAAATACGGGCAACAGGAGCGGGTTGGACCACTCGCTGACGACAGGACGGGTTGTTCACTGTTTACGCCGAGCCAAGCCGTACCAAGACAGCTAGGCCTACACCAGCCGACTACAGCCAAGCTTCATCAGTCAGGTATCCTTCCCCCTCCCTAGTTCATTTCCAATTACCCTACCAATCGCCATCACCTCGCTCTGCGATATCCGAGCCATTCCACTACGAGTCATATAGGCCTAATTTGACTTCGCAGGGTAAATATCTACTCTGCGAGAACCTGCTACCAGTCCGATATTCTACACCAAACCCACCAGCTAACCATCTAAATCAAGCAATTCCTGTGTCCCCCGAGCTTTAATACAAGTTAAACTCATCCCTTCGCCCTACCAAGCAGCAAATAATTTCTACAGTCTATGGTACAGTGAGCAAACTCAAATATAGCTTTTAAAGTAACAGCGCCATGACTCGAACTGCTCAAAAACAGATACCAGCAGACAACCGATGCTTGATAATATGCAATTGACACATAAAATCCAGTGGAACACACAAATTAGATCACGTGTATCGCACAGTTATACATATATACAATCAAAAATAACACTGTCATTATTTTAGGGACCACACTTACTGATTATAACCGAAAAATAAAAAGTGTTCCATATCAAACGCATGTTATTGAGTATTTTTACCCTACTTATCCAGACCGACCGCAGCGCCCCAAGTGTTAGTTTGAGTTGCCAATACATGCAAGAAATGAGTGCGGTACTTATCAAAAATAAAGAAATAATAAGCTAATATGTACCCTACTATTATATTTCTCTCCTACTCCTAAATCCTTCTCTGAACACTCATCTTAAAACAGAATGGTCTGCATTTTTGGACTAACTATAAAAATATAGCCTATAAGAAGAAATGAACATGCTCATCTTTAGCTCCCTGGCGAAAATAATTGAGTAAGTATTAATGTTTCTGTTCTTATGCATTTTATATGATGCTTTAAAAATCAATCTAGAAGAGATAATTTAAGTTAACTTCACTACCATAATACTGCTTAAGAGTTACTGTCGAGGACTGATGACCAAGATGTCCCTAACTTGAGCAAGAACTGCTTCACAACTTCATGTAAAACGTATTTTCGTAAAAGAGCCTTTACTTAGTTTGGATCATTTGCAACACGTGTTACATGGATGTGTGTGCTGACTTTTTGGTGTTAAATGATGTAAGTTGGCAACACCAAATGTGGTGGCCATGTTGGTTTTCTAGTAACTTATTTAAGGTGTCCTGGACTATACTCATGCCTGTCTTGTCAAAATATCCTGGTGGTATCAGCCAACGCATGCTTAATGCCCCACTCCTGGGATAAGGTGTCTCATTGTAGGGAAATAGTTACCTTATTCTATTCGGTGTAGGTCCTTATGACCAAACCTGGCGCCCATCGATCATCCGGGACTTGTAAAGTTAAATTCATATTTTTGTGGCCTGTATGTAAAGGCAGTAGATTAAGTAGGATTGTTTTAAGTTGCGGTAAAATTAACCTTAACGCCAAGCGGGGTGTTTGAAGATTAAAGGGTCGATCCCAGACTCATGGCTCACAGCGTAATATCTTGAGATAACTTATGATTTGCAGAGTAAATACTTACAGGGATCTAGATTTGATGCAAAAACCTAATTTAAATTAAATCCCTTAGGTTTATAGTAGATCAAAGCTGTAGGCCTATAGTGATATATTGCAACTTTGTAACAATCGATTTCGTGACATCATTCTACGATACATATTTTTTAAGAGATGCATTTCTCGATCAGCATATTGCCCTAAATTGTTATTGTTTAAAATACCAACGCATTTTTTCTAACTATTTCGTTTTATATCTGTAAAAGAGTAATTGAATGTAGTCCATGTGACTTTTACAAAATCAGTTTTCTAAGATGAAAAAAAAATCCACAACCTGCTTCCAGTCTCCGACCGGGTCAGGAATGGAATGAATGAAGCCCCCATCTAGCGGCGAGGATATGAACTGTGCCGGCTGCCGAGGCCTGACGCACTCCTCTGGGGCAATGATTAAATGAATGACAGATGAAATGAAATGATAGTGGAGAGTGTTGCTGGAATGAAATGTTGACAGGGAAAACCGGAGTACCCGGAGAAAAACCTGTCTGCCTCCGTTTTGTCCAGCACAGATCTCACATGGAGTGACCGGGATTTGAACCACGGACTCAGCGGTGAGAGGCCGGCGTGCTGCCGCCTAAGCCACGGAGGCTTATAGTTTTCTAAGATAATATAACTAAAATGGAAAAATACAGTGTTTGATATCCTGCTTTTTAAACACGACTTGTTTGTACACGAGATATTTTTCAATTACATGATGTGCAGGGAGTTCGGATATTTAAATAACCGTACTTGTATGCATCGAATTCTAATTCAACTCCGATCGACAGGTCTGGTTTGATGTTAAATTTGGCCTTCCATCACATTGGCTTCATTCTTGCCATTCAAAAAGCTCAACCGAAACGTTTTGGCCATGATGTGTTTACAATATATGATATTTTATTGCAAGTCGTGAATTTCATAACAGTCGTTTAGGTTTTGATTTAAAGTTCTGCCTAATATAACGATTTATCGAGTTTGAAGTCGTAACCAGCTAATGGCCGGACTCGATTGAGAAAGCAAGCTGAATGAAAGACGCTGATGCAACAAGGGTATTCGAGCCAAGAAGAGACACTGGACTGTGATATGGGATGCTTTCGAGTTTGTGCTCGAATCTATCTTATTTTCAAAATACAATTTGTCTGAAAATAGTGTGTATTACATTCAAATAAATATGGTATTTGTTATATTTCTTTAATCTATGTTACAAGTGTGTAAATATGTTATGATGCAGGGAAATGGCAGATACTCCTGAGGGTCAGTCGTCTTCCAAGAAGACACAAACTGAGGGAGAAGAAGAGAGCAAGGCCAAGGCTGCAGGCGATTCATCAGACTCCTCAACTCACGGCGAGTCAGAAAAACTCGAGAGAGAAGGCAGCAACTCTGAGAAACCTGAGTCTGGTGAAGGGAAAGATCAGGCTGTTGCTCCTGTAACGAAGCAGTGGAGTCAAGATAAGTTAAAGAAAGAATACCGCAAGTTTAATTTGGATCTGGCACCAAAGGTTAGTTTAAGAGCTATCCCTTGCTATTAAAGTCTTCCTGCATCTTTCTGTTTATTTAGCTCAGGGTGACCATAAGGCCTGTTATTTTTCCATTTTTAGCCTACTTTCGATTTTTGCAAAAAATGAAAGTAGACTTATGAGATCACCACAGGGCCAAAAATAGTGTGTCTGTGTTTCTGTGTGTACTCTGAATGTCTGTCGTCGTCCCCCCCTCCTATCAATTTGAACACGATGATACCGAATTGAGTGAGAAGATAAATAATTATCCTTACACTTCAGGTCCGCCTAGTCAATACTTTTATTAAAATGTAATCACAGATCACATATTTTCTAAATTACAAGGACATGTTTCAAGATCCTAAAATGATCTCTTCATCAGCTTAAAAGTGATGGGCCCAACATAAAATTGCTCCATTGCACAAAAACATGTTAAAATGGGGAAGATGGCTTGAAATAACAATGAAATGAATGAAGCCTGAAAACATAGGGGCTTGATATAAGAACACCATATATCAGTACACTAAAAACAGAAATAAAAACATTAAAAACACTGAAAGTTAAGATAACTTGTCACAGTTTATTAAAAACTATATAAACAATGGCATTTAAAATTCACTGTCTCTTCTTGAAGCAGTTGCTTAATGTCATGATCACCAAAATGCTTCTTTTGTGTCCAAACTGTAGTCAATTAAAATTCTTGATGGTTATAAAATCTTGAAAATATGTGTTGTATGAAATGTCACAAATCATAAATACTTTGGCAGCCCTGATCTATGATTACATTTTAATAAAAGTATTGACTAGGCGGACCTGAAGTGTAAGGATAATGATTTATCTTCTCACTTAATCTTGTCAATGCGGAGCAATGTCAAATGTTAACGACCTTGAAGTTAACATTTCTGAAAAGATACCGAATTGAACGAAATTTGTTACAGAGGTAGCATTGGCAGAGGGCACCTCATTGTCATGTTTTATATAGCCGCCATCTTGATGGGAACGTAATGGCAGCCACCCAAATGTTAAATGCTTAGAGCAAATTACGACCAACCTAATCATCTGATCTCTGCCAAATTTTGTAACATACCTTTTTGTGGGTCCATGTTTTGACTAAAATACAAGGTTATCAGCCCAATAGTTTGCAGATGGCGGCCATGTATGTGTGCAAATCGATTCCCCCTATCAATTCATACATGGTGAAACCGAATTGAACGAAATGTGGTACAGAGGTAGCACTAGCAAAGGGCACCTCAGTGTCATGTTTTATATCGCCGCCATCTTGACGGAAACGTAATGGCGGCCACCCTAATGTTTAAGCCTTAATCAAAATACGACCCACCTAATCATCTGATCTCTACCAAATTTTGCAACGGCATACCTTCTTATAGGAAGCATCTTTTGACCAAACTACAAGGTCATCAACCCAATAGTTTGCAGATAGAAGCCATGTATGTGTGCAAATCGATTCCCTATATCAATTCAAACAGGGTGAAACCGAAATGAACTAAATTTGGTACAGAAGTAGCACTAGCAAAGGGCACCTTAGTGTCATGTGTTATATCGCCGCCTTCTTGACGGAAACGTAATGGCGGCCACCCAAATGTTAGAGGCTTGAAGCAAATTACGACCAACCTGATCTCTACAAAATGTTGCAACAGCATACCTTTTTGTGGGAAGCCTATTTTTCCCAAACTACAAGGTCATCAGCTAAATGGTTTCAAGGTGGTGGGTGCATGAATCATCCAAGTATTATTGCCTAACCGTAACTTATGATTAAACAAGGCCTGGCCTCAACAATTCAGTTATTGTACATAGGGAGGTTTAATCTGTCCTCAAAGAGGTGTCCGGTAAGATATTAGCATCTAATGATAGAATATGAAACCGTAGAAGTGACTAACAGGTCAGGCTTACCGTGCCATATCACCGTGGGCGCGTGCCGTCCCGTTGTCAACATGGCCCCTATTTTTGCTCGTAAATACATATATTTACGTAACTTACTAAGTTTATATCCTTTCAGGAATGTACTAAACAAAATAATACATATTTAGTATCAAATGGTTTATAGAAATGCCAGAAAACGCTAATGAAATCGTTGATTTCAACACAAAATATTTGAAACAGTATACTAAACCAATTGTTTATCAAGTATTATCGTAGGGCATCCGTGGTGAAATGGTAGAGACTTGAGCTCTTAGTCTGGGGGTTCGTGGAACAAATCACTGCAGGTTCAAATTTCTTTACTTCGTACTTTTTGGTATTTATTGATTTATAGCAACTCACACTTTATAATGTTAAGAATATATACTGTAGTGTGTATTTGCAATCGAAAATATTACAGTATATAGGTAGAGGTGTTAGAAAGTGTTGTTATTTTTTTGAAGATTTGTTGATTTAAAATTCAAAAGGTGGTGTTTTGTGTTTTTATTATTTTTTCGAGGGATGACATGTTAAAATTTGGAAAGCGATAAGGTTTGTACAATAAGTGCATTTAAAAATATAAACAATTAATAAAACAAAGTAAAAAACAAAACAGCAGGGTAAAACGTTAAACATGGCTATGGAAGAATGAGATAATACTTATATGGAAGTCACATTTTTATTTTACATTCACCATCTCGAAACACAGTGAATACCTTTTTCAGTTTTATCCAAATACTGCGGTGAAATCACTGGAAGTAGATCATGGTTAAAGTCTCAGCATTTGCAGCTGTCAATTTTCGCCTCCTATCACTTACTATGAGACTGTATTTCGAAAATGACCTTTCAGAATCCACATTTGAACAAGGATACCACACACACTTTAATGCAGCTGTTGCATAGTCTCGGTGAGCAGGCCTTAATCCCATGAGGATCTCTGGAACATTCACATTATCTTCATGACGCAGTTGGTTCTTGATTGCAGTCAGGTAAATGCTGTGAGCCTCTAGAAACTGTTGAGTCTCCATCTTCGTAAGAAATGGGGCATTCTTCCTAAATTGGAGCAGTTCTGTGGGAGATACGTTCTTAGGTGCATGCCGAGGATCAAACGATGACCCGATGGCTTCTACAGTCTTCCTGGCTGGATCCGTGGTCCTTAAAGTCCTGACTTTCACTAGAGCTGACTGGGCATCACACGTAAGCTTGGACTTAACCTTTATCTGCATCTTTTGAGGAAGCTGTTCCATGTTCTGGAGGATCGTATGATTGAACATTCCACCATCGCCTAATAGCTTGAGCTTTACCTCAAGGTCATCTAGCTTCCCAGCCAGTAAGTGAATTGTTGGGTACTTAGATCCCTCCAAGAAATTAAGCAAGTCCATAAGAGAGGCACCAACAACAGAAACATACAATGCTTGTAATTGTATAAATTGTATTGTTGAAGTCGATGCTTGTTGGAAAAATTTGACCCCAGAATTTGAATCTTCCAATGTTTTGAAAAATTCTACCAGATCTTCCACATGCGTGGCCATATACATTGCAGCCTTAAACCATGAATTCCATCTTGTACATACAGGCATTGGGAAAGCTAGAATTTCATTCTCTTTTTCTTTGTTTTCATATTTCTCCCTTAGAAATGCAACGTAATTGCTTTTTCTTTTTCGCGTATTTAAAAAGGCATTCTTTGTCTTTACTATAGACATGTTCAATTCGTCCAGCTCGTTTTCAGATACGCAGCCGATAAGATTGACTTTATGAGCCCAGCACTGGACATGACTTAATTCTTCAATCAATCCTTGAAGAGTAGTTACACATTTTGTCATGTAGCGTGCTGAGTCCGTAACTACTGCCACTACACGCTCCCGTTCAATTTCATAGGAATTCAAGGTGTCTAATATCGCATTGGAGCAATTTACGCTATTGGCAGAATCTAGAACAACAGAGGCAGCCAGATGGGTGTTCATTTCAGTTGATGGTACTGATGGACGAAAAAGAATGTTGAAAACACACCTACCATTCTTGTCAGTTGTTTCGTCACATAGCAGAAACACGTCTTTGTTTTTTATATCTTCCCTAATTTCTTCCCTCCTTCTTTCGCCAATCATGGGGATGTATTTCTGACGAATCTGATTTGCTGATGGTAAATCTCCACTTCCGCGAACGTACTTATTAAACCAAGTACGGATAGCAGGATTGTCTAGTTTCTCTACTGGTATATTAGCTTTCACAAACGCGGTAGTAGTGTCCAAAATAAACTCTTCTTTCATATCCTTCACACGACTAGCATTTGATAATGTTTCTTTCAAGGTGGCCACTCTAGGAACACTAACTTCAGACGAATTTTCTCGGCGTTTTGAATGCTTCTCCGATTTGCAATGTTTGTCTAATGCATCTTTCCTGCGATAATCTAACCGACAATCACAATATTTGCACATAAGAATGCCACAAGAAATTGTAAATCCTTCATTCTTATATTCTTTAAGTCTGTCTGTGGCAGAAACAGCTACCTTCGGCATTTTTAAACTCAACTGAGCGATGCCCAGTAACAAACACTGTTATCACACGGTTGACTGTAGTCACACGCCAGTATAAATTCGTAACCACACGCAAAATTTATTTCTGAATTCGTGTCATAATATTTAAATTACGTCGCGTCTCATCTTCCTGTACTGCTAAGTTCGGAACTAATACGACGAACACGTGGTCGCCAACTGATTCACGCAAATAACACACTAGCTTCGATGATAACGCACAATTTGCGCACTTTTTATTAAATTATATAGAATTCTCTACTATAATTTACACTCGCTACCAATGTAACAGGAGGCAAACGTAGTTTACATTATGAACAACTATCACATAACCTTTTGGAGGTAGTCGGCCAAACTATTCACGCCGCGATATAACAGCTGTTTACCACAGCGCTAAAATCCAACGAGTAACGAGAATATCGACAGTATATCGTAATATGACGTATATCGTAGTATTACCCAATAGAATACAGTAAAGTTACTATTTATTCCGCCCTATTCAATACAATTCACAACTTTGTTCATAGAAAATTATGATACATGTTTCGAGACCATATGGTCCCTTCTTCAGTCCTTAATAGTGACTTTACTGTATTCAATTTGCGTCAATACGGGCCAATATGAGCGAAATGACGTAGTATTACCCCTCGCGAAACTATACAATCGATCATTCTCTCGAATTGAACACCAACCAAATTCGATTATCGGCTTGTGGACAAAAATGTTCGGATTGGTGTGGGGAAAAAATATGAAAATTTGTTTTTATTTTGCAGATTGCGGTATTTGTGGTGATATTCACAAAATTCGCGTTATTTCGCGATTTAATTTCACTCCTGGGCGGCACGAAACATGTAAATACGTGAAAATAAAACATCCTAACCTCTAAATATGACTTTTCGTTTTATCCCGAATTAACAAAAACTAACACCTCTATATATAGGCTATATACTTATAACACCACATATTTCAACACTCGAATACCGCGATTAATATTCGTTGACCTTGATCTGCGGTAGAGATTTTTGTTGTTGATTCTTTAGGGTTTTTTGCGGCATCATGGTCTTGTAGACCCGTTTACTTGGGTATGTATAGAAGTTGTCTGATAACCTGTGTCGCTGTGATGTTTGTAGGCTTACTAGTGTGTGTACTTTAATACGATGAAGGATTTGGGTAGAAAGCGGTTTTTGTTGTTTCATTTGAGATGCATGGACATCATGGTCATTTAGCCCCGTGCACTTGGGTGAGTGTTGAATTTTGTTTTATAACCTGTGTTATTGTGATGGCCGTATTAGTGTGTGTATATATAATTCAGGTGAGGATTCAATCAATCAACGTTTAATATCCGGTCAGCATGTTGTATTTCAACAAGCTACTACAACCAACATTCAATTATACTCCTTGAGAAGGACAAAGAGTTATTACTATACCCATAAATTTAGGTGAAAGTAGGATATATATACTTTACTGAACATCTTGTTTTTTCAAAAGTTTTATTGCAAAAGTAACTAAAATTGTATATGATAGAAATAGAAGGTAAATCATTCAAGAAAACAATGTCTTGTAGCTTAAAAGTAGAGCTTTTCTCCAATGTATGGACAGTCTCACTTTATTTTTTTGACAAAAATGGAAATTCCTTTTTATATACTGCATTGTTCCCCCCGTTTTCATCTGCTTCCTTGACTGTAGAAATGCCTTTGACTGTGCTGTCCAGGAAATGTTGTGGCAGGTGCTTAAAGAGATTTTTGTCCCACCACACTTGGTAGCACTACAGTAACTAGAGGTCTATACAACAATCACTTTGCAGCTGTAAAAGAAGTGCCGGTACCTTTGATTTCTTCAATGTGTCGAAAGGTGTTATACAGGGAGAAACACTCTCACCTCCTCGCTGGAGTTTATTTAACTTTAACTTTAACTTTTTAAGACGAGGAGGGACAAACTAAAAAATGAGATACGCCATCATGTTCAAGTAGAACAATCTCTTAATGAGATCTGTGTTGAAGCCGGCTGAAATGGTTTGGTCATCTCAAACGAATGGACACACAAAGAAGAGCTAGAGTGTGGTTTGAGAAAGAACTGAAAGGCAAGAGACCAAGAGGTCGACCGAGGAAGAGATGGATCGACCA
Source organism: Meconema thalassinum (assembly GCA_946902985.2). Lineage (NCBI taxonomy): Eukaryota > Metazoa > Arthropoda > Insecta > Orthoptera > Tettigoniidae > Meconema > Meconema thalassinum. Next base: position 241,933,613 of record OX336391.1, read on the forward strand.
GGTTAGAAATGATCTTGCAGGGAGAGGTCTGGATTTGCAGCAGGTCGTGGAGGGGGAGACATTCTTGGAGAGAACGAAATGGAGAGCGCTCGTTCACCGCGCGCGGGAAACTGAAGCCGGGTCATGATGATAATGAGCAATACCTTTATCAGCACCAGCGAGAATTTAATTCTTCCTCTGAAAACGAATTTCTCTTTTGTTGGTGAATCAATTTTACACTTTATATCCACAGTTTATAGTCTAGTATGTCCTCATTCTTTGGCCAAGTCGAAAATTTTCCTCTTTTTACACATACAATTGACCAGTCAGCGAAACCAGGAAACATATCCTTAGGAATTGTTGGTAATCTCCTACCGATAGTTGTGCTCATGCTTCCCTTTGGCTTAATTTCTTTCTCTAATATTAGGATGTCTCAAAAGTAATGTAGTTAATTAAGTTTGGTGTTTTATGAGATAGAATTGGTTTTCTTTGGTTCGTCGATGCTATTTACAGCAGGCCATGATTAAAATTGTGTATATTGCGAGAATGTAGCCTATCAGTCATCAGTTGTTGATACACAATCACAAATGGAACTTACTAAGTTGGAGGTTAGGGACCTCCTAAAGCACTACTAGAAACAAGATTACAAAGCTGTTGCCGCAGCTCGAAGAATATGTGAAATGGAATGAGAAGGTGTCGTTAGTGAGCATGTGGCACATCGATGGTTCCAATGTTTCAACACTGGAGAAGAAAACACTACAGACTTACCGCGTTCTGGTATACCTGAACTATGGGATATTGAAAATACATGCAGAGTTTTGGAAGAAAATCTGCAAAGAAGTACTCTTTTAATATCAATCTGTGATCCTTTGATTGCAATATATCAATAAAGTATTGACTAGGTGGAAAGCTTTTCTCGTTATAATTTAAACGTTATACCAATTATAGTGTCAATACGAAATCATGATAAACTTTAAAAGTTCCACAAAGAAGTACTCGCCGGTTGTCAGAAGAACTTGGTGCATCAAATGATACCATACATGAATTGACCCCTGAACAGGCTCAACGTCGAGTGAATATCTGTCGTCAGTTTATCGGTAACCCTGTGGAAGATAGATTTATCAGGATGAATCGTCACATGTGATGAAAAATGGGTCTATTACCGCAAAGCTGACGCCTCGAAACAGTGGCCCAGACTCCGCCAACCTGCCAAAGTCATTGTTAGAAAGGATCGGTTCGGTCCAAAAGTGATGTGTGTCTGCTGGAATTTTGAAGGAATGATTCACTGGGAGTTTGTTCCAAATGGGGGTTCAGTCAATGCAGATCTTTATTCTCAACAACTGGAATGAGTTCATGAAATTTTGAGACAGATACCCAGCATTAGTCAACCGAAATAAGAGTTCTCTTGCAGCAGGACAATGAGAGACCTCATACTGAACGAAAAACCATGGCGAAAATTCAGGAATTGGGAAGAGTATAACTGCTACCACGTCCAGCATACAGCCCTGATCTTGTGCCTTCAGATTACCATCTTTTTCGATCCATTGCCCAATTCTTGCGTGGAAGAAATTTTGAAAACATTGAAGCTGTGGAAGTGGGTCTCGCCGAATTCTTGGCATCAAAATCCAGAGACTGGTACCATTGTGGGATAAGAAACCTCGCTGAAAGACCGTAGATTCTGGTGGTCTCTACTTTGAATAATAGATTAATTTCTTGTCAGAAAAGTTCCCAAATAAAATTCTCTATAAAAAACGACACTACTTATGAAACATCCCCGGTATCATAGAGATAGTGTTCCATTCTTTCTGCGCTATAGGCCTAATGTGTCCTACCTGTACCTCCAACGTTTCTCTTGCTCATTAGTTGGCCTATTTCTATTTAAATGGCCTGAAAAATCAAAAATTATAACTTTTCAAACGCTTCAAAATACAGTATAAACACTTTAAAACATAATTTGTGAAGTTAAATATCATTGTAATGTTATGTAACAGTAGCCTGTTTGTGTTTCAGTTTACATTTTTTTCTTTTAAGAAACAATAACAATATGTGTATTTTAGAAATCAGGGATAATATCTTAAAGACACCACCAATAAATGTAGTTACAAGTACAATATTCATTATTGCAATTGTTTTTTTTACCTTGTCCTCAACGCACAGCAAAGTTTGCAGAGGATGAAGAAAAATGTCACTTCACAACAAAATAGCTTCCCTAAAGTGTTGGTGCCTCACAGTGTCTTCCTTGGTAGTAAATTATATCCTCCAAAGAGGACAACAATATCTAAGCTTCCCTGTTCAACACCGTGCTGATTACGAATATGAAAGACAAAATTGAAAATTAGCTCTAGTTTTCATTTTTCATAGGTTGGTAACAATTACTTCATACCGTATTTCCTCGCATAATCGGCGCACTTTTTGAGCCTAACATTCGTGGAAAAAAGCAGGGTGCGACGATTATGTGAAGAATATTTAAGTTCAAAGAACATATTGTATCATTATTTGCTGCACGGGCCAGTCATTCACGTAGCGTGAGTCATAGCCTGCAGTCAGAGACAGGCTTCTTTCTTCTAACGACGGGGCGTGGTGGCTCAGCGGTCTAGCTGTATGCCTCTCACCAAGGCGGTCCGGGTTCGATTCCCGGTCAATGCATGTGAGATTTTCGAAGTGAAATGCCATGTCCTGTGGTTCGGATTCCACGTAAAAAGGAGGTCCCGTGGCTCATGATCTCAAGATTAACGGTCACGTTAAACTACAAGCTTCCTTTTTCTTTCTTCTAACGAGGTCACAACAGGTCAACGCTCGCGGAATGTGCTGACGAAGCTGGCCGTTCTTGTAGCGGTTCATAGCCCGCAGGCATAAAGACGAGATTTACTTTCTCCTAACAAGATCATGCCAGATTAGGCCTATAAGATCGCGGAATGTGCGCTGGTCGCTCGCGTCACAGTTCATAGCCCGCAGGCATAAAGACGAAATTACTTTCATAGCCCACAGGCATAAAGGCGAAATTACTTTCTGCTGACAAGATCTCGCCAGATTATGCCGGTAAGTCCGCGGAATGTGCGCTGGCCGTTCACGTCACGGTTCATAGCCCGCAGGCATAAAGACGAGATTACTTTCTCCTGAAAAGATCACGCCAGATTAGGCCTATAAACTCGCGGAATGTGCGCTGGCCGCTCGCGACACAGTTCATACCCCTCAGGCATAAAGACGAGATTACTTTTTGTTGACAAGATCACGCCAGATTAGGCCTATAAGCTCGCGGAATGTGCGCTGGCCGTTCGCATCACAGTTCATAGCCTGCAGGCATAAAGACAAGATTAGGCCTACTTTCTGCTGACAAGATCACGCCAGATTAGGCCTATAAGCTCGCGAAATGTGCGCTGGCCGTTCGCGTCGCGGTTCATAGCCCGCAGGCATAAAGACAAGATTACTTTCTCCTGACAAGATCACGCTAGATTAGGCCTATTAGCTCTCGGAATGTCGCTGTCCGCTCGCGTCGCTGTTCATAGCCCGTAGGCATAAAGACGAGATTACTTACTCCTGACAAGATCATGCCAGATTATACGCTCGCGGAATGTGCTAAGTGACGAAGCTTACCGCTCGCGTCACAGTTCATAGCCCGCAAGCATAAAGACGAGATATTTTTCTTCTGACAAAGTCGCGGCAGTATGCGCAACTGACTGGTGCACAAATACAAATATGCTATGCGACGATTATGCGAGGAAATTTTATAAACCTATTTTAGTGTTTGAAAAGTGGGGTGCGACGATTACGCGGTGGCGACAATTATGCGAGGAAATAAGGTATTTTGGGAAAGTCATGCTAACTTAGGAAATATACCAAGTACAAATGTTTTATATGTGAGTGGGATAGCAGGGCTATTGCTTCTCATTATACAAAAAACGACTGGCCTCTCAGAAAAGCCCTGACACCAGGTGTGAAGAACCGCCTGTAGTTTGCTGGTATTTCCCTTGGATTGGGTACAGGTTTCTAAGCTATATGTAGAAACATGTACAAAGAAGCTCTTGTAGAGTATTAGTTTTGATCTTAAAGGAACTTGCTTATCCCAAACAAGCCCTCTCACGAGATGATAAAATTGCGCTCCTTGTTAAACTCTACTCGTGATTTCTGCAGATGGTTGGTTATCTGTGGACACTACACTGCCAAGGTAACAGAACTGATGTACTTGTTCTTTCTTTGTACCATTCAGAGTGATGTTAGTACAGATGTTTTGTCGACTAACGGGCATCACTACAGTTTTGGACTTGCTTATATTCAGACCAAATTGCTTTAATATAGCATTCCAATCATTCAGCTTCTGTTGTATTTCAGCCTCATCTTCACCCCATATTACAACATCATCTGCAAATGATAAAGCTTTAAACTCAGAGGTCCTATTGAGTCTCTTAACTCTCTTCATTATTTCATCCATTACAGTAATGAATAAAAGAGGTGATAGAGCGCTGCCTTGCTGTACACCCTGCTTAGTCTCGAACCACTCTGAATAGCCATCACCTATTTGGACACAACTCTGGCAGTGTTCATATAGCATCTTGACTTTATTTATTAAAGCGCATGGTATTGATCTGTTTTGAAGACATTCTCAGATTGTATTTCTCCATACACTGTCGTAAGCCTTCTCAATATCCCTTGAAAATTATCCTACAGAATTTACTGCCTTTAAATACAGGCCACAAGTGAATTTATCATTAATATCCCGACGTTAATTGGGCGCCAAGGTTGATCATATGGATCTTCCTGAATAAAATAAAATAAACAACTGATTTTCCCGACATTGAGACCTATTTATCCCAGGTGTGGAGCATTATACATGCATTCGCTGATGCTACCAGGTTCATGCAAGACAGGTATAAACACTGATACCCTTGAAACACAGCATATATTCTGGCTGTACTGGTTATACATATATATACACTATTTACATATGGTACATCGGGGAAGATGAACTGCAAACAGAAAGGGACTTAAAGAAGTGGAAGATGCAGTGAACAAGATGAAAGGAGGGAAGGCACCGGGTGTGGATGAGTTGAGTGTGGAGATGGTGAGGGCAGCAGGAGAGGTGGGGATACAGTGGTTGTACCGAGTGATGAGGACAGCATGGAAGGAAAGGAAGACCCCAGAGGACTGGAAAAAAGGAATACGGTAATTGTCCCGATCTTCAAGAAAGGTAGTAGAACAGATTGCAGAAACTATCGGGGAATAACACTGATGAGTCATTGTGCAAAGATCTTCTAGAAAGTTTTGGAAAGGAGAATTAGGACAAGGATAGAAGGAGGGATGAGGGAAGACAACATGGCTTCAGAGCAGGAAGGTCCACAGTGGATTTGATTTTTGCTGTAAGGCAGTTACAAGAACAGCACTATGAGTATGGAACAGATCTACTGATGGCCTTCCTGGACATTGAGAAAGCATATGACAGTGTATGCGGAAACAAAGTATGGAAGTCCCTGGAGGATAGACGAGTAGAGAAATGGACTATAAAGAGGATAAAGGAGATGTACAAGGGAAGCGTGAGCTGTGTGAAAGTGGGAGGAGAGAGATCAGACTGGTTGGAACAGAGAAACGGCCTGAAACAAGGAAGTGCACTACTTTTCATTGTGGTGATGGATGACATAATGATCCAAGTGGCACAAGTAATTGGGGAAGGAAAGATGAAAGCAATGGTGTTTGCAGATGATTTGATGATTTGGGGAAACAAGGAGGAGAAGGTACAGGAACAGTTTGACGTGTGGGAAGGAATAATACAAGGATATGGGATGAAATTTAGCATAAATAAGAGTGAGATGGTGATCACAACAAGGAAGAAGGAGAGAACCACAACGGGAATAACAATTGGTGGGGAACAGCTGAAGAAAGTGGAGAGTTTCAAGTATCTGGGAAGCCTGATACAAGATAATGGAAGAAACGATAGAGAAATAATTGAGCGGGGGAGGCAGGCAGAAGCATTTCGGAGGAGTGTGAGAAGCATGTTATGGAGCAAGGATGTCCCTCAGAACAGCAAAAAGATCATATATCGGACGTACTATGTCCCTATCCTGACGCATGCCTCGGAGACCTGGGTTATGAAAGGAAGGGAGAAGAGCAAAATACAGGCCAGTGAGATGAGGTTCTTGAGAAGCAGTATTGGAGCTACAAAGATGGACAGAATAAGAAATGAGAGGACCAGAGAATTAATGAAGGAGGAACCATTACAGGATTGTATAGAGAAATCTAGACTTAGATGGTATGGACATGTAAAACGAATGGAGAAGAGGATACCCAGGAGAGTACACGAGACGAAGTGGGAAGGAAAGAGACCGAGGGGAAGACCGAGAGACAGGTGGCTGAAGGGGGTGGAAGAAAGCGTGAGGAAGAGAGAAGACTGGACAAGGGTGGAGGCTGAGGGATGGTGGGAAGACAGAAGACGTTGGAGAGGCTTGTGTTCCAAACAGACCCGCCCAGTGGCTGGAAACTGTGCAAGATGATGATATATATATACGAAGGTGGACCCAAATAAAAAGCAGATTTTCGTTATAAAATTTTTACAAAATTCCTTCAGTCACCAAAGTACTCTCCATTAGATGGGATGCACTTATCAAATCTTTTTTCTCACTGTTTGAAACACCTCTGAAACTCTTCAACTTTGATATTGTCAAGTGCCCTTTGCGAAGCTGTTTTTATCGCCTCCACATCATCAAAACTCTTCCCTTTTAGCTTTGTTTCCATTCTGGGGAACAGAAAAAAGTTACACGGGGCTAGGTCTGGGAAATGCGGAGGTTAGTAAACGACAGACCACCCCTGAGAGGCCAAATAGGGATTCACAGATAAGGCAGTGTGTGCAGGGGCGTTGTCGTGATGAAGGAACCAGTCACCTTATCGCAAAGTTCCGGGCATTTCCTCCGCACATCCTCTCGCAAATGTCTTAAAACTCCCAAATAAAAGTGCTGGTTAACAGTCTGGCCAGGAGGAACAACCTTCCGGTGCACAATTCCATGAACATCAAAAAAGAAAATGATAAGCTTCACATTCCCACAAGAGTTTGTCGGGAGGCCACTAACCGCAAGTGCCATTCCAGTCGCCGCCATCCTCCTGACACTCCGAGGGGATCGGGCGTGTCCTCAGACCAGCTCAAGCACTAGAACCTACACTCGGGTAATATCGAGCGTAAATGAGGGGTAGGTCATCAAGCTGAAGAAACGCACACCCAAAATACTAAAGCTAGCCATGATAAGTCCCGACTAAGATAAAATGCATTAGAAATGTATTCAATAATCACACAAATCCTATCCTACTTCGGAGGGTAAGAGTCCAGCTAGTCTGCAAATCTAATGAAAGCGGAAAAATAAATAATTCACCCCTTGCTGAAGTTAAATTAAACCCTCACAAAAGATCCTAATTACAAAATTTGAATGAAGTTCAAAATCAAACCACGTATGTGGCACGTAAAGAAAAACTCTTAAGCAATTACAATAATTCATTTAAAAATACTAATAGTGACATTGATTAAGTCGACTGCAAAACAAAACATTTAACTTGCTCACAAGGCTAGATTTATTTACATTTACTGCACCAATGGAAAATATGCTAAGTTACGTTGGTGTCACACTCAACATTTATCTTTACATTAAACGTTAGCTAAATCCTGAATTTACATTTATACGGATGAGATGCATCCATGGCAAAGAAAATTAGCAAATCTATTATAACAACCAATACTAAACTCAAATAAATAATTCCATTCGACTGTCCACTACATAAATGGGTACAATGGAAATGAAGCAACAACAAATAAGTACTCTTATTCTACGAAGTACGTCCAGAAAGTAAGTTCCGTTTGGTAATAACATTAAATTGTGTACAGATACAGAAAAGTTATTTATTGCACAAAATTCTACAACCCTTAAACTACTTTTCCACATAACTGCCGAAATGTTGCAGGCATTTGTCGTAGCGTGGCACGAGTTTTTGTATACTTTCTTCATAGAGGTGTGCCGCCTGTGTCTTCAACTAGTTGTACGTTCCGCTGCAGCGCAGTTCCGCATATGCGCGGTAGACGCTCTGTATCAAGGAGAAGAAACGTGCGCTATTTGGAGAGCGCTGTCAGCCACTTACGCGTTGTTGTGCATGTTAACTCGTACAATGTCGGTGTTGATTGAAAATCCCGCCGCTTGTGAAATCAGATCTGTGATTCGTTTTCTAAATGCTAGGAAAGTGAAACCAATTGAAATTTATCGGCAAATTTGCGAAGTGTATGGACAAAATGCGATGTGTGATTCAATGGTGAGAAGATGGGTCCGACAGTTCAATGAAGAACGTAGTGAAGTGCACGATGAAGAACGAAGTGGTCGTCCATCTTTGGTTACAGAAGAACTGGTTCACGAGATTGATGACAAGATCCGGGAAAACTGCAGGTTTACAATTAGTGCTCTCGCTATGGAATTTCCCCAAATCTCATGATCACTAATTCATGAAATTGTTACCGAAAAACTGAACTTTCGTAAACTTTGCCGACGTTGGGTACCAAAGATTCTTACGGTGCAACACAAAACAAAACGGATGGGTAGTGCACTTCAGTTTTTGACCCGTTACAATGAAGGCAGCGAGGAATTTCTGACACAGTCGCAGGAGATGAAACTTGGGTTTCTTACGACACCCCTGAAAGTAAGCGGCAATCAATGGAATGGAGGCACACTTCATCCCCAGCGAAGGTTAAGCCGAAACAAATCTTAACACCTCGGAAAATGATGTGCACAGTCTTCTGGGACTGGAAAGGCATCTTACTCATTGATTTCTTACCGCGTGGTCAAACAATCAACGCAGATACTTACTGCGAGACACTTAAAAAATTGCGCCGCGCAATACAGAATAAGTGCCGAGGGTTGCTGTCAAAAGGTGTTGTTTTTCTTCACGACAACGCACGACCACACACTGCAAATGTGACGAAAAACCTCCTACAGGGATTTGGCTGGGACGTGTTTGACCACCCTCCGTACAGCCCTGACCTCGCTCATAGTGACTTTCATCTGTTCGCACATCTCCAGTCTTTCCTTGGCGGTCAACACTTCAACAATGACGACGAGCTGAAAGAAGTGTTTCCAACTGGTTGAAGACACAGGCGGCAAACTTCTATGAAGAAAGTATCCAAAAACTTGTGCCACGCTATGACAAATGCTTGCAAAAGTTCGGCAGTTATGTGGAAAAGTAGTTTAAGAGGTTTAGAATGTTGTGCGATAAATAATTTTTCTGTATCTGTATACAATTTAATTTTATTACCAAACGGAACTTAATTTCTGGACGTGCCTCGTATACACTATTACCTACGCCATTCGAAATACCCCTTGCATCGGACAGTCATCTAAGTGTGTGTAGTTAAGGTGGTGACTGCGTAGTGAAAACTATGTCTAGAGGCCAACTAGTTAGAATTTAACGTGGCTCTAGAGATTTTACGTCTAAAAGTTTATGCTCATCCTAAAGCATGGTCAGTTCCAAAGAAATGTTGTTTCAGTCGTGTGTCTGGATTACTGTCGTCTCTTGTGCATCGCTGCCTTTGTGGTGACGTTGCGTCAACCAGCGAACATGCAGCTATGACACACTAGCAAGCGCTTGGATCGCTGCTACTAAGGAGTGTATTACAAGTTGGAGCCTTTCAAAATATGAAGTCCTATAAGTGGCTCTCTAACAAAGTTAATTTTCACTGTCCTTTCACTATGCACAACGAGCTTAGTTATACCATTTGCTCTCCAAAAACAGAAGAATAAGTCAGGTCGCACAAAACGAAAGATGTTTCACTCCGCTCCACGAGCTTTGGAATCTCAATTAGCAGCAACAGCACACTTCGTGCTTCACATTGGAACTCTGATCGTTTCATTCTCTCCTCTCCATTATATTTTACAATTTCATGAAATATGAGTGTCTGCTCCGACACTAATCTAAAAGTATAAATCGGACAACTCTCAAATACTATGTGTCGTGAAATGATACTCTTTGTAGGCTAATAGACATGGCTTCAAAGCCTGGTGTAAGCTTCCTACAACATTCCAACAAACCACAAGGAATCATATTTGGTCTCTGAGCTCAATTGAATAAGTAAATCATATGGGATAAAGGTGACATCTGTCAACTGGTATGACGACATGAATAATTAAGAGAGGTGTCAAAATGCCTCTGCATTCCAGAAACAAAAATTAATACTGCAGTGTGCTCGAACAGGGAGCTTCGAAAATGGGTTGTGCTATCACAAAATCATTAATACCGTATATACCCGAATGTAAGACGAGGTTTTTTCCCACTTTTTATGTTATAAAAATTTGGGGTAGTCTTATATTCAAATTATTAAAAAAAAAAGAAAAATTATTATTATTTGCAAAGTAGTATGTGGTGTTAGCATCTTGTAACTCGCAACAAATCAATGCGTTAATGAAGATTAAAATATGGTTTGTTATGTTGAATTACTATGCATATACGAATAGCGTACATTTTGAGGTTAGGATTTACGCACACACGTCATTTTAAGCGAATAAATTATATGTTCGAAACTATATGGAAATATGTTTTAAAACAATCTTTACAAGAACAACCAGTCAGTTTTACGAGCAGTAATTGAGTGATCAACGTATCTTAATTTAATAACGTCTCCCATTCTTGAACAAAGACATTATAGAGTATGTCTTGGAAAAGCGGGCAGAGGGATTTCCAATAACACGAGACGTTATAAAAATGAAAGCACGACCTTGAGGGCATATATTGTGCTAGTTATGAGTTAGCGAGTATTTTTTTGAAAAAATCTGTAAGAGGCAGTTGATAACTAGGCCTCGTCTTATATTCGGGGTCGTCTTACATTCGGGTATATACGGTAATTATTTACAAAGAGTATGGATGCTTCCAATGCATCATTGTCACATTAATGGTAGTGCGTGACATTCCAATGTCACATAAAAGCTCGATCGGGACCAGGGGCTAAGCAAAAATCTATAAAGAGCAAAGATTAAATTACAACTAGACATGCCCTACCTACTGTAATTGGTTGCTATAATGTGCGGTTCTATGATATCTCAACTGAAGCTAAAATATAATAAATACTTTATTGGCCACAATGTGCTTGAACGTAGTTCTTACGATCCATCATTATTACAAAATTTTGTGAGGGATTCTACCTTTAACATGGATGGATTGTTGCAACTCACATGGTCGGCGATATGGTTTTCCTGGTACCTTTGAACAAGGATCCTTCCTCAGTCCTCAATTCGACTCTCGGACTTCCACGTTTCCATCGCTCATTTTTCCTCATCTTGTGGGATTAAATTGACAGCTCTCTCATCATATTAGTCTACTCCATTTTAGACATATTTGGCGTCAGTCGATTTACTCCCACGTGGTGGATATTAGGTAATCCCATGGTTGAAGATATTTCGTAACACTGATTTGGCATTTAAACTGGCAATGCACACTGACTCTATGGTTGAAGACTTAACAAAAAGGCCTTTCCGTCTGCCACAGATTCTATAACACACGTGATGGTGTTAATCACTGATTTTAATTACTTTGTCAAGCATCCCGTAAAATCCTTGGAATCACACACAATAAATTTGTGCAAAAAATTTTGTTCTTCAAGCCACTGGCTTTTCACACGATACATATTAGCCTTTTAATAGTTGAACACAGTCTTGTTCGATTGTTCCTTGTGGTTCTCCACTTTGGAAATTCGTACTGACCTCTTGGTCCTGCGGACTTCAATAAATCGTAATAAATTCACACAAAAACGTAGATTAAGCCTTTTATTTACCAAATCTTTGGCTTGGATTAATATAACACACTTTATTATGTATTCAAATAGCCTTGGCTTCACTTCACTACATTGAATTCGGCGTCAAAATCACGACTCGAAAAATACTTCTGCCCCCATAACAAGAAGATCAAGTAGTTGTTTCATCACCCTTGCGACGTTCTGTAAAATTGAGGGTTACAATTAGTTGCTCATTCCAAGTGGCCTGCTTGGCTTTCGCCATGAGTTGGGGTTACATCTCCATGGTTACTTTTTAATTTCACATTGAAGGAAGTTGTTGAGGGTTACGCCAGTTTGAGCGCTTCTCTGCTATTTGATTCAAACATAATCTCCATTTGGGAATTTGAGAGGGTTACACCAATTGGCTTGTACACCATTGAAAGAAAAAATAGTGTTATGAAATCACCTCTGGTCCATGTGTGTGTCTCTCCATACGGTAATAAAATCTAAGTCTGCTGGAGTGATTTCAATGAAACTCGGTAAGGACATAGCACTCTTTTGTCCAACCTCAACCCTTCAAATTTAAATACATTTTGCAAATCCAGCATGGTGGCCATGTAAAATATTTCACCGGCATTGTACATTTCAGTAACTACTGTATTATTGATCTTTTGCATGGTGATGGAGAATACTAAGTTGAGATATGTGACTCGTGTGAGGCGAAACTGAGAATAGGTGGGTTCGATTCCCACCTCAGCCATCCTGGAAGTGGGTTTTTATGGTCTCTCACTTCTGCTCCAGGCAATTGTGGCGATGGTTCCTAACTTAATGTCACGGCCTCCTCCTTCCCGATCCTCGCCTGAATTACAAATACACACATTATTACAGCCATTACAATTACACAGGTTATCATACAAAATTATACACACACACACATAAGTACACAGGGCTAAATGACCAAGATATCTAAGCCCCTCAAATGAAATAGGAAAGTTAGAGTTTGCAGTATAAAAATAAAGAGGAATGTGAATTTTTTAATTTTTTTAACACTTCTTGCAATTTAATAATAAATTTATGTGTGTACTAGCGGGCCTGTGTGATAGAACTCTCGCATAATGGGTTGTGTGCGCCCCATGTGTACAGACTACCCACCCGTCTCTTGTGCTATGCGGCCTATACGCGACACAGTTCTCCCAGGGCCTATCGTCTTGTTTATTTGTTTCAAAGCACTTTATAAACAAATAAATATATTTCAGTTGACTTTTCAAGAAATGCGAGATTTTGGCCTGTACTATTGAGAAGATTTGGAAGATTTTGGCACAAACCACACCTTCTAACACCCTCTGGTTTAGAAGCTTGAGTTTTGTGAAACATACACCTTTGCATATTATACAATAAGATTGTTTAGCACACTGTCTTATTCAGGAGCCATGTGCATATGTATTAACAGTGAATAGATAGATGAATAAGTCGCTCAAACTAAGCACGGATTGTTTGTACTAGAGTGGAACAGCGTAAGTAGAGTATGTTTTTAGTTTTTCATTCAGTTCATACATGATCATGATTTTATATATTGGTGTGGGTGAATCACGTGAGTCTAGGAATCTTATGTTTTCATTCAAGAAAAGTGTTTAATAGCATGAAAATAAGTGAATATTTCACCACTTTTTGCAGCATATTGAATGCTTATATTGGTGATTTATACTGCATAATAATCCGATGTCTAGTTATTAAATATCAGCTCTCAAGTACTTCTGACTAGTCTTAAAATCAAGTGGCAGCAATTATTACTATCACTCATTTTTATTTGTTCCTATGGAATGTATAAATGATTGAGGAGATAACCTCCTTTTTCAGGTTTTCAGAAATATGGTCACCCTGATTTAGTTGTATTACTGGATAGAATTACTTTTCTTGAGCATATCATGAGCCACGACTCTATAAAGTTTAAGATTTGATGCTAGTTTTGTTGGTGCACAGTTGCTGTTCGCTCGAGGGTCCCTTGTAGAGCTGCTCATCTCGTCGAATATCGCTCGCTATGCCGAGTTTCGTAGTGTGACGCGGGTGCTGACCTGGTTGGACAGTAGGCTGGAACCTGTTCCTTGCTCCAGGGCAGATGTTTTTTCAACAAAGCATGTCTCTGTTGTAGAAAAGCGTATGCTCATGAAGCTGCTAACAGCCTGCGTGGAGAATGAAGATGCTAACAAGGAGTTCGAAGGTAATAGTTACTCAGATGTGGAAATAAAGGGGAAAATAGGGAACAACTTATTGGGGTTAATAGACGAACACTAAAGACACTAATATTTTGACCTAAGTCATCGTCAATGGTAGTGATGTGCGAGTTTGATTCTTCAGTCCTTCGACTGGTATGATGCAGCGGTCCATGCTCCCTTGTCCTGAATTAATTGTTTCATCTCAACATAGCTACCTTACCCCATCCATAGTAATTTCGGCCTCCCTCTACAGTTCTTCCCTCCACCCTTCTTTCCATGACTAAGCATGCTATTTCTGGATGCCTTGGGGTTTTAGCCATCCTCCTGGCACTTTACAGCCCATGAAGGGCCTAGGCCGACCAACCGACCGCTGCCCAGCCATTTGGCCTGCAGATATTGGGGTGACGCGTGATCAGCGCATCAGGTTTGGGGTTTTAGCACTCACCACAAATCTCTCTCCTCCCCCACTCGCCTTAATATCTCTTCATTTATTACTCCATCTGCCCATCTATTCTTTTCTCCTCTTCTGCTGCATCAACAATCTAAATTTCACTTCCATAGAGTGCCATGCTGCAGACAAAGGCTAATACTTAATTTTTTTTTTTTTTTTTTTTTTTTTAATTCATCGAGTTTAGCCTGTATGGACCAACTTCACTTCAGTGTCTAGGTCTTGTTCTTGTTCCGGCTTTGACTTCCTTCTAGTATCTTCTGACCCCAGCAACGAGTGCCTGTTCATGTTCTTCGGACAAAGGTCCTCTCCGTCTTCCGGGAGTTGATACCATTTTAAAACCTTGGTAGTTGTTCAGCAATCTTCTAAATGTGTTCCTGTCAGGAATTTCTCGGTCTAAAATACCAATTTGCCTGAGATCTTTTTCGCATTCCTCGAAACATCTCGGCCTTGTTGCCTTAGACTTGATGAAACTCCATATTCTTTTCGTTAATCGATCATCAGTCATCCTCAAAAGGTTACCGTAAAATAGTAGCAGTCTCTTCTTAATTGATGCTGTGATAGGGTCTATGTTGTTGTACAAGTCCTCTTTGCTCTAATTCAACACTGTCCATCAACTCATCTATTACCTAGGATTTTTCTTAATATCCTACGCTCTCTTTTTTCCAGTTGGTCATCTTGACCTTTACTATTCATGGTCAAAGTTTGACGCATATAATCACTCAGGTTTTACAACTGTGGTACAGTGTTGGAACTTGGCCTCTATACTCAGACTTTTTGTTATGGATCTTCATTGTAATTTGGTATGCCTGGTCTAACTTCCTCATCCTGACATTGCTTCCTCTTCTAATCCATTCTGCTGGATGACTTCACCGCGATATCGGAAATTTGTGACTCGACCGATTTTTCCAAGACTAGTGATCATCCATTCAGGTCCATCACAATTGTTTGTCATATATTTTGTCTTCTGAATAGAAATCTGGAGTCCTACCTTTTCAGCAATTTCTGACATCCTATTGATCTTGTTGACCGCTGAATCTATGTCGTTAGCAAAAATGGCCAGGTCATCCGCAAAGGCCAGTCAGTCGATGTATATCCCTTTGTGTTTAGGACAAGTCTGAACAGATCTTCTTTTGTTTCTTTTTGGTCTAACATCTTCCTCCATTCTCGAATGTCTTTTTCCAAAACACAGTTGAAGAGGAGTGGGGCTAGTCCGTCTCCCTGTCTGACGCCCATTCTGATTGTAAACGGTTCTGATATCTTTCGACACTGTGTTGGTTAGAGTTAGTTTGATCAAATTTCTTGATGTATCATCCACTCCAAACTCTTCCAAAGTATTCATTAATGACTCCCGGTCAATGGAGTCATACACTTTCTGAAATTCAACAAACAATACCACGTAACTATGTCCTCCTGTCTTCTTGTACCTGAAGATGTTCTTCAGGTTAATGATCTGTTCCGGGCATGAACGACCCTTTATGAAGCCAGCCTGGTATTCCCCGATCTGCTGGTCAAGATGCGCTTCTATTCTGTTCTGAACTGCTTTGGAGAAAATCTTATATGGAACAGATACTAATGACATGCCCCTATAGTTGTTGACATTCTTTTTATCACCTTTTTTGTGTGGAGGATGGATTAGTGCTGACAGCCATTCAATTGGTAACATCCCAGTTCTCCATATCTCTTCCAAAAGCTTGACTAGTACATCTAGAGATTCATTATTCGCCAGCTTCAGTAGTTCCGCCACTATTGAATCTTCACCAGCTGCTTTATTATTCTTTAAACTGTTGATAATCTGTTTGATCTCCTCTTTACAAGGTTGAGACGAGTTGGGTAGTTTGTGGATTGGATCTCACACAGTAAATCGTTTTTTCGGTTCATCACAATTAAGCAGTTTTTCAAAGAAACGAGACATGATCGTACTCTTTTCTTTATTCGTCAGGCCCAGCTTTCCATTTTCATCTCTAAAACAGAGGCTATTGGCTTGATACCCTTTCAAATTAGACTTGAACGTTTGATAGATGTCTCTGGTATTGTTTTTCCGGAAATCCTGATCGATCTCTTCTAACTGCTGTTTCTCATATAATCTCTTGGCCCTTCGGAAAGTTCTGGCTGCTTCTTTTTGAGCTTTACGGAACACATCGAAATCTTTAGGTCTTGGGGTCGAGTTCCACTTTTTCCAGGCATTTGTTCTTCGAGTCAGCACTTCATCACAAACCTCATTCCACAATCTATGCTTTCTCTTAGCTGTCAGGATTGTAGTATTAGCTGCTTGTTGGATCTTGGAGGCAATGTCCGTCCATTTATGAGATTGAAATGTCACTTGCTCGTGGTATTGTTCTAACACATTTTGATCGATTTTCAACTTTTTAAGGTCTTATATTACGAATCCTATTTCCCTGTTCCTGGGTCTTATTGAGAGGAATGAAATTTATTTTGATCTTAGAGAGGTAATGATCTGAATCAAACTGGGCACCTCTCTGCACTTTAATATTCATTATTTCCTTAATCGCTCTCCTCAAGATTGCGACATGATCGATCTGTTTCTCTCCACACACATTGTCCGGTGATCGTAAAGTCTTTTGTTTGTTTGGTTTGTGTTTGTAGAACATTGACATTATCTGAAGATTGATTGTGTGACACAGATTGATGAGTCTTATACCATTTCTGTTTGTCATCTTGTGAGCACGATAGTTTCCAATTGTTGATCTGAATTGCGGTTCTATTCCCAGCTGAGCGTTACAGTCACCTAGTAAGATCGTGATGTTCTTTGATGGTATTTTCTCCAACTGTTCTTTAAGGAGGTCCCAAAACTGTTCACTTTCTCAGGATTACATCTGTTGTCCTCATTGATCGGTCAGTGCATTGAGCAGCGTGTATCCTTTGTTACCGCAGCTGAGAGTTAGAATAGAAAATCTCTCAGAAGGGCAAAAGAATTTCACTATTGAACTGACAACCTTCTTACGAACAATAAAAGCTGTGCCAAGTATAGCCATGTTCTTACCTATTTTCACAGCCCTTTCTCCTTTATAAATCCTATACCCCTCAATGTCCATTATGTCCTCATCTAGGTATCTCGTTTCTTGGATGGCCAAGATGGTTGTCATGTTAGTCCATCATCATTGTCAATTCTTTGCGTTTCCCAACTTTCAGTAGTGAATTGACGTTCAGCATCCCAAAGTAGTATTTCTGTTTCATCTTAAATTTTATACTTGTAGTAATACCCTCAAAGCATCTAGTTTCAGGCTCCCCAGAATCCTCAGGCCTGATAGCACTCCTAAGAGCGGTAGAATCCTCCAATGAGGTATGACCTGGGGTAGTGTCCTTTTTGTGACGACATTCCATGATGCTTGGATGTTCAGTGTGGGTCAGAAAGCTCCTTCCCAGTAATAGAAACAAGGTTGTAAGGCTCGGAGATCACTAATGGGCCGCTCTTCTGGAGACAGACGCCTTTCACAGCCGCTTAAATGAAGAACAGACTTTGCTAAATGAAGATAGTTCCACCGTTGAGACCCCAAGCCTTCTTCCGCTTTCAAAACCGTTGACCATCTTCACCGTAACCCTGGCAAGGGGACCTTACGTGGTATTACCAGCCGGGCCAGCAGGACCAAGATTTTTTACAGAGGTGTTACTCCTCTATCACTCAACACTTTGCCCTGGCTTGTGACAGGCATTGCCTGGCTTCCCATATGATGGGCCCAGCTTGGCGGGTTTCCCTAAATTTATATATTTGTCAACAGATTTATTTTCTGAAAAAAAAATAAAAAAAAATCCTTGCTTGTGGAAATCCACTTTGTACTGTATCGTCTGTGCTTCGTCCATCATTGCTCATTTTGCTACCCAAGTAATAGAATTCTCCTATTATTTTTTTTAGTCTTTCACCTGTCAATTTGATATCTGTAGGGGTAGGTGATTTTTTTTCCACCTGCATTACATTATTTTTGTTTTATATATTTTTTTTCCCATCATGAGTACTTCCCTCAAGATTGTGTTCTTACTATTAATAAACTTGTTCATGGCTATGATGACGAATGTCGTCAGCAAATCTCAGCATTGTATTAATTTCACTTTGACTCTTTACTCCTATTCTAAATTTCTCTTCTATCTTCATTGGTGGTTTAATATATAAATTGTAAAGTATGGACAGTAAATTTCAGCCTTGGCTCACACCTTCCTGAATACCTGTCTCTCACGTCCTTCAACTCTTGTAACTTCAATGTTGTGCTGGACGTTGCGCATGTTAACGGTAGTGTTGGGAACGGAGAGGCGCGACTACCGGTGAGTGGATCGTCAGAGCCGACCGGCCAATCCACTTACGCGATCGAACCGAGACGCAATCTGAAAGAGGTACGAGACGGCCTGATGACAATCGTCTCCAGAGGACGTAGGGCATTCCCATAGTGCGCAGAGAATGGACTGACACACAGAGGTCCGAGGAAAGAAAACTTATCGGGAATAAGTAGTTTAGAAGATGGACTAGATGAAAACCAGTCGTTGCAATGAGCACACAATTCATTACGAGGGCCACAAAACAAAAGGGGACAAATTTATTAAACAACTTTGAAAATTAGAAATTGGCAAGAGGTTAAGTAATTTGATATCTAATATTTTCTATTAAAATAGAATCGTAATCCTATTTTCTTTGAATGTTCAATAACATACTTCGGGGGAGGGGAAAAGAGGGATGGATGAAATGAAGGGTGAGGATGAAGTTATTAGGGGATGGCTGACTACTTCACAAGTTAAACATGTCTGAAAATAATAACATATCTTAAACATAGTAAAATTTAGTGCAAGCCCTAATTTATGGAGAAATGCCCAAAATGAATGTCTTTAGTTTAGGAGATCGCCTGATGACAATAATCTGAAAGGAGTTCCTGCCCACATAAGTTAACTATCGATAACTTCATAATCCATTCACCTCACCTCTGGTTACTACGAAATATCATAGGTAGAAGAAATGCTTTATACAATTTTTGAATCGACAACTTCATGAACTGTCCCCAAAGAAAATCCACCCTTATACAAACGATCTGTCACCTCAGAAGGAAAGAAAATGCAAAGAGAAACCCCAAGAGCACGCATTTCAATTGACATTAACATAGAACTTCATACACAAACATAAACAAGATGTGACATACCAACCCCTTAAAACAAAGCATTGACCAGTTCATCACAAATTACCAGACTACAAGGATAAAGAATTAAAGTATCAAATTAATCAAGATACCTTATCACCAAATAAAAGAATTTCAATAATTCATAAAGTAAATCTTCTCTACGGATGAATGTACGAGATATCCGTCTAACATTGAAGTGAAATGCGTATCGAAATCAGTCTCCGGAATACTTGAAATCGACACAGCATATCGCCACATAAAGGACTGATCGATATAGCTCTCATTTAATAACGCAGAGGAATCGCGTGACTGTTCTTGACTGGAAACAATCGATCGAACACAAAATAAGAACGAACAACTACATCCCCGCTCTCCAGTCGAAACCCATTACAAATAAATATTACCCTCCCTTAATAATAAAGATAAACACTAGCCTTGAAGAGAATGCAAGGGAGGATACGTACTCCTTAAAATTACCTTTAACACAAAAATACGATCAACCTAACCCAGTAGCGATGACCCAACATACCACAACAATCTAGCGCACTCGTTCACAAACGACTTGGACCGACCAACTCAAACTAGCATAACATGAAAACAAAATAAGCACGAATCCTCCTTGGAATTCTAATACATGGCTCACACAAAGCGTTGAAAACACGTAGAAATAGGAAACCAGTAATACAAATAAGTCCTCCTAACAGGAAATAAACTCGCAAACACAATCTCCGAGAACGCATAACCCCATTAATGCAGGACGACACCATCTCCCTTTACATATGTATAATAAAACGCCAGGCCCCTTAACACAAACTTCAAGTTAAAGAAAATGCCAGGTCAGGCCTAAATGCATAAACTTCACTAATTATCGATCTCCACCTTTAACCTCAAAATCAGGATGTTTCCAAATTACCGAGGTACTCCATACAGCTCGGGATCTACTTAAACTAGACGTCATGAGAGTTTATTTAAGCAAACCTAGATGAACGTAGGATCTTCACATACAGGAACTTTAACACTGAAAATGGAAGGATATACGAAAAACACGATTTCACCACATATTAATAAATGTAAAATATGTTATTACACAAATGTCCGTCAAATCAATACTTTTAATTTTTATAACCTATTGGTACATAATCCAGAAATTAAAATACACGACTTAGCTGCCTCCATTTGAGACGTTCTTGTAGGTTTTAGGCTTCAATAGAAATATGGTACACTTGTTGATCAGACGAAGAAAGACATCAATTAAAAATATTTAAGAATGATTACAGTAGCGTCTTGCCATGGGACAAAATTCGAGACTTGTACGCTACCCAGTGTGGGTGATTTTAACACAGGCATAATATAAATTTCGAAACAAAACCAGAGATCATCTCAGATCCAAGAAACCATGTACTCTCTCCATGGCATCTTGAAAAAGTAGATGCGGTTTTAGCTCATCAACGATGCATTATTGAGACCCATCTGCGTTCAGTTATTGCACTAAACGTAAGTTGAGAGTGCGGTGTATTGTCGTCGTCGAACTGTTTAAGTCCGAGCATGAAACTTTCAAGAATAGGTTCTCGTATTCGTCGATAGACGGCAGGTTTTCATATATTATTGTATTTCCGTATCGAAGTTGAAATAGAAACTTATCAAATGTGATTTATGTATAGATTATAGATCACCCTTCTAAGTCTACAATTGCTATAAACGTTCTCTTATCTTTCTTTATTCTACCTTCCAAGATCAGTTTATATTTTAGGAGAGTTTCCCTTCTTCCTACATTTCCCCTGAAACCATACTGGTCTTTACTCAGCTTGGCTTCAGTCTCACTTTCCACCCTTTTGTAAATTATTCTTGTCATACTTGTTGTTCTTTTTGAAGCATGGTGGTGGATCAAAAACGTATTATACGATAATATTCAGTTTCTTTAGTGCCCTATCAAATTCTGATCTATATATTGAATCTTCTTTCTTGTCCTCATCAAATTGCTATTTCTTTCCACTAGGTAAAATCTCCATACTCCCCAATTCAAATTCTATATTGCTTTCTATTGTTCTTCCTTTCCCTGAAAGTACTCTTAATCTTTCGATAAACTGGATCTATTTTCCTACATCTTTGAAAGATGTCAAACAATCTTCTATACTTGCACATTTTCCCTTCAACCATTCTACTTTTGCTTCCTTGAATCTTTTGTTACTTCATTTTTGAAACATTTGAACATTTCTCTTTTAACCATTCTACTTTTGCTATTTTTGATCTTTCATTTACCTCATTTTTGAAATATCTGTATTCTGTTTTTCTCCTTTCATCTTGTGCATTCTGGTGCTTCTGCCTTTTCTCCATCAATTTTAGTATATCCTGATGGGTCCAAGTTTACCTTTTCTCTCCTTTCTACTGATAATTTTCATCTGTGGCTATTGTTATTTAAGTCTTCAAAGATGTTCTTTTCTCCACATTGGAAGGTCAAGCAAGATGGTGACTTAAGTCATAATATGTGGGTATTTTTTCTTTTGTGTTCATATTGCCGTACCGTGTGTATCTGTCATCTACTTAACCCCAGGATGTTGCTTTTCCACTGTTTCCCTTTCTACCTTGTATAGATTGATACTGTTTTTTCTCAATGTTATTACAAGGGAACCACATGAATTTGATGAACTTACTTTGCATTAATATTGGCCATACATTATTTGTAATACCTTGTATGATGAGTTATTTTTGTCCATATAGTCAATATATTGGGTTTCTTTGAAGAAGATGGACATGTTCAGCACCCTTCTTCAGTAACATACTTTTAACATTTAATATACATGTTCCACATATTAAGACTTTTTTTTGTTAAAATCAGGGGATTAAAATATGTTTCTACATAGAAATACATAGAACACCATGTGTATGAAGTTGCATGATGTCATTATTGTTAAATCTTTGGTATAGTTTTTATTGACATTTTGTGCTATTATAAGCACTACTGCAACTAAATAAGTGTATATATTGTAAATATCAAAACCCTTTCTTAAAAAACATAGATTTAATAGCCTAAGTGTAAAGAATCTGATGATGATAGCATGACGATCGAAACTAGTCATCCAAGTGTGTTGATTAATCTCATGGAATTTTTTTCAGGATTAGGGTACCACCCATTACAGTTGAGTACAATCGTGTTGACCGACTGTAAAACATCAAATTTTGGTGTATTTTTTGTGGATCACTTGTGGCACACCAGGCATTGCTTGACTAATATTCAAATTGTTAAAAAGATAAAACCATTAAAAGTCATGCATTTGGTGATAGCATTGATTGTTCATGTTATGTTCAAATTTCTTAATCTGATTACCGTATTTGAAATATTCTTGTAAAGCACTTAGTTATTCATGATGTGCGTGTTGTTTATTAAGTCAGTAATTGTAAGTTGATACAGATCTATACCTAAAGAAACAGGGTTAATAATGATTGTTGTTTTAAGGGGTGAAACTGCAAGGTCATCTTACCCCTAGCTTGGTTAGGGTAATGTCTTTCTATATGTTATTCAGACTGGAGGAAAACATCTGTGATGGTATTTTGACTCCAGTTTTATGCAAGTTTTCTCTTGAGAGAGAATTGAAGTGAGTTTCAGAATGAGCACAAGATGTAGCATATGTGCCAAGTTAGTCTGTACTCCTCTGACAATTGAGCTGCTTCATCCACTTATCTACTTTTTCAAACAAACAATGTGCATTTCATATATAACCACAACAAAAGGAATGCTATCTCAAAACCACATATCAGTATGGACAACTCTCAATGACTGCAAAAAGGCACAGTTTGTCCAATGTGTCAAATATTAATGGTAAGGAAATGACTGTTAACATCCTGCAGACTTCCTCTCTCATATTTAATGCAGTCAAAGAGAAGAAGTACTGTATTTAGCTCCCTGAGCATATACTTAGTCATTGTGAAAAGATCTAAGTTTGGTTAAAAACTCGTGTGATGAAACATTGTCACAATAGATGCTGGAGTTCCAAAAATATTTGGCTTCATTGTTCCGTAAAAATATTTCATTTCTAAATAATTTTATTTTTGAACTCAACTTGTCAATAACTTTAAAATTCTACACAACACAGAGGCAAGAAACAATTTTGGCCCCACTGGATGCACTGCAGGACATCTATAGCACCATAGAAAGAAAGAAAAGAAAAATCTGTGTTGTGTACAGTGGCCCCATGACATTAAAGACAGCTGAACACCATATTCAACCCTACATATTGAATGGTTGATATTGCATTCTGAAGATCATCATTACCTGAGCAGGGTGAAAAAAAATTGTAAAATTGGTTCTAGCATCTGAAATTATTGAAAGGAGATAAATGACATGGGCTCATTTATTCCTGACATGTTGAGAGATTCACATCAGGTAGGCATCCTTCTCTGATTAGCAGCACCAACGATTCGCCAAGCTCTTCTAACATGGATACAGATAGCACTATGGCTAACTGGGGGAGATGAGGCTTCCTGCTAACCCCTCTCCCCATACTATTGCATAAATAATTTGTAGCCTAGTTTTATTTTAGGGATGCATTCTACTTACGAATTTTCATGCCATTTGCTCCAGTAATTTTCATGCCAAACCGTAACAAACAAATAGAAATTAAACGGAGGGCATATTTGGTTATTATACACCTCATCCAGGATAAATAAAAAGCTTTAGCCAAAAATTTGATATGTTCAGACAGAAAGCTAATTTTATTTATATAGATGATCCTTGATACCACTACAGGGTTCTCCTTTACCCACCATGCGGACTTCATTAAAACAGTTTCCAAGTGCACACTAATTGTTTGAGCAACTGTAAAGTTTATTTTATTCCAGGGCTGTTTTAATGGATTTTAATGGATGATGAAATGGATCTATGAATTTCGTTAGTAGATTACCAGATTTGTAAAATTTTATTTAGTTTTATTTATTTCCCATGGATATCTACACGTACAGTACGTAGGATGAGACATAATATGCAGTGTGCACTTAGGACATTGTCAGACATTACGCCATCACAGGTAATGTGCTGCAAGCAGTATATGCAAGTGGCTGCTAAGGAATTCAGAAAACTTCTCCCCTGTCACAGAAAGAAATGAGCTGAAGGTAGTATCTGCATGAGAATGTTGAGCAATTTTTAGTAGCTGAAATAATATCAGCGATTTGGATTTTCTTACAGGCTTTGAAGATAAGACATTCCTGGATTACTTGAAGTCAAAGAAACTTACACCTAATCTAGTACACTATGTTCTGTATGCGATTGCTATGGCAACTGAGACGACGCCATGTCTGGAAGGTGTTGCCCGCACTCAGAGGTTTCTGAACAGCTTAGGGCGGTATGGTAACACTCCCTTCCTGTGGCCAATGTATGGCAGTGGAGAGATCCCTCAGTGTTTTTGTAGGTAAGTGATTGGTGATATATCAGTTCAATGCTCAGTTATTTCTAATCATTGGTGAATGCAATTGACTTGCTCATATTATTAGATGTTAGGTACCACAACTGAAAATCTGTGGTTACAGATGTGCAAAACATTCTAATGTAACGATAGCTGTATACCTGTTTACAAAACCTTTCTCTTCTTTTCCCGAGGTCCTAGCCATTTTCCTATTCCTTATATTTTTATAACTTCATTTATGTAAAACTGGAAACTTCAATATTCAGACATGTTTGTCGATTTCAACATAGTTTTTTTCTTCCCACTGATATCGGAGGTGTAGTAGATGACCTTTATCAACATTACTGTGGTGGCTGATATTTCCATGGTGTGTTAAGGACAGTTCTGCTAAAAGCAAAAATTTGATGCCACTCGAAACCAATGTCCAATAATACAGATATTGCATCAAATTAAATTTAAAAAGAGACTTTAATTGTCACAAGACTTTTTATCACGGAACACAATGGGATATTCTCCCTGAAACATGAAATGAATGTGGCGGGCTATCACCCAGACTTAATGGTAAAGTTAATTACGGCGATCGCAACAGTACCTTTGCTTCCAAAATCCGATCGCAGGTCCGTCTTTTTAATTCAAAGCATCAGTGACTCTGAAAAACATAGGTCCTTTGGCGTGGCTGTGGCCATCTTGGATGAATGAAATTCAGAGCCATGGTATGGTTTCAGCTATCGTTATGAATTATCTTGCTTTGTACTTGTAACCTAGTGAAGATATTACATTAGGAGTCTTGAAGTGAGATCCTCGTAATTATAAGACCCCCTTGATTTTATTACTAATTGCCACTCTTCAACGGCTCGGAGTGGAAATTTCCCTGCCTCCAAAGGACATTGCTTATCCTCCGAGCCCTGCTCCTGCTTGAGGCTCGTTCCCATCGTCTGAGACTGCCTTATGTACTCTATTCAAACCTCAAGGTCTCCCATGGTGTTGAAACTAGCTTGTATTAGGAAAATTGCTGGATATCATAATCAATACCCGCTATGATAATTAACCCCTCAGTGTCATAGCCATTTAAAGAGCTTCCTACTATGCGGCCGGAGGAGAATTCAACTACTCGGGACCGAAATATGTTGATTCACGTAAAACATTACTACAAGTATAAGAGTAGCCCGATATTTACGAAATTTTTAATTCCTTATGAAAAAATTATGTACATGCACATAGTTACATAATTGTTTCACATTACCTTAGTAATTCAGCTTGGTGTGATAGTCTTCGAAGCACTCCTCGAGACAGAGACACACGTCATATTCTTGGCAGCAGCAGCCTATTCTGATGTCTTTCTTTTACCGTCCTTCAAACACACGACACACCATCTCTGAGGTTTAGATTTCTCAGTTTTGGGTGCTAATTTTCTTATAAAATGTATTTGCTGTAACCTTGGAACTGTACTGATGCGCGCTGGCCTTGAATATTTCGTTCCACACCCGAGTGAGCGTATTTTGTAAACAAACCTTCCACCAGCTGAACCTGATGTGATAATTGCTCAATGATTGTCCCTGTCACTTGCCTAAATATTATTAGAGAATAATATTAGAGACTAAACTTTCATCTGAATTATACAATATGTTTTGCGCTATACTTGGCTGCAATGCTTTATGATTCACCCACAAACATCCCAGGTGTGGAGGTCAAGTAACGTTTTGATGGAGAGCTTTTCAACCTAACTCGTCTCCACTACTTGAGGAAAACTCAGGTTACTAATGTTACTAATATGGTGTATGCAGATGATGCTGCGTCGCCAACTCTCACACCAGAAAAGCTGCAAGAGTCAGTTAATTGTTACAAAAGTGCATGTGATCGCTTTGGTCTTACCATAAATATCAATAAGACTAAAATCTTGGCACAACCTTCACCAGGCACACCTCTTCCTCATTTCAATATCTCCATCTCAAATTTGCCATTAGAACAGGTAGACCACTTCTTGTACCTGGGCAGTACCATTTCTTTGAGCTGTACCTGTAAGCAGGATGTGGATCGAGAATTGGCGCAGCCCATGCAGCATATGGACGATTAGCACACCGGGTCTTCATGAATAAAGATCTGTCCATGAGTCTTCATGAATAAAGATCTGTCCATGAGTCTTCATGAATAAAGATCTGTCCATGAGTACAAAGCTTATGGTGTGCAAAGCAGTAGTCATTTCTACATTGTTGTATGGCTGTGAAACGTGGACCCTTTACCGGCGTGATCTTAGGAAGCTTGAGCGTTTCCACCTACAAAAACTTCGATCAATCCTGAGGATTAAATGGGAAGACCGCATTACCAATATTGCTGTTCTGGAAAAGGCTCAAATCAACAGCATAGAATCATCCATAATAGGTCACCAATTTAGATGGATTGGTCACGTCCATCAGATGGATGATGTGAGATTACCCCGTCAAATGCTGTATGGGGAGCTATGCTATGGCACCAGACCTTATGGTGGTCCTAAGAGGTGCTACAAGGACCAATTTAAGCAGACCCTGAAATTGACAGGTCTTGATTCACAAACTTGGGACATGCTGGCTGAAGACCGCTCAACTTGGCGCCGTACCCTCGGATACTGTAAAAACGTTTAAAAGGGATCAACGCACACATGAAGAGACCAAGCGTCAAGCTAGGAAACTATGAGCAGCCCAACCACGTCCTCCTCCAGCAATACTATGTGACTTGTGTGGACGCTTGTTCCATGCCAGGATTGGACTCTTTAGTCACCGTAAACACATCCATAAACTGGACTGAAGGAAGAAGATTTATACTCGGATTCGAGTTAAAGCCGATGATGACAATATTTCAAGCACGTTACTGTCAAACCACAGGTGGAGAATGCCATTGCGTGCGGCACGACCGAAAGCTTCATGACAAAACTGAGTGAGGGGAATAACATTTATTACGAAACGAACTATCTCGACACACATTATTTCAGATAAAAGATAGAGACATTGTCTCTCAAATGAGATACATACCATGCACAACTGGTTCTTGTATCATATGACATAAAGCAGCACTAACTGATACCTACACACAGCGCTGGTGGAATTTTACGGAAATATTTCATGCGAAGAAAAATGAATACAATAAAATAATCCACACTCTCAGTGTACAAATAAAGCAAAGAACATCACGCAAAAATAACAACTTCTCGGCTCGTGATTCTTTATTTTATTCTGTGAAAAAGAATAAAGGAAACGAAACGAGAGACTTGCTTGAATTCTTTTTTATCCTTGCACAAACAACTACAGTCGAACCTGCCCTAATGGACACCCTTATTCAGCGGACACCTGCCTATACGGACATTTTTCCTTGGAACCGATTTTATTTTACATAAGACAAGTGTTGAATTGGCCTCATTTCAGCGGACACCTTGAAGTCCGGACATCACCATCTGTCCCGTCCACTTGACTTAAGCGGACACTTCACACGCTGCAGGACATTTTTTACACCGGACCATGTCATCCTTTCTTTTAAAACCATTCTGCAGACATATGGAAATCCCTCTTGAATGTCTGTACTACACCTAGTTGGAGTCAAAAGGAGAGAGAGTGAAATGCAGGCTACATGGCAACGCTGTAGTAGCCGTAAAGTTAATTCTTCTATACATTCCTCTTTCCAAACCTTTTGTTATGGTGTTCTACCTACTGGTGTACATTCCGAGAATTGAATTGTCCAGGATTGCTGCCAGTGACTGTTTACTCACGAGTTACCTGGGGATTTTCTTCCCTGCTTGCATCATTCTATTCATAACTCAGATTGCCACCGATAAGGTCGAGCTCAGGTAGTCAACTTGAGAACGAAAAGACTTGCAGTACATGCGCTAATTAGTGAGACAGAACTACCGTAGCATTTCAGTCATCGAGTAAACATGAGTAACAAGGGACGAACGTGTTTATACCTCGAAACAAGAAGAAATGTGATTGTAGATAGTGACAAGGGACTTTCAGTGAGAAAGCTTGTCGAAGAATTCAAATGCGGGAAAACTCAAATAATCAATATAAAGATGTGTGTGTTTATGTTTAAGGTAGATGTACTTTGCCGTTAAAATGTTTGATTATTTTTACAAACTTGTTTCAGCGGACACCTCTCATAACGGACATTTTTCCTCGGTACCGACGGTGTCCGCAGAAGGGAGGTTCGACTGTATATTTTAACGAACTACAATTCTTACTTTACAACACTGATAAACCCCAACATTTCCTCTTGAGATCAAAACCATTTGCATTTTGATAACTCCAAAACTTGGTTGGTTCTTAAGTTTAGGGGCTGCGACAACGCGGTCATGTAGCCCCGTGTACTTTGGGTGTGTGTAGAATCTGTCTGATAACCGGTGTTAATTGTGATGCCTGTATTAGTGTGTGTTATCTGTTTTTTAATTTTAAGTACTGCAACTTAGAATTTTTCAAATAGTTCCTACTTTTGCCACCAAGCGCCACCATCAACGACTACTAGGCCAAGTTCAGAACTTAGCTACCAGACGCCACCACAGTCGGCTCTTGGCAACGAACGTAGAAACCTAAGAGCGTTGTTTACATTCTTAACCTATCTAATTTAGCTTCACACAGGTGCAATTAGTGGAAGGTTCTTTAACATGCCATAAATCAATGACATGGGACCGCCGGCTTTACTTCCCCTCCGAAGGAAGGCATACTGAGGAATTTTTAACGCTCTTAAAAAGTCGGAAGGCTTCGGACGGGTTTGAACCCGCGATCTTGGGCATAGAAGCTCAGCATGCTACCGACTACGCCACCGAAGTCGCTAAACTCCAAAACTCTTCACGCTAGAACCATAAATGCGAAGCCATGTATGGGTCTATACCACGTATAGAGGTCGGCGCTAGGTTTAAATGATGCAATTGATGACTGCTACGGGCTTCTGTAGAGTGCCTGGTTCGAATCTCGGTGTCGTAATAAATTCCGAAATTATTGCTGTAGAACAATTTTAGTAACCTTCTTCAGACTAAACACTGGCCATGACTGCCTTGCAGCTCATCTGAAACGAATCAAGATCCTGAAATCTGAAGAATGCACACTTTGTCACGAACCTGGAAGTAAAATGGATAAGGGGCACTTGCTACATTGCAACAAACTTGATGTGACTGCTAGAACTTCAGGAAACCTCACACAAATCTATTGGAATGCAAGAAAGCTGATGGATTGGAATCTGGGCTAGCCATAAGAAACAGCAATTTTAGTAATTTTAATTGATTAGGTGCAATTCAGTGTACATATGGGCACAATATAGTGATGCGAATGGGTACCTACAGTTATGTTAAGTGATCGACACTGTTCTCGACCCTATTGACTCCGAACTCCCAATGTCCCCATAGTTTCGAATTCGCAGACAGCCATGTAAAAAATTATGTCTATGTAATCAGCACTGCTTTCGTGCTCATTTGATGAGATTTCCGCTTTAGTCTGTAGTTAGCTGGAAATTATTGCAATGTTCACTCAATGTAGATCAGTTGCAACTGGCCAAATGAGTGGAAGGAATCAGTATATATCCCTTTACACAAAGAGGGATCAAAACAACAAATTACAGAACCATCTCGCCAATAAACCACGCCAGCAAGGTAATGTTATATGTTGTACAAGGGCGCTTGAAGTACTATCTCCTACCACAATTATCCCAGAGCAATCGGGCTTCGTTCCAGGAAGAGGAACAAGAGAACATATAATAAACGTTCGGCAAATGATAGAGAAATTCTAAGAGTATAATGTGTCTGAAATATTGTTTCCTTTATTACACTAAAGCTTCGATAATGGTAACTGGAACCATCTTTGGCAAGTGCTTGAGGGAATGACAGTACCAACTCATCTTATACAACTGATGAAATCATTATATACCAACAAAACATACGTTAGAATCGATGGGAAGAAAACGAGTCCTTTCAGGTTGGAAAAGGCGTCAGACAGGGATGTTTTTTGTCACCACTCGTATTCAACATCTATGGGGATGGATCATCAGAAATGCCAAAGAGGATTGGAAAGGTGGGGTCAAAATAGGTTGCCTCCAACCTCCGCTACGCAGACGATACTATGCTGCTGGCTAGTTTATCGGAAGAGCTGGCAGAACTTCTTACAACGCACTGAGAAGTTCAGCGAAGAAGCAGGCCTTGCACTATACCGAACCAAGTGTTACTTGATGATAGTGCACAGACAGCATGCTTTACCTCGTCCCTTCCAGCTAATTAGAGATATCGATCTCAAGGAAGAAATAGTCTACCTAGGAGTTTGCATAATTCCACTAAGAGAAACTGTGAAGGAGAAATTAAAAGAAGAATGGTATGGCTAAAAAAGCACTGTCTAGTCTAACACGAATATGGAAAGATCATATTACCAAGGAAACAAAGAAGTGACTGGTTCAAGCTTTGGTATTTCCTATTGTCACATTGGTAAAGTTGACGGAAAACGGCTGAGTGAATGTGCCCCGAACCGGTACCTTGACCAGATACAGAGTCTGACTAATCTGCCACTTCAGAAATTAATGCACACTGCAGAAGACAGTAGGCTCAGTCATGGTTCTGTATTGATTGACAATCAAGTATAATATAATTAGGGAGATCCGCCTGATCAATATACAATTACATATATAGGGCTATATTAATCCCATATGGTACATGTTTCGGGGCCTATTATGATGGCCCCTTCATCAGCCAAAAATACAAATCATCAGTAAAATCCTAGGATATATCATAAAATGTAGATTAACATGAAAAAGAATGGATATAAATGAAACATACTAAAAATGAAAGATGAAGTGGTGAATAAAACACTCGAATGTAACAAAATTAGAAATACACTTTAAAATGTTACAGGCGACAGATGAAAAAACATATTAAAAGGACACCCGGTGTTTGTTGCGTTATACTGTAAGTTATTTTTTTCTTTCGTAATCGGCCTAAAGAACCCTATTTTCACTATTTTTTGATCCCAATAAGACTAATATTTTTCGTTCGCTACACTTCATTTTTTCTATACTAAATTTTCTTTTCTAAAATTCCTTTTTTGTTTCCTCGTTAGGACCTCTCTAAGGCCCATTTGCCGATTAGAAGATGGAACATTTTTGGACTAGTCAATATGTCAACAAGTTTTTTAAGGATTTCCCCTTGATTCTATCCTCAAGAGGCTCTGTCCATCTTGGCCTGTTCGATCCTAATCATAGGCGAAGTATTGGTCTTTCAACAGCAACTTTCTCCTTTTAACAGGAGTAGCAAACAGCCAGGTCCAATAGACTGGATTTTTTGACAATATTTTCAGCGTTTTAACATGGAATGAATATTTAGACACGATACCCTGATGGTATTATTATAAGGACTCACAAAAGACTTGTTTTGACAAGCCCTTAAAGTGCTCCTTTTAATATGTTATTTTAATGTGTTTTTTCATCTGTCGCCTGTAACATATTTAAGTGTCTTTCTAATTTTGTTACATTTGAGTGTTTTATTCACCACTTCATCTTTCATTTTTAGTATGTTTCATTTTTATCCATTCTTTTTCATGTTAATCTACATTTTATGATATATCCTATGATTTTACCGATCTGTATTTTTGGCTGATGAAGGGGCCATCATAATAGGCCCCGAAACATGTACCATATGGGATTAATATAGCCCTATATATGTAATTGTGGATTGATCAGGCGGATCTCCCTAATTATATTATACTTGACTGCAGAAGACCGCGGTGTATGGCAGCGTATTGTTAACGGAATTGCGTGAAGGGTCACAACATTCGAAATCTAACTACAACCAAGAAGAAGCAGAAGAAGACTGTACTCAGCCCATTGAATAAATTACCGCAGACATTCTGTCGGCCAAAATATTATGTGTACACAAGTTTGAGGGTTATTTGTGAAAAATCCAATAGGCTTATAAAAGATGCAATAATACCCATCATTTTCCATGTTCTATTAGGTCATGTAGGTTTGGAATTTTTAATTGATATTTTAATATTTTTGATCATAGTTGGAATTCAGTATGTCCATTTTTTAAGCGTATTTCAACCATGTGTCAACTTTAAGAATTAGTTTCTCAAAACCCCATTATCTGATCAAATCCAAATTTTATCACAATATACATTGGTATGTTTAATGAACTGTTAATAAATTTCAGAATATTATGTCAACAGGAAAAAATTGTCATTTTTGTATGGTAACTTTTCCTCGTCTCGGGGTATGCTGTGTGACTGTGAAATACATAAATGAATTCCCTTTTTTTAAATTTGTTATTGTATGGGATAGAATGATATGGACCAGTAGCTAGCAGATACCGGGCAAGCTGTACAGAGTTGCTGAGATAGAGCAGATCACTGCGCCATTCGGAATTACATGTACTGATATCTCGCCAGGATATGGCAGTCGGGTTTGAACTGCAGTTGTCTTTCCGCTCACTGCGTATCGCACATTCCAAAAACATTAAGTTGGTCACTGTTTCCATTACTGTACCTGAAACTGCCACACTGTAAAAAGTAAACACAAAGGCTTGTAAGAATATTGACAGTAGGAAGGAAGGTAACAATACACACACGCATGAAGCCCGATAGCAAATTTTTTTATCAGTCAAATAGAACAAATTATCATGCAGGAACTGACTGCCAGCCGATATATTTAGTTTTGGAATAGGCGGGCTGCGCATGTGTACTGCAAGACCTCCCCTTACCCCATCAGTGTGTTGAACTGCCATCTCCTGGAGTGATGACATTAACATTTGCTTCGATGCTTCCTCCGCTATTTAAAATTAACTTGCGATTAACTTCATTAATTCAAGCAACTTGTAACCTTTTAACTTCACAATTGTCAATTATGCCCAATCAATGTATATATTTCTAGAGCCGAGTATCTTTCCTCTCAAGTCGCAGGGCAATACTCGCTTGGTGCCAAAACTTTGGTACATCAATAGAAAAGGAGTCAAATGGACTTGCAGTGCTTTTAATATGTGTTTTTAATATGTGTTTTTAATATGTGTTTTTAAATATGTGTTTATGAAGGTCTTGGTGTGCATGCATTTTATTTTTGAAATTGTTCAGTGTTTTTAATGTGTTGCCATTCATGTGATATGTCGTGGCTGATGAAGGACCGATTTTTGTAAGGTTTGAAACATGTACCGTACTTAGCATTTTAACAACGCAAACACAATTTGTATTGTTTGGTGGAAGCTGCAAAACAGATTAAATAATTCATATTTGTCAATACGGACTAAAAAATGGCAACTAGTCTTCCCATTACTCAGACTTGTTTTTAATTCACCAACAGTTCTTTCAGACTCGGCAATTTTTCTAGGTTTGTGCTGTCTTTTGTGTGTCAGTGTCTTGTTCTTTCGGAATTGATATTTAGTAGCTGTAATCATGGGTGCCTGCAGGGGGTGAAGGATGTCACACCAGTTTATTTCATAAATTGAAGTTTCTGATAGTTAACTGATTTAGATGTAGGGATAATTCCACATTTTTATGTAACATAGTAAATTTTGATTTTTCGAAAATACTTCATCTCCTGTTATTTAGAAAATTGGCGAACTGGATTAGCATTACCATTCTAATGAACTGCTTGATTTTTATTTTTGTCGATACGTGGTGATATAACTACTTTTTACCTGTTTTTAAGAAAGGAGCATTATTGACACCGTGGACGGCCATGGTGGATGGGCCAACTTACCTTATTTAGAGGTCCGCCTCGCTTCAGCAACCAAAATCACCTCCAGATGACAAGTCCCAACAGAAGAGCACCCAAAGGGGTAGAAGGAAGGTGGAGAAGGGGAACGCACAGGCTATTCCACAGACACCCTCCAATAACTAACGGAATTGTCGTCGACGAAACAATGCCACAACAGTTGTTTAAAAATTTAAAATAAAAATTTAATTGTTAAAATTTAAATAACACCTCCACCAGAAAACAGAACATGCATCAGCCAGCATAAATTACAAGGAAAGCAAGAGACCGCTTAACATCCTTGCTTGCAAAGCAAACAAATGAAAAGAATTAAATTAAAATTAAAATGTTAAAGCCCAAAGATAAAAATAAAATTACAGGCATATTTAAATGAGAACGGGCTTGGTAATTTAGTAGGACGCAATACCGACCAGACATGCAGAGATCCAGGCCACGCCATAAAACGGGAAAAAAAAAAAAATTAATAAAATAAAATTGGATCAGAAAATAAATCCATAATTTGCATGACGGAGAAAAAACACAGGAACATTTACCAAAAACACAAAGTTAATAAAAAACATATTAAGCTAACACCACAACACGTTTGAGTTTTGCGGTCGGCGCCAAGAGACTGCACTCCAAGACCAGGATGCATTTCGGCAAAACAAAAACAAAACAAACATGGCCACAGGAACAGACGACCACATGTCAAATCGAAATTACGGCGAATAATTAGCATAATTAAATTTTAAAATCAGCAGAAAGAAGGGAAGAAAACAATTACGTCTAAATACTATTAACATTAGGGTGGAGCATCGGATCGTAAAACAGATTAATAATATGCCAATCCCAAGATTGCCAAAGGAAAATAAATAATAATTTAAAACTTAAAATAAACTAGAAATGTGTCTCCAGAAGGTACGAAGAAAAATAACAAAATTAAT
This sequence comes from Meconema thalassinum, assembly GCA_946902985.2. Lineage (NCBI taxonomy): Eukaryota > Metazoa > Arthropoda > Insecta > Orthoptera > Tettigoniidae > Meconema > Meconema thalassinum. Next base: position 241,969,110 of record OX336391.1, read on the forward strand.
ATATATCTGTTAACATTGACAAACAGAAATATTAGGCCTATAAAACAAAATAAGGTACAGAATTAAAACATTACTATAAGACGATATCGGAGCTCCATAACCATAATAAATATAAATGTATAATGCAACGTACCTTACATCCTTCCTAAGTGGAGACACAAGGATAATAAAATAATTAATACACAAACCAAATAACGTAATACGGCACTATATTGCCTGAAAATGGCCCACCCAGCACATGCTTCGTTTTGGTCACAAGCACTGGTCTGCATCGAGATGCGATCTTAATTCCGTACTTCCTCTTCACGGCGAAACGATGAAAGTTAAAGCCTTAAGAGCACAGGCAATTTCTTAGTAAAATTGGTATTCATATTTGGTAAAAGCTGGGGACCAATGCCCCCTAGCCCACGAAGAGATACTCTGTCACACCAGCAGGCAAGTTGCTTCTTAGACGACAGACCATGAACTCCCTAAGATGGCGGAGAATCCCGCGTCAAAAACAGCATTGCATACATGTTAATTTTATTGTCCAATCACGGCTTGACACATCAATCAACAATGTGATTATTAAGCATTTAATTTGGCGGTATCATGAATACACAGTCCATTGTTTCATGACGTAGGATATAATAAATGCCTTCAAATATGACTGGAATAGGATGAGTTTATTAGGCACCCCAACACACTCTATCGGAGATGAAGGAACCACGTGAAGAAACCCCGAAGTCCGACAGCAGCAGCCATCTCGTGTTCACAAACGGAATCAAGTCACCAGGCGGTCGATTCAAAATGTCAAGGAACACCAGAATACAGTGAAGATGGATTTTTAAAAACATTGGGACGGGCATTGCACGTAACAATTATGATGATGATTCACAAAAAAAAAGCGAACTTCTATGGACAAAAATGTTGAAATAAAAACCTATTCCTCCCATTCATGCCATAAAGATAATGTACCCAACGGTTTCAGAACAGTCCAATAATGAGTATCACGAAGCAAGTAAAAAATGAAACTAAACTTGCGGGGGAAGGGTACGTTAGGTCTCATCATCACCTAGTGACAGGTAGGTAATGAAATGAAAAATATTACATGCTCTCACCCCTCCCGGAAAAATCTGTAATACCTTCTATAGATGAAAAAACAAATAGGTCACGTTTTTGTTCTCTTCCTTTTACATTGGCCTACCTATTGTTGCTGGATGCCGTGGAGATTCTTAAAACTCTCAAGGAGGCTATCAAAGACTTCGTGCTCCAACTGGATGTGAATGTCTGGCCCTTGCATGCCAGTTTTTGAGCAGCATGTGCCCACGTGCACACCACCACTGGGTATTACTTCACAATAAATATACAGTAATAATAATAAAAATAATAACAGAAATCGCCCTATAATTAATATTCTCATTGAATCTACAGATGACTGGTTAAGCAAATAGACCCCTGACCAAAACAATCAATGGTATTGACTAGACGGAAATCGTTTTTAATCATGCTCGGATATACTAACAATCGATATGAATCGAAAATGAATTGCTGTGGTCCTAAATAAAACAATAAAATACGAAAACAATTATACAAATTGAAAAGGAAAGACACTATATCAATAGCCTGATCTGACATGGGGGGGCAACTAAAATATAGGTTACAAACTTGCATTAAGAGGTCACAAGAAACATTTCCCATCAGCTTCCCTATATCAATAGCCTGATCTGACTTGGGAGACAACTAAAATATAGGTTACAAGCTGGTATTAAGAGGTCACAAGAAACATTTCCCATCAGCTTTTTTCAGGAGGCCATTGGACCTTCTATGGCAGGTTTTTTTTTTAAATCTTAGCCTATGTTTTTTTTTTTTTTTTAATGTTTTTATTTGCACTTATCTATGTACATTATACTGTATACCTGAAAGCACACTGAGGGGGAAATCATGCCTAATCTTCATCGTAGCAGTTTTTAACTAATACTAATGATATAAATTTCACTTATATTTATGTGTAATAGGAAAATTAGGGGCAGATGACCTAGATGTTACACCCCTTAAATAAAAAAATCACCACCACCTTAATAGGAAGATTGGAATTTTACGTTATAGTTGTGGATATTGTGTAAAGAAGAATGTATGTATTACACCTATTAAATGTTTGCCGGAAAGCGTTCAAGTATGCTCGGGTTTTGGTGATTGTCACTTAATATGAGGCCCTTCCATAAATTAAGTTTCCCTTCTACTTCTACGACACCGGTATACCAAGTTGATCCCACGATACGACAGGTGTCTCAATTTTAGTGGTGATTGTGTAAAAAAGAGCTCAAAAATTGCTGTATTTGGTGCAAATAGTTTTTCATGTAACTATAGTTTATTTTTATTTAACCCTTTATAGGTCGGTGGTCTGTATATTTACCACCAACTATAGGGACAATCTACATAGTCAGAGATGTTGATGGTTGAATCATTCAGCCATATATAAACTAATTTTTTAAATTTGGAAGTATTAATATTTCTGAAAACCAAATATTAGACCTAAGCCGCTTGATACAATTTTTTATTTCTTCAAATTTTATGCACTCATTTGAACACTTTAATCAATACAAATACAATTAAATCTAACAACGGTATTTGAAGATTAGCGATTCAGCTTCAGCTTCTTCTGCACCTAAAGTTTCTTCATTCTGACCTGGCTGCCCTTTGTTCTTCTGTGATGATGTAGTTTTTCCGTTCAAATGTTGTTAATGTGAATCGTAAGTATTTATTCCTTAAAATATTCTTCTCTTATCTATTTTTAATTTGGAGAGTCGCTAAATTTAATTCATCTAAATCATGCTGGATCTCTTTGAACCAGTTGTTCTTTGTTTTACTCTTCCAGAAGTAACTAAACAGCTGTTTTATTAGTCTGGTTTCTGGTAGGCGTGAGATATGGCAGAAAAAGGAGATTCTCCTTTTCCGCATTGTATCTTTGATTCACTCTCTCGATATGTCACTTCATTCGGCAGCAATCTCCATTGGTCATTTACTTGATTTTTTTTGTTAATAATTGTTCTGATGATTCTTCTGTCTTCTTTCTGCAGTTTGTCAGCTGATTTGATGTTCAACTTGAAGAGTGTTTCACTACCATACATTGGGGGCATGGTGGCGCAGCGGTCAAGTTGTATGCCTCTCACCAAGGCGGACCGCATTCGATTCCCGGTCATTGCATGTGAGATTTTTGAAGTGGAATGCCATGTCCTGTGGTTCGGATTCCACGTAAAGCGGAGGTCCTGTGGCCTATGATCGCAAGATTAACGGTCACGTTAAACTACAAGCTTCCTTTTAACTTCCATACATTGCCTCGGGGTTAGCAACGGAATTGTAATGCCGAAATTTGGCATTCATTGAGAGAGATTTCCTTTTGTAGGTTGGCCAGGTGATTTGTTGTGCTTGTTTCAGTTTGGATGTTCTACTGTCTATCGATGGTTTCTAGTTTGAGTTCCAGGTGATTATCTCCCCATGATATTTGAACTTATTCACAATCTTAATTTGTTTACTATTGTTTAATTGAAATGATGGTGTATCAATTCTGAAGTACGGCATCATTTCAGTCTTTTCATACAGGATTTGTAGACCAATTTTGCATGCAATTTTTTCGAGTTCTTAGATTTGAAATTTAGCCTCTTCCACAGTACTTGCTAGTAGTGCAAGATCGTCTGCGAATGCTAGGAAATTAAGTTTGATATTTCTGCCAATCTTAATGGTTGGAGGACACTGCTCATTCCATTCTCGCATGACTTTCTCCAATGCACAATTAAACAATAAGGGCGAAAGACCATCTCATTGGCCGAGTCCAGTTTGGATTTCAAATGGTTCTGACAATTCACCTCTTAAATTTTACTTTTGATTTAGTATTCTCAAGGGTAATTCCAAGAAGGTTGATGAGTTTTCGATGTAGACCAAATTCTCGAAGGACTTTTAACAATGACTCACTATGGATACTGTGATAAGCTTTTTTTTAAATCGACAAAAGTGATGACTAATTGCTTGTTTCGAACTCTATGATGTTTCATGATCCATTTAAGACTAATAATTTGTTTGGGACAGCTCCTTCTTGGTCGAAATCCTCCTTGATACTCTTCCAGTTCTTGATCAAGTTGTTCATGAATTCTTGGGGCAGATGACCTCGTAGTTCCGCCCCTTAAAACAACAATAACTAACTAATAATTCTTGTATAAATAATTTTTGAGAAGATCTTATAAGTAACATCAAGTAAAGATATACCCCGATAATTATTGGGATCTGATCTATCACCCGTTTTGTACAATGGGTGGATGATTGCTGTGGACCATTCTTCAGGTAATTTTTCTGTATTGCAGATGTCTAAGATACAATTATTTTAAATAACAATTAAAATTAAAGAGTGAAAGAAATAAAATATGATATGAAAAATTAGAATAAAAAATAAATATGCTTGTAAAAATTAACGATAAAAAAGTTCATAAAAATTAATATTATAATAATTTTACAATCTTAATTTTAGCATTATAAAAATAATATAAAAATTATCACTATCAAAATAAATATCAACATTAAAATGTTAAAGATTGCAATTAGGCTAAAGTAATTAAAATGAAATTAAAATATCTTCAATAATATTCTGCCCTATTAAGGGTTAAGAAATTGGGAAACTAAATTTCTAGATGGGCCTCGTAGTATCTTTTAGTTTCTCTTCCTGTCATGATAGTCTGATTATATCTTTTTCGTATGGGGTCCTCTACACTTAGGCATTGGGTATTGCAGTGAATAACCTGCATGTTCTCTGTTATAATTTAGAGACTTATAGTGACAGCAAATGGTGCTTGCAGGCTGTGTGCTGTGTTTGGAGGACTCTACCATCTGAAGAGGGCAGCAGAAGCTGTCATTGTGGGTGCTGCTGGTGAATGTACCGGTATTGTCTCAGGTCAGCAGAGATTGGACACCACTCATCTAGTAATGGGTGTTGGCTATGCCCCACCTGAGTTCCTCAAGACTACACCTTCTGGAGGACTGTCTAGGGGGATTTTCGTTACTGACAGGTAGTCATAGTTGCAATACTGATAAATTTTTGCCCAAAATACTTTTGGACTAATATTGTTTCAAAGAATTATTAAATGTTAACACCATATTTAACTTAAATTACTCTCTTTCCATCCTCTCCCGAACCAATTAGGATGTCTCATAAGTCATATTGTTTTTTAAGTTTGGTGTTTTATAAGATGGATTTGGTTATGTTCGGTTCGCCAATACCATTTACAGGTGGCCATGACTAGAATTGCATATATTTCGATAATGTATCTGTCGTCAATTGTTGATACACAATCATAAATGGAACTTACGAAGTTGGAGGTTAGGGACCTCCCAAAGCACTGCTGAAAACAAGGTTACAAAGTTGCTGCCGCGGCTTGAAGAATGTGTGAAGTGGAAGAAGAAGGTGGTGTTAGTGAGCATGTGGCACAACGATGGTTCCAACGTTTCAACACTGCTTAAGAATACACTACAGATTCACCACGTTCTGGAAGACCAAAACTATGGGATATTGAGAATACACACACAGTTTTGGAAGAAAATACGTAAGGAAGTACTCGTAGGCTGTCGGAAGAACGTGGTGCATCAAAAGATACCATACATTGCCAGATTAAGAAGCTTGGGAAATCAAACAGAAGCTGTAGATCTGTACCTTATTAATTTCCCCTGAACTGGCTCAACGTAGAGTGGATATCTGTCGTCAGCTTATTGGTAACCCCATGCATGATGGATTTATCAGGAGAATTGTCACATGTGATGAAAAATGGGTCTATTACCACAACGCTGATGCCACGAAACAGTGGCTTAGTCCCCGTCAACCTGCCAAAGTCATCGTTAAAAAGGATCGTTTCGGCCCCAAAGTGATGTTGTGTGTCTGGTGGAATTTTGAAGAAATGATTCACTGGGAGTTTGTTCCAAATGGGCATTCAGTCAATGCGGATCTTTATTCTCAACAACTGGAACAAGTTCATGACATTTTGAGATGGAGATACACAGCATTAGTTAACCAAAATAGTTCTCTTTGCAGCAGGGCAATGCGAGACCTCATACTGAACGAACAACAATGGCAAAAATTCAGGAATTGGGGGAGAGTCGAACTGCTACCACATCCAGCATACAGCCCTGATCTTGCGCCTTCAGATTACCATCTTTTTCGATCCATGGCCAAATTCTTGCATGGAAGAAGTTTTGAAAACATTAAAGCTGTGGAAGTGGGTTTCGCCGAATTCTTCGCATCAAAACCCAGAGACTGGTACTGTTGCGAGATAAGAAACCTCTCTGAAAGATGGCTCAAGACCATACAATCTGATGATCTCAATTTTGAAGAATAGTTTAATTTCTTGTCAAAAAACTTTTGAAATATTTTTTTCCCATATTTTTTCCCCCTAAAAACTGCATTATTTATGAGACATCAGTCTGTATTTTTAGGAGTGAAATTATATTTGTCTTGTCCACCTCCTGGTGTAGCAGCTATCAGACATGGCTGTCACCCCAGAGGTCCAGGTTTGAATCACAGCTCTGCCAAAAATAAAATATTCTGATCAGAGTGCTGGAATGTGGTACACTCAGCCTCGTGAGGCAAAACTGTGGAGGTGGGTTCAATTTCCACCTCAGCCTTCCTAGAAGTGGTTTTCCTATGCAAATGCCGGAATGGTTCCTAACTTAAGCCCACGACCGCTTCCTTCCCAATCCGCTTCTAAATTATGAATACACAACACTACTATAGAGACACAATCTCACAGGTTATCAGACAATTTCTTCACTCGCCCAAGTACATGAGAATAAATGACCATGATGTCCAGGCCCCTCAAATGAGCCAACAACAATATTTGTCTCACAATGTATTGATTTTACTCATAGCCTAATGTCCAATCATCCCAATCTGGCAGACCAAATTACTCTGTTGTGATGATGGTAAAAAGCTTTAGGTCATTTCTGCATATTAGTTTACAGTTCTACAGTAGTTTCGGGTTTATTGCTTAAGTGTGTCACAGCAATAGTAGCTACACCTTCATAGATTAGTTAGGGGAGGAAGTTTGTTTTGTTGATGGGATAGTCATTCCTAAGTTTTGGAACATTAAAAGTTCTTTTTTCAGGTGCTTAATGCCTTAATATTTATCAGTAACAGTTACCACACTTACTAAGTTTTCTGATGTTCTTTTTGTTTGTTTTGGAAAGCAGAGACTGCTTGTGAGTGTCACTGTAGTTTGGTAGTGGTTTGTAGAGCTATTTTGTCTTGTAGATTTGGATCTGATGATGCTCACTTGACAAGCAAAACATGTCATCCTTTTGTTTTCGCATTCAACAGTCCATAACAATATGCAGTATATATCTTAATCATATGTAATTTATTTCAGGTTATTTTTTCACATATTCCAGTAATTGTCTGTATCTCCATCTGGTTTCCCAGCATTTCACTTTTGTGAATCATTGGGCTTATCAGTTGGTATGGTAGTCCTCACCTAGACACTGGCTAATTAGGCCATGGCAAGGCTGTTAAGAACCACGAGTAGTGTCAGTTTACTTGAGGGCAATTATCCCAATTTTTGCGGTAGAAGAGTGATACACTCTCCATAGTTCATTGGCACTGCATTGGTTCGTGCAGTGGTATTCTCAGCATGTAGTAGGCAGCATCTCGGTGAGGTGAGCCATACCAACTGATGAGCCCAATTGGAGTAATTTAAGGTCAGCTACTCCATGGGTAGATGGAAGGACGATGGAAGAAAAGGTTTAGCAGCAAACATAGTGAGGGAAGGAATGGATCAAGGATTAAACCTGGACACAATGAGAACAAAGAATTAACAAAATATAATTTATTCAAAGTTAACATGTACATGGCGAGACATTTGATCGAGTTAATAGGCGCTATAATGGTCAGCAAAGAAATATGGTTGTCATGACAGTTTACCTGATTTTAATAACGTGATATGATTTTTCTTCCTAGATCCATTTTGCCATCAGATAAGGAATCTCTCACTCTTCTGCAGTTTCCTCCATTGGATGGAACAAAGGAACCTGTCACAGTTATAGAGGTGGGTCCCTCCACCAATGCCTGCCCTGCTGGACTCTGTAAGTATATCATCATCATAATCATTTCCCCTTATCCAGATCCTGCCGGTTCGGGGTATTTATGGCACTTCTCCACCTTCCTCTTTCTTTCCACCATTCCTCTTCCACGATCTTGTCCCAGTCCAAATTTCTTTTTCTTATGCTGTTCTTCACTGAATCAATCCACCTAGTTCTAGGTCTTCCTCTTGCTCTCTTACCCTTGCACTTTACCTCCAGCAGCTGTCGTGGTATTCTATTTTCCTCCATCCTCTTTACATGTCCAAACCACCTTAGTTTAATCTTCTCAATTCTCTCTTAGTTTTCTCATCCCAACTTCCATCCTAACATCTTCATTTCTCACTCTGTCTTTCCTTGTGTTTCCTGTCATACTTCTTAGGAATTTCATTTCATTTCTGTAAGTATAATGCTTACAAAAATTATAGATGTTAAAAAACAAATTAATCATTGTTTCTTTTTAACAGAACTTTCTACCCAAGTCATATGCTTAAAAGTTACCTCCTGATCCTAATTGGGTCATACTCAAAACTGATCAACAAAATGTAATTATGTGGGTGAGAAAAGTAAATGCCTCAACATTTAAGTTCAGTTCTCGGCTCTACAGATGCCTTAGTAGGGTCATTTTATGGCCATATTATTTGGTGACATACAATGATGTGATATTATTCTAGTGGCTTAAAAATTTACCTTCCAATGCATACCAAGCATAATCATCATTATCCTGCTTGTATATTAAATAATTGAAATTTATTACACTGGTACTATTTCAAGGAATGTACAATCATGCTATGTTGGGACAAAATGTAAGCTGCAGAAGACAACAGCACCTGTACACATTTAGCCTGGTAGCTTGCACCAGCCTGCTTCATTCCTTGCCACAGAGTCTAGAACCACAACATGCAGTCCGAGTTGAAGCTAAGTTCCAGAAGTACTGTTGAATATTGAATAAACAATTTGATTAAATGAAGTTGATATAAAATACTTAATTTGAAGATATATATATATATATATATATATATATATACACAGAATTTGGCCAATTATAGACCGCTTAGAATCCAAGCCAATGGTACATTATTTTCCTTTTCTTTTCTTCCCAGAACTTTTTCATTCGGTGTCTAATCGTTTGCCGTTGTTCCACTGACATCACCCTTGTAGGCCGTCGGACTTTCAAACTTGTAACATCTGCTCAATGGACCCGTCGCCGAAATTCCTCCCTGTCCTAGATGATAGCATCCGTGATCTTCAGTTGTTGCAGTTCCCATTGTATCTCCTCCAGCCATTCTGTAGTGTTTTTTTAATTTAGAGATGTAATCAAAAATTTTCTTAGAGAGTCGATTACTGTTCATCCTGTAAAGTTGTCCATAAAATTTTAGTCTTCTCTTTTTAATTGAAACTGTAATTCCTTCTATATAACGGTCAAGTTTTTCATATCTCCTCTTCAACCACCAATTGTATTTATTCTTTTGGGGACCCAATATTTTTAGAAGTATTTTTCTTTCTTTTTTCTCTATTCAACTTTGTCATGCCGCTACACGGCCGTAGGCGAGACAAGCTCGGGGATGGATGGGGACCTCGTACTCAGAGGCCGCAAATGGCAATAGGTTACCTAAGGTTTCGTGCGCTAAGAGAAAGAAGTTTAATTTAAGGGAATAACTATATAATTTCATAGCAATACAAACAAGGTAAATTACGCCTCATTACATAGATTAAGCAAGGCGCCAAGCAGTACACTAGACCCTAAATTACTAGACAAACATGGTACAACATAAACTTTTACACTCAATAGTTACATGATTGACCTCGAGTGAAATGATCACAGGAGAAAAATACAGAATTACATGAATAAAACCAACAACAAAGAGGGACGGCCCCTTTAATAGAACGCCGTGTAAAACAAATATCCAACCGAATGAGGTTAGGTGACCTCCCAAACTACTGTAATACAGAACTACGAATAGTATAATCTAAGGTGGATGAATCCCTTAATGGGAATCCATATAAACGCCTCCTTCCGAACAAAGGGGTGACATCGCCAAGCGAGGGTAAAATAATGACAACACGAAATTGAACCAAAAACAAAAGAAGCGGAATATCACTAAGTCTGAAACATAACCCCACGATGAATCAAAATAATTAAATGAACCAACTAAAGAAACGACTGGTAGGCCTAAGCATTGAACCGGACAAATGACAAATTACGTCTTAATATGACTGAGCCCAAGTACTAACTGATTACTCCCTCCGGGGCAGTACAGCCCCGCGAGGCAATAACCCCTATTTCTTACGTGAAAGAACCATTTGAAATTTTGTGGGAGGAGAACCCGAACATAAAACAAGAATAAAACATAAATACACAGGTGACTTCCACGGCTGCGCACATGTTGCGATCTTACGTCTAAACACAAGGACGCCATGTTGGCTTAAAACAAAAGACTCTCGGTCCATAGACAAATGAGTTGCATGAAACAAAAGAAAAACTCAAAGTCAAATCGAACTAGGCCATACTGCCCTCAAAATACACGTTAAAAACAGCCAAGCTGTCCGGATTCGACACGAATAAAAGCCAAGATGCTTCGCTAACCCCCACAAAATGCTTTGCTTAACACAAATCGTACAAGACTGGTCTCCCGGATAATTACACGAATGAATTCGACACCGGACTCGCGTGCAGTGACAGAACCACATGACTTACGTGTTAACACACGCCAAGAAACAGAAAGTGAACCATACGGAAATAGAAGCCCTTGTGCGCAAAAGAATATCACGCGCGCAGCCAGATGTATACCCTAACCCCCAAAAAATAATAATGTTAAATGTTACTTCTCAGTACGGTAGTTCTTATTATCGCACACGGTTACTTCAACCATTTGTTGATTGGTTTGTTAACTGGCCAGGCGGGAGAGGTGACATCTCCGCACCCGGCCGCCGACGCATTTGATACACACGTCTGCAAGCCTCGGAGTCGGTATTCAGAAGAATCAGCGTCAGCACGCCAAGACACTCGCACACTTCACACTCGCTGGAAAATTGCTCCAGGCTTGCCACAAGAAACATGGCCGAGGATCTTAAATTTGCGTGTCTTTTCCGTCACTCCTCTTGCCGCGATGTTGGCCCTACCGAGCTCGCCTCGGCTCGCTGTTGCTAGGCAGAGTTCAAACGAAAATGTGAAAGGTTTTCGCGCTTGTTCCTACAAGGGTTGTCTTTGTTCAAAACGACACCAAACACTGATACGCGAGCTGATTGGCTTATTTCGGAAAAGGCGAGATTTCTCTGCACGGAAAAGGGCGGTAACCCAAGCGGGACGCTTCTCCCAATCTTCAGTCCAAGGAATGTGCATGCGCACGCAATAAGTCACACCTGGAAACACTCCAGTTTAGGCCACGAGCTCATCGGAATTTTAATTGGGTGGTGGGTGGTCATTGGGTAAATGTCTTCAGAGGTAAACATCTTCAAAGCTGCCGGCTTGACTAGACGTGGGAGTAGAAACTGACAGGGTGGGCTCGCATTTGGCGAGCGTGAATTAGTTGAGCAATTACATAGTTCACTCGCCGACAATGATGATTTCCCAGAGTCTTAAGTTCAGGGACCACAGGGTTCGATGCCAGAATAGGCTCACATCTCTCCCACGGGATAGGGATCGATGCCAGACTAGGGGATTTAGGCGTGGAGATTTGTGCCAATTGGCACAAACTTGGTTTCCTTTTATATTCAATGTTAAGCATTCAGAACCATATAATACCTCTGGCTTAATGACAGTTGCATAGTGTTTAATTTTTGCTTGGAACGATATCAATCGTTTGTTGTAACGGGTGTGAGTAAGCTTATAGGCAAATTCCATCTTTTTCAATCTCTCCTTGCATGCTGTGTTATCAAGTCCATTTGACTGGATCCATTCACCCAAATACTCAAATTTATCAACTCTTTGAATCTGACCACATTTTGTTGGTAAATCATAATCAACTAGTGCAGTTTCCAACCACAGGTTGGGTCTGCTTGGAGCACAAGCCTCTCCATCGTTTTCTGTCCATCCACCACTTGTCTTCTGACACTGTTGTCCAATTAACTCCTTTTCTCTCGACACTTTTCTTTTCCTTTTCCTTATTATGTCTATTAAATATATTTAGTTTTTTCATATGAAATGGTAAGACCAGTTTTAATCGCTATTGCATTAAAACGTTAAGCTAAAATTGAAATTCTTAATGTTTCTGACTAGGAAACCATTTTCTTCCCATAGCACAAAACAACCATGTTATTTGAAATACAAATGAATAAAGTCCTTGCAAGACTTGATGCAGAATTACGTTATAATGAAAATTTCTAAATTGGGAGTGTCTGCCAAGCATGCTGACGAAGGTTAGAGGCCACCGTGGGCATGATAAAGGTAGATGTCTGTACCTGATGCGTAGTCCCCTCAGAAGTACTCTAGGAGCTCAGTGTTGCGTAGATCGACACTAGACTTCATTTCCTTGAAGTCGATTTTGGTGAAGTGGCGGAGTGCCCGGGTTGAGATGACCCTTAAGTTCAGATCCAAGAAGAAATTCCGCTGGTTGGCGGAGATGAGGTCTCCTCTTCCAAGGATTAAGAGAACAGCAATCATAGCAGAGTAAGCTACTTCCTTGATGTAGTGAAGACAATACCCTTGTGCAGAAGGAGAGCTAGTTGAACTCCGCTAAAAATGTTGAGGCAGGAGCCTGGTCTGCCGATGGGAATGCTGAGAAAAGGCTGGCTAGATGCCAGGCGAGAGACTTCGGCGATATATTAATAATGTATTGGCCAATGCGGGAAGTCAACAACCCACCAAGAGTATTCTGGTAATAGCGGACATGTATAAGGGTTTGTTGGCCAAAGCATTAGATAAAGATGTAATGATAAAAAGGGTTGACTTTATAAAAGGTCGCATAACAATTTAGCAAACATGTGGAGGACCAGACAATATCATTGTCACCAAGTAAGGAGGTCCAGGAAGGCATAAAGGGCACAACACAAACAATTACTAATAATAAGATATATTATCAAATAGGTGGCACATAAAATAAATATTCAAAGGTGGCACACAAATATATGAGAAACACTGGCACAAATTTACACAATTGAAGAAACACTCGCATAGAATTAACACACGTAAGGCTTGAGCCTAAAACACATAAATTGTCTTGAACGTAGCTGCAGATCAATACATCAAGGAACGGCATGCTATACAAGGAGGTTCCAAAGAATGGTATAGTTTAAACATGCAACGCAAGTGGAGTTGCAACAAATAATGAAAACAGGTCGCATGGAACGAGAATGTGTCGTCGAACCAGGACTGACTTACAGCGATGCGCCGATACCGTAAGCCCAAAAATGAATTGTTAATAAAACAAATTGTGTGAAACGCAGGAAGTCAAAGTAGTTGCTGTCATACAAATACCGGGATATGCCAATCGCACGGTATTGTCACAATAGTAAAGTAGTTGAGCCCAGTTTCAACCTCCATTTCAGTGATGGTGCAGGAAGATAGTGAATGGCCTTGTAGCACATGCTTCAAGACAAACGATGAATTACTTATCACACGAAACAAAATCATATTCATACGCGTGATGACAAATTGTTAGGCAATAGGTGAAGATCAGAATTAAACATGTTACAACAAACTATCCGACGCCGGGGATTGAAGGATTCGTCAACATGGCGCGTAGCGATAACAAGCATGGTCTGATGAGACCGAAAATCACCAAAATGTCACTGCCCTAACAAAAATATGAATCATGTGCAGGATATGATCACTAAGCACGGCTACTACGAAGATAGCACCAATTACAGAAGTGATTAACTGGATATTCGTCGATAGATCACAACCAGTATCAAAGAAAAACATTGTCATGGCTACAAGCTTAAAGACGAAGAAGAAAAACGTGATTGGTCGCTACAACAGCAAGGAGGCCTCTGATAGGCTGAAAGCAGCCAATCACAGCAGAGTGTTCAAAGACAAGTCAAAGAGAATACAAAAAGAAAGAAGAAGAATCAAAGTGGCCAACTTAGAATACCAAAATATCTTCTAAGCAAAAATATCCCACTGGAAACACCGGCAGTGGGAATACAACATGTAATCAAAACAAATGAATCATGACAACTAACCAACATAAACAAAACAAACTTGACAATGAATAAATACAATGAAGACAAATAATAAAGATATGTACAACCACACAGAGTGGAAACAAATAGGGAAACACAAAACTGGTTTGCCAAGACAGTGGCCGAACCATATTGCCCGCACAGAAACAACAGGCAGGTTGTTTATGAAATACAAGAGGGTTTAGTTCTGCGGCAACAAGGGAGACACCTTGACGATGGGACGTTTCAAGAGTCCAGAGGTGGTATGTAGAGAGACCACACGAGCTAGGCCGTCCTTACCACAATGAACCTCAAGAATGCGTCCAAGTCGCCAGTAAGTAGGAGAAACATTGTCATCCATGTTCCACTTGTGACGTTGTTGAAGGGAGAGTAAATGATCTGTGGACCATTTACGCCACAATGAAGTCCTAATCTGTTGAAGTAATTGCCATCTAGACAACCTATTGATGGGCACTTCAGAAACGTCAGGAATGGGCAAGGTATTCAAAGGTCGTCCAACCAGAAAGTGACCTGGCGAGAGATAGCACAAGTCAGTAGGATCCTCAGTCATAGGCGAAATGGGTCTAGAATTTAGAATGGCTTCAATTTGCACCACGAGAGTGGTCAATTCTTCATACGTAATTACTTGAGCCTTCATGATTCTTATTAAATGAGATTTCAAAGATTTGTGTTTGCCTCCCAAATTCCACCAAAATGCGGAGAACTAGGAGGAATGAAGTGCCACTGAATTAGTAGCAATGAGGTAGAATCTTGAACAACAGATTGAAAATCTGCAGAGGAGAGCAACGAACCAAGATCAGCAAGGTCAGACTGTGCGCCTTGAAAGTTGGTACCATTGTCGGAATACACTTGAGCGGGAACACCTCTTCTACTGCAGAAGCGAGTAAAAGCTACAACGAAAGCATGACTGGAGAGGCAAGTGACGACTTCAGTGTGCACAGCCTTCGTAACCATACAAACGAACATTGCGATGTAGGCCTTAGTAGTGCACCGCTTGTGCTTTTACGTTAAACAAAATAGCAGAGGCATGAGGAATACAGTGGAAGCGAAAACAACAACTTAAACAGGATCGCTAAGGAGCGGTGAAAGGATGTCTCTTTCGATGCGTGCTGGGCCCAAGATTCCGGATCGAAAGAAAGATACTTTCCAAAAAAGGAAACGAATGAATTGTTTAAAACAAATCAAAAGCGGAATTAAATTTATCTAATTGATCGAAGAACCCAGAAGCGTGTAGTTCGTGACTGCGTTACAGTACGAAGCCAAGACCGACGAAATCGAACGAGAGATGAGGGAACTTAAAATTACAAATGAAAGAGGACGAAACCAAAGTGAACTACTTACTAATGTATTTAAAGTAAACTAAAACAGGTGCGCATAAGAGTAAGGATTAATTTAAACACAAAATGAAAGGTAAACTTGAAGAGGTATTAAAATCACTTAATAACAAACAAAATAAAATTAAAATTAAAGATGGTACCTAAGAAAGGGGTACACAAAAACAATATCAAGAGAAAAGTGTATAAATGAACTTAAGCACAAACAAAGATGAAACAAGATTAATTAAAATGTACTTACAATCAATGTGCAACTAAACCGTAAGCGCGACTCGATAACCAAAATTTAAAATACAAAAAAAAAAAAAAAAAAAAAGATAGAGAGTATGGACGGACGAATAAGAGAACACCTCTACTTACGAGGATGATCTGGACTAGAATGCCCCGCGCCAAGAACAGAACTAAAAACACTCATGATGTTGTGAAATCATGGGGTAGGGGGTGAAAGTGGTGGGGATGGGGGGGTGCGTATGTAGGAAACGGGGGTGGGGGATGACACGGAGTTACGTAATATAACGAAGCCAGAGGAAGCAACACAAAATTAACACATAAAAATAAAGGAAATGAGCATTACATTAAATCAATTGACATTACCGGGACAGGAAATGAAAGGAAAAATCAATCAGCTAAGAAATATGCTTTGTAGGAAAATATAGGCTTACATAGAGGTAGTAATGTCTAAAATATAACGACATACGAAGAAACAAAGGAATTAAGGTATGACGAATGGACAGTGACTAACACAAAGACCATCGCTCACACACTTTTCCTAAAACAGAGGGAAGGATCAACTTGGAGGCGAAATGAGACATGGCTCCGTTACTCCAATGATACCTTGACCCAAAAAAAAAAAAACTCTGATACGACAATCAAATGAAAGATGCCTCGAAAGAGTGCACATCAATTTGTGACGTAATACAGAGCGCTAGAAAGCCTCGCAGAAAAATAGCATATATTTCAGACCTGAGAGATTTGAGTAAAAATAAAACCGATTACATGAAAGGTAGGGATGACAAATAAACACAGTGGCTTCGCTAAACTAACGTAAACAAAGGTGGAGGGACTTGGGTTCATGGATCGAATTCACATCATCATAAGAAAGGGAAATTGTAAGTGAATCAAAGGAGACACAAAAATAAAATAAAAAAATGGATAAACTGAAATTCAAAAATGATAGCATGCCAGATAAATCAAGTGATCGAATAGTACTTACGCTTAGTTGCTTTCTGGGTGCGGGCATAGACCTGACACGTGCACACACATCCGTCTATCTGATGGCTCAAATTGGAAGGACGCAACCTTCTCTAAAAGGAACGCAGTAACGCGCTCGAGAAAAATAAGTCGTAGAAACACCCCCTCTCCAGAACATAAAGGGGGCCAATGGGAGAAGCAAAGCTTAGCAACAAGTTATGCTTCAACCAATGGTAAAACTGTGTCAGTAGGGGTGAAAAGTTTCACCATCTGGTGAAACATTTACGCAGAATTACAAGGTTTGAACGCAGTAGGTGAGACAGAGAAACGTATGTCACAATAATGCGACATGAAGGAAATGATGATAATAATATTATTATTATTAATCTTGATAATATGACAAAAAATAATGAACCTGATAAAAACGGTTCAAAATTCCCCTGCTCTCCCAAAAAAAAGGAATTTTCCTGGCCATGGAAATTTCTTTTTTTGTACAAATGGAGAGGCAAAAAAATCGTTAAGGGGGGAAAAAAATTAATACTAAAAAAAATGGGTACTAAAGACCTCTAGGAGAATACAAAAAAAATGAACAGTTGACTAATCTGACCGTGAAATGAAGGTGGTACCCCCTTCATTGCTCATCAACACTAGCCACTAATGTCAAAAGTACTGCGTTCAAAAAGAAATACAGTGAGTTTATATATTAAATAGTGATTATTGTTCTTGCTAGTTCATGATGATGCGGATGTCGAAATCTTCAAGATGGACGTTACCCCGAGACTGCAAATCTCTCCAGCCTCTGATGAGAAAAGACAGACAAAGTTAAATCGTGATCACATTTAAAAAAAAAATACAATTGGGACACCCTGTATATAGGACCGTTCGTTGCGTCAACGAGGAATATGCAATAGTGTCATAATGTCTTCGAAAGGGAAAGTACTCTCCTTTTCAGCTGCTCAAAATAAAGCCATGTATAGATCCAGTGGAGGGTGACTGGTCCGTTAACGAGTTCCGAGAAGACCCCCAGCTGTGTTAGCCCAGGTACACAAAGGCTGCTGGTGTTACTCGCCAACCGTCTGGATGGTTGCTAGACAATACACGATATTCTAAGAACACTTGACAATTTAAAACCAAACAAAATACATGACCTCACAATAAACATCAAAATCAAGATGACACAAAGGTGCATGATATCTCAAAACCATGACACAAAAAGTCAATTACATCAATAAATTTAAAATAAATACAATGTTCCTACAAGGTCAAACAGGAAGTGTCGAAGGGTCCTTGTCTGTCGCCGAACAATAGGAGTTAAGCCGAGAAGCAGTACAAAAGAGGAGTAGGTGTGCGGTTTGCAATTAGTGACCGACCAGGTATATGTTGATGGCCTCAGGCAAAGATATAGCTCGACAGAGATGTCAAGTATTCACGACACACTCGCGTACGAGAAAAAGGCCCCGGGTGTCTCCTGTCTTGTCACAGGAATAAATGAAAAGGAAGCACATGAATTAAGATCAGAATAGGCTCACATGCTAGGTTGGCTATTAAGGAGCTCGGGCATCCAATTAGAATAAAGGAAAACAAAAATACAACATTATAGCGAGGCGAAATTCACAAGATCATTGGACAAATTTTTTCAACTGCGTGACGTGGGCCGAAGTCACTGAATTATCGTGATCGTCCACTAACTCAACTGAGACAGGATTTAAAAAGCGTGAAATAGTCTTGGGAGTTGACCAACGTAAGCACAGCTTACTGGAAATTTGTTTGGTAGTGTCACTCAAAGGATGTAAACGACACAAAACTTTGTCCCCAATTTGGAATTTAACATCATGACGGCCTAAGTTGTAACGCTTTGCCACTCTGGCTTTTGCCTTCTTGAGGTGACCGGTAGCGATGGCCCATTTTTGAGCAACAGAGGTGGTGCGAGAAGGTTCGGAAAGATATTCAATATTCCATTTGAGCAGCAAGGGGTCGACGAGCGCTCGGCCAAGGAATAATTCAGCTGGAGTAGTTTGAACGGACGAATGGAAAGAGGTATTGAACCCGAGACTGAAATACTGTAGGTTCGTATCCCAGGAGGTTTGATCGGCATTGTGAAAAGCGGACATACAAGCCTTCAAGTTTTTGTGAAAACGCTCTACGTGATTTCCCTGCGGTCGATACGGTGACAAGAAAATATGTTGGATGCCCCAGTTAAATACCATAGTTTCAAAAGCTTTGGAACGGAATACAGAGGCGTTATCTGATACAAGGTATTTGGGAGGACCAAAAACTCCAAATATATGTCTAGACAAGAAATGGATAGTAGTCTGAGAAGTGATATTCTTTACTGGGAATAACCAAACAAACTTCGAAAAACCATCAATGACAGTTAAAATGGCTTGATTGCCAGATTTTGATCTCACGACTGGACCAAAGTAATCAATGAAAAGGCGTTCGCCGGGACGAGTGACGATACCAGCTTGGTGGAAGCCTACACGAGTGTTCTGGGCAGGTTTAGAACGCTGGCAGGTTAAACATCTTCTGACATGAGCAAAAGCATCTACCTTAATTGAGGGCCAATAAAATTCACCGGATATCTTACGGAAAGTGCGCTGCATCCCTGCATGAGTTCCCAGTGCAGAATCATGATAATATGTCAAAAGCATATCACGTACTGCTAATGGAGCAAAAATTCTAAATTTAGAAGAGTTAGGTAGAACATAGCCAATAACATCATTTCGAACACAAAAGTTGCTTACTGCCGGATCTTTGTTTGCAATTTTTGCACGGAGGTCAGTGCAAAATGGATCCTCAGACTGAAATTTCCGGATATCCACAAAAGACCAAGGACAATGTTGCAATAGGAAAAGATTTTCTTGAAGTGGCGTACTGATAGAAACGCTCTCGATTGGAGTCCTAGGGGTCTCTTCAAACATGCGTGACAGGCAGTCAGCTACCGGGTTCTCGCTCCCTTTTACGTGGATGATATCAAACTTAAAAGATGACAACCTCAAAATCCACCTGTTGATGCGTCCAAGCTTTTTCACGTGAGAAAGACTCCATTTCAAAGCCTCATTGTCGGTAAAAACAGTAAAGTGACGGTGTTCCAAAAAGGTCCTGAATTTTTCACATCCAAAAACCACAGCAAGACTTTCCTTCTCGAAAATTGAGTAACGTCGTTCATGTTGATTTAACATACGACTCGCGAAGGCCACTGGTGCAAATTTTCCATCCACACGCTGGCTCAAAACACTAGAAATGGCCAAATCACTGGCGTCACAATGTAAAAAGAAAGCTGATTCGAAATCAGGCGTGTGCAGTACTGGTGCTGACATAAGGGCTTCTTTCAAAACATTGGAAGCTTTGTCCTGTTCTGGCCCCCACACAAATTTCACATTCTTCTTTTTGAGAGCATTTAGAGGTGCCGAAATGTCAGAGAAGTTTTTGATAAAACGAGAATAGAACGTGAACATACCCATTACTCTTCTCAAGGCCCTAACTGTGGTGGGTATAGGCAACTGCTGAATGCAATCTGCGCGCTCGGGTATGACACGGATACCATCGGCTGACAGAATGTGGCCCAGAAATTTAATTTGAGTGCAGCCCAAAGAGGTCTTTTTTGGATTGATAGTGAGACCGGCCTTCCTGAGGCGGGAGAAAACTTCCCTAAGATGAACGACATGCTCCTCAAAAGATCTGCTGTATACGACTAAATCGTCAAGATAATTAAATACAAAATTGAACTTCAGGTCTCCCAAGATGTCTAGCACGCGACTGAGGACTTGTGCACCAACAGCTATACCCATCGGAAGACGTTTGAAATTATATAACCCGAAAGGGGTGTTAAAAGCAGTGAAGTCGCGACTCTCAGCATCCAAAGGAATCTGATAATAGGCACTATTTAGATCAATCATCGAATACACATTGGCCCCGTGTAAATGTTGAAAAGCACTCTCAATAGTAGGCAGTGGGAAATTATCAAAGACTACCTTCTTGTTCAATTTTCGGTAGTCTACGACTAGCCGGTACTCGCCCTCTTCTTTCTTGGGAATTAAGAAAGCAGGAGACCCATAAGCTGATTTGGAAGGAACCACTACTCCCCGATCTTGCAAATCATTGATATACTTTTTCATGGCCAAGAGCTTGGGCGGATTACAAGGAAATGGAGGACTTCGAACAGGTACATTGTCGCTCAAGTCAATGTGGCATTCGTGATTTACAGCAGAACCTAAATCTTCTGTGAGGACATCAGAAAATTCCTCCAACTAAATCGTTCAGAGTATCACGTTGCTCGGACATCAAAGTTAATGGAAGATGTACGGAAAATACAGGAGACACATCAACGTAGTTAGAAGTACATTCTTCAAAGGGGAACATTTTATCTGAGCGAAATTTGAAACAAAATGAATCGTTAATAAAATCTAACTGCATACCAGTTTTATGCATAAAGTCAATTCCTAGAATACATTGAGTGGAGAGATTGTTAACCACATGAAAAACATGTTTCCAAGAAAATCCGTGAATTTTAATGCGACAAAATAGTTTCGGCAACGTCGATAACTGACGATCCCGCAGACAGGAACTGACATTTATTCTGTATGGGGTGTTTTTGCGAAGATCGAATGCTATCTGCCACTGAACGGTGGATGAAACTTCTGGTGGCGCCTGTATCCAAAATAGCAGGTGCCGAGACATTATCGAAATTTACTGAGACTCCTGGTTGTAACACAACATCAAAATTAGATGCATTGTCAAGTTTGAATGGAGGACTGCTCCGGGAGTCGGACTCAGAACACCTCCCTATGAGTTTTCCTGGTTGGAATTACAATTCGGACAGGAACGAGTCGTGACCTCATTCATCCCACAGCCAAAACAGAATTTTCGGCGTTTTAAAGAACACATTTTAAAATGATGTCCAAGTTCATTACAGTTCCAACAAGTTATGCGACCAGAAGAAACATTGCGTGTGATTGTTGTTGGGTTGTGTGTAGTCCTTGCACGGGAAACAGCAGAAGAATTACGAGCCACAGAAGGGCTTGGATTAGAATTCCTAGAAAGGGACTCAGCACGGCGAGCAGACGGCTTAAACCGTAAGGTGTCGTCTTTTGTTCGGTCGACAGCTGGGCTAGACAGTGTTGTCTGGGGGGAGTAGGCTAACTCTGGGAAAATCGTATTATCGGCTCTTGGAGGTGGAGTATAGTTCGAACAGGCTCGTGCATTTAATTCATACTCACGGCCTTGCAATATGATGTCCTCGATGGAAAAAACGGATGTACGCCGAAAGAAGTATTTATAAGTGGGATTTAAATTCCTGTATATAATTTCCAACAGATCCCTGGGATGAAAGGGTTGGGGGAGGTTCGCTGCTTACAGACGGACTGAGGTTACATAATCGTCGATCATCTCCCCAGGAGCCTGAGTGCGGGAGTATATTTCTTGTTCGAGAGCGAAATCGAAATCTTGCGGCGTGAAACGGTCCTTAATGCACCCAACAAATTCGTCCCATGACATAAAAATTTGGAGAAGTGCGATGCCACATCAGCGCTTTTCCAGACAAAAGAATAGGTAAGCAACGTACAATACTGTCGGGATTAATATCGTGACAATGTCACAATTCCTCCACACGTTGGATAAAACAAAAAACTGATGAGGTATTGTTTTCTCCGGAAAAAGTCAAACCCCACCTTCTCACTACTGATGCAACATTTTCGTTGTGGCGAGCACTATTAACAGTGCCAACAGGGGCGATGGAGCGATCTAAAAGGGGAGGGTCTATCATTAGCAGGTCCTGTGTCGTATCTTGCAATAGTGGCGTGGGCATTGTTAAAGATTCAAAGCCCATAAAATTTAACTCCTTTTTGACGGGTGGGAATTCTGACTTAGACATGACAATAGACGAGGAGAAAAGTAAAACACTTTAACTTAGTAAAATAAAGGTCACAATACCGTAATGTGTCCTATTCCAGCGTTGCGAAGTACTCACTAACTTGTTGCACTCTTCACCTCGGAACTAGATTCTTTGGATGTCTTGTTCACTCGAGAAATGCTTTCACACTCCACACTTTCTTCGGGGATGGGGGAACAATTCAGTTCAGGTATCTTAAACTCAGAAAGACAACATTGTAATAATTGAAAAAAATAATAATATAAGTTTGGTAACCTAAAGGGAACGATTTCGCGTTTAACCACGCTCTGATATACCATTTGCACCGCTTGAGCTTTTACGTTAAACAAAATAGCAGAGGCATGAGGAATACAGTGGAAGCGAAAACAACTTAAACAGGATCGCTAAGGAGTGGGGAAAGGATGTCTCTTTCGATGCGTGCTGGGCCCAAGATTCCGGATCGAAAGAAAGATACTTTCCAAAAAAGTAAACGAATGAATTGTTTAAAACAAATCAAAAGCGGAATTAAATTTATCTTATTGATCGAAGAACCCAGAAGCGTGTAGGTCGTGACTGCGTTACAGTACGAAGCCAAGACCGACGAAATCGAACGAGAGATGAGGGAACTTAAAATTACAAATGAAAGAGGACGAAACCAAAGTGAACTACTTACTAATGTATTTAAAGTAAACTAAAACAGGTGCGCATAAGAGTAAGGATTAATTTAAACACAAAATGAAAGGTAAACTTGAAGAGGTATTAAAATCACTTAATAACAAACAAAATAAAATTAAAATTAAAGATGGTACCTAAGAAAGGGGTACACAAAAACAATATCAAGAGAAAAGTGTATAAATGAACTTAAGCACAAACAAAGATGAAACAAGATTAATTAAAATGTACTTACAATCAATGTGCAACTAAACCGTAAGCGCGACTCGATAACCAAAATTTAAAATACAAAAAAAAAAAAAAAAGATAGAGAGTATGGACGGACGAATAAGAGAACACCTCTACTTACGAGGATGATCTGGACTAGAATGCCCCGCGCCAAGAACAGAACTAAAAACGCTCATGATGTTGTGAAATCATGGGGTAGGGGGTGAAAGTGGTGGGGATGGGAGGGGTGCGTATGTAGGAAACGGGGGTGGGGATGACACGGAGTTACGTAATATAACGAAGCCAGAGGAAGCAACACAAAATTAACACATAAAAATAAAGGAAATGAGCATTACATTAAATCAATTGACATTACCGGGACAGGAAATGAAAGGAAAAATCAATCAGCTAAGAAATATGCTTTGTAGGAAAATATAGGCTTACATAGAGGTAGTAATGTCTAAAATATAACGACATACGAAGAAACAAGGGAATTAAGGTATGACGAATGGACAGTGACTAACACAAAGACCATCGCTCACACACTTTTCCTAAAACAGAGGGAAGGATCAACTTGGAGGCGAAATGAGACATGGCTCCGTTACTCCAATGATACCTTGACCCAAAAAAAACAAACTCTGATACGACAATCAAATGAAAGATGCCTCGAAAGAGTGCTCATCAATTTGTGACGTAATACAGAGAGTTGGGAAGAATTTACACGAAGAATGGAAACAGATGTAAGTGGCAGTAAAAGGATGCTGTATGGGCTTCTAAGAAGTAAGAGGAAAGAAAGAGTTACTACAAAGCTGGTGAAAAAGGAAGATGGAGAGTTGTTAGCACACCCAGAAGAGATAAAGGGACGATGGAAGGAGTATTTCGATAAGCTATTGAATGTGAGCAATTGTACTGGTGAGATCGAAGTGACACAGCCTGACGACTCTATAACAGAAGATGATATAACAATGCTGGAGGTGGAATTAGCAGTACAGAAAATGAAGATGGGAAAAGCAACAGGGGTGGATGAAATCAGTGTAGAAATGATAAAGGCTGCTGGACCTGTTGGTATGCAATGGCTGTATCGACTGCTAAAGTGTGTGTGGAAACGGAAATGTGTACCAGAAGACTGGGAGAAAGGGCTAATAATACCAGTGTTTAAGAAAGGGGACAAGAAAGTGTGTGATAACTATAGAGGGATCACCCTCATATCACAGATAGTAAAAATACTGGAAAGGATATTAGAAAGAAGAATGAGAAGAAAGGTGGAAGGAGAGTTGCAAGAGGAACAGTATGGCTTCAGGAGTGGAAGATCCACAGTGGACCCAATCTTTAGCTTGAGGCAGGTGATGGAAAAGAACTGGGAATATGGAGAGGATTTGATCATGACTTTCATAGATCTAGAAAAGGCATATGATAGTGTCCCCAGAGAGAAGGTATGGGAAACCATGGTTAAGAAGAGACTGGGAAGAGAAATGTTGGAAATGGTGCAAGCAATGTACAGCACCTGTGTTAGCAGGGTACTGACCCCAGTTGGAAAGACAGATTGGTTTAGGAACAAGACTGGACTAAGACAGGGGAGTGTGCTGTCACCTCTTTTATTCATAATGGTAATGGATGAAATTGTAAAGGAAACAAAGGAAGCATATGGACATAAAGAAATGAAGTTACTATTATTTGCAGACGATATTGTGGTCTGGGGAAGGAACACCGAAGAAGTGCAAAAACAACTAGATGCACTGAACGAAAATATTCAGAAGTATGGCCTGAAAATCAGTATAGAGAAAAGCAAGACCATGGTGATGACAAGAGGGGAAAGACAAGGAAAGGGCACTGTGAAAATTGGAAGTCAGAGTTTGGAAATTGTGGACACGTTCAAATACCTAGGAAGTGAATTGATGCAAACTGGTAGGTTGGACATGGAGATTGGCAGGAGGGTACAGCAGAGCAATGCATTCTATCAAAGTGTAAGAAAACTTGTTTGGGATAAGGAAGTACCAAGGAAAAGCAAGGAGGTAATGTATAAAATGTACTATGTACCCATATTAACTTATGCAGCTGAGACTTGGACCCTGACAAGCAGGCATGAGAGTAAAATCCAAGCCAGTGAAATGAAATTCCTAAGAAGTATGATAGGTAAGACAAGGAAAGACAGAGTGAGGAATGAAGATGTTAGGAAGGAAGTTGGGATGGGAAAACTAAATGAGAGAATTGAGAAGAATAAACTAAGGTGGTTTGGACATGTAAAGAGGATGGAGGAAAATAGAATACCAAGACAGGTGCTGGAGGCCAAGTACAAGGGTAAGAGAGCAAGGGGAAGACCTAGAACAAGGTGGATCGATTCAGTGAAGAACAGCGTGAGAAAAAGGAATCTGGACTGGGACAAGATCGTGGAAGAAGAATTGTGGAAGGAAAGAGGAAAGTGGAGAAGTGCCATAAATACCCCGACCCGGCAGGAGCTGGATAAGGGGAAATGATGATGATGATGATGATGATGACAGAGCGCTAGAAAAAAAAATAGCATATATTTCAGACCTGAGAGATTTGAGTAAAAATAAAACCGATTACATGAAAAGTAGGGATGACAAATAAACACAGAGGCTTCGCTAAACTAACGTAAACAAAGGTGAAGGGACTTGGGTTCATGGATCGAATTCACATCATCATAAGAAAGGGAAATTGTAAGTGAATCAAAGGAGACACAAAAATAAAATAAAAAAATGGATAAACTGAAATTCAAAAATGATAGCATGCCAGATAAATCAAGTGATCGAATAGTACTTACGCTTAGTTGCTTTCTGGGTGCGGGCAAAGGCCTGACACGTGCACACACGTCCGTCTATCTGTCGGCTCAAATTGGAAGGACGCAACCTTCTCTAAAAGGAAAGCAGTAACGCGCTCGAGAAAAATAAGTCTTAGAAACACCCCCTCTTCAGAACATAAAGGGGGCCAATGGGAGAAGCAAAGCTTAGCAACAAGTTATGCTTCAACCAATGGTAAAACTGTTTCAGTAGGGGTGAAAAGTTTCACCATCTGGTGAAACATTTACGCAGAATTACAAGGTTTGAACGCAGTAGGCGAGACAGAGAAACGTATGTCACAATAATGCGACATGAAGGAAATGATGATAATAATAATAATATGACAAAAGATAATGAACCTGATAAAAACGGTTCAGTAGAGACCTTTGACCTGGGGCCACCGTACCTGATAGTAAATGGACCACAGTAATCAACACCAACATGATTAAAGGGAAAGGTTTGATGGAGGCGAACAGCTGGGAGTTGACCCATTAACTGTTCAGAAGGACGTGCAGCGTAGCGCACGCAAGTAACACAAGAGCGAGATAGGCTACGAACAAGTTTTCGTAGTGAAGGTATCCAGAAGCGTTGTCGGATAGTCGCAATTACAACCTGGACCCCGCCATGAAGCAACTTTAAATGGGTATGTCTGACCAGGACTTTAGTGAAATGATGGTCATTGGGCAAAAGTATCTGGTGTTTTGTATCAAATGGAAGGTCGGCCAATTCCAAACGGCCTCCCACACGAATAGTGCCATCAGAGTGAAGCAAAGGGTGCAAATTGCTGATGGTGGAAGTGGATGGCACTTGTTCATTCTTCCTTAGAGCAGCAAGTTCAGTAGAGTAGCACTGAGCTTGAATCATTTTCACACATGTAAGTAGTGCAACATCAATTTCAATGGCAGTGAGTGGACCACTGATCCTAGTGGTATTTCTACAATTAGAGACAAACCTAATACAGTAGGCTATGACCCTCAACAATCTCGTGTAGGAAGAAAAATTGTTTAAAAAATCAATGTCAACCGGTTTAGATACATTTGCACACGAAATTCTACACTCAGGCAATTCGGACACAGGAGTGTCAAAGATATCTAAAGTACTGGAGCTTGTGAAGGCCTTCAACCATGCTGGACCATACCACCATAGCTGATTATTTTTCAATTCCGAGGGCATACAGCCTCGGGAAATTATGTCGGCTGGATTGTCACGGGAAGAGACATGTTTCCAGGCGCAGTGAACAGTAAGCCTTTGTATTTCAGCAACTCTATTGGCTACAAAGGTTTTCCATTTTGAGGGGGGCAAAGCCAACCAAGACAAAACAATAGTGGAATCGGTCCAACAATAGACGGATTCAATAGGCAAGTTCAAAGCGGGTTGCACCTTTGAAAGCAATTTGGAAAGCAAAAGTGCACCACATAACTCAAGTCTGGGCAAAGACAACTGTTTAAGAGGTGCAACCTTCGACTTAGCGCACACAAGTGCAACAGTGACGATGTCGTTGGTATCAATTGACAATAAATAGAGACAAGCTCCATAGGACTGCTGTCGCAGAAGCCATGAAGTTGCATAGATTTGATTTCTGAAGCAGGCTTAATCAAACGTGGAGTAGAAATCTCAGAAATCGCAGGCAAATTGCTATAAACATTCAGCCAAGCTTGCCGGATTTCCATTGGAAGGGGGCCATCCCAACCGAGTTTGTGAATCCACAAATCTTGGAAGAGAATCTTACAAGCAACCACAATAGGTGACACTGAACCCAAGGGGTCAAAGATAGAGGCAACAATGGACAAAAATGAACTCTTAGTAAAGGTAATTGAAGTGTCACAGTTCACGATAGGTGACTGAATCCGCAACAAGTCATCGATAGGTTGCCAATAAAGTCCTAGCGTTCTGGCGACTGTTTCTTCACCATCGCCGAAACTACGGAGTTGTTGTTTCTCTTGATGATCAAGAGGAATGTTATCTAATAGAGTCATGGAGTTTGAACTCCACTTACACAGTTCAAAACCACCTAATCTCAAAAGAAGGGTCAATTCATCATACAGAATGAGTGCGTCATGCTCGGAATCACATCCCGAGATACAATCATCAACATAGAAGTCGTTTAAAACAATCTGAGTGGCAGCTGAAAAAGCTGTGCCATCAGCGAGGGCGAGCTCCTTTAGCACACGAGTGGCTAAGAAGGAAGCTGGGGCAGTACCATATGTAATGGTGTTTAATTGATATTCTACTATTGGGTCTGAAGGAGAGTCTCTCCAAAATATTCTCTGTAAGTCACGATCTTTGTGATCTACAAGAATCTGTCTGTACATTTTACTCAGATCAGCTGCAAACGCTATCAAGTGAGTACGGAACCGAAGCAAAATAGAGAACAAATCCTGCTGAATTACAGGGCCCACCAACAAGGTATCATTAAGGGAGCACCCAGACGTAGTAACCATCGAAGCATCAAATACCACTCTGAGCTTTGTAGAAGTACTGTGCGGCTTGAAAACAGGATGATGGGGAATGTAGTAAACGTCACCATCAATCGTGTGGGAAGCGACTTGCATATGGCTTAAGGCTAGATATTCATGCATGAATTCAGTGTATTCTAACCTTAACTCAGGGTTACGAGCCAAACGTCTTTCGAGAGAGTGAAAACGATTTAGTGTAGCGTAGCGAGAAGCACCTAGAGGCTCCGAGTCTACCTTGCGAGGGAGTCTAACCACAAATCTACCATCGTCTTGGCGAGTGGTAGTAGCAACAAAGTGTTCCTCACATATGGATTCGTCAACAGACAACACTGGGGTTTCAACTTCTTCAACGTTCCAAAACGCTTCCAGCTGTTCTACATGAAGGCGTGAGAGTGTAAGTGCTGATACCACGTGCGATGGTTGCGAGGTGCTTGCACTGGGCAGCCTCCCAGAAAACACCCAACCCACAGAGGTATTTTGAATGATGGGCAAATCACCAACTGGTATGATTTTACCAGGACATAACAGGTCAAAGAAATATTCTGCACCAAGAACAAGATCAATAGATTTAGTGCAATTTAAATCAGGATCAGCTAAATCAATATGTGATGGAATGTTCCATTCAGAGGTGTCGAAACCAACAGCGGGTAGCTCAAGTGCAATATTGGGAACCACGAGACATTCAAGCTTAGCAGACCAATTAGTAGCACAGGCAAAAACGTTCACATCAGCAACAACAGTAGCAGTGCTTTGATTTTGACCAACACTGCGAATGTGTACCTTCATAGGTTTGGTGTGGAGTCTTAATTTCTTAATTAAGTGTGACGAAATTAAGTTACAATCTGATGCAGAGTCAAGTAGTGCAGTGACAGGTACACGTAAGCCATTGCCAGCTAATATATTCAACTTGGCAGTGGGTAATAGCGTCCTTGAAGATTGTCACGAGCGACGTTACTGCAACTCGTGTTTACCACGTTAGCATGAGCTTGAGAAGCATCATTACCAGTGCCACTGGAGGGTTCATAGTGAAGAAGAGTGTGGTGTTTTCGGGAACAAGTGTTACAAGAGTACTTCGAACATTGATGATTAGGCTCGAAATTACGCAAACAATTGTAACATAATTTTCGAGACCTGACAAAATCCCATTTGACTGTGGACGAAAGTTTAATAAAGGTACCACATTTCGACAATTGGTGATCAATGCTCCTGCAATATGTACAACGAAATTTGGTAGTAGTTAACATGGGTTTCTGAGGCGAATGACCTTCAGCTTTAAGTTTGGTTACAGCAGTATGTAATGCAGGCCTGGACCCATTCCTTTCAGTTATTTCCAGTACCTTGCATTTTTTCTCTAAGAAGCTAACCAAGTCCTGGAGAGTGGGAATTCTCCCAGAATCAACATGATTCTCCCATTCACGGATGCTATCATTATCTAGTAGCTTCAATATAAAATGTGACAATAACAGGTCTTGAAGGGCGACCCCGTTAAAGTCCAAAGCTTCTAACGCATTGACATGAGAAACAAAGTGGTCGATGATGGCACGCAAGGACACTGAATCATTACCGTATGCGGGGGGCTTGAAAAGCTTGGTGACATGGTTGTGCGCTATGAGCCTAATGTTATTGTATCGAGTTGTCAGCAAGTTCCATGCGACCATAAAGTTATCATCTGACACAGTAATGTTCTTTAGGAGGAGCTTAGCCTTGCCACTAAGTCTAGAATTAAGGTAGTAGAACTTAACAATATCAGAAAGAGCATGGTTATCAATTACTATGGCCTTGAAGCTATCTCTGAAATTCAGCCAGTCTGTGAAGTCGCCACTGAACTGCGGAATTTGAATTTCAGGCAACTTTATATGCGCTGCAGCTACGTTAGCATTAGGAAATTGTGCACTCTGCAAATTATTCAAAGGGTTATCACTGTCTGTAGTGTTGGATTTTTTGAAATTGTCACAATGTAGTTTAATTTTAACCATCAACTCAAAATACTTATCTTCGAAGTCACAACGTTCGGCTGTTTCTTCGTCGATATTGTCTGTAATATCCTCTAAAGCGACTTTCGTTTCGTTATATTGTTTATAAATTTCCTCGCATTCGTGTTTGCGTAACACTTAACATTTGATATTGCTCTTCTGTAATGTCCTGAAAGTTGCTAATTACTTTTTCTTGTGAGGTAAGCATGCCCTTAGCGACTGTACGCTTCCTAACTAAAGCTCGCTTTTGGGCATCCTCCATAATAACTTTAGGATTGCCCGCCTAGATGTAATTACCAGAGTTGCACACCTAACTAACACAACCAACTAACTAACACAAAAATAAACACAGACAATGGTCTCGATTAAGTTGTAAACAAACATCTGAACATAGAATGCTGTATTGTGTCCTTGGGAAGTTAATGGGAACGTATACAATGTTAAATTTATGGCCTTCCTGGTGAAATAGCAAGAAACAAGGGCCCAACATGGCCAAAATAATGCTTAATAATTCAAAGTAGTAAACAGCTCAATATCCGGCCCGGAGAGGACCAAATAATGTATTGGCCAACGCGGGAAGTCAACAACCCACCAAGAGTATTCTGGTAATAGCGGACATGTATAAGGGTTTGTTGGCCAAAGCATTAGATAAAGATGTAATGATAAAAAGGGTTGACTTTATAAAAGGTCGCATAACAATTTAGCAAACATGTGGAGGACCAGACAATATCATTGTCACCAAGTAAGGAGGTCCAGGAAGGCATAAAGGGCACAACACAAACAATTACTAATAATAAGATATATTATCAAATAGGTGGCACATAAAATAAATATTCAAAGGTGGCACACAAATATATGAGAAACACTGGCACAAATTTACACAATTGAAGAAACACTCGCATGGAATTAACACACGTAAGGCTTGAGCCTAAAACACATACATTGTCTTGAACGTAGCTGCAGATCAATACATCAAGGAACGGCATGCTATACAAGGCGGTTCCAAAGAATGGTATAGTTTAAACATGCAACGCAAGTGGAGTTGCAACAAATAATGAAAACAGGTCGCATGGAACGAGAATGTGTCGTCGAACCAGGACTGATTTACAGCGATGCGCCGATACCGTAAGCCCAAAAATGAATTGTTAATAAAACAAATTATGTGTGAAACGCAGGAAGTCAAAGTAGTTGCTGTCATACAAATACCGGGATATGCCAATCGCACGGTATTGTCACAATAGTAAAGTAGTTGAGCCCAGTGTCAACCTCCATTTCAGTGATGGTGCAGGAAGATAGTGCATGGCCTCGTAGCACATGCTTCAAGACAAACGATGAATTACTTATCACACGAAACAAAATCATATTCATACGCGTGATGACAAATTGTTAGGCAATAGGTGAAGATCAGAATTAAACATGTTACAACAAACTATCCGGCGCCGCGGATTGAAGGATTCGTCAACATGGCGCGTAGCGATAGCAACAAGCATGGTCTGATGAGACCGAAAATCACCCCCCTAACAAAAATATGAATCATGTACAGGATATGATCACTAAGCACGGTTACTACGAAGATAGCACCAATTACAGAAGTGATT
Organism: Meconema thalassinum; assembly: GCA_946902985.2. Taxonomy (NCBI): domain Eukaryota; kingdom Metazoa; phylum Arthropoda; class Insecta; order Orthoptera; family Tettigoniidae; genus Meconema; species Meconema thalassinum. The sequence continues at coordinate 242,001,419 of OX336391.1, forward strand.
AACTGGATATTCGTCGATAGATCACAACCAGTATCAAAGCACAACATTCTGTCATGGCTACAAGTTTAAAGACGAAGAAGAAAAACGTGATTGGTCCCTACAACAGCAAGGAGGCCTCTGATAGGCTGAAAGCAGCCAATCACAGCAGAGAGTTCAAAGACAAGTCAAAGAGAATACAAAAAGGAAGAAGAAGAATCAAAGTGGCCAACTTAGAATACCAAAATATCTTCTAAGCAAAAATATCCCACTGGAAACACCGGCAGTGGGAATACAACATGTAATCAAAACAAATGAATCATGACAACTAACCAACATAAACAAAACAAACTTGACAATGAATAAATACAATGAAGACAAATAATAAAGATATGTACAACCACACAGAGTGGAAACAAATAGGGAAACACAAAACTGGTTTGCCAAGACAGTGGCCGAACCAGATGCGATATTCTCAGACATGGTTCTGGGGTGTCGGTGATATATAGTCAGAATGATGTCACAATAGAACTTCTGACCGTGTGTATTGGGAGAGACGATCAGCCAATCAGAGGGCAAAAGCGTCTCAACACGAGATAGACTCCATCAGGGGGCTCCATTTCATTTGTGATCAATGTGTTGTCTACATGTAAACTGAAACAGCGCTTCATAAGAGGGTGAGTAAATGTTCGTTCAAATAAGTTGAACTTGATACAAATTAAACACAAGATTTAATACAAGAATTAACACTTCTATTCTGAAATACCGTGATCTTACTGCAAGGGTAATATGAAATTAGAATATAATGGGGCAGTTAAATAAATTCAATTCAAACCACGAGGGAAAGAATTATAAAATGAAAAATACCTATTTGCAAAAGCGACCACGTGGCCTTGAATGTTAATTTGGGTTCAGCCCAATAATATAAATCACATATGCTACCCCTCGACTGAATTTAATCATGATCTGAGAGAAATACCTTTATTACTTCCCTTGCCAGAGAAAATTCTTTTATTCACAGATTTCACGTAGGAATCTGTAATGCTTCTCGACACCTGACTACAAAGATATCTGCTACGAATTCAAAGAGCATAACCAAAGAGGATATAATAGAGATGCATCTTAATGTAAAATTTTGATGCCAACCTATTGCTCGGCGCAAGTAGTGCGAAACATCCAAGACCTGCCCTCCCTCCTCCCCGTTCCGGGTTTAACCCTCCCTCGCCCCTTTTCCGTCCCACCCACTACTTTTTTATTCCTTCCTTTCTCTCCCCCACCTTATTAGTCTCATCTTTTACTAATTATTCTCTTCCAGTATATTAATAATAGGTGATTTCCCCCCCTGTGATATCAGTTGATAGTATGTTGCATATAATGGCATAATACCTCATCAGGATATTGATAACCAAATAGGTCTACTTCAAATGAAGTAACATTGAAAATTGCACCTAATAATTCTTATCAGGTACCAGCACCAATATTACACCATTAGCAACCAAGGGGGGAAAACATGCCATACAAGTTCAGAAAAGTACACTCACAACATGGGCTATAAGTTGCTTGGGGGGTAACATTTGCTGTTATGGCATTATTAATTCAAAGCATTGACAATAACTCGCTAAGCTATTGCATCGTAAAAAGTAAAGTTGAAAACACATGGATTAAGATTTGCAACAAGCTCCAAGTACTATTAGAAAAATGTATGAGTGTTGTTGTATTGGTTAGTTATTGGAGTTTTAAGGGGCGGAACAGCTACTGTAGGTCAACTGCCCCTATTATTGTGTCAGCTTTATAATGCATGGGAACGTAATAAGGGCAGAGACTTAATCCCTTTTTAATTTGTTTTGTTTTCTCCCTACCTCGCACTGCAGAAATAGTTTCTAAGTTGTCCATGTAATAATAACTAAGTGAACTGATAGTAATTTTGAGACACATCACATGGCTTCTTTAAAAAATAGCACTTGATGGATGACCTAGGCTATCCTTCATGCTGCAATATTCAATATCATTGAAATATTATAATAATTATTTGTATTATCATCGCTAGTATGAGTATGATGCTCAGCCAACAAACTTGGTTTCAAAACATAACATAACATCACCAAGCGAAATCAGTTTTGGATGAGGATATGTGAATGAGTTAGTTATTTCAGGAAAGTCACATGCATACTGGTGAATGGCTTGTTTATAAGCTATGCAGATATATTTCTTATTTTAGAAACTGTATCCTAATCTGGAAGGTAAGCATGAAGATATAAACTTAGGTAGGCCTATTGTTTCAATGTTTATCTAACACTGCCAACTTATCTAGCTGCATTAGCTTGGATCTATCATTTTTCAGAAACAACCAATACTCCTGAGGAGGGAAGAATTTATAAGTACAGATAGAGAAAAACCTACATGTATCCTCACAGATACTCATTTAATAGTGAATGTTTCTCATAATATTGGTAGTATACAACACAAACCAACACCAGTATTAGAAATGCACGAGACAAGATCCATGTATCAAGCTACCACAATCCACATGGAAAACTTACTTACTTACTTACTTAAATCGTCACTAGTCACAAGCACCCAATTTATGTTAGCCTACAGCTCAAAATGTCAGAATTATTCTTGGATTAGAAAGATAAGTCTAGGGAAACACCAAAAATTAATAAAAGAGCAAATTCCTGTGAAGGAGCTTTATTTAATATCTAAAAAATCGGCACTCACCAACAAATCTTAAGGTTATGTTCAGCTTTACTAATCCATAATTTGGAAACATAAAGAAATAAAAAGCCAAATATCTCCACAACACTAGTTCTTGATGTTCCATATAGTTCAGTGTTTTGTTAAGTGAATCACAAAGCACTGAATTGTAAACCTACCTACATGGGTAATAGACTACAATATTACATCAACATTTATATCCTTGATCTCGTGTACATAACAGTTTCGTGCAAACTAGTTGACAGAAAATCCGAATATTTCTTGCCTAGATACGTTGCTCCGCTTGTCACAGGTCACATAACCTACTAGTTTAACATTGCCAAATAACACTCCAAATCGTTGTCGCTGCTTTGAATAGTAATTAGAACCAGAAATCGTCACTATTCACGGTACGCAAGCATAATTACGTCACTGGTAAATGCAACACACACACATTACCGCTGATTTCCATCAACACACTCTACGGCAGCCACCAGTCATGAACATCAACTTGATAGATTACCTTTTAACAAATTCTATAGATGAGTGCCACTACATTAACACTAGAAATAAAAAATAATATTTAAAACACTAAGCTGATTTTTTGTTACCGCGAGATTGAGGGAACGGTAGAACCGATTCACTTCGTAGAGCAATCTTTCGAAAGCTGTAGGCCTGTAGTTTTGCAGAGTGTCTTTAAAATAAACAAATATGTTACCACATATTTTTAAATTTATAAACAAAACTGCAAAATTATTGACTCAAGCGCATGCGCAGAATCACCTTGGTTAATGACAGACATGGCGGATGTCCATCGCGTTTTAATGTAATAGTTATTTATAACAATTATAATAAAGGAGGGGAATGTTGATTATGAAGTTTCCACGATATAAACAGGAATAGAATATTATAAAAAAACGGGAAATGTAGAAGAACTTATACGGACTGTTGAGAGTGAATGTTGTTTAAGTAACTTAATATTGCACTCTTCCACCAGTGATTCGGTAGCTCAGACGGCAGCGTTCAAAACTCTTAATTTATGCATTGCGCAATGGATGCAGTTCGAATCCCACCTCTGACTCACGTTTTTATTTCTCAATTATTCTTTCTGCCTATTGGTAATACATTGTCTTAACATATTTTACTTTTATTATTCCCATAAAGTAAGGAATTCTCCACGATTTACGTTCCCATATACTTTTAAATTATTAAATAAAAGATGGCCACAATCGCTTTCGCCATGAGAGACAATTGACGAACATAATTCATTTGTTGGACTCAGACATCGTGGTCACTCAGCCCAGTCTACTTTGGTGTGTGTGTCAAATTTTCTCTGATAACCTGTGTTATTGTGATGGCTGTACTGATGTGTGCATTTGTAATTAAAGTGGGGAATGAGAAATCGGCGACCGAGGCTTTAAGTTAGGAACTATCCCGGTATTTACCTGCAGTGGACGTGACAAACCACGGAAAACCACATCCCAGATTGTTGAGATAGGAATCTAACCTTGCTCTCCTGAGTTTTGCCTCAGGAGTGCGCCCCGTTTCAGCCCTCAGACCAGAAGTAAATTTCTTGGCAAACCAGGGATCGAACCTGGAATCCGGGGCGATAACTCAGAATGTAGCCTTCAGATTGGGCTTCCCTGTGTTAATACGATTTTTGACAAGCACTGAACATATAGTCTAACTCTTCAACTCCCTCCATTACGGTGGCTGTCGAAGTGAGTCTATGCTCATTCCAGTAGTTGGCGAAGTATGCTCCCTTGCTTAATTTACTGTCATGGAAATGCAAAGGATTGTACCTATATCAGGTGATGGAAATTGCTTATTTAGAGCAGTTTCGTACTGTTTATTCCAACACGCAGGACGTTATCCTGAGCTGCGTTTGCAAGCAAATTGCAAAAATTGTTGCTGGCATGAATAATTATAAGGATTTTATTATTGGCGATCAGTATCATCGCATTCTCATCAGCAACAAACTTGAGAATGAAAGTATCTGAACTAAATTGTATACGTGAATATTATTGTTTATTTGTTTAGAGTACATAACAATGAGTCTAACCACGCTGTTAATTTTGGCAATGGAAGTATTCTTTGCCGTTTGATATTTGGCGGCTGCGCTGATGCAGGCCACTATAGTGTTATTGAATATGATGTTAATTTGGAGAGAAATGCTGCAATAAATATACCCATTTGACGAAAAAGAACATTAGCCACAAAAAAGTGGGAAATCGTAGAAAAATACGAAGCCACTTTTAAAATGTAATATAAAAATGCCATTTCAGAAAGAATTCCAGATATTATGCCGTACAGTGTATGGTCCTTGACGAACAAATGTAAACATTGTTCTGCACTGTATTTCTGTAGCGAGAAATCTACGCTTGGTTACTTTGACCTTTGGTGTTGTAATGGCAAAATTAATCTTACTAAATAAAAAATATTTGACAGACTGCAACAATTTTTCACTGTAAATGATATCTCAAGGAATTTAAGAGAGAATAATCGGCAGTAGAACAAATGCTATGTCCTTGGTTTCATTTGGTGCCAATGTCACTGTGCCACATGCATACGGTCCATATTGTTTTAAAATGCATGGAATTGCACATCATCGCATTTCTTTGTTAATGTATATTCCAAAATTATAAGCGACGGTTCCTGCGGCCAGTTGTATATATTAGACTCCTCAGAATTCTTGAATTCCTTGGAATTAAGGGATTTGCTTCCACATACTCCAAACGATTGACCCATAGATATGCTCCTTAGAAATCTGAAGTTTCGTAAGGACATCTAAATGCTACCATATTAATTATAAGAAATATGTACGAAAATTGCAAGAATTTGGAAATAATACGTGCAGTTAAAATTAGGCGGAGAGATCTAAGCCTTCGACTTGATTCCATATTAATTATATGAAATATGCATGAAAATGCTTGGATTTGGAAATAAGTGCAGTTAAAATTAGGCAGAGAGGTCTAATCCTTCGACTTGATTTAACACCACCGGATAAAACAATCATTTTCTTTTAAGAGGCAACATTTTCCGATTCGCTTGGCATACTTCATCACAATCAATAAAGCTCAAGGGGGAACTCTGGAACGTATAAGTCTCAATTTGCCTCATCAAGTTTTCAATCATGGCCAGCAGTATGCTGCAATGTCTAGAGTGCAATCTTTTGACGCCCTTAAAGTTTCAATAGTGCCAACAAATAACTGTACAAAGAACGTATATAATAAAATTCTTCAGTAAATATTTTCTTATTGGCCGTCATGTATTGACGGGTTTCAACTAGATCATAGTTCATTCCGAACAAATGTAAATAAACGGACACACATTTATATACAATACGTACAGAATCAATAGAATTCGCTTCGTATCGATAGACCTGAATCAAAGGGAATTGGTATTGATCATTACGCATTGAGCGTTTTTCATATAATAGAAAGAAAACAAGAAGTTTTCCTTGGATTCCCATGATCAGAAACGATCACATTACCTACAAAATGTTAAATTAGATGGAAAAACTACAGGTTTCATTATAATCAAAGAATAACATGCCATTTATTGGTTACATACAGAACTAATTGGTGGCCTGAAATGACTGCTAGCACCTTTGAGCACTGTCTGTCTGAACTACTAGAAGACATCTCGAGTTGGCTTCAAAACTCCCTATACAGTTTCACCCACCTGAGCATAACCCTGTGCAAGGGGGTAATCCCCACTTTATCACAATTTAAATTATCATTTTGATGTCTTACAGGATGTATTGCTAGGGACTTGGAATACTGTATTGGTGAATAAAATCATGGAAAAGTAAAGTCAACATCTTAATCATTGCTAATTACAGATAGTGATTTTTGTGCCATAGCGGTAAAATAAAATGCACATTCCAGAATTTAAGCTAATACTCAACGAACAAATGAGTAGAATGTAAATACACCTTAAGTTGCATGCCATTATCCATATTTTGAGTTCCTACAATGCCCTTGCACAACAAATTGAATGTGAATATGGTCTCCTTTGATGTTTAATAAAATATCAAGCAGAGTGAAACTTTCCCTGTTTTGAAAACTTTAGTTAGTTATTGTTGTTTTAAGGGGTGGAACTATGAGGTTATCTGCCCCTTTGAAAAACTTTCTTTTACAATATTGATTGCATGAATAGAATCCCAACCAACTTAACCCTAGAACTGCTGCAGGTTTATCCGTCAAATACTGCAGTACATTCTCATAAAATACACACTATGGGAATTTAGTATCTGTAAGCAAACTGTGTTCATGAATATAACTTATCATACATCAATAGAAAGCTGAAAGACTGTTCTATATTATTCTTATAGAGGTGAATCGTTCAGACTCATCAGTTTGAATTAATCATAAAAAGTGTTTTATAAAAAAAAAAATATATAAAAAAATTGACTTTTCTGCTCTAGAAAACTATATTGCCAAGCTAAATGTTTGTCAGACACATCATAAATGAAACGTTCACAGTTTTTTGTTACTATTTCAAGAACCAGTTATAAATAATTCCTGTTATTTACTAAAAAAGAAAATTATTTGTACAATATGACATTTCTCCATTATGCACATATATGAGAAATTCACCTTCTGCCTCTTCTGTAAGCTAAATGCGTACATGAATAGGCCTATAACTTATCATACATCAGTAGAAATCTGTAAGACTGTTCTATATTATTTTTATAGAGGTGAATCATTCAGACTCATTAGTTTGAATTATTCATAAAATGTATTTTATAAAAAATAAAAAATAAAATTGACTTTTCTGCTCTAAAAGAACATATTGCCAAGTTAAATGTGTCAGACACATCATAAATGAAAAGTTCAGTTTTTTGTTACTGTTTCACGAACCAGTTTTAAATAATTCCTGTCATTTACTAAAAAAGAAAATTATTTTTACTATATGACATTTCTCCATTATGCACATAGCCTATATGAGAAATTCACCTTCTGCCTTTTCTGTAAGCAAACTGTGTTCATGAATAGGCCTATAACTTATCATACATCAATAGAAAGCTGAACGACTGTTCTATATTATTTTTATAGAGGTGAATCATTCCGACTCATCAGTTTGAATAAATCATAAAAAGTATTTCATAAAAAGAATGACTTTTCTGCTCTAGTAAACCATATTGCCAAGTTAAATGTTTGTCAGACACATCATAAATGAAAAGTTCACAGTTTTTTGTTACTATTTCAGGAACCAGTTTTAAATAATTCCTGTTATTTACTAAAAAGAAAGTTATTTTTACATTATGACATTTCTCCATTATGCACATACCGGTAAATGAGAAATTCACCTTCTGCCTTTTCTGTAAGCAAACAGTGTTCATGAATAGGCCTATAACTTATCATACATCAATAGAAAGCTGAAAGACTGTTCTATATTATTATTATAGTGGTGAATCATTCAGACTCATCAGTTTGAATTAATCATAAAAAGTATTTCATAAAAATAAAAAAATAAAAAAAGATTTTCTGCTCTAGAAAACCATATTGCCAAGTTAAATTTTTGTCAGACACATCATAAATGAAAAGTTCACAGTTTTTTGGTACAATTTCAAGAACCAGTTTTAAATAATTCCTGTTATTTACCAAAAAAAAATATTTTTACAATATGACATTTCTCCATTATGCATATATATGAGAAATTCACCTTCTGCCTTTTCTGTAAAAAAAACGGTGTTCATGAATAGGCCTATAACTTACCATACATCAATAGAAAGCAGAAAGACTGTTCTATATTATTTTTATAGAGGTGAATCATTCAGACTCATCAGTTTGAATTAATCATAAAAAATATTTCATAAAAATAAAAATTGACTTTTCTGCTCTAGAAAACCATATTGCCAAGTTAAATGTTTGTCAGACACATCATAAATGAAAATTTCACAGTTTTTTTGTTACTATTTCAAGAACCAGTTTAAACTAATTCCTGTTGTTTACCAAAAAAAATATTTTTACAATATGACATTTCTCCATTATGCACATAGCCTATATGAGAAATTCACCTTCTGCCTTTTCGGTAAGCAAACTATGTTCATGAATAGGCCTATAACTTATCATACATCAATAGAAAGCTGAAAGACTGTTCTATATTATTTTTGTAGAGGCGAATCATTCAGACTCATCAGTTTGAATTAATCATAAAAAGTATTTTACCAAATATAAGAAATAAAATTGAATTTTCAGCTCTAGAAAACCATATTGCCAAGTTAAATGTTTGTCAGACACATCATAAATGAAAAGTTCACAGTTTTTTGTTACTATTTCAGGAACCAGTTTTAAATAATTCCTGTTATTTACTAAAAAAGTGCTCAATTTCTCAATCATCTACATAGGCTTGTTGGCTGCCATTTTGCTCAATGCAACTTCAATGTCAACATGAAAGTACTTCCACTTCTGCAGCCAAATAATAGCCTGCTTATTGTCATTTGTTTGCCAAAGAGTAACACAACGAAAGATAAAAGCATCGGGAACCAGCATGACTTGAAATTAGTGTCATCTGATGGCTAACAGTAGTACTATATTTGAATACCGAGACCGTCTTTCAGAGAGACGGTCGCACTTGATTAAACACCACACCGTCTTCCTGGAAGACGGTCCGCAGTTCTAGGGTTAAAAATGCACTTGCACCATTTACTGAGATACTTAGGAGCAGATGACCTCTTAGTTCCACCCCTTAAAACAAGGCAATAACTAACTACTGAGATTCTTACTGGTTCAAGTTCACAGGAAGCATATAGTAAGATTTGCAGGAACGTTAGAAATTATTTAGACAAAATCTCTTCCAAGGTAGCACGTATTTCCAGTTAGAAATTATCTCAATAATCCTAGTGTGAGGGAATGTTTGATGTCTCATGTCTGCCATTTGGTAGTTCACAGGAATCTTCGGTGTCCTAACTTTAATGTTTGCCCATAATAGCACTGACTCGAGTTTGCCGTAATGTTCGTTGTGCGAGAGCAGATCAGAAACTAAAGCACAATCATTTTATTCTCCCCTGGTATTGCAACTGGAATATTGAAATTTCATGACTATCGTTAAAGTTTGCGCTACAGAGGTTATTTTGTTTTCATGTGCAGCTCTAGCAAGAGAAGCCCGAGCTACGAAACAAACATGGCATGCATGTTACTGTTGTCAACTTGTGAAGAGCTGCAAAGTGTAGGTTAATATTTGTGGGTCAGAGGGCATAAACTGAGTGAAATTCACTGGGATATGCGTGGCATGTATGGACCATGGCAATGTCTCCAGGTATTGTCATAGTTACTGGTGATGAGTTGTGGACATACCACTACACGCCCGAAACCAAACAGGCCTCTATGGAGTGGAAACATGCTGGTTCCTCTGTACAAAAAAAAATTTCAAAGAGACTCAATCTGCTAGGAAAGTGCTTGTTACAGTGTTCTGGGGTATGTGTGATGTGTTATTGGTGGACTTTGCTGAACACAGGACCACTGTGAATGCTGCAGCGTACTTTAAAGTTTGGCTAAGTTGCGTTGTGCCCTTCATGTTAAACGCCACAATACTAATGCCGACTGTGTCAAACTTCATGACAATGCCCGCCCCCATATTGCTGCTCCTGTTCATGAGAAAATCGCCCAATTTGGGTGGGAAATGCTCCAGCATCTACTGGACGTGGCACCGTCGTACTTTCTTCTGTTTGGTCCCATGGAGAAATTCCTGGGAGGCCAACACTTTGCAACAAAGGCGAAAGTGAAATCAGCAACCCGCTGTTGGCTATACTCCCAACCAAACAGACTTGTATGAACGGGGCATATTGAAACTGGTACTACGATGGCAGAAATGTGTTTGAGATAGTTGGTGATTATGTAGAAAAGTAGGGCAATTGTAAGTTCATTTGTGATTTGGTTTTGTTGCCTATTAAACTTTTTGGGGGAAAAAATGATTGTACTTTCAGATCTGCCCTCGTATTTTAACAAGAATTTCTTTGTTCTGTAGAGAATAATGTGGTTTTTTTGGTGAAAAATGTCATGCCAAATATCTTAAATGTATAATTTTTCTCAAAGAATTGGTTTCTTTTAATTAAATTATATATACGACACGTTGATTGAATAGCCAGAGGTTTAGGTTATCCACTTTGAACTGAGTATTGGAATAGTACGAGGCTTGTTTAGGCAGCAGCCACTTTGGCCGCTGTGTACCAAACCCACCGTCTACACACGGAGTAATTCCGCAACAGTCCTAATTAATTTATACAGGACAGAAAATAGTTTAAGTAAATTAGATACCAGCATGTCAAGGTACGAGGCATGGCAAGCAGCGCTGTTTCAAAACCACGGTCTGCTACCAAAATCTGTTCCATATTCGGACACATTGGAATTACTCCATTGAGTGGTGTGTGGGTTTGGTACTCAAAGTCCTATCTGTGGGCCCTAACTAACCTAACCTAGTCTATGTACCATCCAATTGACTAGCCAAGGTTCCGTAAGGGTAACTTAACCTTTAAAACAAGTGCAATATCGAAGAAATAAATCGGTGTGTTTTCCAAAACAATCACAAATAACTTAAATAAGGTATATATATTTAGGTAGGTTTTACAAAATACAAAACCTAGTAAAATAAAAAAAACCAGCAATGGCGGACAACCAAGAAAGGGGGGGCGTGGCAATCTTACATTAAATGCTCAAATGGGAATACGGTATCTTCGGACAATCGCAGTATCTAGTTATTACTTTTCAAAATAAGGTGATTCATCATAATTCTTAAGCTTGGCCCTTGAGTAGCCGTCAAATCATTACATTTGCTTCTCCTATAGTATTTAAATTCTGCCCAATCAGACAAGGCATGGCCGACCAACATTTCAGTAAGAAACTTGCCTTCAAAATGTTGCTAGTTATATTTTATAACTTTTAGGTTGATGGCTACATTTCCAAAATACACCAGTGGAATAAGACATCGCACAAGAGACGAAAGAAGATAAGTTAAACTTGTGCTGACGCGTACATGTTTATCATAATGTATGGCTTGCGTAAAATAAAATATCTTCAGACAAAATCCAACAATGGACCCGTATTCAATGCGAGATTAATTAAAAATCACATCATGACATTAAACAGGCGAGCAATATTAGCTCGTGATATTAAGCCATTTTTAGGAACAGAAAAATCCCATTTCGGATCATGACCAACGACACTCCGCCGCTAAAATCAATTTCTTTTTAAATATTTACCGAAGTTTAGTTAAGAAAAACACGCAATACTTCTTCAGGTGATTAAGTATATCTCACGAGACATTACATTGCAGTTTGCCCAAATCATTCCCCAGGCTTCAAGGCAAGCCCAGGGACACGTCCGTTCGGTTTCACGGTCCCATTGTAATTCTATCTAGTCTTCTCATTTGTTCTTTTTACACCACTAGACTGCCAGCCGCGCATGAGCAGATACCAAAATTGCGACGAAACAAATGAAGAGCTATGCGCACGTAGCCGCGCTACCAACTTCCTCATTAACCTTTTCCCGTTTCAGGTTGCCTATCCCCAGGTTTTACCCTATTATTTAGAAAGAAATGAACCTAAGTACATTGTTTCAGAAAAAGTATAATATAATGAAAACGACTGACCATAATGTATTCAAATTTTTGAACAATATTAGAAAACATACCATCACATCCATATCTCCCTTCTTGGAGTCCTAAGGTTGTTGGTTCAAACCAGTATCTTGGTGATACTGGAGAAATCGCCAAACAACATGTAAACATAACCTATAACTCTCACATAGTAGAGAATACATTCATTATATTATACAACATTTACCAAAGTGAGGAGACCGCCTAACAAACATTGTCTATTCATATCACGATACATACTTTTCAGTTTTATTTATAATTGTCAAATACTAGAAATGAGGACCGGCGCGATACAAACCAATACCGGTATAAGCATAAACTTATTACTCTATTTTTTTTAAGAATCAAAATAACGATTGGAATATTCCTTTTATTAGCACAACCAAATGAAACTATGAAATAATTTCTCCAAAAACTCATTCGTAGTAAAAAAACGAAATGTTTGTGTTACCTGAAATGCCGGAGCATCGCCGTCAGGACCGATTTCTTGGTCTCCGTTTTCACTTACTTCACTATTATCATTGAAATTATCGTCATTCTTCACTGACTAAAAACTCACTTTCACCACTACTAAATGATTCTGCGTCACTTTCTTCGCCTATATTGAGCTCGGTTTCATTATCTGCATTACTCAATCCCGCCATGTTTACGAACGAAACACCTGATCAGTGAGCACGGAAGTTCATGATAGATTTACGCTATTGTTTTGTTTTCACTGCCTTGTGGATTGTACTGCACATTCGTAAATGCTTTATAAACACTTTAGAGTTGAGAAAACTTACAAACCTGACACATAGATGGCAGACGTGTGCAGATAATGCAACCGGGCGCTTTCGGGCGCTAAGGACCGGAAGGATAAGTCAAGAGACGGGCGCTAAGGGCGGGATAGGGTTAAATAACATGTTACTTACTTATGGGTCTTAACCCAAGTTATCAAAGATTAAGTTGGCCATATTATGCCATTGTTTGATGGCATACTCCCATTGGTTGTCCAGAGACCTTGACAATTACTTTAAGTCGTAGAGCACGATACAACAAGATACATTAAACATGCAACAAGTACAATACCATTCACAATTAAATACAGACATGCACAACAAAACATGCGAGATACAATAATTATCATAATGGCATGCAGTGGCAAAATATATATGGCATGCAGTAAAGTTTTCATTAAAGGGGAAGCTAATTTCTTTATTTCTTCTGCCTAACCGGGGATTATTAAATGAAATTCTCGAGGTGTCCATGGGGGATCGGAGCTAGGTCCGATCGACGAAATACGAGGGCTCTCAACAAGACACGGTGACGGCTGACGGGACGCGGAGGGGGTTGATAGCTGAGTTTTAAATTGAGACAATTTTTCAATCGGCTCAGTCTTACATGTATAATTTTTCTCAAAGAATTGGTGATTTTTCAATTAACATTTCTTCTCCCCCCTTCAAATGTGAACTACATTTATTTGATGTAGAATACTTCATATTTCCAAACTATTACTCTTCTGCCACTTTTTTAACTCTTATACGCTCAGCGAGCCGATCTATCGGCTTGAGTAGCTTGGCTTAAAACACTCACGGTGCCGATCTATCGGCTCTGTGTTGGAATGGCTGTATTAGTGACTAATTGGACTCCCAGATGGCAGGAGAAGATCGGCATAGTAGCATTTGAGTTTGGTTTACACTTTTCTCGACAGATGGAGACACTACATTGCCGCATTGGTATGAAACAAATGAAATTATAAAGCCGCGTATGAATGTTTACCGCATGGCGTGTAGACCTGTTCTGTGTGCCAGTCAAGTCATATTTTGCGCTTTTAATTACGTGTTTGGCATTGTTATTTTGTTTCCATTTGAATACTAGTTTATTATTTGTTATATTTTGTTTATATTTAGCGTTTATCTGTGTTATCAAGTGAAGTGTAGCGTTTAATATTTCGTGTTATTACGTTTTCGTAACGAGTGTAGGCCAAATTTTTTCAATGGCCGGGCCGAGTTCTAGGCTAAATGATTGTGAAGTATTGGATTATTTAGAGGCTATAGACGATGACAGTGACTTTATTGCCGAGAGTGATTCTGATTTTATAGAAAGTGAAGATAGTGCCCCAGAAATATCCCGAATAGCTGCTCACAGATTATCTGACAGTGATGATGATGATGATGATGATGATGATGATGATGATGATATTATGAATGATGGGGGCTACACAGAGGTTCTGTCGCCTGAAAATCCTCTCCCTCTCCCATTTCAATATCATGAATTATCTGGTCCTAAACACATGCCACCTCCTGATTCTCTTCCAACAGCTTATTTCCTTTTGTTTTTCACAGATTTTCTTCTTTCTCTTATGGTGACAGAATCTAATCGGTATGTCCAGCAGTTCATCACCAGTAAGGGAGATAATGTTCCCACCCCTCTAAAGAATTGGGTCAGGATCACAATGTCTGAAATGAAAGGATTTATTGCATGCCTTCTAAATATGGGTATCAATAGAAAACCAACCATTGCCTCTTACTGGTCCACTATGCCTTCTCAGTTCAGCCCATGGTTCCCTAAAATGTTTTCTAATCATAGGTTCTCTCACTTGCTGCGATTCTTTCATCTTGTCAACAATGAGGGGATGCCAGGGCCTGGAGAAACAGGATATGATCCCTGTGCAAAATATCAACCTCTAGTGGATCATGCCAACAGGGTATTTAGGCACCACTATACACCACATCAGCAGATTAGCATTGATGAGTCTCTTGTGGGAACTAAAAATAAAACTAGCCTTCTCCAATACCTGCCGAACGAACACCATCATCGCTGGGGTATCAAATTTTGGATGCTGTGTGATTCAGTTTCCAATTACTGCCTGTTTTTATTTTTGCCTACAAAGGTGCCAGATCTCAAGAAGACAGTGACAATATTATAAAACATGGTTTGGGATACATCGTTGTGAAGAAACTTTTAGTCATAGGTGGCTACCTCAACAAGGGTTATCATGTCTTTGTTGACAGTTACTTTATGTTTGTACCACTTGTAAGCCATCTCTACAAGCTTGGTACATATATAACAGGAACTGTTAGGAGAAATAGGAAATATTTGCCTCAGAATTTTAAAAATAAATTTGCTGTTGGACAGAAACAATATTTTAGGTCAGGTCCAATGTTAGCATGTGCATTCCGAGAGAAAAAGTCCCAGAAAAACCCAGTCATGCTTCTATCTAGCCATGCAATAGCACAAGAACAGGAAATTCCAGCAACCCACAACAGTGCCAACAGCAAAACTAAACCAGCAATAATAACATCTTATAATAAATGTATGGGTGGGATTGACACATCTGACATTATGTTGTATAGCTACCTCGATGAGAGGCGAACTGTACGTTACTGGAAGAAGGTGGCTTTCAATATCATTGCTAGAATGGTACTAAACAGTTACATTCTTTATAAGGGAGCAGGGAAAATAAAATCTAGACTGAACTATACAGTGTCAATAATTGAGAGCCTAGGGGAGGAATGGATTTCTACAAAATTAAGTGCGATTAATGATCAAAGAGGACCAGTGGGGGTGAGAAAGCTTCCTGAGAAGAAAGAATCGAACTGCGTTGTATGCAGCACCAAAGAAAAGAGGAGGAGGGCCAGAACAGTATGCACTAGGTGTAACAAGGGTTTGCATGGAGAGTGCTTCCCTAAGCACAAGTGCTGACCCAGGAAGGTACGTGTACAGTTCTATACATTAGGTGCTATATTTCATGGCTGGATAAGAACACAAAAAATAAAATTATATCATGTTATACAGAATTAATTGCTCTTGTTTTCAGTATGACTGGTCAAGATCACTAAAGAACAGATTACTTTCTTAGTATTTGAAAACATATTTTTATTTTTTGTAAAATATGTCTTTAACAATTTTGGGATATATTCTTCCTAAAACTACATAGAATAATGTGCTAGTGTGATTTTTTTCAATTTTGTATCTGTAGATCTCTTTATGCAGTGATTTTTTACATTTCAACATGCATAATCATGAAAAATGGCCTGAGTGTTTTGGAGATGACTAGTGAATATAGCCTGAGAGCAAAAGGGTTAAAATTCATGGAAAAACACAGTTGTTAAATTCCAGGGTTCTCATATTTTGCCTATATATCGATAGTATCCTCATTTCCTAAGTATCGCAGAAATGAAGTACTTGTACACAAATATGTACCATGCTCGGTTCTATAGAATGCAGTATTTTGCGAATACAGTTATAACTTGGGTCTCTTAACTCCTATGCTGTTTCATTCTAGACATTCTGCACATGACCTGCAAACAACAGACTTGTGCTCGAGAGGACCTGCAAGCTGTTATGCACAATCTTCTGCACGCAGAGTTTGATGATGGCTCAGTGACACGAATCTCAACAGACACTCAGGCAACGCAAACGTTATTGTCTCAGAAACTGCAATCCCAGGTGAGTTTCTCCTGTTAGTTATACTTGATTTGGAGGATTGAAACCACAGAATGTAAGCTTCATAACTAAGACAAGAAGCAGCACAAATTTAGTGTATTTAGACTAATGTTTGTTTGGTATTCTGCCCGAAGGCTGGTTGGACTTTCTAAGATAACGCCTTAAACCCAAGGCAGCACAGTATACTACATTAAGTGAGGAGTAAGGTAGTTCGTCGTAGCGAATCCAGTTAACCAGTGTTGCCAGATACTATACAAGGGATTCTTCTGAAAATAGGTTTAACCTGAGAAAGCCAATTTTACTGTTTCAGGATGGAAGTCCCCTAGATGGTAGGGAGGCTGCTGGTGAGACCGCTGATGAAGCTGTAGAGCGGACTGATGCTGTGACCCTCAAGCCCCAAGTGCTGTGGTCACTTTTCTACAACTGTCCTGAAACTTCACAGTGTGATCTGTCAGCCAATGTCCCTTCTAATGTGTTTCTTTGCTCTGGGCCAGATCTTGACCTTGACTTTGAATTTGCTGTTAACCAGGTAACCATGAATGATCTACTTTTATGACCATTTAAATTGATTTTCAGTTCTAATAAATGAAGGTGGCATATCGAAGTTTTTGTGGCAGTCTTAATTTCCACTGTCAGATAATATCATTGAGGCTAGGATATTAAAATACTAATTTTATTTATACATGTGTGTGTTGTTCACAAGCAGGCTTGCTGTAGGCAGCATAAAAGAAAACCTTGCAAATTACATGTCTTCCCAGCCTTCTTCCTTCACTGTATTTGTTTTTCACTCTTTCGTACACCATCCTCTACGCACTGTTTTGAGCGACAGAGGAACTGGTTGCTTCCCGCCCTCCTGATCAGACTGGAAGGTCTAAACGAGCTTGTCGGAGGGGCTATAGCATTAAACCTATTTGGATTATGGCATAATACCCACCTTTAAAGATGGCGGTGTGTCCGGCTGTGGAGATTATCCCTGTCCTTTTTGTTTTTTTCTCACTTCTGCCTGCACCTCGCTGTCATTTGTTTGGTTATTTATCCATGTTTCTATCCTGTCGATTGATTGTCCACTTTGTTGTGTTTTCGTATTTAGATTTTTATATAACCTTAACAGGTTCTTTTCTCCTTCCATGTTTGTTCTGTCCTGTTATCTTGTTTCTTTTCCCAGTCTTCTTTTCCTGTTTGTCAGAGTTGAAATTTGCCAGATTGTGCAGTGGCTGAAATGCTAACAATTTGGGGCAGATGACCTCGGTGTTCCATGCCATAAAACAATTGCCAGTACCACCTTAACAATAAACAATAAACAGCCCGGGTGAGATAATCAGAATCCAGAATCTATAACATGAAATCAAAACTGAATATTGATTAAGAATTGTCACTGGGAAGAATAGATTGAGGGGCTGCTGATTTCACAGATTCTATCTTTTTTAATGGATTTTCAGATGCTAGAAAAGTGGTGATTAAGGGATTCCTTTTTCAGATTTGTGGTTTCGAAATTTTACACACATGTTTTAAATTTAATTGTTTATCCCATGGATATCCACATCTAGAATTTGAGAGATGAAATGAAGTACCCACAGTGAACACTTCAGATATAATGGCGATAAGTTCACTTATGCATTGCAAGAAGAAATGTACTGCAAGCAGCTGCCTAGGCGGCAAGAAACTTGTCACCTGCCGCAGGAAGCAATGAGCTGTGGGTAGTATCTGTGCCAGCCCACTTCGAAGCAAAGTGCATGGTAGCACCTGCTTAAGGCGATTTTCCCCCAGCCCATTTGGCGAGATTTTCGCTGTCATTACGATTGAGAGGTCTTGGCCAGAAACAACAAAAATATCTCTATGTTGCGTATTCAGCACCGCTCTTGGCCAGTTCAAGATTTGAACTGTCCTAGCTGTCACAAGTTCACACGATTGGGCACAGAAAATATCGCGGTGTGAATAGGTTCAGTGATGTCATGCGATCAGTGCTGTTTTCAGCCTGGTCGACAATATTTCCACTGTCCTAGCTGAATGAACGCAGTTACCAGTTCACGGATGGTTATTGGGAAGTGTCGTGAATTGGTTTCACGATTGGTGTTGCACTAGGCACTTGGAGTGGACTACTGTTTTTTTTTTTTTTAATATGCGCCATTTCTGCAGGTCGACTTAAAAAGTAGGCACTTTATATATTGGATCATTTCTATCGATTGCTTGACTGATAACAAGGACCCTTTATGTCTTATTATGGAGGAGAAAGAGCATATTTTTTTCAAATGACAAATTACCATTGTACAGGTTTTAGAAATAACTGAGTATTTTACATGCTACATACCGGGTGTATCTTAATTATACCGACAAAAAAATCAGGGACGCTCTGCGTGTTATGTAAAAGACGATACCGCAATCGGATTGGCGGAGAAAATTTTTCCCTTCGAGAAAATAGGTTACTGTGTTACTTCCGTGTGCGCGATTCAAATCTACGAACTTTCCGTATTTGCTGACCCAGGGAGGAAGCCGCTGGCCGCTGCTCTTCTTCAAGCATGGGGAGGGAGTGTGATAGGAGACAGAGATATGCTGGCGGGCATGTGCAAGTTTCCGCGCTCACCTCGGCTTGCTGCATGCCCGCCAGCATATCTCTGTCTCCTATCACACTCCCTTCCCTTGCTTGAAGCACAGCAGTGGCCAGCGGCTCGCTCCCTGGGTCAGCAAATATGGCGAGTTCGTAGATTTGAATCGCGCGCTCGGAAGTAACAAAGTAACCTCATTTTCTCGAGAGAGAAATTTTCTCCGCCAATCCAATTACGGCATCGTCTTTTACATAACACAGAGCGTCCCTGATTTTTTTGTCGCTATAATGGTTGGTTTGGTTCCTCAGTTTAGAGGCTGCAACAACGCGGTCATGTAGTCCCATGTACTTCGGGTGTGTGTAGAATATGTCTCATATCTGTCTGTTGGGTAGTCAGCCCGAAGCCTGGTTGGATCCTCAAAGGGCACTGCCGTTAGGTTATATGGGTACTCACAAAAACCCCAGGCAGTGCTATATTGAGGCGTACTAGGCAAGAAGAGGAGTGAGGTAGTTTACCATTGTTTTCCTCACTGAGTCAGTACGGCAGTACTAACCCTATGAGTAGAACCTTTCACAGCATCCACAGGCACTGACTGGGCCCTGAATGTCATTACTAAGCACCACCCATACCTCAGTAGCTTCCATATAATCACAGCCATGAGTGAGACTGAGACATCGGTGAAAAGCCACATTTTACTCTAGCCTGTGCCAACTGACAAATGCAAATGTACTGCATTTATCAAGAGATGGCAAACAGGCCCCATGTCTGATAACCGGTGTTAATTGTGATGGCTGTATTAGTGTGTGTATTTGTTTTTTAATTCAAGTAAGGACTGCAACTTTGAATTTTTCAAATAGTTCCTACTTTTGCCGCCAAACGCCACCGTCAACGACTACTAGGCCTCTCAAATATGCAGCCTTCACGTTCACCAACCAATCCACCTACCACATCACAAGCACCCTTAAAAAATATAAAATCAAAACAGCTTTTCGAACGAAAAACACTAATCAGAAAAAAATTTTCAACTCTAAAAATATTAATGTTACTAACAAATACAATAACTCAGGAGTATACAAACTCAATTGCAATCTTTGTGATACCGATTACGTGGGACAGACCGGGAGAGGGTTCAAGGTCAGATACATGGAACATGTTAATGCAGTCAAACACAACAGATTTTCAGCAATGGGGAACCATATGGCAGAAACAGGACACAAATTTACCACCATAGAAAATGACTTGCAAATACTACACCAGGAAAAGAAAGGATCTCTCATGGATATACTAGAACAAATAGAAATCAACAAAGCACAAAGATTCAATCCCTCACACAACATCAACGAAATTAATTTCGATTCCAACATTTTATTTGACACCCTAATAGGATTAATATATGACAATAGATAATTCCACTATAGGTCAATTATCCATAGCACAGGACCATAATTAGGAATTTTAACGTCTCAATGCTCTTGGCAATTACCACCGCACTCCTACCCCACCCCCTCCCCCTCCCAACACATCGCACATCCCATCCAGACTCCCCCTCCCATCAGCGCCCCCTCCCCTCTCCCTCTGACGTGTCCTTCCCCGCACGCCACACGACAGAGCTCCAAACTTAAAACCATCAGTAAGCGGAGAGGCTTCAGCTAAGGCACATACACACGCAAGGTAAGATGCGCATTTGATTGACAAGAAACCTCATTTTCAAGTTCTTGTTATCTATCCTACCACCATATAAGTTATTTTTGCTAATATTCATAAATTTATTTTTCTTTATGCACAGTTTCTCTTCTCCACAAATCTACGTCTCAATCCTTCGAATCAACAGAATTGGATGCCGCATTTTCAATTTTCTATGAGTAAGTCAGTCAGTGTATTATCCGTCTTTTTTCTTCACCTACATTTCTTCGGAGAATAACGACCTAAAATAGCTTTTCTTTTCTTTTTTCATTCTTTCAGAACACAATATTCGTCATATATATGCTCACTATCGGCACCGTGTCGCATATGAATTGAACAACATCCACGCCAATCGCCAATGGTTAAAAAGGGGCCAGCGTATAATGGAGAACACCATTCCGAGAAGAATTCACAGTTCAGAACTATTTTACATTGCAGAATCAACGGACATATAGCAGTCCCAAACAAAAGTTTTACAATTTAATACTGTGTTATTTTTAATCTCGTTTTTTAACATGTCTTCTTGTTTTTTAAATTCAAAGTGCACCATGTATACTAATAGGCTACACAAGGCCATATATTTTCAATGTAGTCTTTAGCTAATAACCCACATGTTTTTTAGTAGAATAAGTATTTGCACGCACAGGCATATACCTTAGTGAATCCTGTGTTTTTATTACTTTTAGAATTTTAAAGATTATTATATCCAAGTTATCGATGTCTTATGATGTTTTCTAAAGTTTAAATCAAGTCACTACAAGGACTGAAGAAGGGACCATATGGTCTCGAAACATGTATCATAATTTTCTATGAACAAAGTTGTGAATTGTATTGAATAGGGCGGAATAAATAGTAACTTTACTGTATTCTACTAGGCCTAGTTCAGAACTTGACTACTAGACGCCACCGCAGTCGGCTCTTGACAACGAACGTAGGATCCTAAGAGCGTTGTTTACATTCCTAACCTATACAATTTATCTTCACACAGGTGTAATTAGTGGAAGGTTCTTTAACATGCCATAAATCTATGACATGGGACCGCCGGCTTTACTTCCCCTCCGAAGGAAGGCATGCTGAGGGATTTTTAACGCTCTTAAAAAATCCAACGGCTTCGGCCGGGTTTGAAGCCGCCACACCTGTATATCCTATGGGACCGAAGCTCAAAGTAAAATTTGAAATATCACCAAATTTTTAATTCACCTGACTACTCCTAGTAAATCATCAGGAACAGAGGTTGATGAATATTCACATAAACGAGTGCATTGTCCCACAGAGCTTTCAGTATGGTGTTTGCATTCCTCTTGCAGCTTAAGTGTGCGTACATTCCATACCTGCCTACTGTTCTGGATTTTCTGTAAAATTTACAGTATGTTTTACGGTTTTATGGTTAAACTTAATGATTTTACGCATCTTCTCTTCTCTCAAATTGGCACCAAGACTGCCGATAGATAGTGTGTGACGGGTGAATATTCAATAAATCGCCCTGATTGTTTTTTTGTTGAACGGTCTACTATAATGAATGCGGCTCTCCCTCATTGCTTCTGAATCCTAGTTGCTTATTTTTTTGGTATTTTTTAATGAAAGATTCATTCATCCTATAGCCCTTTATGTTCATTTGACCTTCACCATGAATTTGCGACAAGTGCACAGCTGAGGTCATGTACATGTGCAAATGAGTTGCATAAACTAATTTCAAATTTGAAGATAATTCAGGTGAAATTTTTGTCCCTTAGATTGTCATTAATTACTTGTAGCATTTTATATTAATGCTGAAGAGCTCTGCTTAACTGGAAGAAAGAAAATAACAGGCATATACTCGTGTTTAACTAAGTTTTCATACGTACGGTTTCCTGCTTATTTTATCGCTTGGGGATTTTATGTAAAGGTCATCTGGAAAGTTGGCAGGTATACGTAAATGAACCATTTCCCCAAAATTTTGTTTAAAGAAAAAAAAAAAACATAAGTTAATTGTATTATTTTTTTCTCTTGGAAATAAACCATCACATTATTTTATTAACTCTGAACAATAAAAATGAGAAAGTAGTGATTTGTTTGAAGAAACAAGTTAAGAAATGCAATGCTTTGGTAACAAGTGTACACAAATTGATGAAATATTTCATTGATCCTCATATTGGTGTATCTTCAACATTTTAATTGCTTTTTTTTTCAGTTCTTTACCTGGATTTTGAATATTATAAGCCATTTTTCAGAGTTACCTAAGTAATCAATTATATTAGAAGCTTTTCAGTCGGTCAACAAGAGTGTGCCAACATTAGATTAGGCGGGGAGTTTCAAGTAATTTCCCAGAATCGCACCTATAATGTGACAGCAATATACAGTTACTAATTTTTCTCATTAATGACGGTCCCACTTTTGAAACCTGGCTGGGCACCTCTGTTTACATTAGATGTCTTCATAGAGCCAGAGCTTTTCTAGCCCAAGACACATTGTTGTCAATGCTCCACTAGCCACCGAGAGCAAGCAGAGCGGCTGGATAGAACTGCATGCAACTGTGCTACACTGTTGATCTGACAAACTAGTTGGACTGGACTCCACGTGTACTGACAGAGGGTGCATACTATTGGTCACCAGCGAACGGTCAATAAATATGTTTATTGTTGGCGTGATACTATGTAACATTTGAGTCACTGGTCGTTAACAAGGAATTTGAGAGAACTATGTGGCAGGTGAGGAGGGAACACACAGTGCGGCCTCTTCCAACTCTTGTAAATCCTTCACAGTTTTCTTTCCAGATACTTTTTTCCATTTTCTTCCTTCCTTATTTTTATTCTTTTTTCTTTTTGAAAAACTCATTTTCATACTCACCTTGCTTACTTCACAGAGAGGGGTACGATCGCACTGAAACTGATGTTTTTTTTTTTTTTTTGTTTTTTTTTTTTTTTTTTGTTTTTTTTTTCATTCAAATTTTTCAGCTCTGATTTATGGAAATATTGAACTACCGAGACTCGAAACTGTATTGTATTTACAGTAGATATCTAATTTAACAGAAATCAAAACTTAGGAACTATCACAAGATCATCATTGCAATTCTGTTGAGGAAATGCACTTTTTCTGTTACAGGCTAAGGATATCTTTAGTAAGATGTACCCGGAGAGTGAATTCCTTCCCCGAGCTCCAGATCCAGAGGAAATTGTGCTAGAGGGAGATGAGGCTGGTCCTGGTCCTGCATTTGAAGGAGAAAGCGAGGGAAAAGCAGAAGGTAGCGAGGAATGTGCAGCGGTTTCTGTGGAAAATGAGAGATCTGAGGAATGAACAATCTTCATGATTCTTATGTTAACACAGTGGATTTCAAGTCTGCTGGTTGAAGGAAACTTGAGAACTGATGTGTATCTAGTTGTTGCAAATACATTATTTTATCATGCAGAAAGGAAACGAAGCACTCTTTTTATGACAAAGATATTATTGCCAAATGCAAATCCTTGCTTTTGTTAAGTGCTTTGGGTGTTTGGATGATACATATTCTTACCCTACTTTACTAGTCAAACCCATGTCTCTTCTTATTTATTATGACCTTTTATTATTGGGAAGAATAAATTCCTCACATTTAGCATTGCAAGGCTCAGGAACAGAGGTTGATGAATATTCACATAAACGAGTGCATTGTCCCACAGAGCTTTCAGTATGGTGTTTGCATTCCTCTTGCAGCTTAAGTGTACGTACATTCCATTGTTATGCTGCTTGTTTTGAAATGAGGCAGGATTTTACTTTCTATGAAACTTTGATGTTCGTGGAATTAGTAGCAGTGTTTTATTCCTTCCGCAACATATATATATATATATAGCACATTATTTTGTCTTTATATTTGCAGAGAGAAAACATGTGATTGCCTTATTAAGCTAGTGCTACATGAAGGCCAAACTGCCTGAGCTGTGATGGTAATGGCTATTTCATTTTAATATTAATTAAAAACTGCATTGAAAGAGTATATTAAACGTTTTTGAGAATTCAACTATTTTGTATGAATAATTTGCAATACCTATTCCATTGTTTTCTGCCCCACCCAAAAGAACTTGTTCTGTATTTCTTTAATTCATGGTAATAAAATATAAATTGACCGCCTTTTGAGGACTAATATTTAGATCAATTTCTTTGTTTTCCCTACCTCCTTTTCCATAGTTGACCCCAATTATCATGCAGTATCAAGGAATTTATGACTATTGGATTGCAGTTTCTATTCACTGATATTGCTGACCTGTGCTATTGTGTTATGTGTTTATAACTAATTGAGGCAGAAGCAATGCTGGCCATCGAAATATCATAAACCTGCATCCCGGAACCTACAGTTGTTGTTGTTGTTGTTTGAGTCTTCAGTCTTTTGGCTGGTTTGATGCAGACCTCCATGCCTCCCTGTCCTGAGCTAATCGTTTCATCTCTACATAGCTACCACACCCTACATCCGAGGCAATCTGTTTAATATATTCTAACCTTGGTCTACCCCTACAGTTCTTGTCCTCAACCCTTCCTTCCATAACTAAGCTTGCTATTCCTGGCTGTCTTAGTATGTGTCCTACCAACCTCTCGCTTCTCTTCATTAGCAGTCGCCAGAAACATCTCTCCTCTCCCACTCGTCTTAATCCTCTTCATATGTTACCCTCTCTACCCATGTGATCATCATTCTCCTGTAACACCACATTTCAAACGCTTCAATTCTCATCTTTTCTGCTGCACCAATAGTCAAGTTTCAGTATCTATTTAATATTTTTTTCATGGAAAACTTTATTAGTAATGTTTTTAGCCCATAGTAGAATGCGAGAGTAAAGGGAGCTGTGAGCAATAAGAAATAAGCAAGGTGAGTATGAAAATGAGTTTTTCAAAAAGAAAAAAGAAAAAAAATAAGGAAGGAAGAAAATGGAAAAAAGTATCTGGAAAGAAAACTGTGAAGGATTTACAAGAGTTGGAAGAGGCCGCACTGTGTGTTCAAAATGATGGTTTTTAAAAGAAACAGGGAAGGGTGCATAACGGATGATATTATCAAGGAGAGACAGAACAAGTAGTTCCGTGAAGAACTAAATAGCCTATTTTCATATATCCTACTGATCTTACTTAGGATACGAGAAATGAAAACTAGATTTTAAAGAAATACACGGCCACCATTTTTAAGTTCGTATAAAATTCCATTAAATTAGACATCAGTACATTAAGGCTTGTATGAATAAGATATACCATGCCAAGATTCACAGCAATGGATGAAAAATCCATTTAAATAATTTTGTGGCGCCACCATGTTAGTTTTGTGCTCGTCAGGGTATTGAATGATCCATAAGTGAACTTATGTTAATAGCCTCTATCAACATACAAAATTTCAGTTCGATTGCTGTAATCGATTCGTAGATATTGGGAACCGTCTAAATATTTTGGATGGTCACCATGTTGTATGTGTAGGCCATAGACTTATGTACCATTAGACGAACATTATTGCGTAGGTTCATTATTCAAACGTTCACTTCAATCGCATGATTAGGACACAAGAAATTAAAACTAGTTTAAAAAATTCTGCACAGCCACCACCTTGGAGTTAACAAAACAATTGACTTAAATTGGATGTCAGTATATTACATTTTACAAGAACATTTACCATACCAAGTTTCACTGTTTGGATGGTTAAATCTCGAGAAAAGTCTATTTAAATGTTTCAACTTTGCTTGGCCGCCATGTTCGTTTTCTACTTAACAGGTTTATGAAAGTCACATAGATTAACTTCTAGTAGTACCCTTTATCACCGTAAAAAAAATTCAGGGTGCAATCTGTTACTGCTGCGGAGATATAGAATGCCAGTGAAATATTTTGCGTGGCTGCCATATTGGATTGGTGAAACTTATTAACATTTGAAAGGCACGCTCGAGGTCGTACGAGGTAGTAGTACGCACTTACCGAGTTTCATTGAAATCGCTTTGGCCGTTTAGATTTTAGGACAAAAGGTGATCTCATAAGCCTATTTATTACATAAATGACAATAGGCTAGATAATTTAGGGATAAGGAGCTCAAAGTAATGGTGTTTGTGGGTGACATTTTTGTGTGGGCAGCAAACATACTAGGCCAACTGGACATACTGAGCAAGTAATTATATGGTGTACCAATTGTTACACATTAGTCCTTAGTCCACCCTCAAAATTCAAGGAATGCACGACCCTGGAGCCAAACTGGCAACCAGGACTGCCAGACTGCAGTCGGCATGCCAGCAGTATTGGTGAAATGTTTAAAACAATATTTGGTACTTCCGAACTCAACCAAAGAAAAATTCTATAATTTACATATCATTGAGCAACATATGTGGAGAGAAAATTGAGAGAGAAGCAGTATGGTTTCAGACCTGGGAGATCAACAGTGGATCTCATATTTTCAGTGAGACAGCTCCAGGAACACCACTACGAATTTGGAGAGGATCTGTTGATGGCCTTCCTGGACATCGAAAAGGCCTATGATAGTGTGTGTACGGAGAAGTTTTGGAAAGCAATGGAAAACATGAAAGTGGAAAAAGGGACTGTAGGCAGAGTGAAGGAGATGTATTGTGGAAGTGTGAGTTGTGTGAAAGTTGGAGGGGAAAGAACAGACTGGTTCAGACAAATGAGTGGCCTGAAACAGGGTAGTGCGCTGTCACCCCTTCTCTTTATTGTGGTTATGGACGAGGTAATGACACGGATAGCAGGAAAGATAGGAGAAGATAAGATGAAAGCAATGGTGTTTGCAGATGATCTCATCGTCTGCGGAAACAGGGAGGAGGAAATTCAGGAGCAACTGAAGGCTTGGGAAGAAACAGTGGGAGAGTACGGATGGAAGTTCAACATCAGTAAATGTGAGATCCTGTTAACGACCAGGAAAAAGGACAGACCAATGAGTGGGATAACACTTGGAGGTGGACAGCTGAAGAAGGTGGAAAGTATCAAGTACTTGGGATGTATAGTGGAGGAAAATGGGAGAAATGACAAAGAGATTACGGAACGTGGCAGACAGGCAGAAGCATTAGGAGCTTAGTGTGGAATAAAGATGTCCCACAAAAAAGCAAGGAAGTGTTATACAGAAGCTACTATATCCCGATACTGACCTATGCTTCAGAAACGTGGACAATGAAGAAAAGAGACATAAGCAGAATACAGGCAGGTGAAATGAAGTTCCTGCGAAGTAGGATCGGAGTAACAAGAAGAGACAGGGTGAGGAATGAAAAGGTCAGGGAAATGGTGAAAGAGGAGCCCTTGCAAGGTAGGATTGAGACATCAAGACTGAGGTGGTATGGACACTTAAAAGAATGGATGAGAAGAAGATTCCCAAGAGGATACATGAGATGCAGAAGAAAAGACCAAGAGATAGATGGCTGAAAGGAGTGGAGGAATGTGTCAAGAAGAGAGGCGAGGACTGGACCAGAGTGACAACGGAGATGTGGTGGGAAGAAAGGACTAAGTGGCCAGGCTTATGTTCCAAACAGTCCCAGCCTGGGGCTGGAAACTGTACAAGATGATGATGATGAGCAACATATGTGTGGCAAAACTTTGGTGGCAGGCTATAGACCTGGTTCGAATGAACGTTGCTGCACCCTGGCGGCAAGCCGCTCAAATATTCTGTAGGACTGTGTGAGTGATAAGATAATGTTGTAGAAAGATTTAGAGTTCAAGGTGGTGAAAGTTCTACAGAGAGTAGAGCAAATCGTCCTGTGGTTGAATGTAACTACACATACAGAAGTATCCACCTGGAACGTTAATCTTCGTATTCAGAAACAAGAAACAGTACATTCATAGAAGGAATGCCTCCGGAATTGTATTTGTAGTCGACATTTTTATAAATAGAACACCGACAAGAGGTGTTGACAGAGACCCGGGCATTGTCTTACTGTATATGAAGCCAAACTAATCAGATCAGCGTGAACGAGGGGAGGGTAGCAGATTAACTGCGTGAAGAGAGGTTGAAATGAAAGATGACAGAGTAGCCCAGCAAAAGTGGAAGTAATGCCATGGTCAGCTGGAGTCCCGAGGTCACCAATCCACATCCTATTATTTGTGAGCCGCTGGGGGAAGATTCACTGTTTCATGAAAATTAGGGATGTGAAAGAAGTGTGTTTAAATATGGATTATTATCTAACGCAAGTATATCTACAAATATCATGACCATAAATAGTGATAAAACTGATATGAGATTGATTTCACCACCACAGCTAACATTGCACGTGTTGTCATCAATCACAACCCAATCTCCATAAGAGTGAGACAGTCCTGACCAAGCAATATTCTGTCTGGGTTGCAGTAGCATCAAGGTTGTTCTTTTAGAAATCCAGCTCCCCTATGCAATATTCGTGCAATAAACAACTGAAGTGCCCTGCTCATTATTTGTGCCCATGTACTTGCGTGTGTGTAGAAATTGTTTAAAAGCCTATGTTACTAGGAATCATTCCGGAATTTTCCTGAGGAATCCAAGAAAAACAACTTGGCCTATAGGATACCTGAGGTGGGAATTGAACCATCCTCGTGTCAGCTTTATTTTTTATTTTTTTATTGCAGTCAAACGGCCATACATGTAGCCTCGCAAGTCTGAGTGTATCGTGTTCTAAGCCTCAGACCCTCTTGTTTACAATATTCCATGGCAACTTCTTAAGTTTTTCTCATTGTTGCAGGAAGGAAGACTTCAAATAATCTCTCTCGTAATTTGTTTAAAACATTTTGAAACCTACAAAGGATTAAATTTTGAAAGACATGGTTTACATCCACCCTCAGGGGATTGAGATTTCTTATTGCAATTAATCTGTTAAATCATCATCATCATTTTGAGCAGTTTCCAACCGCTGGTCGGGTCTGCTTGGAACATAAGCCTCTCCATCGTTTCCTGTCCATCCACCATCTCTCGTCATTTACTGTGTCCCAGCACACTCCTCTTTCCTCCACACTCTTCTTAACTCCTTTTGTCCATCTGTCCCTTGGTCTTCCCCTTGGCCTCCTTCCCGTCATTTCCATTCCAAACATCTTCTTCGGTATCCTCTCCTCTTGCATCCTCCTCACATGTCCATACCATTGTAGCCTAGATCGCTCTATTTTATTTTGCAATGGTTCCTCTCTTACCATCTCCCTGACTCTCTCATTCCTTACTCTGTCCATTCTTGTCACTCCTACCCTACTCCTCTGGAACTTCATCTCCACTGCTCGTATTTTATTCTTGTCCCTTTCCTTCATCACCCATGTTTCTGAACCATATGTCAAAATTGGCACAAAGTAGGTCTTGTAGATGATTCCTTTACATTTTTGTGGTACATCTTTATTCCATATCATCCCCCTAACACTCTTGAAAAATCCATCTGCGCACCTTCCCCGCTCATTTATTTCCATCCTATTGCCTCCCTTTTCTTCAATTATGCTTCCCAAGTACTTGAAGCATTCTACTTTCTGCAACTGCTGTCCTCCAAGTGTTATGCCCATATCCAGTCTGTTCTTCTTCCTCGTTGTGATGACCACTTCACTCTTTTGTGCTGAGAACTTCATCCCATATGATAACACTACCTTCTCCCACTCATCTAATTGCTCTTGTACTTCTTCCTCATCCTCTCCCCATACCAGAAGGTCATCAGCAAACAACATTGCCTTCATTTTCCTTTCCCCAATGCTATTTACCACTTTTCGTATGATTTCATCCATCACCACTATAAATAACAGGGGTGAGAGGGCACTTCCCTGTTTCAGACCACTCTCCAGTTGAAACCATTCCGTTCTCTCTCTTCCCACCTTTACACAGCTTTTGCTTCCCTCGTACATTGCTTTCACTCTTGCCACTGTCTCCTTGTTCACTGCTTTTGCTCTCATTGCTTCCCATACCTTGTTTCTATTAATACTATCATATGCTTTCTCAATATCCAAGAAGGTCATCACCAGATCTTTCCCATATTCATAATGGTGTTCTTGTAGCTGTCTTACTGCAAAGATGAGGTCAACTGTTGACCTTCCTGGCCTGAATCCATACTGTTCTTCCCTCAGCCCATCTTCAACTTCTGTCCGAATTCTTCTCTCCAGTACCTTCTCAAATATTTTAGCGCAGTGGCACATGAGTGTAATTCCCCTGTAGTTCTTGCATTCCTTCCTACTTCCCTTCTTAAATATGGGTATTATTATCCCTCTTTTCCAGTCCTCTGGTATTTTCTTCTCCCTCCATATCACTTTCATTACTCGAAAGAGCCACTGTGTTCCTATCACCCCTGCTGCTCTCACCATCTCCACACTCACTTCGTCTATTCCCGGTGCCTTTCCCCCTTTTCATCTTCTTTAATGCTTCCTCCACTTCTTCCCATGTCAATTCCTTCT
Source organism: Meconema thalassinum (assembly GCA_946902985.2). Lineage (NCBI taxonomy): Eukaryota > Metazoa > Arthropoda > Insecta > Orthoptera > Tettigoniidae > Meconema > Meconema thalassinum. The sequence goes on from OX336391.1 coordinate 242,032,636, forward strand.
CTGAAATGTCTTGGTCACTGTCTGTTTCTTCCTCCACAATGTCCACTACGCTGGTTTTAGTTGGATTTAGGAGTTCCTTGAAGTATTCTCTCCAGATAACCTTTACTTCTTCCATATTTTCGACCTCCTTTCCATTCCTGTCCACCATTCTGACATTTTCCCCTGTATCTCTTCTCTTTGCCTTTATCATTCCATACAACACTTTCTTACTGCCATCACAGTCCTCCTCCATCATTTCTGTCCATTTCTCCAGCCATTTCTTTTTCTCTTCCTTCACTACTTCTCCTGCTTCTTTCTTCCGCTCTTGGTATTCTTCTCTTGTTCTGTCTGTCCTCTGTTGGAACCATTTCCTGAATGCTTCATTTTTCTTTTTCACTGCTTCCTTAGTTCTGGGGTTCCACCATGGTGTTTCCTTCCACCTTTTCTTTCCACTAGTTCTGCCACACACGACTTCCGCTGCTTCTACCAACACGTCCTTGAACCTATTCCATTCTTCTTCACCTGTTTTCGGATCATCCTTCGGTAATTTGTTCCTCACTAATATCTGGAACTTCTCCTTATTTCCATCCTCCTTCAGCTTCCATGTCCTTATTCTTCTTTCTTGGTTTTCAGTTCTCCTCTTTTCCTTCAGTCCTCTCACCTTGGCGACCAGCAGACGGTGGTCACTGTCCAGGGCTTCTGAAGGTATTACCCTTATATCCGTGATACTCTTCTTTGTCTCCTTCCCGCATAGAATATAGTCCACCACTGATTTCCTAGTCAAATCCCTGCTGTACCAAGTAATTTTATGGCTCTCTCTCTTCTTGTACCATGTGTTTCCAACCATTAGCCCATTTATCTTGCACAGTTCCAACAATCTCTCTCCTTCCTTATTCCTGTTTCCCCATCCTTCACCACCAATCACTTCCTCAAAACCTCTTCTATCAGTTCCGACATGGGCATTTAGGTCTCCCATGACTATCAGGTCTCTCCCCACTAACTGCTTCTGCAACTCCTCTTCAAACTCGTCCTTCTCGCCTTCTGTGCATCCCACCTGTGGTGCATAGACTTGCAGAATGTCCAGGTTTCTACCTTTCACAGTGATTCTGGCTCTAATTATTCTATCACTTACCCTCTTTACTTCCTCCCTCAGCCCTTCTCTCACCACCATTCCCACTCCATTTCTCTTCCCCTCCTCATTTCCTATCCAGTATAGCTGCAATCCATTTCTCAGTTCTTTTCTTCCTTCCCCTCTCCATCTGGTCTCTGCCAGTCCGAGTACATCCAGTTTTCTCCTCTCCATCATATCCACAACCTCCTCCACTCTTCCCGTCAATGTCGTTATATTCAAAGTTCCGATTCGTAGTCCATTTCCATAGCCAGGTCTGCTTCCTTTAGATCTGTCCTTTCCGAGGCCCGTTCCCGTTTTAAAAGCAGTTTCATATCCACTACTGGCTTGCTAGGCCTAACGTAGCTTCACCATAACCCTGGCAAGGGGCCTGTTTTTGGTCCGCGAGAGGTATTTTATTTCCCTCAAACCCTCCGGACAAGTCCGGCGAGCCCCCCTATCCGCCACCTGGGACGCGCCCGATAGAGGAACAGGCAAACCCCCACGGGTTAAATAAATATCTTAAAAAATGGGAAAGAGAAAAGTAAAGTTGTACGTTGATAATACTATTCTAAATTAATATATATGATTAACGGTCTAAAAATTAAGGCACTGCAACTCGAATTTAACAGCATGACATGGTTGATTAATGCTAGTTTCTCGCAAACACAAACTGTATAAGTATGTCTTCTCCCAACTGTTATTTCACAATGAGCTTTCCACCTTTCTTAAGCTGAGAGGCTGTGAAATACCATGTATCCTTTCGAATATCCCTAAATCCTGATAAATTTCCATGGATGACTACATTTCACCATTAAATAACTTATTTTACTATCGTACTCGGTTCTCCAGCACGAGCCATCACACACACTACTCCTACGGACTTGGTGAGCGAGTTGCCGCTAGGGGAGCCAACAGCTAAAATATCGCCATTCGCACAAGGTCTATACCAAATGTGGAAAATCAATTATGTAGATTGCAGTTTCGTGAGAACCTTCTGAGCAGCTGTCTCATTGTGACCACCTTGAAAATAAATTATTGAACTGGGTCACTAACATTTAAATCTCTTACAATGTTGGAGTGGCTACACTGAGGATGCTCACATCTTGTGTCCATTGGTATGAGCGGTGGAAATTAATTGGTGTGTGCATGGTGGCCACTACTCCTGGAAAACTCCTGGATTTTTATTAGGTCTGGAAAACTCCTGGAAAATGACGAAAAATTTGAAAACTCCTGGAAAATAGCCCCTGTTAATTAATTATAAAAACCTTTCCATCCACTGCTAAAATTTAATCGTCATTGATTTTTAATATTAGATATTTTACCAAAGCTTCTGTTTATTTTTCATGCTTGCTTGGCTTGTATCTAACTGCCAGTATTGTAACAGTGAGATTATGTATTTGTAAAGAAGCTTGTAGTTTAACGTGACCGTTAATCTCGAGATCATGAGCCACGGGACCTCCTTTTTACGTGGAATCCGAACCACAGGACATGGCATTTCACATCGAAAATCTCACATGCATTGACCGGGAATGCTGTACTTCGTTCATATATATTGTATATATGCGTACCAAATATATATATGTAAAATATAATATATATACATATATTACATTCGATACTGTTTATTTAATTTTATATGTAAACATCTATCTAAAAAAGATATTTCAATTGCAGTTACGGTATTTCTGAAAAAGCTTCAGGGATCCAAGGAGACAAGAAATTATATTCAGTTTTATAGTGGTGTTCAACGAAATGTTAAGAGCACAGGCAGGGGTGATGTTTATGGTTCACAAGAGATTACGATAAAAAATTGATAGCTATACTTATTGGAATGAAAGGATCATTCAAGTAAGAATAAAACTATCCAGAGGATATTTGACAGTTATAGGGGTATATGCACCGGTTGAAGGATACTCGAAAGAAAGTGATATTTGTATAATGATCTACAGAAAATAATCAATATTACTAATAGACAAGATATGATACTGTTAATGGAAGACTTTAATGGCAGAGTTGGTAATGAGAAAATTCAGAATAACATTGGAATCCATGGAGAGGTAACCCGCAATAATAATGGAACAAAATTAATAGATTTCACTATCTTCAATCAGTTTCGGATTATGAACACACTGTTTCCACACAAGGACAGTCATAAATATATGTGGTCTGCAAGAAATCAGAAATCAATTATTGATTATATCATTTGTAATGGAAAAAAGTGAAAGACTGAAAGAGAAGGATGTAAACAAAAGATTCAAGAAGAGTGTAAAGGAAGGACCAAAGAAAAACCCTAAACAAACTTCAATTGCAGACGAATGGACAATTTTGAAGAATGAAATAACAAAATCCACAGAAGAAAACAATGGTAGGAAAGAAAGAATAGGCAGAAAACCGTGGATCACTCAGGATATACTAGAATTGATGGACGAAAGGCGGAAACACAAGAATGCAAGAGATGAAAAGTGGTAAGCAGAATACAGAAGTCGAGAAATGAGGTTAACAAGAAGTGCAAGGAAGCGAAAGAAGAATGGTTGAAAGAGAAATGTGCAGGCATAGAAAATTGTCTGAAATTAGGAAAAGTAGACACATCTTATCGAAGGATTAAGAATACTTTTGGGGAAAAGAAGACTAAGTGCTGTAATATTAAGGACACAAATGGAAAGCCTCTAACAGATAGGGAAGAAAAGGTTGAGAGATGGAAAGCTTACATAGAGTGTTTGTATAAGGGAAAGGAGGTTGAGAATCATGTAATGGAAAGAGGGAGGAAATTGATGAGAATGCAAAAGGAGATTTAATATTGAGATCTGAATTTGATAGAGCATTGGAGGACTTAAGCAGGAACAAAGCACCAGGCATAGATGATATACCGATTGAGTTGCTACGCTGCATAGGAGATGAAGGTCTGATCAGGTTATTTCACTTGGTGTCTAGGATTTATGAGACAGGTGAGGTACCCACTGATTTCAAGAAGAATGTTATCATCCCTATACCGAAGAAAGTAGGAGCTGACAGATGTGAGGATTACCGTACAATCAGCTTGATTACTCATGCTTCAAAGATCCTGTCTAGAATAATTTACAAGAGGATGGAAAGCCAGATAGAAGCGGAATTGGGTGAAGACCAGTTTGGTTTCAGGAGAAATGTAGGAACAAGGGAAGCTGTACTAAGTCTTAGGCTGATTTTGGAAGGTAGAATAAGAAAAGATAAGAGAACGTTCATGGCATTTGTAGACTTAGAAAAGGCTTTTGATAACGTTGATTGGACTAAATTGTTCGACATTTTGAAAATGATTGGAATAAAGTATAGGGATAGGAGGGTGATCTACAATCTATACAGAAACCAAACAGCAGTCATTCGAGCTGATGGACATGAGAGAGAAGCTGGTATTCAGAAAGGTGTGAGGCAAGGCTGCAACTTATCACCCATACTTTTCAATCTTTACATTGAACAAGCAATGAAGGAAATTACAGAGAAATTTAAAGTGGGAGTGAAGATTCAAGGAGAAATAATTTCAACTCTTGAGATTTGCTGATGACATCGTCATCTTGGCCAACATGCCTGAGGCTTTGAATGAGTTTCTGAATGGTATGGACTCCGTCTTGAGGAAAGAATTCATGATGAAAATTAATAAATGTAAAACAAAAATATTGGAATGCAGCCGAAATAAATCAGAAACCCCTATGGACGTCAAATTGGCATGTGAAAATCTAAAGGAAGTAGAAGACTTCTGTTACTTAGGAAGCAAAATAACCAGTGATGGACGAAGCAAAGAGGATATAAAAAGTAGGTTGGCTCAGGCAAGGAAAGCATTTCTACAGAAAAGGAATCTGTTGACATCGAATATAGATTTAGGTATTAGGAAGACATTTTTGAAAACCTTAGTCTGGAGCGTCGCACTCTGTGGAAGTGAAACTTGGACTATTGGTGCAGCAGAAAAGAGGAGAATTGAAGCGTTTGAAATGTGGTGTTACAGGAGAATGCTGAAGATCAGATGGGTAGATAGGGTTACAAACAAAGAGGTATTAAGACGAGTGGGAGAGGAGTGATGTTTCTGGCGACTGCTAATGAAGAGAAGAGATAGGTTGGTAGGACACATACTAAGACACCCAGGAACAGCAAGCTTAGTTATGGAAGGAAGGGTCGAGGACAAGAACTGTAGGGGTAGACCAAGGTTAGAGTATGTTAAACAGATTGCCTCGGATGTAGGGTGTGGTAGCTATGTAGAGATAAAACGATTAGCTCAGGACAGGGAGGCATGGAGTGCTGCATCAAACCAGTCAAAAGACTGAAGACTCAAACATACATGGAAAATTGGCAGATTTAGTTTTGGATACAAGAGTTTATCGAGGACCTGAATTGGAAACAGACCACTATTTATTAGTTGCTCCTATTTGTTTAGAACCACGGTGGTTCAAGAAAAAGAAACAAAGAACACAGGAAAACGAAACTTTATATAAGGTTAACCTTTTAAAATTAAAATAAAATGGCTATACCAAAACAGGCTTGATAATCACATTCAGATGATTCCACTTTCTGACGATGTGGAAGACGAGTGGTCCAATTTGAGTTCAGCTCTAAAACAGTAAGCATTTGAAAGTTTGGGGAAAAAAAGAAGATGGGACGAAGAAATTGCAAAAGTAATCTCCGAAAAAAGAAATTCATATAAAAAGTTTCTGCCAACTGGTAAATTAGAACATAAAATTGAATACCATCATAAGAGAGCAATAGCAAAAAGAAAAGTTCGAAAGAAACACAGGGCAAGTTGGGAAAACTTTGTCTCGTACCTGGAGACTGACATAACAAGACCACAACCACAAACTTATAAAATTTTGAAAAAACTAAATAGGGAAGTAAAAGAAGATGTAAAAATTAATGCAATATCTCACAAAGAATGACTTGAGTATTTTCAGAGCCTTTGGTTGAGTCCAAATATTGAACAACTTGTTTTACAAGCATCTAACAAGTCATCGGAAAATATTACACTCGAAGAATTAGAACAGGTCTTGAGGAAACTTCGAAATGGGAAAACATCTGGAGAAGATCCAATAAATGCAGAAATGTTGAAATATTCAGGCGATGCCTTCAAGAAAAGATTTCTCAGATTATTGAATATAATCTGGATGGGTAACAGGCCTCCAGAAGATTGGCAAAAGGTAATAGTAGTTCCTCTCCATAAAAAGGGAAATATGAAAGATTTGGAAAATTATAGAAGAATAAAGTATACTTAACTCTGGATACAAAATTTTTGCAAACATTGATAAAGAAAAATTACTGAAACATTACTCTGAGGTAATAGGGAATTAACAACATGGGTTTAGAAAATGTCGCACATGTGCAGATGCCTACTTCACCGTAAAAATGTTGATCGAAAAACGCAGGGAGTTCAATTTGGAAACTCACATATCATTTGTTGATTTTAAGAAAGCCTTTGATTTTGTTGACAAAAACAGACTTATTGACATATTGGCCAGGGATTGTGTCCCCTAACAGTTAGTTGATAACATTTACAACATGTATAGTGGTACTCTTATTGCAGTAAGTTTAAGTAATCATAAATCCGAGTGGAAGCCAATCAGCAGCGGGGTAAGACAAGGCTGTAGACTCTCTCCATTGCTATTCATAATCTACATGAATGCTATAATAAAGGAATGGAGGTGTGAAAGACATGGTTCAATACCTATCAGCAGGCATCTAAAAAATTTAGACGTTATACTATTTGCTGATTTATTTATTTATCGTATGGCTTTTAGTGCCGGGAGTGTCCGAGGACATGTTCGGCTCGCCTGAGTCTGTAGCTGCTTCCAACGGACACCGTAAAGGGTGAGCTACAAGTTCCGTTCAATTTCAAGTACCGTAGTTCCAACTTTCGCCACCAGATATCAATGATACCTAGTGGCGAACGTTGGAACTTTGATAGAGCGTTCTGACGAAATCTAACCTAACAAATTTTGCTTTACACAAGTTTAGTCTGTGAAAGGATCTTTTACATGCCATAAATATATGACATGGGACCGCCGGCTTCACTTCCCCTCCGAAGGAAGACATACTGAAGGATTTTTAACGCTCTTAAAAAATCCGACGACTTCGGCCGGGTTTGAACCCGCTATCTTGGGCTCAGCAGTTCAGCATGCTACCGACTATGCCACCGAAGCCGTTTGCTGATGATGTTGCATTGGTAGCAACATCTGGAGATGATCTGCAGTGGTCAGGATTCAACCTCCAGAAAGTGGCATCAAAATTCAGCATGTTCATTTCCACTGAAAAGACTAAAGTAGCCTTTAAGGGTAAGGACCCTATACCCAGTAAAATTTGTCTGGATGGTAAAATTTTAGAAAGAGTTAACGAATTCAAGTATTTAGGATATCATTTATCTTTTCAAGAAGAACGAGACATAACTACAAAAATAACTAATTATACCAGAACAACAGGAATCATCAATCACGTCATTAAGACATCTCTTGTCCAAAGGCGTACACGCTTGCGTTTGTATAACACATTAGCCAGACCAACCCTATGCTATGGCAGCAAGGCATGGACAATAAGATCTCAGGACATCTCCAGACTCAAAGTATGCGAAATGACCTTTATGCGCCGAACAGCAGGCTATACTAAATGGGATCATAAGAGAAATGAGGATGTGCTGAAGGAACTAAAAGTGAAACCAATAACTACATACATTTGTGACTACCAAGAGAACTGGAAGCGTCATGTCCAAAGGATGGAACCTGGAAAATTACCAAAGGAGATCCTTCGCTACCAGCCACGGGGAAATAGATCTATAGGACGTCCGATGAAGAGATGGAGGGAAAGTGCAAGACCGTAACGGGACATTTGGCTCAATACTTGGAAGGAAGATGATGATGATGTAAACGTCTTGTGTGCTGAAGTTTTTTTAAATTAAAATAATTTTACACACAATTTGCTTATTTTTAACCGGAAATTTACGTGCCGTGTTTTTTCTTAAATCATACTCCCGCTGGTGTTTTGGGTAAGCACTCTATCGTTAACGAAAGAAATTTTCTCAGGCTACCTGTTTCTGTGTGGGAGATTACCCGATAGCATTTTTGTAAAACATATTGAGTATAGACAACTTCACCGCAATAAAATTGCAGGCGGCATTCTTTTCTCTCTTTTTTTTGTTAACGCGATATTTGAGTCACAAAGGCTTTTTAAAACTACAATAACACAATCACCACTAATATTTTTGTCAACATCTGTATAAGTGAACCAAACACAACTGCTTTATTTTGGTTTTGAAGTAGGCAACCGATAAAGCCCGCCCGGGGATTCGCGCTTATTTTTAAATCTGGAAAAATGATATTTACTCCTGGAAAATTCCTGGAAAATCGTTCACCGATTTGAGTGGCCACCATGTGTGTGGGCATTGCATCTATTACAGCAAATGGACGTGTGAGCGGGTGCTCCATATAAAATTGGGAAGTCTTGCACCTCGATCAAGGTCTCTCCTAGTGACTAACCGAGACCGAAATTAAGGTTCCCTATTTTTTAAATAAAAAGAATACTTTGTTATGTGTAAGACCCGGATAGCTGTGTGTTTAAATATTCTTTATTTAAGTTTAACTAATTTCTATTTATTTAGATATTTTTGCCTTTCTTATAAATAAATACATATTTCCGATATTTGGTGGTGTTTTAACCGAAGGTTTGTAGTAGGTTACAGAGATTGCTTTTAGTTTTTAGTTTGTTTTGTTTTGTTGGTATTTTTTAATTTTTTAATTTTTATTTTTATCTTGTTGCCAGCCATGGCCACTTATTGGTAGGCCACCACAGAGAATCTTATGTGTTCTGTGCCTTGAGATTCTGCGCTGGTGGGCAGCCAGTGGGTGGACCAGGTGGCTTTGGCAGATGGCATAAGTTTTCTTGGGCATGGCTAGGTTGCCATGGGAATGAAGTGTTGATAGGTAGGATGCCAGGCAAGATGGATGCTGTCATTGATAAAAGTGATGTTGGAAAATTGGTTTTGGGGGAATTATTGAGGGTGGAGGCCTGTTTACATGTTGATAAAGATGTATAAATATTTTGATTGCATAAGAAAGGAGCAGCTAATTGCAAAAGGTTCCTTGATCTTAGGCCAAGGTTGCCATGGAATGGTGTTGAGAATTGCCATGCGGAATGGGTACTTGTTGATTTTATGCAGAAGGGGAATGGATATTGATAGTTGATGTCATGGGGAATGGTGTTGATGATATGCTCTCTGGTCTAGGATTTTTAGTGGTGGATAATGAGAGGTTATGTGCTGTGGTATATTAGTGAGGATTTAAAATAAAATAGATGTTACATCTAGTATGAAGAAGGTTATAGTTGTTGCTGGTGTGATTATGTTCTGTGGTATGAATGTGATGGATTGGAATAAATAGATGTGATGTCTTGAAGAATGCTGAGGTAGAAAAATATGTTTTAAGGAAATGCGAGAAGAAATGAAGGATCAGCATAATAGTAAGAGTTGTGAGGCATATTCCCCCCCTTATGAAGGTGGTTGTGGATAAGGAACAAGAGATGCAGGTAATGAAAGCTTGCTTATATCGCACCCCCGCTGGAAGGCTGCCACAAGTCAAAAAACATGAATTTTGAAGTATGTGATACTTATAAATGCCTATGATCATGTCAGTGTCCTGTAAAACTGCCACAACTCAGTTCCTATAAATAGCAATTCTACGGCACTGAATAGAAAACTGCCATAACTGAAAATTATTATTATTATTTTTATTAAAGCACATAATTATAATCCATGAAAGAACTTTGTATGTTAATGTATAACTTAGTACTATACAATGTTAGAAGTTAGTAATATGTTACTTTCACTTTATGTAAATATTTATATTTTTCCCATTAGCTCAACATCTTTAAATGCTTCTCCTGAGAATGTGTCCTTTTTGACTTGTGGCAGTCTTCCAGTGGGGGTGCGATATGTAGACAGGCAAGGTATTAAAAGCATTGTATTTCTGATTTCGTTATGTGCACAATATCAACTTCACCCCAGAGATTATTATGAGAATGAAGATAAGCTTATAAATTTGGAAGAAGTAGAAGAAGTATGATTCAGAATAATATTGTACTCCTTAGATGACTGCTGCCCACATTTTTGACCCTTAGCAATTCCAGTAATTTGCTCCTCTATTTCCTGAATGCACCCTTGTCTCTGAATTGTAGTAGTATTTCAAGACAGGAATTCCCCAGAGCAGGGGGGCTGGAGTCAACAGTCTCGAAATTCGAAAACAGCACATGATTTCGTATCGCGCATCTGCAGTAAGTATTGTAGGATTCGGAAACTGAGGCATGCCCCGGCCTATTAAGCGGGTAAATTTTGTACTGTGGTCAGGATTATAGATTCTTCAACTATATTTCGAGTAACTGGGGGACATATGTTACAAGTTTATTTTGGAAACTTAATCACATACTTTTTACTTTGAAGCACATAAATAAATACATATTTCTGGAAAGTTAAGCACATAATTATCCGGGTCCTGGTTATATGACAAACTTGATTGGCACCGGATGGTCACTTTCGTGACATTTAACGAGTTTTGAAAGTATTTTCTTTCTTTCCTTGTGGCGGCCTATTTTACCATCAATTTTATAATCGCTCCCGTAAAACCTCCCAATGATAATAATCACATGTTTTATTCAATTATATCTATGTATATAAAAATCAATGTTACGTGATAGTTTGTGTATGTCTCGTATGCGTTCATATACCACTCATCCGATTACGATGAAACTTGGGTGAGATATTGGAGTGTTATTTTAAGTTTGAGAGTAATCTAGACCTATAGTTAACAAGGCTGTCAAAATGGATCATTACTACGACTTACATCAAATGCTGCCATCGCAAACAAGGTGAAGCGGCTTCGGTGGCGTAGTTGGTAGCATGCTGAGCTTCTATGCCCAAGATAGCGGGTTCAAACCCGGCCGAAGCCGTTGGATTTTTTAAGAGCGTTAAAAATCCCTCAGTATGCCTTCCTTCGGAGGGGAAGTAAAGCCGGCGGTCCCATGTCATAGATTTATGGCATGTTAAAGAACCTTCCACTAATTACACCTGTGTGAAGCTAAATTGTGTAGGTTAAGAATGTAAACAACGCCTTTAGGATCCTACGTTCTTTGCCAAGAGCCGACTGCGGTGGCGTCTAGTAGCTAAGTTCTGAACTAGGCCTAGTAGTCGGTGGCGTTTGGCGGCAAAAGTAGGAACTATTTGAAAAATTCAAAGTTGCAGTCATTACTTGAATTTTTAAAAAATCCTCTCGGCACGCCGGAAGGCGGAGGTAGATTTAACCGGGCAAACTAGGGAATAGGCAAAATATGCAGGGTTTCAGATTTTTTAAGAGCGTTAAAAATCCCTCAGTATGCCTTCCTTCGGAGGGGAAGTAAAGCCGGTGGTCCCATGTCATAGATTTATAGCATGTTAAAGAACTTTCCACTAATTACACCTGTGTGAAACTAAATTGTATAGGTTAAGAATGTAAACAACGCACTTAGCTTGCTACGTTCGTTGCCAAGAGCCAACTGCGGTGGCGTCTAGTGGTTAAGTTCTGAACTAGGCCTAGTAGTCGTTGACGGTGGCGTTTGGCAGCAAAAGTAGGAACTATTTGAAAAATTCTAAGTTGCAGTCCTTACTTGAATTAATAAAAATCAGAAACACACACTAATACAGTCATCACAATTAACACCGGTTATCAGACAGATTCTGCACACACCCAAAGTACACGGGGCTACATGACCGCGTTGTCGCAGCCCCTAAACTAAGGAACCAACCATCAGTCCTCTTTTATTGCCAGAAAGTATTTTACAATTGGAGCTTAATTAACTTTGTTTTTGTCTTTCTATGCATATTTTTAACATTTTATTGTCTTATGGGGACGGTAACCTTCTTGTCATTTGGGATTCATTTTTATACTTGTGGTCACACTGTCCTTATGCAAGGTTACGACACTGATGTGTAACGTTCTAACAGTCTAACTTCCCGCAGAGATGTTGGTTGGTTCCTCAGTTTAGGGGCTGCGACAACGCGGTCATGTAAGCCCGTGTACTTTGTGTGTGTGTGTAGAATCTGTCTGATAAACGGTGTTAATACGCTGCCGAAGTCAACGTCACTTCCGCTCCGTTGCTAAGCAACTGGAGCAATACAACATGGCTCCCGTGTAGCTTGCTTCAGTCTTTGAGCCGTCATTATTTCCTATTTGTATCGTATAAGACTGTACATGAATGGATGTCCAGAAGCAAGAAAGCATAGAAAAGTATATTTTCCACAGTAATTTAACATAGTTGTCCAGTAGGCCTAAAGTTGTAAAATATTGCGTACGAGATGCACATTAAGTCTTAGAACATAAGTGGTAGAGATGTGGCCTACGATATTTACCTGAAATTAAGTGAAAACATGAAAATACAACATTTCCTGATATTGTGAATCACGTCCCATATGAATGACCAATATTACGGAAAATAAAGTACCGTAGGCCCTACCAGTAAGTGACGAATAAAATGAACTTAAGGTCTATCAATGCATAAGGGAAAAGTTTAAAATATTTGGATGCGAGTTTAGGCCAAATCTCATCAACAGCTATAGAAGAAACAAAGACATTTCAATACAATTTGTGTGTTTGAAAACGAATCAAATTAACAAAGCCTACCCTGTGTGTTCACTAACAGGTTAGAGAAGTCTACAATTAAGGCCTATCGTCCTACCTAATTCTAAATAATGGGGCACTTTTCCTATCCTAGCTCTAAATATAGGGCCTAAGGCCACTAAAACAGACATGAAAATATCCGAGACTCTCACCCAATAAGTACACCAAGCTGATGACCACATTATCACACTGATTAGTGTTACACAATAGCTGGTGTGCAACAAAAGCGCTAAATAGAATTAGCTGGTAGGCCTATATAGTGATTTAGAACCATAAAAATAGCTACCCTGCATCTTCACGAGCAATCCTAGCAAACATTCACACAATATATCATGGACAGTCAAAGTGGTACAAGTAGCCTACTTGGTATGAAGTGGGCCAAAGTGTTGATGTAGGGAAATGCTAGTCCTGGTACCATAACGATGATTTTCACCGAAACGTCCCTGACAATCACAACAAGACTTGCCACTCCATCACTTCAGAAATAAGCAGTATTCATTGGCTTGATTAATGTCACTATACGGTACTGTAACTTTGTTACAGGGTGTAGGCCTACATGATAATTGTTTTCTGAAAGTGCAAAAATTAAATTTTCACTCTGGGATAGGCCTAATTGTTATTTGGAAACACAATTCACTGCTTAAATAAATTAAGTGAAAAATCACCACTCGGAAAAGTTGTAGCATAACGAATAGAATATAAAGTGTGATCTCTTCTCCCTCAATAGCATGTAATGAATACGGATCGGGTTGGCACTCGCCGCTACGCAGCGCTACAGTCGATTTGAGATTGTTGATTTCCACATTTGTTTATGTGTTTATGTGCGATATATTAAGTATTTAATCGATCGGAGTGTTTTGGTGGTGTTCTGTGCAAACGTTTATTGATATGCAAGTGCTTACACTATTACTTCATAGTATTAATACCTGAAATGCTATTGTAGGAAGCATTAACTGAAATGGAATTTAATTTCTTGTCGTGTGTTGACGTTATCTTCGTGTGTTAATTTTATTGTTATTTAATGTAAGTAAACAACAGTTTAGCCCTTACATTTTCATGAGTGCTTAATGTGAGTAGTGAAGATGCCTTGCTCTATTGTACCAGGATGCAGATCTAGCTGTGGGGACTGTAAAGAGGTCAGACGGTTTTTCAAACCTCCTAAAAGATAAGGAACGTTTTATCAAGTGCAAAGGGGCCATACCAGGGAAGGATAGGGAACTTCCTTAAAAGTCCTACATCTGTGATGCTCACTTTTCAGAAGATTTAATTGTTAAATTTGACAAATTTGTGATAGAAGGGAAGGAAGTAGTACTTCTCCCAACAACCAACTGGCGATTGAAAGACTATTCTGTTCCACATATATTTCCTAATTTGCCTAAGTATTTGTCCGGTATGGTGTAAATAAAAATGCTCTTGATGCCATTAAAGACTACTTCTGTGAAGAAAGGGATGAGAATAAAAAGGCAATGTGTTAAAAAACATATATGTACCGTAATGCTGAAGGAGCCGTGATCAGTTTTAGGCAATAGCCTACTCTATGAAGGGGTCATAACTATGCCATCTATGTCTGTTTAATGTTAAGTTCTTCTGAAATGATGGTAGTTTACTGATTTTGGTGTTTGTGGAGTGAAATTTATGGTTATTATTGAATTGTATAGTAATCTACGGTAAAGTTGAAAGTTGCGTTCGTACGGCTTTTTCTTTTCATCTGTGTTGCAAGTCTGTTAAGGGAATGTAAAATGTGTAACAATGTGAAGAAATCCTTTCTGATAGCGAGGTTAATTTTTCCGTTCTTTTTTTAAATTTACCGATAGCTGGCAAAACTAATTGCATTTTGAACTTGCTCTCTGTCTTCGCTTATTGTGGAAACTGGACTATTACAGGAGACGACTTATTAAATTATAATTGGGCACAGTGAAGTAAGTGGAGATGTCGAACTTATTAGCGCCTATGAGGATATCTTGCGGTGTTTTAACATGTAAAACAGGTCGCAAGGTTTTAAAAGTCTCGTAAGCGCCAATGCTAACTTACATCACAGATCGGAGCCAGCGCTGTGCTGCGGCGGACCGCGCGTACTAGGCCAGTGATATCACTTCTTATTCTATTCGTTATGGTTGTAGGATAATATTTATTGGTGTTAGTGAATCAGCTGTAAGGTTATGTAGGTTGTCGTTGATAATACTTAGGCCTATAGTACAAACCATATTTAATTATTACTACTACACTCCCCACATGAACCAGAAACCCCTTTATGTGACATATGTCCTAAATATATCTCTATATTAGATATACTCTATCCACTAAATGATAAATATTTATAATTTGTAGTAGCCGCCATGCAATTCTTGCCTCAGGAGTGAGGTCAACTTTATTCATACTATCTCGCAAAATTCTCGTACTTTATCCATAAAATTTCACTTCTATTTTGTAGCTCCAACACTGTAGATGATCTTCATGGGAGGCGTTTGCCTAATTTCACGCATATTACACATTTTTGTCCACAAAATTCAAGACGCTGCGCAGCGTTAATGCAGCTTCCTATGTATAAAAAACCTAGCAACCAGTTGTTTGGGTCCAATGTGGCTGCGCCCATGTGGTTGCTAGGCGCGTCACTTCGGCAGCGTATTGGAATTTTCGCGGCTTTTTAAAGAGGAAGATACCTGAAACGAAGAATTTCTATGTTTGGAGGATCAATATCGAAATTGACGGACGTGAAAACTTTACAATAAGTTAGTTCTTTTGTTATTCAATCATCTAAAAGTATTCAGACACATACTTACGGGCAAATTTTCAGTATTAAGAAAAGCAAAAATGCATGGTGGTGGTGGCGATTGTTTTTAAGGGGCGAAATGTCTAGCTCATTTGCCCGTAATTATACGGATGGTAATAAAATACAATTAGGCTACTTCCAACTGATTTAAATCTAACTTACATACTAGAGATTTATTTTTTGTCGTGTAGCCTCCTGAGAGGCCGAGTGCAGGTCTTTCTAGTCGACGCCCGTGGGCGACCTGCGCGTCGGGATGAGAGATGGAATGGATGAAGATGAATGAAACTGGGCAAGGATGTGGAAGGAAGCGGCCGTGGCCTGTCAGAGGGTACTGTCCCAGCATTTGCCTGGTGTTGAAAATGGGAAACCACGGAAAACCATTTCAAGGACAGCCGACGGTGGGGCTCGATCCCACGCGTCTACCGAGTCAGCAGAGAGCTTGGCCTCTTGACCTAACGTAGCGCTTTAGCCCGCGTAGCCACTACTGTCGGTATACTAGAGATGAAAATAAAGAATAAGGGCAATAAAAGATCAAAAAAGGGCCGCCGAAAAATGGGGTGTTCATTTATTCAGGGGCTTTGCGACATCGTGGTCATGTAGCACTGTAACGTGTTTTTCGAGGGGTTTTATGCAACTGGCATAAGTCAGTAGGAAGCCATTCTATATTTATTTACGCGGCAAATTGTTCAGCCAAGAGAATTTTTCATGTTAATTTATTATAATTATTATTTAGATATTTTCGGAGCATTTTATAAAAATTATTAGCATTCAGATAGGTTTTCTATGTCTTAGAAAACGCTATCATGCAAATTATTACGAACGACGATATCATAGAAAATTATCTGATTACGGAATTTTACGGAGTTTTCGTCAGTTAGGGTATATCGAGAGACGTGACTCACTGGGATTTCAAGTACACGCTTAATCTTGTCGAGAAGCATGACGCAATCTTGGGTCGCAAGGTCTAGAAAAGGCGAATTGTTGGAACGGAAATCGACTTCTCCCTCTCGCGCGCCGAGTGTAATGAGGCAGAGGAGGGGAACTAGCGGCGTGCTCAGCCAATCAAGGAGGACGACGTAAGCTAGATGTCGGTACCATGGTGGGGGAGCCGGCGTGTGGATATATCGTTCGACGCGCCGTGAAACGGGGACTATCTGTGTAGAACTTGCGGAGTACGGTTGCAAGTGCGTGTCGCTCCGATGTTCAGTGGAGTTGAAGACTAACTTTTGCAAAACTTAACCCGTGCGGTTGTACGAGTGTTTGGGTCCGAGGTACGGACCATAGAATTATCTAAGCTACCAGAATATCATCAAATTCCGACGGAGATGACGACGTCCAGGAGACTGTGGGAAGCTCACAGCATCAGCAAGTACGAGGGAAATGCCTTGGCAATTTCCAATGGTAAGCGCAAATGACGCAGAAATACGCAATCTCTCATTTTTCTTTGTTTTACATTTCATATTTCAGTAACTTTATAGCTTGGAAATAAGAGTAAAATCAATTTATCAGACTCCGTTTTCACGTAATTTTCTATCGGTAATATTCAAATCACAACGCTCCAATTTAAATTTTGTACTTATTATTATTATTAATTTTGCTATACTGGTTTTATATAATAAATTCATTTCTTTTACAATGCAATCTTTGCTTTCAGTAGGTAGCATTAGATATAGACCAATTCCTTCTCCTGATACAATTGTTTGTTGGGTTAATGATCAAATCATACCACGATCTGAGTGAATAGTGTCTTGAAGGTGTTCTGCCAGAGCTAGACGTTGTTAAATACAAATTTAGATTTCAACATTGCATTGAGGTCTTGGCGCCCATTAAAACAACATAGCTTAGGCAAAGGTAAACAGTTACATTTATCACCCAACAGTGTGGGCTAGCCAAACTGTTACAGCACCATGTACTTAGATGTGTGTTGAATTTGTTTGATAACCCATCGTATTGTGATGACTGTATTAGTGTGTGTATTTTTAAGTCAAGTGAGGATTGGGAAGGAGACGACCGCGGCCTTAAATTAGGAACCATCCCGGCATTTGCCCAGAGTAGAAGTGGGGAAACCACGGAAAACCACTTCGAGGATGGCTGAGGTGGGATTCGAACCCACATCCACTCATTTTTGCCTCGCGATGACGAATGTACCCCGTTCCAGCACTCAAACCAGAATTAAATTTCTTGGCAGACAGGGAATTGAATTCTACCTCCGGGGCTAGCGCCAAGCATCCTAGCTGCTAAACCACGAGAGAAGGATTGAGGGACTTGAAAGGAAGTAAAGCTATGAAAGGCAGATAGAAAAGGGTGTGGGAGAGATGACCTCGTATTTCCGCCCCTTAAAACAATAACGGATAGAGGGGTTAGCCCCGTCACGGTAAAAGGAGAAAACCGAACCCAGCTCAGAAATTCTTCCGAGATGCCTATTACCAACCTCACTATCCATGAGCCCTTGAGGGTATATCCCCAACCCCAGGGATCACAACTAGTGGGACTTGGCTTCGAGACCATTGGACCCCAGCCTTGTCCGTTATTATTTACACTTACTTGTGCCAGGCTCCTCTCTGTCATCTACCTGTCGACCTCCCCTAGCGAGCTCTTGTTCTCTTCCAACCCCGACTGTATTAGGGTATCCGAAATCTAGGGAGTTTTTCATTTTTCTGCCTTAACTGGCCCTAACATCATCTATCCTGATACCCTCCTTCTTCGAAGGGTCAGCACATGGCTAAGTCTACACCGTCTGCTTTTGAGCTCGGAAGTCAGCGACTGTGAGGGGTTCCAGAGCTGTATCCATTTTCCCCTTTTTATTGACTTTGGGGTGGACCCTCTCCTCTTTCCCTTTTCTATCTGCCTTTTATGGCTCTAGTAGTTTCCAAATACTCAATACTCATTCTTCAAAGATTCTGATCCCACAAAAAATAGGAAAGAAAAAGACAAGAGCCAATTAAGGCAGGGAAATGAAAGACATCACAGGCCTCCAATACCCTAATAACGTTGGGGAACAAGAGTTGGCAGGAAAGATGAAAGAGAGGAGCCAACCCACATCCCACTAGTTGTAAGCCCCTGGTGGTGGGACATGAAAAGAAACATTAAACTATATAATAATTTATGTAACCTTCAAGTGTTATGGTAATAAAATGATATTCCCCGGTATTCTAGCTTGCCCCGTTCCGATTTACAAAAGGGCACGCAGCAGTACACCATTATAAAATCACACAAAAAGCATTCCAAAACACGAATTCGCCATTAACATCAATACAAAACTTATGTCTGCTACAGAGCCTTGGTGCTGCTTCCTAGCGCCTTTATTTGGAAACGAGGTTGTACGCTCAAAACAATGCTGTAATCGTCGAATGGGCAGGCAGTTTAAAGCAACCAGGAGTGTTGCGATCCAGCCGGCAGTGAATTCAGGTAAGGACTGCAGACGGTCAATTTCAAGTAGTAGTTCCCAATTTTGGTACTGCGCCAGAATTTATTGAAGGTCATTACTCAAGAACTGATCGGGAGATGAACCAAGACCCCAGAAAATAAATGAATGGATAAAAAATTTTATTTATTAAAAATTTGAGTAATATGGGAAAAACTGTATGGAAATGAGGGAAATACTATAGATCTTATGCATTTATAAAAGGCAAGGAAGTAGGAATTATTTAAAGATGGACATATATTCCATTATACGAAAGTGGGAGGTTCACTTTACGAGAAAGATCACGCCACTTGAAGCGAGAGTTACGTCATGAGAGAGGGGAAGAGGCGAAGGTCGAACTGCGGACGGAAGTCAGGAGAGGTGGTAGGAGTTACGTCACACCACGGGAGGAGAGGAAGTGAGACGAGAACTTGAGGAATGCGGAGAGCAGGACGAGAGAGTTCTTTTCCAATTGAGATTTGAACGAGACAAGACCTCGAGCATAAACGAGTATCTTTATAATAGTGCTACGGTTCACAAAGGTTGGAAGTAAGGAAGAGTGTAATTTCAGTAACTTGGGAGCAAGCTACAACTATATATTGCAGTGCTTATGCAAAGTGTTCCACATAGCTAGAAACGTTTTCGACAAGAAGCTACTCAGTATTTCTACGTGTAAAAGCTTATTTGAACATTCTATTGAAAATGCAAGTTATAAGGCAGCAACGGGGAGGTCTCAAGTATATTATCAAGAATATGAATATTAACATGTGCTAAGTTAAGCATGGGGAAGTTGAAGACCACAAGGATGTCAGTTGAATTCCAGATTCACTAGCATGAAAGACGCTACAAATATCTACGCAAAGCGCAACATCACCGAGCAAAACTCATACTTTTCTACGAGAGTTTTAACACATCTTGAGACACGAAAAAGCTTGCATAAACGACAGTATTACACCGTGATGTCTATTCTGAAGAAAACCGATGTCTATTCTGAAGAAACCATGATGTCTATTCTGAAGAGATGGAGAATCGAAGCCGGGCTACTTGGAGCGAAGGAGAGACGGGGAGTTGGCAGAGCTGTACACGGCGAGGTCATTCACCGCGAGCCCAGCTGGTGCTGTCACAAAACCGGTCTTCATAGCTGTGGACATTGCTATGAACACGACAAGTTTGGTTTGGAAGGAGAGAAGCAAGTATTTTCAGCAGTACAGAAGTCAACACAAGGTAGTGAGAAAATTGTCTTTTATAATGTAGAATTGTAGTTTTAGTTGTGTGATTATCCAATTGACCAACCGCATTATTTTTCAACCGCATTTTTGCAGTATTTTTCAACAGCATTTTTCTTAACTGCATTATTTAAAACGTATAATTTTGTCAAAGTAATTAAATTTGTGTAGATCTTGTTATTGTGATTTTTCATATTTTTCTACGGAGTTATTTACCGTATTTCTTGGAAAATTTCAGTTACTTGGACGAAATTTTGGCATGATGATGATGCTATTAACACTAAGGTTATATTAAAGTAAAATCGTGTAAATATTTTCACACTTGCGTTAGATTTAATTTAATTAAATCTGTTTTATCGCAGCGATGGAATATAAAGGAATTGAAAGGAATATAAAGGAATTGTTTGGAGTAACTTAGAACCAATTGTATTAAAGGAATTGAGAGCGTTAAAAATGGAATATAAAGGAATTGTTTAGAGGAAAGCAAATTATTGGAAGGAATTGTATTAAAGAAATTTAGAGCGTTAAAATTAAAAAAGGAATGTAGAGTAAACTATATAAAAGGAATAGAACGTTGAACGAAGTAAAGAAGGAGTAAGATTGTAATTAAAGTAAAATGAAATTTATTGGAGCAAATTTAAGTACAGTATACTTAAGAAGTAACGTCACGAAGTGTAAAGAATATTTCGACAACTCATGATGTTGATTCGAGTGTCAGAAATTTATTATGAACGAAAGTATTACGAAAAGCTTAAACACATATGTCTAATGAAATTTAGAGCATTAAAAAACATAAAGGAATTTGTTAAACAAATATTAATGGAATGAAGTTAAACTTATATCTTTTGTTAAGAATATGAATATTTACTGATATTTCTTGAAAAGTTGTCATAAAATGTAAAGCTGAATTTAAACACGTGAAGAGGAAAGTTAACTAAGTTAAATCACAGGGTGATCAAAAAGGTGAAAGTACAGAGATTTATTACAGAAATGAAATTACGAGCACGAGGCGATGTTGTATCAATTATAGAGGAGAAATGTTAAGTAAAGGAAGTATATGTATTGAAGTAGAAGTTTATAGTTGAATTACCGTGCAGATTAAGGAGTTATGAACGTAAAGGAGTTACGTAAGTTTACGAAGGGACGCAGGGGAGTCTCTTAAGTTTTTCTAGTATTGAATGCAATAATTGTGAAGTTATGAGAGTATAGTAAAGGAAGATTCTGTACAGGGTGTTTAAGAGAGAAAGGAATTGTTGTATAATTATGGAGGAGAAGTGTGGAAACGAAGGTTAATGCCGTGCACTTACAGTATTCACGTTTATCAGAAGATTGTTAACTCAGTAAAGAATTTCAGCACTTATTTCAGAATTTCATGATATATAGATAAAGGTAAAAAGGAACAGTGCTTAGCTTAAATGTTTGTCACTTATGTTCAATTGATTATGACGAGTATTTATTACTTTCAACACGATAGTTGCGGTGTATGTTTGTTTGAATTTGAACTTGATGTTTAAGAGAAATGGAGTAGATGAAAGACTTATTGGAGGAAGAAAATTTAATCTTCGACGTTATGGAGTGTAAAATTTGAATTTCATAAAAAGATGTATATATGCACATAGTTCATGAATCATTTGAGTAGATATGGAACTACGGTTCATAGTTGAAGCGGACCTGTATAAAATAGGGCAATACTTAATGTCACGCCGTTTCACATTTTCTTACGATAGTAATGCCACGTGCAAATTTATCTTTGCAGTTATTTTTGTTGAAGTGTCAGGGAGACACAATATTAAGGGAGGAAGTCAGTTGTTATACATGTTTTATTAGCTTAATAAACGGCTAGTGCTTTTTAGCAACTTAGTCAAATTTTATCTAAACTGATTCCGTTTTCATTGTCGTCATCGTCGAAAATAGTACTACGAGGTATAGATACAGGCGCTCACTATAGATTAGACCTTATCACCCCTCGAGATTGGAGTTTTCTCGATTGTTCTAAATGTAAATAACAGTAGAAATTTGTACCTTGTCTAGTAGTACTATTTTCTTTACGAATAATATCTATCCTGTATGTTCCTGGAATTCCCAATTTTACTTAGTAGGCATGATAAGCTTGTGAGCTGGGTAACTTACATGTCTGCAATCCTTTTTCGGGCTTTGGATATAAGTACTGATGGGTTTCTTCGGGCGCATATAGATAGATAATATTTAAATGGCGCCCAACGTGGGGAGTTCGAAATGCATTCGAAAGAGCACTTGAGAGAAGAAGTTTGGAAGTACTCGAGAGTGAGGCCATATTAGTTTTGAAAAGAAAAATGCCGATCCCAAATTTAATGATTGTTGAGATGAACACAACATCAGGAGATTAGTGGAGTACACTATAGTTGTGAGGCATAATTTGTAAACCAGCTAACGACATTTAGTCATGTAATAGTAAATTTAAAAGTAAATTCATGTTGTTAAACATAGGTTAAGTGAGATGATAAAATGAAGCGATGTCAGTTCGGTAAAATGGGACAACAAGTATACGAGACAACTCGCGATTGAAATAGATGTAAGTAGGATTAAGATGTTCTATATATTCCATTGCTGGTATAAAATGCATGCGTTGGTCAATCTGGATATTCACTGGTAATTTTTGTAGTCGATACTTCCCTTATTCTCAAGAAAAGAAGAAAGATGTCAACGAATGATATGACGTTCATTCGAACGATGCTTGAAACCATGAAGGAAGGTCAAAGTACATTGACCAAAGACCTTGAAGCCCTCCACCAGTTAACACATAACAACATTAAACAATTGAAAACCAAGATACAGAAATCAGCAGCTACTGTAAAATCAGAAGTCAAAGCAGAGTTAGCAGTTGCTCAAACACTTACTACGGCTAGTATAACATTAGCACAGGAAGAAGCTAAGTTAGCGTTAGAGAAGGCCAGAAAAGAAGATAGACTAGCTAGAGAGAAGGAAAGAGAAGAAGCCAAGTTAGCTTTGGAAGAGGCAAATAGGATAAGAGCAGAGATAAGATTATCTCAGGAAAAAGCTCGCGAGGAGGACAGGTTAAGTCAGGAGCAGGCTAGATTGGAAGATAGAAAGATCCAAGCCGAAATAAGAGTAGCACAGGAGGAGGTCAGAAAAAATCAGGAAAAAGCACAGGTAATTTTTGAAAGGGCAGGTAAAGCACAGGAAGAATTAAAAGTTTCAGTTAATCAAGTCAAACAGGACATGGCAGGAAAAGTGAAAGAACTAGAACAGAAATTACAGGCTAGCATGAGCTCAATTAAGGAAGACAATAACACTCATCATGTACACATTTCAGGGGCCCAGAAGAAACTCAAGGAGCAACTTGACAATCTAAATGGCACTGTTGGTGAATTGCAGGTCAAATTGGAAGGTCAAAGTAAACTGATTGAAGAGGGTATAAATGTAGATATAAATGCTTCCATTGTAAAGGCAGTTACGGACATGAAGGAGGAGGTCGTAACAGTCACAACTCAAATCATATCAGAGATAAATCACAAATTAGCAAATGACATTAAAGCTATAGAGTTATGTTCCAATATTAATGTTAGCAAGGTACGGGAAGATCTATCTAAGCGGATAGATACATTACAAATTAATAACGTAGCCACGCTGACAGAGATTGTTAATAAAACAGATTTAACTAACTCAAATGAATTTGACAAAATTAAATGTACGGTCGATGGGATAATCATAGAACTAGCGAAAATTCAATCAAAACAGGATGAGGATATCAGAGAAATTGAACAGCAATTAAGGTCACTTATGATAGGAGATGCTCCATTTTCATCAACGTTAAGAACCGAAGTCAGGGAGGACATCAGAAAGGACTTGGCGAGATTTTTTCAAGCAAGAGATGAAAAATTAAAAGAAGAAATAAGAAGATTAGAGGCTAGGACAGACAGGATAGAAGAGGATAAGGAAAGCGAGAGTAGTCAACAGCAAATTCCGAAGTCCAATTTTAACTTCAGTCAAGAGCCATTTCACACTGAAATAGGGGAATTTGGAGGAAATTTTGAACCTTACCAAAATAGATCAAATGCTAACATCGTCGTAATAAAGAATAATGATGAGAAACCGAACAAATTCAGCGGAGTAGGCAATATTACTGCAGTAGAATTTCTGAGAGACATGAGGTCGTATTTAGAAGACAATAGGATACCTCGTGAAAGACATATGAGAGTCGTGGAAAAATACTTAGATTCAGAAGCATTAGTATGGCACAGAGCTTTCAGATACACATATCAGACATTTGAAGAATTCGCTATAGCTCTGCAAAAACGATTTTGGAGCAAGGAACTTCAACAGGATATACGAGCGGAAATTTATTCTAAGAAGTATGCATATTCCAGTCCTACGAAATACGCAAGTTTCTTCACGAAACAATTAGCACGCTTGCAGTATTTGCAACCCCCTTTGGCGGAAGAAGACTTGGTTCACGCTATTTCATGTCAGCTACCAACAGAAGTTAGGAGACACCTCATTTCGGCAAACGTGAAAACTCTAGAAGGAATGGCGGAAATTTTGAGAAGACTGGATCACACGTCTAATGTGTCCAACAACTCAACTGGAAATCAAAACCAGAGAAGTAGAAACCAGGAACCGAGAGAAATACACACCATTCACATCGATCAAATGCAGCAAACAGAGGAGAACAAAAATGGAGTAGGTCCAACGAGATCCAGGATATATGGGCAGAATCGATTTCGACCAGATTATCAGAGACCTAGAGAAGGAAGGCCATATGAAAATCAAAGATGGAGGAATAACTATTACACCAGGAACAATGATTATCGTAGAGAGGGATATTATAATCGAAATAACCCTACGAATAATTATGGATATCGAGGATATCAGAACTGGAGAAACACGAGTAATTATTCAAGACAGCAACAACAGCAACAAGGTTGGAGGAATAATAACAATGTAAGAAGGTATTATGATGACAGGGAAAGAGAAAGTCAGGAGTACCTAAGGAATCTCAGAGAAAGGAATGCGAGAGACCAAGATCAGGGACAGCATAACCGGAATCAAGAACCTCAACCTGGAACAAGCAGAGATAGAAGGAATGAAGACCCAGGAGGGGCACAAAAAAAAACGTCAAATTCCAAAAAGTGAAAGGAGAAGAAAACAGCACCATAACCAGACATGAAATCCAAATTAATGAATTGTATGAAGCCACGAATGAAGATCTTCTATATGAGAGAGAAGAGACGAAAACAGATAGAGTAGCAAGGTTACCGATTATAGAGATTATATCAGAAGGAGAATGCCTGAGAACACTACTAGATACGGGAGCAACAGCATCAATTTTATCAGAGAACTGTTTTCACAGATTGAAGGATGGAAATTCACTTATAGCAATGCCTGTTTCAACCATTAAAGTCAGGGGCGTATTTAACGACAAGACCATGAAATGTAAAGTCCAAGCACTAATGGAATTCTCTATAAATAAACACAGATATGAGCAGATATTCATAGTCTTGAGCCAGATTAATTTTGATGCTATTTTAGGCATTGATTTTATAACCAAGACTGGAGCTGTAATCGATTTACGAAATGGAGTCATAAGATTTAATGAAGGCCTACATCAATCAGAGGATACGACGAAGGATAAGAATGAGTGTAGTTTGTTTGACGAAACTACAGAAGAAAATCTTGTGAAGATTGTTATGGAAATTGAAGCAGAAGGAATACCTCACTATGGCAGAAAGATTGAGAATTTTGAAGATCAGAAGGAGAAGTTGGAAGAATTAGTCACGACTTATGCAGACATTTTTGATAACAAGCCAGGTATTATAAGAGGATATAAATATCAGATTAAGCTAACTGACGACACACCTTATCAGAAGAAATTGTATCCAATTCCGGAGAAGTATCAAGCTGAAGTGACAGAGCTCATAAAAGGCATGGAAAAGGAAGGAATTATAAGAAAGCAAACCACTCCTTATTTAAATCCACTCACTGTTGTGAAGAAAGCAGATGGTAGTCTTAGACTATGTTTAGATGCCAGGGGCATAAATACTCTTCTGCTGAAAGAATTCGACTGGCCACCGAAAATTAGAGAACTACTGAGGAGATTCAAGAATAAAACCTGTTTCTCAGTGATTGATTTAACTGCAGCATTTCATCAAATAGAGCTTACAGAAGACAGCAAATGTTATACAGGGTTCATGTTCAATCAAACCTGTTATGTATACCAAAGAGTACCATATGGATTGGTAAATTCAAGTCCAGCACTTATCAGAGCCTTGGATGACAAGTTGAGTGAAGAAGTGAAACAATTTGCTATTTGCTACGTGGACGATATCATCATATCTTCAGAGACACCAGAGCAACATTTCATGCATTTGACGAAGCTATTTGATAACCTTAGAAGTGCAAACATCAAGGTGAAGTTGGATAAATGTCATTTCTTTCAAGAAAAGATCAACTTTCTTGGGCATACTATAGACAGATTTGGTTACCATCCGAAAGAAGACAAGATTGAAGCAATTTTGAAATTTCCAACACCCAAGAAAATCAAAGACATCAGAGCTTTTGCGGGTCTTTGTCAGTTTTTCAGTAGTCATTGTCCACGATATTCAGAAATCATGGCACCTCTACATGAGCTTCTAAAGAAGAACAATAGATGGAAATGGGATGCAACTGCTGAGAATGCCTTTATTCAAGCAAAGGAAATGCTCAGAGATAACATCAAGTTGGAGTACCCAGATTTTGAAAGAACGTTCATCATAGAAACAGACGCTTCACGAGTCGGTATTAGTGCAGTCTTATATCAGAAGGATCAAGATGGAAATCCTCACTATATTTCATTCAGCAGTAGGAAGTTACGCACACACGAGCTGAATTACTTCACGACGGAGCTTGAAGCTTTAGCCGTCATAAATGCTCTACAGAATTGGAAGAAATTATTGCTGGGACACAAAATCATAATCAGAACGGATCATAAAGCACTAGAATTCATGTTGAAGTCAGACTTGTCAAGCGATAGGATGACAAGATGGACCATGTTTTTGCAACAATTTGATGCCACGATAGTTCATGTACCTGGAAAAGACAACCTTCTAGCAGATATTCTTTCCAGACATCCGATTTCTGAGAGAGATGTGAGAGTTAATGTTATCCAAACAGATGCTGAAGATCAAGAAACGCTGAATAAGTTGAAAAGATTTTACCCACAGATACAGTAAAAATCAATAAATTCAGTCTCAAGAGCAGAGAAATTACTGGTATTAAAGAAAGTACAGGCTATACTTTACTTTAAATTAGCAACGGGGAAATGCGCCAGAATTTATTGAAGGTCATTACTCAAGAACTGATCGGGAGATGAACCAAGACCCCAGAAAATAAATGAATGGATAAAAAAAATTATTTATTAAAAATTTGAGTAATATGGGAAAAACTGTATGGAAATGAGGGAAATACTATAGATCTTATGCATTTATAAAAGGCAAGGAAGTAGGAATGATTTAAAGATGGACATATATTCCATTATACGAAAGTGGGAGGTTCACTTTACGAGAAAGATCACGCCACTTGAAGCGAGAGTTACGTCATGAGAGAGGGGAAGAGGCGAAGGTCGAACTGCGGACGGAAGTCAGGAGAGGTGGTAGGAGTTACGTCACACCACGGGAGGAGAGGAAGTGAGACGAGAACTTGAGGAATGCGGAGAGCAGGACGAGAGAGTTCTTTTCCAATTGAGATTTGAACGAGACAAGACCTCGAGCATAAACGAGTATCTTTATAATAGTGCTACGGCTCACAAAGGTTGGAAGTAAGGAAGAGTGTAATTTCAGTAACTTGGGAGCAAACTACAACTATATATTGCAGTGCTTTTGCAAAGTGTTCCACATAGCTAGAAACATTTTCGACAAGAAGCTACTCAGTATTTCTACGTGTAAAAGCTTATTTGAACATTCTATTGAAAATGCAAGTTATAAGGCAGCAACGGGGAGGTCTCAAGTATATTATCAAGAATATGAATATTAACATGTGCTAAGTTAAGCATGGGGAAGTTGAAGACTACAAGGATGTCAGTTGAATTCCAGATTCACTAGCATGAAAGACGCTACAAATATCTACGCAAAGCGCAACATCACCGAGCAAAACTCATACTTTTCTACGAGAGTTTTAACACATCTTGAGACACGAAAAAGCTTGCATAAACGACAGTATTACACCGTGATGTCTATTCTGAAGAAAACCGATGTCTATTCTGAAGAAACCATGATGTCTATTCTGAAGAGATGGAGAATCGAAGCCGGGCTACTTGGAGCGAAGGAGAGACGGGGAGTTGGCAGAGCTGTACACGGCGAGGTCATTCACCGCGAGCCCAGCTGGTGCTGTCACAAAACCGGTCTTCATAGCTGTGGACATTGCTATGAACACGACAAGTTTGGTTTGGAAGGAGAGAAGCAAGTATTTTCAGCAGTACAGAAGTCAACACAAGGTAGTGAGAAAATTGTCTTTTATAATGTAGAATTGTAGTTTTAGTTGTGTGATTATCCAATTGACCAACCGCATTATTTTTCAACCGCATTTTTGCAGTATTTTTCAACAGCATTTTTCTTAACTGCATTATTTAAAACGTATAATTTTGTCAAAGTAATTAAATTTGTGTAGATCTTGTTATTGTGATTTTTCATATTTTTCTACGGAGTTATTTACCGTATTTCTTGGAAAATTTCAGTCACTTGGACGAAATTTTGGCATGATGATGATGCTATTAACACTAAGGTTATATTAAAGTAAAATCGTGTAAATATTTTCACACTTGCGTTAGATTTAATTTAATTAAATCTGTTTTATCGCAGCGATGGAATATAAAGGAATTGAAAGGAATATAAAGGAATTGTTTGGAGTAACTTAGAACCAATTGTATTAAAGGAATTGAGAGCGTTAAAAATGGAATATAAAGGAATTGTTTAGAGGAAAGCAAATTATTGGAAGGAATTGTATTAAAGAAATTTAGAGCGTTAAAATTAAAAAAGGAATGTAGAGTAAACTATATAAAAGGAATAGAACGTTGAACGAAGTAAAGAAGGAGTAAGATTGTAATTAAAGTAAAATGAAATTTATTGGAGCAAATTTAAGTACAGTATACTTAAGAAGTAACGTCACGAAGTGTAAAGAATATTTCGACAACTCATGATGTTGATTCGAGTGTCAGAAATTTATTATGAACGAAAGTATTACGAAAAGCTTAAACACATATGTCTAATGAAATTTAGAGCATTAAAAAACATAAAGGAATTTGTTAAACAAATATTAATGGAATGAAGTTAAACTTATATCTTTTGTTAAGAATATGAATATTTACTGATATTTCTTGAAAAGTTGTCATAAAATGTAAAGCTGAATTTAAACACGTGAAGAGGAAAGTTAACTAAGTTAAATCACAGGGTGATCAAAAAGGTGAAAGTACAGAGATTTATTACAGAAATGAAATTACGAGCACGAGGCGATGTTGTATCAATTATAGAGGAGAAATGTTAAGTAAAGGAAGTATATGTATTGAAGTAGAAGTTTATAGTTGAATTACCGTGCAGATTAAGGAGTTATGAACGTAAAGGAGTTACGTAAGTTTACGAAGGGACGCAGGGGAGTCTCTTAAGTTTTTCTAGTATTGAATGCAATAATTGTGAAGTTATGAGAGTATAGTAAAGGAAGATTCTGTACAGGGTGTTTAAGAGAGAAAGGAATTGTTGTATAATTATGGAGGAGAAGTGTGGAAACGAAGGTTAATGCCGTGCACTTACAGTATTCACGTTTATCAGAAGATTGTTAACTCAGTAAAGAATTTCAGCACTTATTTCAGAATTTCATGATATATAGATAAAGGTAAAAAGGAACAGTGCTTAGCTTAAATGTTTGTCACTTATGTTCAATTGATTATGACGAGTATTTATTACTTTCAACACGATAGTTGCGGTGTATGTTTGTTTGAATTTGAACTTGATGTTTAAGAGAAATGGAGTAGATGAAAGACTTATTGGAGGAAGAAAATTTAATCTTCGACGTTATGGAGTGTAAAATTTGAATTTCATAAAAAGATGTATATATGCACATAGTTCATGAATCATTTGAGTAGATATGGAACTACGGTTCATAGTTGAAGCGGACCTGTATAAAATAGGGCAATACTTAATGTCACGCCGTTTCACATTTTCTTACGATAGTAATGCCACGTGCAAATTTATCTTTGCAGTTATTTTTGTTGAAGTGTCAGGGAGACACAATATTAAGGGAGGAAGTCAGTTGTTATACATGTTTTATTAGCTTAATAAACGGCTAGTGCTTTTTAGCAACTTAGTCAAATTTTATCTAAACTGATTCCGTTTTCATTGTCGTCATCGTCGAAAATAGTACTACGAGGTATAGATACAGGCGCTCACTATAGATTAGACCTTATCACCCCTCGAGATTGGAGTTTTCTCGATTGTTCTAAATGTAAATAACAGTAGAAATTTGTACCTTGTCTAGTAGTACTATTTTCTTTACGAATAATATCTATCCTGTATGTTCCTGGAATTCCCAATTTTACTTAGTAGGCATGATAAGCTTGTGAGCTGGGTAACTTACATGTCTGCAATCCTTTTTCGGGCTTTGGATATAAGTACTGATGGGTTTCTTCGGGCGCAGTACCAAATACTACCATCAATGACACCTAGCTGTGAACTTGGCAACTAGATGCCACCACAACCATCAACTCGCAACGAACGTTGGAACTTCCCCTCCTAAGGAAAGCATACTGAGGGATTCTTAGCCCTCTTAGAAAATCTGACGACTTCGGCTGGCTTTGAACCCGCGAACTTGGGCATAGAAGTTCAGTATGTTACCGGTTACGTCACCGAAGCCGCTTCCCACAGAGTCAGATAGAAAACTGAATGTGATCTCGTGCAGTGGCGTTGTCATGTCAACCTCTGATAGCTCATCCCTCATCAATTCAGAAGTGTTGTCATGGTAACCTCTGATGGCTCTTGGCATTTTCTCCTAAATCCGAAATCATTTTGTTCATCCCTTGGCGTAATGGTGGGTCATATCAAAAATTCTTTCAGACAAAAGTTTTAGGTAATTATTAAGGGAATATTGTCCATTTTGTATGGTTTTGATATTGTGCCTATTAAGAGAGATATGATTAATGTTTCCCGAAAAACACACTTTTTCCCACCCCTTTGGTCAATGATTGGTGCTATCAAAAACTTTTCAAACATAAATTTTTGGTCCTTATCTGACACATAGTATGAACTTTGGATTCGATATTTCAAATATTAAGAGAGTTATAGGGATATTTCACTTTTTCGAAAAAAGACCCCCATTTTCACCCCCTTCTACCGATTGTGCCCATTAACGAACTCGACCGAGATTTTATAGGGATACATATTATGTAAAAAATTCAAAGTGATTGGTGCAAAATTGTGGTAGTTATCGTGTCCACAATAAAGTGATGTATGTACATACATATATACATATATATACATAAATTATATATAAACTTTTGAACTGATGGTGGTTTTGGGGTCTAGGGGATGTGAAACGCAAAGATATGTCGAAATTTTCCGGAAGTCGAAACATGGTACCCATTACAATAGTTAGCTTTCTAATGAAATCTACCTAAAACAGATACACACACTAATACAGCCATCACAATTAACACCGGTTATCAGACACATTCTACACACACCCAAAGTACACGGGGCTACAGACCGCGTGGTCGCAGCCCCTAAACTTTGGAACCAACCAAACAAGGTGACACTTAATACCAAATCCTGTGGAACTGCATTTTCTTAGGTGTAATATTGTGACAATTACCTACCAAGGGAAGAGTCTGAGAGACATAAGTTCAGAATGAAATTCGGTAGATTACCACGGAGTCCCCAATTATGAAGGGTGTAAAGGATTCAGTAGCACCATAGGTTTTTCAAGATCGAAGAAAACTGTAACGTGATGTTCCTTTCGGATTAACGCCTCCTGTATGATGCTCTCGAGTCGTACCAGATGGTCAGTGGTGGAACTATGAGCGGGAACCACACTGGTACTCCTCCAAGAATCACAGAAGCCAGCAGTTAACCATCTTTTCTAGCAGCTTATGCTATTATTAGTTGTTATTTTAATGGACGGATCAGTGAGCCATTTGTGAGACAAATGGACCTACTGTATAGCTGCTAAAAAGCTTGGGTATCCATTCCAGCCTTGGGAAACGGTACCACGGTCCCCTCTCGCCATTGAGATGGAAACTCCCCTTAATCCATATATGGTTGAAGAGGGACAGCAATTTGATACTGGAATCACAAAGATGTTTCAGTATCTGGTCCAGGAGATGTATCCCTGGACATTGCAAGCACATTGTGCAGTTTACATTCTGAGAATGGTACATAGTAGAACTCTGAAGCAGCTGTGGCAAAGGCCAAGGCGTGTAGCTCAACTCCCCATTTCAGAGTCACAAATGTTATTATACAAACTCCTGAACTGCATACTTTAGAGAAGTGCAATCCAGTACTACTGGCAATGACGAGATCTATGATGATGTTCCCATTGATGGAGACTCCGGGTATTGTCAACGTTATTGGGAGTCCAGATATCCAAGGAAGCTTGGTCTACACTTGAGATGAAGGAGTATGAGTCATCATAAGGTATGTTTTGGCTATGCCGATGATCGCCGGATCACATCGCTGGCGATCTTCGTTGCTTCATGAAAGCGTGTAAACAAATGGAGCTGGTTTCCCTGGAGCGATCTGCGCTGGCGTCAATTCTTCTCAATTCGGCAGTTATGATAGCTGGCCATTTCATGAACAAAAGAATAACGATAACGTTCCATACAGCCAGTAGTTTGTAATTTCTCAAAAGATATATCTTAATAAATTATGTTGCTTGTCACTGAAACTTAGTGAAATGATAAGCAAGAGTAGTAAGTGTGCTTATTTGATCACCTGTATTCTAATACATGCTTAAGTACTGTTTGTACTGATTGTAGAAAATGAAACACCAAGAACAAGAGATGTGACCACATTGCACTTTATACCACAGATTAGGAACTTGACAATACATTACTGATTAGAAGGACAGTCCGGTACATGGACGTTGACGGTCGATCTTCAGTACGGCGTCGTGCCACCACGTTTTGCACTCAAAGCCACTAGACGTCATGGCATGGAATCATACAGCGCTTGAATACGCTGCTGCGGAATACCGTCCCACATGGTTTGTAGGCGCGTCCACAAAGCATCAACAGTGGCGGCAGGTGGACCTGAACGAAAAAGTTGCCAACCGACCCAGACATGTTCGATGGGCGACATGTCAGGCGAACGGGCAGGCCAGGGAAGCATAGGTATCCGTCGTTCTGTGAAGAAGGCTTGCACATTCCTCGCCACATGCGGACGGGCATTGTCCTGCTGAAATATGACCTCTGAAACGGCCAGCAAGAGGGACAGGACCGCGGGCTGTAAAACTTCCCTGATGTAGCGGTCACTGTTCATATTGCCCGCAAGACGTAAGAGGTGCGATCGCCTGTTATAGGCAATTGCGCCCCAAACCATTACACCTGGTGTTTGTCCACTATGCCGCTCAACAATACAGTCTGCCTGATTGCGTTCTCCACGGAGTCGTCGAACGCGTATGCGGCCATTACTGTAGGACAGGTTGAAGCGGGACTCGTCCGAAAACACTACATTTCGCCACCAAGCCTGCCAGTGTCAGCATGCACGTGCCCATTGTCGTAGGAGGCGTCGGTGGTTCCCAGTCAATGGAAGCCGACGCAGTGGCATACAGGCTAGCAGTCCAGCCCTCAAAAGACGGCGCCGCACCTTCGACGCGGACATGTCCACCCCCGTTGCAGTGCTCCAACGTCGAGCTTACACCGAGGACGATGCTGTTCTGTCCGATACGGCCATGTGGAGAAGATGGCGGTCATCTCCTGCTGTGGTCACATTGTGTCATCCTGTACCCTGTCGTCGCTGTGTACTGCCCTCCTCTCTCCACTGGATCCACATACGCTTTACTGTTGACACAGCGTGCCCTGTACGAGCCGCAATGTCCCGTTCAACCATACTCACATGCTGATAGTCCACCCTGTGATGTCGGCGGGGCATCGTAGCACTTGCTTACACGTTTCGGTATGACGGCCCCACGCCGATAGAGCTGTGCGGAACACTGACCTGTCCGGTCCCACGACAGAGGGCACTGGTAGGCCAATGTGCATGCCATCTCTCTGTGATTTCGATCACTTAGTATGGTACCGCAGGCCTGCACGACCCCTGTTCTGGGAGTGTCTCCGACCATTTCTTCTGGGTGTTTCACTTTCTACAGACAGTAGTATATTTAGGACAGACACACGGTAACACAGGTTATCATGTAACACACGGGCTTGATGATTTCATAGCCTTTATTTGTCGAGAGAGAAAAATATATTGGCTAACTAAACCTTCTTGTCTTCCCTGCAGTCGTAAAAATCTTGGAATTTTTATTATTGTCCTTTAGAGATCTGTACTAAAACAGATCGAAATACATATAATTAGGTTCTTATGCAGTAGCTAAATACCCTGCGGCATAGCCGTGTTCAAAAAAATTGCTCACCACTATTATGTAGGGGAGCTGCAGCAAGCCCAGAGACCAGTGGTTCGAGTCGCAGAGCTGACTGCAACCATCCTGAGTGTGATGTTCCCTTGGTTTTTCTACATTCTACATTGCCTAAATTGTACAAAAATTCCTCACCCTGATAATTACTGTTATACACTCTGCTAGTCACCACAGAAACACAGGCTATCGGACAAATCCATCCGGCTGATGACCATGAAAACCCTATTCCCTCAAGTAAATTAACAGCAGAAGAGTAAGTGCTGAATGTGGAGAAGAGACAGAACGCCCTACCCTCAAGGAGAAAAATCCCTTACCTTAAAGTAACAAACTGGATTTATTGGGTTTAGAACAAATGGGGCAAGGTTTTTCTTTATATCAATTTCAATTAAATATAACACAAAAGTAAATTGATCCTTAAATTGTGTTTGGCCATTAAGCATGTGTCCATTAATCAGTACATGAAAACAATCCTTCTGTATGCCTAGTTTTGTACATGTCATTAGTTTGGAGTTGCTTTCTGTCTAATGATGGCCAATGATTGAAATTCTTTATCATTAGTTTGGAGTCTCTTTCGCTTCATGTAAATATACTTAATTCGATCATCACATTGATGCTGATTACACTGTGCTTAAGGCAACGTTATATTATTTCAGACTATAATCGGTTGATTATTATTTAAATGAACCTGTATAAGAAAAGAGTAGGCTACTGAGCTGATGAGAAGTGACTGCTTCTATTGTAGGAGGCAGTGGAAAAGTTACATTCTCTATTCTTTGAAGAAATTTGAATTTAGTACCTTTTTAGGGATATTTTATTGGCACTAAAATAATATGTTGGTAGCACTGATTTTTAAAATACAGGGTGTTTCTAAATTCCCATTACAGACTTTGGGGACCAAAACGGTTAAGTTTAGCATAGGAACCTGTGTCCAGAAACGTACAGTTTTCCCACTATCCGCAAAAAGCACCATAGCACACGTTCACAGCTTCCATGTTTTCAGCGCTCTGTCTGCTGCTTGTCGTCTGGGTCCAATTACAGGTGTGGCTCGATGTGACGACCATCGACATCAACACAGACACGGTACCTTCGTACCATGTGCTGGTACACACGATCACCAATGCCTGGCCCTCCAACATCAACCGCAGCCATAACCCACGCCAGTAGGTCTTCCTCGGATTCCACAGGGGTCTCGTAAATCAAGGTTTTCATGTGATACCACAGGTAGTAGTCTCGCAGTGTCAAATTGGGTGAACGTGCAGGCCAAGCAATCGGTCCACCACAACCTATCCACTGTTGCCCAAATCTGTGGTGCAGATGATTTCGAACCACAAGTGAAAAATGAGGTGGTGCGCCATCGTGCAGATCATATACTCCTGAATGGCATAGAATGTCAACAAACCTGTAGGGGATATCAGGTGATTGTTCAATGACATACATACTCTAGTTAGTGGCGCCAAAAGTGCAGGAGATTTGAACATGTGCTGTGGTGTTTTTTTTTTTAGGGTAGCGACCGTCTTGGTCCCCACTACAAGCCTTCAAAGTCTGTAATGAGAATTTAGAAACACCCTGTATAATAAAATATTAGTAGAGGATAGAAAAAAATAAAAATTAAAAAAAAAAATAGAAATTTTGAATGACTTTTAGTAACTTTAGGGATGTTTAGTACAACTGTACGAGTTTGTACTATCTCGCGAACAGTAAGCATACTCGCTTTCAATAATAGCAAGATAGTTCTTATAGCACCATATAAATCTCTCTCCTGAACTACAGTAGAATGTGACCTAAATGACGAACACTTGTTATCATGGTAACCACCAAATATCCATGTTGGTTTTCTGTCCTCGCTAATCACAGATGGATACCCAACCCTGTAACATACCCATGTACTTAATACTTTTCTGTAATGTGTGTGAAATCCTGGAATGAGAAATAAACATAAAGATGCCCCTACCAAGATCTGAAAAGCACACAGGGAATGTAGAGGTTAGCCTTAAAGTTACATGGGTCCAAGCTCTGTGTACTTACGGGGTGAGGAAGTGGCAGGCGGGAAGAGAAGGAATTAAAGTCTATTCCAATACTGCTAACATAGGGCCTTTGCTCAAACCGCTGTGGTGTTGTGAATGAGTGAGTGAGTGAGTAACCAACCAATGTATTTGGTTCTGTTACTACGCACAGACTGGAAACCCCACTCGTCACCATCACTCCTCATAGTCCGTGATACACATTCCTCTCAGATTCACAGAGCTTGGACCAAGCAGCACCTCACAAGGTAATAAATTTACAGTAAGAAGTCTTAATCGTTAAAAGTTGTATTTGAACAAAATCGTACAAGGAATGCCAATCAAGTCAATACCATAATACTGAAAAGACATCAGTAAGGAGAAAATCACTCCAATTCACTGACTGGCTCAAGCTCTTTCACATCCTTCGAACACATTCACATGATTGCAGCACAACACGAGAGGCTATATACAAATAAATTAAAGGAATATATTGAAATGAACAATACACTATATAAATAGATTTTGTGGTTTATAGCATTTAAAAATCGAAAATGTTGAAGAATTCAGATTCAACATGTTATAGCAAATTGGTTGGAAACAATAATGTAATTAAAATGTAATACCATAATATCCTTTACACTGCTAATATTGTGAGAGGCTATCAAACCCCTCCATGCTGAATACATTTTTAAATGTATGTTATTCAGATGAAGTTGCCGACGAGATATCTCGGGCGCATCAAGGACGTGACGTTCTACCGCACCCGAGATATCTTGGGCGTAGCAGTGTAAAGGATATAGCTCTTAATTTCATTTACAAAAAACTGAATGTAGCAATTAAAAGTTAGTATTTTGGCCTTTGGCTGGAAAAAAGATGCTCTCTGTCAGAAATTTCCAACCACAATCAAACCAAAATAGACTTTTTACCAGAGAAAGTATATTTTTAACTCTTACGAGTGTCCAGGAGCACAATAGCGCTCATGCATGAACTCGCCAGAAGCGCTAAAGCTCTCCTTGTGCAGTCTCTTATTTAACTGGTTGTAGGTCACAAATGTCAGAAAGGTGACAGCACTATCCACGTAAAACATGGAAAAGGAATGACGCAATTTCAAAATTTATCACTAGATGTCCTCTATGTTGGTTTATTTTGTTCCCACAGAGTTTTTCCAACATGTGCAACCTATGTGTTCGTAATAGTGGTGGGTAACTATCACGCTGCGTTTGAAAATGGCAACGATTTACCAAGTATGTAAATTCCCTATGTGGTGATCATGTTTGTGCGTCTTCTGATGATGATATTGGGAACAATAATGCACTTAATGGTGACAGCTTCTTAGATGAAGACACGGACAATGATAATAGTAACGTGATTGTGCGGCCTGACAATGTGACTGTAATTAGTGAATCCTCCAATTCTGATGTTGTTGACAATCAAGAAGAAATTAAATTAATAATGATGCTAAAAAAATTATTTTATATTGACAAACGCAGACAAGCAGTGAATATTCAAGTGAATCAACTTTGTTATATTTAGTCAACGCGGACCAAAAGTGATTAACATAGCATTTATCTTTTCTACTTATATGATATGAAAGTTTTGACGGTACGTAAATACCGTACTTCAAGATAATTCAGCCTGGAAACTATATCTGATACCAAGCATCCCCTGCATTCTTGGAGACAGCTGAACCTAAGCAAGGTTCCTTATTTTATGCAAAGCCAATTGAATATAAGTGACTTTTTTTTACCTGCTCAAAAAGTATGTAGGATAGACTAGTGAAATTTTCTATGGTGACTAATAACAAGAAAAGGTAACGGTGACTAATAACAAGAAAAGGTAACGAAAGAAAAATATTTTGGGTTAGTGTTCTCAATATTACTAGTGTTTTACCGCTTATGAAGTAGAATTCTTTTCTTTACAAATTTCAATGCAAAATATCATTTTTACTTGTGCTAAATAAATATTAAAATGTTTTCATAATTCAAGATTTATATTCAACAAGGAACCTAAAGTAATATTGTGGTGAAATTCCAAATGGAAACGCACAAAAAATGAATAGGGGCTAGCAATAAGAGGGTTAAACATTTTCTTATATTTATAACAAAAAACAAATACTCCCACTTATATAGTGGAAAATTGACTTCTGAGCCTGTCTTGCATGTATCACAAATATTCAAAATTATT
Organism: Meconema thalassinum; assembly: GCA_946902985.2. Taxonomy (NCBI): domain Eukaryota; kingdom Metazoa; phylum Arthropoda; class Insecta; order Orthoptera; family Tettigoniidae; genus Meconema; species Meconema thalassinum. The sequence continues at coordinate 242,071,546 of OX336391.1, forward strand.
AATATCTTTGAACAGAAGTCTTAAAACATGAAGATACATCAATTGTTAAGTATTGGACAAATTTCCCATTTACTGTCAATGCCATTAACCACAAACTCTACTTATGAAATGTAGAAACCATGATGAGACTGGTCAATTCTGTATCAAGGCAATGTGGCCTATTTTCTCAAGTACCCTTTTCAGACATTTTACTTTGTGAGTGGGGAACACATCAAGATTTTAATCCCAGTAATGTTATATTATTTATTCGAGTAAATTTACGCAACTTGTACAGCAGTATTGATCAGCCGGCAGCAGAAAGCATAGCCTACACAGGTAATGTGGAGTTTGATCGATTTGGTTTTCTCGCGTTTCTTCAAGGATTCTGAAAATATATATTTAGGAAATTTGGTCTCAAAACAGTTGATACCATTCCTGAGGCTGTCCTTAATCTGACAGAAATGCTGATGAGACAACTACTGATTTTGGGAAAGAGTTGGTTAGGGCAACACACACACATTTTCAGGTATATTATCTTTTTGTGTATATCACTCAACATTCCTTTAACGATTTGAAACTGGAATTTCTTTCTTTCTTCTATTTTTAAAAGTATATCTGCCCCTTATTATTACCGTTTTAACAGGCTCGGGGAGGAGATTCAATGAATTTCCATACGATGGGTGTATTTTTGATTTACAGCTGAATGAATGCCCCTCCTACGACCAAACTCTTGGGTGAAGTTAATTACAGTAGAGAAGAAATTAATTAAAATGAAACTGGGTAGAGAATTGGAGGGAAGCGGCTGTGGCCATTAGAAGACACCGTCCTGGGATTTGCCAAGAATTGAAAATGAGAAACCACAAAGAATCATTTCAAAGGCAGCTGATGGTGAGGTTCGAACCCACTCCTCTAGCAAGTCCACAGATAGCTTGGCCCCATGGTTAGTATACCTTAGTGACCATAGCTGCTGCTGTTGGCCTTTCTTCTATTTTTAAATAGTAAATTTAATTAATTTGTTTATTTCCATATTTTTTTGTTTAAGTCAAACTTGAAGATGAACTTGGTATGGTTCCGTTAAAAAACCTTCATTTCCTACACCATAAAATGCTAATGAATCTACAGAAGAATAACCGAGTCGAGTAGTTAGTTATTGTTGTTTTAAGGGGCAGAACAACAAGGCCATCTGCCCCTAGAGTAGAGTAGTTTTCCAAAATTTGTGTTATGGCTAATTTTGCCTAATTTGTCTTTTGGTTTTTCATTTTGCAATGAATTACTATAACTTTTTGTATACCATGTCAATCACATTTGTGGACACTTAATACAGTACACATTTCATTGACAGATTATATATTTCATTCAGTTAGGGAATGTGAGTATTATATTTTTCTCTTATTTCATAATTTTTCTGAAATTTGCCTAGGAAGAGAAAACAAATAAAATTATTTTATTTATTTATCGTATGGCTTTTAGTGCCGGGAGTGTCCGAGGACATGTTCGGCTCGCCTGAGTCTGTAGCTGCTTCCAGCGGATACCCTAAAGGGTGAGCTACAAGTTACGTTCAATTTCAAGTAGTTCCAACTTTCGCCACCAGATATCTATGATACCTAGCGGTGAACGTTGGAACTTTGATAGAGCGTTCTGACGAAATCTAACCTAACAAATTTTGCTTTACACAAGTTTAGTCTGTGAAAGGATCTTTTACATGCCATAAATATATGACATGGGACCGCCGGCTTTACTTCCCCTACGAAGGAAGGCATACTGAAGGATTTTTAACGCTCTTAAAAAATCCGACGACTTCGGCTGGGTTTGAACCCGCTGTCTGGGGAATAGCAGTTCAGCATGCTACCGACTACGCCACCAAAGCCGCTAACAAATAAAATAAATATTTTAAAAACGCACGATGTGCGACTAACACCTCTGTGTAGGGTACTCAAGAAAATATAGTATAATGATTAGGAGGTTAGGACCACTTTTCACACCATTGAGATGCAGGAAAGGAGTGAAAAAACTGTTTCCCAACTGGCCACAAAAGGTCAGGACATTATTTAAGTAGGTTCATCTTCAGTTTGACAAAACAATGCATGGGGAGACACACTGACTGATGTGCATGAGCACTGTGCAGCTGTTAGGTAAGCAGCTATATTTCGAGACAACAAATGTCCTACTGTACGAAATTTTTAAAAAATAAATTAAGAGTGTTTTTCCTTAGCACTATGTCACAATATAAACTACTGATGAACCTAATGGACATTTCGTGCCATTAGCAAGTGCTTCTACAATGTTGTTTTCCACATCAACAAGAAATATATCTTCGGGTTTGAGAAGTTTCTTCCCCACCAGTGGTTGATTGAACACGGGCATTTGTCGGGGACCGAGTTCTGGGTCTTCATACCGCCACAACTGAATACTGGTTGGGTCTGGAACACGAAAGAGAAATCAAATAGTGAACAAGTTCTGTCATCAAACAGAATTAATGGATGTTTAGGGGCTAAACTTACCTTTGATCAGCCTGTCAACACGGGCAAGTCTCGCTGCTACCCTCGTAGCTGTATCTCCGCTGCGCACATTCAGTGTAACCGTGAAGTGACCATTCTGGGGCTGAGGGTTCACAAATAAAAGGCTTACACTAGGCTGTATACTGAACGTCATGTATGGGTGACCTGGACGACAATCTTCCCGAATGTTCTCAGGAGCCTCATCAGCATATTTCACCGAGATATCTTCCAACTGTAACAAGAAATGTAGGCTTCCATAAAAATTTCTACATTTTAAATATTTTCATATTAGTAAATAGTGAATGCTATTTGGGGAACCATTTAGGGAACAACAGTGTGATAAAATCCATGGACTGACAGTGCTAGACCATGTTCATCGGGGTACACATAAATAATGACACTGTAGATCTTGAACTCAAAACCGATAAAAATGGTGATTATGACTAAAGTTATAGATAGAGGTGTTAGAAAATGTTTTTAATATTTTGAAGATTTGTTGATTTAAAATTCAAAAGGTGGTGTTTTGTGTTTTTATTATTTTTTCGGGGGATGACATGTTAAAATTTGGAAAGTGATATGGTAGGGAAAATAAGTGCATTTAAAAATGTAACCAATTAATAAAACAAAGTAAAAAACAAAACAGCAGGGTAAACCGTTAAACATGGCTATGGAAGAATGAGATAATACTTATATGGAAGTCACATTTTTATTTTACATTCACCATCTCGAAACACATTTCAGTGAATACCTTTTTAGTTTTATCCAAATACCACAGTGAAATCATTGGAAGTAGATCATATTTTAAGTCTCAGCATTTGCAGCTGTCAATTGTCGCCTCCTATCACTTACTATGAGACTGTATTTCGAAAATGACCTTTCAGAATCCACATTTGAACAAGAATACCACACGCACTTTAATGCAGCTGTTGCATAGTCTCGGTGAGCAGGCCTTAATCCCATGAGGATCTCTGGAACATTCACATTATCTTCATGACGCAGTTGGTTCTTGATTGAGGTCAGGTAAATGCTGTGAGCCTCTAAAAACTGTTGAGACTCCATCTTCTTAAGAAATAGGGCATTCTTCTTAAATTGGAGCAGTTCTGTGGGAGATACGTTCTTAGGTGCTTGCCGAGGATCAAACAATGACCCGATGGCTTATACAGTCTTCCTGGCTGGATCCGTGGTCCTTAAAGTCCTGACTTTCACTAGAGCTGACTAGGCAACACACGTAAGCTTGGACTTAACCAGTAACTGCATCTTTTGAGGAAGCTGTTCCAAGTTCTGGAGGATCGTATGATTGAACATTCCACCATCGCCTAATAGCTTGAGCTTTACCTCAAGGTCATCTAGCTTCCCAGCCAGAAAGTGAATTGTTGGGTACATAGATCCCTCCAAGAAATTAAGCAAGGCCATAAGAGAGGCACCAACAACAGAAACATACAATGCTTGTAATTTTATAATTTGTATTGTTGAAGTCGATGCTTGTCTCCCATAAGTCCAACCCCTCGTCCACGTCGTGGGAGACGGGCAACGGCACAAAGTAGGGGATTGCCTGTAGGGGCGAAGTACAGTGGGGACTTCGTGTGCTCCGGGACCGTTACGGTAGCTGTGAAGGTCCTACAGGAACCCTGAAAAGTGACGGCTAACGGGGCTCTGGTGAAGCTACGATAGGCCCAGCAAGCCAGTAGTGCATGAAACCAAATGCTTTCAAAAATGGAACGAGCCTCGGACAGGATGGATTTAATAGAAGACGACACGGCTGTACACACGGACTAAGATTTGGAACTTTAAACCTAAGAACGCTGACGGGGAAGGTGGAGGAGATAGTGGATATGATGGAAAGAAGGAAGTTGGATTTATTGGGATTGGCAGAAACAAAGTGGAAAGGGGAAGGAAGGAGAGTACTGAGAAAAGGCTATAGACTGTACTGGAGTGGGAACGAAGAGGGAAAGAGGAATGGAGTGGGAGTAGTAGTACGAGATGGTTTAAAAGAAGAAGTGAGGAGAATAAGTGATAGGATGATGAAAGTGAAAGTAGCACTGAGGGGAGAGACCGTAGAAATAGTGCAAGTGTATGCTCCACAAGTAGGCTGCGCCTCTGAAGAGAAGGAGAAGTTTGAAGAGGAATTGCAGAAGCAGCTGGTAGGAAGAAATATGATTGTTATGGGGGACCTCAATGCCCATGTAGGAAGAGAAAGACAAGGTTATGAGAGTGTTCTAGGACCAGAGGGTTGGGGCGGAAAAAATGAGGAAGGAAAGAGACTGTTGGACTTCTGCCAGAGGAACAGTCTGCTAGTTGGGAACTCCTGGTTTAAGAAAAGAGAGAGCCACACAATCACATGGTACAGTGATGACTTGACCAGGAAGTCGGTGGTCGACTATATACTGTATGAGAAAGAACTAAATAAGAACATCACGGACATCAAGGTTATACCATCGGAGAACCTGGATAGCGACCATCGATTGCTGGTAATGAACCTGCGAGGGAGTAAGGAGAAGAAAGGGACTGAGAACCAGGAAAGACGTATAAGGATATGGAAACTGAAAGAAGGGGATAGAAGGGTCGAGTACCTCAAAATGGTAAAGGAAGGAATTCCAACAGATGAAGAAAGAGGGGTGGAAGAGGAATGGGCTAGATTTAAGAAGACACTAGTAGGTGCAGCAGAAGAAGTATGTGGGAGGACAAGTAGTAAGAAGAGGCGGAAGGAAACACCATGGTGGAATGAGAAGACAAAAGATATAGTAAGGGAAAAGAATAGAGCCTTTAGGAGGTGGTATCAAAATAGGACGGTAGAGACAAGGGAAGAGTACCAGGAAAGAAAGAAGGAGGCGAAGAGAGTGGTGGCTGAGGAGAGAAGGAAGTGGATGGAAGAGTGGACAAAGATGATGGAGGAGGATAGTGAAGGTACAAAAAAGGTCCTGTATGGGATGGTAAAAAATAAGAGGCGGAAGGATCCTACGGATTATGTTAGAATGGAGAACAAAAGGGGACAAGAGATAGAAAATAGGGAAGAACTGAAGAAAATGTGGAAAGAATATTTTGAAGAACTTCTGAACCCAAATGGAAAAAATGGTGAGGAGGAAGAAATCGGGGAAGAGGAAGATGAACTGCAAACAGAAAAGGACTTAACATGGAAAGAAGTCGAAGATGCAGTGAACAAGAAGAAAGGAGGGAAGGCACCGGGTGTGGATGAGTTGAGTGTGGAGATGGTGAGAGCAGCAGGAGAGGTGGGGATACAGTGGCTGTACCGAGTGATGAGGACAGCATGGAAGGAAAGGAAGACCCCAGAGGACTGGAAAAAAGGAATCATTGTCCCGATCTTCAAGAAAGGTAGTAGAACAGATTGCAGAAACTATCGGGGAATAACACTGATGAGTCATTGTGCAAAGATCTTCGAGAAAGTTTTGGAAAAGAAAATTAGGACAAGGATAGAAGGAGGGATGAGGGAAGAACAACATGGCTTCAGAGCAGGAAGGTCCACAGTGGATTCGATTTTTGCTGTAAGGCAGTTACAAGAACAGCACTATGAGTATGGAACAGATCTACTGATGGCCTTCCTGGACATTGAGAAAGCATATGACAGTGTATGCAGAAACAAAGTATGGAAGTCCCTGGAGGATAGAGGAGTAGAGAAATGGACTATAAAGAGGATAAAGGAGATGTACAAGGGAAGCGTGAGCTGTGTGAAAGTGGGAGGAGAGAGATCAGACTGGTTTGAACAGAGAAACGGCCTGAAACAAGGAAGTGCACTGTCACCGTTACTTTTCATTGTGGTGATGGATGACATAATGACCCGAGTGGCACAAGTAATTGGGGACGGAAAGATGAAAGCAATGGTGTTTGCAGATGATTTGATGATTTGAGGAAACAAGGAGGAGGAGGTACAGGAACAGTTGGACGTGTGGGAAGGAATAATACAAGGATATGGGGTGAAATTTAGCATAATAAGAGTGAGATGGTGATCACAACAAGGAAGAAGGAAAGAACCACAACGGGAATAACAATTGGTGGGGAACAGCTGAAAATAGTGGAGAGTTTCAAGTATCTGGGAAGCCTGATACAAGATATTGGAAGAAACGATAGAGAAATAAATGAGCGGGGGAGACAGGCAGAAGCCTTTCGGAGGAGTGTGAGAAGCATGTTATGGAGCAAGGATGTCCCTCAGAACAGCAAAAAGATCATATATCGGACATACTATGTCCCTATCCTGACGTATGCCTCGGAGACCTGGGTTATGAAAGGAAGGGAGAAGAGCAAAATACAGGCCAGTGAGATGAGGTTCTTGAGAAGCAGTATTGGAGCTACAAAGATGGACAGAATAAGAAATGAGAGGACCAGAGAATTAATGAAGGAGGAACCATTACAGGATGGTATAGAGAAATCTAGACTTAGATGGTATGGACATGTAAAACGAATGGAGGAGAAGAGGATACCCAGGAGAGTACATGAGACGAAGTGGGACGGAAAGAGACCGAGGGGAAGACCGAGAGACAGGTGGCTGAAGGGGGTGGAAGAAAGCGTGAAGAAGAGAGGAGAAGACTGGACAAGGGTGGAGGCTGAGAGATGGTGGGAAGACAGAAGACGTTGGAGAGGCTTGTGTTCCAAACAGACCCGGCCAGTGGCTGGAAACTGTGCAAGATGATGATGATGAAGTCGATGCTTGTTGGAAAAATTTGACCACAGAATTTGAATCTTCCAATGTTTTGAAAAATACTACCAAATCTTCCACATGCGTGGCCATATACATGGCAGTCTTAAACCATGGATTCCATCTTGTACACACAGGCATTGAGAAAGCTAGAATTTCATTCTCTTTCTCTGTGTTTTCATATTTTTCCCTTAGAAATGCAACGTAATTGCTTTTCTTTTTCGTGTATTTAAAAAGGCATTCTTTGTCTTTACTATAGACATGTTCAATTCATCCAGCTCGTTTTCAAATATGCAGCCGAAAAGATTGACTTTATGAGCCCAGCACTGGACATGACCTAATTCTTCAATCAATCCTTGAAGAGTAGTTACACATTTTGTCATGTAGCGTGCAGAGTCCGTAACTATTGCCACTACACGCTCCCGTTCAATTTCATAGGAATTCAAGGTGTCTAATATAGCATTGGAGCAATTTATGCTATTGGAAGAATCTAGAACAACTGAGGCAGCCAGATGGGTGTTCATTTCAGTCGATGGTACTGATGGACGAAAAAGAATGTTGTCAGTTGTTTCGTCACGCCTTTGTTTTTTATATCTTCCCTAATTTCTTCCCTCCTTCTTTCGCCAATCATGGGGATGTATTTCTGACGAATCTGATTTGCTGATGGTAAATCTCCACTTCCGCAAACGTACTTATTAAACCAAGTACGGATAGCAGGATTGTCTAGTTTCTCTACTGGTATATTAAGTTTCACAAACGCAGTAGTAGTGTCCAAAATAAACCCTTCTTTCATATCCTTCACACCACTAGCATTTGATAATTACTGCGTTTACATGGCGAACTCAAATCGATTTGAGTACACTTACCGTATTGAATACGGTCATGTAAACGGGACTCAGATCGTATTGAGTTTCAAGGTCGATACGGTAAAATTGTGGGATCGGATCGTATCCAAACTGGTGTTCAGGAACATGTAAACGCGGATCGTATTGAAAGCGATTCTGCGCGCTCTCGCGTTACATTTTTAAACTAATTTAAGCCTACTTTCGTCTGTCGCCTGAATCTCGAATCGCTTGTTTTACTTTCTGTCCATATTCTTCGTTACTGTCTGTGTTCCTGTCGTGGTTGATAAGCGTAGTATGTTTGCACACGTTTTCATCGTTAATGTATTTTTGTCTGTTTTGCCTTAAATGTCAGGTGTATTCATACGTAAAATGAGGTCAACAGAGAAACACCGTCCCACATTGCCGCTTAATCCGTTCCTTTTCTCATTTCTCCACTAGATTGAATAACTTGAACATAGAGTGGCGCAGTGGTAACTTTCTCGTCTGCTCCCCCTAAGGTAGCAGGATCGAATCCTGGCACAGTCAGGATGTTTAGGCCTAATTGTGAGGGAGCCGTGTCGATAGATTTACTGGCACGTTACAGATCCCATTCGGGGCAACATTCCGGCGTATCTAAAAGCTTCAGAAATTAAAAGGGACGCAAAACCAATAACATGTTATCATTATTAAACTTAACATAAACTTGTTAAGAACAAACAACATCAAAATCTTCCGAGCGTCCATTATTCATGTTTACAAACATCCCGTAAAATAAAATAAAAAAACGACGGATGATAATTACGGGTCTATTATGTTTTTGCTGTTTAATACGAGTTAGCCAACATAACTGCAGGTTGGCCACCATAAATTATATACCGTATTGAAATCGATTTCAATACGAACTGAAACTGCTCATGTAAACGGGCAGCGTACTGAAAACAGGATCGTATTCAAATCGATTTGAGTTCGCCATGTAAACGTAGTAAATGTTTCTTTCAAGGTGGTTCCAGTAACACTAACTTTAAGACGCGGATTTTCTCGGCGTTTTGAATGCTTCTCCGATTTGCAATGTTTGTCTAATGCATCTTTCCTGCAATAATCTAACCGACAATCACAATATTTGCACATAAGAATGCCACAAGAAATTATAAATCCTTCATTCTTATATTCTTTAAGTCTGTCTGTGGCAGAAACTGCTACCTTCGGCATTTTTAAACATTTTTAAAATGCCCTGTAACAAACTCTGTTATCACACGGTTGACTGTAGTCACACGCCAGTATGAAGTCGTAACCACACGCAAAATTTATTTCCGAATTCGTGTCATAATATTTAAATTACGTCACGTCTCATCTTCCTGCACTGCTAAGTTCGGAACTACTACGACGAACACGTGGTCGCCAACTAATTCACGCAAATAACACACTAGCTTCGATGATAACGCACAATTTGCTCAGTTTTTATTAAATTATACTATGAATTACACTCGCTACCGATGTAACAGGAGGCAAACATAGTTCACAATATGAACAACTATCACATAACCTTTTGGAGGTAGTCGGCCAAACTATTCACGCCGCGAGATAACAGCTGTTTGCCACAGTGCTAAAATCCAACGAGTAACAAGAATATCGACAGTATATTGTAATATGACATATATCGTAGTATTACCCCTCGCGAAACTATACAATCGATCATTCTTGAATTGAACACAAACCAAATTCGATTATCGGCTTGTGAACAAGAATATTCGGATTGGCGTTGGAAAAAAAAAAAAAGAAAATTGTTTTTAATTCGCAGATTGCGGCATTTGTGGTGTTATTCACAAAATTTGTGTTATTTCGCGATTTAATTTCACTCCTGGGCAGCACTAAACATGTAAATACGTGAAAATAAAACATCCTAACCTCTAAATATGACTTTTCGTTTTATCGCTAATTAACAAAAACTCCTACTCATAAGCCTATATTTTCAAGGCTAAAAAAATTAGTGGTACTGAAATGTCAAGGCTAGCAACACACATTTTTTTTTTCTTTCTGTAGTGCTCAAGTAACAGCACTGGACCTTTCATATGGGCTGACCTTATCTCGAGTTCAAGAGTACAAAGTGATTGATGTTCTGGAAAACATTGATCAGAATCTCACCTTCTCTACAGCTAACATGTAACCCTAAAATAAACATTCATAATTCTCATGTAAATTCAATACTCACATCTAAAGTTTTCTCCAGATAGACAAGATTCTCCATCAGAACAGCCAGTTCATCAAAATCAAGTTTAAGATTAAGAGCATGGAGTCCAGCTTTTTCAACTTTTTCCCGAGTTGCTTGAGCAAATGGCATCACCCTCTTCATGTACTTCTTCAATTCAGGCTTACCACTCAACTCTGAAGAGATTAACTTATTTTCTGGCAGTGAACCATGCTTCTGTAATAGAGATAAAGAAAAAAGAAGAGTGAGTATATTTAAAAATAATTAGACAAACATTTTAAACTAATGGCCTGAATTTTTTTACATATGAGAAGAGAATAAGAAAACAAGTACTTCCGTGAAGAAATAAACAGCCTATTTTCATATATCCCACTTACGTGAATTGCCTCCATCAAGATAAAAAAAATCAGTTTGATTGCTGTAATAGATTTGTAGATATTGAGAACTGTTTAAATATATCGGATGGTCGCCATGTTGGATTTTCATATATGTAGGCCATAGAGTTATGTACTATTACATGAAGATTATTGCGTAGGTGTTGTAGCATTTATTAATGCCCCATGTTGGTAGCGACAAATGTAACAGTTTGACTGCCCCTAACTGTTGGGTGATAAATGTAACTGTTTTCCTTTGCCTAAGCAATGTTGTTTTAATGGGCGCCAAGACCTCAACGCAATGCTGAAATCTAAATTTGTATTTAACAACGTCTAGCTCTGGTAGAACACCTTCAAGAATCTATTCACTCAGATCATGGTATGATTTGATCATTAACCCAACAAACAATTGTATCAGGAGAAGGAATTGGTCTATATCTAATGCTACCTACTGAAAGCAAAGATTGCATTGTAAAAGAATTGAATTTATTACATAAAACAAGTATAGCAGAATTAATAATAATTATAAGTTTAAAATTTAAATTGGAGCGTTGCGATTTTAATATTACCGATAGAAAATTACGTGAAAACAGAGTCTGATAAATTATTGATTTTACTCTTATTCCCAAGCTATGAAGTTACTGAAATTTGAAATATAAAACAAAGAGAAATGAGAGATTGCGTATTTCTGCGTCATTCGCGCTTACCACTGGAAATGGCCGAAGCCTTTCCCTCGTACTGGATGATGCTGTGAGCTTCCCACAGTCTCCTGGACGTCGTCATCTTTGTCGATATATGATGATATTCTGGTAGATTAGATAATTCTATGGTCCGTACATCGGACCCAAACACTCGTACAACCACACTGGTTAGGTTTTACAAAAGTTAGTCCTCCACTCCACGGAACATCGGAGCGACTCCCGCGTGCAACCGTACTCGTTAAGTTCTACACAGATAGTCTTCGTTCCTCGGAACATCGGAGCGACTCCTGCGTACGACCATACTCGGCAAGTTCTACACACATTGTCCTCGTTCCACGGCGCGCTGAACGATATATCCACACCTCGCATCCCCACTCTTCATCCGACTTCTAGCTTACGTGGTCTCCACTGATTGGCTGCACCCCACGCGCTATACTCCCCTCCTCTGGCTCATTACACTCGGCGGGAGGGTTCCGTTCCAACTATCCGCCTTTTCTTGACACTGCAACCACGCTTGCGTAATACTTCCCGACAAGATTAAGCGCGTACTTGAATTCCCAGTGAGTCACGTCTCTCGATACACCCTAACTGATGAAACTCCGTTAAATTCCGTAATCACATAACTTTCTATGATACTGTCGTTCGTAATAATTTGCTTGATAGCGTTTTCTAAGACAAAGAAAACCTATCTGTATGCTTATAATTTTTATAAAATGCTCCGAAAATATCTTAATAATAATTATAATAAATTAATAATAATAATAAATTAACATGAAAAATTCTCTTGGCTGAACAATTTGCCGCGTAAATAAATATAGAATGGCTTCCTACTGACTTATGCCAGTTGCATAAAACCCCCTCGAAAAACACGTTACATATTCGCCTCGGATCATCGGATGATTTACCGTGACGACGGTCCATTATCCGATTATCCCAGACACGTTAATAAACCCCATCCAAAATACATATTACATAAATGAAATCTCCCTAAATTACAGATATATACACTCATAATTTTTCTTCACGCACTTTGCGTCAAAGTTTGTTGTCACTATGGATTGCACTTTGCAACCAGTCCAATGTTTTACATATAGAATAGTGTTCCACGGATATTTCCGCCTCTCAAATTTCTCTATGTTGGAGAAATAGACATAATTAATGTGTGAGCACTATGTATTTATGATGTCATATCACACGCATTGAAGGTGTTCTGATATATTTATATCTCCATAGAACTTCCTAATTTCACTGGAGGTCCCTTCCTTATGGTGAAATTTAATCTCACTTATCACTGAGCACACGATCACACTATTGTGCCAGCGCATCGTGACCATAATACTTGATCTCTCTTTATAAAAGATGAAATTAATATTGACTTCTGAAAAAAAAAACAGTAAATACGCATTACATATAACACCAAATATTTCTGTGCCGTAATCGCCCTGTCTTGTTAAGTTCCCGTAGACCATATTCTACTTAATACTAGTTCTCAACACAGACCAGTTCTCCTCACACAAATGAAACCATTGTACAAATTACCTTAAATTACTCACTTAGAAATCTTACATGGCGAGGCCGTAAACAGAAATCACGTGTGCTGTTATGTATGAGTTTCATGAAGGACTGTCTCTCATTCTGATGGCCCATCTTTTGTCCCGTGGACGCCTTAAGCAAAAATACCCTGTCCAAGCGCTCACCCATCTCTTGGGGACAAATGGGAATTCACCAGCACTACCAAATTCTGGCCTTGGTGTATCGAGACATATTAGTGCTCAAGAGCATCCGACAATCCCGTCATATTTCCCTGTACCTTAAAAACTCTCATTTACTTACATACTACCCCCCTGTGTGACTTCTGATACGCCTGCCTGGAAGACCAACTCCTCCCACGCACCAAATACCACACTTACTCATTTGATAGGCTGGCTCGCCAGCTAAACATCTTCACTTTATCACACATACTTTCGGAGACTATGTATATTATACGTCCCGTATAATCTGTTTCCCTCACTATTCTCCAGCACATATGCTGTTTTCCCAATACGTTTGGAAACTATAAATGGGCCCTCGTAGAGATAAAAGAACTTGGACATGACTTTCTCTAGCTTATTTGACTGTTTCGGCACTCTAAGACTCTGTCTCCCGGCTCGAATAGGTCAAATTTAGTTTCTTTTTGTGGGCGAATTCTCTTTTGTGCTGACTTAGATAAATTCTGTTTCGCCAACTGGACAATGTGATCCATCCCCGGTTGCTTACCCTCATTTAATCCCAACACCCTCGCTAGTTCATTTTGTGGTCTTTTTCCGAAGTGAACTTCGTATGGCGTCAATTTCGTGCTCTCATGCTGGACAGAATTCAGCCAAGTCTCGACCTTGGAAAGATGTCCAACCCAGGCTGCATGCTTGTCATGCACTAGAGTCCGAAAAAGACGAGCCACTTCCCTTAATGGACGCTCTGCAGAATTACCCTGAGGGTACCTTACAGAGGAATGAACGTGTGTTATACCAGCTTCCTGCATACTGGTTCTCCATTTCTTTGCAGTAAACTGTGGTCCACTGTCAGATAGTATCCTGAGAGGAATGCCAAACTCAGGTACATACTTATTAATGATCCGACGGCTACATGCTAGTCCCGTGGCTTTCCTTAGCGGATATAGCTTGACATACTTACTAAAAGCGTCAATAACTATAAAAATGTACTCGTAGCCGTACTGTCCTTTAACGATCGGGCCAAATAAATCCACACACAGTAGTTCGCCGGGACTACTGGTGAGAACTGCAGATCTCTCCCCCACTAAATATTTAACTGGATATTTACTCCTTTGACAGGTGTCACACTTAGCTAAAATCCTCCTAACATCCCTTCCCATTTTACTCCAAATGAAGTCACGACCAATTTCATAGAAGACCTTGGCAGCACCAAAGTGTCCTAATTCCCTATGAATGAACCAAATTAGCTCCTCCCGCAAAGTGGCAGGAACACATATTGCCCACCGATTATTCCTACATTTCCATGCAAGAAGCCCATCCTGCATCTTGTACGTGAACCGTCCTGCTTTCACATACTCTTCTTCACCTATTTCCAACCTAGCCAGTGGCTCCTTTAACTTAACGTCATCACGTTGCTCCACTAACATATTTCTCAGTGTCTGTAACGATGCCCTGTTGCTACTGTCCACACATGCACATATTAAAATACCGTCCTCTGCTTTAACCACAGGAAAATCCCTACATAAATTAGTGTCCCTCGATAGCATGTCTGCAAGAATGTTATCTTTACCTTTAATATATTTTACTGTGAATTCGTATTCCTGCAGAGCAAGAATCCACCTACTAACTCTGTTAGAACTGAGTTTACAAGTTCTCATATACAGTAATGCATGGTGATCTGTGTGGATCTCAAATTTCCCCCCTACTAAATACATTCTAAATTTCCCTAAACTGAAAACAATACCTAAAAGCTCTAACTCAGTAATCGTGTATCTTTTCTCTGCTGCTGTCAGTCCTCGCGAGGCTAAAGATACAATGCACAGATTACCCTCATCATCTTTCTGACATAATACTCCAGCAATGCCTATATGTGAAGCATCTGTCATAACCAAATATTCCTTATCTTTTAACGGATATTTCAGCACTACAGCTTTCTCAAAACCTTCCTTCAGCGCTCTAAAAGCCTGATCATGCTTGGACTCCCATCTCCACCGAGTCCCACTTTTAAGCGATTCCCTGAATGGTTCTACCAACCCTGAGTATTTAAGAACGAACCTCCTGAAAAAGTTGCAAATTCCCAGGTAAGTTTTTAACTGTTTAACATTCTGTGGCACCTCTGCGTTAAGTATCTTATTAACCCTACTTTCTTCTGGTGTTACACCTCTACTCGACACTCTATGACCTAAAAATGTCACTTCTGACTGACAGAATGACGACTTAGACAGCTTCAAAGTGAACCCTGCCTGATCTAACTTCTGAAAAACTATATCTAAATGACGTAGATGCTCCTCAAAACTGCGTGAACTAATTACCATATCATCTATGTAAATGGTTACAAACTCTCCTGTGTCATCCCCTAATGCGATGTTTAAAGCCCTAATTAAAGCTGCTGAACTACTCTTTAACCCATAAGGTGTTCTACAAAATTGATAAAGGTTATATTTATGACTAAAAGCTGTAAATGGTCTATCTTCGTACATAAGTGGCACTTGCCAAAAACTGGAACTCAAATCTACACAAGTGAAATACTTCTTCCCCTCAAATGTTTGCATTAATTCCTCTATTGACATAGATTTCAGCTGATCTGAACTAATTCTACTGTTAACCAAACGAGCGTCTAAACAAATACGAACCATGCCGTCGGTCTTGGGTACCGTGATCAAAGAATTAACATATGGACGGTTAGAGTGCTCAATAATCCCATCTTCAAGCATCTGATTAATTTGTGCCTCAACTGCACTCTGATAAGCGAAAGGTACAGGATATCTATGTCCTGTGAATATTGACCTATCAATAACGTTCAATGAATGTGTATAGCAATTGGCCATACCAATGCGATCCTCAAAAACTCTCCTATTACACAATAACACATCATAGAGCCGAACACCCTGTTCATCCTCTATATTTCCCTGAAATGCAGCATCACGCAACGAGTCCTCTAGACTACCGTTCGTAATCACACTGCCCACAAAACATGGAGAACCCCGCTCTACGGCTGGCGATATCTCATTTAAAGTACAAATCACACCTACAATACTACTCCTCTGAATATGGTCATTGAACGCTACTTCTACTTCAGAATCTCCCCATTTAAATTTCAAACTCCCTACATCTTAACATACGTTACCCGACACTCTACTTAGCCACTCTGAACCCAAGATAACACTGAATACTAAATTTGGAATTACAAGACAAATCTGCTTCTCTACAGGATTATTAATTTTAATGTCTACTAAAACTTGCTTAGAAATTACTTTAGACCTCTTCCCAACAGCTGTGATAATAAAAGTGCTTTTAATTGGCATCTCCTCAAAATTTACTCCAGTTCCTTTCATTTTATCATAAAATGCACTACTTATGCAACTCTTCATACAACCACTACCAATTAAAACATCTGTGTACGCCTCGGACACGTTAAATTTAACTATGGGGCTCTTACTAACCATTTCCTGAATAATACCTTCATCATTTAGTTCATGTAATAATTCATTTCTTACATTTAGGTCATAGGGTTCCTGTATAATTGTATGGACAGGGCATGCTACAGACTGAGATTCTGACCTTACTTCGCAGCCTGGTTCGCGTTTAAAGAACCGCTACAGCTGGCCGTAGTACTACTAACTACTGAACTGGTCTGGTTGTTCTGGGCTGTGTTGTCATTGTTTGGCTGTATATTACTACCACTAGGCTGTCCTCTTCCTTGACCCCTATTCTGGTTGTAATTATTGTCATTATAATTTCTCCCTTGATTTCCCCTGAAATCATTGTTCCTCCCTTGATACTGATTACCATAGCCATTTCCTCTGTTCTGATTTAGCTGATTATTGTTATTTCTATTTTGAGCGTTGGCCCCTTCGCCACCGTTCCCTTGAACTTCATGATGCCTGGCTTCATTAGGTCTATTATTATTATTACCCTGGTTCCGATTGAAATTGTCCTCATAACCCCCTCTCCCTAGTGCATCAAATGTGCTTAACAAATTTTCTACTTGTGATATTGTCTTTACATTCTGGATACAAGCAGCCTCCTTGATCCTATAGGGAAAGTGCCTAAGTAGCAACCTTACCACATCACTTTCCTCCTTCAAGCCATCCAGATATTTACACACTAATACCTGCCCTAAAAAGTATTCGGTCATGGTGGAGCTTCCTTTAGGGTTATATTTACCACACACTACTCCCTCACGATGCTGCGACTGAATAACCTCATTCCAGAACTTTTCACAGAGTTTCATTTTAAAATCATTGATATCAGTAAACTTGTCTCTGTAGACAGCAAACCAATTCCTCGTTTCCCCCACAAACACTTGTTCTAAAATTTCAACTACCTGGCACCACTCAATACTACCATTTTCCAACCTCTCCCCGAATTTATTTTCTATAGTGTTCATGAACTCCATTGGGCACCCCTGTCGATTGCTGAACTTACCCAGTTCTACCTCCCTGTGTGTGCTATTCACAAAAACTGGCCTATTCTGACTATTTTCTTGCCTGATCCTAGCTTTTAATTTTAACTCTAATTCTGCGATTTTCTCCTCAGCCTTCCTCTCAATACTGTTTACTGTTAATTTAATGTTTCCTTCTGATTCTTCTACTTTATCATATAGCTTTGCTTGTTTCTCCTCAATCTTGCTAATGCTCTCTCTATTACTCTCTCTTAAATCATTTACTTCTGCAACTATTTGCGAGTGGACTTTCTCAATTCTACCGCCCAGCTGTTCCTTAACCTCTTTAGTAGCTACCTGAATTTTGTCAATTTCTTCCCCCCAATTGCTTTTTGACCTGCTGTGTTTCCAGTTGCACTAGTTCTTTTAAATTTTCAGCCTGTGTACTGATTCTAATTTCCAACTCCTCCTGTACTTTTCCTAATTTTCTGTCTACATCTGCAATAATCTCTTTAGCCTTTTCTTCCATCACCCCCCTGATCTCGCCTCTAATCAGTTCGAATTTGTCACTCATTTCCCTACTGTTTTGTTCTAATTTAGCATTTAAAGTTTCAGTACTCTCTCTATTTTCCTTACTGTTTTGTTCTAATCTGGCGTTTAAAGTTTCATTACTCTCTCTATATTCCCTACTGTTTTGTTCTAATTTAGCATTTAAGGCATCTGTACTTTCTTTATTTTCCCTACTGTTTTGTTCTAATCTGGCATTTAAGGCATCTGTACTTTCTTTATTTTCCCTACTATTTTGTTCTAATCTGGCGTTTAAAGTTTCATTACTCTCTCTATTTTCCCTACCGTTTTGTTCTAATTTAGCATTTAAGGCATCACTACTAACTTTATTCTGATACATAAACTCGAGAAGTAAAGTTTTTAATTCTGGTTGGCCGCCTACACTCCCTGTTTCAGTATCGGGATTTACCTCCGCTACCCCGGTACTACCAGCACTCGACATACTGCTCGTATCATCACTCTCCCGTTGATGACCACTACGTAACCTCATCTGTCTTTCTTTCTCATCCCCCATAATGATATACACTGATACAGACAAATAACCCCCAAACTACAGGCACAGAAATATATACCCTTCTCCTTCCACAAATGTTATTAGGTTTTCAGCCCCAAGTTGTCGGCGACATTTGTAGCATTTATTAATGCCCCATGTTGGTAGCGACAAATACAGGGTGTCTACCAACTCATCTTAAAAGAATTCCCTGATTATTCCCTGATTTTTCCAGAAATAATGAGAGAATTCCCTGAGTAAAGAATGCTTAACATTTGCCCGGGAACGGGAACTGTGATGAAATGCACGCTATTTTTGATTGGTTTTAAGCGCTCTCCAGGAACAAGAAGCAAAATGTAATCCAGGAAAGCAAAAGGAAAATAGAATTAAGTTTTATGTTTTCTGTTCTCGGAAATTCCAGGATCCAAACAGATGTGAGCAATGGCGGCACAAGGGAAACAGTTGTGAAAATAAATTTATTTCTATAAGTGAACTTGTTGTCCAGTAAAATAAGCAAGGTCTATTAAGTCATACTGCTTTCACTACAGTAAATGCCTCCAATAAAAGGGACAAAGGAAGGTTGAATACACACATCAAGGTGTCACCATATGAGTGGGATCATCTTAGACCAATATTTAATTTGTAAAACCTTTCATTACCATTGAAATCACTAATCTACGTCGCAGGTATGATATTCGGTAGCATAAGTCTGAATATAAGCCTATACAGTAATTTACACATATCCAAGGGACGAAGGGAGGCATATTCCAAGTTCTCACTCTGAATTAGGTCCACCTCGTCATGACAGATGTAATTGAGTAATCATCATCCAAGTCCCACTACAGCCACCCGGGTGTGGTTTACAAGCCTCCTCCATTCCTTTCGGTCCCTCCATTTTTACTGTTCCATCACTTCTGCCACATCCAACCCAGCTTCTCCATTGTCCTTCAAAATTTGGTCCAACCACCTTCTTCTCGGTCTTCCAACCGGTCTCTTTCCCTTGACTTCTCTTTCTAATTCCCTTTTTGCTACTCTTTCTTTACCAATTCTTTTTACATGTCTGAACCAACGTAACCTTGCTTTCTGTATCTTCTGATTTGACGGTTCCATATTTAACTCTTCTCTCATTTCAATATTTTGAATTCTATCCCTTCTTGTCTTTTTAGCTGACGTTCTTAAAAATTTCATTTCTACTGCTTGTATCTTACTATTTTGCCTTTTATTCGTTACCAGTGTTTCCAGTCCATGTGTTACAATTGGTATGAAATACTGTTTATATAATATTAATTTCGTCAATTTAGTAATTTATAAATACATTTAAATGAAGGAAATCATTATCAATGATGTTTCGACAGGCCAGAACACACCATTATCAGTCTAAATAATTTAACCTAGTCTGTTTGATAATACAAGGCAGAGTTTGAAAGGTGTTACAAACACATTTTCTGGGCGCAATTAAAAACAAAATAGGACATAAGTTCAAGCCTAGCCAACGAACGTAGGAGCAATAAATATGCATTTAAGGGCACTAGGCATATCCATCATATTACATAAACATCAAACATTTTCCTTGTTCCCGTTCCAGTGGTTAACCAGAGCCCCAGCAAGCTTCCCGTTCTCATTCCCGGGCCAATCGTGAACCAGCCTGAACATAACTGGCAGCATCTACAAGGTAAAGATACCAAGTGGACTTCAGATGATCACATTAACAACCTCATAGTGATCATGAGCTAGACAACAGCACAAGTGCTTGAGCTTCCGTTAAGCCTTTTGATCACTACAGTATAAAGTACAAGGTATCCCAAATGAAATATTCGTAAGCAGAGCGAGAGGTTATTTGCCTCGATGCACAAGAGTAGACACAGATCGAATAGCACACGATATAATCGGGGGTAGCACAACCACGTGTTTGAACGACTATGTATTTTAGGGGCTAAATCATATATCAACAGCAGCACAAGAACACCCTGGAAATTATTGCACACCATAAGTTTTCACTATAGATTTAGCACACAATGGCACAAATGTTATATTTTTAGTAAACTTCAAACAGCACACTAAAGCATTAACAGTAGAACTACAGCAGACAATAATCAAAGAATACCGGGATGGAAAAGCCGCGGAAACAGTATTGTCAACCCAGGTCTAAAACATGTTGCCCGGGCGCGCGCTAACATTTGACATGACAATACACACGGTAAAACCTCACTTCCTGTACCGAAAGCACTATCGAGACAATATACCTATCTGCGCTTTTGAAGCTTACACTGGGCAAACCGTTAAAAATATCAATATACTATGAGTGTAAGAATTGTTCAGCATGGAAAGTTCTACAAAAAAAGTCCGCGAGAGCATAAATCTATCTTCAATACATCGCCCACTATAAGTGTTTTTAGATTGGACGGGAGGGGGATTTGAGTTTCATGCACCTCGCCATTCTTAAATTACGTCTGACAAGAATTCGTTGTACATGCTATCTCCATGATAATATAATTAATAGTCCAGTCAGTGATTTCAACCCATCATGCAGAGACGTAAAACGGATATAGGCCTAGGTCGTAGTTCATTGACATCGAAAAAAAAAAGCGCTTGTCACGTAATGCATTCATAACTGTTTCCGGGCGAAGCTAGTATATTATACTCTGTGAGCTGCCAGAATAAGATTGACAGTTCTCGTCTCGCCATGTGGTCTGAGAACGAGATTGCCAAACTGTACAAGCCAGAGATAAAGCTGACCAGGCACTGAGGCACGTGGGCGGTAATATTGCAACGCAGAGTATTATGACAACTATGCGAACATGGATTGGTCAAGAGGCAGAGCGGTGATGACTGACGTGGAATTTCCGCTGAAATGTCAATCCTATTCAGGCAGCTCACATAGTATATTTATAAACAATACTAAATTTAAAATATTTTGTTGCCAAAGTTGCTACATCTACCGACAAAATCGCTAAATTGGCAATACTGATCGCAACGAACAAAATGCTCAAGGCCCAATAAAATGGCGTAGTTGGCTCCTGCGCAGAAAGCAAACGGAAAAGTTGCCACATTATACGTTCAGTTGACCTTGAGAAGGCACTGCTCATTGGCTGAGCACTGTCATCAGGGTGTCTACTGTAAGGATGAAGTAAAAATTAGTTACTTTTTAGTTACCTTTTAGTCAATTTTAGTTACCTTTGAATTCAAGATACGTCTGTGGTCTGCAAGCAAAGAGGCTCATCACGCGGTGAAGATAAACAACAATGAACTGTGATTAAAGCTGTAAATAAAATAAATAATAAAAAAATACTAGATATTAATTATCAAATTAGTTGTTTCAGCTAATATGTCGTCTTGTGCACAATACGTTGTTTTAATATCAAGAGGTTGCTCTGCTCTTTACCGTTTGTCGAGATTTCCTTTGTCCCCGCGGTAGATCACGAAGAATTGTATGCGACGTTACGTGATCGTCACCGAATTCTGACTTAGCAGTCAAGTACGGAGAAATATCGAGATGTTACACAATCGGCGCTGGTCTCAGCCGTTTGACGAGATTCCCGCAGTTTTCACGATACAACACGGAGAAAAATCGCGATTTAGATAAACGGTGTCACTTTTGGTCATTCGACGAGATTTCCATTGTCCTTGAGGTCGGGCACGAGAAAATATAGCATTATTACGCAATCGGCGCCACTTGCTGTCCGTTTGACAAAAATCCAGTTGTCCTAGTCATTGAAGGTGGAGAAATATCGCGATGTAACGCAATCACTGCCGCTCTCGGCCGTTTTACGAGATTCACGTTGTCCTCGCAATATTATGCAATCGGCGCTGCATCCAGCCGTTCAACGATTGCCTGCCTATCTGCCCTGACAGAATGGTGGAGGCAAGCTCAAGGTTAGGTATGGTTAAAATTCACGAGTAGTAATGGACATCATGTATGGTCGGCGCCGTGATTCCCGCTATCCCTATGCTGTGGTTGGGAGTTCATAAGTTCAGGTTGGATCACGAAGGAAAATTAGTATCGCGATGCAGCGTAGGAAGTCATTTCTAAGTGGGTTGATGCACTTCTCGCTCCCCGTACGCTTTTAAGTATACGGTCATGGTAAAAGTGGCGAGTAGGTTTCGGAATGTTTCGTGATGGGTGCCCAATCACCTTTGACAGGATTCCCGCAGTCCTCGTGGTCACAAGTTCACGATAGGAGACGGGATTTATCATTTTACGCAACTGACGTCTATCTCGGTCCGTTTGACGAGATTCGCGCAGGCAAGTCATGAGGTCAGCCAGTCGTCTTGAGGATGTGATTTGGAGGATGAACGTTCGAAGTAGGTGTAACGTGTTTTTCGAGGGGTTTTATGCAACTGGCATAAGTCAGTAGGAAGCCATTCCATATTTATTTATGCGGCAAATTGTTCAGCCAAGAGAATTTTTCATGTTAATTTATTATTATTATTAATTTATTATAATTATTATTAAGGTATTTTCGGAGCATTTTATAAAAATTATTAGCATTCAGATAGGTTTTCTATGTCTTAGAAAACGCTATCAAGCAAATTATTACGAACGACAATATCCTAGAAAATTATGTGATTACGGAATTTTACGGAGTTTTGTCAGTTAGGGTATTTGAGAGACATGACTCACTGGGAATTCGAGTACAAGCTGATTCCTGTCGAGAAGTATTACGCAAGGCTGGGTCGCAAGGTCTAGAAAAGGCGAATTGTTGGGACGGAAATCGACTTCTCCCTCTCGCGCACCGAGTGTAATGAGGCAGAGGAGGGGAACTAGCGGCGTGCTCAGCCAATCAGTGGAGACAACGTAAGCTGGAAGACGGTACCGTGGTGGGGGAGCCAACAGGTGCATATATCGTTCGACGCGCCGTGAAACGAGGACTATCTGTGTAGAACTTGCAGAGTACGGTCGCAAGTCCGTGTCGCTCCGATGTTCAGTGGAGTTAGCGACGAACTTTTGTAAAACTTGGTTGTACGAGTGTTTGGGTCCGAGGTACGGACCATAGAATTATCTAATCTACCAGAATATCATCAAATTCCGACGGAGATGACGACGTCCAGGAGACTGTGGGAAGCACACAGCATCAGCAAGTACGAGGGAAATGCCTTGGCAATTTCCAATGGTAAGCGCAAATGACGCAGAAATACGCAATCTCTCATTTTTCTTTGTTTTATATTTCATAATTCAGTAACTTCATAGCTTGGAAATAAGAGTAAAATCAATTTATCAGACTCCGTTTTCACGTAATTTTCTATCGGTAATATTCAAATCACAACGCTCCAATTTAAATTTTGTACTTATTATTATTATTAATTTTGCTATACTTGTTTTATATAATAAATTCATTTCTTTTACAATGCAATCTTTGCTTTCAGTAGGTAGCATTAGATATAGACCAATTCCTTCTCCTGATAAAATTGTTTGTTGGGTTAATGATCAAATCATACCACGATCTGAGTGAATAGATTCTTGACGGTGTTCTACCAGAGCTAGACGTTGTTAAATACAAATTTAGATTTCAGCATTGCGTTGAAGTCTTGGCGCCCATTAAAACAACATAGCTTAGGCAAAGGTAAACAATTACATTTTCTCCCAACAGTGTGGGCTAGCGAAACTGTTACATTTGTACGCTCAACGTGGAGCAAAGTAAATACCGTTTCACTTGTCATCCCAGCCTAAGCGAAGACCATTACATTTGTCGCCGACAACTTGGGGCTGAAAACCTAATAACATTTGTGGAAGGAGAAGGGTATATATTTCTGTGCCTGTATTTTGGGGGTTATTTGTCTTTATCAGTGTATATCATTATGGGGGATGAGAAAGAAAGACAGATGAGGTTACGTAGTGGTCATCAACGGGAGAGTGATGATACGAGGAGTATGTCGAGTGATGGTAGTACCGGGGTAGCGGAGGTAAATCCCGATACTGAAACAGGGAGTGTAGGCGGCCAACCAGAATTAAAAACTTTACTTCTCGAGTTTATGTATCAGAACAAAGTTAGTAGTGATGCCTTAAATGCTAAATTAGAACAAAACAATGCAAAACTGGAACAAAACAATGCTAAATTAGAACAAAACAGTAGGGAATATAGAGAGAGTAATGAAACTTTAAACGCCAGATTAGAACAAAACAGTAAGGAAAATAGAGAGAGTACTGAAACTTTAAATGCTAAATTAGAACAAAACAGTAGGGAAATGAGTGACAAATTCGAACTGATTAGAGGCGAGATCAGGGGGGTGATGGAAGAAAAGGCTAAAGAGATTATTGCAGATGTAGACAGAAAATTAGGAAAAGTACAGGAGGAGTTGGAAATTAGAATCAGTACACAGGCTGAAAATTTAAAAGAACTAGTGCAACTGGAAACACAGCAGGTCAAAAAGCAATTGGGGGGAGAAATTGACAAAATTCAGGTAGCTACTAAAGAGGTTAAGGAACAGCTGGGGGGTAGAATTGAGAATGTCCACTCACAAATAGTTGCAGAAGTAAATGATTTAAGAGAGAGTAATAGAGAGAGCATTAGCAAGATTGAGGAGAAACAAGCAAAGCTATATGATAAAGTAGAAGAATCAGAAGGAAACATTAAATTAACAGTAAACAGTATTGAGAGGAAGGCTGAGGAGAAAATCGCAGAATTAGAATTAAAATTAAAAGCTAGGATCAGGCAAGAAAATAGTCAGAATAGGCCAGTTTTGGTGAATAGCACACACAGGGAGGTAGAACTGGGTAAGTTCAGCAATCGACAGGGGTGCCCAATGGAGTTCATGAACACTATAGAAAATAAATTCGGGGAGAGGTTGGAAAATGGTAGTATTGAGTGGTGCCAGGTAGTTGAAATTTTAGAACAAGTGTTTGTGGGGGAAACGAGGAATTGGTTTGCTGTCTACAGAGACAAGTTTACTGATATCAATGATTTTAAAATGAAATTCTGTGAAAAGTTCTGGAATGAGGTTATTCAGTCGCAGCATCGTGAGGGAGTAGTGTGTGGTAAATATAACCCTAAAGGAAGCTCCACCATGACCGAATACTTTTTAGGGCAGGTATTAGTGTGTAAATATCTGGATGGCTTGAAGGAGGAAAGTGATGTGGTAAGGTTGCTACTTAGGCACTTTCCCTATAGGATCAAGGAGGCTGCTTGTATCCAGAATGTAAAGACTGTATCACAAGTAGAAAATTTGTTAAGCACATTTGATGCACTAGGGAGAGGGGGTTATGAGGACAATTTCAATCGGAACCAGGGTAATAATAATAATAGACCTAATGAAGCCAGGCATCAAGAAGTTCAAGGGAACGGTGGCGAAGGGGCCAACGCTCAAAATAGAAATAATAATAATCAGCTAAATCAGAACAGAGGAAATGGCTATGGTAATCAGTATCAAGGGAGGAACAATGATTTCAGGGGAAATCAAGGGAGGAACAATGATTACAGGGGAAATCAAGGGAGAAACAATGATTTCAGGGGAAATCAAGGGAGAAATTATAATGACAATAGTTACAACCAGAATAGGGGTCAAGGAAGAGGACAGCCTAGTGGTAGTAATATACAGCCAAACAATGACAACACAGCCCAGAACAACCAGACCAGTTTAGTAGTTAGTAGTACTACGGCCAGCTGTAGCGGTTCTTTAAACGCGAACCAGGCTGCGAAGTAAGGTCAGAATCTCAGTCTGTAGCATGCCCTGTCCATACAATTATACAGGAACCCTATGACCTAAATGTAAGAAATGAATTATTACATGAACTAAATGATGAAGGTATTATTCAGGAAGTGGTTAGTAAGAGCCCCATAGTTAAATTTAACGTGTCCGAGGCGTACACAGATGTTTTAATTGATAGTGGTTGTATGAAGAGTTGCATAAGTAGTGCATTTTATGATAAAATGAAAGGAACTGGAGTAAATTTTGAGGAGATGCCAATTAAATGCACTTTTGTTATCACAGCTGTTGGGAAGAGGTCTAAAGTAATTTCTAAGCAAGTTTCAGTAGACATTAAAATTAATAATCATGTAGAGAAGCAGATTTGCCTTGTAATTCCAAATTTAGTATTCAGTGTTATCTTGGGTTCAGAGTGGCTAAGTAGAGTGTCTGGTAACTTATGTTATGATGTAGGGAGTTTGAAATTTAAATGGGGAGATTCTGAAGTAGAAGTAGCGTTCAATGACCGTATTCAGAGGAGTAGTATTGTAGGTGTGATTTGTACTTTAAATGAGATATCGCCAGCCGTAGAGCGGGGTTCTCCATGTTTTGTGGGCAGTGTGATTACGAACGGAAGTCTAGAGGACTCGTTACGTGAGGCTGCATTTCAGGGAAATATAGAGGATGAACAGTGTGTTCGGCTCTATGATGTGTTATGGTGTAATAGGAGAGTTTTTGAGGATCGCATTGGTATGGCCAATTGCTATACACATTCATTGAACGTTATTGATAGGTCAGTATTCACAGGACATAGATATCCTGTACCTTTCGCTTATCAGAGTGCAGTTGAGGCACAAATTAACCAGATGCTTGAAGATGGGATTATTGAGCACTCGAACAGTCCATATGTTAATTCTTTGATCACGGTACCCAAGACCGACGGCACTGTTCGTATTTGTTTAGACGCTCGTTTGGTTAACAGTAGAATTAGTTCAGATCAGCTGAAATCTATGTCAATAGAAGAATTAATGCAAACATTTGAGGGGAAGAAGTATTTCACTTGTGTAGATTTGAGTTCCAGTTTTTGGCAAGTGCCACTTATGTACGAAGATAGACCATTTACAGCTTTTAGTCATAAATATAACCTTTATCAATTTTGTAGAACACCTTATGGGTTAAAGAGTAGTTCAGCAGCTTTAATTAGGGCTTTAAACATCGCATTAGGGGATGACACAGGAGAGTTTGTAACCATTTACATAGATGATATGGTAATTAGTTCACGCAGTTTTGAGGAGCATCTACGTCATTTAAATATAGTTTTTCAGAAGTTAGATCAGGCAGGGTTCACTTTGAAGCTGTCTAAGTCGTCATTCTGTCAGTCAGAAGTGACATTTTTAGGTCATAGAGTGTCGAGTAGAGGTGTAACACCAGAAGAAAGTAGGGTTAATAAGATACTTAACGCAGAGGTGCCACAGAATGTTAAACAGTTAAAAACTTACCTGGGAATTTGCAACTTTTTCAGGAGGTTCGTTCTTAAATACTCAGGGTTGGTAGAACCATTCAGGGAATTGCTTAAAAGTGGGACTCGGTGGAGATGGGAGTCCAAGCATGATCAGGCTTTTAGAGCGCTGAAGGAAGGTTTTGAGAAAGCTGTAGTGCTGAAATATCCGTTAAAAGATAAGGAATATGTGGTTATGACAGATGCTTCACATATAGGCATTGCTGGAGTATTATGTCAGAAAGATGATGAGGGTAATCTGTGCATTGTATCTTTAGCCTCGCGAGGACTGACAGCAGCGGAGAAAAGATACACGATTACTGAGTTAGAGCTTTTAGGTATTGTTTTCAGTTTAGGGAAATTTAGAATGTATTTAGTAGGGGGGAAATTTGAGATCCACACAAATCACCATGCATTACTGTATATGAGGACTTGTAAACTCAGTTCTAACAGAGTTAGTAGGTGGATTCTTGCTCTGCAGGAATACGAATTCACAGTAAAATATATTAAAGGTAAAGATAACATTCTTGCAGACATGCTATCGAGGGACACTAATTTATGTAGGGATTATCCTGTGGTTAAAGCAGAGGACGGTATTTTAATATGTGCATGTGTGGACAGTAGCAACAGGGCATCGTTACAGACACTGAGAAATATGCTAGTGGAGCAACGTGATGACGTTAAGTTAAAGGAGCCACTGGCTAGGTTGGAAATAGGTGAAGAAGAGTATGTGAAAGTAGGACGGTTCACGTACAAGATGCAGGATGGGCTTCTTGCAAGGAAATGTAGGAATAATCGGTGGGCAATATGTGTTCCTGCCACTTTGCGGGAGGAGCTAATTTGGTTCATTCATAGGGAATTAGGACACTTTGGTGCTGCCAAGGTCTTCTATGAAATTGGTCGTGACTTCATTTGGAGTAAAATGGGAAGGGACGTTAGGAGGATTTTAGCTAAGTGTGACACCTGTCAAAGGAGTAAATATCCAGTTAAATATTTAGTGGGGGAGAGATCTGCAGTTCTCACCAGTAGTCCCGGCGAGCTACTGTGTGTGGATTTATTTGGCCCGATCGTTAAAGGACAGTACGGCTACGAGTACATTTTTATAGTTATTGACGCTTTTAGTAAGTATGTCAAGCTATATCCGCTAAGGAAAGCCACGGGACTAGCGTGTAGCCGTCTGATCATTAATAAGTATGTACCTGAGTTTGGCATTCCTCTCAGGATACTATCTGACAGTGGACCACAGTTTACTGCAAAGAAATGGAGAACCAGTATGCAGGAAGCTGGTATAACACACGTTCATTCCTCTGTAAGGTACCCTCAGGGTAATTCTGCAGAGCGTCCATTAAGGGAAGTGGCTCGTCTTTTTCGGACTCTAGTGCATGACAAGCATGCGGCCTGGGTTGGACATCTTCCCAAGGTCGAGACTTGGCTGAATTCTGTCCAGCATGAGAGCACGAAATTGACGCCATACGAAGTTCACTTCGGAAAAAGACCACAAAATGAACTAGCGAGGGTGTTGGGATTAAATGAGGGTAAGCAACCGGGGATGGATTACATTGTCCAGTTGGCGAAACAGAATTTATCTAAGTCAGCACAAAAGAGAATTCGCCAACAAAAAGAAACTAAATTTGACCTATTCGAGCCGGGAGACAGAGTCTTACTTAGAGTGCCGAAACAGTCAAATAAGCTAGAGAAAGTCATGTCCAAGTTCTTTTATCTCTACGAGGGCCCATTTATAGTTTCCAAACGTATTGGCAAAACAGCATATGTGCTGGAGAATAGTGAGGGAAACAGATTATACGGGACGTATAATATACATAGTCTACGAAAATATGTGTTATAAAGTGAGTGTGTTTAGCTGGCGAGCCAGCCTATCAAATGAGTAAGTGTGGTATTTGGTGCGTGGGAGGATCTGGTCTTAAGGCAGGCGTATCAGAAGTCACACAGGGGGGTAGTATGTAAGTAAATGAGAGTTTTTAAGGTACAGGGAAATATGACGGGATTGTCGGATGCTGTTGAGCACTAAATTGTCTCGATGCACCAAGGCCATTTTAGCAGCGCTGATGGGTTCCCATTTATCTCCAAGAGATGGGGGAGCGCTTGTATAGGGCTTGTTAGCTTAAGGCGTCTACGAGATAAAAGATGGGCCATCAGAATGCGAGACAGTCCTTCATGAAACTCATACATATCAGCACACGTGATTTCTGTTCACGGCCTCGCCATGTAAGATTTGTAAGTGTGTAATTTAAGGTAATTTGTACAAAGATATTATTTGAGTGAGGAGAAATGGTCTGTGTTGAGAACTAGTATTAAGTAGAATATGGTTAACGGGAACTTAACAAGACAGGGCGATTACGGCACAGAAATATTTGGTGTTATATGTAATGCGCATTTACTGTTTTTTTTTTCAGAAGTCAATATTAATTTAATCTACTTTAAAGAGAGATTAAGTATTATGGTCACGAGGCGCTGCCACAATAGTGTGATCGTGTGCTCAGTGATATGTGGAATTAAATGTCACCATAAGGAGGGGACCTCCAGTGAAATTAGGAAGTTCTATGGTGATATAAATATATCAGAACACCTTCAATGCGTGTGATATGACATCATAAATACATAGTGCTCACACATTAATTATGTCTATTTCTCCAACATAGAGAAATTTGAGAGGCGGAAATATCCGTGGAACACTATTCCATATGTAAAACATTGGACTGGTTGCAAAGTGCAATCCATAGTGACAACAAACTTTGACGCAAAGTGCGTGAAGAAAAAATATGAGTGTATATATCTGTAATTTAGGGTGATTTCATTTATGTAATATGTATTTTGGATGGGGTTTATTAACGTGTCTGGGATAATCGGATAATGGACCGTCGTCACGGTAAATCATCCGATGATCCGAGGCGAATATGTAACGTGTTTTTCGAGGGGTTTTATGCAACTGGCATAAGTCAGTAGGAAGCCATTCCATATTTATTTACGCGGCAAATTGTTCAGCCAAGAGAATTTTTCATGTTAATTTATTATTATTATTAATTTATTATAATTATTATTAAGGTATTTTCGGAGCATTTTATAAAAATTATTAGCATTCAGATAGGTTTTCTATGTCTTAGAAAACGCTATCAAGCAAATTATTACGAACGACAATATCATAGAAAATTATGTGATTACGGAATTTTACGGAGTTTTGTCAGTTAGGGTATTTGAGAGACATGACTCACTGGGAATTCGAGTACAAGCTGATTCCTGTCGAGAAGTATTACGCAAGGCTGGGTCGCAAGGTCTAGAAAAGGCGAATTGTTGGGACGGAAATCGACTTCTCCCTCTCGCGCACCGAGTGTAATGAGGCAGAGGAGGGGAACTAGCGGCGTGCTCAGCCAATCAGTGGAGACAACGTAAGCTGGAAGACGGTACCGTGGTGGGGGAGCCAACAGGTGCATATATCGTTCGACGCGCCGTGAAACGAGGACTATCTGTGTAGAACTTGCAGAGTACGGTCGCAAGTGCGTGTCGCTCCGATGTTCAGTGGAGTTAGCGACGAACTTTTGTAAAACTTGGTTGTACGAGTGTTTGGGTCCGAGGTACGGACCATAGAATTATCTAATCTACCAGAATATCATCAAATTCCGACGGAGATGACGACGTCCAGGAGACTGTGGGAAGCACACAGCATCAGCAAGTACGAGGGAAATGCCTTGGCAATTTCCAATGGTAAGCGCAAATGACGCAGAAATACGCAATCTCTCATTTTTCTTTGTTTTATATTTCATAATTCAGTAACTTCATAGCTTGGAAATAAGAGTAAAATCAATTTATCAGACTCCGTTTTCACGTAATTTTCTATCGGTAATATTCAAATCACAACGCTCCAATTTAAATTTTGTACTTATTATTATTATTAATTTTGCTATACTTGTTTTATATAATAAATTCATTTCTTTTACAATGCAATCTTTGCTTTCAGTAGGTAGCATTAGATATAGACCAATTCCTTCTCCTGATACAATTGTTTGTTGGGTTAATGATCAAATCATACCACGATCTGAGTGAATAGATTCTTGACGGTGTTCTACCAGAGCTAGACGTTGTTAAATACAAATTTAGATTTCAGCATTGCGTTGAAGTCTTGGCGCCCATTATAACAACATAGCTTAGGCAAAGGTAAACAATTACATTTTCTCCCAACAGTGTGGGCTAGCGAAACTGTTACATTTGTACGCTCAACGTGGAGCAAAGTAAATACCGTTTCACTTGTCATCCCAGCCTAAGCGAAGACCATTACATAGGTACCGTATCGAATATTACGAATTATTCTGAGAGGATTGCACGAATAATACGACAAGAGGGCACATTCTCTTTCGAATGCGAATCACGAATTATACAATTTATCGAAATAACCAGTTAGATTATATATCCGATGGAACCAAAGTTCGAAGGAAAAATCGACATATAACTGAATTTCGAATTAACCATACCGGATGTCGCAAATTTACGAGACAGATTTTTAAAATACCGGTAGATTATTGTGTATTTCGAAGCTATTTCGTATTTTTTGTTTCGAAACTGTAACATTTCGCAAGATAGCAACATAAAATTATTTCACGTTATTTTTGGACTTCAATTTGACTCAAAATTTAGAGGTCAATAACTGAAATGAGAGATTTCTGTTTAGTTTCGGAAGTTTTCGCGAATAAATGTCTCGAGAAAAGTCAGGTTTCCTAATAACACGAAAAAATATTTCACATAAAACTAGAAAGTATCCTTGATGCCGAAAATATACGTTGAATTGATGTAGCCTATACCACACAAGGTATCCACAGTATGCATTTCCTCTAGCTCAGGCACGGCGAAGTATAGCTCATGCAATCGGCGCCGCTTGCGTGCAACTCCCTCCATCGCAATCTCTGAGCCTAGCGGCACGAGTTTAAATGATTCAACCCGCCTACAGAAAGTTTTCGTTACCCTTTTGTAAAATTCGTTGCTTTTTCGTCACTTTCCTTACCCGTTTGTAAAATTCGTTACTTTCGTTACCGGTAACGAGCGATCACTTTCCGCGAAATTCGAAAGTATTGCTTCCACTTTTACGGAATATAGACAAATGGAGAAAAATCCCTGATTAACAAAGAAATTCCCTGATTTTTCCCTGATTATTCCAGAAATTCATAATTCCCTGAGAATTCCCGGTTTTCCCGGGTCGTAGACACCCTGAATGTAACAGTTTGACTGCCCCTAACTGTTGGGTGATAAATGTAACTGTTTTCCTTTGCCTAAGCTATGTTGTTTTAATGGGCGCCAAGACCTCAACGCAATGCTGAAATCTAAATTTGTATTTAACAACGTCTAGCTCTGGTAGAACACCTTCAAGAAACTATTCACTCAGATCGTGGTATGATTTGATCATTAACCCAACAAACAATTGTATCAGGAGAAGGAATTGGTCTATATCTAATGCTACCTACTGAAAGCAAAGATTGCATTGTAAAAGAATTGAATTTATTACATAAAACAAGTATAGCAGAATTAATAATAATTATAAGTTTAAAATTTAAATTGGAGCGTTGCGATTTTAATATTACCGATAGAAAATTACGTGAAAACGGAGTCTGATAAATTATTGATTTTACTCTTATTCCCAAGCTATGAAGTTACTGAAATATGAAATATAAAACAAAGAGAAATGAGAGATTGCGTATTTCTGCGTCATTCGCGCTTACCACTGGAAATGGCCGAAGCCTTTCCCTCGTACTGGATGATGCTGTGAGCTTCCCACAGTCTCCTGGACGTCGTCATCTTTGTCGATATATGATGATATTCTGGTAGATTAGATAATTCTATGGTCCGTACATCGGACCCAAACACTCGTACAACCACACTGGTTAGGTTTTACAAAAGTTAGTCCTCCACTCCACGGAACATCGGAGCGACTCCCGCCTGCAACCGTACTCGTTAAGTTCTACACAGATAGTCTTCGTTCCACGGAACATTGGAGCGACTCCTGCGTACGACCATACTCGGCAAGTTCTACACACATTGTCCTCGTTCCACGGCGCGCTGAACGATATATCCACACCTCGCATCCCCACTCTTCATCCGACTTCTAGCTTACGTGGTCTCCACTGATTGGCTGCACCCCACGCGCTATACTCCCCTCCTCTAGCTCATTACACTCGGCGGGAGGGTTCCGTTCCAACTATCCGCCTTTTCTTGACGCTGCAACCACGCTTGCGTAATACTTCCCGACAAGATTAAGCGTGTACTTGAATTCCCAGTGAGTCACGTCTCTCGATACACCCTAACTGATGAAACTCCGTTAAATTCCGTAATCACATAACTTTCTATGATATTGTCGTTCGTAATAATTTGCTTGATAGCGTTTTCTAAGACATAGAAAACCTATCTGTATGCTTATAATTTTTATAAAATGCTCCGAAAATATCTTAATAATAATTATAATAAATTAATAATAATAATAAATTAACATGAAAAATTCTCTTGGCTGAACAATTTGCCGCGTAAATAAATATAGAATGGCTTCCTACTGACTTATGCCAGTTGCATAAAAACCCCTCGAAAAACACGTTACAGTGTATTCTTCAAACTTCAATCGCATGATTAGGACAAAAGGAATAAAAACAAGATTTTAAAATATGGCACAGCCCCCATCTTGTTATGAAAAGAATTGAAATAAATTAGATGTCAGTGGAATAGAATTTGTATAAGCATCAGGGGCGAAAGCTGGTCATGAAAGTCAGGCTTGCTCTTCCATTCATGAAAGTTAGTGGGGGTGGGACATACATACCGTAGTTCTGAATAAAATAAAAGATCGCTAAGTCACATGAACATGTTTTTAATTATCGGCTACATGAATGTGCATTCAAACTGGTTAAGTCACACCTTTAATTCAAGAAGGGCCAAAATATAACAATTATTAACAAATCATGACAAGACAGTGATTTTGTAATTTAAACAAGTAAACATCAAAGTACGTACACAGAAAAATTGCCACTATTTATAAGATCTACCTACTTGAAAACAAACTTTACTCTGCGGCTTTTCTTTACAAAACCATGAATAACTTCATAGAAAGAGGACAGTAATCTAATTTTTGCAAGCAATCCTTTTTCAATCGACAACATAGCTAATGATGATGGCCTATCCTGAAGTTGAGTCGATCTGAAATATGTATTAATGCGTCTCAGTGTTGAAAAAGAACGTTCTACAGAGGATGTAGCAGCAGGAATTGTTGCTACCAGTTTGATGAGCTTGAAAATCACTGGCATACCCATGTACAATTTGTTAGTATGCATAAACTGTATTAAGTCTGAAACACTTTTCTCTTTAAAGCAGAAGATGAATACGGTACATCACACTTAATTTAAGTGAACAATGTCGAAAAATGACTCATAGGTCTTTTCTAGGGCAGTAACATAACTGTCTGGAAACTTATTTCTGTTCTTCTCAAACAAATCACAATCCAGCAGCGAGAAGAACAGAAATTTACTTATGCACTTAAAACGCTCTCTTATTTGGACAAGTGCATTGTCAATAATTTCATTGAATAGACGTTAGTATTTTGATTTTTCTGGTTCATCACTAATTGCACACTTTTTAGAGCATGGTTGTCCTCCATAAACATCGATTTCAGTATCGTCCATAAAAACTATCAAAATCTTCATCTCTCAAAGACTGGATATTTAAAAAGAGCTCCTCAACCTTCTTGTCACAGTACTGTATATCCAAACTTTAGTTTGTAAAATATTGAACACAGTATTGGAGAATGAAAACAACTCGGAGAACATTGCTAGCAGAAATCTGGTGTTGCACTTAAGTAAGAAGAACAAAATCCTTGTGCTTTCAATGTACTGTAGTGTCTTCATCCCTGTAGATCTGTAGCTCTCATTCCAGAGCTTCCAACTACACTTTACAACCATGACAGCTCGCAGCCAGCCTTGTACAGAAGAAACATGCGCGCGCATACATTTTTCGCTATGTCGACAGCTCCGCTGAAGCTCCTAGACACGAGCAAGCCTCGCTGTACTCGCCAAGATATATGCAACATGAGATTTGTATAGCGCAGATCTATTACAGATATGGTAGGCCTACATACTGTATTTTTTTTAAAACTTGCCTGGTTTAGAAAGCAAGCGTAGCATGCTCGGAGAAATCACCCCTGATAATCATTTACCGTACCAAGTTTTACTGCGCTCAGATGGTTAAATCGCGAGAAACGTCAATTTAAATTTCGCATTGCCGCCACATTGGATTTGTGCTCACCTGGTTATTGAAAGACCCATAGGTGAACTTATGTTCATAGCCTTTATCAACATACAGAATTTCAGTTTGATTGCTGTCATAGATTAATAGATATTGAGAACCGTCTAAATATTTCGGATGGTCGCCATATTGGATTTTTATATATGTAGGCCATAGAGTTATGCACTATTAGATGACGATTATTGCATAGATTTACTGTTCAAACATTGAATTCAAACGCATCATTAGGACACAAGAAATAAAAAAATTTGCAGTCGCCATCTTGAAGTTATGTAAACAATTGAACTAAATTAGATGTCAGTACATTACAATGTGTATAAACATTTGCTGTACCATGTTTCACTGTGCTCGGATGGTTAAATTGAGAAAAAAGACTATTTAAATGTTTCAACTTCCCTTGGCCGCCATGTTCGTTTTGTACTTAACAGATTTTTGAAAGTCACATATGTGAACTTCTAG
The DNA here is from genome assembly GCA_946902985.2 of Meconema thalassinum. Taxonomy (NCBI): domain Eukaryota; kingdom Metazoa; phylum Arthropoda; class Insecta; order Orthoptera; family Tettigoniidae; genus Meconema; species Meconema thalassinum. The sequence continues at coordinate 242,107,786 of OX336391.1, forward strand.
TAGTACCCTTTATCACCGTACAAAATTTCATGGTGATATCAGTAATAGTTTTGGTGATATAGAATGCAGGTGAAATATTTTGCATAGCCGCCATGTTGGTTTGGTGAGACGTAATAAAATTTGAAGGGTAAGGTCGGGGTTGGACGAAATAGTACAATGACCTTACCGAGTTTCATTGAAAATGCTTGAACCGTTTAGATGTTATTAGGAGAACACACAGACGGTGATCTCATAAGACTATTTTTTCATAAATGAAAATAGGCTAAAAAATTATTGTGGGCAAGCTTCTGATGATAAACTACTATAATTCAGGTTAGTTCAGAAAAACATACCACATTTACCCATTATTACCCATTATGCCCCTTTTATAAAAGCCACACCTCTAATTCTTAACTGAAAAATTTGGATAAAATGACACCAAGAGAGCATAGCATTAGTTTGAGTGAAACGTCTAATACAAGGATTCATTCATATAACAAGTCCTTATGAAGTATATAATTATTTTGCGAAGCTATTCAAATAACTACAACGAGAATAAGCCAGCAAATAAAGCTTTGACTTTGGCTGATGTCGAAGGTAGAGATCTCAATTCCCTCTATCAATGTCTACAATTTCACCACAATGCATCGAAACTCCTGTGACACAATTTAGAAACAACATCTTTTATGTGTTTATGAAAATTGTTATTTAAGTATTAGAACTTTTATATTAATCAAATTATTGTAAGGATATCCATTTTATTTTAGTAATGTTAAACGCTGAAGAAGATATCAATGAACATCGATACATGCACATTTAAATATTAATAAACATCATATAGTATTGACAAGGTGGATTAAATAAAATAAATAAACCTGTATAATTCACAATTTGAAAGAAAAATGCTCTTGGTATTTCATAAAATGTGTTTGCTCAAACAGGCTGAGTCCTTACACGAATGTGACAAAAGTGTACGATAATTTGTTGGGGGGGGGGTTCTGGTTGAAAATATGTCCGTTCCTCTTTTTTTTTTTTTGTTATTACCAGATTTGCAAAATCGAAGTGAACTTTCTTTTTGGCACTTTGGGGCTGTCCACATATTACATCACTTTTTGGTAGATTCTTGAACACCCCCCCCCCCCCCCCCCCATGTAATAACGCATATCCATCGAATCAACCAGGAATGGCACCAATTGTGTATATTACTGTTTCTCTGCGTTCTACCACAAAGAGAATTGCACAACTTGTCTGCAAGAATCTTGTCAAACGACCGAGAGCAGCACTGATCATGTAAAATCTAGATATTTCTCCATACTTGGCCTCGAAGACCAAATGCGGTGTGAATCACGCAATGTCGCAATATTTCTAGTGCCTACCTCGATGACAAACAAACTTTCGTCAAACGGGCAATAATGGGTAATAATAAATTCTTGTACATAACAAGACAAAATAGCCAAACAACTTTTCATATTAAATATTAATTATTTTTAAAATTTAATATCAGTTATTTATTTATTTACATAGTTTACCAAATACATTTAAGTCATCTATGGATTGACAGGGAATTTAGCTGACCTGCCTGCCCTTTCCTCATCATATTGTTTTTGTCTTTTGTTTTTGTTCATTAATTTTTATTGTAAGTCTTGTATGTTTGTTCTTCAGATCAGTTATTTAACTCTTCCTCAAGGGAATACGGAGCTTACTTTCCAGCCGCGAACGGAAAACGGAAAATTCCTACATTTAAAACCGGCGCCGTTTTCCGTCAAAATAGTTCATGTTAAACCCAGGAGATGGCATCACTATGCAGACACATGTTTAATAGTCAATTACATCACCCCTCGAGACTCTTTGACTTCACAAATACCTGCAGGCAGCTGTTGCTACAGATGAACGCACATGTATTATTACATAGGTGGTGAAGCGAGTACATTTTTGTAGTGTTTATTTGGTGATGTGAGCATAATTTCACAGAAAAGGCTATGGAATGATGAAGATATATTGTCTGCTTTGGATTTGAGTGATGGTTTGAGTGTTTCCACACTTAATTACAACCTTAAGTAGAACCTTCAGATGCAACTTAAACTTCAAGTATCAACAGGTATACAAGATATACTGTATGTGAGTTCTAATTAAATTTAGTGCATGAAAAATATAATCTACATATTTTGAATTAAAAAAAACACTAGAACAATAAAAGCATCTGCTCATGAAGGGTTAATTATACGAATTATAATTTACTTGTTAGTTTCTTACTTTTATTATTCATTTACATATTATTTCATTATTCGGGAGCGTGATGGCGCAGTGGCTTAGTTTCTCGCCTTTCACCCGGACGGCCAGGGTTCGAATCCCGGTGACAGCGGGGTGCAATTTTCACCTGGAAAATCACGTGGTGTCAGGAAGGGCATCCGGCCTTAAATCCCCGGCCAAAACCAAAATGAGCCTGGTTGGCTCCGGCGACCCCAATTAATTGGGAAAGGCCGAAGGGGAAGAAGAAGAAGATATTATTTCATTATTCACGTACACATAGCATTAACTATGTAACTTATTTTTCAATTGTCCATAAAATGTTCACTTTTTAAATTGTGTACAGAATAAAGTATATTTTAATCAAACCAAATGGTAATCTGATTTTTTATGCGAAATAATACTGTAAAGGATTTTTACTTTTCACCACATTAAACACCGATCATTTCGTATTTTTACCGCAATTTTGATGGTTTACCAAACATCAATGTCCCTAGTCAAATACGTACCGCATAAAGATTTTTGAGAGCTGTAAGCACTGTGCACTGCCATGGTGGATAGGTCTTAGCCACCCATATCACTGCATTAGTTGGCTTCTCTGGCACAACCACTGCATCTCCTGTCTTGCGGGGTTTCTTTGGCTGCAGGTGGTTCTTGAGGTACACCCGGAATGAATGTGCAGCCTCCATGAGGTAACAGGACGACTGCACCAAGATGTCGTCAACAGGGCCGGCTGCCGGCCAAGATGCATGGAGGATGCTCTTCGTCTGAAACAATATGTGGTCAGAGGTAGAGTCTAAAAATTGGAGAAATCAAGTTGGAAAGTAAAAAAATAGAGAGAAAGAGGGACATAATAAGACACACATATCATAGAACAGGATGCCACAAAAAAACATTTCAATTTCAGTTGTCCGTGTTAGAGAAAAAAAAGACGGAGTTAGCTGTTCCTGGAAATGCACTCCTTCAGGTGTCAGTTTAGAGGCTGACTGGGGTAGCAGGGAAAGGATGGTATCAGACATGTGGTAGGTGAAAGTCATTGAATCTTTAACCTACTGTAGGGTTCAGAATAAACTAGTGTGTTATCTCGGAGTTTCCAAGGGATAAAAGAGTTCAGGAAGGACATCTATCAATGATGACTTAGATGGTAAAAACCTCGTCAAAAGTGGAATTAAGGGATCAGCAGACGAGAAAAACCAAAGGTCTATGAGGAACTCAGCTGTGTTGTAGAAAATGACAGTACATACAAGTCTAATATCACTGCAAAACTGATCCCATAGTACAATTTGAAACAGACCAGGTCAGTCCACAGCAGATTGTGAGGGGAGGGGTAGATATGAGCTATTTTTAAGATCAGGAATGACCTCAATAATGTTAGCACTATGGGAGTTCTCATGAGATGTAGGAGCACAACTCCTAAATACTAGTGTGTTAATCGTATTTCCTGGCAAAAACTTTGTAATTTTGGCCTGATATTCGTATTTCTAATGTATTATTGTTTTCATAATTCATCCTCCCGCGTGTTTCAGCATACATTATCACTTTGACTTAAAACTAGTCATATGATTCGATTTTCTAATTGTGAACACCTTGTGCCTAATAACAGCACTCGTTGGTCTCTCCAGCAATGTTTCTGCAGAAGTGGTATAGAACGTGGCTGCGGACAGCCAAGCTGGCCAACATAGGCACAGAGACGGACAATGTCATGCCAGGTTAGCAACAGAGCTCATGGCAGTGTGTGCAACCAACTCTTACACATACCCAGCGGCATAGCCAAGCATATTAAATCACTTGCCACAACTGCGAGTGTGGTAGATGGAGGTTTGAACCCAGCGCTGAAAATGGCTAAACTGAGAGTGGTATTCTTTAGGTGTTTTGCACACTCCCTCCAGGCAAATGCCGGGATAGTTCTTTATTTCAAGTCCCAGAGAAAACCATTTCTGCCCCTCATAATTACACTTACATATACTACTACAGTCACCACAGACATGCAGGTTAAACACACATCCAAGTACATTAGCAAGATGTCCACAGGCCCTAAAATGAATTAAGGCGGCTTCGGTGGCGTAGTTGGTAGCATGCTGAGCTTCTATGCCCAAGATCGCGGGTTTAAAACCGGCCGAAGCCGTCGGATCTTTTAAGAGCGTTAAAAATCCCTCTGTATGCCTTCCTTCGGAGGGGAAGTAAAGCCGGCAGTCCCATGTCATAGATTTATGGCATGTTAAAGAACCTTCCACTAATTACACCTGTGTGAAGCTAAATTGTATAGGTTAAGAATGTAAACAACGCTCTTAGGTCGCTACGTTCGTTGCCAAGAGCCGACTGCGGTGGCGTCTGGTAACTAAGTTCTGAACTTGGCCTAGTAGTCGTTGACGGTGGCGTTTTGCGGCAAAAGTAGGAACTATTTGAAAAATTCAGAAGTCTGCAGTCCTTACTTGAATTAAAAAACAGATAACACACACTAATACAGACATCACAATTAACGCCGGTTATCAGACAGATTCTACACACACCCAAAGTACACGGGGCTACATGACCGCGTTGTCGCAGCCCCTAAACTTAAGAACTAATCATTAATTATAAAATATACAAATATGCTAAGCGATAACTATTCCAGGAAATATGGCATTTGGACTCGAAGATAAATACCAAAGGTAAATATACAAATGAAAGAATAACATGGATAGAAACATTGAAAATTTGGTATTACACGACAGGCACTTTCCTTCTCATGTCACTCATCACTAGAGGGCAGATTTCTATGACAAGTCATATTTTTCCCCTTAACATTATATCTTATAGTCTTGTATTTTCAACACGTTTCCAAGCATGATAATCAAAATTAAATAGGTTTTATTGGGCATATAAATGCATATTTAGGCTTTCTTAAGTTTTATGGCATATTTTGAACAAAATATCATTATAAACAGCATATTTTGGTAATTTTCATTTGAATTTCATTTTATAAAAATCTGAATAAGCTCTAGAAATTATTGTTCAGGATAGACTGGAATATACTACTGAAGAACCATTCTAAAGTAGTGTATGGAATGTTTCTAACAGAAGAAGGGAAGGGTGAAGGAGAGAGATAAGAACGATGACAAATAACTGCGGAATTACCTCTGCTTCCGTGTAAACAATAGCCCGGTTTCCAGGAATTGACCCAGCTAGCAAACAATAGCTCCTATATAATATATATACAATATATATATATATATTACTAGCTGAAGTACCCGTGCTTCGCTACGCGTCATAATTAAATTAAAATGTGAAGGTGACAGTTAAAACAGGGGATAGGCGAGGTGCTGCGCAGAGGGAGATTAAGGATGGAACATTTTGTCCAACTACACCGCTCGGCGTTGACCGTGTTTTATAGCATAAATTTAAGTTTTACTCGCTAACCGTTGGAGATACCTTTCGGATAGAAAATGTAATTTTAAACCTCGAATATGCCATCAAAAGTTTGCTATTTCTTAGCGTTCTCTTTTTATTTGAAATGGAAATATGAAAGTTTTAAACCAAAGGGTGTAGAGACATCACTAAAATGGTCGCCATCTTTAAATAGGGCAAAGTATTGAAATCAAAAGAAACCTATATGTTAACCAGGTAAATCAGCTACTTAAATGTAAAATTCATGTAAATCGGACCAGTGGTACTTGCGTAATTGAGTAATACACAGACGCACACTATCTCATTTTTTGCCTCGCTTAGCTCGCGTCATAGTCGTGTCATATTGTTATTCAATGAAATGCAGGTTTAACCCCGTTACCACCACTTTATAACCTGAATATCCAAAAATCCCTCCTTAGTAGACGTTTTCGACACACAACACACATATCCCCAAAATATCATTCTTCTAACTTGAATAGTTTGGGTTGGTCGATGAGAGTGAACATCCAAAAATCCTTCCTTAGTGGACGTTTTTCTTCCAGAATTTCACCCCTCCTCATAGGCCCCTTAAATTGGATTTATGAAAAAATGGTCAAACACCTATTTATTTTATTTATTTATTTATTTAATTTTAATCTGATTGATTTCCTCCAAGTTTCAAACTCCTCGCCTATGTCGTTTAAGAGATACACGCTCCGTTAAGAATCTTTCAACCCCCACTTTTCATCCCTTTCACCTCATAATATATACTACATCGAAAAACCATTAGACCTGCGTCAGCTTATTTTTAATGATTAGTATATATGCCAAGTATCACATCCCCAAATGAAACCACTCGTGAGATATTGTTATTCAATTAAATGCACGTTTACCCCCTTCACACCTATTTAGAACCTGAATATTCAAAACTCTTTCCTTAGTGGACGTTTTCGACATACAACGAACATATCCCCAAAATTTCATATTTCTAACTTCAATAAGTTTGGCTGGGCGATGATGAGTGAGTGAGTCAGTCAGGACATTTTCTTTCATTTATTTTTGATAATTTCACCCCTCCCCATGAACCCCTTAAATTGGATTTATGAAAGAAACGGTCGAACACCTACTTACTTATTTAAAGCTGTTTACCCCCCGAGTTTCATGAGTGAGTAAGTGAGTCAAACAGTTAGGACACTTTCTTTCCTGTTTTTCCCCCAGAATTTCACCCCTCTCCAAGGGCCCCATAAATTGGATTTATGAAAAAACGGTCGAACACCTATTTACTTGTATTTTAAGCTGTTTTTCCCGCCGAATTTCAAACTTCTCGCCTATGTTGTTTAAGAGATACACGCTCCGTTAAGAATCCCTCAACCCCCAATTTTCACCCCTTTCACCTCATAATATACACCACATCGATAAACCCTTAGATATATGTCTGATTATTTTTAATGATTAGTTTATATACCGAATATCACATCCCCAAAGAAACAACTCATGAGATGTCGTTATTCAATGAAATGCGCGTTTACCCCCTTAACATCTCTTTAAAACCCGAATAATCTAAAATCATTCCTTAGTTGACGTTTTCGACATACAGCGAACATATTCACAAAATTTCATTTTTCCAACTTGAATAGCTTTCGCTGGGCGTGATGAGTGAGTGAGTCAGGCAGGACATTTTCTTTCAATTATTTTTACCAGAATTTCACCCCTCCCCATGGACCCCTTAAATTGGATTGATGAAAAAATGCTTGAACACCTATTAACTTATTTTTTAAGCTGTCTTTTTCCCCTGAGTTTGATGAGTGAGTGAGTTAGTCCGTTAGGACATTTTCTCTCCTTTCTTCCCCCAGAATTTCACCCCACCCCATAGGCCCCTTAAATTAATTTATGAAAAAGCGGTCGGAGACCGATTTACTTATTTTTTAACTGATTTTTTTTCCGCTGAGTTTCAAATTTCTCGCCTATGTCGTTTAAGAGATAGGCCAACACGCTCCGTTAGGAATCCTTCAACCCCCACTTTTCACCCCTTTCACCTCATAATAATACACCACATCGAAAAACCCTTAGACACATGTCTGCTTATTTTTAATGATTAGTTTATATGCCTAGTATCACATCCACAAATGAAACCACTCGTGAGATATTGTTATTCAATGAAATGCAGGTTTAACCCCCTTAAGACCCCTTTAGAACCTGAATATCCAAAAATCCTCCCTTAGTGTACGGTTTTGACATACAACGAACATATCCCCAAAATGCCATGTTTCCAACTTCAATATTTTTGGTTGGGCGATGATGAGTCAGGACATTTCCTTTCATTTTTTTTTCTTCAGAATTTCACCCCTCCCGATGGACCCCTTCAATTCGATTGATCAAAAAAAACTGTCGAACAGCTATTTACTTACTTTAAAGCAGTTTTTCCCCCCGAGCTTGATGAGTGAGTGAGTCAGTCAATCAGTTAGGACACTTTCTTTCCTGTCCCCCCCCAGAATTTCACCCCTCCCCATGGGTCCCTTAAATTGGATTTATGAAAAAACGGTCAAACACAAATTTACTTATTTTTATGCTGATTTTTTTCCGCTGAGTTTCACACTCTTCGCCTATGTCGTTTAAGAGATACACGCTCCGTTAGGAATCTTTCAATCCCTCCTTTTCACCCCTTTCACCTCATAATATACACCACATCGAATAACCCTCAGACACGTGTCTTCTTACTTTTTAATGATGAGTTTATATGCCGTGTATCACATCCCCCAATGAAACCAATCGGGAGATATTGTTATTCAATGAAATGCAGGTTTAACCCCCTTTAGACCCCTTTAGAACCTGAATATCTGAAAATCCTCCCTTAGTAGACGGTTTTGACAAACAATGAACGTATCCCCAAACTGTCATGTTTCTAACTTCAATAATTTTGGCTTGGCGATGATGAGTGAGTGAGTGCGTGAGTCAGGACATTTTCTTTCAATTTTCTTTTTTCAGAATTTCACCTCTCCCCATGAACCCCTTAAATTTCATTGATGAAAAGAACTGTCGAACAGCTATTTACTTACTTTAAAGCAGTTTTTCCCCCTGAGTTTGATGAGTGAGTCAGTCAGTCAATCAGTTAGGACACTTTCTTTCCTGTTCCCCCCCCCGGAATTTCACCCCTCCCCATGGGCTCCTTAAATTGGATTTATGAAAAAACGGTCAAATACATTTACTTATTTTTTATGCTGATTTTTTCCGCTGAGTTTCAAACTCCTCGCCTATGTCGTTTAAGAGATACACGCTCCGTTAGGAATCTTTCAATCCCCACTCTTCACCCCTTTCACCTCATAATATACACCACATCGAAAATCCCTCAGAGTTTATATGCCGAGTATCACATCCCCCAATGAAACCAATCGGGAGATATTGCTACTCAATGAAATGCAGGTCTACCCCCTTAACACCCCTTTAGAACCTGAATATCCAAAAATCCTCTCTTAGTGGGCATTTGCGGCCCTTGAGGAAGCTGCATACCAAATTTCATTCCAATCCGTTCGGTGGTTTCTGAGATTTCGTGATGAATGAATGAGTGAGTGAGTGAGTGGTATTTGACAAATATATAGTAGAAGATAGTGTCAAGCCTTTGTTATGCTAATTTCGGTTGACAGTGCTGTGTGAGTAGTTGAGTAACTAACGGGATTTCAAGTAAAGATCCTCATTTTCTATACCGGTAGTGCAGAGCGCAAATGGCATCCAGTCGGCCGTGTCTCGACTTGAGCTATGTTGCCATGGAAACTATCTGCCTTGCCATTCCTTCATGAGTATATTTTATGATTTGATTAGCCTGTGCTCGAGTGCAAAAGGGCCGAAATCAGAAGAATGAGAAAGACTATCGAAAATTCATGTAGCCAGCGGTTCGTTCTGGGTCCTAAACTATGTGTATGCAAAATTTGGTTGAGATTGGTGGAACGGTGTAGATTTGTATACGGAACAGATCCACATACATACATACATACAGACTTTCACTTTTATATATAAGATATATGTACTAGAGGTTGTTCGTGCTTCAATGATCCATCAACTAAAGATCTGAGACACCATCTTCTGTCCTGTTGCTTACCTGGAATTCTACTTGGAACACATTCTGTTTTGCATGCACCTTACTGATGTCTTATTATCTACGATAATTCCAGGTCGGATCTTTTGAGTTCGAAAGTCCGGAGTTCACTCATCTGAGGCAAACTATTGCAGTCTTTATGCTAAAATATTAGACCCTGAAACATGTCCGTGGATAGCTTGTTGGTCAGCCGGCGAGAAGAAAGAAGTTTCTCAATGTCAGGTTGACATGCGGCACTCTACCGAAGCATTGGCGGAAGTTGGTATTGCAAGAATGAAAAACAAGTGAAGATTATCAATTGTCAAGCAACAAGAAGAAGAGACCGAAATAAAAACATCCTCGGTTTATGCCAAAGAGGGTTCAAATTTACCGTGTGAAATCTCGAGCTATTTCTTCTTCTTCTCTCGAATTGGCCTACTTAGGACCACGTTTATTCAAGTGGAGGGTCTTGATCTTCGCACAGTATTGACGCCTTTTCTGCTGGTGTAACTCCTTTCTTTCAGTAGTCCAGGGGGTACTTTTCTTCCAAAGTTTCTCCTGAAAACCATAGGCTTCCTTCAAAGCACGCCTCACAGCCTGTCTGTCATGCAGATCTGATATTTCTAGTTCATTAATATCCTTCTCAGTTTCTGTCAACCACGTGGTACGAACCTTCTTATTGTGCCAGAAAATCTCGCGATATGGCCATAAAAGGGTATTCTCTTCTTTCTCGCACAATCAGATAGTTTTTCTATAAGTTTGTAGAGCTCGGAGTTATGTCGCCTACGAAATTCTTCATCTATTTTTACAGGACCGAGGATCCTTCGGAGAATTCTCCTCTCTCTAATTTTAATCTTCTCCATCAGACCCCTTCGGTTTAAAGAAATACACTGCATGGCATATAAGGCTTCTGGCCTCATGACTGACTTATAATGTCGGTGGCGTAGTTGGTAGCATGCTGAACTGCTGTGCCCAAGATAGCGGGTTCAAACCCGGCCGAAGTCGTCGGATATTTTAGGAGCGTTAAGAATCCTTCAGTGTGCCTTCCTTCGGAGGGGAAGTAAAGCCGGCGGTCCCATGTCATAGATTTATGGCATGTAAAAGATCCTTCCACAGACTAAACTTGTGTGAAGCTAAATTTTTAGATTTCGTCAGAATGCTCTATCAAAGTTCCAACGTTCGGTATCCGCTGGAAGCAGCTACAGACTCAGGCGAGCCGAACATGTCCTCGGACACTCCCGGCACTAAAAGCCATACGATAAATAAATAATAATTTCAAGTTATGAGATAAGCACTTCTTGTTGTAAGTGTTCTTCGTTAACCGATAGGCCATTTCTAATTGTTTGACTCTCATGGATAGCGCTGCCCTTTCAGATAAGTTTGATTCAATCCATTCTCCGAGATACTTAAATTTTTCAGTCCTCTTGATCTCGCCTTGCTTCAAGAGCATCTAACTGCTAACTGCTTTTATGCTAGTGAAGAACTTGCTCCAGTGACACTTGAAGACCTACTTTGGCTGCCTGTCTCCGGAGGCAATTTATCTGAATTGATGCTGTATCCATAGAGTCAGCAATCAGTGATATATCGTCAGCCAAAGCCAGACAGTCCACAAATAGTCTGTCGTCTTACGACCCAGGCATATCCCACTCTGAAACCCAAGGTAGTCAGTTCCATGCACCACTTCCTCACAACTTTCTCAAGAGCACAGTTGAAGAGAAGTGGAGGAAGGCCATCCTCTTGTCTCACCAATTTTTTTATTTCAAAGATTTCTGAGATCTCACATCTAAATTTAACCTTGAAATAGGTGTTAGTCAAGGTTAAGAAAATGAGCCTCCGAGTTTTGTTATCCAATCCAATCCTGGTTCCTCTATCAATGGAATCATAGGCCTTCCGAAAATCAACAAAGGTGACAACCACACCACGGTTCCTCATTTTGCAGTATCCAATTACATTTTTAAGATTTAGAATCTGTTCCACACAGGATCTGCTCTTCCGGATGTCTCCTTGATATTCTCTGATCTGACTGTCCAGCTGACTTTCAGCCCGTGTTAATAAGACTGGAGGAAATCTTGTAAGTTACCGGGACAAGAGAAATCCCATGGTAATTATTTAAGTCAGTAAAATCACATTTCTTGTGGAGGGGGTGAATGATAGCTGATGTCCAATCAGGTGGTAGGACTTCTGTTTCCCAGATGTTCAATATAATCTCAGTGAGCTTGTTTTTGGCATTGTTTCCAGCACACTTCCAGAGTTCACCAACAATTGAATCTTCTCCGGGTGCCTTGTTATTATTTTTAAGATATTTCCCAAACTTCCTCCCTTGAAGGAGGCAGCGACTCCGGGTTTGGTGAAGTATGTTGGTACTCAAAGCCTTCTCTTGGTGGATCACAATTGAGCAACTCCTTAAAGTACCACGCTAAAAGGCGACAGTTGTCCTTGTCATTAAAAACCATTTTGCCCTGTGAATCCTTGAAATGAAGACTTGGTGGAATGTACTTTCGGAGTGACTGTTTGAAGGTCTTGTAAAAATCTGTAACCGAAATTATTTGGTTACAAAGCTCACCCTCGGGTTTTTGCCTTGGCGGTTAAGGTTAAGTTTTTAGGTTAGAAGCATGGCCACCTTTTGATGGGGCACTGCAGAGAGTCTGGTGCTTTGAGCCAAGACCAACTACAATCCTCAGACCTTAATGTAGAAAAAACATGGCGGCGATGGTTGCCCTACCAATAGCTAAGATCATGTCATCGGGCTTGTCACAGTTCGTGTAAATTATTATTTTTATTCACCTAATATCATAAAAGATATCGCAAGACGAGACAAGGTTCCGAAGAAATATGCATCAATAATTTAGACTTACCTGAATTAATTTATCTAGATAGTGCTGGCCTCGAATTATAGGTTTCTTCGTCTTCACCCAAGGGGCAGCTACAATAGTCTCACTGTTTCTGTGGTTGAATAAGACGCTTTTTGGCGAGTTATCACGATTTGTATTTAAGTTCAGTAATTATAGATTAATATTATTAGCAAAAAATCAAACAGATTCTGAAGTAGGAGAGAAGAAAGTACCCGGTTACTGAAGTGCTGTCCCAGCACATGCAGAGTATTTGTGTACACAATCGGAATGAGAATAGTTGCCTGAAATAATCGAACCAACACATAGAGATACAATTCAATTAAGACCTCTCGTGGAATTGTCTAAAATCTCGGGTAAAACATCACACCGAATTAGTTGATTAAAATATGCAAAGAAGTCGTCGTGTGGATATCTGAACATAATTATGGAGAATACTACACACAAGGGACACGATAATATGTTACCATCTAACCTATTAAACATTCGCTGTTACCGTTTGGAATAGTTGTACGCTGTAAATAGTTGATTTAGTAAAGTACTATAGGTTGGAAAGCACCATCTCCCTCTTACGGAATTATCGCGGCACACCATCTCGCAATATAAGAACATAATTGGCAAGGTACTCACAACACTTTATTACACACATCATAATAAAAATAACTTGCAAGCTGTAAGAATCACAAAAGTATGAATAATGACGGAACACAATGAGTTCACTGTTTGGCACAGGGGGAACATCTTAACCGATAAAAGAGTTCACTGTATTATTTGGCGTGTATACAAGGCAGTGTAAAACATCTGCCAGACTGGTAAGGATTTACGGAGGCACATATTGCTGAGCGTTCAAGATAACGTCAATGGTTTGGTCTAGCCGTAGATACTCATTGCGTTTTCCCTTTACGTACTTAAGTTCGGCACTAATGAAGTGTACTAAGCTATTATTATATTGCCACTAACTAGCAAATCATTGCGGTGTATATTCTTGAGTCACTTCTATTATGCTTTAGTCTTAGGTACTTCAACTTCATACTTAACATCCGAAGTAAATGACACAATGCCATCGGTTGACTGGACAATCATCACACAAATGAACCAGTCCATATTAAGCGTATTATCACATATTTACATACGATTGCAGTACATTAACGCGAACTGGACTTTACAGACATACAGAAGACACTAAAAATTACAGACGAGCGACAGTTTATCGCAACTTTCATCAAACGAAGCTAATCAAAGCTAAATAGTGTATCCCAGCAACGAATGTAAACAAACAATATGCCGGGGCTTCAGCATACGCCATTTTCACACTTTCGAGACCTGCATTAAGGTCTGAGTATTGTAGTTGGTCTTGTTTGAGCTATTGGATTCTTTGTAGTGGCCCAGTAATAGGTGGCAGGGGGCTTTGCCCAATGAAGTTTCATGATACTGTATATTCCTTTTATGATAGTGTGCTGTTCACAATCTGTTTGTTGAGATGATATGATGGAAGGCTTGATTAGAATGGTTATATGATATTTTTTTCTTGGGATGATATGTGTAGGAAGGCTTGAGGTATGGCAATGTTATGTTTAGATGATGGATGTATGTCTTGCTTGTTTTAAAAGAAAATATAGAAGAAAAGAAAAGAAAAAAAAATGGTTTGGAATATTAGTTAAAGTATGAAGAGATTGTAGTTGAGCTGCTAGAAATTCTTTTAGAGTCAAATGTGATCAAGATGCAGGGCATCAGATATGAAGGGAGTGTGTCCAAGCCAGAGGTATGTTTTGTAAGGGATTGATTCTTATTTCCTTGTGTGCTTAACACTATCTCGACACTGATTATTATAAGTAAAGAAAATAGATTTGTTACATTGACGCCCAACGTATCGGCACGAATAAGGAAATAAGAAATATGGAAGCTGAGATGATGGCCATGTTGAGGAAGCTCATGCTTCGTAGCAACAAGTCCGTAGGGATGGAGGAGAGGATGACCTGCCAGATGACTAGTATGGAAAGGAAGCTAGATGAGGTCAAAGAGCAGGTGACTAGCCTAGACAGCCATGTTACTCACCAGATTAGTGCAGTCAGAGTAGAAATCACTAATCTGGGTGTTAGGCTAGGTAGTCAGATTGCTGTTCAGGAACAGAGCCTAGACTCTGAAGTAGACAAGTTGGATGCTCAACAAGTGAAGTTGGCAGGTGAAATTTCTAGCCAGGCACTGGAGACCAGCCAGTAATCTCCCAGGGCAGATAGGAAGTTGGAAGAGCAGAGAGTAGAGATCATATGCATCGTAGAAGAGAAAGTTGAGATGGTAGAATCTGTGAGAGTGGTTGTAAAGGAGGAGGAAGAGGAGGAGATGTGTGAAGTATGTGATGCTGGGGGGCATAAGGAAGTTGGTAATGAAGAAGATGAAAAGGATGGACAAGAGAGGAACAAGGTGAAGGAAGGCAATATCAAATGGAGGAAGAGGATAAAACTGAAGACAAGGAAGAGGATGAAATAGAGGACAAGGTGAAGGAAAGTGTGGAGGACAAGATAGAGGAGGAGGAAGACTACATACAGGAAAAAGATAACGTGAAGAAGCGGTGGAGGACAAGGTGGGTGAGGAGGACAAGGTGGAAGAAGAAAAAGGAAAAGAAGATAAAAGAAACAAAGGGAAAGAGGAAAGAAAAGATAAGAAGAAAGGAACTGTTGAGCAAGATCAGGCAGATGAGGAAAATGAGGAAGAGAAGGAAAGAGAAGCAGGAAGGGAAGGTGAAGAAGAAAAAGAAGGGAAAGGAGAAGAAAGAGAAACAGAAGAAAAGACAGAAGTGTCGTGCAGAAAGGCTGAAGAATGAGGAGGAGGGTAGTCCCACTGAGGATGAAGATAAAGTTCTCAATCTTGATAACTTCATGTTTTTGGATTCTGGTGGTGGATATCGAAGATGTGATAATGATGAAAATGGTACTTATGATACTCCGCGCTTTAGAAGAAATAATGGAGACAGGCCCCGGAGAGGTCGGAAGGATGATGAAGATGGTGATGGTGATGGAGATGAAGAAAGGTATGAAAATCCTCGTGAAGAACTCCATATTCTTCTAGAGCCAACTGAAGATTGTGAGGCGTACAGGGTGTACTGAAGCCACCACCTACCACGCACACAGTCGATGGCGAGACAGGGGAACCGAAAAAGCTCCCCGTATGCGCAGAGTGGGGACTGGCCTAACCTCAAAGGGACGTGGACCCTAACCTATGTTGAGTATAATCGCATTAAGAATTAGATAGAGAATTAACTCTGGAATGAAAACACGTTTTAAGTAAGGTTGAAAATATCAAAAGATAAATTTAATATAAAAGAACAAGGCATATCAAAGGGGAGACATGAGTGGCGCATGAAAATGAAATATGAAGATGATTTAAGGGGCGTAAATACACATTATCAAAAACAAAACACAAAATATAAAATAAAATCAAAGAACACATAAAAGATAGAAAAGAAGAGAAGTGACGAGAAGCCCCAAGTTGTAGAGGTTGGAGATCGTACGAAAACTAACTCAAAATTAAAGGGGACAATTAAGATAACAAATTAAGAATAATGTAAATAGTGCCTTCGTTCCACCACTGGCTAACTACGAAACGTAGTCAGAAGAGATATTCTGAGAAACTTAGGAAGTCTTGTATCCCACGAACTGTCAAAACGGGCATCCTTTAAACAACAATGTCACTTCATAAACCATCCCATAAATAACACTAAAACGAGAAACAAAAGACTACACAAGAACATTACAAAACGCGTACTAGATCTTCACTAAATCAAAACATGAGTGACATACCAAACTCTTAAGAGACATAGATCAGTTCAAAGTTAATCACACAAATGAATAGACAAAGGAACAACCCCAAAAAATAACAACTAACAAAATGATTTCATGAACTTCTAGAATAACACTTCTTTCCGAACAAAAACACGAGACTCGGTTATCTAAAGGGAAGCAAGACGAGCATCAATCGCAGCTTCCGGACAGATGCAGGAAACACACATAGCACCACTCGAAAGAATAACCAATACATCTCATTGAATAAACGTAATAAGTTCACGTGTTGTTTCTTGACTGAAAGCAACATAAACAAGAATAGAACCAAAATGACCCTCAGCTTTCAGTCAAGTCCCAACTTAACAAATGACATTAACCCACCCTTAAACATAGGTCTAGAACCATAATTATAAAATGAAACGTATTTCCGACACAAACATAGGTGATGTCTGTCCAGTCCCTAGGAAAGAGAAAAACCTAAACGGCATTCCTAGGATGCACAAATGACAGATATTAAGAAACAACAACCCTTAAAAATTAAATAAATTGGTGTGCGTTCCAACCATACAGATATATAAGACATAAGGTCATCCAAAGCAATGAACGCACACCCTTCCCCATCAGGACACAAAATACGCAAACTAAAATACTAAGATTACCAGCCCCTAATAACCCTTAAAAGATCCCATACTCTCACAAAGAATTAGGAGCCAGTAAGAAACACTTCTCATAATTACAATTGCGTTTCATGACAAATACACACGCAAGAAAATACGTACAGAAAGTAAAACCAAAAGAACAGATACAACAACAGGAAACCCTTAAGACATTAATCCCATTAAAAAATAACACGATTCCTCATTACATATGTCTATCATATACAGGGTGTATCTTAATTATACCGACAAAAAAATCAGGGATGTTCTGGGAGTTATGTAAAAGACGATGCCACAATCAGATTGGCGGAGAAAATTTTTCCCTTCGAGAAAATGAGGTTACTTTGTTACATCCGGGAGCACGATTCAAATTGACGAGCTCGCCTTTTTTGCTGAGCGAGAGCACAAGCGGCTGGCCACTGCCGTGCTTCAGGAAAGGGAAGAGATGATAGACGGAGACAGAGATTTGCTGGTGTGACTGACCATGGACTGACGCACTCGCTACTCGGCCCCAGTGGGCAGTGTGCAGTTTGTTCTACACACATTGGCTACTGCATTTGCGGTATAAATTGATGAGAATGGCTCAGTTTCGGGACACTAACGAAGAAATGGCTGATATTTCCATGTTGTGAGTAAACGAATGCACGATCGTACAACGGCATCTTTGCGTATGTCAGTTACTGAGACGAACAGACGAGAAAAGAAATTATCTGGTCCATTTCATGACTGGCAAGTGTGTCTTTAATACTGTGTGTCCTTGAACTGTGTGTGCGATTACGGCTGCTTAGTAAACCAATTTGGATATTGCCTGAAAGGGACAAGAACAATTCTGCGCGAGGCGAACGAGGCTACTTGCGCATTCCCGCCAGCATATCTCTCTCTCTCCTATTACACTCCCTTCCCTTGCCTGAAGCACAGCAGTGGCCAGCCGCTTGTGCTCTCGCTCAGCAAAAACGGCGAGCTCGTCAATTTGAATCGCGCGCCCGGAAGTAACACAGTAACCTCATTTACTCGAAGGGAAAAATTTTCTCTGCCATTGCGATTTGTGGCATCGTCTTTTACACAACACGCAGAGCGTCCCTGATTTTTTTGGTCGGTATAATTAACACATTGCTGACCGGATGCCTGGACATGTCACATCCCCTGTGGACCAGACATTTTGCTAATGAGAATATTCCAGTGCACTAGAGTATAAAAAAGTATATAATTGTGGAAATAACCTAGATATTATCTTTCTAGTTGATATGAGTATACACATACCCCTAGTAGTGCTCAAGGGGGTGATGTATTTGGAAACATGACACAATGTGCAGTGGCGGCTTACAGAAAGAGCAGATGGATTATATTTGAGGTTAGATTGGTCAACAATCAAAGTACGGTATGTACTTTGGTTGTTATTACGTCGCCTAGAGACCTGAATATCACTCTCTCATTCAGTTTCCACTAATTCACTATAACTTGTGCCATTTCAACGATAATATAAACGATAAATCTTATCATCGGATTATACAAGTCCTCCATCTGGTCATTGATTGAACCAACAGAAGGAAGTTCGATGTTTCGAAACAAAATCAAAGAATAAAGGAAGGCCATGAATAGATGGAAGATGGCACATATACATCTACAAATGTCCTTCTCAATGTGCTAGACCGAAATAGTTCAATACATGGTCAAAAGATGTCGCAGGAAGACCGAAAACAATGACGTGTATAAAACCGAGATTTCTCGGGACCCGTCATCTACCGCTGGCGAGCGTACTACGAGATTTCTCAGGGCCCGTCTTCCATGTGTTAAGATATACCCTGTATATATTGAAGAGCAAGGATCAAAGCAAGTTAACAGTTAACCTCAAAATGCAAGATCTCCTACTTAGATTCATATTTTGACAGGATAGGGACATGTTAGCACTAAAAGGTTGGAGGATATGTTTTGGTAATTAAATTTCTTCATCGGAATGCATGCATGATCATGCAGATATAATAAATAAAGACCAAATGTCATCTTATACTCGAGACGATCTGGACGGTCATCGATGATATTACATATAATAATTCCATTTTCCATTTCCTTTTATTGTAGGATCAAATACCAGAATCCCAACGTGACATCACAACATTTTCAAACTCCGTAGATAAATGTATAATTGATAAAACGAAACATATTAACAGATCCGAAAGTAGTACGAGCTATGTCTGCCGGTCATCTTCACTTCTTCTCGTAATAACAATTCTGACGTAACAATCGCTTATTCGCGTTCCTTAGATTGAGATGACATTCTCCTTAGCGGGCGTTTTTCATTATACAGATGTGCTGATAAATAAGATTGCTTATAGATAGAGGTGTAAGAAAATGTTTTTATTTTTTTGAAGATTTGTTGATTTAAAAGGTGGTGTTTTGTATTTATATTATTTTTTCGGGGATGATAAGTAAAAATTTGGAAAGCGATATGGTAGGAAAAATAAGTGCATTTAAAATGTAACCAATTAATAAAACTAAGTAAAAAACAAAACAGCAGGGTAAACCATTAAAACATGGCTATGGAAGAATGAGATAATACTTATATGGAAGTCACATTTTTATTTTACATTCACCATCTCGAAACACATTTCAGTGAATACCTTTTTCAGTTTTATCCAAATACTGCAGTGAAATCATTGGAAGTAGATCATAGTTAAAATCTCAGCATTTGCAGCTGTCACTTACTATGAGACTGTATTTTGAGAATGACCTTTCAGAATCCACATTTGAACAAGAATACCACACGCACTTTAATGCAGCTGTTGCATAGTCTCGGTGAGCAGGCCTTAATCCCATGAGGATCTCTGGAACATTCACATTATCTTCATGATGCAGTTGGTTGTTGATTGCAGTCAGGTAAATGCTGTGAGCCTCTAAAAACTGTTGAGACTCCATCTGCTTAAGAAATGGGGCATTCTTCTTAAATTGGAGCAGTTCTGTGGGAGATACGTTCTTAGGTGCTTGCCGAGGATCAAACAATGACCCGATGGCTTATACAGTCTTCCTGGCTGGATCCGGGGTCCTTAAAGTCCTGACTTTCACTAGAGCTGACTAGGCAACACACGTAAGCTTGGACTTAACCACTATCTGCATCTTTTGAGGAAGCTGTTCCATGTTCTGGAGGATAGTATGATTGAACATTCCAACCATCACCTAATAGCTTGAGCTTTACCCCAAGGTCATCTAGCTTCCCAGCCAGTAAGTGAATTGTTGGGTACATAGATCCTCCAAGAAATTAAGCAAGGCCATAAGAGAGGCACCAACAACAGAAACATACAATGCTTGTAATTTTATAATTTGTATTGTTGAAGTCGATGCTTGTTGGAAAAATTTGACCACAGAATTTGGGATCTTCCAATGTTTTAAAAAATACTACCAGATCTTCCACAAGCGTGGCCATATACATTGCAGCCTTAAACCCAGAATTCCATCTTGTACATATAGGCATTGGGAAAGCTAGAATATCATTCTCTTTTTCTGTGTTTTCATATTTCTCCCTTAGAAATGCAACATAATTGCTTTTTCTTTTTCGCATATTTAAAAAGGCATTCTTTGTCTTTACTATAGACATGTTCAATTCGTCCAGCTAGTTTTCAAATATGCAGCCGATAAGATTGATTTTATGAGCCCAGCACTGGACAAGACATAATTCTTCAATCAATCCTTGAAGGGTAGTTACACATTTTGTCATGTAGCGTGCTGAGTCCGTAACTACTGCCACTACACGCTCCCGTTCAATTTTATAGGAATTCAAGGTGTCTAATATAGCATTGGAGCAATTTACCCTATTGGCAGAATCTAGAACAACTGAGGCAGCCAGATGGGTGTTCATTTCAGTTGATGGTACTGATGGACGAAAAAGAATGTTGAAAACACACTTACCATTCCTGTCAATTGTTTCGTCACATAGCAGAAAAACATCTTTCTTTTTTATATCATCCCTAATTTCTTCCCTCCTTCTATCGCCAATCATGGGGATGTATTTCTGACGAATCTGATTTGCTGATGGTAAATCTCCACTTCCGCGAACGTACTTATTAAACCAAGTACGGATAGCAGGATTGTCTAATTTCTCTACTGGTATATTAGCTTTCACAAACGCAGTAGTAGTGTCCAAAATAAACCCTTCTTTCATATCCTTCACACGACTAGCATTTGATAATGTTTCTTTCAAGGTGGCCACTCTAGGATCACTAACCTCAAGATGCAAATTTTCTCTGCGTTTTTGAATGCTTCTCCGATTTGCAATGTTTGTCTAATGCATCTTTCCTGCGATAATCTAACCTATAATCACAATTTTTGCACATAAGAATGCCACAAGAAATTATAAATCCTTCATTCTTATGTTCTTTAAGTCTGTCTGTGGCAGAAACTGCTACCTTCGGCATTTTTAAACATTTTTCAAATGCCCTGTAACAAACTCTGTTATCACACGGTTGACTGTAGTCACACGCCAGTATAAAGTCGTAACCACAAGCAAAATTTATTTCTGAATTCGTGTCATATTATTTAATTACGTCGCGTCTCATCTTCCTATACTGCTAAGTTCGGAACTACTACGACGAACACGGGGTCGCCAACTGATTCACGCAAACAACACACTAGCTTCGATGATAACGCACGATTTGCGCACTTTTTATTAAATTATATAGAATTCTCTACTATGAATTACACTCGCTACCGATGTAACAGGAGGCAAACGTAGTTCACAATATGAACAACTATCACATAACCTTTTGGAGGTAGTCGGCCAGACTATTAACGCCGCGAGATAGCTGTTTACCACAGCGCTAAAATTCAACGAGTAACGAGAATATCGACAGTATATTGTAATATGACATATATCGTAGTATTACCCCTCATGGAACTATACAATCGATAATTCTCGAATTGAACACCAACCAAATTCGATTGTCGGCTTGTGGACAAGAATGTTCGGATTGGTGTGGCAAAAAAATATGAAAAATGTTTTTATTTCGCAGATTGCGGTATTTGTGGTGTTATTCACAAAATTCGCGCTATTTCGTGATTTAATTTCACTCCCGGCAGCACGAAACATGTAAATACGTAAAAATAAAACATCCTAACCTCTCAATATGACTTTTCGTTTTATCGCTATTTAACAAAAACTAACACCTCTACTTATAGATTCAATAGATAACCGCTAGATGAAATAGCGTCGAAGTTACGGACTTAAAATAGAAATGCCCAAGAGAGGTCGGAAGGATGATGAAGACGGAGATGGTGACGGTGATGGAGATGAAGACAAGTATGAAAATCCTCGTGAAGAACTCTATATTCTTCTAGAGCCAACTGAAGATGATAACGTTATGTTTGCTGGCGGTATTTGCTCCGGTATATATGTTGACAAGGTGACCCCGTGCTGTTGGGGTAGCATGCCTGCCTTTCACCCGGAGGCACCGGGTTCGATTCCCGGCTCCGTCAGGGATTTTAGAAACTGACGTGAGGGCTGGAACGGGTTGCACTCAGCCTTGTGAGGACAATTGAGTAGCTGTCTGACAGTGAGGCAGCGTCCCGATCACGAAAACCGGGATTAACGGTCGAGGTGACTCGACGCGCAAATCACGCATCACCCCAATATCTGCAGGCCAAATGGCTGGGCAGTGGTCGCTTGGTAGGCCTAGGACCTTCATGGGCTGTAGTGCCAGGGGTTATTTATAACATCATCATCATCTTGCACAGTTTCCAGCCACTGGCCGGGTCTGTTTGGAACACAAGTCTCTCCAACGTCTTCTGTCTTCCCACCATCCCCCAGCCTCCACCCTTGTCCAGTCTTTTCCTCTCTTCTTCACGCTTTCTTCCACCCCCTTCAGCCATCTGTCTCTCGGTCTCCCTCTTGGTCTCTTTCCTTCCCACTTCGTCTCGTGTATCCTCCTGGGTATCCTCTTCTCCTCCATTCGTTTTACATGCCCATACCATCTAAGTCTAGATTTCTCTATACCATCCTGTAATGGTTCCTCCTTCATTAATTCTCTGGTCCTCTCATTTCTTAATCTGTCCCTCTTTGTAGCTCCAATACTGCTTCTCAAGAACCTCATCTCACTGGCCTGTCTTTTGCTCTTCTCCCTTCCTTTCATAACCCAGATCTCCGAGGCATACGTCAGGATAGGAACATAGTACGTCCGATATATGATCTTTTTGCTGTTCTGAGGGACATCCTTGCTCCATAACATGCTCCTCACACTCCTCCGAAATGCTTCTGCCTGTCTCCCCCGCTCATTTATTTCTCTATCGTTTCTTCCATTCTCTTGTATCAGGCTTCCCAGATACTTGAAACTCTCCACTTTCTTCAGCTGTTCCCTACCAATTGTTATTCCTGTTGTGGTTCTTTCTTTCTTCCTTGTTGTGATCACCATCTCACTCTTATTTATGCTAAATTTCATCCCATACCCTTGTATTATTCCTTCCCACACGTCCAACTGTTTCTGTACCTCCTCCTCCATGTTTCCCCAAATCATCTGCAAACACCATTGCTTTCATCTTTCCTTCCCCAAATTACTTGTGCCACTCGGGTCATTATGTCATCCATCACCACAATGAAAAGTAACGGTGACAGTCTACTTCCTTGTTTCAGGCCGTTTCTATGTTCCAAATACGACAATATTCGAGTGAAGGTTACTGGAGATGACGTGCTTCAACTTATTGAGAGATTTTAGAACAGTGGGTTGTGGCATTTTGTACTCGATAATGTCAAGAGAGTGGATATCTGAAACCTACCCCAATTCAGAAACATGCGATTCCCATTATAGTCCAGGGAAGAGATGTCGTGGCATGTGCTTAAACAGGCTCAGGAGAAACAGCTGTATTCTTTCGTTCCATTATCAATGCGTTGTTGAATGATCCAAGAGACTTAATAGTAACGTCTGATTACTGTGAACTTAGTGTCTATTGATAGTTTTAGTCAGTGTATGCTTGATGTATTTTTTTTAAATTTATGTATTTGTGTGAGGGTCGAGGATAAATCTATAACCCTGAGTTAGAGATGTACCCTCGAGGGGGTGCCTGTAACCAAAATTATTTGGTTACAAAGCTCACCCTCGGGTTTTCGCCTTGTGCGGTTAAGGTTAATTTTTTAGGTTAGAGAAATGGCCACCTGTTGATGGGGCACTGCAGAGAGTCTGCTTTGAGCCATTGGATTCTTTGTAGTGGCCCAGCAAT
This sequence comes from Meconema thalassinum, assembly GCA_946902985.2. Classification (NCBI taxonomy): domain Eukaryota; kingdom Metazoa; phylum Arthropoda; class Insecta; order Orthoptera; family Tettigoniidae; genus Meconema; species Meconema thalassinum. The sequence continues at coordinate 242,131,928 of OX336391.1, forward strand.
AGGTGGCAGGGGGCTTTACCCAAAGAAGTTTCATGATACTGTATATTCCTTTTATGATAGTATGTTGAAAATTTTATGTTGATATAGCCAAATTCCTATTATAATTTATGAGTTGTAATTGGATTATGTTCTATATTTCTTCAACAGTTAATTTAATTTGCTATTGGGATATTTTTAGTTATGATTAAACACCGTGTGTCGTAAGGAAAAAATTAATAATTAAGAAGTAGCTAGGCTTGATATTTTTCAATAGAAATGAAGGTATTATTGAAATTATACAACAGGCCAGCTGGAGAAAATAAGGCAGATCCCCTGAATTTTGCCAAACGAAGTTCAACAAATGTTTGCCATTAAAAGTGTCATGCTGCATCCAGTGCTTGATTTGTAAAGAAGGAGGTTCCGGTACTGTGGGCTACCGGGCAGTGGTGGGAGGTCTTTATAGAATATTGAAATATAGAGTTCTAGAAGCGATATTTTTACGCTTTTCTGAACACCTTTAAAAGTAAATCAGCGGACAAAATGGCAATCTAATTTTAATATCAATATCAAATTAAATTGAAACTGCTAAAAAAAAAATACATTCGGTTTGAAAATACACTCAAGTTCACCAACAATCTTTCTTTCTAGTTTTATAATTTTGTCTTTGCAGTTTCCTTAAATAATTATCCAGTCAAACACCAAGTTGACCTTGACTTACAACTAATGTTCCACAGTTCTAAAAATTATGTTATATATTCGAATTTTCCCCCGATCAGAGGTTTCGGTACCGCGTACCGGAGCGTACCGTCACAAATCTAGCCCTGACTGCATCTATCGGTGAGTAAATATGTCACCAGTTATGTAAATTGGAAATTATGTTTCTTTATAGTGTATTGTTTTGAATGTCTACATCTGATGCTTTCCCATGTAAATATATTGTCTGTATATTTCATCCTAATTCTCTGAAATACCCAGTTATTATTTAACACTGTTATTTCTATTATATAGACCTCTACGTCTAGTGTTCGATTCAACTCCACCAAACAGCAGGCGAGTGCAGAAGTAACTTATTATATTCATTTATATTTACTTAAATTATTTATTTTATTTTACTTTACTGTAATTTAATTTAAATTGTAAATTTTAAATTTTTTAAAATCTTTAGCGCGACTTTGTTGGCATAGTTGGTAGCATGCTGAGCTTCTGTGCCCAAGATCGCAGGTTCAAACCCGGCCGAAGTCATCGAGCTTTATAAGAGCATTAAAAATCCCTCAGTATGCCTTCCTTCGGAGGAGAAGTAAAGTCCATGTCATACGAATTATGGCATGTAAAAGAACCTTCCACTAACTACAATTTTATTGTTGTTGTTTGAGTCTTCAGTCTGATGACTGGTTTGATGCAGCTTTCCATTCCTCCCTGTCCTGAGCTGATCGTTTCATCTCTACATAGCTACCTCGCCCTACATCCGAGGCAATCTATTTAACATATTCTAACATTGGTCTACTCCTACAGTTCTTGTCCTCAACCCTTCCTTCCATAACTAAGCATGATATTCCTGGGTGTCTTAGGATGTGTCCTACCAACCTATCTCTTCTCTTCAATAGCAGTTGCCAGAAACATCTCTCCTCTCCCACTTGGCTTAATACCTCTTTATTTGTAACCCTATCGACCCATATGATCTTCATCATTCTCCTGTAACACCACATCCCAACCGCTTCAATTCTCCTCTTTTCTGCTGCACCAATAGTCCAAGTTTAACTTCCACCGAGTGCCACGCTCCAGACAAAGGCTTTTAAAAATTACTTCCTAATACCTAAATCTATATTTGATGTCAACAGATTCCTTTTCTGCAGAAATGCTTTTCTTGCATGAGCCACCCTACTTTTTATATCCTCTTTGCTTCACCTATCACAGGTTATTTTGCTTCCTAAGTAACAGAAGTCTCCTATTTCCTTTAGCTTTTCACCTGCCAATTTGACATTCATAGATGTTTCTGATTTATTTAGACTGCATTCCAATATTTTTGTTTTACATTTATTAATTTTCATCATGAATTCTTTCCTCAAGACGGAATCCATACCATTCAACAACTCATTCAAATCCTCTGGTGTATTGGCCAAGATGTCATCAGCAAATCTCAGAGTTGAAATTATTTCTCCTTGAATCTTCACTCCCACTTTAAATTATTCTCCAATTTCCTTCATTGCTTGTTCAATGTAATGATTGAAAAGTTTGGGTGATAAGTTGCAGCCTTGCCTTACACCTTTCTGAATACCAGCTTCTCTCTCATGTCCTTCAGCTCGATTGACTGCTGTCTGGTTTTTGTATAGATTTCACCCTCCTATTCCTGCACTTTACTCCAATCGTTTACAATGTCAACAATTTAGCCCAATCAACATCATCAAACAGGATTTTTACTGTAGTCTTCACATCTGTCAGCTCCTACTTTCTTCGGCATAGGGATGATAACATTCTTCTTGAGGGGGATGAAGTTACTCACGTCCGCAGCATACCTTAAGCTGTACGTGTCCCCTGGGTGGTGATAAACGAGTAACAATTTTGGCAAAAACGTTCCAGAATAGAGAAACATGAGCAAACAAATGCAAACAAATAAAACTGCTCTTTTCAAAGCAAAACAACACGAAGTAAGATTACTGCAATGGAACGCAGGTGGTCTATCAACAAAGAAACTTTTGGAAGTAAAGAAAATCATGATAGACAGAGATATAGACATCCTTCTAATCAATGAAGCCAACACTACACCTGAAAACATACAATATTTAAAGATCCAAGGGTATACCATCTACACACTCTTCAAAACAAGACAAATAGCAAGTGGAATATTTGCAGCAGTGAAGAACAACATCATGTCAAAATTCAGAATTGTAAAAGAAATGGACCCAACAGATACATCAAAAATTATCGAATTATCCATATGGATCAACAACAAGAAAATAACAATATTCTGTGTTTACAGTCCTCCAAACAATAAAAATCTGAATCTTCACCTTTTAGAAATCAAAACAGCTACTATTTTTATAGGAGACTTCAATGCAGCTTCTCCAGTCTGGGGCTACAACTACACAAATTCAGCTGGTAAAACAACAAAAGACCTTATAGAGAGTAGCTCTCTTGAGCTATTATATAGTAACAAAGACCCAGCAACATTCATTCACCACTCTAGTTCCACAACTAACCCAGATCTCATATTAGTCTCAACAGATCTTACAAACCACAGTCATCGATCAGTACTCGAAGATCCAGGCAATGGAAATAGAATGTCCCTTCTTACTATTACATCATACAGTGAATCTGCTCAAAGTGCAGACCAGAAGATTAGGTGGAACTTTAAAAAGGCAGACTGGGAAAATTTCAGAAACAAACTTGAAACAAAAATGTCGGAAATTGATCTTGATGCACCTCCTAACATCATCCTGAATAAATTTACTACACTCATAAAAGACATAGCCAAACTGTGCATACCCAGACCAAACAAAATATAAACCTTTCTGGTCAGATGAATTGAACAATCTTAAGTCCGCCAGAGACAAAGCAAGAAGAACAGCTGAACTTGCTCAGGATCAAAATGATGTACGGAAATGGCGACAAGCAACAGCAAAATTAAAACAAGCAATAACAATATCAAAAAGAGAATCTTGGAACACATTTTTAACAACAGTTGACTATAGGACAGACAGCAAAGCTCACAAACTTATCAATTCTCTAAACAACAAACAAGTAGTCACTCCTTTGAATCCTATTATGATAAATGATAAGGAAATTACAGACTGTCATAAAATAGCAAACCACTTCTGTAAACATTTCACTTCAATTAGACTATCAAAACAGAAAAAGAAAGAAGACAAGACTCTCAAAAAAATAGTCAAAAAATTCATGAATAATAATGCAGATGATATCTTGAACAATAAATTTTCAATGGAAGAGTTAATGTTAGCAATAAAGAACACACGAGTCAGAAAACAACCAGGACCAGACGAGATATTCCCAGAATTCATAAAAAATCTAGGTCCATCTGCTCTAAACATACTGCTACACATATTCAACACATTTTGGACATCAAATGATAACCTACCTAAAGACTGGACTAAAGCAACCATCATTCCAATCTTTAAACCAGGCAAGCCAAAAAACCAAGTCTCCTCGTACCGACCTATAGCACTTACCTCCATTCTGGTAAAAATTCTAGAAAGGATGATTACAAATAGACTCAATTGGTACTTGGAAACAAAATCTCTTCTATCAGAAGAACAAGCAGGGTTTAGACAAAACAGGTCCTCCTCCCACCAAATAATGAGATTTACACAAGCTGTTAAAGAAGCCTACAAAAGGGAAAGTGTTCTTGCAGTTTTCATCGATTTTAAAGGAGTCTATGATACTGTATGGCGAAACATGCTGCTAAAGAAACTTATCAACTTCAAAGTAAATGGATGTATGTTAACACATTGCTGACTGGGTGCTCATCACACTGCCAACACCTGTGGCCGGCCATTTTATGAGTATCTTAGTGCTACAGTGAATGCACATAAACAAATGGGCCTAGCTTTACTAACCTTGTACTGATTGTGGCCTGACTGTTGTCACTGAAATGAAGGAATGTGAGGATCTGCTCGAATCTATTTCTGCTCATTGTTTTGGAGTATATGGGAGTTTCAATTAGAGGATCAGTTGACCAGTAGTCTTTCCAACATGACTTTCGTACCTGTGCCATCAATATAAACAAAGCAAAAAATTTGCGCATTTCACTACTGGTTACATCAGTCCACTTCAAGCTTTTAGGGGACAATTTGTGTGATGAAGCTGTTTGCTGGTGATACAAGTTCGTCTGCTCGGCAAGAAGTTCAAAAAATCATCTTCGAAAATTAGGCCTACTACTTCGTCAATGTTTTGAGGATTATCGGGTCTTACCGTTATTAGGTATAGCACTCATTTCAGGTTCCGTATTGACCGTGTTTACAGTAAGTAAAACCTGAATTTTCCGCCGAATCAATACTTTACTTATAGATAACTTGTTTCCAAGTACCAAGTTATCTATAAGTAAAGTATTGATTCGGCGGAAAATTCAGGTTTTACTTACTGTCTTGCCGTTATGCCAGGAACTCCAGGGAAATCTTTTAAAGTCGGTGCACTACTATTTTCAACCCATTCATTAGTAGAAATAGAAATATCACTTCCATTTACACTCACTATATCACTTTCAGCCTCGCTCTCGACCAGCGCTACTCACGTTGTTTTGGAGGGCGTATATCATCATTGTCACCCGAGACACTTTCGTCTGAAGAGCTTTCAAAATCGAACTCGCGATCTTCAACGTCACTGGGGCAATCTGAATACTTATCCGTATACAATTCGTTAAAAATCTCATCTGCATCTTAACTCACGGCCAGTGTGGGAAGCACCATGTTACCCACCACATGGCTCATTACACCATGTAAACAAGAGGTTGGGAAACGAAACAAATGAACAGCAAATTAGCGGGAAATGGCAGCAAAGAATACCCAAACAATCCAGCACGGAAGTTCAAACAACCTTGACCAATAATTAGTTCCAGAACGTTCAGTTAGATGTCATAGAATGTACGTATTCTGTGAACACGAGTTCACTCGGGTCCCGCCACCAACGTTCAGCTAGCGAAACACGAGTCAACTCGGGTCCCGTCCGCATTGTGTTAAACTGGTTTTCAAGATTCCTTTCACAAAGAATGATCAATGTTCGTTACAACAACAAAACTTCAGGTTGCAAGCAATCAAAACTAAGCCTCGCACAAGGAGCTGTATCAAGCACAACTTTATTCAATGTGTACATCAACGATCTTCCAAAAACAATAAAGAAAGTAGGTAATGTGAATATCAGCATGTTTGCAGACGATGTTATCATTTGGACCACAGCACGTAACAGCCCAAATCAGCAAATGTTTCTTGAACACAGAATGAACCAGGCACTTATAAAACTCAAAAAACTGGACTGAAAACAATAATATGGAAATCAATACTTCCAAAACAGTATACCAGTTTTTCTCCCTGAGACACCACAATCCAACTTTTAGTCTCAAATTTAGTAATCAACCTTCCAAAAAGTGAAAGTATAAAGTACCTAGGTATCATCATGGACAAGAAGCTGAACTGGACCAAACACATAAAACATGTGGAGGATAAGGTAAGCAAACAGATGAAATTACTGAAGAGACTAGCAGGAGCTACTTGGGGGAGCACTCAAGACACACTCAACAAAACCTATAATACTTACATCAAACCTATCATAAAATATGGCAGTGAAGTACTCTCTAAAGCACCCCAGTCAAACATTGATCGCCTCGAGGTGTCAGAATAATGCCCTATGAATCATAACAGCTGCAATAAAAACCACACCTATAACCGCCTTGCAATTATATACCCACAACTTACCAATAGAAGAAGAGATGAAACATCAAAAAGCCAATGCATATCTCAGTATACAAAGACTACCTCAAATGACATGGATAAAAAAAAAACAGTTTCTAGCCCCAATCTTAAAACACAAAAAGATCCCTTAAGTCTCGCCAATACATCAATACGAGCAATCTGCAAATAAAACTTGAACCACTCTGTATGCCAGTCAACCCCATTGAATATATACAAGTGACTACAGATCTTACTTTGTTAGAAGAGGTCTGCATGAAAGACTCTTCACCACAAGATCTAAAACAACTGGCCCTCTGTACAATAGAAGAAAGATATCCATCTAATCATCATCATCATCATCTTGCACAGTTTCCAGCCACTGGCCGGGTCTGTTTGGAACACAAGCCTCTCCAACGTCTTCTGTCTTCCCACCATCTCTCAGCCTCCACCCTTGTCCAGTCTTCTCCTCTCTTCTTCACGCTTTCTTCCACCCCCTTCAGCCACCTGTCTCTCGGTCTTCCCCTCGGTCTCTTTCCTTCCCACTTCGTCTCATGTACTCTCCTGGGTATCCTCTTCTCCTCCATTCATTTTACATGTCCATACCATCTAAGTCTAGATTTCTCTATACCATCCTGTAATGGTTCCTCCTTCATTAATTCTCTGGTCCTCTCATTTCTTATTCTGTCCATCTTTGTAGCTCCAATACTGCTTCTCAAGAACCTCATCTCACTGGCCTGTATTTTGCTCTTCTCCCTTCCTTTCATAACCCAGGTCTCCGAGGCATACGTCAGGATAGGGACTTAGTACGTCCGATATATGATCTTTTTGCTGTTCTGAGGGACATCCTTGCTCCATAACATGCTTCTCACACTCCTCCGAAATGCTTCTGCCTGCCTCCCCCGCTCATTTATTTCTCTATCGTTTCTTCCATTATCTTGTATCAGGCTTCCCAGATACTTAAAACTCTCCACTTTCTTCAGCTGTTCCCCACCAATTGTTATTCCCGTTGTGGTTCTTTCCTTCTTCCTTGTTGTGATCACCATCTCACTCTTATTTATGCTAAATTTCATCCCATATCCTTGTATTATTCCTTCCCACACGTCCAACTGTTCCTGTACCTCCTCCTCCTTGTTTCCCCAAATCATCAAATCATCTGCAAACACCATTGCTTTCATCTTTCCGTCCCCAATTACTTGTGCCACTCGGGTCATTATGTCATCCATCACCACAATGAAAAGTAACGGTGACAGTGCACTTCCTTGTTTCAGGCCGTTTCTTTGTTCCAACCAGTCAGATCTCTCTCCTCCCACTTTCACACAGCTCACGCTTCCCTTGTACATCTCCTTTATCCTCTTTATAGTCCATTTCTCTACTCCTCTATCCTCCAGGGACTTCCATACTTTGTTTCTGCATACACTGTCATATGCTTTCTCAATGTCCAGGAAGGCCATCAGTAGATCTGTTCCATACTCATAGTGCTGTTCTTGTAACTGCCTTACAGCAAAAATCAAATCCACTGTGGACCTTCCTGCTCTGAAGCCATGTTGTTCTTCCCTCATCCCTCCTCCTTGTCCTAATTCTCTTTTCCAAAACTTTCTCGAAGATCTTTGCACAATGACTCATCAGTGTTATTCCCCGATAGTTTCTGCAATCTGTTCTACTACCTTTCTTGAAGATCGGGACAATGATTCCTTTTTTCCAGTCCTCTGGGGTCTTCCTTTCCTTCCATGCTGTCCTCATCACTCGGTACAGCCACTGTATCCCCACCTCTCCTGCTGCTCTCACCATCTCCACACTCAACTCATCCACACCCGGTGCCTTCCCTCCTTTCATCTTGTTCACTGCATCTTCCACTTCTTTCCATGTTAAGTCCTTTTCTGTTTGCAGTTCATCTTCCTCTTCCCCGATTTCTTCCTCCTCACCATCTTTTCCATTTGGGTTCAGAAGTTCTTCAAAATATTCTTTCCACATTTTCTTCAGTTCTTCCCTATTTTCTATCTCTTGTCCCCTTTTGTTCACCATTCTAACATAATCCGTAGGATCCTTCCGCCTCTTATTTTTTACCATCCCATACAGGACCTTTTTTGTACCTTCACTATCCTCCTCCATCATCTTTGTCCACTCTTCCATCCACTTCCTTCTCTCCTCAGCCACCACTCTCTTCGCCTCCTTCTTTCTTTCCTGGTACTCTTCCCTTGTCTCTACCGTCCTATTTTGATACCACCTCCTAAAGGCTCTATTCTTTTCCCTTACTATATCTTTTGTCTTCTCATTCCACCATGGTGTTTCCTTCCACCTCTTCTTACTACTTGTCCTCCCACATACTGCTTCTGCTGCACCCACTAGTGTCTTCTTAAATCTAGCCCATTCCTCTTCCACCCCTCTTTCTTCATCTGTTGGAATTCCTTCCTTTACCATTTTGAGGTACTCGACCCTTCTATCCCCTTCTTTCAGTTTCCATATCCTTATACGTCTTTACTGGTTCTCAGTCCCTTTCTTCTCCTTACTCCCTCTCAGGTTCATTACCAGTAATCGATGGTCGCTATCCAGGTTCTCCGATGGTATAACCTTGATGTCCGTGATGTTCTTATTTAGTTCTTTCTCATACAGTATATAGTCGACCACCGACTTCCTGGTCAAGTCATCACTGTACCATGTGATTGTGTGGCTCTCTCTTTCCTTAAACCAGGAGTTCCCAACTAGCAGGCTGTTCCTCTGGCAGAAGTCCAACAGTCTCTTTCCTTCCTCATTTCTTCCACCCCAACCCTCTGGTCCTAGAACACTCTCATAACCTTGTCTTTCTCTTCCTACATGGGCACTGAGGTCCCCCATAACAATCATATTTCTTCCTACCAGCTGCTTCTGCAATTCCTCTTCAAACTCCTCCTTCTCTTCAGAAGCGCAGCCTACTTGTGGAGCATATACTTGCACTATTTCTACGGTCTCTCCCCTCAGTGCTACTTTCACTTTCATCATCCTATCACTTATTCTCCTCACTTCTTCTTTTAAACCATCTCGTACTACTACTCCCACTCCATTCCTCTTTCCCTCTTCGTTCCCACTCCAGTACAGTCTATAGCCTTTTCTCAGTACTCTCCTTCCTTCCCCTTTCCACTTTGTTTCTGCCAATCCCAATAAATCCAACTTCCTTCTTTCCATCATATCCACTATCTCCTCCACCTTCCCCGTCAGCGTTCTTAGGTTTAAAGTTCTAATCAATGGCTAAAAATATTTACAGATGGCTCACAAGACAAAGAAAATAGAACTGGAGCAGGAATATTCATCTCTCTTCTCACTCTACTTCCCAGTAGGCCAAAACAAAAACTTTGATGCTGAGATAAGAGCAATTTCACATGCACTCCATCAGTTATTAGGCAGAAACATTGATTATCAAAAATGCGTTATCATTATAGATTCAAAAGCAGCCATCCAAGCCATCTCGTCAAATTATAAGCCCCAAAATAAAGAACTGAAAGAAATTTTTTGTATGATAAAAACCCTTCAAAGACTCCAAAAACAGATCTCATTTCAGTGGATCCCTTCTCATGTTGGAATAGCAGGAAATGAAGAGGCAGACAGATTAGCAAAAAAGGTACCACACTACAACAACCTGTCAGTCAGACTGATTTTATGTCAGCAAAAAGGATCTTGAAAAATACTATCAAAAACAGGTATGAAGAAATGGCAAAGAAAACAGCAGAAACCGAATTATGGAAAGACATTGATGCTAAAGCGGTGTAAAGAGACACCATGGTGGAATGAGAGAGTAAAAGAAGCTGTGGGAAGGAAGAACAAGGCTTTCAGTGTGGTTCCAGGAAAGAACTGATCTGGCAAGGGAAGATTATAAGATAAAGAAGAAAGAAGCAAACAAGATTGTCGCAGAGGAGAGGAAGAAGTGGATGGTGAAGTGGACAGAGATGATGGAGGAAGACAGTAGAGGAAATAAGAAAGTACTTTATGGGATGGTCAAAAGTAAGAGAAGAGGTCTGCGAGAGGATGTGGTAATGATGGACAAAAACGGAAATGAGGTACACAACAAAGAGACACTCAAGACAGTGTGGAAAGAGTACTTTGAGGATTTGCTGAATCCAAATGGTCATAGGGAGGAAGACAATGCATTGGAAGATGGAGAAGACAACGCAGGAATGGAAAAGGACCTGACTTGGAGAGAACTGGAGATGGCTATAGACAAGATGAAAGGAGGAAGGGCACCGGGTGTGGATGAAGTGAGTGTTGAAATGGTGAAGGCAGCAGGGGAGGTTGGGAAACAGTGGCTGTACCGTGTGATGAAGGTGATATGGAAGGAGAAAAAGACCCCAGAAGATTGGAAGAAAGGATTAATTGTCCCAATATTTAAGAAAGGAAGCAGAAAGGAGTGCAGAAATTACAGGGGAGTCACACTCATATCTCACTGTGCCAAGATATATGAAAAGATATTAGAAAGTAGAATACGAGCCAAAGTGGAGAGAAAATTGAGAGAGGAGCAGTATGGATTCAGACCTGGGAGATCAACAGTGGATCTCATATTTTCAGTGAGACAGCTCCAGGAACACCACTATGAATTTGGAGAGGATCTGTTGATGGCCTTCCTGGACATCGAAAAGGCCTATGATAGTGTGTGTAGGGAGAAGGTTTGGGAAGCAATGGAAAACATGGGAGTGGAAAAAGGGACTGTAGGCAGAGTGAAGGAGATGTATTGTGGAAGTGTGAGTTGTGTGAAAGTTGGAGGGGAAAGAACAGACTGGTTCAGACAAATGAGTGGCCTGAAACAGGGTAGTGCGCTGTCACCCCTTCTCTTTATTGTGGTTATGGACGAGGTAATGACACGGATTGCAGGAAAGATAGGAGAAGATAAGATGAAAGCAATGGTGTTTGCAGATGATCTCATGGTCTGGGGAAACAAGGAGGAGGAAATTCAGGAGCAACTGAAGGCTTGGGAAGAAACAGTGGGAGAGTACGGATGGAAGTTCAACATCAGTAAATGTGAGATCCTGTTAACGACCAGGAAAAAGGACAGATCAATGAGTGGGATAACACTTGGAGGTGGACAGCTGAAGAAGGTGGAAAGTCTCAAGTACTTGGGAAGTCTAGTGGAGAAAAATGGGAGAAATGACAAAGAGATTACGGAACGTGGCAGACAGGCAGAAGCATTTCTGAGAAGCATTAGGAGCTTAGTGTGGAATAAAGATGTCCCACAAAAAAGCAAGGAAGTGTTATACAGAAGCTACTATATCCCGATACTGACCTATGCTTCAGAAACGTGGACAATGAAGAAAAGAGACATAAGCAGAATACAGGCAGGTGAAATTAAGTTCCTGCGAAGTAGGATCGGAGTAACAAGAAGAGACAGGGTGAGGAATGAAAAGGTCAGGGAAATGGTGAAAGAGGAGCCCTTGCAAGGTAGGATTGAGACATCAAGACTGAGATGGTATGGACACTTAAAGAGAATGGATGAGAAGAAGATTCCCAAGAGGATACATGAGATGCAGATGCAGAAGAAACGACCAAGGGGAAGACCAAGAGATAGATGGCTGAAAGGAGTGGAGGAATGTGTCAAGAAGAGAGGCGAGGACTGGACCAGAGTGACAGTGGAGAGGTGGTGGGAAGAAAGGACTAAGTGGCGAGGCTTATGTTCCAAACAGACCCAGCCTGGGGCTGGAAACTGTACAAGATGATGATGATGATGATTATTGATGCTAAATGGGATCAATATAAATTAACACCAAGAAGAGAAGCTGTAGCCTTCTTCAGACTTAACAATGGCCACGACTGCCTTGCAGCTCATCTGAAACGAATCAACATCCTGAGATCTGAAGAATGCACACTTTGTCACGAACCTGGAAGTAAAATGGATAAGGGGCACCTGCTACATTGCAACAAACTTGATGTGACTGCTAGAACTTCTGGAAACCTCACACAACTCTATTGGAACACAAGAAAGCTGATGGATTGGAATCCGGGCTAGCCATAGGAAACAACAACAACAACAACACATTCTTCTTGAAATCAGAGGGTATCTCGCCTGTCTCATAAAACTTACACACAAAGTGAAATAACCTGATCAGACCATTATTACCTTGGCAACGTAGCAACTCAATCAAACTACAATTGTATGAAGCTAAATTTGTAGGTTAGATTTGATGAACGCTCTATTAAGTGTTCGCCGCCAGGTGCTGGTTGAGGTGGCATCCAGTAGCCAAGGTCACAGCTAGGTGTCGTTGATGGTAGCATTTGGTAGCTTAAGTAGGAACTACTTGAAATTGATTGTCTGCAGTCCTTACCTGAATTAGAGATAACACTAACACAGCCATCACAATTAACACTGGTTATCAGACAGATTCTACAAACACCCAAAGTACACAGGGCTACATGACCACGTTGTCGCAGCTCCTAAACAGAGGAACCAACCAATAAATTCTTTAAATACTTTATTTTTTTTGTTGAAATTTTTCAATTTTTTCGATTTTTAAATTTTATTTTCTATTTTTTTATATTTTTTTATATTTTAATATTAATTTTTAAATTATTTTATTTTTTTAAATTTAAATTTTCATATATTATTAATTATTAATTTATAATCGTGTGAGCACAGTTTGCTGGTATTTCAGCAATCGTGAAACATGGCTTCTAACATTTCAATTTATTTATTATTTTAACAGCATCTGTTTCACATGTTAGTGGCGGCTGAATAAATATCCTCTGCAGCTAACAACCGTAGTTGCAACTTGGAGGTTGCTCCACTTAAGGTTGATATGGACTGGAATGTAATAAAATAATTACCTTTCCCAGGAGCTCCCAGACATGTTCAGCTACATGCGGACAGATGGGAGCAAGCAGCAGAGCCTGTACCTCAATGTATCTGAACACTAACTGCCAGTTCATTCCATCCAAAAGAGTGAGCTCTCTATACTTGTCACGTGCTGCCTGAAGCTCGAAGAAACCAGTCTTCAATGCCTCCTTGAATAGCATCTTGTTATAGTTAACATCAGTCTCCTTTATTTTCAGGTTTATTTCACTGCAACAACACAATCACAATAAGCTAAAATCCATTCAATTAAAAATTATGTTTTGACATCATCACTTAAATTTTGTTGTCGTTTCATTTTAGAAGCCTGCGGCTTCTCCATAATCAGCGCTGTGTACTTGGGTATGTGTAGACTTTATCTGATAACCAGTGATATTGAGGTGTCTGTACAAGTATGTGTATTTTGCGATTAGAGATAGGATTTGGAAGGAAGCTAGGTATTCTGCAATTTGTCTGAAGCAGAAGTGAGAAACCAAAGAAAACCAATTCAAGGATGCCTGAGGTGGGAGTTGAACTCATTACTTCTCAGTTTTGCCTCAAGAGGCATCGACAGCATGAACACCCTGTTCTAGCCCTCACACCAGAAATAAATTTCTTGGCCAAGCCAGGTATCCAATCTGGGACCTCACGGATGACAACCAAATGCATAGAGCGTTCTAGCCGAATCCCTAAGAAAGTTCTTCTGTATGCTTCAAGAGATCGAAGAAACCTGGGAAGACCAAAGAAATGCTGGCAAGAGACCGCGGACTTTACTACAATATTTTTCCGAGTGGATTGTGCATTCATGGGGATTGTTCACGCCTGAAATAGTTGAAAAGAGTTAAAATAAAACTGGCATATTATGTGTTTCAGATGGCTCTGAAGATGATTTTCTACAGAAAGATCGCAAAGAAAATGATGACCCAAGTTCGAATAACCATGATGGCAGTGAAGACAGCAATGATGATAGCCTGTGATTCTAACAAGGAAGGCTTGTTCGCCGTGCAGATATTGTGATGAATCATTGTTGATGACAGATGTAAGCATCGTTTATTTTGATTAATATCTTATTATGTAGCTCAAATAGTTTAACATTGTTATAACGACATACAAGAGACCTTAAAAATTACGTTATTATAAACGAGTGTCGTTGGAACAGAGTCTAGTGACGTGGAAACTGAAAGAGAACAAACTTAATTACAGGTTTTAAAAGTTCCACTATACAATACAACTTACTGGTATGAAGCTCTATCACCTCTTCCGGTACATGTTTCAGACTCAGCAACAGTCCATCATCAGCCTGAATCTAGCAAAATCACCATCAAGTTTTCCACCATATGGTGAAACGTTGTGTATTATAATAAAACACATAAAATATGAGGTTGAAATGACACTGAGATGAATAATATTAAAAAGTTTATAAGTTAAAATTATTCCAAATCTGTCGATCTTATTGCTGCCTCAACCCTTTCCTTGTTGCATTTCCAGGCATGATATCCCCAGAAATATTAGAATACGAAGTACTGTGCACATGGGTATAAACTCTTGCACATAACATTGGAACTATATAATACAGTGCATTTAAATTAAATTACATTTTACACGTGAATAACCAACAGGCTTGCAATGACCCACAGTAGGTGTAAATCACACTCACCTGGGATACTTGGTTTGAAGTCTGCCCTCATATAATCTGGTCACAATTTATAAACTATATGATCTGGCCACATAAATAATTATGGAACTAAGTTTAAAAAATGTGTCAGTAATGGAATTTGCACAGTTTTCACAAACTGTACACATATTTACATTGCTTACCATTTAATTTATTGAGGTCCCTGATTTAGAACCACTTCAGCACCTTTTCATTTCTTCCAGAATTAGTCACATTGGCCCATACTACAAAAATTGCCAAATCCAAATTTAAATATGCTAATATATACATCTCGGTAGCCTGCTCCATGGAGTCCTTAGTTCCCATTGTCTACTCCCATCGCCAGAGTAAAAGGCAGGGCAGGTTGAATGCTTGGTTGTAGGCCACTGTCACCACCGGCATTTACAGTACGCTGGTTTACTGTATCCTCATCAATATCACTGTCACTATCATTTACAAATAAATCACACAGAAAATCACTTCCACGCGAGCTTTCCGAATCATTAACATCGCTTCTATTCAATTCTGTTAGGACGTCGACATCTAAGAGACCAGCCATGTTTCCTAGTAACAGCTGGGAGAAAGGTCAAGGAACAAACATTTATTGTTACCTCTAAGAGCAACACTATGCCTTCTAAATGCTGTCCTATGCCTGCCTGACACATTACCTATAGTTCACAATTAGTTTTAATTCCAGCGGCTTCGGTGGCGTAGTTGGTAGCATGCTGAGCTTCTATGCCCAATATCGCAGGTTCAAACCCGGCAGAAGTCGTCCGATTTTTTAAGAGCGTTAAAAATCCCTCAGAATGCCTTCCTTCGGAGGGGAAGAAAAGCCGGAAGTCTCATGTCATAGATTTATAGCATGAAAAAGAACCTTCCACTAACTACACTAGTGGCAGCTAAAATTTGTAGGTTAGTTTGATACTGCTATAATAGTTCCAACGTTTGCCGCCAGATGCTGACTGTGATAGCATTTAGTAGTAGCCACGTCCGCAGCTAGGTGTCGTGGACAGTAGCATTTGGTAGCAAAAGTAGGAACTACTTGAGAAAATTAATCGTCTGCAGTCCTTTTACCTGAATCACAGATAACACACACTAATTCAGCCATCACAATTAACACCGGTTATCAGACAAATTCTACACACACCCAAAGTACACGGGGCTACATGACCACGTTGTCCTAGCCCTAAACTAAGGAACCAAACAGTTTTAATTCCACACCAATCCAAAAGGTGGCAGGAGAATGCCAGAACATGCACAGGCGCTTTCGGGCACTTTAGCAGGGAGCTGTGACTTTCACATCCGGGCACATTCAGGCGCTTTGAGAAGGATAGGATTAAAAGCAAGGACTTGGAATAATTTTAACTTATAAACTTTTTAATATCATTCATCTCGGTGTCATTTCAACCTCATATTTATGTGTTTCATATTACGCGACGTTTTCACCATATGGTGGAAAACTGGACGGTGATTTTGCTGTACCATAAGAGATGATAGAGCCTTGCACAAGTAAGTTGTATTGTATAGTAGAACTTGTGAAACCTGTAGTTAACTTATCAATACGGGACATTCAAACTTAATTAGCCTTATTTTATTTTAAATACTCACCTTTAATCCCACATGAACATACACTATGATTAAAACAGTTTGTCGAGAACCCACCCATTTCGCCGCTCACTTTGCTGAAAGTATTGTGACGTCATTTGAATCTGCCAATCCACCCACCGCTGCTCACAAATTCTTTATCTTTTAATTTCTTGCCAAATTCTTCTACATTCACTGTAAGGAGTTGTCCACTAATGGGTTGCTTAAACCACTTAAGCAGCAGTTTATCCACATTGCGCCATTCAGGATTTCAAAATAGCTTAATTTTTGATTCATTCTGTTCAAATATAGCAACAATTTTATCCTTATTCTTCCAAATCGTTTGGACTATCAAATGAACTAATACGACAAACATTTATTAATATCTACACATGTCAGGCTTTTTTCATTCCATTCTCAATTTCATGAATCACTTTAACTTTTTCTTCTAACGTTAAAATTTTTCTTTTACTAGCCATGCTGCGCTAAAATTCATGCATTTCGTGAATAAACCTGCTATAGAAATGTGACTTCGGGTATGTGTTGTTAAAGAGTTCTGTGGAATGTGCAAGGGTTACAACGAGGCGGAGAATCTACAGTATTGACCTTGGCCTTGAAGCAGACCTGGTGCCTTGCAGGTTGTGAATTTTGAAGTGTTAGAAGCCATTTTTCAGTGTTGCCTAGTTCTATTAAAGAAAGCATTCCAGTCGGTCAACTGGAAATCTTTCCTTAATAATTACTGGCTGTGTTCACAGGAGGAAGTAGTAGGGAAGGGAAAAGATTTGCCAGGTTGCTAGATTTCAACGACAGATTTCCTTGTGCATTCCTACGAACTGAAGTTGAAAATGACGTTATTTGTGAGGTATATGCATCAACGTTTGTCGTATTAAACAAGGCTGAGAAACAGATTCCTTATGAAGAATACGTCTTTACCGCAAAAAGCATGGTGTGATAGCCAAGTTGCCACTGAAACTGATGTCGTTATAACCAAGTTCAACTGCAGCTTATTTTTACCCCCCTCCCCTTTCGCAAAACAATGGATTTTTACGAAGTTAGCATATATAGGACCCTCCCTCAATTTCGGAATTAAAAATTGGGGGAAAAAAGGGGTTCTTATAGCTGAGTAAATATGGTAAATAAATATAAACAAATACAATTCATACCTATCAAATACATGGTCATTGAAAGTCCAGCTGTCCTTGTTAACATTACGAAGAGCACTTTTCGTTGCTATGATATCTTTGACCCATTCTATAAACGTGTAGAGACGAAGAATACCTGCAAGGAAGATAAGAACATTTTGTTAATAGCAAGTACAATAGCAAACAGTAGATTTGCTTACCTGGTTGTTGCAGAACACAACATGACTTACATTCTAACATACTGTTTGGTCACTATTAGGATATAATATGAAATTGAAGTCTTTGGGTGTTATGTAGAGTCGTGTTTACTAGTAAGCAAATGTTTCGTATTATTAGTGCAGTAGGCTTTATCAAGGTTACTAATCAGTTTGTGGCATCTACCATTGGTGTGAATAACTATCACTAACCATTGGATTTGACCAATTAAATGTCTCCATTTTCAGATGGATTCTGAGTGAATTCAGAGTCGAGTACATATTGAGCTTTAAGGAACATGGGATAAATATTTGCATATATGAAACAAGAACAAGAAGGAGAGAGAGCATGTAGCTTTGACATATATATTTTTTCTTCCAATAAATGACATTTCAAAACACATCATTAAATAGGTTAGCATGACTAATATTGTTATTAATGCTTTTAAGGCTTTTCTTTACTAACAAAAAATAAATTAATTTATCTTTGAACATGCGATATAGGTAAGTGTTTTGATGCACAGTTTAGTTTTAACATGAAAGGAAAAGACATAGCCCATAGAAGGGGCTAGTGGCTGTCAGGGGCCAAATCCTGCAGTACATTATGAAAAGAAAGTAGGGGAAACTGTAAAGACAGTTACACAGAAAAGACATAGCCTATAGAAGGCGCTAGTGGCTGTCAGGGGCCAAATCCTGCAGTAGCTTATGAAAAGAAAGAATGATATTAGTTGCCATAATGCAAATCATGAAATGTTACAAGAAAAAGTGCAATGGCAGACGCAGGTATGCATGAGATACCTAAAAGTTAATGAGACTTTTCCCAAATGGAAAATTGCTGACGCGAGCCGTTACGTTATACCTCCTAGGAAAAATGGAAAAAGGCAAGCCGATATATTAAAATTGAGAAAACTTCTCAAGTAAGCTGGTATAAATCTCTCCTCAGAAGGAAGTAACATTATAAAGTAGAACAGTAGGTTACACTTTGCTAAACACAGGTTATGTATAAGCAACAGATTACTTAACTTGATGCTGAAATAGGTTAGCAACCTAAATGCTTGAAGAAAATAACTGTCATGTAGAGCACTTGCGTGAGCAGTAAGGATGACATTAGTTCTGTCACTTTGAATAGCTTTCACAAAAAGTAGAGCCTTATAATAAGCCATACGAAGACTTAACTGATAATGTATTCACTTTGTAGATAGATTGTATAGGAATAGTTTTCCTTAACACTAAAAGATGTAGAGTTCACATCTGTAAAAGTTTGTTGCACTAATATGTCGTAGAAACACGTGACTGGTGATCGAGGTTTGATCACTAAGAAAAATATCGAAAGACATTACGAAGTTTTAATAAGACTTCTTGATGCGGAAATTAAAGATGATATGTAGACAAAGTTGAAGTTTTAAGTCCGGTTTAGCAAGACTGGTGAACAGATCATTGGCTGTCTAAGAAATCAAGAAGAGGTCAGCCCAGCAGGTCGCTTAAATAGTCAAGCAGCTGATGTTCCAGAACCGTCCATGGCACGAGATTGGAGAAGCCGGGCCACTATTGGAGAAGACGTGAGTTGATTGGCTGAAGTGTAGCTGATGCGTGGTGGCTGGCCAATGAACGCGTAGCTAATGGAGACCTGAAGACCAAGAGGTCTCAATGCGTGCAGAACAACCGTAGTACATTACTAGAACACTTGGAAAATTTTCTGAGAAGCGAACTAGGCTTATGAACTAACAAGTAAAACATTTTACGACATATTTGATTTAACACGGAAGCGTTTTACAAAAATGAAATGTCATGTACACATGATGACAAGATTAGGTTATGAAAGATAAATTTGTGTCTGACTTTGACACTTTCACAAAACTTGCAAAATTAACAAATTAATTATTCGCAAATGCGAACAACCATGATGCTGCACTTGTCTGCAACCTTGCGCATTTACTCTCTGGGCATTGTCCAAATGTGTCGCTTGGAGCGTTGGGCTCCTTCTTCTTCGTAAAATTGTTCCGCCATGTTATGATTCGAGTCGGGTTAATGCTGTCTTCACGACAACATGTGATCCACTCTGAGACAATGGCCATACCGGTCATGTTTCAGCCTTTAATATCAAGATGAAACAAGATTGGTTTATTCTTCGTGGGAGACATTTTAAAGGATATAAGTTACATTATATGGTATTTTACTGTAATATGTTAACTGCCTCGTTATAATCCAGGAAAGTGGCACACCTATCTTGTGGTTTTTCTTTGCTTACTAATGTAATTCGGTCTTCTGTGAAGTTCTAGGGGCCATGAAGTGTTTTTATATAAGTAATTGTAAGTTCTACAGTATATGCTTCATTTATTTTTCCCTTGCGTTTGATGTTTATGATGTCAATCATAGTTTTGACTTTTGTTGATTCCTGTTGGTTCTTGAGTGGTTTCTCGTATCTTTGATGTGATCCTAACCCAGAGAGCTACTAAGTGTTTATCAAACTGTCATGCTCGTGTCGGAAATTCACCGAAGGATCTGAAAAAAAATGTAAGAAAATATGATAGGCATGCCTCATGTATTGTTTGTTTATTCTTCTGTATGGAATAAAATTTCCTATTATTTATATTTTAGTGTTATGTTTCCCTTCCACACTGTAAGTAGTATGCCCTCTCTTGGGCCTGTTTTACATATCCATGCATTATTATTATTTTATGTTACTAAATTTTCTCATATTTGAATATTTTCTGCTTGCCATTGTAGTAGGTTTGTTCTTTTGTTTTGTTTTCAATTTGGAAAGGGGAAGATTATAGTTTGCTCTATTGTGTTTTTAAATTGTATTAAATTAGATGTTACCCCTAAAATATTTTTGTGCATTACCCTAATACCATCCTTGCCTGGTATACTATAGAGCTGCCTCTTAGGTAATTAATTCTTTGGCGCATGTTTCTACTCCCCATTGCCATTACAGTGGTGGTCTGTGAGGTTGAAGCTGCCTCCCGCTATGTGATGGTGTCAATTGGTGGAGAAGGACATTTGGATACTAAAGTAAATATATTTATTGAAACAATTCAAAGCTGCATCCATGAATCTACTAAACAGTTAAAGAGTGGATAACCCTTGCATTGGTAGAGTCCATAAATACTAGAGATAAATTATACGGCGATTATATGGCAAATAAAAATAATGAAGAATTAAGAGAGAAATATAAAAAATACAGAAACAAATTAAATGAGCTAATAAAATGGGCAAAAATAGATTACTACAGACATTTAGTAAATGCTAGTTCAGGAAATCCCAAAAAGATTTGGGGTATAGTTAATGAGGTAGCTCAGAGAATTAATCAAAAAGAGCAAATTAGTGAAATAAGGTATCAGAATGAAATTTACAAAAGTGACACGCAAATTGCAAATAAATTTAATGAATATTTCATAAATAAGACAACCGAGATGTCCAAATGTATAAAGAAAAGTGGAAACCCCACACTTAATATAACTAGCAATAAGAGCTCATGCTTCATGGCCCCGGTAAATTCCACTGATTTGAAAAAAATCCTAGGTGACATAAGTGACAGTAAAGCTATGGGAATAGACAATATTTCAGCAAAGGTTATAAAACAAAATATAGTATCATTAGAGAAACCGCTTTTAAATCTCATAAATCAATCTTTTACAGAAGGATATTTTCCAAAGCAACTAAGTCAACAATAGTTAAACCAATCTTAAAATCAGGCAATACTATAGATATGGAAAATTATAGACCGATATCTCTGATTACAATAATAGCAAAAATATTTGAAAAATGTATCAAGAACAATATTTTCCAGTTTTTACTGAAACATGACATTCTATCAGCAAGGCAATATGGATTTATAAAAAGTCGAAGTACTGTGGATGCAATTGCAACACTAACTAAACAAATACAAGAAAAATTAAATTGCTCCAAACCATCACTAGGGATGTTTTTAGATCTTACTAAAGCTTTCGACACTGTATCACATGATATTCTCCTCCAAAAAATGGAAAAATATGGTATTCAGGCACAGCTCTTAATCTCATTGGAAGTTATCTTACTGACAGATTCCAATATGTAAAAATAAATGACACATTGAGTGCACCGATGCAAGTAAAAAGGGGCATACCACAAGGAACAGTCTTAGGAACACTATTTTTTATTATATACATTAATGACATAGAAAAATCAATAAATAATAAAAAAAAAAAATAGTTCAATCATCACTTATGCAGATGACACCGCTATATTTGTTGAAGGGAATACATGGGAAATAGTCAGGCAAGAAGCAACCGAAGCTTTAAAAGGGATTAAATTATGGCTGGATAATAATGAATTGTTTTTGAATGTAAATAAATCGAAATTTATTATTTTCACATTAAAGAGCAATCAAAATTGCTTCAACGAGCTTACAGTACATCGGGAAAACTGTAATACAAGTTGCAACTGCATAAAAATCAACCGCACACAAAATATAAAATACCTAGGAATTTATTTTGATGAAGACATGAAGTGGAGATCGCACATTAATTTCATCACAAAGAAAATAAGGAGGACAGTTTATGTATTTCATTGTCTGAAACACATTTTCAATATTAAACTACTGAGAGATATCTACTTGGCACTTATTCAGTCTACTCTCACGTATGGAATAATTGCATGGGGAGGAGCTTATCAAACTATTGTAAAAAAAGCTCAAGTAATGCAAAACTTGGTGTTGCGTATCATGTATAAAAAGGAAAGGTTATATCCTAGGAATGAATTGTATGCGGAAGCAAACGTCATGAATATAGGACAACTTTACGTGACGGAAGTCTATAAATATATCTATAAAAATAAAAATTCAGTCATAAACATGAGCCACACCTACCAAACAAGAGGTAGAACAGGAAATATGTCTGTCCTCTTCAAACCAAATCTATCTATTGCAAAGCGTAATTTTCAATACTTTATTCCTAAATTTTACAATATCCTTCCTAATCCCATAAAAGACCAGTTACATAAATCTACAAAGTTTATACGTAACGCAAAGATATTTGTTCGAGAAAATAAAAATGTCATTAAAAATATATTAAAGTAGCTTAATCTATAAATTAGCAAGCCTCCGTGGCTTAGGCGGCAGCACGCCGGCCTCTCACCGCTGGGTCCGTGGTTCAAATCCCGGTCACTCCATGTGAGATCTGTGCTGGACAAAACGGAGGCAGACAGGTTTTTCTCCGGGCACTCCGGTTTTCCCTGTCACAATTTCATTCCAGCAACACTCTCCACTATCATTTCATTTCATCTGTCATTCATTTAATCATTGCCCCAGAGGAGTGCGTCAGGCCTCGGCAGCCGGCACAGTTCATATCCTCGCCGCTAGATGGGGGGCTTCATTCATTCCATTCCTGACCCGGTCGGAGACTGGAAGCAGGCTGTGGATTTTCATTTCAATCTATAAATTAGCATTACCATTGCTACCTAGCTGTTTCACAACGCTTATTTTAATATATACAGTATATGTAATATATTTTTTAACATGAACACTTAACGTTATAATTAGGTAAGTAGACCTAATATGCCACCCACAAGGCCTTGCCTTACGTGGTATAGCTTACATGTATTCTTCCCTAACTCGGCTGAATTTGATATTCATCACATAGATCTCAGAATGTACATTTCTAGACCAATACGTTTACTTAGATAATGATCAGAAATAGACTACAGTTACGATATGATGAAGATTGTACATATTTAATATAACGGGACTCCAGTGATCAAGAGAACAAGTGACTTATACAATGTTGTAGTGCAAAGGACAATGTGTATATAGCACACGCGATTTCTTGAACAATGTACGGACGTATGTCCTAATACTTAAAAAGCTATGTGTGTATATATTTTCTTGTATTGCTGGATGTAATATTGATTATTCTTAATAATAATAATATTGCTAGCCAGATCGACGTTACATAATAAATAATAATAAGAAAGCGGATATGATATAGATCAGGGGTGCTCAACTTAATTTGCAGGTTGGCTAGTGTGTGATCTTGTTCAATGAATTTAGGTCTCATTCTCATGCTATCAATACAATGCCAAACTGGTGAAAGAAGCAATGAGACAGATCCCAATAACATCAACATGGATGATGGCTATTGCCATTATGTGAGCAGAACCTGGAAGCCTACTTTGACATCTCTGTTACAAACCTCAGAACATAAATATGATTATTATTAAATGTACCGATGGTACAAACCATCAACCTGGCAATAAAATATGATCTTCCTTTATCCCCAAAATAAACTTTCAGAAACTAAAATGTGTCAATTACCCAATTTCTCAATATTGTACAATACAAATTGGTAACTAACTTTGTGTGGCACCCTGTACCACCACGTGTTGACTTTGCCACGCGCTAATTGGAACGGAAAGTTTCGTAAAAACTGCAATTCAAGCAATATTTGGGCGCTAGTGTTCCAGTTGCATTTGCTAGAGTTCCAAGATACCAACATAAGAACAAAACATTGTGATATTGCTTATGGCAAAATTTTCGCTATACTAAACTTTATGGTGGCACGCCTGGTTAGGACTCTAGCGCGGGCATCAGCAGCTCGTGGATTGGACTGGTAATCATTAGGAAAGAAACCGTCAAATCGAGAACATGTCGGAAAAATAGTAAAAGAAAACTTAGCGTGTGAATCAAATATGGGGAGGCTCGGATTCCTCCCCAATTACGAAGAAGAAAGGTACTGTTAGTTAATCAACTGGACTGCATAGAACTTTAGATGCATTTTTATTGTATATGAACTTGGTTATTGATTAATAATAGGATAAATGCTGATACCTGTTTGCACGTGGTCGATATAAAAATTTAAAGTTTGAGGTTAACTTTTAATTAATTGTTTGTATTTAATATCTTTGGGAGTTGAAATGGTTCCTGGTTTATTTTAATTGAAATATTGTTTGCCCAAATTTTGAAATAGGTTATCGTTCGTTGTTACGACCACGTGCAGACCAAGTGAAGAACACCAGTTTGAGTAAATATTTAGTTCAGTTAACCCCTGCCGCCAGTTTCAATTATTCCTTAAAAGGTCGCGAGGGGCGTTTTCTTCGTTTGCTTTTGGTGTTCTATTATTTCATTTCTTTGGGGGGACAGGGGTGTTATTCCAGCTTGTTGGGGTTTTCATTCGTTAATTTCTGTTTTATTAATTTTAGTTGGGTGTACTGTGTGAGCGAGTGTGCCGGCCGTATGAATGCTTTTATTTCAGGTTAGGTTAAGTTTTGTGTCTTGCTAGAGCAGTATCTTTTGATCGTCATGTCTTCGTAGTAAATGTTCCAGGCAACGTAATGATAGGTACAGCAAGAAAATTAACTTACTATAATTTAAATGTAATAATTGGGTGCAACGTGGTTTTAAGGTTCTTTTCTTTGTATTGTTTTAATAGAATATAACTAGCGGACCCGTGCGAGAAATCTCGCATGTTCATAAGTCTTACTTTCCCCAATAGGTTCATAATGAGTGACTTAAGGAGCAGGGTTGTTATGTTATTATTTCAACCAAATGATTATAGAACACCGTTTTCATTTCAGTTAGAATTCCAAGCTGTACGTTCTCTAACTTAAGAAGGCAATTACTGAAAATTCTATCATCATAACACTCACCAGTTATTCGATATTTATGAAAGCATCTTCGTCAAGATTTCCTGCTTTATCTTGTAGGCTTAGAAGCCTCCTTCTCCTTTATCAGGACAGCCCTCGTTAGAAATCTTCTTCACGCCCCGCTTACAGTGAGGCTTCCTTGATCCTAAGTGCAACGATCAGTGCTAAACTCCTTTGCACGTTACCAACAGGGATGCTTTCCTTGTCCTGTGTGTAGCGCTCAACGCTTAACTCCTTTGCACGTTACCTACAGGGGTGCTTTCCTTGTTCTGTGTGTAGCGCTCAACGCTAAACTCCTTTGCATGTTACCTACAGGGGTGACTTCGCTTGCCTGAGTGGAGCGTCAGCATGAGAGCATGCTGTGGCTGGTTTCTTTCTTTGATATTTATGAAATTAAAATTCAATTCGTCACTGTTGACTCCATTTCTGTGCTGAGTCCATTGATTGAGAGCTTAGCCGTAACACTCATCGGTTATTCGATACATTTCAGTTAGAATTGCAAGTTGTACGTTCCCTAACTTAAGAAGGCAATCACTGAAAATTGGATCGTCATAACACTCATCGGTTATTCGATATTTATGAAATTATACGATCTGAGTACCCAATCCATTGATTTAGTAATTCTGAAAACCATGGGAAATGATAGAAGAAAAACCTGTAAAAGAATTAATGTTTAATAGTTGTAAGATTTTAGACGCCGTAACACATGCCGGTTATACGATTTAGAGTGCTCAATCCATTGATTTACTGTTTCTGAAAACCATGCGAAATGATCGATATTTATGAAATTAGAATGCAGAAGAAAAACCTGCAAGATAATTAACGTTCAATGTTTTAAGGTTTTAGGCGACAACTCAGAATTGCAGCATGTTAGAGCAACAGTATTTGCAAAAAGCACAATTCTTACAAAAATCGATATTTATGGAATTAGAATGCAGAAGAAAATCCTGTATCGCGGCATATTAACAAACCTGGAATATAATAAATCCATTGTTTAGACGGATGAGCTTAAATCATGTTTGTGCTGAGTCCATTGATTGAAAGCTTAGCACTAACACTCGCCGGTTATATGATTTGAGTACCCAATCCATTGATTTAGCCTACTGATTCTGAAAACGTACACATTCCTTTATTTACTGTTTCTGAAATTGATGCAAAATGATAAAAGAAAGACCTCAGAATGTTAAAATGACATATAAAAGGCGTCACAGCGGTCAAAATGTGAAGTAGACACCAATTATGGAGCGTATCTTCCTGCAGCAACAGTAACTGGAAATCGCACACTTCGTACAGTTTTTTTAAAGTAATTTTTTAAAGAAATTATAGATATTTATGAAATTAGAGTGCAATGAGTCACTGGCAATGTATATTCTCTTTCATTTGAATGCTCATTTTTCACGATCGGTCTCTTGTGAGTGCCGCAGAAGGGATGCATACTACTGAAATAATATATATGATGATGTGCGTGTGTGAAAATTGAAAATCATCCTTTAGCTAGCAACAATCCCTAGGCAACCTGTATTCCTCTTTCCGGACCTCTGAGATTAGGGCCCACTCCACTCATACCAAGTGGTGGAGTCACAAAAGGTAGCATGAGTTGTGACCCCGTAAGACCGCTACATTAAACACAGAATGTTGTAGATTGAGAATCATTACTATTATTATCATATTATTGCATTATATGCAACTTCTACTGGTTTTCGGAACCAGTCCTACTTTCTAGACTTGAGTCCACATTTTCTGTCTCTATGGTTGACTGACCTGACAAACACCCATTTCTTCTTCTTCACCTTTTGAGACCACGAAGGATCACTTTAACCAACACCGCCTCGATAGAAGGCCGTAGCACTGAATTGAAAGTAGCCAAGATGGTGGATCTCGAAGGCAGATGTGTGTGGGCATGCCGTTGTAATTATTCTGAGATTTTTTCAGTTTTTTTGCTGTAAAATATGATTTACAAGTGTTGTGTGCCGTAGTGGAGGGATAAATATGATAATGAAAATAAAGTTCAAGTGTGTTCAGTTCCTGGAAGAAGAGAATTTGAAGAAACGTTGGGTATCAGCAATTAAACGAGAGAGCTTCTCACCAACAAAACATCTGTGGTAAGTACCAGTAAACGTTGTTTTATGATTATCTAAGCAGTGTTAACCTACTACATAAATAGCCGATATATTCTTAATAATATAACAAGCCCTAAGAACTAATACATTAGCTTGTAACAACTCGCAAGTGACCACATTTAGTCCTTTTAAGGTTAGAGTAGGCCTAAATGCAAAGTATTGCTCCAAGTTTCAGATAATAATGAACGGGATTTCTCATTAAATAATTAATCAACGAATCTCCCTAAATACGAAGCAAGTTTGTTGTGCATGGGAGAATTAAACCTAGTTATACCGGTAGGTGTATTTCTTGGAATACACGTTTATTTTGCGTTAGCAGTCGCTGCTCTTTGCTTTTCTTTTTTCATTAGTTTCTCTTATTTCCCTTTGCAGACACCAACAGGGACCCTCTTTGTATTCCCTTTTTCTTTGAATGTATACTAAAATTTATGTAAGTTTGTTTTAGTTATTTATCCTCTGGATTTCAACCCCAGCTCACCACTCGGCAACCTGTCCAAGTTTTGGATTTAGCAATCTCAAGAATGGTTTCAAACCACGCAACCAGACTTCGGCCGGGTTTAAACCTGGCCGAAGCAGTCGGATTTTTTAAGAGCGTTAAAAATCCCTCAGTATGCCTTCCTTCGAGGGGGGGGAGTAAAGCCGGCGGTCCCATGTCATAGATTAATGGCATGTTAAAGAACCTTCCACTAATTGCTCCTGTGTGAAGCTAAATTGGATAGGTTAAGAATGTAAACAACGCTTAGGTTTCTACGTTCGTTGCCAAGAGCCAACTGCGGTGGCGTCTAGTAGCTAAGGTCTGAACTTGGCCCAGTAGTCGTTGACGGTGGCGCTTGGCGGCAAAAGCAGGAACTATTTGAAAAATTCTAAGTTGCAGTACTTAAATTAAAAAAAAAAAAAAAAAAACAGATAACACACACTATTACAGTCATCACAATTAACACCGGTTATCAAACAGATTCTACACACACCCAAAGTACACGGGGTTACATGACCGCGTTGTCGCAGCCACTAAACTTAAGAACCAACCAAGTGATTTTAACCATCTTTTAAAAAGGGTTTTAATCCGAATAGGAAAGCTTTAATGAAAGTTATAGGCAGTTTTGGGATTTTCGCAAAAATTGTGCAATATCTGCCCCAGGTGGGATCTGTCATTCTTAGCCAACTAGGCTCACAACTAAAGTCATGAAATCTAGCATTTCTTGTTCTGAATAGGGAATACTTTCCCTACAACGAGGGATTTTTGTCAAATTCATAGCTGTTAAAACTTAACTTGTCTGCCTTCGTAGGATCACTACTCTCTCCTTTAAACTGTCACTACAGCTCTGGAAATTTCCAATTAGATTCTAAACCATGAAGAACTATACTCAACATCGTCAAAATTACTGTGAACTTTAACTTAAATGGAACTATTAATCGCAACCTAGAACTCTATAACGCAAGAAACATATTAAAGCTCAACTAAGTGCATCATCATAAACTGCAATAGGAACATTTTGCTCACGTTACACAAACTTTCAGTACTTCAAAAGTGTGTGGCTACTTTGCTCGCTTCAATAAAATTGGCCAGGGCTCTAATCCTAAATTTCCTATACTCCTAATTTCCTTTACTAACAATTTAGTGTACATTTGAACTAGTTACTTTTTCCAACGAGGCCTCGCCTAAAATTAGGCACCCTCCCATTTTGCTAAACTTAACATTTATTCACTCTGTAAAAATATATGTGGTTATAACCCACATTTTAATACTTATTTTTTCCTGTTTCAACCAGGAAGTTCTAATTCTCTAATTGTTAAACGTTTATGTTAACTCTAACCTTGTTTTTAATATAAACACCGTGCAGTCATATACCGGTACAGGTTCCATACTTTATTTTTCCGCCGTAACCAAGACAACAAAAACACAACATAAAACAATACCCTGTACATAATACCAATACCAAAATATTAATTACTTTACCCCGACATTCTCCCACCTTGCAATTTTCAGCCCTCAATAAAATTGCAACATTCAAAATACGGCGTTTATCTCATTGCAGGAATCGCATCGGACACCTCACTGCTCTCCCACTCCGAGTATGATATCTCTGCAACATCATGTTCTCTTGTTCCATGGCCTCTTTTTCGGTCTCAATCACTCGTTCCTCCTCTTCAGACACTGACATAGAGCACTCTAATGGGATCAAACGTTGAACAGGACGCATGACAACTCCCCTTTGCGTTCGAAGTCTCACAACACGTACTCGTCCATCCTTTCCAGGCAACAGTTCTTCAATAATTCCCATCGGCCATTCAAGCTTATTACGATTGTCCATCTCAATGAACACTACGTCTCCCTTGCTAATGCTGTCATGCTGATTCCGCTTAAGCAACAGTTGCCCGAGGTACTCCTTTCGAAATCTCTGACGAAGGGCGTTTCTTAGTTGCAGACGATAGGCCGCTCTCTTTCTCAGCTGATTTCCATCTATCGAATCTAGATCAGGTACTCCTATCTCATAAGCCTCCTGTAGGAACATCGCTGGTGTAATAGGTCTCAAGTCATGAGGATTTTCCGTCTCTGCCGTTAGGGGACGACTATTGATGACTGCTTCACACTCACACAACACAGTCATTAATTCTTCACATGTTAGGGAAGATTTCCCCAGAACCTTCCGAAGGAGACTTTTCATCAGTCCGATCAGTCTCTCCCAAAACCCACCCCACCACGATGCTGTGGGAGGGTTGAATTTCCATGCAATTCTTTGGATGCCACAATAAGACTCGATATTATTCCAGTTGAGCTTAGACATCATGTTATATGCTCCTCTAAAATTTGTCCCATTATCACTATAAATCGTCGTAGGCCTTCCTCTGCGCGATATAAATCTTCGTAGACATTGCAGAAACGAGTCCGTAGATAACGAGACAAGCAGTTCCAAATGCACTGCTCGATAGACAGCACATGTGAACAAGCAAACCCACACCTTCTGGTTACCTTTCACAATCAGCGGACCAGCTATGTCAATGCCAATAACTTCGAAAACCTTGGCCTCTCTCACACGATCATTAGGCAGAGGTGGGGTAGAAACTTTCAGTCGCTCTTTCTTGTACCTTCGGCAAACAACACATTTTTGTACAGATGATCTCACGACTCGTCTTCCATTCAAGATCCAGTACTTCTCTCTAATAATACCCAACAGAGTCTGAGGGCCTACATGATACTGCCGAATGTGCGTGTCATGAATAAGTCGCTGCACTACAGGGTGATCTCCCGGCAATATAGCAGGCTGGCGAAACTCATTGTTGTCCTCCCTCTCTGTTATTCTGGTGTTTACTCGCAAAATGCCATGATTGTCTAAGTATGGCACTATTGAAGCCAGTCTCTGATCCTCGGGCCCTTGAAAACTTTCATTCTGGACAAGTTTAATTACTATTCTTTCACTGTATTCTAATTCTGAACAAGTCAGTTCTCCAATCTGCCTTCTATTATATTTACAATTGAACATAAACCGTCTTATCCACCCGATCAGCCTCACTATTTTGTCAAATCGAGAGAAATACTCGTAATACCAGTTGGAACTTGAAGGCTCTTCTGCGACCAATAGGGTCGTGGCAGTCTTTCTTCTTTCAAGCATGATTTCATCTTCATTTCTGTTGCTATTATCTGAAGGCCATTCTTCTTTGGGAAGATACATCCATGACAGTCCCTCCCACCATCTCGATGCTATAAGATCTCTTGTTGTACAGCCTCGGGTAGGCAGATCAGCAGGATTGATTGCCCCAGGTACATGCCTCCAAGATTCTTTTGAAGTTAGTTGCCTGATTTCTCTAACCCTGTTCTCAACAAAAACAGACCAGAGAACTTCTCGCTGTATCCATGTCAACACTGTCGTCGAATCAGTCCACAAATAAACTGTTTCAGTGTCAAACTCTTTACTTATAGTTGCCAGCAATCGGGCACTAATTGCCGCTCCCATAAGTTCGAGTCGAGGAATGGTCGGTCGAGGTGATGGAGCCACTCTTGATTTTGCTTGGAGAAGCTGAACATGAACTCCTGTCACTGTCTGCGTGCGTAAAAATACCACTGAAGCATAGGCATCTTGACTCGCATCGCAAAATGCATGGAGACTACGTTCCTCATATACCTCAGGGAGTCTTCTTGGGATCGTCAACTGGCCTAATTCTCCTATTTCACGAAGCCATTTTTCAAACTTGATTTGGATTTCCTGTGGTACCTCCGTGTCCCAAGAAACTTCGTTTATTTTCTGCAGTAACAGCTTCGGTGATAACATAACCGGTGCAGAAAATCCAATTGGGTCATAAATCCTATGGACAGCAGATAGTATCGACCTCTTGGTTGCTTTTATAGGTGATAGCTTCGTCAGGGGTTCACTGTTCAAGCTAAGCGTGTCTTCCTTGCGATTCCACATTATTCTTAGGACGGGTGACATTTTTTCATCATCTTGAAGCACTGGATCACTACTCTCCCAACCTCTAAGCTCAAACTTGTGTTGGGCAAAACATCTTGAGCAGTTTTAATAAACAATTCCAGCTCCTGTTTATTTGAGACACTTGTCACACAATTATCAACATAAAAACTGTCTTTCAGTTGCTCAATAATATTGACAGTCATACTGTTCCGCCTTTCCTGATCATTTTTCAAGGCTTGGTCTAAAAGGTGTTCAATAACAGCTGCCAGTAGGAAGGGGCTTGATGTCACTCCAAAAACAACTCGTTTATGTCTATATGTTTTGATTTTCTCTTTTCCCCACAGGAATCTCAAAAAATCTCGATCTTCTGGTGCTACCGAAACTTGCAGGAAAGCCTTGCGAATATCAGCAATAACTCCAATTGACTTCTTTCGAAACTTGTGTAGGAGAGATGGAATAAGTTGGATCAGATTTGGACCCTTTTCCAAACAACCGTTGAGTGATGGGTTGTTACCTCTTCTAGCGGAAGCATCGAACACTGGTCGAACAGGTGTTGTTCCATAATCCTTGATCACAGGTCGATGAGGCAGATAATGGCCACATATTTCAGTCTGATCACCATTAATCTCTTCTATAATCCCTTCAGCTAGCCAGTCTTGAAAGACTTGATCATATTCTTCCAAGTATCCGTTATTATCTAGCTTTCTCCTCGTTATATCAAGACGCTTCATGCCATCTCGTACGAAGGATCCAAGGGAAGATGATCCTTCAACCATGGCAGTCGAACTTCGTATCTACCATCTTCTTTTATTTCTACGATTTCAATGAAATTTAATCTAGCTTCCTCTTCAAGTTCACATCTCTTCTTTTCAGTGATAGGATCTTCTATTCCCAATACGTCAAGTTCCCAGAGGTTGCTAACCTTCTCTATATTCAGCATAATAGGTGTAGTTTTACTCATACCACACCCCGAGTGTTGGTCTCTGCCAAATACTGTCCACCCCAATGTAGTGCGCAACGCTGTTAACTCTCCCACCGTTTTACGATCATTGGAGAGAATTGATCCTAGAAAATCAGCACCAATAAGGATCTCAATATCCTTATCCTTTCCTACATCTAGATGAGACAGTCCAAGTTTCACGACTTGCTCTGTTGTAAGGCGAGGGACCTGACTGCAAATAACAGGCTGACTAAGAGCAGTCAGTCTCAGCTGACAGGAGTTATCGAGATTATGAAGAACAAGTTCAAATACGCCATGTTCCACCGGAGATCCAGTTCTGCCACCAAACACAGCATGGCTTAAAGTAACCTTCCTGACTTCCTTGAGACCCAATCTCTCTGCCAGTTCTTCTTTAATATAAGAATGCTGTGAGGCAGAGTCTAGAAGAACGCGTACAAGCTCTATATTATACCCGTGAACAATCTTAACCAAAACTGTTTGTAGATATACACAGGAGGAATTTATGCAGAAGTTCGTCACTGACCTGGCCTGAGATGAGGCCTGGGTTTCCGTTTTAAGATTCCTTTCTGAAAAATCACACATAACTGGATAATGCTGCCGCTTACATAACTTGCAGGAGAGGCGAGTATGGCATCTTCTTGCAACATGACCAACCCTGAGACATTTGAAGCATGCACCATTCTTTGACAACCTGGCTTTCCTTTCTTCGAGAGACATGTTCTTTGCTTCCGTACATCCGGATGAAGTATGTTTCTCTTCACCACAAAAAGCACATGTACCTCCCACTCCTCCGGTTGACACCAAACCCTGAGCAGTAGGAACATCACACAGTTTCAAGGGTTTCGAAATTTGTTTCTTTTCCGCAGTAACATTACCGATCTTTCTAGTAAGTTGTAAGTACTCTTCATTTTCTACTTCAGATTTCAAAAATGTCAAAAGGTTTTTAAGCTTATCTTGTGACCCATTTTCTTGTATACAATCTCCTCTTCACTGCCACACGAATTAATTCATCCGTCAAACAAGACTCTACCAGGGGAAATAATAATGCAGCATAATTGTCGGTAGTCAGGCCCATTGACTCTAGGGACCTAACATTTACCTCAATTCGGTCATACAATACTGAAAGGGAAGGCTTCTCTGTCACTAGGTTTATTATGTCCCTCACGTAAAGTTCTATCAATAGATCTTTTCGACCATAGCGGGCTTCTAACAACTGTACAGCCTTGCTATAATTCTCGGCAATAGGAGGAAAACCACTCACAAGATCATACGCCCTTGTTCCAGGAGTCATAGATTCTCTTAGATAAAGAATCTTTTCTGCAGCATCCAGCTCAACACACTCATGTATTCGCTTGAACTGGGCCCAAAATGATAACCAATGTTTAATATCTCCTGAGAACTTCACAAGCGACAACTTGGGTAATTTACTAATCACTTGACCCGTTTGAGAAACACCAGTTCTTATGGAATGAATGTCACACGGTGTTTCACATTCGTATTTTTCGTACTTACACTTCACTGCTGTCCATTTATCTTGATATGTTTCGACTTCTCCATATTCCTTGTCTTCATCTTCGCTGTTGCAATCACGTCCATGCCAAGCTTCGCGGATTCTCTCGTCAAGTGAAAACAGTCGATCGGCTTTATCTTCGAGTAGTTTAAAACTAGTAAATATATCTTCCTGCTTCACATTTTCCTCCTTAATCTTGTTCTGGAACGTGTTAAAGGCTCTTGTGAACAGACGACGTAACTGTGCTCTTTCTCTTTGTAAAGCAGTCACTTCAGCCATGATGATAGATTTTGCTAGTCGAAATCAAACAGTTGTTGTGTACCTTAAGTTCTTATTTTACTTTCACTGCACGGCAATCAGTCTTGTCTATCGGTCGCCAAATGTTAACTCTAACCTTGTTTTTAATATAAACACCGTGCAGTCATATACCGGTACAGGTTCCATACTTTATTTTTCCGCCGTAACCAAGACAACAAAAACACAACATAAAACAATACCCTGTACATAATACCAATACCAAAATATTAATTACTTTACCCCGACAGTTTATCTAATTTGTGCAATACAGGCTTCACAAACAAAAGGTGACCTGTCCCATTAGAATTTAGCATCTCTTAATGTCTGTAAAACTACAAGTGGTTATAATCCACTTTTTTTTCTTTCTTCCTTATCCTGCTTTGCCCAGAAGTAACGAAATATTGAACCAAATTGTAAGTCCTTTATTATTATCATTATAGGTTTTAATTGTATGCACAGTTCGAAAACCCTTGTGAGGTTTTTAGTGCTCAAAATAGGTCTGAGACCTTTAATTGTTATAAAACAAAAAAAATTGTCCTTTAGCTCAAAATAGAACTGAGATCTAACTTGTTATTACTGTTCAACTAAATAAATTCTTTATTATTTGTTTTCTACTTCTATTGCTAGAAGAATTGCTAGGCAGGACCTTTTCTCCCATAATTTTTCTTCTGAATTATTCTATATTCAAAGAAAAAGGCAAATCATCAAATGATAAGTTTATTACAACCTCAATCACCTATTGTGATAAAGCAAATCTTCCATTAATAACATTTATAAAGTTTCTTTTAGCTATCACAGCTAATTCTAGTAAATTATTAAGGCAAGTATGGCTTGCTCAGCAATCTTCTTTTGCTCAGAGATTTTTGCTCTGACTTCTGATTTACTGTTTAAAATTTTGGTTTTGTTCAAGTTAGGTTTTAGTTTTCATCCTTTCTAAACTTTTAGTCGGCATCCTGCTGGGTAAGAGTTTAGCCTTCCTTAAACGCAACAATTGGTTCTCTCCAAAGATTTCTACTAATAATAATAAAAATATTGCAAAAAGCACTATAGTTGCTTCATCTCTGCCCACTCTGGGGGCATTCGGTCTTTCTGTTGGGGATCTGACAGTGTCAGGTAATCAAATTATTCCGGCTAATTTAAATATTTCTAGCATTTCAGAATGCTTCAGAAAATCTCACCCTTTTGAAGGGAAAGTAAATAAATCATTCTTATCTGGCATACCTTTGCTCGCCAGCTCACCATTTATCCCCATAGTACTGAAAATCCCGCTAAGGAGGGAAAGAGCACTTAGCGATAGCCTGCCTGTAACCTTAGCTCACGCCGCTCTCTCCGTTAACCTTACTCAGGCTCCCGCTTATTTAAGTTACTCCACGGGCTTTGCGCAGTATAATTATTCTTTATATCACTATTTCTTTATTATTTTGACTTGGATTCTCTTCCTCTTTGCCTACAATCGTTTTCCCTCATAAACCCTTCTCCTTTTCTTTTCAATTATCTTCCCTCAGGTAGTGTCCGAGCTCAGGCTTAACCTACCACCAGTACCGTATCCTTTTATAATAGGTTATCACATTTAAAATGTTTACAGGGCAGATGACCTCGTAGTTCCACCCCTTAAAACAACAATAACTAACTAAAATGCATACTGCAGTGGTAACAGTACAGAACACCAGAGCCGAAGTAAAAAATTCTTGAACTACTGAAATTAGCCAAAATACCTGTAGTATTGGTAGGGTAAAAATATGGGGATGATATAGTAATAGATGTTTACTCCTCTGCTGTCTGTAACCCATCCAGCCATCCCAAATAGGACCACGACTTAGATAGATGAAATTCCAGCTGACTCTGCCATTTTTAGCATCATGTACAGTATTGCCAACCCCACGCATTCGGTACTATATCGCATCCTGCAGACCAACCGTTTTTGCCTAGACCACGTTAGCTAATATAAACACCCTTGGTTTTTGTTGTAAATATTTGTCTGATTTGCAAAGTATTACTCCAAGTTTCAGATGATAACGAACGGTGTTTCTCATTAAATAATTAATCAACGAATCTCCCTAAATGCGAGGCAAGTACAGTATTTCTCATTTCTTCTATGTGAAATCAAGTTAAGATGCAGATCTCTCAATGATTTTAAATCTTTGCTAACACACTGTATGTTGTGATCAAATACTGAAAAAGCTTCGATGTGATAATTATAAAATTATTTCAATGCATATTGAGAATTGATGTTCAAAGCAAATGACTAATATAATTGAGTCTGGTGTCACTAGAAAGTCATTAAATACTGTAACACAAATGCTCAGATTCCAGATTGTTTAAGTAGGTACCTGACTTCCCTTTAATCGGCTTATCTTATGCGAAACTTTTCAGCTAGATGTTGACTGTTATATGTGGGACTCAATGGATTTGCCTTCCGTTGGCATTTTATATGCATCGAATTTGAAGAATGACAAGTTAATAATATGATAAATCTTCACTCTAAAGCGTTCATAACAGCCTATTGTGTGTTATTTGTTATTTAAAATACAGAACACAATGATCCACATAGTACCTGTGAGCTATCTGTTGGTTTAGCATTTAAAGCCTCAGTACTCTCTTTATTTTCCATACTATTTTGTTCAAGTTTAATTTTAATTTTAAACATATTTCATCTGTTGCAAGAACTGTTATTGGTATATTAATGTGAAATATGTGAATAATACGTACTCGGTTGTGTTAACAAATGTTAGCGAGATGTGATCGTTCAGCATCATCACTCATTCCCTAATTGATCCATTCTCCCTCCCTATGTTTAAATAAAAATAAAGTTTGCGCTTCCATGTCAGAATCTTTGTCCATTCCATTTCATTCCTTTGGTACTAAGATTTTGGCTTAGCAAGGGATAATAGTGAAAGTCTTTGGGGGGTAGGGCATAGCTGTAGATAAGTGAGGTTATGGCAGTCTCATAATGGACAGTTTGATGGTTAAGAACATTGCAGCATTTGTACAAAGTAATAGATTAATGTCTCCCATAAGTCCAACCCCTCGTCCACGTCGTGGGAGACGGGCAACGGCACAAAGTAGGGGATTGCCTGTAGGGGTGAAGTACAGTGGGGACTTCGTGTGCCCCGGGACCGTTACGGTAGCTGTGAAGGTCCTACAGGAACCCTGAAAAGTGACGGCTAACGGGGCTCTGGTGAAGCTACGATAGGCCCAGCAAGCCAGTAGTGGATAAAACCAAATGCTTTCAAAAATGGAACGAGCCTCGGACAGGATGGATTTAATAGACGAAGACACGGCTGTACACACGGACTAAGATTTGGAACTTTAAACCTAAGAACGCTGACGGGGAAGGTGGAGGAGATAGTGGATATGATGGAAAGAAGGAAGTTGGATTTATTGGGATTGGCAGAAACAAAGTGGAAAGGGGAAGGAAGGAGAGTACTGAGAAAAGGCTATAGACTGTACTGGAGTGGGAACGAAGAGGGAAAGAGGAATGGAGTGGGAGTAGTAGTACGAGATGGTTTAAAAGAAGAAGTGAGGAGAATAAGTGATAGGATGATGAAAGTGAAAGTAGCACTGAGGGGAGAGACCGTAGAAATAGTGCAAGTATATGCTCCACAAGTAGGCTGCGTTTCTGAAGAGAAGGAGGAGTTTGAAGAGGAATTGCAGAAGCAGCTGGTAGGAAGAAATATGATTGTTATGGGGGACCTCAATGCCCATGTAGGAAGAGAAAGACAAGGTTATGAGAGTGTTCTAGGACCAGAGGGTTGGGGTGGAAGAAATGAGGAAGGAAAGAGACTGTTGGACTTCTGCCAGAGGAACAGCCTGCTAGTTGGGAACTCCTGGTTTAAGAAAAGAGAGAGCCACACAATCACATGGTACAGTGATGACTTGACCAGGAAGTCGGTGGTCGACTATATACTGTATGAGAAAGAACTAAATAAGAACATCACGGACATCAAGGTTATACCATCGGAGAACCTGGATAGCGACCATCGATTACTGGTAATGAACCTGAGAGGGAGTAAGGAGAAGAAAGGGACTGAGAACCAGGAAAGACGTATAAGGATATGGAAACTGAAAGAAGGGGATAGAAGGGTCGAGTACCTCAAAATGGTAAAGGAAGGAATTCCAACAGATGAAGAAAGAGGGGTGGAAGAGGAATGGGCTAGATTTAAGAAGACACTAGTGGGTGCAGCAGAAGCAGTATGTGGGAGGACAAGTAGTAAGAAGAGGTGGAAGGAAACACCATGGTGGAATGAGAAGACAAAAGATATAGTAAGGGAAAAGAATAGATCCTTTAGGAGGTGGTATCAAAATAGGACGGTAGAGACAAGGGAAGAGTACCAGGAAAGAAAGAAGGAGGCGAAGAGAGTGGTGGCTGAGGAGAGAAGGAAGTGGATGGAAGAGTGGACAAAGATGATGGAGGAGGATAGTGAAGGTACAAAAAAGGTCCTGTATGGGATGGTAAAAAATAAGAGGCGGAAGGATCCTACGGATTATGTTAGAATGGTGAACAAAAGGGGACAAGAGATAGAAAATAGGGAAGAACTGAAGAAAATGTGGAAAGAATATTTTGAAGAACTTCTGAACCCAAATGGAAAAGATGGTGAGGAGGAAGAAATCGGGGAAGAGGAAGATGAACTGCAAACAGAAAAGGACTTAACATGGAAAGAAGTGGAAGATGCAGTGAACAAGATGAAAGGAGGGAAGGCACCGGGTGTGGATGAGTTGAGTGTGGAGATGGTGAGAGCAGCAGGAGAGGTGGGGATACAGTGGCTGTACCGAGTGATGAGGACAGCATGGAAGGAAAGGAAGACCCCAGAGGACTGGAAAAAAGGAATCATTGTCCCGATCTTCAAGAAAGGTAGTAGAACAGATTGCAGAAACTATCGGGGAATAACACTGATGAGTCATTGTGCAAAGATCTTCGAGAAAGTTTTGGAAAAGAGAATTAGGACAAGGATAGAAGGAGGGATGAGGGAAGAACAACATGGCTTCAGAGCAGGAAGGTCCACAGTGGATTTGATTTTTGCTGTAAGGCAGTTACAAGAACAGCACTATGAGTATGGAACAGATCTACTGATGGCCTTCCTGGACATTGAGAAAGCATATGACAGTGTATGCAGAAACAAAGTATGGAAGTCCCTGGAGGATAGAGGAGTAGAGAAATGGACTATAAAGAGGATAAAGGAGATGTACAAGGGGAGCGTGAGCTGTGTGAAAGTGGGAGGAGAGAGATCTGACTGGTTGGAACAAAGAAACGGCCTGAAACAAGGAAGTGCACTGTCACCGTTACTTTTCATTGTGGTGATGGATGACATAATGACCCGAGTGGCACAAGTAATTGGGGACGGAAAGATGAAAGCAATGGTGTTTGCAGATGATTTGATGATTTGGGGAAACAAGGAGGAGGAGGTACAGGAACAGTTGGACGTGTAAGGAATAATACAAGGATATGGGATGAAATTTAGCATAAATAAGAGTGAGATGGTGATCACAACAAGGAAGAAGGAAAGAACCACAACGGGAATAACAATTGGTGGGGAACAGCTGAAGAAAGTGGAGAGTTTTAAGTATCTGGGAAGCCTGATACAAGATAATGGAAGAAACGATAGAGAAATAAATGAGCGGGGGAGGCAGGCAGAAGCATTTCGGAGGAGTGTGAGAAGCATGTTATGGAGCAAGGATGTCCCTCAGAACAGCAAAAAGATCATATATCGGACGTACTATGTCCCTATCCTGACGTATGCCTCGGAGACCTGGGTTATGAAAGGAAGGGAGAAGAGCAAAATACAGGCCAGTGAGATGAGGTTCTTGAGAAGCAGTATTGGAGCTACAAAGATGGACAGAATAAGAAATGAGAGGACCAGAGAATTAATGAAGGAGGAACCATTACAGGATGGTATAGAGAAATCTAGAATTAGATGGTATGGACATGTAAAACGAATGGAGGAGAAGAGGATACCCAGGAGAGTACATGAGACGAAGTGGGAAGGAAAGAGACCGAGGGGAAGACCGAGAGACAGGTGGCTGAAGGGGGTGGAAGAAAGCGTGAAGAAGAGAGGAGAAGACTGGACAAGGGTGGAGGCTGAGAGATGGTGGGAAGACAGAAGACGTTGGAGAGGCTTGTGTTCCAAACAGACCCGGCCAGTGGCTGGAAACTGTGCAAGATGATGATGATGATGATGATGAATAGATTAATATTTAATTGAACAAATTGAGGTGTTTCAGTAGACTGTGATGTGTGAGGGTGCATGTGAGTGTGCCTGGTGACAGACTGTTTTAGTGGTAGTATTTGTTGTTGGTGGAACTTTAGTATTTTTTTTTTTTTTGTTAGTAGAATTTTGGTATTTAATTGTTAGTACGGTAGAAGGTTAGTATTTTTGTTAGTAGAATTGCTCTATACTTATTCTGAAAGGGAGTAGCAGCCTTTCAGAATAAATCAAATCTTTACTAGTCTTATAGACGGTTAAGATATTGATAATATAAGCCAAATAATGGCTACACTGCGTCCTGCTGCACGGCTGAAAGCAACGGGAAACTACAGCCGTATGCTATTCCCGAGGATATGCACCTCACTATGCATAATTACATGTGATGATGGCCTCCTCCTTTGTAAAATTTCAATCCGGAGGTAAACTAGTCCCCCGTTCGGATCTCCGGGTGGGGACTACTCGAGAGGGGGTTAACATCACAGAAGTGACAAAGAGGAAATCTGACATTCTACGGATCGGAGCGTGGAATGTTAGAAGTCTGCTAGGAAGTGGAAGGTTAGAAAACTTAGAAAGGGAAATGGATAGGTTGAGATTGGATTTGGTTGGGATTAGTGAAATGCGCTGGCAGGAAGAACAGGACTTTTGGTCAGGAGACTATAGGGTCATTAGCACTAAATCAAACAATGGCCAAGCAGGGGTTGGCCTCATATTGAGTAGGAAACTTGGACAGCGGGTGGAATATTATGAGCAATATAGTGAACGGATTATTGTAGCAAAAATCAATACTAAACCTACCTGCACCACAGTGGTACAAGTCTATATGCCTACCAGTCAAGCTGATGATGAGGATGTTGAAAAGGTCTACGAAGAAATAGACGAAATTCTGAGGTATATCAAGGGTGATGAAAATGTTATAGTAATGGGAGATTGGAATGCTGTGGTAGGAAAAGGGAGAGAAGGGAAGATAGTAGGAGATTTCGGATTAGGTGAAAGGAATGATCGAGGAAGCAGGCTGGTAGAATTCTGCACCGAGCATGAATTGGTCATAGCTAACACCTTATTCAATAACCACAATAGAAGAATATACACATGGATGAGACCAGGAGATACAGGGCGTTACCAAATCGACTTCATTATGGTCAAGCAGAGGTTTCGAAACCAGATTTTGGATTGTAAAACATATCCTGGTGCTGACATAAACTCTGATCACAATCTGGTTGTAATGAAATGCAGATTAAAGTTGAAGAAACTGAAGAAAAGTCAAAAGCCAAAAAGGTGGGCAATAGACAGACTGAAAGAGAAGGATGTAAACGAAAGATTCAAGAAGAGTATAAAGGACGGACTAATGAAAAACCCTAAACAAACTTCAATTGCAGACGAATGGGCACTTTTGAAGAATGAAATAACAAAATCCGCAGAAGAAAACATTGGTAGGAAAGAAAGAATAGGCAGAAAACCGTGGATCACTCAGGATATACTAGAATTGATGGATGAAAGGCGGAAACACAAGAATGTAAGAGATGAAAAGGGGAAAGCAGAATACAGACGTCTGAGAAATGAGGTTAACAAGAAGTGCAAGGAAGCGAAAGAAGAATGGTTGAAAGAGAAATGTGCAGGTATAGAAAATTGTCTGAAATTAGGAAAAGTAGACACAGCTTATCGAAGGATTAAGAATACTTTTGGGGAAAAGAAGACAAAGTGCTGTAATATTAAGGACACAAATGGAAAGCCTCTAACAGATAGGGAAGAAAAGGTTGAGAGATGGAAAGCTTACATAGAGAGTTTGTATAAGGGAAAGGAGATTGAGAATCATGTAATGGAAAGGGAGGAGGAAATTGATGAGGATGCGAAAGGAGATTTAATATTGAGATCAGAATTTGATAGAGCTTTGGAAGACTTAAGCAGGAACAAAGCACCAGGCATAGATGATATACCGATTGAGTTGCTATGCTGCATAGGAGATGAAGGTCTGATCAGGTTATTTCACTTGGTGTGTAGGATTTATGAGGCAGGTGAGGTACCCCCTGATTTCAAGAAGAATGTAATCATCCCTATACCAAAGAAAGTGGGAGCTGACAGATGGGAAGATTACCGTACAATCAGCTTGATTACTCATGCTTCAAAGATCCTGTCTAGAATAATTTACAAGAGGATTGAAAGCCAGATAGAAACGGAGTTGGGTGAAGACCAGTTTGGTTTCAGGAGAAATGTAGGAACAAGGGAAGCTGTACTAAGTCTTAGGCTGATTTTGGAAGGTAGAATAAGGAAAGATAAGAGAACGTTCATGGCTTTTGTAGACTTAGAAAAGGCTTTTGATAACGTTGATTGGACTAAATTGTTTGACATTTTGAAATCGATTGGAATAAAGTACAGGGATAGGAGGGTGATATACAATCTGTACAGAAACCAGACAGCAGTCATTCGAGTTGAAGGACATGAGAGAGAAGCTGGTATTCAGAAAGGTGTAAGGCAAGGCTGCAACTTATCACCCATACTTTTCAATCTTTACATTGAACAAGCAATGAAGGAAATTAGAGAAAAATTTAAAGTGGGAGTGAAGATTCAAGGAGAAATAATTTCAACTCTGCGATTTGCTGATGACATCGTCATCTTGGCCGACAAGCCTGAGTATTTGAATGAGTTTTTGAATGGTATGGACTCCGTCTTACGGAAAGAATTCATGATGAAAATTAATAAATGTAAAACAAAAATACTGGAATGCAGCCGAAATAAATCAGAAACCTTTAAGGAGATCAAATTGGCAGGTGAAAAGCTAAAGGAAGTAGGAGACTTCTGTTACTTAGGAAGCAGAATAACCAGTGATGGACGAAGCAAAGAGGATATAAAAAGTAGGTTGGCTCAGGCAAAGAAAGCATTTCTACAAAAAAGGAATCTGCTGACATCGAATATAGATTTAGGTATTAGGAAGTCATTTTTGAAAGCCTTTGTCTGGAGCGTGGCGCTCTATGGAAGTGAAACTTGGACTATTGGTGCAGCAGAAAAGAGGAGAATTGAAGCATTTGAAATGTGGTGTTACAGGAGAATGATGATGATCAGATGGGTAGATAGAGTTACAAACGAAGAGGTATTAAGACGAGTGGGAGAGGAGAGATGTTTCTGGCGACTGCTAATGAAGAGAAGAGATAGGTTGGTAGGACACATACTAAGACACCCAGGAATAGCAAGCTTAGTAATGGAAGGAAGGGTCGAGGACAAGAACTGTAGGGGTAGACCAAGGTTAGAATATGTTAAACAGATTGCCTCGGATGTAGGGTGTGGTAGCTATGTAGAAATGAAACGATTAGCTCAGGGCAGGGAGGCATGGAGAGCTGCATCAAACCAGTCAAAAGACTGAAGACTCAAACAACAACATCTGTTGGTGCTAGTTCAGGATACCCTATTGCTCCCAGCAGGATGTTTTAATAGGAAATTCCCTAATGAAGGTAACAATTTAAATGCAAGATATAAAATACAAGTAGACCTGTAGCATAATAGTTTGTTCTAAAGCTAAACTTCTGATACTGGCACTGTACCATACAGTGCTTGAGACAAAATAAAAAGAAGCTAGCCCTGTACGTTGGAGACTATCACTGCAGTAGGC
Source organism: Meconema thalassinum (assembly GCA_946902985.2). Classification (NCBI taxonomy): domain Eukaryota; kingdom Metazoa; phylum Arthropoda; class Insecta; order Orthoptera; family Tettigoniidae; genus Meconema; species Meconema thalassinum. The sequence goes on from OX336391.1 coordinate 242,176,378, forward strand.
AAATTCATAATCTTTTCTACATCCTTTTGTTCAGTAATGCAAGCAGACTGTTTTCAGGTACGGTACTGTAACGAACACAGCCTATTCATTTACGAAAGAATCAAACATATGGAGTACCATATGGCATCATTGTTCTAAGTATGAAATAGAGCATGGATCTAGAGTTCCAAAATATACCAGATTCATTTCTCTGTATGCAGTAGGGCAGTGGAGTCATGAGACACTGGTGCTAGATACCTACACAATTCACCCAGCACACATTCTGCTCACATTTCTAAATGGTAAACATATGATACGAACAAACAACATACTATAGGCTACTATGCATGATTCTGATTTTGGATTCATATCGTTATTATGAACCAGCCCACCCAAGATCATCCACCCCCCTGTCCATTGGAGCAGTTGCTCTTGTGAAACTTCTCTCATTGGGTTTCAGTAATATAGTAGAGTTTGAAGGGATTATTCTTAACTCAAAAATTAAACATGTAGGATTAAAAAATAGGGTGGAAAGAAAAAATATTGTTTTCAATTTCAATACGTAATAGTGATAAGAAGTTGCCTTTTGCTATTATTAAACCAATTCTAAAGTTTGAACATGATTGGAGTAGGGTAAGAGGTGCCGCAAAGGGTTAGAAATTGTGATTTTTTTAGTGAAATTTACGAAATTTCAATACATTTGGATCGGCAAAAATATTGTTGTATTTATCAATTTCTGCTTAAAAATGGCAGATTTAGGTGACTAAAATGCACTAGCTAACAGCTGATCAATGTGATCATAGTTGGTGACATAGTATGTACGGTTAGAGTGGAGGGGGAGCGTGTTACTGCTTGTCTGCAGCAAGTAGGTGGGAGGGGGAGCGACTTGTCTCTCTATGCCTCAGAGGTCAGTCCAGTCCGAGAGTTGGAGTGAGACACAAGTAGTTGTTGTGAAGTGCAAGTTGCGAATGATTAATTTTGATCGTGTTGGTAATGTCACTAAATAATTTGTTAATAGACCTTTAGTGTATTTGCATAATACAAGTTTTTTGTTTATGAGATGGTAGAGATGTTGTCAAAGAGAGTTCAGACTAGACTTCAGTGGGAATGTCCCATTTTCGGTCATCCTAAAGTATTGAGTGATACTTATTTACCAACCTATGATGATGTCATGAAGAAATACCTTTATATTCGACATGAGTTGAAACGAGATATATCAACAAAAGAGCCAACGGTGAGTGAGATATTAGATATTCTAACGGAGAAAGTTGAAAATGTTTGGGTTAAAGCATCAATTCCTACAGTGTCTCGTACCCGTATGTTGCAAATGGGAAAAGCATATCATGACAAGTATAGAAATATATTGAGATCAAGGGGAAGAAAAGGCACAGAAAATTATGATTTAGCTGTAGACAAATGTTAAAATGAAAATAAGCGTCTTTTTGATATAGCATCTTGCAAGTGCAAGTTGCTCTCAGAGTGTAAGTGTACAAAAGGCAAAAAAGTACCTGTGCTTGAACAAAAGTTTTTAGTAGATCAAGGAACTGGTAGGAAAATGTGTATCAGCATACTTGAGGTATGGAAGTTTATGAGACCTAAACTAAACTTCAAAGCTAAAGATTACATCGACATGATCAATTGGGCTGATGTAACAATCACAGAACCACTGATGACAAAGCACGTAACTGATGAGGACTTAGCCAAGTACATAAGTGAAGCAAGAGAAAATTGCCTTATGCATTCTATAGATTTTCCACGTTTTCCCTGTCATACACAAGCAGTGGAAAGAGTAATCAAACTTCTAACAGAATCATCAATCTGTGTTTGTGGTCTAGAAGAAAGAAATGGATTTGTCAAAGCCAGAATGATGCCAAAATTTGAAACAAAGAAACACTTTGCCTAAAATGTGTTTTAGAACATTGAAATAATGATTTAGCTTTGTTATGAAGTTTTATGTGTCTATTATTTGCATTTTAAGAATAAATGTGTGTTCTTATCTCAATGGTTATGACTTTATTGCTTAGGTTAACCCATAAACGCCTAGCGTTACCATATGGTAACGCAGTACCGATCATTGCATTTATTGCTCTACAGGACCTTTGCCTGTTAAAGATATTCGAACTTTGCGCTTATATGATCATGGAAGGTGTATTTATGCATTTCCCGCGCACTAGTCGCTAGGGAATGTCTTGGGTGATTTCGCAATAATCGTGTGCATTTCGAGGTTTGTTTCTCACGTCGTGATGGCATGCCGCAAAAGGTACGGCATGCTAAATTATTGCGTGAAATGGAGATAGTTTACTTTGTCTTCAGGATTATGGTAATAAACATATCTAATTTATAATTCAGTAACATATCTTACGTGTATCTTTACACCGGCTCATGCCCGGGACTAATTTTCCCAGCGTTACCATATGGTAACACTAGGCGGATAGAGGGTCAGTGGTAAGGCAAGATATTTTCTGTAGCTCATTCATATGAAATGAGTTAGAATACATTTCATGCATTTATACACAAAACGTTTTTCCATATACAGCTTTTTAACAGTGCATGACTTGATATAATATGTTTTATGTCACCGTAGCATTTTTTATGCCAGTACCGTATTCAAGACCATACCTTTGCCGAGATATCTGGCTGCAGGCAGTGTTTCAGAAAATACAATGCTTGAATTATTTCGATATTTCAGAGGTCTAGATTGGCTGTGTGGCTCAGCGGCGACTTTCTCTCTTGCTGTTCCCAAGCTTGCAGGATCGAATCCTGGTGCAGTCAGCTGGCATTTGAGGGTGCGCAAATGCGAGGGAGTCATGTCAGTAGATTTGCTGGCACGTTAAAGATCCCCTTTGGGTCAAAATTCCGGCAACCCTGCCAGAGCAGTTAAAAGGGACGTAAATCCAATAACATAATTATTATTTAGAAGTCTAATCTTGGCAGAAATATTGGAGGAAGGGGAAAAGGGAGTAATGACAACATGATTATTGCTTGCTGGCATGAAAACAGCACAGTAACTGTTGCCTCCACGACTCTCCCTGTTTTTCCCCCCTTGACCAGGTCGGAAGATTCTCTCGGGCTGAAAAGAACAATAGTTACAATCATACGTCCTCTCCTGATCGGCACCTATAACAAATTTATGGGGGAACGAACCTTATGGATGAAAATGTGAATTGATATAATCTGTCAATAAGAAACAAAAAGTGGTGGTGGGCCATATTTTCTTGGCATCTTGACGAGAGTCTCCAAAACGCATGGTAGCCTACTTTATTAATATGTAACGGTAAAGGATAACTCAACTGGAGTTCAAGTGGGAGGTGGCGCAATTCTACGTGAAACCGTACGGCGTAGAACCACGTAGAGCCAGGTGGCTCTCAACAGCACGTGCAGTACAGGGCCGCGATATTGAAGACTTGTGATATGATGGACGCAATCTTCTGGTCATCAACGTCCTAGTACATAAGCGGAGGCGGTGTACCGGTGAATTGTGTGTAAGCAGTGCCTGCACTGCATGTTGTAAATGTGATGTGGGACCGTGCATATCATGCTTCTTGCCGTTCCACACCATGTAACTAGTCACTAGACTATATGATCGAAGGTTCAAAGGTGTCAAAATACTTGCTCAGTGCTTTTTAAAGTGTAATATTATCAAGATAAGTATTTAGCAACAAATATGAAATTGGTACATTATTGTATTTATAAATCACCATTCAGAATATGCAGTAAGGGTTTTGACAACACAAGCGCCTAGCGTTACATATATGTAACGCCCTGTATTTCCGGAACCTAAGATGCCACCTTAGTAAAATATGGTTTGAGCAGCTTAATAACTCCCTTTGGTATGACTTATTAATAAAAAAGCAAAATTTTCAAAAAGTATTAATTTGGGTGTTCAGGGGTTAAGTACATTTTCTACTCACTGATTTGGTTCAATATTATCACTGTATTATAAAAATGAAAGGAGACATTCTAAGTACCTTAAATAAGTTTCAGTCAAAGAAAAATCATTACAATATCATTTCTACCCCTATCTTACTACGACAAAGCCAAAAAAAAGTACATTATTAGAGAAAAACCTTTATTTATTCATGTTTTAATATCTATTAAGTGGACCTATAAAATGATGATGGACAACAAATTTTAATTTTTTGCATTATTTTAGGCGTAGTTTCAATGAAATTGAAGCGTTAAGTATTAGGTTATATTCAAATTCATAAGGGACCGAATAAAGTTGGATTTGAAAACATAAAAAAACATCAATAAAATAAATAATAGAATTCTAGAAAATTTGAAAATTTTAAGACAAAAAATTATGTTCAAGGCTTTTGCGGCACCTCAAGATGTGGTTCCATCACAATAAAACTTTGTAGAATATCTTCTCACATAAAAAGACAAATTTTAAACACTATTAGAATGGGTAATACAGAAAACTAGTTTTTGGCCTATACCAACGTTCCACCCTATTAAACAATGCACAATTTTGCAGTGTGTTTGTAGGTTACTCTTAGGATAATTTAAATAGGAAGAATTCTTTGAAAAATCACACAGATTAATAGTACGCCTATTCAATTTAGTTCATTCAGCATGGAAAGACTCAATCATATACTGTAACTTCAACAAATGTTACTTAGTATGATTCTTTTGCAAATTGCTGGTTTGTGAGCTGCATTTTAATGCTCAACACTTCAGACAGAATACAGTACAGTATTCCATTGTGCAGATGGTCAAGAGATAACAATCCCATTGAAAGTGCCAAGACTCATACCTGGTGCTGTTCCATCTCGTTTTCCGGATTGCCCAGTGCGGTTGGGCACTGTGGCCGATGGCATCAGTATATAGTAAACCTATAGTTTAAATGATTAAATGGTAAAGAACGGCACAGTTGTTTAAATGGCAAGTCCAAAAATCTAGCTAAAAACCTGATCTTATGCATATATTGATGATAATTCTATCAAATGTGTATATTTTACTGCTGTTAATTTAGCGCTGTTTTTTATGGTCGTTGGCTATTGACATACAGTAAATTGATACAGAAACAGTAAAATAGTGTATGTTTCATTTCTTCCTACAGTACCTAGTTTCCCGTGAGGTTACATTTTCAGGTGAATGACGAGAAGAAGCTTATTCAGTAGTATACCGTATTTGTTTCTTAGGCATATAAAGGTAAGTGCCGGTAAAGGATGATAGCCATTTTGTTTGAATGCAAAGGCTTTTTATCTAGGTGGTGTTGCTTTAACCAACCATTAGTTCGTCGAATTGTAGGAACTGCACGAGCCTTCTGGTCTTCCCAGTACTTCTTCATTCGTATTGATCTTCTTGCCCTTTCTTGGGCGAAAAATATTCTTGTTGGAATTTTCTTTTTTTATGAGTGAAAATGAAAAGTCATATTTTTAAGTGATGTAGTTTAACTTTTCATATTTGCAGCATCTTCTGTTCATATGCCAATTTCTTTTGAATCCTCTCTGATTTCTTTTAACCATCAGCATCCAGTTGTGTTTTTTGAAGCAAGATTGTACTGTACTACTGTAGTTGTTTTAGAAGATGTGAATCTGGCATTCTCACGATGTGCCCAAATAATCCTAGTCCTTTCTTTCGCATGGTATAAGTAATGGGTTCTAGGTTGTTATAGAAAATATTTTAGGTATTATTCACCATTGTCCAGCTTTTTTTATAATTCTTATTGATACAAGTTCTTTTAATTCATCTTTCGATCTTCTGTAATCTGTCGGTTTTAGAATGTTCATTTAGATGGAATAATGTTTCTGCTGCGTATGTGGCTTCCGGTTTTATAACTGTATTGTAATGTTCAATTTTTGCATTAATTGATAAGCATTTCTTTTTGTAAGTTTGCCATGTTAATTTTTGTGACCTAGATAACTTGTTTGTTCTTATTTGAATCGATGCTTTCTCATTTAAGTTGTTCGTTGTTAACTCACCTAGATATTTTAATTTTTCTACTATTAATTAAGATCCAAGCAGCAGAAATGAAATTTTTAAGAACATCTGTAAAAAAGACAAGAAGAGATAGAATTCAAAATGTTAAAATCAGAGAGGAGCTAAATGTGGAACCGTTAGTACAGAAGATATGGAAAGCAAGACTGAGATGGTTCGGACATGTGAAGAGAATGGGAAAGGAACGAGCGGCAAGAAGGGAGTTGGAAAGAGAAGTTAAGGGTAAGCGATCAGTTGGAAGACCAAGAAGAAGATGGATGGATCAGATTCGGAAGGACATCGGAGAAGCTGGATTGGATGTGGAGGAAGTAATGGAGCAGGAAAAGTGGAAGGACAGAAACGAGTGGAAGAGGCTTGTTAACCACACCCGGGCTACTGGAGTGGGACATTGATGATGATGATGATGACTATTAATTTTTATATCTTTTAAGGGTGTTGGTTTTTGTGGCATGATTTCTGTTTTTTTTTTCAAATGATATCTTAAGGCCAATTTTACTGGCAATGGTCTGAAACTCTGATATCTGTGTTTTGGCTTCCTCTAAATCTTCGCCAATAATGCCATGTCCTCTGCAAAACAAAGACAGTTTGTTTGAATTTTTCTACCTATTTTTATATTTGGAGGGCATTTCTTAGACCATTCTCGCATTACCATTTCTAATGCACAATTAAATAGTAATGGTGATAAGCCATCACCTTGTCATAAACCAGTTGTAAACTCAAATGGTCAGAGAATTCATCACTGAATTTAACTTTTGATTTGGTGCCTGTAAGAGTTGGTTTCATGAGATTTGTCAATTTGGGGTGTAATCCCATGAGTCTTAGAATGTTTAATAAAGATTCTCTATGAAAGCAATCATATGCCTTTTTGAAGTCTATTCCTTGTCCCATTATAATCCATTATCAGTTTTAGGCTCATGATTTGATTGGGGCAACTTCTCCATGGTCTGAAACCTCCCATTTACTACAACATTCCATAAATTCTTCACATGTCTACCAATATCGTTGTCTTCTTCCTTTAGTGTTGTTTAACTGTTGGCCCATTGTTGAGGCAACAAGGTTTGTTATTTCCAGCTGAGTCTCGAGCCAGTACACATCATGATACACATGTTGTGCATTTGGCATGCAGTGAACCAACTTTTATTAGCCTTGATAAAGCCTACCACAGTAATAAAGAGCTTTGAAGCCAGTTTGTAGTGTTGCCTTATTCAATTCATATTGCAACAGTAATAGTACAAAGTGTCAGCTTACTAGTTAATATGACACGGCATAACATTCCAAAGTCGTCAATTCATTGACAATGGCTGCACAAGTCGAAGATTTTATTGGGACATAGTATACTGTAATTTATCCTAAATCAAGACCAATTTCAATTTTGAGTATTGCAGGCCCAAATTAAAATAAAAGATATATAAGACAACAGATTTTACATAACACACAACAATAAAAACATTTTATCAGAAAGGGAAAATCACTTCAAAGCCAAAGTTCATTTACTATGAATCACGATAAGGGAGCATGTGAGAATATTATATCATCTCACCAGCATCAGCCATTGTTTCAACAAAATTGGCATCCTCTATGGAGTCTCCTGAGTCAGCAAGACAAAGCCGCATCCCATCAGCACTGAACTTACGCACAGCATCAGTCAGAGTTAGAAAGTTTCCTTCAGACTTCGACATCTAGAAGAAAACAGAATCATATTATCAGCACCACATATAAACTGAAACATAACATAGACATAAAAAATTAACAAAATTAACCCCATGAGAGAATGAAATAAGTATAGAAATGTTATAAGTTGCTGGGATTTTAGGAATACATTCAGTGGGGTGTTATAAGCAGTATGGAGGCAGAATAGTTCCTCATGGTATTAACCATGTTGCTTTGAATAAAGCTGATAAACCTTAGAACTTAATACCGAGGCATAATTACAGAAACCAGTCCCTGTATGTTAGAAGTATTGGGCCTGGCTGTTGAGGCACTTGTCCCACTGTGACACGAGGCGGTAAATGGCTGACTCATAAAATTCCCTGGGCTGCGATGTGAACCAGTTCCGCACGTACAGCTGGACGTCGGCGTCCAAGGTGAATCGTTGGCCCCGCAGAGCCCTTTTCAGGGTACCAAACATGGCGTAATCACAGGGAGAGAGGTCTGGACTGTATGGAGAGTGGCAGAGAACCTCCCATTTCAATTTCTGCAGGAGTGCCGCGACTGTGTTGGCCGTATGAGGTCGTGCATTGTCGTGGAGCGACCACGGCGACTATGGCGTTCACTGTCACTCGGCGGTCCTCGGTAATGAGTGCATCAACCAGCTGGAAATTGTCATCGGTAATGCAGGGGGGTGCCCCAGACCGGGCATCATCGGCTAACGACACCCGTTCTTCCCTGAAGCGCTTGTGCCACGCCTTGACCCTTGCCAGGGACATGCAGTGTTTGCCTGTACACTTGTGACATTCGGCGATGAATGTCCGTTCCCCTACTCCTTCCGCTGTCAGAAACCGAACAACACCTCTTTGCTCTTCGGTTGACGCCTCCAAGTCACTGTTTGCAATGCGACTGGCAGCGTTGGACGATTGATGCTTGCTGCTGCTCGCTTTGTATTGTCACGTGACGTGCACGTGTGCCCTCTAGCGACGGGCTGTGACCTTCCACGATTTGGTTGGAACCACACCTCATTACACACGCCACGATTAGCTGATGTCGTCACCGGTTTGCGCATACCAGCCTCTGGCTCGTTACTTTTTGAAAGCACCTTATAATGTAATGGGACGTCTGCCCAGTCAATAACAAATGTTAAAATATTAATACTTGTGTGTTACATGTTTACAAGTGCCAGAACCCCTTCATCAGACAAATCGAAGAATATAAGCATTAACATAAAATAGAACACTAATAATGTCCATCAAACAAAAAGAAGTGTTTATTTTCAAAAACCAACGAGTGTTTGATGGACATTATCAACCTTATGAAGGCAGAAGATTAGGAGAAAGGAAATACTGCTCCTATATTTTAAAAAGGGGCTGCGTGGCGCAGTCGTTAGAGGCGCTGAGCTTCTAACTGAAGGGGAGTGGGTTCGATCGCAACTGTAACCGAACTTTCGTTGGGTTACAGAGACTGTTATTATTTTTATCAGGTTGCCAGATATGGCTGCCTGTTTGTGGAGCGCCATGGAGAGTCTGGTGTGGTCAGTGCCCATTGGATTCTTCTTTTGGTGGTCTACAGATAGGTGGCCTTGGCTGGTGGCACCAGGTGGCCTTGACTGAGAGGTCAAAAGATTCCTTGACATGGCATGGTTGCCAAGGGGATCATCTGTTTAGAGTAGGTTTGTTGAAAGATGGAGGCTGCCATGCTTAAGGGAGCCTAGTTTTTTTTTGAGAATGGGAATCATCTGTTGATTGTGAAGAAGGCAGGCAAAATGGAGGTGGTCTAAAATGTTGGTATAATAATAAAATAGGAGCAGAAGAATATTAAGCTTTGTGAGTGATTTAATCTTATTATGAAGATAATTGTAGATACTGAAAAGGAGATGCTGGTAAAGGAAGATTGCATGCATGTAGACAAAAGGGTAGTAATAGCATTGTATTTTTAGCCTATTTTCAATTTTGAAAAAATAGGCTTATGAGATCACCTTTTGTCCGTGTGTGTGTGCGTGTGTGTGTGTGAGGTGTGGTGTGTCCCCCCCTAATAAAATCTAAACGGCTGGAGCGATTTCAGTGAAACTCGGTAAGTTCATAGCACTATTCCCGGCGACCTCGACCGTGCCCATCGAATTTTGTTACGTCTCACCAATCCAACATGGCGGCTGTGCGAAATATTTCACTAGCATTCAGTATCTCCGAAACTATAACGGATATCGCCCTGAAATTGTGTACGGTGATAAAGGGTACTACTAGAAGTTCACCTATGAGACTTTCAAAAACCTGGTTACTACATAACCAACATGGCGGCCAAGCGAAGTGGAGACTTTTAAATAGACTTTTCTCGCGATTTAACTATCCAAACGTAATGAAACTTGGTACAGCAAATATTTATACACATTGCAATGCACTGGAGTCTAATTTAGTTCAATTGTTTACATAACCTCAAAATGGCGGCTGTGCGAAATATTTCACTGACATTCTATATCCCCGAAACTATTACAGATATCACCCTGCAATTTTGTACGGTGATAAAGGGTACTGATACAAGTTTACCTATGTATAATTCATAAACCTGTAAAGTACAAAACGAACATGGCGACCAAGCGAATTTGAAATATTTTAATAGACTTTTCTTGTGAGTTAACTCTCTGAGCGCAGTGAAATGTGGTACAGTAAATGATTTTGCAGATTGTAATGTACTGCCATCTAATTTAATTCAATTGTTTACATAACCTCAAGATGGCGGCTGTGCAAAATTTTAAAATTAAGTTTTTATTTCTTGTGTCGTAATCATGCGATCGAAGTGAAAGTTTGAATAATGAACCTAGGCAATAAGTGTCCTTGAATGGTACATAACTCTATGGCCTATACATATAACAATCCTAAATGGCAAGCTTCCGTAATATTTAGACGGTTCTCAATATCTATGAATCTTTTACAGCAACCAAACTGAAATTTTTATGTTCATAGAGACTATGAACATATGTTCACCTATAGGACTTTCAGTAACCTGGTGAGCACGAATCCAACATGGCGGCGACGCAAAGTATAAATATTTAAATGGACGTTTCTCGCGAATTAACTATCCGAGTGCCGTGAAACGTTGCACGTTAAATGCTTACATAAATGTTGATCCACTGGCATCTAATTTGTTTCAATTGTTTGCATAATCACAAGATGGCTGCTGTGCGTAATTTTAAAATCTCGTTTTTACTTCTTGTGTTCTAATCATGTGATTGAAGTTTGAATACCACACGTACACAATAATCTTAATATAATAGTACAAAAATAAAAATCCAACCTGGCGACCATCTGAAATATTTAGACGGTTCTCAATATCTACGAATCTGTTACAGCAATTAAACTGAAATTTTGTATGTTGATAGAGGCAATTAACATGAGCAGGATATATGAAAATAGGCTGTACAGTTCTTCACGGAACTACTTGTTTTTATTTCGTTATGTGTCCAACATCATCTCGACCCAGAGATTATTTGAAGAAAGAAATATAGTTACATTGATTGCCCAACGGTGTGGGATGTTGCTGTTGGTCGACCCCTAACCAACAAAAAATAATTATAAAAGTTTCATAACGCCAATTGTGGGGCATGTGGTTGTTAGTTGACTTTGACTGCCAAGTTTTATATTAATAGTTTCATTGGCGCCCAACGTATCGGCACGAATAACGAAATAAGAAATAAGAAATATGGAAGCTGAAATGATAGCCATGCTGGAGACACTTCTGGTCCGATATGAGAGGAGGAATAAAATGGAGGAGAGGATCACCTACCAGATGACTAGTTTTAAAGAGAAATTGACGGAGAAGATTGATGAGGTCAAAGAGCATGTGGCTAGCATATGCATCGTAGATGAGAAAGTTGAGATGGTAGAACCTGTGAGTGTGGTTGTGGAGGAGAAGAATGAGAAGAAGGAGCAGGAGGAAGAAAAAGGGAAGTTGGAAGAACAGAGAGTGGAAATCATATGTGTTGTAGAAGAGAAAGTTGAAATAGTGGAATCTGTGAGTGTGTCTGTGAAGGAGGAGAAGAAATGTGAAGTACGTGATGCTAGGGGGTGGGTAAAGAAGTGGAAAAGATAAGGTCCAAGAAGCTTGGTGAGGTCCTTGATGAGGTCAGTGAGCATATGTCTGAGAAGCTTGACAAGATCAAAGAGCAGGTGGATAGCATATGCATTGTGGAAGAGAAATTTGAAATAGAATATGTGAGTGTGTCTGTTGAGGAAGAGGAGAAGATCTATGAAGTACTTGATGATAGGGGGAGTAAGAAAAATAATCAAGAAGTGGAAAAGATAAGACGAGGTTGTAGAGGTATATATCGGAGAGACCATAGCAGGCGAAGAAGAGAGAGCAGTTGCGGGGGTAGACACAGAGGTCGCCGTCGACGTAACAGAAGAGGACGTCAAATGGAGGAGGGGAATAAAACTGAAAACAAGGAGAAAGATGAAATAGAAGATAACGTGAAGAAGCGTTGGAGGAGGAGGATAGGCAGGAGAACAAGTTGGAGGAAGAAATGGACCAGATGGAAGGCAAAGAGAAGGAGTAAGAAGAGGAAGAGGTGTCAGGCAGATCGAGATGAGAGAGTGAAGGATCAGAAGAAGAAAAGGAGAAAATAAAACGGATAAAGGCAAAGAGAAAAGAAAAGATGAGAAGAAAAGAATTGCTACACAAGATAATGCAGATGAAGAAAAAGAAGGGAAAGGAGAAGGAGAGAATAAAGTTGGAAGGCAAGTGGCTGACGCCCAAGTACAAAGCAGACCGTGCGCATGCTCAGGCTCTGTTGCAGTCTCGCATGGCCTAAGGCATAAAGCTGCCTGCGTCGGACAACCGCAAGTTTCCTTGACCCGGCATCAGGATACGGCTCAACAAGACCAAGCAGCAGCAAGCCACTGCCGACCAGGAAGAACAGAAGGTGGAGGTGGAGATTGTAGACCGGGTCTCCCTGCCGTCATAGGGGCAGCATGGAACACAAGAAGGAAAGGGAAAAGCAGAGGAAACTAGAACAAAAGAAGAAGGAGGCAGCCAAGAAGACTGAAGGAGCAGGCAAGTCACAGCCGGAGGACAGTCAAGCAGATGAGGAAGACCGAAAGCATAAGAGAAAGAAGAAGAAAGGAAAAGACTTGATGATGATGAAGACTAAGAAGATTATAAAAACGGCACAGACAAGTCTGATGACGATTCTGCTATTTCTTCTGACCATGATATTGTTGTCAGATTTTTCCGATGCTGCAGGAATGTCTGATAGAATAGATCAGATAGCTTCGGCTACTCTTTCTGAATAAAATATTTATACTGGTGATTCTGGTTAATCTAGAATGGTTGCTTCTGCGATGATAGTGCCAATGGTTTTTCTGACTATGATGTATAATTTTGTGATTTTTGTTTTTGTTAGAGTTTGCTTCATGCATTTCATTTATGTTTTTGTTTTGAGGGTTGAGAGTGAATTTCTAACTTTCAGTTAGAAATTCTCTCTCTAAGGGGGCGTTTTCTGTAACCGAACTTTTGTTAGGTTACAGAGACTGTTATTATTTTTATCAGGTTGCCAGACATGGCTGCCTGTTTGTGGAGTGCCATGCAGAGTCTGATGTGGTCCGTGCCCATTGGATTCTTCTTTTGGTGGTCTACAGGTGGCCTTGACTGAGAGGTCAAAAGATTCCTTGACATGGCATGGTTGCCATGGGGATCATCTGTCTAGAGTAGATTTGTTGAAAGATGGAGGCTGCCATGCTTAAGGGAACCTAGTTTTTTTGAGAATGGGAATCATCTGTTGATTATGAAGAAGGCGGGCAAAATGGAGGTGGTATAAAAAAGTTTGTTGGTATAATAATAAAATAGGAGCAGAAGAATATTAAGCTTTGTTGAGTGTGATTTAATCTTATTATGAAATTTTAGATACTGGAAAGGAGATGCTGGTAAAGGAATATTGCGTGCATGTAGACAAAAGGGTAGTAATAGCATTGTATTTTTTTTATTTCGTTATGTGTCCAACATCATCTCGACCCAGAGATTATTTGAAGAAGGAAATATAGTTACATTGATTGCCCAATGGTGTGGGATGTTGCTGTTGGTCGACCCCTAACCAACAACAAATAATTATAAAAGTTTCATAATGCCCAACTGTGGGGCATGCGGTTGTTGGTTGACTTTGACTACCAAGCTTTATAGAAGTTTCACCACTCAGGTAGTGGATTTTAGAAACAACACTACCACTTTCGGAAACGCAAATAGCCCTGGAGTTAACTCAGCCTACACCTGAAATGAGTACCAGGGTAATTCCTAGGGGCAAAGACGGCCGGGCATGGAGCTGACAACTCCATCCCATCTAGTGCCGATGTCACGACAAGTGGAAGCCTCTACCTTCCACTACTCCCAGGGCCTTCATGGCCTGTACGGAGTTGGCTTAGCTTTGCTTTTTATATTTTAGAAAGGAAACCAGAGGGATTGTGGGAATTACAGAGGAATTACCTTGATGTAATGAAAGTGTTTGAAAGGATTCTGGAGCAAAGCACTGTTGGAAACCCAATTGCAGAAGAAACACTATGGATTTAGAAGTGGATGATTAACAATGGATCTGATATTTGCAATGCGACAGATTGTGTAAAAGTATTCGGAGTACACCAAAGATATTTTTACTTTCCTTGAAAGCATATAATTGTATCCCCCGTGACAGGATTTAATTGGCATATTAAGGCTTTCACGGCCCGGATTATTATATAAATAATTCATGCTTTTGGGCTAATGCCGTGTGTATTTTTAATTTGAACCATACGTTTCGGAGAAACCTTGCCTCCTTTTTCAATGGAAATAAACAATGTGGCCATAGAAAGTAAATCAATGAGATTACAAAAAATATAGATAAATTCCTCTGTTCGTCACCAGAGAGCAGCTGCCAGAAATTACTGTATGGACCATGGTGGAACGGCGGACAGATTAGTAAGTAACGAGAAGGTAAAGGGGGCGGTGTGGAAATATAGAAACTCCTCGAAGAATGAGGAGGAGGGTTAGATGGATATATAGGGAAACATAAACAAAAGGGAAGTGTATCTGAACGATACCTAACGTCATACAGTCAACGGCGAAAAAACAGATGGAAACTCCCCAGTGACGAACAAAGGAGATCAAATCCAGGCTCTGAGCCCTAGAGGGAAAATGTACTATTTTAAATATGTGAAGAACAGAGAGACTGAGAGGAACTATCTCCCTAGATCCTTAATAATTGGTAGCCAAGTGTCACTTAGCTGATATCCAGTGTCTCTGTTAAAATTATTGGGATTTTTACGAATTTCAACTGCCTCCCTTATAATTCTAGACCAGTTGTGCTTAACAAGGGCAAGCGCATGAGCATCCTTGAAACAAACATCGTGCCCTGAAGACAGGGCATGTTCAGCTATAGCTGATTTGTCAGGTTGGTTTAGACGGATGTTCCTTTGATGCTCTTTGATGCGAGTTGCAATGGACCGTTTTGTTTGTCCAATGTAGACTTTTCGGCAAGTACATGGGACTTCATACACCCCAGGTTGTAGTGATGGGGACAATTTATCTTTGTTTAATGCTAAACGTTGACCAATTTTCGTCATAGTGCCGAAAACTGTTTTTATCTTGTGCTTGCGGAGAATCTTAGCAACGCGGTCAGTGGTGTTGTGAATATAAGGGAGGTAAGCAGTTCCTCTCACGTCGGAGCTCTGAGAAGGTTGTCTATCCCTCCTTCTGGGATGTAGGGACCTATATATAGTGGATTCATTATAGCCATTACCCTTAAAGATGGTTTGTAAGGCATGTAACTCTTCCTGAAGAGTTGATGCCTCACAAATACGTTCCGCTCTTTTGGCTAGAGTTGTTATAATTCCTTGTTTTTGTGCTGGGTGATGGTGGGAGTCCGCATGTAAATACCGGTTAGTGTGAGTTGGCTTACGGTAGACGCTGTGCCCCATGGAGCCATCCGCCTTCCTCCTCACAAGAACATCCAAAAAAGGTAAGCATCCACCCGACTCTAGCTCCATTGTGAAGTGGATTGAAGGATGCAGCTGATTTAGGTGGTTCAGAAAGTGGTTCAATTTCTCAGAACCCTCCTCCCACACCACGAACGTATCATCCACATACCTCCACCAAATCACAGGTTTGAAAGACGCCGAAGATATAGCCTCCCCCTCAAAATGTTCCATGAAAAAATTTGCCACGACAGGCGAGAGTGGACTTCCCATGGCCACACCATCAGTCTGCTCGTAATATTTACCATCCCACAAGAAATAACTGGAACACAAGCAGTGGTGGAATAATCGGGCAATGTCCTCAGGAAACAAATCCTTGATGAGTGACATGACCGAGTCCACCGGCACTCTGGTAAACAAGGACTCTACATCAAAACTCACCAAAATAGCATTTGGTTGAACGGCGATGGTTGACAATTTTTCGACGAAATGGGTTGAATCCCTAATGTAGGACTGTGTGCGCCCCAAGTGTGGCTGAAGCAACTTGCTGAGATATTGCGCAAGAGCGTAAGTTGGAGAACCTATTGTGCTAACAATTGGTCGAAGAGGGACGTCTTGCTTATGGATTTTTGGAAGACCATACAATCTCGGAGGAACAGCATCTCTCGGAATAAGACATCTTCCCTCTTCTTTTGGAATAGATGACAGTTTAACAAGCTTAGCAGTGGTATTGGATACACGAGTGGTTGGATCACGAGTGCACAGTCTGTAGACAGGATCAGATAACAAAATCGAGATTTTACTTTTATATTCAACGGTATCCATCACCACTGTCGCATTTCCCTTGTCAGCATGAAGAATAGAAATGGTGTCATTATTTCTTAGTTCCTTCAATGCCTTTCTTTCACCCCGAGTTAAATTGGGTGCGGGTACTTTAGAGGATCTTAATATCCTCACACTTTCTTGTCTAACTTCTTCAGCTCCGACGTGAGAGGAACTGCTTACCTCCCTTATATTCACAACACCACTGACCGCGTTGCTAAGATTCTCCGCAAGCACAAGATAAAAACAGTTTTCGGCACTATGACGAAAATTGGTCAACGTTTAGCATTAAACAAAGATAAATTGTCCCCATCACTACAACCTGGGGTGTATGAAGTCCCATGTACTTGCCGAAAAGTCTACATTGGACAAACAAAACGGTCCATTGCAACTCGCATCAAAGAGCATCAAAGGAACATCCGTCTAAACCAACCTGACAAATCAGCTATAGCTGAACATGCCCTGTCTTCAGGGCACGATGTTTGTTTCAAGGATGCTCATGCGCTTGCCCTTGTTAAGCACAACTGGTCTAGAATTATAAGGGAGGCAGTTGAAATTCGTAAAAATCCCAATAATTTTAACAGAGACACTGGATATCAGCTAAGTGACACTTGGCTACCAATTATTAAGGATCTAGGGAGATAGTTCCTCTCAGTCTCTCTGTTCTTCACATATTTAAAATAGTACATTTTCCCTCTAGGGCTCAGAGCCTGGATTTGATCTCCTTTGTTCGTCACTGGGGAGTTTCCATCTGTTTTTTCGCCGTTGACTGTATGACGTTAGGTATCGTTCAGATACACTTCCCTTTTGTTTATGTTTCCCTATATATCCATCTAACCCTCCCCCCCCCCCTCCCCCCTCCTCATTCTTCGAGGAGTTTCTATATTTCCACACCGCCCCCTTTACCTTCTCGTTACTTACTAATCTGTCCGCCGTTCCACCATGGTCCATACAGTAATTTCTGGCAGCTGCTCTCTGGTGACGAACAGAGGAATTTATCTATATTTTTTGTAATCTCATTGATTTACTTTCTATGGCCACATTGTTTATTTCCATTGAAAAAGGAGGCAAGGTTTCTCCGAAACGTATGGTTCAAATTAAAAATACACACGGCATTAGCCCAAAAGCATGAATTATTTATAGGATTTAATTGGCCATATAATTCGATCCAAATGATAAAAGCAAAGTACAGCAAATGCACATGTATAGGCCAAACTTGGAGAAAAGAAGAAATTTGAAACTGAAACAAGACTAAGACAAGGGGGGTGTCTTCATGTCTTCTATTTGTTACAATTATGGATTAAAAAAAAAAAAAACACCCAACAACAAGAATGTCTGTCAAGTTGATGACTGCTGATAACCAGTGTGAAATGAATCTTTAAGATATCAGAAGCACCCAGTTCCTGAGTCAAGGGAATCAGCCTCCCAAAGTTGAAATCTCCCCACCCAGCTGAGAATTGAACCCAGGGCACTTAAGAACAACAGCTAGTGTCCTACTCACTTAGCCACAAAGCCGGACAACATACGGAATGAAGTGAGTGAAGAACGAGGCGATACTGAAGGAGATCAAATGTTGATCAAAATAGTATTGACAAGGTGAAATTATATTCAAATATAAAAATGTTTGCCATAAAATTGTAATTAACATAAAATACCAATGAGTATTCAATAATAATATTCATTTCCACCTAATGTCAATAAAAATAAATAATTAATGTTATTAATTTATTTCCACCTAATGTCAATAAAAATAAATAATGTTATTAATTTATTTTTATTAACATTCATCATCTTGCACAGTTTCCAGCCACTGGCCGGGTCTGTTTGGAACACAAACCTCTCCAACGTCTTCTGTCATCCCACCATCTCTCAGCCTCCACCCTTGTCCAATCTTCTCCTCTCTTCTTCACGCTTTCTTCCACCCCCTTCAGCCACCTGTCTCTCGGTCTTCCTCTCGGTCTCTTTCCTTCCCACTTCGTCTCGTGTACCCTCCTGGGTATCCTCTTCTCCTCCATTCATTTTACATGTCCATACCATCTAAGTCTAGATTTCTCTATATCATCCTGTAATGGTTCCTCCTTCATTAATTCTCTGGTCCTCTCATTTCTTATTCTGTCCATCTTCGTAGCTCCAATACTGCTTCTCAAGAACCTCATCTCACTGGCCTGTATTTTGCTCTTCTCCCTTCCTTTCATAACCCAGGTCTCTGAGGCATACGTCAGGATAGGGACATAGTACGTCCGATATATGATCTTTTTGCTGTTCTGAGGGACCTCCTTGCTCCTTAACATGCTTCTCACACTCCTCCGGAATGCTTCTGCCTGTCTCCCCCGCTTATTTATTTCTCTATCGTTTCTTCCATTATCTTGTATCAGGCTTCCCAGATACTTGAAACTCTCCACTTTCTTCAGCTGTTCCCCACCAATTGTTATTCCCGTTGTGGTTCTTTCCTTCTTCCTTGTTGTGATCACCATCTCACTCTTATTTATTCTAAATTTCATCCCATATCCTTGTATTATTCCTTCCCACACGACCAACTGTTCCTGTACCTCCTCCTCCTTGTTTCCCCAAATCATCTGCAAACACCATTGCTTTCATCTTTCCTTCTCCAATTACTTGTGCCACTCGGGTCATTATGTCATCCATCACCACAATGAAAAGTAACGGTGACAGCGCACTTCCTTGTTTCAGGCCGTTTCTCTGTTCCAACCAGTCCGATCTCTCTCCTCCCACTTTCACACAGCTCACGCTTTCCTTGTACATCTCCTTTATCCTCCTTATAGTCCATTTCCCTACTCCTCTATCCTCCAGGGACTTCCATACTTTGTTTCTGCATACACTGTCATATGCTTTCTCAATGTCCAGGAAGGCCATCAATAGATCTGTTCCATACTCATAGTGCTGTTCTTGTGGACCTTCCTGCTCTGAAGCCATGTTGCTCTTCCCTCATCCCTCCTTCTATCCTTGTCCTAATCGTCCTTTCCGAAACTTTCTCAAAGATCTTTGCACAAGGACTCATCAGTGTTATTCCCCGATAGTTTCTGCATTCTGTTCTACTACCTTTCTTGAAGATCGGGACAATTATTCCTTTTTTCCAGTCCTCTGGGGTCTTCCTTTCCTTCCATGCTGTCCTCATCACTCGGTACAACCACTGTATCCCCACCTCTCCTGCTGCTCTCACCATCTCCACACTCAACTCATCCACACCCGGTGCCTTCCCTCCTTTCATCTTGTTCACTGCATCTTCCACTTCTTTCCATGTTAAGTCCTTTTCTGTTTGCAGTTCATCTTCCTCTTCCCCGATTTCTTCCTCCTCACCATCATTTCCATTTCGGTTCAGAAGTTCTTCAAAATATTCTTTCCACATTTTCTTCAGTTCTTCCCTATTTTCTATCCCTTGTCCCCTTTTGTTCACCATTCTAACAATCCGTAGGATCCTTCCGCCTCTTATTTTTTACCAGCCCATACAGGACCTTTTTTGTATCTTCACTATCCTCCTCCATCATCTTTGTCCACTCTTCCATCCACTTTCTTCTCTCCTTAGCTACTACTCTATTTGCCTCCTTTCTTTCTTTCCTGGTACTCTTCCCTTGTCTCTACCGTCCTATTTTGATACCACCTCCTAAAGGCTCTATTCTTTTCCCTTACTATATCTTTTGTCTTCTCATTCCACCATGGTGTTTCCCTCCACCTCTTCTTACTACTTGTCCTCCCTCATACTGCTTCTGCTGCACCTACTAGTGTCTTCTTAAATATAGCCCATTCCTCTTCCACCCCTCTTTCTTCATCTGTTGGAATTCCTTCCTTTACCATTTTGAGGTACTCGACCCTTCTATCCCCTTCTTTCAGTTTCCATGTCCTTATACGTCTTTCCTGGTTCTCAGTCCCTTTCTTCTCCTTACTCCCTCTCAGGTTCATTACCAGCAATCGATGGTAGCTATCCAGGTTCTCCGATGGTATAACCTTGATGTCCGTGATGTTCTTATTTAGTTCTGTCTCATACAGTATATTAACATTAGGTGGAAATAAATGATTAAATACTCATTGGTATTTTATGTTAATTTGAACGTCATTGAGGAAACTTTTGAAATGATTAAGTTCATGTCAATACGTATAAAATTTTAAGTCAATACAGATTCGTAAGAATATTTAACACACATCGCCAAGCCACAGGGAGAAAACTGTTAATCTCCGATGCAACTCGTCATCATCATCATCATTTCCCCTTATCCAGCTCCTGCCGGGTCGGGGTATTTATGGCACTTCTCCACTTTCCTCTGTCCTTCCACCATTCTTCTTCCACGATCTTGTCCCAGTCCAGATTTCTTTTTCTTATGCTGTTCTTCACTGAATCAATCCACCTTGTTCTAGGTCTTCCTCTTGCTCTCTTACCCTTGCACTTCGCCTCCAGCATCTGTCTTGGTATTCTATTTTCCTCCATCCTCTTTACATGTCCAAACCACCTTAGTTTATTCTTCTCAATTCTCTCATTTAGTTTTCCCATCCCAACTTCCTTCCTAACATCTTCATTCCTCACTCTGTCTTTCCTTGTCTTTCCTATCATACTTCTTAGGAATTTAATTTCACTGGCTTGGATTCTACTCTCTTGCCTGCTTGTCAGGGTCCAAGTCTCAGCTGCATAAGTTAATATGGGAACATAGTACACTTTATACATTACCTCCTTGCTTTTCCTTGGTACTTCCTTATCCCAAACAAGTTTTCTTACACTTTGATAGAATGCATTGCTCTGCTGTATGCTCCTGCTAATCTCCATGTCCAACCTACCAGTTTGCATCAATTCACTTCCTAGGTGTTTGAACGTGTCCACAATTTCCAAACTCTGACTTCCAATTTTCACAGTGCCCTTTCCTTGTCTTTCCCCTCTTGTCATCACCATGGTCTTGCTTTTCTCTATACTGATTTTCAGGCCGTACTTCTGAATATTTTCGTTCAGTGCATCTAGTTGTTTTTGCACTTCTTCGGTGTTCCTTTCCCAGACCACAATATCATCTGCAAATAACAGTAACTTCATTTCTTTATGTCCATATGCTTCCTTTGTTTCCTTTACAATTTCATCCATCACCATTATGAACAAGAGAGGTGACAGCACACTCCCCTGTCTTAGTCCAGTCTTGTTCCTAAACCAATCTGTCTTTCCAACTGGGGTCAGTACCCTGCTAACACAGCTGATGTACATTGCTTGCACCATTTCCAACATTTCTCTTCCCAGTCTCTTCTTAACCATGGTTTCCCATACCTTCTCTCTGGGGACACTATCATATGCCTTTTCTAGATCTATGAAAGTCATGATCAAATCCTCTCCATATTCCCAGTTCTTTTCCATCACCTGCCTCAAGCTAAAGATTGGGTCCACTGTGAATCTTCCACTCCTGAAGCCATACTGTTCCTCTTGCAACTCTCCTTCCACCTTTCTTCTCATTCTTCTTTCTAATATTCTTTCCAGTATTTTTACTATCTGTGATAAGAGGGTGATCCCTCTATAGTTATCACACACCTTCTTGTCCCCCTTCTTAAACACTGGTATTATTAGCCCTTTCTCCCAGTCTTCTGGTACACATTTCCGTTTCCACACACACTTTAGCAGTCGATACAACCATTGCATACCGACAGGTCCAGCAGCCTTTATCATTTCTACACAGATTTCATCCACCCCTGTTGCTTTTCCCATCTTCATTTTCTGTACTGCTAATTCCACCTCCAGCATTGTTATATCATCTTCTGTTATAGAGTCGTCAGGTTGTGTCACTTCCATCTCACCAGTACAATTGCTCACATTCAATAGCTTATCGAAATACTCCTTCCATCGTCCCTTGATCTCTTCTGGGTGTGTTAACAACTCTCCACCTTCCTTTTTCACCAGCTTTGTGGTAACTCTTTCTTTCCTCTTACTTCTTAGAAGCCCATACAGCATCCTTTTACTGCCACTTACATCTGTTTCCATTCTTCGTGTAAATTCTTCCCAACTTTTCTTCTTTTCTTCTCCTACCACTTTCTTACACCTCCGTTTACTGTCGTGATACTTCCTTTTGATTTCTTCTGTTTGATCTCGGTTCCATTCTTTCCATGCAGACTTCTTTTCTTTCACTGCTTTCCTCACTTCCTCATTCCACCACGGTGTCTCCTTCTCTTTCACTCTTGTTGACGTCCTACCACATGCACTCTCTGCTGCACCAACAAATGCCTTTTTAAAGTGGGACCATTCCTCTTCTATGTTTTCCATTTCAGTAACTGGGATTTGTTGCTTCAATCTCTCCTGAAGATCTTCCTGTACAGTTTTGTCTTTCAATTTCCATACTTTTATTTTACTTTCTCTGATCTCCTTTAGGTTTTTCAATTTTTCCCATCTAAATTTTGCCACCACAGCTCTATGTTCCCCATCAAATCCTTCTCCTGGTAAAGCTGTCACATCTATCAGCTTTCTGCGATTAGTCCTTTCCACCAGAAAGTAGTCAATTACTGATTTTGTTCTTCTATCGCCCCAACCATATCTCGTAATTTTCCTGCTGTTTTTCTTCCGAAACCATGAATTACCCACTATCAGTCCATTCCTTTCACAAAAATTTACAAGTTCCTCTCCTTCCCGGTTCTTTTTCCCATATCCATATGGTCCAATGACTTCTTCCTTTCCTTGTCCCTCGTTTCCGACTTGTGCATTCATATCTCCCATGATCACCACTTCTACATCTGAAATTACTCTTTCTACATCCTCCAGGAATACTTCAATATCTTCTTCTCTGTTTCCAGTCTGTGGTGCATACACTTGTATGAAGTCCATCACGTCATTTTTCATCTTCATTCTAATTTTCATTATTCTGTCACTCACACACTCGACCACTTCAACATACTCCTCCAGTTGTTTCGAGGTTATCAGTCCCACGCCATTTTTTGCCTGTTGGCCACCACTCCAGTATAATGTATATCCTTTCCTCAATTTCTTCCTTCCTTTACCTTTCCATTTCACTTCACTCAGCCCCATCAATCCAACATTCTCCCTCCCCATGAAGTCTACCACCTCCTCCACCTTGCCTGTCAGGGTCATGACATTCATGATTCCCACTTTCATTTCGGTATAATTCTTTAAAATCTGAAGTATTAGGCACTGAAAATTTATATGCAAAATTGTTGAAGGTTGAAGAGAATATTTGAAACTAGTTTTCATACACACATAAGCGGCTTCGGTGGCATAGTCGGTAGCATGCTGAACTGCTATGCCCACGATCGCGGGTTCAAACCCAGCCGAAGTCGGCGGATTTTTAAGAGCGTTAAAATCCTTCAGTAAAGCCGGCGGGCCCATGTCGTAGATTTATGGCATCTAAAAGAACCTACCACTACAATTGGTAGTGTGTAGACAAATTTGTAGGTTATATCTGGCTGGTTAGAAACGCTCAAACAAGTTCCAACGTTCACCGCTAGGTGTCAGTGACTGTGGCATCTGGTAGCCGAAGTTTGAACTACTTGAAATCAAACTTGCTGGGAGCCCATGGGCATTCAATTAATGATACCGGTAACTCACTTTAAAAAGGGTTGAAGCTATGCTCCATAACGTTTCTATTGAACTGTAGATAATACATGGAGTTGCACTACCTCTTGCAGTGAAAAGCTGGATGTCACCTCTTGAGCTACCATTGGTATGATTATGGCTGAAAATCCTAAATCAGTTTACCAGAGCGAGGATAGTATTCTAGAAATATCTCGTAAACTGTTGATTTTAGGGGCTTATGTAGTTTCCAGGGTATTGCTTCTTGCATTGAGGGCTGTTAAACAAGCTATGTTCAATCTTTGAATGACAACTTCGTTATTTTGCCTATATTAGCCTATGCGTAAGTGCAAAAGGGCCAAAATCAGAGGAATGGAAAAGGCTGTCCAAAAATCAGTGTATTATGAGTTATCTTGTTACCTTATTATCATTTTAAATGATTAAGTCGACTTCGCTGGGGTCTGGCGTTACGATACGGTGACGGGACGAAATGTACCGAGAATGCACTGAGGTGTGTGACGTCATAGTACTGCTCAAGCTTCCTCCTTTCCCCGCGCGCTCCGGTGAGCGTGACGTCATCCAGCCAGCTACCTGCTTTGACCTTGGTTTGCACTTGCTTTTTTTTTTTTTCCTAACGGACTTTCAGTTCACGCAGCATTTGTAGCATTTAAAATTGTATAAAGTCTGATCTTTCAGACTAACTATCAGTGTTTATTTTGAATATTTCAATTTAAAAAATATATACAATTTGTAACTTTATCTTTGTCAGCACTGCCAGACTCTACAGCAGAACTTAGACAGTTATCTTTTTCGCAAATTAGTTTGAAACTTACCTTGGTGGAATTGAGCAGCAGATGACCATTAGCACGAATTCCCTTTGGCCACTTATTCTCCTCATCAGGCCAAATGGCAGTGTGGTTATAGATGAAGAATGTCAGATGGTTCTGGATAAGATCCTTGCCCGAACAGCGTAGATCCACAGGGTACCAGTATTCAAACTCTCGCTTCATATGTTCTAAATGATTTTGAGGAATTGTTGTTTCTGATGGAAATGGAGCATTCTTTAGGAAGATATAGTCCCATACTGCA
This sequence comes from Meconema thalassinum, assembly GCA_946902985.2. Taxonomy (NCBI): domain Eukaryota; kingdom Metazoa; phylum Arthropoda; class Insecta; order Orthoptera; family Tettigoniidae; genus Meconema; species Meconema thalassinum. Next base: position 242,201,290 of record OX336391.1, read on the forward strand.
GGAGTCATCTGTTCTGGCCTGGAGATGATAAAATATCCCGATAGATTATCATTAATAAACATAGTAACAATGATAATAATAATTATTATTATGAAAAAAGACGATATACTCCTACATACTTAACATTCAAGGAGTTTCCTTTATCTCCTCGAAGTACGCCACCTTGCAGCAGATGAGCTATAGTGTAGTAAGCCATATATATTGTTGAATCAGACAGGCTCTCGATTAACCACTGCTCATCCCAAGGAAGTTTCGTACCTAAAATGATTAAATGAATTTATCAGTTCTTAAGAACAAAACAACTGCCAACTCTAATAATTAAAAACTAGAAAAGAACTTTTACTATGTAGTGTGCCCATTTGGGTAATGGCACAAATTGAACCCCGGACCGTTCACAGGAAGGTATTTTAGAATTTTATCAAGACCACAAGAAGTAACGAAGATGAGCTCACTGGAAAACAGCCACAGAGACATTGCTGAAGATGCAGGTGGTCATTTTAAACACATAAACCCCCATTAGCCGGACAGTTTAAGTGAAAATAGCCATTAAGGAAGCCATAAGAGAACTAGAGGGATGCAGAGTCGAGAAACACTCGACATTCCGATGAATAAGCAACACAACGAAAATTATTACTTTTCGAGTGCGACAGTTATGGGAAAAACTACTTTCTCAAGAGGTACTTGAAACTAGGCCCCGGATATCGTCGAATCAGCAAGACTTTGAAGCATACAGAAGGGGGACTTACAACCATTAAACTTAACAAAATAAACTCCCAAAGTTATTAAATCTGAAGTCAGAACAGAATCAGGGATAGCAAAAATCGGAAGGTTGGCAGACCTGAAATAAGACACTTCAGATAATGCAAGCTAAGGAAGACATCATTGGAATGTGAGCGGAAGGTTACCCGCGGACGGCAAGAAGAATTAGGCTGGCCCCGTCGAGTGGATACTAACTATTTTAATTAATTAAAAATAAACCCGTGAACAATTCTCGTTCCGCCAGCAGGAAATTGTAATATTATTACCAATTACACTTGGAATTAAATTATAGATAAGATTGAAGCCAGGACTCAGGAGTTGAATTCCCGGCATTGTCAGGGACTAATTTCTGTCCCAAAACGAATAAATAGGCTTTAAGCCCAAGGAAAATCATGAAGTTCGTCTGTCAGATTCAAACCTCGGCAGAAGAGGCATGTCAAGTGAAGTTCATCAATCTGTAAGAGACCTAGTAGAGGCACGTTATAAACAAAGTTCGTCAGTTTGTGAAAAAGCCTTAGTGTAGGCATGTAATAGAATGTTATTTAGTACGATCAGATCAAGCCTCGGTGAAAAGTTACGCTAGTTAGCGATATTATCAAAACCTCAATTGAAGAAACTGTATTCAAAGACATTAGAATTCGAACTTCAGAAGAGGCAAAGTACAATACAAGTTGCAATAGGCAAATCACTAAGTTTTGAGTGAAGTTTAATGAAGTTACATTGGTTCGAGACCATGTCGCATTAAGATACGTCAAATTACAAGACGCGAAAGCACGCTAAAGACTTTTAAAAACAGAGTGCGGAAGTAAAAAGACATTGAAGGAGTTGGTAAACTTAGATCCAAGAGAACGTAGGTTAAAGACCAAATAAATAGATAGTGAGCGATAGAAAGCTACGCCAGGGGAACCACAGAACAATTTATTACGGTTAACCAGTTGAAACGTCAGAGGACGTAGGTTCGATAAAACGGAACATTTGAAGGGATACAAATCCTAAAGTAGAAGTGTACAGTCTTCACGGAAGACTAAGATAGAATAAAAACTGTAAGATTGCGATAGGAGCAACTGTAAATATCAAAAGTATAGAGTTATAGCAGATAGACAAATAAACATTAACAAGTGAAAAAGCTCTATAAGAAAGTATTCGAATGAAAGACAGGCACGATATTAGGAAGAATAGGAAGAAAAGAGACTTACCTAAAAGTAGGAGGAGTAGGAGCGATCACACGTCCAAAACAGTATAGAAAGAGACTATCTAGGAACACCAGCATCGTGATGTTACCACCACAGTACGCTGAGATTTGGGTCCGTGTGCAAGTGTAAAAATATTGATTAAGTGAATTTCTTTTAGTGTTATAAATGTTATAGAAAGCAGTGTAAAATGTATAGAAATATGTAAGTGTGTCAACTTGAAGACCATAGATTGAAAAAGGTATATTTTAGTGTAGTGATGAAGTGCTGAAGAAATTATGTATGGGTGAAGCCATCCAAAGGCCATGTCATGAGCTGGACAACAGGGCGAGTCAAAATGTTTATTATATTAAATGATTGTATCATGTGCTAGTCAGTGAATTTCTAAAAATGTGCGAAAGGTATGCACTAATGAACAACCAAGTAATGTTAAAATGTAAAGGAGAAACCGCCAAGATGGTTTGCAAAAATGTAAAGGATAATTATCGAAGTGCAAAAAGCAATAATAATAATAATAATAATGAAAACCCGTAAAATGATTAATTAATAATGAAATCTGAAAGGAGGAATCTAATATAATATTGCTATTGGCGAGGAAATTACACCAGATAAAGGAAAGGTAAAGTAAATGAAACAAGCACCATCATAATAATAATAATAATAATGAGTTTTCAGTTTTTATACTCCGAAATAATGAATATTGAGTTTTTATACACCAAAATAATGAATATTGAGTTTTTATACTCCGAAATAATAAATGTTGAATTGAATAATTGCATTCCACAAGTTAATAATGAAGCGATGAATATTAATAAAAATTATAATAATAAACTCGAGTTGAAATGATCAAATAATTGAAGTAATTGAAGTATTGAAGTAATTGAAGGGTCTTTGGGATACGGTACCTTAAAAATAATGAAATAAAAACGCTATTCAGCCGATAAATGTAATGAGTCAAGGTAGTTGGTGATAATCGAACACCGTGAAAATGTAATAGGAAGTTATAAGCCATAGGCTATGTTGAAGTAAATGCTAATGCGAGCAAGTTGAGTTGTCAAAGATGCGATGATAGTCCAAGTTTTTATAAAAGTTGTGTTGCCGAAACAGGCCTATAAGAAATGAATAAAGTAATATTATGCTAGCAAATGAATATATCCTATAACATGCGTAATTTGAGAGATCAAAAATGAAGGTATCAATTGTCGGAAATCGTCGGTATTATTGTTGTTTACGAGGGTATGACCCACTCGGGGGATCAAATGGATTCCGCCCGAGGTAATATATTGTGGTGTAAGACCTGTGAGGCTTCGCTAAATGTGTGTATTAATCTGGAACGTGTAAGAGTTTTCTACGAGATATGGCAACAACTGGAGAGGCATAAGGAAGTCTCTGAGCCGTCATATAAACCATCCTTTATCAGCATCGTGTTATATCTGACCAAATAAAAATGTGTGGAATGAATAAAATGATAGGATAGGGATGAGGAGTGATTGGGATCCCTCATTGCCTGCCTATAAAGGGGACAAAAGCAAGGAATGATGATGATCTCTTGTTTTCTCATAATAAATATATCATGCGTCGTGATTTCTAATTATGGCTTTGGTTATAAGGAAAGTGAAATTAATAATGAGTCAAGTGAGGGACAGAGTCGTTGAAATAATGTGATAACTTGGATTGTCATACGCCTTTTAAGAAAAAGTAAACATTTGAGAGTTGCAAGGGGAATTAATGAGACGAGGATAGAGTCGTAAATTACAGCTAACCGAGAGGGTGAGGGAAGTCTAGCCAACATGCAGACCTTTCCAACAGCGAGGGGTGACGAGTACAATGAGCGCTTTGTATACAAAAATTGTAGGGCTGAATAGATATTAATGAATGGTAATGGAATATGCAAGTTTGTTAATTGAAGGTGCTATGAAATTATAAAGTAAATAATTGAATTGGTGGGTTTTTGAAAATCATCCCCACACCAAGTTTGTAGAATTTCGATAATGTGCCAATTGAAATTGACACAATATTCAAACCCTGCTGTCGGCCCTCTCCGTGGCCCGTCGGGAGCCCTCGTGTCCTGTCGGCCGGCGTCGTATTTCGTATAAAAAACTTCGTTGCTTACCTCAAGATTTAAAATTTCTAACCCCGTATTAGGAAAAGAAGAAATAAAGAACAATTAGCTTCCCCTTAAATGAATTTAAAATGCATGCCAGTAGACTAGTGCTACTGCATGAGACTGAAAATATTTGGAATTGTAATTGTGCATGTCAATACCTGGAATGTTGCATGTAATTGAAAATTATTGTATATTTACTATGATGGTGCTGTACCAGTTCTGTTGCATGTTTTATGTGTCTTGTACTTCTAATTGTGCATTGTAGTCGAAGAACCAATGGGCATGTAACATCTCATAATGTCATGAAAATGCCAACTTAAATTTCTGTATCTGGAGTGGAAGCTCTTTAGGTAAGGTGCTTGTGTGTTTTTGCAACGGTTGGCAACGCGTAATTCGCGCATGGGTTTTCATTTGTTTCTGCTAAAGCTTCTGTTCACTGCGCATGTGCAAGTAGCAACAGAGGTGCTGTAGAAAACAAAAGGAGAGTCAGAAGCATTCAACGATGGGGACCTGAATTGGTCGGAAGTGTTCCGTAGGCCGGGCCTCGGTGGCCATTAACGCGTCGTTGGATAAGCAAAGGTAATGAAGAATATTATGATTAATCTATTCGCAGCGGTTTCGGAGTGTTTCCAGATCATATTACAATTTTATTTTGTGAATTATTGAATTCATAGTCAGGTGTCGTCTGGCCAATATGCTTTGGCGAAGTTTTTCTGCATTATGTTTTAACTACGAGGCTAGTATAGCCAGAATATCTTTCATTCTTGTGGCGATTTGTTTTATTTTAATCTGGGCCCATTATTTTATATTTGGCCTAAGTTATGGTTATTTCTTGTCTATAATATTTTTCTCGCCGCCAAAATAAAAGTTATCTATGGCTGATCGTCATTTGTTTGGATTGGTCAGAATTGAAATATTAAATGCCCGACTGAATACTGCACCTTTTCTGGCGTCATCTATAACCCGAGTTTAAAACAACTATGAAATGATTAATTTTGGTGAAATGTTTTTATCTCGCGATTCCTGAAGGTTCAGCTTCCCATTTTAGTGCTTGGATGCAGGATTGCCAAACGGCATGTCATTGTTAACCGCCATTGGAGAATATTATTTGCCTAGAGCATATTTTTAATGATTGGTTCCTTCCTCTAGCCTGTCTGACATTTGTATTTGTTCTGTTTTAAAGAATATATTTTGGCGGTTGTTGTTTTTTTATGAAATCGTCTTTCATTTAATTAAATTATAAACGACACATGGATTGAATAGTAAGACAGAATTGATTGAGCAACGTGAACCATATTGTGAAGCAGCATCGTAATACCAATGCTTGGTTAGAAGTAGGAATATACATTTACATTTCTTCTCGAATACCACTGCAGGGACGTAGGATTGATTGGTCAGCACTCAACAGAGCAGAAATACTCCCTTGAAGAAGACAGGTTATGTTAACGATAAAATATACGTAGCAGAGCGAACAGGGTCTGTCAGGTTGTAGACCACTTCGGCCGATGAGTTCCAAACCCAGCCCTCCCCGTACAGATAATATTTGACCATAGTAGTTGTGCCAAATGAAATTGACACAATCTTCAAATCCTGCCGTCGGCCCTCTCCGTGTCCCGTCGGCCGTCGTATCTCGTCAAAAGGCTTCGTTGGTTACTTCAAAATTTTCATTTTTAAAATTTCCGTTTAGGATAAAAGAAGAAATAAAGAATGATTAGCTTCCCCTTAAAAGAATTTAAAAATGCATGCTAGTAGACAAATTGCCACTGCATGCCACTGAAATTATTTGGAAATGTAATTGTAATAGTGCATGTCAATATTTGAATGTTGCATGTAATTGAAATTATTGTATTTTAATTGTGAAGTTCTGTACCTTATATGTTGCATGTTATTGTGAAGTGAGCTGTACTGTATGTGGGGAGACTTAGGCTATTGTCAAAGGTAGGTTTTAACCAAAGGCTTCAAAATCCGTTTGAAGTAAATTCATCACCAACATAAACGTAGTGGGAACTGTTTGTGTCCCGTATAGATATGTCCTTGTCCAGGCGAAATGTTTTGGTAACATGTGAAGACGGGTGTGTGTCTTCACTTGTTTTCATTTCATCTTGTCGCCGCTGTAAGCTGATTGGTGGTTTCTGGATGATGTGCGCATGCGCGCCCAGGAACTCAGTGTTGTGGGTCGGACAAAAGCTATACCATTGTCATTCCATGATGGGGCTTTAACACGGGCAGAAGTGTTGAGCCTTGGCTCGTAGAGCCTCGGCTACCAAGACCTAAGGTAATGACGATTAATACTATTTACTGTATTTTATTTGTCGACGCGTCGTTTTAAAAATTATTTCACCTACCATTTAAATTCTTTTTTTCTTTTTTTTGGCGAGTTCTGAGTGCCGGTTGGAAACTATGTAATAAGTAACTTCGACGTTAGTTATCAAGCTCTAGTCAATTTGTGGAAATCTAAGTGATCTTAATTTGATTATAAATATTGATATTTAATTTGTGCTCATGATTGTGGTTTGGAACAACTTATCTTACGCAAGCCACATAAATTCGGTTTGGCTTGAATTTGGAATGCACAAATGTACGAAGGATGATCGTGTGTTGTTTTGTTGGTGATGATTTTCTAACCTACGAAGTAGTTAAATATTTATTATGCGTTGTGATTTGACGCAAACTTGAAGGATATATTTCAAATAATCTAAATACCGTGTTTAACCTAATCTTCGGATTTTCGATAGCCTGAGGTACAACTAAAACATGTTTGGTTTTCGTGAAAGATGCCACGCCCACTTCCATTGTTCGCCCGCCATGAATGAATTTTATTTTGGTCAACTACTATTCTGCCTATTGGCATCTGTATTTTGAGAATCCTTACGAATATATTATATATTTTATTTGTTATAAAACATTATTTCATTTGATTATCGAAGTAGCATATTGCATATACTTGAAGAGGTTACGCATATCCAACTACCATAGTGGACAAGAATGTAGGCTAGGTTGGTCAGCGTTTCACAAAGCTGAATCGCTCCGCTGAGGAAAAGATAGGTTATGCTGAGTTGAACCATTCGTAGCAGAGTAAAACAAGGTTTGTTAGGTTGTAGACCACATTGACCGATGAGTACAAACCGACCCTTCCACATAACGGGTTTATTCCGCACCAGTCCTTTAATATATGGGACAGTAGTCAAAGAGTAAGTTTGTTACTAAATATTCGATTCCTGTCTAAAGAAATGTGTGAAGTAAAACGGGTAAACTTATAATTGAGTTTGTAAATAAATGAGTAATGGAATAATGATAGCACATGATACATCATTAATAAACCACCCTAATGCATGAAATAAATGGTGAAAGGACATGAGTAAAGATACGAGAAAATAGCATTTTGAAATTGATTTTGTAGCACTTTCATTTTGAAAAATAGCATTTTGGAGCATTTTGAAATTTAAAAATTAGCATTTTGTAGCATTTAAAAGTTCGTCACCAGGTACAATAAACAGGTTCAAAATAATATGCACGGAAACTAATTCAGACATGTGCAGGATTGGAAATATGGGCGTTTCTGATAAACGGCATGAGCATTTAATATAAGTCTCCTGTTGTGTGTGTGGTTTTTATTTTTACTAAGGGAGTGTTAGAAGTATTAAAATCCTAATATCAGTATTACAGAAATGTAGAAACTTGACATCATACATTTTTCAGAAATGTGAGATCTCTGAAAATAAAGGCATCTGCCTGGCTAATTGGCAAGATTGAGTTCAAGTGCTGTCAGTTGGTTGTATGACGTGAGACGAGGGTAGCTAAGCTATGCTCAAAAGATCCAAAGGTCATGTTCTCATTATGCAATCAACAATATCAGGTGTTGTGCAGCAACTCAAATATTGAGGGCCGGCAGAGAGTTGTATTAGTTCACTGGTACCAAGGTGCCAATTGTTAGAATAAAGCGAGCTGTGGTCAGGCAACAATGCTTGCCTTACGAAGTTACTGTGTGGCAGGTGGAATGACGACAATACCAGGCTGTCCTGGACTGGATGGACGAATTGGTTCAAATTCTAAGGATGTCTATTAAATCCTATTGTGTGGTTTTCCTACTAACTCCTTGCCAAGTTCCATTCATTTCTTTTAATAACTTATCTTATGAGGTAGGATTCAAGAAGTGCCATTTGACCATTAAACCACCGGCAAATAGAAATTCAATGCCCCTCATCCGTGGCCCTCATTGAAAAGGAAGTAATAAAGTGAATCATACATTTACTTAACTTTGTGTAAATATCACACAATGGATAATTAACTAAATAATAAAATGTAGGTTTACTCCCTCATTATTTCCTGACCACACTGCAACTCTTGACTGACAATCTGTAAAACAGTATCCGAATTCACGGAGAAATCGCCGGACGACATGTAACATAACCTATAACTCACACATGGTAGAGAATACTTTCATCATATTATACATTTCCCAAAGCAAAGAGAACGCCTAACAAAAATTGTCTATCATATCACGATACGTACTTGAGTTTTTTCATTTTCATTTCAAATACAAGAAATGAGGGCCGGCGCGATATAAACCTATATAAGCATAACCTTATTGCTCTAATTTTTGAAAAGAATCGGCACAAACGATTGGAATATTCCTTTTATTAGCACAACCAATTGAAACTACGAAATAATTTCTCCAAAATCATCGTCTATAATATTGATAATGATTTGAGTGATCACCATTTACTCATCTGTGAAATGAGAAACAAAAAGATAAACAGGAACTCAATATGTGATGATAGGCCAATAGAAAAGGATAAAATAAACTACAAAAAACTTAATAAATATTTAATAACTCAAGAATTTGTATGCAATGAAACTAACATCAATGACTACTACAATAAATTCTGTGATTTTATTAATAAAGGAATAGAAGCCTGTACTATGAAATATACGAATAAGGAGCCAAGTGCCCCACCAATAAAACCCTGGATCACACAAGATCTTTTAGCACTAATACACAGGAAAGATAAGATATATACAAAAACCAAAGTTAAAAATCCATCTGCAGAAATTTTAGAAGAATATAAAATTATTAGCAACCAAGTTACAAAACTTAAGAGAAATCTACAAAGAAACTACTTTGACCAAAAAATTCAAAATGCAAATAATCAGAGGGAAGTGTGGAGTGTTGTTAATGAGATGTTAAATAGACCAAAGAAGGGGAAAAATGAAATTGTCAAACTTATAGTCGACGGCACAAATGTCGAAAAAAAGGAAAATATATGTGATGAAATTAATAAATATTATGTCAATATTGCTAACAGTATAAGGGAAAATCAAGGAAACGGTTCTACCTCGGGCATTACAAGCTATAAAAATACTACTAGCACTAAGACAATCTTTATGTTACCTACTGATGCTAATGAAATACAATCAATTATAAACTCCCTAAAACACAAAAACAATATAAGTGAGGACAACACTACTAATGTCATGCTACAATTGTGTCTTGAGGGCCTTACACCATATCTTGTCAAAATAATAAATCTTTCACTGATGACTGGTATATTCCCCGATGCCTGTAAAGTCTCTAGGGTGGTCCCGATCTACAAAAAAGGGGACAAAACCCACCCATCAAATTACAGACCCATTAATATTATATCTGCCATCAGCAAGGTTCTAGAAAGCGTTGTTAAACGAAGACTTATGAATTTCTTCATGAAAAATGATTACTTTGCAAACTGCCAATATGGGTTTATTCCAAATAGAGGAGCTGATAGTGCTATATTTGAAGTAGTAACTGATGTAGAAAAGGCATTAGATGAAAACAAACTAGCTGCTGGTGTACTAATTGACCTTCAAAAAGCCTTCGATCTGGTTAACCATAAGATTCTCCTTAATAAACTAGAATTTGCAGGCATCAGAGGAGTGGCACATGATTGGTTCAAGAACTACCTCACTAACAGAAAACAATATGTTGCAATCGATAATGTAAAAGGATCTCAAATGAGAATTGACACAGGAGTACCTCAAGGTTCTGTCTTAGGACCAATTCTTTTCTTGGCCTATATTAATGATATAGTATTATTAGAATTGAAAGGCAAGCTTAAACTATTTGCAGATGATATTTTTATACTCTATCTGGGAACATCTGAACAGGAAATTATGCTAAATATTAATTATGATCTCAATAAGCTGGTGGATTGGTTGAGAGCACACAAAATGGTTATCAATATCACTAAAACAAAATATTTGTTCTTCCATAAACCATCATACAAGATTGAGACCACAAACATAGTCAACATAGCCAACAAAGAAATAGAAAGGGTTAAATCGGCAACATACTTAGGTATCACACTAGATAGTACACTAACCTGGGAAAATCATGTAGAAAATGTAAAACATAAAATCAGCCCTTTAATTGGTATTATTTTCAGATTAAGATATAGCTGTCTTACTAGCCAACAATTGAAAAATATATACTTTGCTCTGATACATTCACATCTAATGTACATGAATTTCATATGGGGATATTGTAAGAAGGAGCTGATAAAAGAACTTGAGATACTCCAGAAACGTGCTATAAAATCTATCTTTGGATTACCTTGGCTCACACCCTCAAATGAATTGTACTCAGGAACTAAAATTATGCCACTGCAAAAACAAATAGCTATGTCAGCAACAGTATTTGTATACAAATTAGAAAACAAATTGATACACACACACATCCATTTTACCCATGCAAATGACATTCATCACTATGCAACAAGAGGAGTAAATCAAATATTCACCAGCCATTCCCAATCCATTAAATTTGGAACTAAAGGAATTATGTCCTCTATAATAAAAGAATACAACTCGCTACCATTAGGCATAAGGGAAAGTTTCTCTATAAAAACATTTAAGAGGAAAACAAAAGACTTCCTATTAAGGAATGAATAGCCAATGTACAATAGCCTTAAGCAATGCAATGTTACTATTAAACTAAACAATAATGTTACAAAAATTATATATATGCCATGCTGTAACTATGTTACTTGATTGTCCCTAACACGAGCTCAGGCTCATTGGGACCTATGTAAATAAATAAATAAATAAATAAATAAATAAATCGTTTTACTGGCGATAAACAGTGGATATTATGTGGCAATAATAACAGCACCATTTTCAAGTTAATTTTTACCGTAATCGATTGTTTTCACGACAATAATCGATGTTCGTACATATCAATTATTACTCGTAAATATCGATTATATAGCCGATATTTTCATTGCTGGGAACTTGCAAATTTCAAAGTTGCGGCGTGAAAATGTAATAAAACATAATATTCAACATTAATCGGTAAATTCGGCACTTTTCGCATTTATCGCAGTTATGGGAATAATTCGCAAGAACTCTTAGTTATCGCACTTTGTCGCACATTCAGTTTCGCAAATTTTGGGTATACATAGTCATATTAGTTACCAGGAAGTTGAAAAAAGTAAAATTCGCATTTATCGCAATTGCGATTTTCCCGTATCTCTAGACATGAGTTCGAGGAAATGGCATGTAGTTATTTTAAAGTGTTGATTTGTTGTGTGAAACCTAAGGCTTACCGGAAGAGTTAATAGAATTAAAAGTGAATGATAATAAAGTAATTCAAAAGTGAAATAAGAATAAATAAAAGCCCAGAAGGGATATGGATAATTAGATTTAATATCCGTAAAGCCTTAGAGTACAATTGTTATGAAATGATAGGCATGCTCTATGCCTTAGTAAAATATTGTGAAAAGGGAAATGTAAATACTACCTGAGCAAGATAAAATGATAATATAGAATGATATGAATTTTTTGACAAGAGTTATGGATTTTTTTTTATGAATTTTGGATTGTCCAAAATATTGATGTTTTATAGATTTTTGTCTTTGTTCCTGGGAGTTTTCATGAATAAACTCATGTAATTTGTAACATGTTTGGTTTTCAATTTAAGTCTTGTAGATCCTGAAAAGTGCTATCATATCTAAATGTAAGATCATGTTATGGGTTGGACGTAACATGCCCCGAACCGCAGCAGCAAGCCAGGTTGTGATCGAGCATCATCCATATGATTGGGTACAGTAGGAAGCACTTTTTAACACATTTATTCATTCTAAATATAATAACACAAATCTTCGGCCTATTAACACTATATATCTGTACCCCGGAGGAATAGGACATTATGTCACAAAAATGGGATTGTTCAAGAGAGCAGTTTAAAGTAATTTCTTTAATGTTTCACTTAAATACTCAGCTATTTATTATTTGAAATACTTGAAATTTGGAAACAACATTGATTTTAGTGTGAAGTTCATCACTTTCATTCAAAACGTTTGTAAAATGTTTCCAAGGGCCTTTTTTGTTCGTTTTTTATGCACATGGTGTTCTATGCCTCGAATTCATTTTGGAACTTTCAGGACATAGCGTTTGCATTGTGTATTAATAAAGGAGATAAGGTTGAAAGAATATACTTTGCAATGTACTTACTGATATTATAAATTACAGAACGTGAAATAATACACTATAATACACAACCGTAACTAAATATTCAAACAGTTTTGGAAAATCATTCCCATTTTTCAGTCACAAACATCATCATCACTGTGGGGTTATCGTGTCGGATTACTAACCCCAAGCTTGCAGGTTCGCTCCTGGCCGTGGTAAGTGATTTTTTTTTTGAAAGGCGGCAAAAATCACGATACGCATGTCATACGATGTTAGTGTACGGGGAGGAAGGGCTTGGGTAACCCGAGGCCAAAGTGGCCTGAAGACAATCAACCTAGTACTATTCTATGCGCTCAATGAAACATGAACTCGAACAGCAGTAGGTAAAATAAATATATATTTCCAAGGGAAAAGAATACAAGGCCGAAAGGCTATGGGAGGGAACACCAATCTGCACTCCTACCGTATATTTAAAATGGAGGCCAAGCTATATTCCCAAATTATATGGCAACGCTGTAAAATTAAAACAGTTCACATTTACGTGATTAATAAAACACCACATATTATACCTTTTCCAATTATATATCCGAAACTATTACAGTCTCATTCCGATTCTTTTCAATTAGTTACTCATTACATTCTTTCTAATAGGCTTCCGAAACTGTTTTGCAACCAGCATGGATGCTGTGCTTATGCAGCCATAATAGACCAAAAGATGCCATCTCAGACAAACGAAAAGCAAGGGACCGTTTGTCATTGTTAAAACTATCAAGTTCCCCACACCAAAATCCTGACAATTACATTCTTGAAATCATTAAATTTCACATTAGCAGCATGGAAAGATTAAAAATGAAACCAAACACATCTCGAAAGATGAAGTATAACAAGTTCGTTTTCGCTGCTTAAAGAAGAGGAGGCGTGTTATGAATATAAAATAATCTTAGGCCACATTATAATAGACCCATAAAAATATAAATTGAACAAATTAGCACATCTAAGAAAACGCCTTGATAAAAGAAGAATAGCGTCCTTTTGGGAAATCGAAAGTTATTTCAATACATCCGGCCAGACGACACTTGGCCTCTTAAAATTCACAAACTTAATTCCAATTTTCATGAAATGTCATAAATGTTTTGTCTGACGGTTCTAGAGTTCCAACTATTAATATCTAACAGTTTTACCTTGATCTCGGACCAAGATTTAGGTAGTGGTCCAAGGCTACCACAAACCGCGTCCTTTCACCGCAAGCTCACATTATGTTCTCTTCTCGTACAAGCTATTCGTAACTCTCTCGACAATGGGACGCCATTTTGCGCATGTGCAGAAGTTCATTTTAAAACAGATAACAAATGACGAACGACTGGCACTAGTTTTAATGCCAACCTTGTTAATTAATTTTCCTTCACCTCTTAAAATGATCGAGACATCCTTTTTAACCAAATTTAAATTGGCAATAGAATTTTCATTTATGTGTCTATCAATGATTGGCTATCCAGACTTTAGATTATTTGAACAAGGACCGCCAAATTTCAGTACAGTCCCAGCATACATAGTATTCACTAGACAGTCAACAATGGCTACATTCAATCAATGTAGACCGGAATAATTAGTTAATATATTTTCCATTAAAAGACAATGGACATTTAAATAGTTTCTGTCTTTCTTCTTGCTTCCTGAAAAGATTCACAATTAATGACCAGAGACGTCGGCAGAAGAATTGGGGGGGGGGGGGGGGGCGTCACATGGGGGCGGCGACGGGGGCGAAGTATTGTGAGTCGAAACCAATCGGCTCAGTTAGCATGTTAAAGAACCCATTTGAATTCAGTAGGCTGTGTTCATAATGGCAAAATTAATCTCGGGATTTTCCGCCAACACAAAGTTCCTCATTAAGTACAAGCCCGAAAAACTTGTACTTAATTATGAAGGCCGGCCGTGAAAGCCTAAGCTGTTATACAAAGTTCCTCATTTCTCTACTAGAAAGCGCTATAGTGTCAAGGAGCTTAGATATCTAACCTCCTTGACTTTCATAGTGCTTCAAGGAACAACAAAAAATCAACATGCAAGCTACCCTCGAGTGTCAAATAAGAAAGCTTGCACCCGGCACCTGAGGCCATACTATTATTATTATTATTATTATTAATGTTATCATCATCATCACCCGGGTAGTTCCCTTTTGAATTAGTATATAACAAGTTCTATAAAATGCATGACAACATGAAGGTAAGTATGGCAGTACCGGTATTGATATTAGGTCGTCATATTTTAGTTCGGTGATAGGTTTAGGTGCATTGTGAACAGGGTCTAGAACTGCTAGAGGTACATCCTTCTGCCTGGTGTATCTTGTTATATCTACCTTCCCGAACTCGCTGCTGAACGTAATTCTCAAAAATGCAGTTCCAATGCTTTCATGACTGTTTAGGAAATAAGAACTGGCTGTTTATCAACGTCCACTTTTCTTATCACAAAAGGTGAGTTTAGAACTGAATACAAGGACTTCAATCCCTTGATGTCTTCAAGTTCTAAATTGTGCACAACATATTTGCTGGAACACTGCTGTACTAATTGCTGCCAGTCCAATGGTGTTAAAAGACATATTAGTTATTCATTTTCTTTTTCTTTCAATAAGTGCATGAACAGTATCAACTTCCATGTGAGTATCATCCTTCAGCAAAAATTTGTGATTTATGCATTTAATTTGAGGGCACCTCTGCAATATGACAAAAAAAAAAAAAAAGCACATTATAATAGCTACATTCTTATTTTGGCCATAGCAATTTTCTGTCCACGGTGATATCTCGTCCACATCTGAGCCTGGAATTAACATTGTGTGCTTTCTGAAACATCCACAAAGTGTGCTGTACACTATCTCCACATGGCACCCGAAAACAAAAGACAATTGCAGAGGCATATGAATACATGCCCACATAGTGTTGTATGCCTCTAACCAACATGGCACATAGTGCTATTTTAACAAGACAAATATCGGTTTCTGGACATAGTGTTGTATACCACTAGAAAGTACATAACACTGAGAGTAGGATTATGGTAAAAAGTGAATTTGACAAAAAATGGACTTAGTGTCCTATGCCTCCGGGGTACATATATATATATATATACAGAATACATTCCCACAATTAACGTTTTGCCGCCATTTACAACATTTTTCCTTGGTCCCTACAATTTTCCTTTGTTTTCAATGCAATCTGGTCCCCGCTTTTACATTAATGAAATGTTAAATTTCCCACAATTTACACCTAGTAGACCAGTGAACATAAAGAGAAGACAGCGATTTAAAATAAGAATAAGAATTACTTGATATAACAATTACAAGAAACATGTTTATTCCGCCTATTCAATACACATCGTTAAAAAATCTTTTACAGGAACATGTTTCGGGGGTATTCTACTCTCCCTTCTTCAGCCTCCTATCAAATATATGTAACACCTTGCATGTTATACAAATACAAATTGCATGAAAAAAAAATCACTATTACACTTCATATCACTGTTGAACAAATTAAAAATATTGCATGCATTTAATATATGCTAATTAAAATTTAATTCCAACCATCCAGTCCCATAAAAGAACAGCGCTCATGTCTTTTATCAATAGAGCTCTAAACATTTCACTTGCTGAAGTAGATTATCGCAAAGAAATTTCCATAATACATCAAATAGCCGAAGCTAATGGATTCATCAGGAAGTATGTGAACAACATAATCAACAAAATTAAGAACAAACCCATAACAAAACTGACCAAAGAAGAAATGGAACCTTCCACCCATGCAGTCTTTACATTCGTAAACCAATCCACCGACAATATCACAAGTGCACTTAAATAAAACGAGGGTTGCATTTTTAGCTTTGGCAACAATGCTGCTGCTTTATGTTGCAACAGTGTTGGACTCCGCCATTGTTACCAAAAGTTGCTAACCTATATCCCCTCCCTTATAGCACATGACCTCGTCCGTCCCCTCCCCCATTCGTATTCATTGGCACCTGTTAGATGAGTAGTTGTGGGCAAAAACTCGCGCAAGACGGTCACAATGTTTTCGAAGCAGGAGCAGAGAACGTGGATAAAAATTCAGTGTGCTAGGGGTCGCATGGCTAGAGAGTGCCACCAAGAACTGCACGAGGCGTGCGGTGCAGCTGCGTTACCTTACAGAACGGTAGCAAGATGGGTTGCAGCCTTTCGAGATGGGCGTGAACGTGTGGAGGACATGCCTCTATCTGGTCACCCACCAGTAAGTGATGAAAATGTACAGATGGTGTCCGCGTTAGTGGAGGCGGATCGGAACGTTAACGCTTCGTGAATTAGCGCAAGATACAGGACTGGCGAATTCAACTGTCCTCCACATCCTGAAGGACTGCCTGAAAATGAGGAAAATTGCGTCAAAATGGGTTCCGCATGACTTAACCGACATGCAGAAATGGCCGCGATATGACGCTTCTCGCACGCACTTGCAGCGTTATGAGCGCGAACGAGAGGACTTCTTACGGAGTATCATAACCATTGACGAGACGTGGGCCAAATCTTATGAGCCACAGTTGAAACGCTAATCGAACGAGTGGCGACACCACGAAAACAAACAGTTCGACAAACCCCCACCAATGTGAAGGTAATGTTGATTCTTGCCTATGATTGGGATGGTGTGATCATAAAATATACTGTTCCCCCAGGGCAAATCGTTAATGCGGCATACTATTGTTCGTTTCTGCAAGACCATCTCCTAGCAGCTCTGAGAAGGAAACGGCGACACCACATGGATACTCCGCCCATCGTTCTGCATGACGATGCTAGGGCACACACAGCAGGAGTTGTGCCTGCATCGTTGAATCGCCGGAACTGGGAACTCTCCTGACTTAAGTCCCTGCGACTTTGATCTCATCCCGAAGATGAAGGAGCCACTGCGTGGGAACCACTACCCTACAATTGGAGATGTTGGGCAGGCTGTCGAGTGCTCTCTTCGCACCATCGATAGATTGGGTAATGCCAACGGAATCCAGTGGCATCTGCGTCGCTAGGAACACGTAGTACGCAGTGCTGGAGACTACATCGAGGGCCTATGAAACTTGGAACCATGTAGGTGTGTTATTTATCAATTTATGGCATAGGTGCCAAAACTAAAAAAGCAACCTATGTATAAAGTAAAAACAGCATTTCGAACCAATAATACCAATCATAAAAATCTCAACAAAACTAATAAATACAACAATTCAGGGGTTTATAAAATCAAATGCAATGAATGCAATGCCGATTACATAGGCCAAACGGGGAGAGGGTTCAACACCAGATTTTTGGAACATGTTAATGCAATCAAATATAACAAATTTTCAGCGACCTGGCAGACACAGGACACAAATTCACTACTATAGATAAAGATTTGGAAATACTACATCAAGAAAAGAAAGGTATGCTCATGGACATCTTAGAGCACATAGAAATTAATAAAGCGCAGAAAATAAACCCATCACATAATTTGAATGAAATAAATTTTGAAACGAACATCTTGTTCGATACTCTAATAGACTCATTATACAATAATAGATAATGCTTTTAATGACCGGAATTCTTTTCTACACCATCTATTTTCATGTCCACCATTCAATATAAAGTTGTAAACAACGCGGCAAATACAGTAGCGGAATTTCAGACTCTTAATACCTCCCCTCCTCTTCACGTCGCGTCACACATCATGACCTGTCCACATTCCCCCTACTTCTTCTCTCTCCCCGCCACCTCTCTCTACCCCTCTCCACGTGCGATACAGCTGAGAGGCTCTCCGCTTGGCATAATATTATTCTGCAGTGTTTTAAACTCGACACATCCAACAGCACGAGGTAAACGGACTGCATTCAATAATTCTCCTTTCATAAACCATTTGTTTTATACACACTATTAAAATTCTTCAACATAATGCATTTCATTTCCTTTTTTAGATTCAAAAACCCACCAGATTTCTTTGTATATTATCAAGATTAGATGCCACCATATTATATCGCGTAAGTTTATATACAAGCCCAATCATGGCCATAAATCCAATTTTTTTTTTTTTACATGGATTGCTTTCCTCCTGCAATTTTTCACAACATTTTCACCCAATTTTCAATTTTTTCCACAGAAAGGATAAGACCATTTTCTTTCCTCAATGTCGATCGTGGGAGTTGCCGTTGTTGCGCAAATTATGACAGCACATTCCAACCGATCCGCCCTATTCGATGAAAGTGATATGGAACACACACATCTTTTACCAACATACTGCGTTGGAGAGGCTTGTGTTCCAAACAGACCCGGCCAGTGGCTGGAACCTGTGCAAGATGATGATGATGACTGTATGTCCACTAATAAGACCATTCTGGACCAACATTAAATCATAAACCAGGAACCAAATATAACATAATCAAATTGTAACATTTCCAGCCAAAATATTTTAATAATTGTTTATACACGAAGAAAATGTTTGTCAAAACTTGAAACTGTCACTCTCAGATTTTTAAATTGTAATGAACTCTGTTTTACATGCAAGGTTGATGGGCCATTGTTCCGGGAAAGCACTAGCAGATGCACAACCAAATAAGAGGACCAAGGACTGGGTCCACCCAGAATTATGTTCAGTGTTTTTTATATATATATATATATATAACATTTTTGGCCTATTTTCATTTTTGAAAAAAATAGGCTTATGAGATCACCTTTTGTCCGTGTGTGAGCGCGTGTGTGTGTGTCCCCCTAATAAAATCTAAACGGCTGGAGCGATTTCAATGAAACTCAGTAAGTTCATAGCACTATTCCGGGCGACCCCGATCGTGCCCTTCAAATTTTGTTACGTCTCACCAATCCAACATGGCGGCTGTGCGAATATTTCATTAGCATTCAATATCTCCGAAACTATTACCGATATCACCCTGGAATTTTGCATGGTGATAAAGGGAGCTACTAGAAGTTTACTTATGTGACCTTTGAAAACCTGGTAACTACAAAACCAAAATGGCGGCCAAGCGAATTTTCAACTTTTAAATAGACGTGTCTCGCGATTTAACCAACCAAACTCAATGAAACTTGGTACAGTATATGTTTATATACATTGTAATGCACCGACATCTAACTTCGTTCAATTGTTTACCTAACCTCAATATGGCGGCTGTGCGAAATATTTCACTGGCATTCTATATCTCTGAAATTATTACCGGTATCACCCTGAAATTTATCTAGGAGATAAAGGGCACTACTGGAATTTCATCTATGAGACTTTATAAAACTGGTTAACTACAAAACGAACATGGCGGCCAAGCGTAGTTGAAAGTTTTAAATAGACTTTTCTCGCGATTAAATGATTCAAGCGCAATGAAACTTGGTACAGCAAATGTTTATACACATTGTAATGCACTGGTATGTAATTTAGTTAAATTGTTTACATAACCTCAAGATGGTGGCTGTGCGAATTTTTAAATTAAGTTTTTGTTTCTTTTGTCATAATCATGCGATCGAAGTGAAAGTTTGAATAATGAACCTACACAATAATTTTCCTTTAAAGATACATGACTCTATGGCCTGTACATATAACAATCCAACATGGCGACCATCCGAAATATTTAGACGGTTCTCAATATCTACGAATCTACTACAGCAATCAAACTGATTCTTTTTATGTTCATAGGGGTTATGAACATAAGTTCACCTATAGGCTAGGACTTTCAATAACCTGGTGATCACAAATCCAATATGGTGGCGACGCGAAGTATAAATATTCACATGTTCGTTTCTCGCAATTTAACCATCCACGTGCAGTAAAACTTGGTACAGTAAATCCTTATACAAATGTTAATCCACTGGCATCTAATCTATTTTAATTGTTTCCATAACCACAAGATGGCAGCTGTTTGACATTTAAAAATCTTGTTTTTACTTCTTGTGTCCTAATCATGTAATTGAAGTTTGAGTACTACACGTACACAATAATCTTCATGTAACAGTACATACTCTAAGACCTACATATATAAAAGTGCAACATGGCGACCATCCGAAATATTTAGACGGTTCTCAATACCTACGAATCTATTACAGCAATCAAACTGAAATTTAGTATGTTGATAAGAGGCAATTAACATTAGTAGGACATATGAAAATAGGCTGTATAGTTCTTCACGGAACTACTTGTTAAAATTTTAATTACCATATATTTGCATGCAAAATTTTTAATTAGTTCAACAGTGATATAAAGTATAATAGTGGAATTTTCTTCATGTAATTTGTATTTGTATAACATGCAAGGTGTTACATTTATTTGATAGGCAGGCTGAAGGAGGAGGGTAGACTACCCCCGAAACATGTACCTGTAAATGGTTTTTTTTTTAACAAAGTGTATTGAATAGGTGCAATAAACATTTTTCTTGTAATAATTTATGTCAATACGGACCATTATGAGCAACATTGCGAATTGATATAACAAAGCGAACAAAATGCCCACGAGACGACCTTAAATGTCGCCAGGCCGTGCCAAGCGGCTTATCGCTACCCCAACGGAAACGAATTGTACGGTGAATTAATGCAGGTGCTAGACGAAGCCATGTGTTATTCATCATCATGTGAGGCCACATGGGAGTGCTACATTTTCCACTAAAAAGTGGTGATTGTCTGAACAGATATCGATATTGGTCACTGTCACTGAAGAGAGAGTTTTGTTTGAGAACAAGTCCCAGTTAAACTCCAAAGCACTGGACATGCCGCATACTATGGAACTCTGGTGGCCTTGATCATTCAGCTCCGCAAGTAGGCGCCCAGAGAGCGCGCAAAGTGCTACTAGCAGTGACCGGAACTTTCATCAAGTGGAGAGCGAATTACTCTTGACGAGTTAAGTTATGCCGATGTTGGTAGGTAATACAGTAACTGACTCACTTATATTCTCTTTGCTAACTGACACTGTAACATATTCTTTGATGCAAATGGCGGCTTGTTTCCTTTTTCTTCTTCTTCTTTGCATTGCGCTTCAAACTGGGCCCTATTTCAACTTAACTCTTATACGCTCAGCAAGCTGATCTATTGGCTCGAGTGGTGTTGCTTAAAACACTCAGCGTGCCGATCTATCGTCTCCGTGTTGGAATGGCTGTATTAGAGACTTATTGGACTCCCAGATGGCAGGAGAAGATTGGGATAGCAGCATTTGAGTTTGGTTTACTCTTTTCTCGACAGATAGAGACACTACACTACCACATTTGTATGAAACAAATGAAATTATGAAGCCGCGTATGCATGTTTACCGCATGGTGAGTTGAAGTGTACTGTGTGTGAGTATAATCACCTTTTGCGCTTTAAATTACGTGTTTGCCCTTGTTATTTTGTTTCCATTTTAATATTAGTTTATTATTTGTTATATTTTGTTTATATTTTAAGTTTATTTGAGTTATCAAGTGAAGTGTAGCGTTTAATATTTCGTGTTATTACGCTTTCGTGAGGTGTGTAGGCCTAATTTTATTCAATGGCTGGGCAGAGTTCTAGGCTCAAATGATTGTGAAGTCTTGGATTATTTAGATGCTATAGACGATGACAGTGACTTTATTGCCGAGAGTGATTCTGACTTTATAGAAAGTGATGATAGTGCCCCAGAAATAACCTGAATAGCTGCTCACAGATTATCTGACAGTGATGATATTATAAATGATGGAGACTACATAGAGGTTCTGTCGCCTGAAAATCCTCTCCCTCTTCCATTTCAATATCATGAATTATCTGGGCCCAAACACATGCCACACATGTTTTGCACAATTTCCTTTTGTTTTTCACAGATTTTCTTCCTTCTCTTACGGTGACAGATTCTCATCGGTATGTCCAGCAGTTCATCACCAGTAAGGGAGATAATGTTCCCACCCCTCTAAAGAATTGGGTCAGGATCACAATGTCTGAAATGAAAGGATTTATTGCTTGTCTTCTAAGTATGGGTATCAATAGAAAACCAACCATTGCCTCTTACTGGTCCACTATGCCTTCTCAGTTCCCTAAAATGTTTTCTAATCATAGGTTCTCCCACTTGCTGCGATTCTTTCATCTTGTCAACAATGAGGGATTGCCAGGGCCTGGAGAAACAGGATATGATCCCTGTGCAAAGTATCAACCACTAGTGGATCATGCCAACATGGTATTTAGGCACCACTATACACCACATCAGCAGATTAGCATTGATGAGTCTCTTGTGGCGACTAAAAATAAACCTAGCCTTCTCCAATACCTGCCGAACGAACACCATCATCGCTGGGGTATCAAATTTTGGATGCTGTGTGATTCAGTTTCCAATTACTGCCTGGTTTTTTTTTTTTGCCTACAAAGGTGCCAGATCTCAAGAAGACAGAGACAATATTATAAAACATGGTTTGGGATACATCGTTGTGAAGAAACTTTTAGTCATAGGTGGCTACCTCAACAAGGGTTATCATGTCTTTGTTGACAGTTACTTTAAGTTTGTACCACTTGTAAGCCATCTCTACAAGCTTGGTACATATATAACAGGAACTGTTAGGAGAAATAGGAAATATTTGCCTCAGAATTTTAAAAATAAATTTGCTGTTGGACAGAAACAATATTTTAGGTCAGGTCCAATGTTAGCATGTGCATTCCGAGAGAAAAAGTCCCAGAAAAACCCAGTCATGCTTCTATCTAGCCATGCAAAAGCCAAAGAACAGGAAATTCCAGCAACCCACAACAGTGCCAACAGCAAAACTAAACCAGCAATAATAACAACTTATAATAAATTTATGGGTGGGATTGACACATCTGACATGTTGTTGTATAGCTACCTTGATGAGAGGTGAACTGTACGTTACTGGAAGAAGGTGGCTTTCAATATCATTGTTAGAATGGTACTAAACAGCTACATTCTTTAAGGAAAACAATAAGGGATCAGGGAAAGTAAAATCTAGACTGAACTATACTGTATCAATAATTGAGAGCCTAGGGGAGGAATGGATTTCCACAAAATTAAGTGCGATTAATGATCAAAGAAAGCCTCCGTGGCTTAGGCGGCAGCACGCCGGCCTCTCTCCGCTGGGTCCGTGGTTCAAATCCCGGTCACTCCATGTGAGATCTGTGCTGGACAAAACGGAGGCAGACAGGTTTTTCTCAGGGTACTCCGGTTTTCCCTGTCAACATTTCATTCCAGCAACACTCTCCACTATCATTTCATTTCATCTGTCATTCATTTCATCATTGCCCCAGAGGAGTGCGTCAGGCCTCGGCAGCCGGCACAGTTCATAACCTCGCCGCTAGATGGGGGCTTCATTCATCCATTCCTGACCCGGTCGGAGACTGGAAGCAGGCTGTGGATTTTCATTTTTCAATGATCAAAGAGGACCAGAGGGGGTGAGAAAGCTTCCTGAGAAGAAAGAATCCAGCTGTGTTGTATGCAGCACCAAAGAAAAGAGGAGGGGGGCCAGAACAGTATGCACTAGGTGTAACAAGGGTCTGCATGGCGAGTGCTTTCCTAAGCACAAATGCTGACTCAGGAAGGTACGTGTACAGTTCTTTACATCAGGTGCTATAATTCATGACTGGATAAGAATACAAAAAACAAAATTATATCATGTTATACAGAATTAATTGCTCTTGTTTTCAGTATGACTGGTCAAGAAGATTACTAAAGAACAGACTACTTTTTTAGTATTTGAAAACATAACTTATTTTTATTTTTTGTAATTTATTTTCCAAGTTTCAATTTTTTATTTTTATTTTTTGTGGTAAAAATGACACTAACAATTTTGGGATATATTCTTCCTAAAACTACATTGTATAATGTGCTAGTGTGATTTTTTTCAATATTGTATCTGTAGATTTCTTTATGCAGTGATTTTTTACATTTTAACATGCATAATCATGAAAAATGGCCTGAGTGTTTTGGGCATGACTGGTGAATATAGCCTGAGAGCAAGTCGACATATCAGACGACATAAAATAGCCGACAAAACGATAGTTCGACAAGTTACCGTTTCTCAAAGCATAACAAATTGTTTTGTAAATTGTCGTAACGTATTGTAAAGCTGACAGGTAGAAATCTGACAAATATGTCACATACCAGTATGTCACCTGGTTTTGTACAATTGTCAAATTGTCATCGAAAACTCAACAGGCACCTGGTTACATGTTGATTATTACCATAACCTATCT
Source organism: Meconema thalassinum (assembly GCA_946902985.2). Classification (NCBI taxonomy): domain Eukaryota; kingdom Metazoa; phylum Arthropoda; class Insecta; order Orthoptera; family Tettigoniidae; genus Meconema; species Meconema thalassinum. The sequence continues at coordinate 242,225,939 of OX336391.1, forward strand.
TTTTTCGTATTGCGGCACGTATGGAAGTTTCCCGTTATATTAATAGCATTGTTAGAATCGTTGAAATGGAACGATTAAACCGCGGCAGTAGTCGAGAATGATTAAGATCTTTTGCGTATGCAGGATTTCTTTTTGAGGGGTTTCATTCATACAGTAAGGTATGTACCGGTACATGATTAAAATGATATTTCGATTATTATTCATAAAAAGCAATAATTAAACTAACATTCTCTTTGCATGAAAACTATTTTAATTATATTTTCCAGCACAATAAAAATATTGAAAAAAAAAAATATTTTTAATAGGTCTATAAAAAACTAGCTGAACTGAAATGATGCTGTAATGTTCATATGCGACTGCTTATAATATTGATATTGTGTGAGAAAAATAATGTTTTGCTCTTCATTAGCTTTTATGGCTCAAAGTGTGTATAAAAAATATAACCTAATGATTTCCCACAATTTACACTTTCCTCGATTTACACTTTTGCATTCCAGACCCTTGAAAAGGGTAAAAGGGGGCTTATACTGTACTGTATACACGATATACTAAAAAAAAATAGCACATTTTATTTTGTAAACTTTCACATCCTGAGCTAATGTTGTTAACTGTAATGACTTGGGTTGTTTAACCACGTCCGGGGTTGCTTTGTTGCCGACATTCTGCCATTGTTACAGTAGGCTCAGTCATCGCAGAATGGTTCGCATGGGACCTGTCCTCGTATTTATTCAGTTGTGTTGGACTGCGTAGGGAACCATTAGCTGTCCGTGGCTGGCTGGAGCTGTTCCTGTGTTTCTGGACGGCGATTTAGTACCAATTCCAGACATTGGAGAGAATTATGCCCTGGTTGCAGTTGAAATCCTTAGGATCTACATGAAACATTTTGAGCAGACAAGACTCTCAATACCACCCTACAAGCCAAAGTGATGGCTTATATTTGTCGATGACACATATAATCTGACAACATGACCGTGAATAACTCCAGGAGTTCGCCTCGCACTTAATAAGAAGGAGTACATAAACTTCACCTACAAACTGGAAGAGGTAGGCAGTACAGTACAATTACCGGCAGGTAGTTCTGCACTTATAACACTGCAGCATATAACATTTGTCACACGCATCAATGTTCTCTGATAGGGAAGTACCGTATATACCCGAATATAAGACGAGGTTTTCTCCCACTTTTTGTGTTATAAAAATTTGGGGTCGTCTTATATTCAGGGTATTAAAAAAATAAAAAATATTATTATTTGCAAAGTAGTATGTGGTGTTGGCATCTTGTAACTCGCAACAAATCAATGTGTTAATGAAGATTAAAATATGGTTTGTTATGTTTAAATACCACGCATATACGAATAGCGTACATTTTGAGGTTAGGATTTACGCATACACGTCATTTTAAGCGGATAAATTATATGTTCGAAAGCATACGGAAATATGTTTTAAAACAATCTTTACAAGAAAAACCAGTCAGTTTTACGAGCAGTAATTGAGTGATCAACGTATCTTAATTTAACAACGTCTCCCATTCTTGAACAAAGAAATTATAGAGTATGTCTTGGAAAAGCGGGCAGAGGGATTTCCGATAACACGGGCCGTTATAAAAATGAAAGCACGACCTTAAGGGCATATATTGTGCAAGTTATGAGTTAGCGAGTATTTTTTTGAAAAAATCTGTAAGAGGCAGTTGATAACTAGGCCGCGTCTTATATTCGGGGTCGTCTTACATTCGGGTATATACGGTATTCTGCCCACTCCTACCGCTGAACTCACAAGGTCAAGTGCAAAGCTGAAACGAAGGTATCTGTAGAACCTTAGATTGCGAGTAATTTAGTCTGCAAGTGTTTTATGAGACGAACAAAATGTTTGGAGAAATCTTAACTTTGCAATACGAGTAGAACTGGTTTGTCTGCCGAGTATTCACAATCGAGCAGATTTTCCACTCCCTCCTCCCTCTCAGCGGAATTATTGTGAGCACAGCAATGCTGGGATATAGAGAACTTTGAAGCCATTTTTCAGTGTTGCCTAATGACAACTGATATTGCTACTTTTCAGTTGGCCAACACAATATAATCCCAATTACTGGGACACACGGGAGAAGTAAGCTACTATCCAAGCATTTGCCTGGAGGGAGTAAAATAACACACTCAGGATAGTCGCATCACAAACACAAGATGACCAACTATTTTAAACGTGACTATTTTGGTAAACAAAAAACATGTTTTGACTTGTACTGGAAAAGTTAACTTTACCATACTAACACTATATTTGAATTAAACTTACCCAGCCCATATGTCCTTGAACATGCATACTCGTGGAGCCAGTTGAGACATGAATTGAAGTTCTTTTTCACTTCTTCATGGAAAGTATTCATGTTCTCAAGTGCCTTCTCTGCTTTTGCTTTCCATTTCTCCTCACCATAGTTCAGATACCACTGGTTACAAAGTGCTACCACACACTCATCCCCTGATCTGCACGTATAACAGAACAATGTTGAATTATTGATCAACATCAAAAATCAGTAGTAATACACCAAGTTAATTCATCACTCTTACTCTTAAAGTGTAGGAAATGAAATGGCAACTGCTTCCTATGATACATTTTTGGCTCTTGACTGCTAGGTGGAAAGTCTCAAGTACTTGGGAAGTATAGTGGAGGAAAATGGGAGAAATGACAAAGAGATTACGGAACGTGGCAGACAGGCAGAAGCATTTCTGAGAAGCATTAGGAGCTTAGTGTGGAATAAAGATGTCCCACAAAAAAGCAAGGAAGTGTTATACAGAAGCTACTATATCCCGATACTGACCTATGCTTCAGAAACGTGGACAATGAAGAAAAGAGACATAAGCAGAATACAGGCAGGTGAAATTAAGTTCCTGCGAAGTAGGATCGGAGAAACAAGAAGAGACAGGGTGAGGAATGAAAAGGTCAGGGAAATGGTGAAAGAGGAGCCCTTGCAAGGTAGGATTGAGGCATCAAGACTGAGGTGGTATGGACACTTAAAGAGAATGGATGAGAAGAAGATTCCCAAGAGGATACATGAGATGCAGATGCAGAAGAAACGACCAAGGGGAAGACCAAGAGATAGATGGCTGAAAGGAGTGGAGGAATGTGTCAAGAAGAGAGGCGAGGACTGGACCAGAGTGACAGTGGAGAGGTGGTGGGAAGAAAGGACTAAGTGGCGAGGCTTATGTTCCAAACAGACCCAGCCTGGGGCTGGAAACTGTACAAGATGATGATGATGACTGCTATATGGTGACATGTTTCAATAATTAGTAATTTTGTTAGCATCACTCCGAAAGGTGTTTGTACTGAGGCTAACTGCTTTCAGGAAAGACCACATTCACACTTCAATACAGATATTATCAACATTTTACCTTTGCAGTAATTATGATGAAAAAAATCACAGTCAGTCTGAAAGACTAGACGTTGTATCATTTCAAATGACGCACGCTACAAATGCTACACATGTTAGAAAGGCTCAGGAGGGCTTCTCGCTTTACTCGAAGCTCCAGGACTCTTTCAACAGACTGCATTACCCATTAACTTAGGCTACCCGTGCGGGCACAGGAAGAAATGTGTTTCTTGTACTTGTATTAGAGATGTGTTTGGTTGAATAAAGCGTAAATTGTGTACTTTTTGATAGCGGTTTTGTGGCCCATCATCCCAGGCAAACCGGCGGAAACCTTTGCCTCCCTGTCAGAAGGATCATTTGGCCGTAAATTTGAATTAGTGTAAGGATGTAGTATGAGTGTCCAGATTTAGACATTAGCCTACTCCATGAAGGGGTCATGATGCCTTATATGATTGTTTAATGAATAGTGTATCTGAAATAAGGGAAGAATACTGATTTACAGATTTGTGGAGTAAGTTTCTGATTTTAAATAGAGTTTATGAAATTTATGGTAAAGGTGAAGGAGAGGTGAACATGATTAGACAATAGCCTACTCTATGAAGGAGTCATGACTATGCCTTCTGTGTCTGTTTAAGTAACTGAAATGAGGGAAGTTTACTGAATTTGGTGTTTGTAGGATGTAATTTTCGATTTTAATTTGGGTTTTCGTGAAGCTTGTTGCTGAGTTGTTATTTCTCTGAAAAGGAGTGTTTTTTCCCCAGGCAGGCCTGTGTTCGATCTGGCTAGACTAGTGTAACGGCAGAGAGTTGGGAGATGAGTTGTAGAACCTGGGAGCGAGCAGTGGCGGGCTGAACATTACGAGGGGGCTATTTTGAGTGAGAGTAGGGATGGAATATTGGGACTGGTTCGATGCTTTGCTCTGACATCCTGCACACCTCTTGGTGAGGCACCCTGTATCCTTATTCTTATATGGCATCTTGTATATCTCTTTAGAAGTCACCCTGTATTCTTGTGTTCGCTTCGCTCAAAGCCCCAGGTCGCTCGACGCCAGGCAACAGACTCCAATAATCATTAGCGTCTGCTTCTAGCTCCCCGCGTGAGCATGACGTCACGTTCCCGCGCAGCTGCATGACGTCACTTCCCGCGCGGCTGCATGACGTCACGTCCGTCACTGTGTCCGTAACGCATAATGATGGATCCCAACCATAACGACGAAGTCGACAAGATCATTTGAAATGATAAAAAGAGGATGCCATGTTGAATAAGACTAGGCTCAAGCAATGCAGCCAACTTCACTTCACCACACACTGTAGTCATTTCAGGACGAAAATACACTCCCCTATAGCCATTGATGGTTAGGTCCGGTAGATACTAAAACCATTGATCTGCCAAGGTTAGGTCTGGTGGACACTAAAACCATTGGTCTATGAAATAGATCTGCTGGATATTAAAACAAAATGTCTCCATCGTTTAAAAGAATTAAAACATGATATGGTGTGTGGAGATGAAATCATTGAAATTTGAGAAGACTAAACTGCAGCAATGTAAAATTATGCCTACTTGCGCACTGTTACCAGAATGCTGCAATCTTGGAAAAATACGAGCATGTCGCCGAATGGGGTGTAGCACGGATTCCTTTTTATCTTCAAAGCCGAGAGAGTACAGAGAGGAATGCACTTTCAGAATCTAACCTCCCTTACCCAACAGCCACAACCCAAGGTCTCTGACCTGTGAGTTGTGAAGGGTAGATTCACGGACAGCATAAGAGTGATCATTGCCTGATGGGGAAAACCAACGCGACGCCGCTTTAGCGTGTTTGTTAGATCCTCTTCATGCAGTCAGCAAGTCATCATCATCATGAACCGTCTCCAGTTTCCCGGGTGCGGTGAATGAGCGCAAGTCATGGGAGAAAATTACCGAGACTACTCTCGCACAAAAGCAAGCATTTGCCAGCTTCTGTGACGATGATTAGAGATACGGAAAAATCACAATTGTGATAAATGCGAATTATACTTTTTTCTAATTTTTTCAACTATTTGGTAACTATTATGACTATGTATACCCAGAATTTGCGAAACTGAATGTGCAACAAATTGCGATAACTAGGGGTTCTTGCGAATTATTCCCATAAATGCGATAAATGCGAAAAGTGCCCAATTTACTGAAAAATATTAAATATAATGTTTTATTACATTTTCGTGCCGCAACTTTTGAAATTTGCGAGTTCCTATCTAGCAATGGAAAATATTTCGGCTAAATAATCGATATTTACGAGTAATAATCGATATGTACGAAAATAGATTATTGTCATGAAAACAATCGAATACGGTAAAAATCAATTTGAAAATAGCTGTTGTTATCGCCGCATAATATCCACTGTTCATCGCCAATAAAACGATGTTTTTGGAGAAATTATTTCGTAGTTTTATTTGGTTGTGCTAATAAAAGGAATATTCCAATCGTTTGTATCGATTCTTTTTTAAACATTGGAGTAATAAGGTTATGTTTATACCGGTATTGGTTTATATCGCGCCGGTTCTCATTTCTAGTATTTATTTATTTATTTATCGTATGACATACAGACAACAAGCATGCAAGATAAATATATACACACATAAACATTGATATATACATATTTACAGCGACACGTGACAAGGCAGGCTCATATCTTTAAATCTAAATTCTGTATCCATTGCAGTGCTGCAGGTTTTGCCAACAGGAAGTCAGACCGATCACCCTGATATGCTCTTCTATGGCATTCGTGAACAATGTGGTGAACTGACTGTGAAGGACCACCGCAGTCACATTGGGGAGAAGGAATTTTACCCCATTTGAAGAGTGATTCAGCACAGACCCCGTGGTTAGTCCGGATCCTATTGAGAGCAGTCCACGTTCCTCTTGGCAGGTCAAAACCGGGTGCAGCGCTATCTCCAATTAAGTCACTCCAAGCGTCAAGGTTGATGTTGGTGCTCCATTCATTTCTCCATTGGATATTCGGCTTAAAATTGTTGCCTGTGAGATCTCTAGCATATTTGATGGGTGGATTCTATTCGGTTTCTATTCAGATCAGGGATGTCGCAGTGAATAGGAAGAGCTGGATTACTCATCATTTTCTTATACTCTCGGACCAGGGCAGCTTTCCTGCGTAGGTCAGGAGGCATGATGTTGCTGAGGACAGGAAGCCAATAAGTCGGCGTAGATCTAATAAGACCACCGATCAGTCTCATGGTGTTATTGAGTTGGGTATTAATTATCTTTACATGGGGGCTGTTCAGCCAAACTGGAGCACAATATTCAGCAGCGGAGAAGACAAGACCTAATGCAGAACACCTCCGAGTTGTAGCAGAAGCTCCCCAAGTAGTTCCACAAAGCTTCTGCAGGATATTATTCCGGCTTCTAATTTTGGCGGCTGTATTTTCAAGATGTTTTTTAAAAGATAATGTGCGATCCAGAGTGACACCTAAATATTTAGGGTGCTTATTATTTCTCAGGGTCGTTCAAGGGGTAGTGATGTGCAATCTATAACCTCTCCTACCCAAATGTCATCCTCTCCTTCACGTGGCGAACTTGCCCGTTTCCACAGACGAGGCTCTGGCGACCGAGGCACGGCGGGATAACCGTTACATCAAGTACAGAGGAAATGCTGTATTACAGCCTGTCCATGGGCTGAGAGATGGCATCCCCATTAATGGACTTACTTTCTTCAGGCTAGCAACCCGTTGGAAGGACATTTTCATTGCTTTCAAGTCTTGTAAAGGAAAAAACCGGACGGATTCTACAGTTGACGAACTTGGCAAAGGAAAGGACACGAATTTGAAAAGGAAGGATATTATTAGATGTGCTACCTGGAATGTTCAGGGTATTGGACACAAAGATGATCAATTAGACGATATTCTATCTAAAAAAGATATTTCAATTGCAGTTATTTCTGAAACAAAGAAAAAGCTTCAGGGATCCAAGGCGACAAGAAATTATTTACAGTTTTATAGTGGTGTTCAACGAAATGTTAGAGCACAGGCAGGGGTTATGTTTATGGTTCACAAGAGATTACGATCAAATATTGATAGCTATACTTTTTGGAATGAAAGGATCATTCAAGTAAGAATAAAACTATCCAGAGGATATTTGACAGTTATAGGGGTATATGCACCGGTTGAAGGATACTCGAAAGAAAGTGATATTTTGTATAATGATCTACAGAAGATAATCAATATTACTAATAGACAAGATATGATACTGTTAATGGGAGACTTTAATGGCAGAGTTGGTAATGAGAAAATTCAGAATAACATTGGTATTCATGGAGAGGTAACCCGCAATAACAATGGAACAAAATTAATAGATTTCACTATCTTCAATCAGTTTAGGATTATGAACACACTATTTGAACACACTATTTCCACACAAGGACAGTCATAAATATACGTGGTCCGCAAGAAATCAGAAATCAATTATTGATTATATCATTTGTAATGGAAAATTGGCAGATTTAGTTTTGGATACAAGAGTTTCACTTTCATCATCCTATCACTTATTCTCCTCACTTCTTCTTTTAAACCATCTCGTACTACTACTCCCACTCCATTCCACTGAGGGGAGAGACCGTAGAAATAGTGCAAGTGTATGCTCCACAAGTAGGCTGCGCTTCTGAAGAGAAGGAGGAGTTTGAAGAGGAATTGCAGAAGCAGCTGGTAGGAAGAAATATGATTGTTATGGGGGACCTCAATGCCCATGTAGGAAGAGAAAGACAAGGTTATGAGAGTGTTCTAGGACCAGAGGGTTGGGGTGGAAGAAATGAGGAAGGAAAGAGACTGTTGGACTTCTGCCAGAGGAACAGCCTGCTAGTTGGGAACTCCTGGTTTAAGAAAAGAGAGAGCCACACAATCACATGGTACAGTGATGACTTCACCAGGAAGTCGGTGGTCGACTATATACTGTATGAGAAAGAACTAAATAAGAACATCACGGACATCAAGGTTATACCATCGGAGAACCTGGATAGCGACCATCGATTACTGGTAATGAACCTGAGAGGGAGTAAGGAGAAGAAAGGGACTGAGAACCAGGAAAGACGTATAAGGATATGGAAACTGAAAGAAGGGGATAGAAGGGTCGAGTACCTCAAAATGGTAAAGGAAGGAATTCCAACAGATGAAGAAAGAGGGGTGGAAGAGGAATGGGCTAGATTTAAGAAGACACTAGTGGGTGCAGCAGAAGCAGTATGTGGGAGGACAAGTAGTAAGAAGAGGTGGAAGGAAACACCATGGTGGAATGAGAAGACAAAAGATATAGTAAGGGAAAAGAATAGAGCCTTTAGGAGGTGGTATCAAAATAGGACGGTAGAGACAAGGGAAGAGTACCAGGAAAGAAAGAAGGAGGCGAAGAGAGTGGTGGCTGAGGAGAGAAGGAAGTGGATGGAAGAGTAGACAAAGATGATGGAGGAGGATAGTGAAGGTACAAAAAAGGTCCTGTATGGGATGGTAAAAAATAAGAGGCGGAAGGATCCTACGGATTATGTTAGAATGGTGAACAAAAGGGGACAAGAGATAGAAAATAGGGAAGAACTGAAGAAAATGTGGAAAGAATATTTTGAAGAACTTCTGAACCCAAATGGAAAAGATGGTGAGGAGGAAGAAATCGGGGAAGAGGAAGATGAACTGCAAACAGAAAAGGACTTAACATGGAAAGAAGTGGAAGATGCAGTGAACAAGATGAAAGGAGGGAAGGCACCGGGTGTGGATGAGTTGAGTGTGGAGATGGTGAGAGCAGCAGGAGAGGTGGGGATACAGTGGCTGTACCGAGTGATGAGGACAGCATGGAAGGAAAGGAAGACCCCAGAGGACTGGAAAAAAGGAATCATTGTCCCGATCTTCAAGAAAGGTAGTAGAACAGATTGCAGAAACTATCGGGGAATAACACTGATGAGTCATTGTGCAAAGATCTTCGAGAAAGTTTTGGAAAAGAGAATTAGGACAAGGATAGAAGGAGGGATGAGGGAAGAACAACATGGCTTCAGAGCAGGAAGGTCCACAGTGGATTTGATTTTTGCTGTAAGGCAGTTACAAGAACAGCACTATGAGTATGGAACAGATCTACTGATGGCCTTCCTGGACATTGAGAAAGCATATGACAGTGTATGCAGAAACAAAGTATGGAAGTCCCTGGAGGATAGAGGAGTAGAGAAATGGACTATAAAGAGGATAAAGGAGATGAACAAGGGAAGCGTGAGCTGTGTGAAAGTGGGAGGAGAGAGATCTGACTGGTTGGAACAAAGAAACGGCCTGAAACAAGGAAGTGCACTGTCACCGTTACTTTTCATTGTGGTGATGGATGACATAATGACCCGAGTGGCACAAGTAATTGGGGACGGAAAGATGAAAGCAATGGTGTTTGCAGATGATTTGATGATTTGGGGAAACAAGGAGGAGGAGGTACAGGAACAGTTGGACGTGTGGGAAGGAATAATACAAGGATATGGGATGAAATTTAGCATAAATAAGAGTGAGATGGTGATCACAACAAGGAAGAAGGAAAGAACCACAACGGGAATAACAATTGGTGGGGAACAGCTGAAGAAAGTGGAGAGTTTCAAGTATCTGGGAAGCCTGATACAAGATAATGGAAGAAACGATAGAGAAATAAATGAGCGGGGGAGGCAGGCAGAAGCATTTCGGAGGAGTGTGAGAAGCATGTTATGGAGCAAGGATGTCCCTCAGAACAGCAAACAGATCATATATCGGACGTACTATGTCCCTATCCTGACGTATGCCTCGGAGACCTGGGTTATGAAAGGAAGGGAGAAGAGCAAAATACAGGCCAGTGAGATGAGGTTCTTGAGAAGCAGTATTGGAGCTACAAAGATGGACAGAATAAGAAATGAGAGGACCAGAGAATTAATGAAAGAGGAACCATTACAGGATGGTATAGAGAAACCTAGACTTAGATGGTATGGACATGTAAAACGAATGGAGGAGAAGAGGATACCCAGGAGAGTACATGAGACGAAGTGGGAAGGAAAGAGACCGAGGGGAAGACCGAGAGACAGGTGGCTGAAGGGGGTGGAAGAAAGCGTGAAGAAGAGTGGAGAAGACTGGACAAGGGTGGAGGCTGAGAGATGGTGGGAAGACAGAAGACGTTGGAGAGGCTTGTGTTCCAAACAGACCCGGCCAGTGGCTGGAAACTGTGCAAGATGATGATGATACAAGAGTTTATCGAGGACCTGAATTGGAAACAGACCACTATTTATTAGTTGCTCCTATTCGTTTAAAACCACGGTGGTTCAAGAAAAAGAAACAAAGAACACAGGAAAACGAAACTTTATATTAGGTTAACCTTTTAAATGATCCCAGTATAAAATGGCTATACCAAAACAGGCTTGATAATCACATTCAGATGATTCCACTATCTGACGATGTGGAAGACGAGTGGTGCAATTTGAGTTCAGCTCTAAAACAGTCAGCATTTGAAAGTTTGGGAGAAAAAAGAAGATGGAAAAAGAAAAAGGGTTTAAGAATTTGGGACGAAGAAATTAAAAAAAGTAATCTCCGAAAAAAGAAATTCATATAAAAAGTTTCTGTCAACTGGTAAATTAGAAGATAAAATTGAATACCATCATAAGAGAGCAATAGCAAAAAGAGAAGTTCGGAAGAAACACAGGGAAAGTTGGGAAAACTTTGTCTCGTACCTCGAGACTGACATAACAAGACCACAACCACAAACCTATAAAATTTTGAAAAAACTAAATAAGGAAGTAAAAGAAGATGTAAAAATTAATGCAATATCCCACAAAGAATGGCTTGAGTACTTTCAGAGCCTTTGGTCGAGTCCAAATATTGAACAACTTGTTTTACAAGCATCTAACAACAAGACATCGGAAAATATTACACTCGAAGAATTAGAACGGGTCTTGAGGAAACTTCGAAATGGGAAAACACCTGGAGAAGATTCGATAAATGCAGAAATGTTAAAATATTCAGGCGATGCCTTCAAGAAAAGATTTCTCAGATTATTGAATTTAATCTGGATGGGTAACAGGCCTCCAGAAGATTGGCAAAAGGCAATAGTAGTTCCTCTTCATAAGAAGGGAAATATGAAAGTTTTGGAAAATTATAGAGGAATAAGTATACTTAACTCTGGATACAAAATTTTTGCAAACATTGTTAAAGAAAAATTACTGAAACATTACTCTGAGTTAATAGGGAATGAACAACATGGGTTTAGAAAAGGTCACACATGTGCAGATGCCTACTTCACCTAAAAAATTTTGATCGAAAAACACAGGGAGTTCAATTTGGAAACACACATATCATTTGTTGATTTTAAGAAAGCCTTTGATTTTGTTGACAGAAACAGACTTATTGACATATTGGCCAGAGATGGTGTCCCCCAACAGTTAATTGATAACATTTCCAATATGAATAGTGGTACTCTTATTTCAGTAAGGTTAAGTAATCATAAATCCGAGTGGAAGCCAATCAGCAGAGGGGTAAGACAAGGCTGTGGACTCTCTCCATTGCTATTCATAATCTACATGAATGCTATAATAAAGGAATGGAGGTGTGAAAGACATGGTTCAATACCTATCAGCAGGCATCTAAAAAATGTAGATGCTATACTATTTGCTGATGATGTTGCATTGGTAGCAGCTTCTGAAGATGATCTGCAGTGGTCAGTTTTCAACCTCCAGAAAGTGGCATCAAAATTCAGCATGTGCATTTCTACTGAAAAGACTCAAGTAATGGCCTTTAAGGGTAAGGACCCTATCCCCAGTAAAATTTGTCTGGATGGTAAAATTTTAGAAAGAGTTAACGAATTCAAGTATTTAGGATATCATTTATCATTTCAAGAAGAACGAGACATAACTGCAAAAATAATTAATTATACCAGAACAACAGGAATCATCAATCACGTCATGAAGCCATCTCTTGTCCAAAGGCATACACGCTTGCGTTTGTATAACACATTAGCCAGACCAACCCTATGCTATGGCAGCGAGACATGGACAATAAGATGTCAGGACATCTCCAGACTCACAGCACGCGAAATGACCTTTATGCGCCGAACAGCAGGCTATACTAAATGGGATCATAAGAGAAACGAGGATGTGCTGAAGGAACTAAAAGTGAAACCAATAACTGCATACATTTGTGACTACCAAGAGAACTGGAAGCATCATGTCCAAAGGATGGAACCTGGAAGATTTCCATAGGAGATCCTTCGCTACCAGCCACGGGGAAATAGATTGATAGGACGTCCGATGAAGAGATGGAGGGAAAGTGCAAGACCGTAACGGGACATTTGGCCCAATACTTGGAAGGAAGATGATGATGATGATTATTTCTCAGCACAGAACCTTGAAGCGATACATGAACTGCACTATCAGCCATTCTGTTGTTTAAGTGGAAACATGATCCTTCAGTTTTTGTTGCACTTGGTTGGAGCCTCCATTTGTGGAAATAACTTTCAAGCCTAGCAACGTCATCATTGAGCACATTTTCCATGATACTGATGTCCTTGTGCCTTATAGCCAAAGCTATATCATCAGCATAACAAAACTTTCTGGACTGAGTATCTGGTAGATCAGAGAGATACAGATTGAAGAGAAGGGGAGACAGCACTGAACCTTGTGGGAGCCCGTTGTTCAGCTTTCTTTGTTTGCTCATTCTTTTTCCTAGAATTACTTGGAAAAGTCTGTTACTGAGCATGTTACCAATAAGTTGCACGGTAGTTTTGCAAGGTATTATTCGAGACAGTTTATAGAGTAACCCCTCTCTCCATACTGTATCATAAGCGGCAGACAGATCGAGAAACACAACAGAAGTTTTCAGCTGGAGTTGAAAACCAGACTCGATGTGCGATGTAAGAGCAAGGACTTGATCACAACAACCGCGATTAGGTTTAAAGCAAGCCTGTTCCACAGGAATGTGTTCTAAGATAGTCGGACTGATCCTGTTATAAATCAGCCTTTCAAGAAGTTTGTAGCAACAGCTCAGCAATGCTATAGGCCTGTAGCTTTGGGGAGCGTCTTTTGGCTTACCAGGTTTCAAATCAGCTATAATTTTAGTTTTCTTGAACTGATTTGGGAGGATCCCTGTATTTAGAATATCACTGAAAAATCGAGCAAGCCATTTTCGAGCATTTTGGCCCAGATTTAGCAGAAACTCAAGATGAATGCCATCAAATCCGGGAGCTTTCCCATGTTTGATGTCTTTTATAGCCACATTGACTTCTTCAAGGGTGAATACTTCGGAGTAAGACGAAGTTGATGGAAGTGATGCTTTTATTTTTTTGAAGTTCCTTTTCAGCATTCGAGTATGGTCTTTATCTTGTGCAACCATAGAAGTCGATACAATGTGGCTGGCAATCTTATGAGGCATAATGCTAGGTTGCTCTCTTTGACCTATAGAATTTCCTCCAAGCTTCCTTAGCAGACTCCAGGCTTTTCTGCTTGAGTGTTGAAAATTCAACTCCTCAACAGTCTCTGTCCATTTTTGCTTGCGTGTTGCATCCAAACTATGTAAGAGCTCATCAGCCACTACATGATAACCTGTTTTCATAAATTCATTGTAAAGAGCATCACTTTGTTCATTCCAACCCGGAACGTATTCCTTTCTATACCCTCTCGGAATATATTTCTTGGCTATTGAAGTAACTAACCCAACAAACCTGTTGTAGCTCATGCTTCTCGCAGGAATCCATCTGATGCATTTGTCTAGTTCACTAGTAAATTTTGTCCAATTAGCTTTATTGAAGTTCCATCGAGGGCGAGGGAATGAAGTTATGAGTGGGATAGACAACCCTATCTCTATAAGTACTAGTCTGTGCTGACTGCGGGGAAAATCACCCAATATGCGTCTTACAGTTGGAAGAGGTTGATCCTTGTTATCACAAGTCACAAAACACAGATCTGGATTATATTCATGTTGCCAGGCTCCTGATCTGAATGATCCTTTGTCCTTGGCATCAAAGACAAGGTGTAAGTTGTGTTCTTCAACCCATTCAACGAGGGCAGTGCCGCAGTTGTCATTCTGAGCATAATTCCAATTTTCATGGTGGCTATTGAAATCGCCTGCAAAAATGGCTGGATGATTTGAAACTGAAAGCACAAAGCTGGGCCATGGGACTGTTGGTGGTTTGTATACATTCGTTATGGTTATATCCTGTACAGTAACAACTACTACATGGATATTATCATCCGTGCTAGAAGTGATATGATGAACATGTTCTAGATTGTTCTGGGCATAAGTTGCCACCCCATAAACGCTATCATACGTAGCACCAATCATAGAATAACCATGAATCTTTCCTCTTTTCTGGAGTTCTTCCTCATTGGTGGTATGAGTTTCCTGTATGAGTGCCAAATCAACATTGTTCTCATGAAGAACTCTTGATATATGGTCGCTTTTCGATCGACTGATGCCTTCGATGTTTAGTTGGCAAATTTTTAATCTTTGTCCAAGCCTTCCTGTCACGGGGCTCTGAGAAGAGCCGTTAGAATTTGAATGGTATTGCATGCTGTATTCTACTTTGCCAGGAGTTCTATAGAAGATAGTCTGGCTGTCAAATGCTGATGATCAGTTCAGTACTGAAAAATTGAGTTCAAGTACCTATGCAGGGGCACCACGTGCAGGAATCAGCTTCACCCCCCTCATTTCTAGTATTTGACCATTATAAATGAAACTGTAAAGTACGTATCGTGATATGAATAGACAATGTTTGTTAGGCGTACTCCTCGCTTTGGGGAATGTTGTATAATTTGATGAAAGTACTCTCTACCATGTGAGAGTTATAGGTTATGTTACATGTCCGGCGATTTCTCCTTGAATTCGGATAGGCTACTGTTTAACAGATTGTCAGTCAAGAGTCGCAAAAAGATATACCAGTAATTGCATGTTTGCATATTCTGTTTAACTTAAGAAAGCCTCTGAGACTGATAAAACGTGATCATTTAAATCCTTGGAGTAGACATGAAACGAGAAAGAAGTGCAGAAATTACAGGAGAGTCACACTCATACCTCACTGTGCCAAGATATATGAAAAGATATTAGAAAGTAGAATACGAGCCAAAGTGGAGAGAAAATTGAGAGAGGAGCAGTATGGATTCAGACCTGGGAGATCAACAGTGGATCTCATATTTTCAGTGAGACAGCTCCAGGAACACCACTACGAATTTGGAGAGGATCTGTTGATGGCCTTCCTGGACATCGAAAAGGCCTATGATAGTGTGTGTAGGGAGAAGGTTTGGAAAGCAATGGAAAACATGGGAGTGGAAAAAGGGACTGTAGGCAGAGTGAAGGAGATGTATTGTGGAAGTGCGAGTTGTGTGAAAGTTGGAGGGGAAAGAACAGACTGGTTCAGACAAATGAGTGGCCTGAAACAGGGTAGTGCGCTGTCACCCCTTCTCTTTATTGTGGTTATGGACGAGGTAATGGCACGGATAGCAGGAAAGATAGGAGAAGATAAGATGAAAGCAATGGTGTTTGCAGATGATCTCATGGTCTGGGGAAACAAGGAGGAGGAAATTCAGGAGCAACTGAAGGCTTGGGAAGAAACAGTGGGAGAGTAGGGATGGAAGTTCAACATCAGTAAATGTGAGATCCTGTTAACGACCAGGAAAAAGGACAGACCAATGAGTGGGATAACACTTGGAGGTGGACAGCTGAAGAAGGTGGAATGTCTCAAGTATTTGGGAAGTATAGTGGAGAAAAATGGGAGAAATGACAAAGAGATTACGGAACGTGGCAGACAGGCAGAAGCATTTCTGAGAAGCATTAGGAGCTTAGTGTGGAATAAAGATGTCCCACAAAAAAGCAAGGAAGTCTTATACAGAAGCTACTATATCCCGATACTGACCTATGCTTCAGAAACTTGGACAATGAAGAAAAGAGACATGAGCAGAATACAGGCAGGTGAAATGAAGTTCCTGCGAAGTAGGATCGGAGTAACAAGAAGAGACAGGGTGAGGAATGAAAAGGTCAGGGAAATGGTGAAAGAGGAGCCCTTGCAAGGTAGGATTGAGACATCAAGACTGAGGTGGTATGGACACTTAAAGAGAATGGATGAGAAGAAGATTCCCAAGAGGATACATGAGATGCAGATGCAGAAGAAACGACCAAGGGGAAGACCAAGAGATAGATGGCTGAAAGGAGTGGAGGAATGTGTCAAGAAGAGAGGCGAGGACTGGACTAGAGTGACAGCGGAGAGGTGGTGGGAAGAAAGGACTAAGTGGCGAGGCTTATGTTCCAAACAGACCCAGCCTGGGGCTGGAAACTGTACAAGATGATGATGATGAGTAGACATGAAACGTACACAACAAAGTTCACAGGATTGTCAACATTCGTTTATACAAATTGCATTGGCAGCAGTGTTATGTCTCCTGTTGTGTGTGTTATTTTTTTTTTTTCTTTTTTTACTAAGGGAGTGTTAGAAGTACTCAAATCCTAATATCAGTATTAAAGAAATGTAGAAACTTGACACCATACATTTTTCAGAAATGTGAGGTCTCTGAAAATAAAGGCACCAGCCTGGCTACTTGGCAAGATTTGAGCTCAAGTGCTGTTGGTTGGTTGTATGACATGAGACGAGGGCACCTGACTATGCTGAAAAGATCCAAAGGTCATGCTCTCATTATGCAATCAATAATATCAGGTGTTGTGCAGCTACTCAAATTACTCTGAGCTGCTCGTGTTATCGGTATGGTGCTAACTTCAGAAGCGAAATGGACAGAATGTTGAGGGCCGGCGGAGAGTTGTATTAGTTCACCGATACCAGGGTGCCGATTGTTAGAATAAAGCGAGCTATGGTCAGGTGACAATGCTCGTCTTACGGAGTTTACCGTGTGGCAGGTGGAATGACGACAATACCGGGCTGTCCTGAACTCAGTGGACGAATTGGTTCAAATTCTGTGAGATGTCGATGAAATCCTTTTGTGTGGTTTCCCTACTAACTCCTTGCCAAGTTAAATTCATTTCTTTTAATAAATTGCCTTATGAGGTAGGATTCAAGGGCATTTGGCCATTAAACCACCCGGCAAATAGAATTTCAATGCACCTCATCCCTGGCCCTCATTGAATAGGGAATAAAGAAGGAGTGAACGTACATTTCATTATTTAGTTAATTATCGGTTGTATGGTATTTACCTGAAGTTAAGTAAATATACGATTCACATCATTTATTAAATGCTTATGCCGTTAATCAGAAACACCCGTATTTCCAATCCTGTGCAAGTTTAATTAGTTTCCGTGTATAATAATTTTGAACCTGTTACATTTTTATCGTACCTGGTGACGAACCTTTAAATGCTACAAAACGCTAATTTTAAAATTCAAAATGCTCCAAAATGCTATTTTTCAAAATGAAAGTGCTACAAAATCAATTTCAAAATGCTATTTTCTCGTATCTTTAACGATGATATATCGATCGGGCAAGGTGGTCTGACTACGATGACATTAAGGCAAAACCTGCATGAAGAAGAAAGTGACATTCAGTAGTTAGACGTCGATAAAGATGATTATGGTTTAGGACATGAATTATTTAAACACAAATAGTGCTAAATGTTCCGTCATAACTCAACAAAATGACAGCGTTTCGCCCCGGTGTGCTATTGGGCTCTTCAGTTGGTTAAAGCACACCTCACCAAGACACTGTCAAGTACACACTGGGAAGGCCATTGCAAGACGTATTTGATACATGTGTATCCGCGTCATGAGGAAAGCCAGTGCACTATGGGAGTCGAAACTCCACTCCAAAGCAATTATAACCTTACCTTGGCATTGAATATACAATTTTCTAAATAAAATTATGCATTGCCCGTTGAGCCATTATATATTTAAACACAAATAGTGCTAAATGTTCCGGCATAACTCAACAAAATGACAGCGTTTCGCCCCGGTGTGCTATTGGGCTCTTCAGTTGGTTAAAGCACACCTCACCAAGACACTGTCAAGTACACACTGGGAAGGCCATTGCAAGACGTATTTGATACATGTGTATCCGCGTCATGAAGAAAGCCAGTGCACTATGGGAGTCATTTTGTTGAGTTATGCCAGAACATTTAGCACTATTTGTGTTTAAATATATAATGGCTCAACGGGCAATACACAATTTTATTTAGAAAATTGTATATTCAATGCCAAGGTAAGGTTATAATTGCTTTGGAGTGGAGTTTCGACTCCCATAGTACACTGGCTTTCCTCATGACGCGGATACACATGTATCAAATACGTCTTGCAATGGCCTTCCCAGTGTGTACTTGACAGTGTCTTGGTGAGGTGTGCTTTAACCAACTGAAGAGCCCAATAGCACACCGGGGCGAAACGCTGTCATTTTGTTGAGTTATGCCGGAACATTTAGCACTATTTGTGTTTAAATATATAATGGCTCAACGGGCAATACATCATTTTATTTAGAAAATTGTATATTCAATGCCAAGGTAAGGTTATAATTGCTTTGGAGTGGAGTTTCGACTCCCATAGTGCACTGGCTTTCCTCATGACGCGGATACACATGTATCAAATACGTCTTGCAATGGCCTTCCTAGTGTGCACTTGACAGTGTCTTGGTGAGGTGTGCTTTAACCAACTGAAGAGCCCAATAGCACACCGGGGCGAAACGCTGTCATTTTGTTGAGTTATGCCGGAACATTTAGCACAATTTGTGTTTAAATATATAATGGCTCAACGGGCAATACATCATTTTATTTAGAAAATTGTATATTCAATGCCAAGGTAAGGTTATAATTGCTTTGGAGTGGAGTTTCGACTCCCATAGTGCACTGGCTTTCCTCATGACGCGGATACACATGTATCAAATACGTCTTGCAATGGCCTTCCTAGTGTGCACTTGACAGTGTCTTGGTGAGGTGTGCTTTAACCAACTGAAGAGCCCAATAGCACACCGGGGCGAAACGCTGTCATTTTGTTGAGTTATGCCGGAACATTTAGCACTATTGTGTTTAAATATATAATGGCTCAACGGGCAATACATAATTTTATTTAGAAAACTGTATATTTAAGACATGAAAGCGAGGAGGATATTGTACGGAATTTGACAGTCGGTGAGGAAAACTGAGATTCAGTAGAAATTGAGTGCGGGAGTGATGCAACGGAAATCCTGAAAGTTCCCACAGTCAAGCTAATGTGTATAGTCACACATATCTCCTTGTACTTCGGCTTATTCTTCCTGTTCTTGGACCAAAATCCTAATGGCGGTTTCAGGTCCATAGTTGATTTACGGTGTTTGAATAAAATTTGAAAGTTGAGATGAATTTTCGTTCTCATACTTTGTTTTCTTCAGAAATGTGCAATCTAAAATTAGAATAAAAGAACTATCTTGAAACAAAAAAATGTTAGAGTCTATGTTCGCATAATCCACATACACCTCCTCTAGTCTAGTGTGTCTTACAATACAATGTTATAAAGTGTTATAATTATTTATTTGCGTGTTCATAAAATACATTTCAATATGTTAACCAATCGTTTTGTTTTTACTAGGCTTAAAAACATAACTGCAGATAATTTGCGGAACTTCGTGCCATAATTACCGCAAATTATTGGGAGTGCACTGTATTTAGGCAATGTTTTTGATAAGGTTCATTCACTTTCTGCTGATGTTGAGAATCTTTGATTTGGGGAATTTAAGTGACTTGCCACCTGTTTACCAGCTCTTGATGGATGCAGTATTTTTGCATTTGTCTGTAGGCCAGGCTAGAGTAAAATGAGGCTATTCACCGATATCTCAGTCTCACTCATGGCTGTGATTATATGGAAGCTACTAAGATATGAGTTGTGCTGAGTAATGACCTTCAGGGAACAACTTGTGTCGGTGGATGCTGTGAAAGGTTCTACTCGTAGGGTTAGTACTGATGTACCGATTCCATGAGGAAAGCAATGACAAACTACTTCACTCCTCACCTTGCTTAGTATGCCTCATTATAGTGCTCCCTTTGGTTTTTGTGGGTTTCAGCCCACATAACCAATAGTGGCACTTTTTGAGGATCCAACCAGCCTCCGGACTGACTATCTAACAGACAAGTGAATTTGAGTCTGACATGATTCGTGGTTTATGCCGTGAATATCCCCAAGCTTTAACCGATGAGTTGGATGTCACCAATGTGCTTGAGTACAAAAATGAAGTTGCAGATCAAGTTCCTGTTAGGCATCATCCATACTGGTTAAATCCTCCCAAGATGATTGCCTTGAATAAGATCATTGATAAGATGTTGGCTGACGAAGTAATCAGTCCTTCTACTTCGGCTTATTCTTCTTATTCTTGGACCAAAATCCTAATGGCGGTTTCAGGTCCATAGTTGATTTACGGCGTTTAAATAAGAAGGTTGTTCTCGAGTCTATTCCTCTGCCTGGCCTACATTTCTGCTTTTCTTGGTTTCAAAAGGAAAATTTTTTCACTCTGTTTGACTTAAATCCGACCCATTATCAGATACCTTTGGCACAAGAGTCTAAGCCATTAACCTTTGTGTGGTCGAGTGAAAAAAATTACGTATTTGGTCGTGCACGGCCTAAATGATTGGGCATTATTAGGAGTAGGGTACAGTTACTGAAACAACTTTTTTATTCGGGGTTCATAACGTAAAGACAGTAAAGCTTAGTTATGAAATATATTTATGTAAACAAATCACTTACCGGACACTTACCATGTATAGAAGTCCGAAAAATGCCTTAATTTCGGACAATTTAATTTTAATGAATCCTCTCTCAACCAAGAAACAATAAGATAATTATGTAGCATTTCATTTGTAAGTAGCAGAGACCTTATCAAATCTACATCTCACTAACTTACCTCGAAATAATTTGCTTTTCAGGCTCATAATAAATAACTGCTTCCATTTTTTCGATGAGTTTCTTCTGCAACTGTTTCTTTACATCCTGGACCTTCTTGCCTTTGAAATCCCCCACAAGCATTACCTGATTGAACATGAAAATCTTATGTAAAACAATTGAACTGAGTGCTGGTATTAAAAGCTACACAGTACTGTTAGAGAGTTCAATAAAAGACCAAAAAGCTTAGAGTAGTGCAGTATCCAAAGAATCAATTAATTAATTAATTTAAGTTTGAGGACCGTAAGGAGAACACTCCATTCCCGTGCAAGATTTGGAAGATTTCTGTTTGTTGCTCAAAATAAATGCCAGTTGTAACTTAACAATTCCCTTAAAACACAGAAACCCCATTAAATCCCACCCCAAAAAAACAAATCACTAAACAAGAAACATAAAATTCCCATTTCCCTATTACGTTATCACATCAAAATATACAAATTCATGGAATTTCAATCCTAGCATGATGACAGATCCCATAACAGAGTCATAAGTATCGGAAATTGGGTTCAGCAGACAGCAGTTGCCCAGATGAGAGTTAATAGCATCTGCACAGCTGCAAAATCGTGATGGACTCTAAACTGAAGTGGAGAGCCAAAATCAAATTCTCTGTTAAAACTTGAAAAATCCACAACTGAAAACCATGGAATGTTGATGCAATCTAGCGAGTATGAAGTAATGAGTCGGACAAGCTGTTTTAAAAACCTAATGGTACATTTCAAGAGGACGACAAGAGGTCAAGGTGACCTCACACATAAAACACTCCTGAAAATATGGAATTTAAAAAAAAAAAGTGTTATGATTGACACCTGACCACCAGAGAAATTGCTAACATCGTCAACATGTCATTTGGAGACATACAAATGATTCTCACATCTGTTTTGAGCAAGCGCCACATTGCTGCCAAGTTCGTTCTCGGGTTTCTATCAGAGGAGCAAAATGAGCACTGTGCTTAATGTGTTTTAAGTCTGTCAAATCTCCATCAGAGAGGTACCTGAATAACCTAGAATGAGTAATGGGTCCACAGGCCCTGTGACAAAGCAGTAATCTTTGTAGTGGGAGAGCCCCACATCTCTAAGACCAAAGAGGCAAGACAGGTCAAGAGCGCAAGTAAGAACATGGTTGTTATTTTGACATATGCGGGATTGTGCACCATAAATTAGTCCCTGAGGCACAAGGATTGAATGCAGATTTTTACTGCAATGTTTTGAAATGTCTCAGGCATGACATTCGTCAGAAATGACTGCAAATTTCGGATGAGGGAAACTATGTAGATGTTCCATGATGACAATACACCAGCTCAAAGAGCTCTCATGACATGTTTGTATTGCACCCTTTCTCGCCCCCATATTCACTGGATCTAGATGCCCGTTAATTTTTCCTTATTTCCAAAGATGAAAATGAAGCTAAAGAGTCACTGTTTTAACATGGTGGAAGAGGTTGAATGCGAATCGCAAGAAGTGCGGAACAGCTTCCCAAGGAGATTACATTGAAGAACCTGGCAGTCAAATTAGGTAATTTTGATTCCATTTAG
Source organism: Meconema thalassinum (assembly GCA_946902985.2). Taxonomy (NCBI): domain Eukaryota; kingdom Metazoa; phylum Arthropoda; class Insecta; order Orthoptera; family Tettigoniidae; genus Meconema; species Meconema thalassinum. Next base: position 242,248,659 of record OX336391.1, read on the forward strand.
GTAACTAGTCTCGGTATTTAATGATCACACCTCCTACATAGTTACTGTAATATGTTGTTAATATAAATAAAAATCTATAGGCAACAATGTCGCTGAAACTTGACGTATAGGTGTGAATAGCTGCTTCTGATTGGTAGTTTAAAGTGATTTTGTTCATTGCATGAAGTTACAATTTACACCTGTTGGAACATAGACCACTCCAACATTTTTCTGCTATACTAATAAACATTCCAGTGGGAAAGCTTATAAGGAGCAGGTAAAAACATCATAGAAAAAAAAAATCATGTTATCCAGAATTTCCAGGCAATCTTTTGTCCCTGCTGGAGAGGAAGGATCACTCGAAAAAGGACAATGCATTATCTTTTTTGTGTTTAGGGTTGTCTTACCTGGTAAGTCACTGCCGTCTTTCTTATGGTTACACTATTATAATAATTAAGATTAACCAATGAGAATTACTTACTCCATCATAAAAGCCTTTGAGGTACACTAGATCCTTGGCTTCTTGTAGCTTGTCTTTATCGTTCTGGCTCTGGATCTTTAGCTTGTCATACAGTGTAACAGCAGCCATAGAGCCAAGTTCAGGGATGTCAATGATGGGAACCTGGACATATCGTATTTCACTACTAACAACCAAAAACAACATTTGAATAATAATCATAATACAGTGGAACCTCGTTAGTACGTTTTCAAGGGAAAATTTGGACGTAAAAAGCGGGAAAACGTACTAATGAAAAATGAAAATAAAAACCTCATTAACTTGATTCAGTAAGGGAAAAGTAAAAAATTGTGTTAATCGGAAGTACGTACTATCGAATTATTGTATTACAGAACTAGTTTACACAGCACAGAGAAACAAGAGCAATGAAAACAAGAGAAAAATGTACTATACCAGTACCGTACTCTTAATTCAAGTACCGGTACTGTAGTATGAGTTGAAATATTTAACTTTCTATAATTGATTTCGGTTTAAATACATGTTTTTCTTGATATTCTGTGGAAAAGAAGTGCCGCATTCTTTGGCGTGAACGATTGGATATAACCGATTTTTTTTTCAGGTTAGACATGCTCGCGCATGTACAGAAAAAAAATAACTTCCTCGCGCTTAAAGTGATTTTGTTCATTGCATGAAGTTACAATTTACACCTGTTGGAACATAGACCACTCCAGTAGGATTTCTGTCTACTTCTTCAAGAATTTTTATTTTCTCATCACTAGTTAACGATTTAACGACTTTCTTAGGCCTATCCATTATTTCAATACGACGCAACAAAATTATCACTAGGTGTCACAACTTCTTCGGTAGTGTAATGCGTATTTGCGTGAATCAGATCGTATTGAGTTTCAAGGTCGATACGGTAAGATCGTGCAATCGGACCGTATCCAAACTGGCGTTCAGGAACGTGATTGTAAACGCGTATCGTATTGAAAGCGATTCTGCGTGCTCTTGAGTTACATTTTTAAACTAATTTAGGCCTACTCTCGTCTGTCGCCGAACTCTCTAATCGCTTACTTTACTTTCTGTCCATATTCTTCGTTACTGTTTGTGTTCCTGTCGTGGTTGATAAGCGTAGTTTGTTGCAAGTGTTTTTAGTGTTAATGTATTTTTGTCTGTTTTACCTTTAATGTATGGTGTATCCGTACGTAAATTGTGGCACGTTACAGATCACATTCGGGGCAACATTCCGGCAGCCCGGCATCTCTAAAAGCTTTAAGCTTCAGTAGTTAAAAGGGACGTAAAACCAATAACATTTTATTATTATTAAACAGAACATAAACTTGTTAAAAACAAACAACATCAAAATCTTCCGCACATCCAATTATCATGTTTACAAACCACCCGTAAAAAAATTATGTCGGATGATAATTACAGGTCCTTGATGTTTTACTGTTTAATACGAGTTAGCCAACATAACTGCAGGTTGGCCATCATAAATTATATAGCGTATCGAAATCAAGAACTGAAACTGCTCATGTAAATGGGCATCGTACCGAAAACAGGATCGTATTCAAATCGATTTGAGTTCGCAATGTAAACGCACTAACTAACTGCCGTAGCCACTAAGGCCGGACAGAACAGATGTACAACATTGTCGGCGCATGCTTTAATACTGGCGCTATACCCGTTACATTGTTCTGTGACCCGTTATGTCGCAACCCTTGCCCGCTTGTTGGCAAGGAATGTTATCTCACAGCGGCCGGGCTCCCATTCCACTAAAGGTGGACAAAGAAAGTTTTCAGGGCTGACGAAAATGCGATCGTATTAAGCGATGCGCTGCAAAATACGCAACGTGACCTTGTTTAATGAAACAAGTCTCTGTCTTGCGTTCTGTACGTAAGGGCGGTATAACTCACGCTACGCGACGAAAATTTGATTGTCGTAAGCGGGAATAGAAAACATATTAAGGGGATATATCAACATGTATTTAGCAGGAATGGGACTGGGACTTGAGAAAATCATCGCGTTAAACGGGAAAACGTCGTAACCGAGAACGTGCTAACGAGATTCCACTGTATTTATCTTTAAAGCTTATATATTTCAAGGTTGCCAGACGTGGTCTGTATATAAGCACCTTAAATTTGGCACCACTGGTTAAGTAAGGAAAATACTGGAGAAACTCACAGGCTCATAAGGTAGGACCATGTGGTCAGCAATGCCATACTTCTCTCTAAAGGGCTGCTTCTTCTTGAGGTCCATAAGAGCAGCAAAGTCATCAGGTGAGTCAGAAGGAACACTGGTCACTACTCCTGTTCCTTTGTCCTCTTTGATGGTCAACATGGGCAGAGTATAAACAGTGTCATACTTCGTGAGGGGAGCTTTCAGAGCTGCTCCAAGGATATCCTAAAATGCAACATTTAAAAAAAACTTAAATCCACTTGGGAAATCAACACAAAAAAGCAAAGGAAACATGCACAGTAGCAAATTTCAACTCCATACAATACAGGTCATGACTGTGTTGCTGCACATCTCCGTCGTTTCAATATTTTCATTTTGGCTTGTAGATTTGAACTTCGAGATCTGAGATCTGATGATGCTTGCTTGATGAGCGAAGCATGTCACCCTAGAGTTTCTCCCTCTACTGTAATCTGTAACAAATATTCATATGCAGTCTTTTTCGGGTTTTTTCGCATTCCCCAGTAATTGGGATTATATTGTGTTCACCGATTAAGAAGTAGAAATATCAATAGTCAATAATTCTCTTATGCAGCAACACTCTTATGTGTGACGGAGAAAGCTGCAAAAGACAATTTGTATAGGCAACACTGAAAAAAGAATGGCTTCCAATCGCCACAATTGTCAATAAGGCAACACTGAAAAATAGCTTCAAAGCTCTCCAAAATCCGAACAAGCACGACCTTTGAACGGGGGCAATATCTTAGGACAAATTTCACCATGTTAACTAACAACATAGAGGAGGCTACCAACCAACTACAGAACCTCTAACAACCTACAGCCCAAGACTGGTTTATGGTTAGCATAGAGAAGACTGAGTTCATCACAAACATACAAAAAAAAAAAAAATAGGGCCCTTTCATAATTTTACCAAAATGATATAGAGAGCTTATGGATTACAGAAGAGTTAGGATGACATGTTTCGCTCATCAAGTGAGCATCATTGGATCAAAAAATACAAGACTAGCTTTAAAATACACTACCAAATCCACAAATGATCGCTGTTCTCCAAAAACAAAAAGAACAGTAAAAACTTGGAAAGTGTAGCCACTATTACTGATAAATACTATAGCATTAAGCACCTGAAAAAATAACAAATTATTTTAATATCTATAAGGTTACAAGACAGATGATCCCATCCACAACCAGTCTCCATCCACTAACTAATCTATGAAGGTGTAGCTACTATTGTTGTGAGACACTAAATGAATGTTCATTTATACCATTCCATTAGGGAATGTCTTTAACACATGCTACGAACCATCTGCAATCATTCAAAATAATATGTACGAGGGAGCTAAAAAAATAACGAATAACGCAGTGCTGGGCAGTGGTTCCAGGGTATGTCTTTTTCACATTACGCGAGTGTAGAGCAATATACACAAATGTAATCAAATTCCCGTCTATCAATACCTAAACGTAAATACAACTGCATGAGGTTCAGTAAATATGGACAATGAGAACTACAGCTGAACAGACCAATTTTATCACATTGTTTTAAAATTTTAACATAGAAATTGACAGACGAATAATCAAATGTCAATAGATGTAATTTTTTAGACTTCTTACTATGCATGCATATTTATTTTAGTAGTGTATTTAAATGTTTGTTTTTAAAGTTAATCAGGGTGTCTAGCAGCCGGGCAAAAAAAAAAATCCTGTACATTTCCAGCCCAAATTTTCAAATTTCCCGTTCACAAAAAAAAAAGAACATATAGGCTATTAAACGTTACTTTCTGACCAGTATCTTCGGAGCAACGACAAATACATACATATGGACCCGCACGAAATTAAAAAGCCCTTCGCTGAAATACCAAATTTTTGGTATTTACATCTAGATCATAAAAAAGCAGTGTTTCAGTATCTAGATAAATACAATGTGTATCTGTATCTATTTTTATCTAATTTTGAAAGCTACGTTTGTTTCGGATAGCAAAATGTAAAAGTCGGCGCAGCGCGAACCAACAGTCAGATATGCGAACCGAAATACGGATTGTCGGTGATCCCCGCTGATACTTCTTGCCGGCACAAAGCGGGCCGAGCTAGTCGGAGGCATACGAGCCGAAAGCATTCGGGTTGGCCAAGCTAAACTGGGCCGTGCCGAACCGGCTAACTTCACAGCGTCTGAACACCGCCACGGAGCGCCGGCGGTAGTTTGCTTCGAGACAGCACCCGAGCGAGTTCGCCACCGAGAGTCGTGGTTGTATATATTTTTGTATTCGTGCCGTTCACAATGTAACAAAAGATTAGAATAAACCCAACCTTTGTAAATCTGAATATTCACTCATGAAACCTAGAATTCCCCGGCGTTTTGCGTTACCGAACACCACAGCTGTGTGACAAGACAGGCAACAATGAGTCTCCTCTGACTGAACCGGCATCAGCAGTAGCGAAATAAAAATTCTACTAACAAGCAGAGTCCTCCAGCCGCACAACAACCACGAACGAGTAGTATACTCCGATTACATTAAGTTGACACTACCACACCACTGTTAGTCTAACGCGTACAGAAACACGGCCTGCCTGCTGGGCCGCCGGCTTGAAGACAGCGCATGCGAGTTGCGCTCACGGTCACTTGGAGACACTAGGCTCACCGCCCGGCCGACTTCTGTCTTGCTTCGGCGCGGGAGAATTTAAAAGAGTAGAAACCTTATCTGACAGTGTCAACGCATATTTGACGGACTCTGTCGATTTTTCTACTTCCACCAAACCGGTAATTCCGCAGTACCAACAAATATAACCACTCGTATTTTTAAATCGTTAATATATGACAAAAATAAAAAACACCCGCCGCTCGCCGCAATTTCCCATACATTTCCCGCACAGTCAATTTCCCGTACATTTCCCGCTCGCTTGACACCCTGTTAATGTGAGTGGAAGGAGACATTTCAATTCAACAATTGTGTGACTTTGTTTGTAATGTATATTTTTGAGCATAGACAACAACATATTTGAGATGGACAAGTGGCTGATGAAGGGAGCAGTGAAGTCCCGAAACATGTCCCACAAAACTGCTCAATGTAAGTGGCATTTGTATTTACATTTGGGTATTGATAGACGGGAATTTTATTGCATTTGTATATACAGTATAACTTTAATGTCAATATGGACCATCATGGAATCTAGACTAGCTGAAGTGTAGAGCAACTCTATCCAAGTTCAGTGCACTGAGTGGCATAACCTGGGAAGGTCATCTCTGGTCACAGTGAAGTGTTTCGCAAAAGCAGTTTCGCTTGTTCCTCGTTCTTAAGATGAAGTAAGCAGAGTGCTGCTGTGAAATGTTGTTTCGTACTTGGGGAAAATGGCCTAGAAACTGTAGTGATGTTACAAGGACAGAGCTAAGGGCAAAACTCAGTGTACAAGTGGGGTTTCTCATTTCAAAAAAGGGTGAAATGTGGATTGATGACGAACACCATTCTGGACGTCTGTCAACTTCCCAAATGGGCGAAAATGTTGAAAAAATGTATTGTGTGCTCTAAATTGACGATGGACCATTGAACAGAGAGGGGATTCATCTGGAATGTTGTGGAGCTCGGTCCAGCAAACTTTTAATAGAAGATTTGGGAATGAGAAGGGTTGCTGCTAAATGGGTGCCTCGGGTTCCGACTGACCAGCAAAAGGGGGAATCAAGTGGAAACATGCAGTGCTTGGAAAAAACATCTCCCAAGCTACCCAGAATTTTCGTCCAAGGTCATTGCTGGTGATGAAACATGGTGCTATTCTTACGACCCCAAAACCAAACAACACTCAAGCCAGTCGAAGGCACCCCGTTAAAAAAAAAAACAGCCATCACAACGGATGACTTTCAAAAATGTTACCAACAATGGAATCACAGATTGGACAAATGTATTAAGAGTAATGTTTTGTAAAAAAAATATGAAATACATAGCTTAAAAAAAAACTTTTTTTTTTTGCTTAGCCCTTCATAGGAATTTATTTTTAAATTGCATGTTTCTTTACTTGAACTATTAATATTTTTTGGCATAATGGTCTCGCCCTGCTTTTCTTCGAAGAACACTAGGCCAAAAATATGCCTCGATTGTGCCAGGAAATACGATAATACGATAAGAATCTGGTCTGGATAAAAACCTAAAATTACTACGTAACTCCCACTTTCATTTTCATACCTGTCCAGTCAACTCGAGAAGCACATCAACTTGACCATCTTGACTAGTGAATCCTTGGTAGGCCATATTTCTAGCTGCTCGTCGTGAACAAATGAATACCTCTCCTCCAGTCTTCTTGAATGCTATGTATTTCAAGTCTGGATGAACCCAACAGTTGGTCTGCCCATACATAGTTTCAGGACGTAATGTAGCAGCTACCAAGTACACAGGTTGTCCATTTACACAGCTGGAAGAAAGAATAATGCAATAAAACGGAAGAGAAGATCAGCATATTACTGTAAAAAATATTTGTTAAAGTATTATAACTTTCTTATTACCACTATGTCAATACAATAGTTTAAATAATTAAAATTCATTAAATTATTATTAAAAAGACAGAAATAATACATTTATTTTAGAAATAATTTATATAATAATAAAAGTTAATATGGAACCAACATCATGACTAAGTTCACATTTTTTAATATCTGTTAAAAATCACCATCACTGACAGTGAAACCTTTAATTCGTTTTCAGCAGAAGACCAAATTTAAAAAAAAATATGGATGCAAGAAAACTAGGATCTGGGTTCAAAAAGCTTAAAAAATTCCCTTCAAATCATTGCTTTGAGGGGAGAATGTATTAGACGCCAAACCAATTTCCAGCATTAGAATGTGCAATGATTCTTGGAAATTTCACCACTTTAATTCAATATCAAACGGTGAGTTGTTGACACAAGTTATGAAATCGTCGACCAACATCAACATATTATTCGATAGATAGCAAGACTATCTCCTGACTGGCTGCGTGACTCAGAGGTAATGTTATCGTCTGTTGTGCCCAAGGTTGCACGATCGAATCCCAGAGCAGTCAGTTGGCATTGGAGGGTAAGCAAATGCGAGGGAGCTGTGTCAGTAGATTTACTAGCATGTTAAAGATCCCCTTAGGGGCAAAATTCCGGCACCCCGGCGTCTCAAAAAGCCACAGCAGTTAAAAGGGCATACAACCAATATCATTCTTACATGAGACCATCAGCCATCACCAATGCTCAACCTGGGAAACGTGAGGCTAAGTGTGAACCTCGTGTCATTCTTCCTTCATTACGTGATCATGCCCCCACACAGAGTGATAGCCACTGTCAGCCACTACACTACAAGACTACTAGGTGGTCTAGTTTCAAATCATGAAGTGTAACAATGCTGTAACAGATACGTTATAGAAATTCCAGTTAATGGAATGATCCGGAGGCAAGTAGGCAGGTAGCAACAAATACAGACAGCTGCTCATTGTTTCCCAAATTAAAGCCAACTGGCATAGAAGCACTAAGGTGGTATGGTCTAAAATTTTAAATTGGTTTTGTAGATACTAAAAATGTTGGGGAATTTGAGATAGGATGACGAGATGAAATACCCTATTCTGCAATACTTAACGGAGACCTGCTTTTGATGGTGTTCTAGGGACTTCTACATGCTGTGGGCTACTCATTAATTCATTCGAGTTCTCATTTCAGCTAGTATGGTCAGCCCTCTTTAAGAGGACTGCTTGCTCATGCAATTAACATCAGCATATGGTGTTTGCTCATTTAAACAAGATGTTCTATGAAATCATCCACCATCGCCTACAAAGAAATCACATAAAAACACACTGAAGAACAAGTGGTTTTCACAAACACATGAAACAAGTACGCATGGCCATTCCTTTGTGTTACGTTCTCAATATTTTTATAACACTGCTGTCTTCTGAAAAGTAGACACATTTTAACAATGGCCGAAATTCATTTTACAAAACCAATCACTTAGAATCAATGACTACAATAATAAGAATTGTAATGCAATAAATTACCACCCACTTCTACACACACAGGCAAGAGACACCATGTGCACCAATACAAAGATTATGGGAGGTCCAGAACAAATTTTCCACACGTTTCCAAGCAACAGGGGTATCCCCAGCGTGAATTTCAAACAACAGCAATAAAATTGGACTGCAGCACGTCACGACACTGTTCAGCAAATTAATCGGTTAACGAGAAATCTATGGAAGGGAAGTATAGTTGCCAACACTCAACCATTGAAATGAGGAGGGATGAGCAGTAATACTGGATGGCGTTAACATTTCATTCTTCTTTCTTATTTTCATGGAAATTTATTCTTTTTGCAACAATGTTGCTTTTCTGTAATCAGTTCCCTTTTCACCATAATATTGTAATCGTGACGTGAAACGCACAATAATTACAGAAAATCCATAATAGTTGGCTCTACAGTAAGAATGCATCTTACAAACACTTTTGAAAACTAAAGGAGCTAAAATCAAAGATTTGTTGAAGAACTTGAAATTAATAATAGGATGAAATAACACAAATTTCATGAAATGAATATATCAATCCAAAGAATCACTGTATTTAATTTGTGAATTTTGCAATATTGTATAAACCTCCAATTCTTGATTTTTAAAATAGCTATAATGCTGTTAAAACACATTCCCAGATCCACATACCTTAGTTTCTTGGGATATGGCTCTAATAGTCTCATCTTGACGAGCGTGTACTCTTGAGGTCCCACCCCTTCTCCAGTACTGCGATCATGATCCATGCATGGCTGCTTGTCGAAAGGCGAGAAGATAGTGTACCTTTTGCCATACATCACTTTATTCACTCTCTTCAATCGCAGATATTGCCATCGAACAAACTGGTCAAAAAATGGGTTTGCATCGGTCGTAATGAATGAGCGGCGCCAATCCACCTTGAATGAGCAATAAAGTGATCCAATTAGTGTTGTCTCCACACATTCAAATAGGAACTAGTGCATCCATTAATGTTCCAATAGATCCAGTTGCAATTTGTTTAGATCATCCAAAAATAATTACCAATCCTATTTATAACTTATTTTAGGGTAGTGTAATTTATAGCTATTATTTTAATCACATTCAAAGGTGGTGTAGTTACTATGATCTTGTGAGCAGGGTTCCCCCCCTCTGTTGCTTCAGTTAGGAACTACAGTACAGAAAATACAGACATCAGTCTGCTCTGCTGCATGCAATAATCCTGTGTTACTGAGATGTATGCACTGAACAGTAACTTTCAGTCAATTCAGACGAATTTATGGCCAATTGTTTTCGATGGGAAATATGACATTCCACCTGCAAAAATAATCTACATGCAATTAATTTTTATTTGCACAGATTACTAGGTTTGGAATTGTCTGGCCAGGTATCATCCTGCTACGCAACAGAGTAGACCGTACAGTCAACAACTCTACGCCGAGTATCAGGCGGCGGGATATAACCTGGTTCCCTACAGGGGCCAAAGGATTCAGGCAGACGAACCCCTGTAGGTGGAAAATGGTCCCACAGTAGAGGAAATGCTACTAAAATATTGGAAATATCTGTTCCCGTAGGAAACAGGCTGTAAAATTATCCGATTGAGCTATGTACATTAACAAATTCACAAAGAAATTTGATACAATGGTCCGGCTAGCTCAAAACAGTTGCCAGCGTTTCGCCCCAGTGTACCAATGGGCTCTTCAGTTGGTTATGGTACACCTCACCAAGACGCGTGGCTAGTACATACTGTGAAGGCCGCTGCAAGGCACAAATGTTGCCACGAGCGGCGCCAATGTACTATGGAAGTCAAAACTTCCTTTCAAAAATAATGTTAGCTTACCTAGCTAATCCATATTGGAAATATCTGTTCCCGTAGGAAACAGGCTGTAAAATTGTCCGATTGAGCTATGTACATTAACAAATTCACAAAGAAATTTGATACAATGGTCCGGCTAGCTCAAAACAGTTGCCAGCGTTTCGCCCCAGTGTACCAATGGGCTCTTCAGTTGGTTATGGTACACCTCACCAAGACGCGTGGCTAGTACATACTGTGAAGGCCGCTGCAAGGCACACATGTTGCCACGAGCAGCGCCAATGTACTACGGAAGTCAAAACTTCCTTTCAAAAATAATGTTAGCTTACCTAGCTAATCCATATTGGAAATATCTGTTCCCGTAGGAAACAGGCAGTAAAATTGTCCGATTGAGCTATGTACATTAACAAATTCTTTGTTTCTTTCTTTCTTTCTTTGTGAATTTGTTAATGTACATAGCTCAATCGGACAATTTTACAGCCTGTTTCCTACGGGTACAGATATTTCCAATATGGATTAGCTAGGTAAGCTAACATTATTTTTGAAAGGAAGTTTTGACTTCCATAGTACATTGGCGCTGCTCGTGGCAACATTTGTGCCTTGCAGCGGCCTTCACAGTATGTACTAGCCACGCGTCTTGGTGAGGTGTACCATAACCAACTGAAGAGCCCATTGGTACACTGGGGCGAAACGCTGGCAACTGTTTTGAGCTAGCCGGACCATTGTATCAAATTTCTTTGTGAATTTGTTAATGTACATAGCTCAATCGGACAATTTTACAGCCTGTTTCCTACGGGAACAGATATTTCCAATATGGATTAGCTAGGTAAGCTAACATTATTTTTGAAAGGAAGTTTTGACTTCCATAGTACATTGGCGCTGCTCGTGGCAACATTTGTGCCTTGCAGCGGCCTTCACAGTATGTACTAGCCACGCGTCTTGGTGAGGTGTACCATAACCAACTGAAGAGCCCATTGGTACACTGGGGCGAAACGCTGGCAACTGTTTTGAGCTAGCCGGACCATTGTATCAAATTTCTTTGTGAATTTGTTAATGTATATAGCTCAATCGGACAATTTTACAGCCTGTTTCCTACGGGAACAGATATTTCCAATATGGATTAGCTAGGTAAGCTAACATTATTTTTGAAAGGAAGTTTTGACTTCCATAGTACATTGGCGCTGCTCGTGGCAACATTTGTGCCTTGCAGCGGCCTTCACAGTATGTACTAGCCGCGCGTCTTGGTGAGGTCTACCATAACCAACTGAAGAGCCCATTGGTACACTGGGGCGAAACGCTGGCAACTGTTTTGAGCTAGCCGGACCATTGTATCAAATTTCTTTGTGAATTTGTTAATGTACATAGCTCAATCGGACAATTTTACAGCCTGTTTCCTACGGGAACAGATATTTCCAATATGGATTAGCTAGGTAAGCTAACATTATTTTTGAAAGGAAGTTTTGACTTCCATAGTACATTGGCGCTGCTCGTGGCAACATTTGTGCCTTGCAGCGGCCTTCACAGTATGTACTAGCCACGCGTCTTGGTGAGGTGTACCATAACCAACTGAAGAGCCCATTGGTACACTGGGGCGAAACGCTGGCAACTGTATTGAGCTAGCCGGACTTTTGTATCAAATTTCTTTGTGAATTTGTTAATGCTACTAAAAACCCATTACCTGAAGTGTCTGTACTCTTGATGAGCGGCTATAAAAGGTGCCTGTTCTCCATGTTAGGAGCGGCATAAAATTAATTCTGGCAGTAGCTCTAAAATACCATTTAGTGAAGCTCATCGTAATAAGAGCCAAAAAATGAGTATGGCCTCGGAAAATGCAAGGGCGTGCCCTGCAGGCAACACCCAGTTCTTTGGACACTGTGAGAAGTGGGCGACCAGGGTCACAAAACATCAAAATTGGTACCGTTAACATCTTGACCTTAACTGGCAAAACTATTATGAAGGAGAAGGAGATTGTTATTCCCAGACTGGGTGAGACAAAATGGAAAGGCAAAGGAGAAAAAACCCTGATAGATGGATACAAGCTGTTTTACAGTGGAGGAAAGCACGAAATGGAGTTGGAATAATTGCTAAGAAAGATATCCTGGAATATGTGGAGGAGGTGAAGAAGTAAGTGATGCGATTCAAAATCTGTAATTCAAAGCCCTCTTCTTCCGTCCCAGTCACTTTGAATTATAGAGGTCTAACTTCATTCATCATCATCTTGTACAGTTTCCAGTCCCAGGCTGGGTCTGTTTAGAGTTCTAACTTCAATAATAAAATTAAATAATAATAAAATAATAAAATTATTCAGTTTCACTCAACTAAAGAAAACCTGCGAGATTGACAAAGACCATACAAGAAAATACAAGAACATACTGTAGTTCCTTCATTACAGAATTCGGTCATGGATTCTTTTCTTTGTGGACATATCAAAACATTCACCCTTTGGTTTTCAACTCTCTTATGAATCAAATTGTCATTCTGTAGTTAGTTTCCATCTTATCCATTGCTGAAACAAGTATCTCATTAATTGTACTGTATTTCGATCTTCGCCCCTCTGATTGTGCCTGTTGGGGCTCTAGCGATGGGATACCACTTGACTTAGGAAGATCGTAACCTGACCGTCTAGTCCCACTTCTGGATTGCGAATCTGACTGCATAAGTGGATTGGCCTTACAGCTCTAGCGATCCAAGGTTGTAGTTCTGATCCCAACGTGCGTAGGTGCAATGGAGTTTACTTCAGTTCTGGTGGTACAGGGTTTCTTTGGGTAACCACGAGCTGTCAAGACGAGTTTGTCCTTTGACCTGCCAACTTGTGCAAGGGTTCTCTGATGGGGAGAATGGGGGTTGCAACGTCTTCTACATCGGTCAATATCACTTATGTCCTTCCTTGATTGATAGGTTATGGTATTGTTGTAGCCCTCCATGGTTTCTCATTTTCAAGGCAACAGACACTTCCTTCCAACTTCTTGCCTAGTTCCATCAACTACTTCTCTTTATATATCATCTAATAATGAAGTTAAGAAGAGCATCTGGTCATAAAAACACCCGGCAATAAAAATTCATTGCACCTCAACTGTTGAAACAGGAATAATAAGGGGTGGACATACATTTAAATATTTAGTTAATTATTCATTGTATTGTATTACTGTAAGTTATTCATTTTTAAATGCTCGTGCTATTTGCCAGAAACACTTCTTTATCCAATCTAGGTCACACTTTTATTAGTACCCGAGCTTATTAATTTTGAACCTGTTCAATTTTCAACATGCCTAGTGACTGCCCTTTAAATGCTACAAAATGCTTAAGTTTGGAATTCAATTTGATACAATATGCTACCAAATTATTCAAATCCTAGTTGCTACAAAATCAATTTCAGTATGCTATTTTCTCATATGTTTAATAAAAAGGTATGATTTCTGAATTTATTTCAAATCTATTCTTACACGACTTCCAATATTCTGAAGGTCCTTATTAAGGCTTATTAATTTTGGACCGGTTCAATTTTCATCAAACCTGGTGGATATCCTTTAAATGCTACAAAATGCCGAAGTTTGGAATTCAATTTGCTACAATATGCTACCAAATATTTCAAAATTAAGTTGCAACATAATCAATTTCCATATGCTCTTTTGGTTCCTACTGTGAGATGAAACGAAATGCTGAAGACAGAGAACAATGGTTGCGGAGACAAGGCATTGCCTTTAGATGTTGATTGATTGATTGATTTTCTCATATTTTTAATAAAAAAATATCATTTCTGAATTTATTTCAAATCTATTCTTACATGAATTCCAATATTCTGAAGGTCCTTTATTGCAAGAGGAGGGAAGTAATCCAACCAATATGATGCATCTGCAAACTTCCTAATCTCTTCGTTTTCGAGACCCAAACTCTGCATTATCTGCCACTGGTACATTCCACTGCCTTTTTTTGCAACGGCCTTACTCTGAAAACAAAGAAAAAAGGATCACTGCATTTAATTTTTTGAGGATAAAGATTATCGAATATTTTTCCCTCCTTTCAGCACATTACAATAATTACTGACAGAACAATATTAACACATACTCAAAACAAAACACAAACCCTAGTATAAGTATTAGAGTGCATTTGAAAAATGAAAATCCACAGCCTGCTTCCAGTCTCCGACCGGGTCAGGAATGGAATGAATGAAGCCCCCATCTAGCGGCGAGGATATGAACTGTGCCGGCTGCCGAGGCCTGACGCACTCCTCTGAGGCAATGATTAAATGAATGACAGATGAAATGAAATGATAGTGGAGAGTGTTGCTGGAATGAAATTTTGACAGGGAAAACCGGAGTACCCGGAGAAAATCCTGTCTGCCTCGGTTTTGTCCAGCACAGATCTCACATGGAGTGACCGAGAGTTGAACCACGGACCCAGCGGTGAGAGGCCGGCGTGCTGCCGCCTAAGCCACGGAGGCTTGCTAGAGTGCATTTCATGTTTCATAATTCACTAATCACAAGCATTTTTGAGTTGGGTATTATGACAGTTCTTTTGAAATATCCATTCAATGGTTTCATGGGGGTCGAACGTTGCTTCACGTCCGTAGGTATAACCTTAAATTGCCCTACACGTGTCCCCCGGGTGGTGCTAAGAAAGCAACAGTGATAAGATGCCGCCGTACTGCCCCATGGGGCCTCACGGCCAAGACAGTAGAAATAACACGAAAAGTCCTTCTAAGGACTCGGCATTCAATACTCGGACCTTGGGCCCTCAACTAACAGTTTGCCAGCTTAACATTGAGGGCATTAGTAGAGCTAAGTGTGATTATTTATCCAAGATACTCACGGAAAAATCAGTAGATGTAGTGGCACTACAAGAAACTCACACCGAAGATGGTATTCAGTTGTCTAATAGGGGTAAAATTCCTGGATACAATATAGCGACGGAACTGCATCATCCAAAATATGGTATTGCTATTTATATTAAGAATGACATTGAAGACTATACAGTCCTGCCTTCTGACATACGCCAGAATGTATTCTCAGCTTCCATCAAGATACAGAATGTTACCATAATGAACATCTATAAACCTCCACTGGTCTGCTGGCCAGATCCCGTCGCACTTGTACCTGATGAAGATAGTGTAATACTTGGTGATTTCAACAGCCATCATACTTCCTGGGGATATGACAGAAATGATGATAATGGGGACAAGTTGTTTGAATGGATGGATTTAAATAATCTTGCACTGATATTTGATGCTAAAGACCGAGGCACATTCCATTCAGCTCATTGGAACCAGGACTACTCTCCTGACCTATGTTTTGTATCACACAGCCTAATGACTCCAACACCACAAATCTGTAGACAAGTTCTGAATGACTTCCCACGCAGCCAACACAGACCCATCATTTATAACAACGGTATTCATATACCTGTAATAAGATCTGGACCCCAACTCCACTGGAACTTCCAAAAAGGTGACTGGGATATGTACGCAAGATATACTGATGCTAATGTTCGATGGGTGCAACCAACCGCTGAGAACTATGACCGGTTTGTTGGCTTGATCAAGGCTGCTGCCAAAAGAAGCATCCCTAGGGGAGTCCGAAAAGACTATATCCCCGGTTGGAATGAAGAAACAACTCGTCTAAGCTGTGAATTTGAAAAAGACAGCAGCCGTGAGAAAGCAATTGAAGTGCTGAAATCCTTGGACAGTGCTAGAAGAGAGAAATG
This sequence comes from Meconema thalassinum, assembly GCA_946902985.2. NCBI lineage: Eukaryota > Metazoa > Arthropoda > Insecta > Orthoptera > Tettigoniidae > Meconema > Meconema thalassinum. The sequence continues at coordinate 242,264,770 of OX336391.1, forward strand.
GTCCAAGACTGTTGAAAACTTGAATTTTACCCACTCAAGTAGGAAAGCATGGTCCCTCATACGAAAACTGGACCCAACGTCTATACCATCGAGAAAGCAATCAAGTATCAATGTAGAATCCATGGCTAACCAACTTGTTTCTACATCTAGGACTGAAGGACAGAAGAAGTTCAGTAGAAAGATACGACTGGAATTCAACCAGTTAAAACAAGAAGTCCAACCACATCTGTTGTACTCACGCCCATTTTCTTTAGAAGAGATACAAAAGGGTTTAGATGGTCTTCAGACTAGCAAAGCAGAAGGATTTGATGGTGTGTACCCAGAGTTCCTTAAGAAATGTGGCCCAGCAACCAAGCAATGGCTTGCCACCTTCTTCAGCTCCATTCTGCATTCAGGACGCCTGCCTCCATCTTTCAAGAAGACCAAAACTATTGCAATATTGAAACCAGGGAAGGATCCTAAGCTACCTCAAAGCTACAGACCTATTTCCTTACTTAGTGTCACCTACAAACTACTTGAAAGGCTTTTACTGAATAGGATTGCTCCAGCAATTGAGTCACTGATTCCTGTTGAACAAGCTGGATTTCGCCCAAAACGAGACTGCTGCGATCAAGTCCTTGCCCTGTCTTCCTATCTAGAAGCTGGTTTTGAGAAGAAGCTCAAAAGTGTTTCTGTCTTCCTGGATCTCTCAGCAGCCTATGATACTGTCTGGAGGAAAGGACTTCTCCTCAAACTTATAAAGGCAGTTCCTTGCCTTAAAATAGTCACCCTGATTGGCAATATGCTGAGTAACAGGCTATTCCAAGTGTTCACTGAAAATGTTAGAAGCAGGTTCCACACTTTAATAATGGTCTGCCACAGGGATCAGTTCTATCCCCTCTGCTATTCAACTTGTACACCCATGATCTGCCCGAAACTCTATCCCGAATATTCATCTATGCGGACGATATAATCTTACAGTCCAAAATACCACCTTTAATGAAGCAGATCTTCAGAAGATGGATGAGTACTTCAAGAAGTGGCACCTCCAGCCAAGTGCTTCAAAATCTGAAGTTGCCACATTCCACCTTAACAACCTAGAGGCAAACTACCAGCCTAGAGTTAAGTTTAGGAATCAATACCTAAAGTACAACAGATGTCCTAAGTACTTAGGCATAACATTGGACAGGACACTGACATATCAACAACATACAGAAAAAACTGCTGCAAAACTAAAAAGTTCGCAATAACCTACTTAGCAGGTTAGCTGGAACAACATGGGGCGCTGACGCCAGCACACTCAGGACTACCGCTCTGGCTGTCGTGTATTCTCTAGCTGAATATTGTGCAGGCGTGTGATTGAACAGCTCTCACTGCCGATATACAGCTCCGCCAGCCAATGCGCATCATCTCTGGTACTCTACGTTGCACCCCTACCCAGTGGCTACCTGTACTTTGTAATATCGCTTCACACCGTATAAGGAGACAGCAAGCTCTTGTTCGCTTGTGGTACAGGATCAAAGAAAATGCTGAGCTTCCTATTCACCAGGATGTCATACGGCTCTCTACAAAGAGATTGAAATCCCGAAAGCCAGCATGCAAAACGGCTATTGATCTTTCGTCCACCGAGTTCAACCTCCGAAATGCCTGGAGAGATGAATGGCGAAACTCCTCACCTCGCGGTTTACTTCAAATCAGTGACCCCACCACAAGACTTGCTGGTTTTCATCTTCCTCGGGCAGTTTGGTCAAGGCTCAACAGAATCCGATGTGGTACCGGTCGAACAGGTGCAGCCCTACACCAGTGGGGTTGGATAGATTCCCCCCGATGTGACTCATCATCATCATCATTTCCCCTTATCCAGCTCCTGCCGAGTCGGGGTATTTATGGCACTTCTCCACTTTCCTCTTTCCTTCCACCATTCTTCTTCCACGATCTTGTCCCAGTCCAGATTTCTTTTTCTTACGCTGTTCTTCACTGAATCAATCCACCTTGTTCTAGGTCTTCCTCTTGCTCTCTTACCCTTGCACTTCGCCTCCAGCATCTGTCTTGGTATTCTATTTTCCTCCATCCTCTTTACATGTCCAAACCACCTTAGTTTATTCTTCTCAATTCTCTCATTTAGTTTTCCCAACTTCCTTCCTAACATCTTCATTCCTCACTCTGTCTTTCCTTGTCTTTCCTAGCATACTTCTTAGGAATTTCATTTCACTGGCTTGGATTCTACTCTCTTGCCTGCTTGTCAGGGTCCAAGTCTCAGCTGCATAAGTTAATATGGGAACATAGTACACTTTATACATTACCTCCTTGCTTTTCCTTGGAACTTCCTTATCCCAAACAAGTTTTCTTACACTTTGATAGAATGCATTGCTCTGCTGTACCCTCCTGCCAATCTCCATGTCCAACCTACCAGTTTGCATCAATTCACTTCCTAGGTATTTGAACGTGTCCACAATTTCCAAACACTGACTTCCAATTTTCACAGTGCCCTTTCCTTGTCTTTCCCCTCTTGTCATCACCATGGTCTTGCTTTTCTCTATACTGATTTTCAGGCGGTACTTCTGAATATTTTCGTTCAGTGCATCTAGTTGCTTTTGCACTTCTTCAGTGTTCCTTCCCCAGACCACAATATCATCTGCAAATAACAGTAACTTCATTTCTTTATGTCCATATGCTTCCTTTGTTTCCTTTACAATTTCATCCATCACCATTATGAACAAGAGAGGTGACAGCACACTCCCCTGTCTTAGTCCAGTCTTGTTCCTAAACCAATCTGTCTTTCCAACTGGGGTCAGTACCCTGCTAACACATTTGTTGTACATTGCTTGCACCATTTCTCTTCCCAGTCTCTTCTTAACCATGGTTTCCCATACCTTCTCTCTGGGGACACTATCATATGCCTTTTCTAGATCTATGGAAGTCATGATCAAATCCTCTCCATATTCCCAGTTCTTTTCCATCACCTGCCTCAAGCTAAAGATTGGGTCCACTGTGGATCTTCCACTCCTGAAGCCATACTGTTCCTCTTGCAACTCTCCTTCCACCTTTCTTCTCATTCTTCATTCTAATATCCTTTCCAGTATTTTTACTATCTGTGATAAGAGGGTGATCCCTCTATAGTTATCACACACCTTCTTGTCCCCCTTCTTAAACACTGGTATTATTAGCCCTTTCTCCCAGTCTTCTGGTACATATTTCCGTTTCCACACACACTTTAGCAGTCGATACAACCATTGCATACCAACCGGTCCAGCAGCCTTTATCATTTCTACGCTGATTTCACCCACCCCTGTTGCTTTTCCCATCTTCATTTTCTGTACTGCTAATTCCACCTCCAGCATTGTTATATCATCTTCTGTTATAGAGTCATCAGGTTGTGTCACTTCCATCTCACCAGTACAATTGCTCACATTCAATAGCTTATCGAAATACTCCTTCCATCGTCCCTTTATCTCTTCTGGGTGTGTTAACAACTCTCCATCTTCCTTTTTCACCAGCTTTGTGGTAACTCTTTCTTTCCTCTTACTTCTTAGAAGCCCATACAGCATCCTTTTACTGCCACTTACATCTGTTTCCATTCTTCGTGTAAATTCTTCCCAACTTTTCTTCTTTTCTTCTCCTACCACTTTCTTACACCTCCGTTTGCTGTCGTGATACTTCCTTTTGCTTTCTTCTGTTTGATCTCGGTTCCATTCTTTCCATGCAGACTTCTTTTCTTTCACTGCCTTCCTCAGTTCCAATGTAGCAATCTTCCCTAATAAGTGAAGGAAGGAAGGAAGCTTGTAGTTTAACGTGACCGTTAATCTTGAGATCATGAGCCACGGGACCTCCTTTTTACGTGGAATCCGAACCACAGGACATGGCATTTCACTTCGAAAATCTCACATGCATTGACCGGGAATCGAACCCGGACCGCCTTGGTGAGAGGCATACAGCTAGACCGCTGAGCCACCACGCCCCCCTAATAAGTGAATTTGTTAATATTTCATTTTTTTGTATCAACTACAAACTATTGTCCGTATATCGATACTACCTATTTGTGTTTCTCTAGATGTGGCTTATTTAGCAGTTACTTGAAAGTACACTTCATTTTCAAACTCTCATTTATTTTTGTGTGTTTTAATTTCAATAAAAATTATATATTTGACATTTTCCCGTGACATTTCAGTTCCATAAAACTCCCTAAGCTTTGGTCTATTGATTTCAATGTGCAATTTGCATTGACTGTGTGTGTGTATATATATGTATGTATGTATGTATGGAGGAGGGGATTGTATACGTTCTGAGTGAAGACTATCAGGCTGGTAGATAGGAAAAGGAGGAATCAAACTGTTCTTTTGACCCCCGTCACTGCTTGGGAGATTGAAATTACGCTTCCCCATCATGTTGATGATAGACACATAGCCTGCACAATTCACTTCTCAACACACTGCAGCGCTAGCATCCCTGTTCTTAGCCACACATGCATGTTTACTCACCCCTATTATACCCTACTCCCGAGCCTCGACTGCCGAGTGCACAGCGGCCATGGCCACCCCACTGAATGCAAACACTTACGGCAGGCACACGTTGACATGTATGCTCTAAACTAATGTCTTTTTGGTGTTGGGATTTCATTTTCCGCCAGTGTAGATTCTGAGTGAAAGCCGTGATGTGCAGTAAAACATTGGGCGTAATGGTAATTTACAACACTACATTGAAATCTGAGTTGCTAATTGTAAATATGTTTCGAAAATTCCAGTAACTTATGCTATTTGTGTGTTCCTTTATTGTTAATTAACAATGAACATTTTGGAAAAATCCATTGAAACGCTTAGTCTGTTATGCCTGATTAACTAAATCCCTGAACCACTAGCTTGTTTTGTGCTGTACTCCTCCCGCAGTAGAGCGTAGCCAGGGAATAAATCTCCTCCCATGCTTAGCGGTTAAGTTTCTATTTGTTGGCCCGTGTACTGAGTTGCCTGAATTGCCATTATTACGCAAATAATCACTGCCGTCAAACAATCTTCCCACCTTAATTTTAGGAATATTTTTAAATTTTCTTTTGTAGTTCAGTGTTTTTAGTGACAGTGAGAACAGTATTACGATGCTATGACATCACTCTCTGGCTATTTCAGATTCCTAACCTACCCCCCCCCCCCCCCCCCCCCCCCGAAGTTTTGTATCCGTAGGAAGAATGCAATCCTCTGGCTGTCATCAGAAGCTCCAATAGACCTGAGAGTCAGTATTTATGTTATTCCAGTGCAGAAAAAAAAACAGCATTACTCGTGAACCAAACGTAATTCTAATCGCCGCTGAACTTGCGAGTTAGCAGAAAGACGTGTTCCGTCAGTCATCCTTAAGATGCAGTTTCAACAGTCAGAATACCGGGTGAGTTAGCCGTGGTGGTTACGGCATGACTAATGGCAGTCGCTCACATCCGGGAGGCGAGGAGGTTCGAATCCCCCCGCCGGCAACCTTGAAGATGGTCTTCTGTGGTTTCCCATCTTCCTTCCAGGCAAATGCCGGGGTTGGTCCCTCACTATAGGCCACAGCCGGTACCTTCCAACTCCTCGCCCTTCCCTTCCAACTTTCCTCCCCAACGGTACTTGTAGCTCACCCATTGGGTGTCCGTCTCGAAGCAGCTACAAAACTGGCGAGCCGAACATGTCCTCGGACACTCCCGGCATAAAAGCCATACGCAAAAAAAAAAAAAAAAAAAAAAACAGTCAGAATAGTTGATGTTGCGATATTACGGTGTATTCACACCCAGAAATAAGGTCCGCATCTCTCTCTCAAGAGAGTCAATAGTCACCATCACAAGACTAGTAAGTTCACGATTAGACAGATGTTCCACTGGCTATCAGTAGGACATAGTTTCAGCAGCCCAGAAATAAGTTCAGCATCTTTCACGAGCTTATGATGATTCCTTCCAACACTACTTCAAAGTACGTTTTGTCAACTGTAATTAGGGCGCAGTTTTAGCATCCATGGGAGAGTGTATCGCGATGTTACTATGTGTGCATGCTTAGATATGTGGTCGGTGTCTTTTCACCATATATCACGTGTGCCAGTCAAATTGTGCCATTGAAATTCAGATAGGAAGAGTCCCAACCTAGATTCAAAAAATGCCTGCACCTCAAATTTTCACTTCTAAATTTTAAAAAAATATCCAGGTAGTATTTGCCAACATAGTACAGTATATCTGTAATAATGTACCTTTTTTCCTTTGCTTTTATCAATGATAACTTCATCTGCCTTGCTGATGTGAGTAGGAGTTGAAGGTGTAGATTCAGAAGCAGGAAAGACAGGAGGATAACCAAACTCCTCCATATCCCTCTTCAGTTTATCTGCACAAGCTTTGATGGGCATCCCTGTGCAATGGAAGCCAAAAGGGAGGAGAACACGCTTCCCTTTCAAACGTTTATACCGGATAGCAAACTGCAAACAGAACACACATGTAAATACCAAATAATTTCATAAAAAGTTAAACACAATAAAATATTGCTTATTCAACCTATTGATTAACACAGTTTTATCCTTTAGCATTAGTTTGTTAGATGGTGAGGGATGAGTTAAGATCATGATGTCCAGGGTATATCACAACACATTGACCACAAATGCCAGCCAGACCCTGGAGTTGCAGTGTGTAAAGTTTTGCAACAGTATAATTTCTGAGTCATTTTAGTAATGGCACCACAACCCATTTTCAAGAAAATTTTCAAAAATTACAAATATCCAAATTCCTCGCATGATCTCCTTCTGGACTCTTATTATTACAGTATTATTTGTTGGTTTGACTATGTTCCTTTTCACTACATAATGCATCCAGGCTGCCAGATTCCTAGTGTATGGCAAAGAGGATTTAAAAATTAAGTTGGCTGTTTGGCTCAGGGAAGGCAGAAGTGAAACTTGGACTGTTTGTGCAGCAGAAACGAGGAGAATAGAAGCATTTGAAATGTGGTGTTACAGGAGAATGATGAAGATCAGATGGGTAGATAGAGTAACAAATGAAGAGGTATTAAGATGAGTGAGAGAGGAGAGATGTTTTGGCAACTGTTAATGAAGAGAAGAGATTGATAGGACACGTACTCAGACACACAGCAATAGTAAACTTAGTTATGGAAGGAAGGGTAGGGATAGACCAAGGTTAGAATATGTTATACAGATTGCCTCGGATGTAGTAGCTGTGTAGAGATGGAACAAATTACACAGGACAGGTAGGCATTGATTGCTGCATCAAACCAGTAAAAAGACTCACGACTCAAACAACAACAACAACATCAACAACTACGATGGCAGCCTTTTTTTTTGGCAAACCAACACTTTAATTTTACAAGCCAACTTGTCTATGTTATTTTACAGGGATATGTGTTGTTTCGTATTGTAACGTGTCTTTCGAGGGTATTTTACGCCACTGACATAAGTCAGTAGGAAGCCATTCAATGTTTATTTACGCGGCAACTTGTTCGGCCAAGATAATTTTCATTTAACTTATTATTATTATTAAGGTATTTTTTGGAGAGTATTTTTTAAGATTATAAGTATACAGAGAGGTTTTCGGTTTTATAGAAAACTCGATCAAGCGAATTATTACGAACAACATTATCGCCGAAAATTATATGATTACGGAATTTTACGGATTTTAGTCAGTTAGGGTTTATTGTGAGAGAGATGAGCCATTGGGAATTCAGCTACAGGTATATTCTTGTCGAGAAGCGATGACGAAACCGAGGAACACTTTCAGCTGGCTGTTATCAAGAAAAGGCGAATTGGACTGGAGCGGCAAATCTACTTCGTCACGCCGAGTAAAATGACCCTTATGTCGGGAGTCAGCGTGGTGGCTCAGCCAATCAGGGGAGTCCGGACCACTGGGTGACGGCACTGGAGAGGGGATTCAGCGAGTGCATAAAATGTTCGCGCGCCAAGATGAAGGGGCTATTAACATTGTGAAACTTGACCGAAATGGTCGCTCGTTTGGTTGGTTCCGGTGGGATCGGACCACAACTTTAACATTTCAACAACAATCTCCACAACTGACGAAGATGGCGACGTCCAGAAGGCTGATGAAAGCTCTCTTGAAACATCACGTACGAGGGAAATGCTACGGCTATTTCCAATTGTAAGCGCGAATGACTCAGAACTACATAATCTCTCTCTTCATTGTTTCATAATCAGAATTTGAGTAACTTTTAGCTTGGGAATAATAGTAAATTCAGTAATTCATCCGACTCCGTTTTCACGTAATTTTCAAGTGGTAAAATTCAAATCGTCACGCTCCATTTTTAAATTATTATTAAAATTGCCACTACTTGTGTTTTATATAATAAATTCATTTCTATACTATGCAATCTTTGCTTTCAGTAGGTAGCATTAGATATAGACCAAATTCCTTCTTCTGATACAATTGTTAGTTGTTAATGATCAAATCATGCCACGGTCTGAGTGTGAAGATTCTTAAAGGTGTTCGGCCCGAGCTAGGCGTTGATAAATATAAAATTAGATTTCAACTTAGTGTTGAGGTCTTGGCGCCCATTAATTCAACGTATCTTAGAGTAAACATTACATTTGTCACCCAACAGTGGGGACACTTAGCAAAACTATTACAGTATCTTTAAACCCGCTGTTGTCCCAAGATATAGCTTTGCTACTTCTAGTATTGCATCCCTGTATCCTGACCATTCTATTTCAATATCCCATGATTCTTTACCATCTACTCTTTGTAATTTCTAACCAACCATTTCCATGTACTTCTGTCCAAGTTCATTATCCTGCAGGTGGTCGATGAGCAGGCTTGATGCTTGTGATGTATCTATTATCCCCTGTACATACATGTACATATCCTCTGAAATGAGGTAATAACTACAATACCTGAAGGAGGAGGAACAAGCATTAAGTTGAGGCAAGGAAGGCCTAGTCTACTCTCATCGGCTGCCACTGTCTTCAAGCCTAATCTTTCTGCAAACAGACCTCACTTTCTGAAGTTTAGTGCTGGCTATGCTCAATTTACAGCAAATCAGTTTGTGGTCTCTTTTATCAAAATTGCCCCTGAATAGCCTACTGTACAATTCCTGCCTGATCAATTGCCCGAATTAAAAGACAGTACAGTAGTTTGTTATCAGCCTGGTTCGTCTATCCGCAATGTGTATCGGTGAATACTCTTATACTTCGAGAATAATTTTGCAACAGATAATCCCATGCTAGCACAGAAATCCAGTATATACTCTCTATTGGTGCTGGATTCCCTATCCTCACCACATTTACCTCTCCAAACCCCTCAATCTTATTTCCTATTCTAGTATTGAAATCTTCCATCAACACTACACTCTCACCACATCACTCAGAGCCCAATAAAATCAGTCCTGCTTCGACTCTTTATACGTGGCACATTCTGAAACAAGTTGGTTGGTTCCTTAGTTTAGGGGCTGCGACAACGCGGTCATGTAGCCCCGTGTACTCTGGGTGTATGTAGAATCTGTCTGATAACCGGTGTTAATTGTGATGACTGTAATAGCGTATGTATCTGTGTTTTTAATTCAAGTAAGGACTGCAACTTTGAATTTTTCAAATAGTTCCTACTTTGGCCGCCAAACGCCACCGTCAACGACTACTAGGCCTAGTTCAGAACTTAGCTACTAGACGCCACCGCAGTCGGCTCTTGGCAACGAACGTAGCAACCTAAGAGCGTTGTTTACATTCTTAACCTATACAATTTAGTTTCACACAGGTGTAATTAGTGGAAAGTTCTTTAACATGCCATAAATCTAGGACATTGGACCACCGGCTTTACTTCCCCTCCGAAGGAAGGCCTACTGAGGGATTTTTAATGCTCTTAAAAAATCCGACGGCTTCGGCCAGGTTTGAACCCGCTATCCTGGGCATAGAAGCTCAGCATGCTACCAACTACGCCACCGAAGCCGCTTCTTCTGAAACAATCTTGACTATAGTTTCCGAGATTTCCAACTATGTCCACATTGATCGTTCATTTACGTACCGTAAAGAAACTATATTACATTTTATGATTAGCCTGACTTACAGTCCTATTACCCATTTTGTCCTACTACTTTTTTTTTATGCCCGACAGGAACTTCATCTCCTATTTCCTGTTCTAATGGATTTATTGCAGTCAAAAAACCGAACTTCCTTTTCTAGATTTCCATTTATCCAAACTTTAAATCCCATCCTACTTGCGGACTCAGCTAGTTTTACTTCCTTTCTTCTGTAGCCCCCTCCCTTGATATTAATAGCCACCCATTGAATAGTAGTTTAATTTCAAAGAAGACCCTGATCTGCAGGTTATTTTTGGAGAAACAGTCGCTGAACCGTTGGCAACTGTAGCTCAATGTGCAAGAAAGTTACACTTGCTTTCAGCTGATATGATGTAATCATGTTGAATTGTAGGCAACATTGAAATGTTGTTGATAGTTTTTGAAAGTTGTGTTGATGATCCAGTGTATGCAGTACAGGTTTTTAATCTTATTTTATTAAGTAGAAGACCCGTGCTGCTCCGCAGCATTCACTTCAACAATCCTACAGCTCTTCTGTCCATATGACATTTGCATGTCTTCATGCTAGTGACCTGAACAGACATTTACAGTACCGTCGCTTTTGGGTAAATGATGAAGTAGATGATGATGATGATAATTGTTGTTTTAAGGGGCCTAACATCGAGGTTATCGGCCCCTAATGAAATGAAATGGCGTGAAATGAAAGGATGTAGATAAAAACAACTCACTGCCATGGATGGAGCGAAAATGGTGTTTATAAAACAGACAGTGAGCCCCAAAAATTATGCCTTATTTGAATAAAAAGAATAAAAGGCGGATGGTAAAAAAGGATAAAACAAATAAGGCATAGTGAACAATACAATACATAACACAATAAAAAATCATAAAACAGATTTACCCAGAATTAAAAGTCGTAACTACACATTAAAACTTAAAAAAGTAACCACTCTCCCTCATGAACCGGATGACGAGGTCAGCTGACGGCCCGTCATCACGGAGAAGAAGGGAGAGGGTATTAGGCAGTTTAAGAGTCCCGCGCAGATCGGCCAGATCCACACACTCCAAGAGAAGGTGTGCCACGGTTAGGTGGGCGCCGCAAGTACACACAGGAGGATCTTCTCTCTTTAGCAAGTGGGAGTGCGTAGCAATCCCATGGCCGATCCGGAGTCGACAGAGTACCACAGCTTCCTTCCGGAGAGATCGGAAGGAAGATTTCCACACCTTCGTTGTCTCCTTGATGCCTCTCAGTTTGTTGGGTGGAGGCGTGGCACGCCATGCCTCCTCCCAATGCGACAGGATCGAATGCCGCAACTGAGAGCGCACATCACTAGCAGGCACCTTATACGGTAGCGAGGGCAGTGCAACTGCCTCCCTCGCCGCCTGATCAGCAAGCTCGTTTCCCGCAATACCCATGTGGCTAGGAAGCCACACAAAGGTCACCCCGGTTCCAGCGTTAGGCGAACTGACGAGCTGGTCGTGCACACGCTGGACCAACGGGTGCTTCGGGAAACACACATCGATCGCTTGCAGCGCACTCAGAGAGTCAGTACACACAAGAAAGTGCTGGTGATCGTCTGATAACGTGTACCGCAGAGCCTCTAAGATGGCATAGAGCTCCGCAGTGTACACGCTACAGGCCTCGGGAAGTGAAAAGAGAAACCGACGATCCTCAACCACAAATGCACAGCCTACTTTCTCGTTTACCCTCGAACCGTCCGTGAATACAAGCCCTGATCCCGGATACCATGTCACCACGGACTGGAACAGCCTCCGATGGATGGAGGAGTCCGTGTCCGACTTGGGGCCGGTGTGCAGATCCAGGATGATATCAGGGCGAGCGACCATCCACGGAGGGGCCTTGCTAGGTACTCGGACGATACAGGAGACAGAAGGAAATCGGAACTGACGGTATAAGTCAGCCAAGCGAATCCCCGCCGGCCGAGTGGCTCGGGCGAGCACATCATACAGCCGGCGATTCGGATTGTAAAACAAACATGGATAGCTTGGATGAAGTGGCATCTGTCGAATAGTTGCAGCATAGGTCAGCAGTACTTGTTGGCGCCTCAGGTGTAAAGGAGGTACGCCAGCCTCGGCGAGCAAGCTGACGACTGGGCTTGTCCGAAAGGCACCCGTCGCCAGCCTCACACCGCCGTGGTGGACACTGTCCAGTTTAACAAGCACTGACTTACGGGCCGAACCAAATGCTACACTGCCATAATCTAACCTAGATAAAATCAGTGCTTTATAAAAACGTAGGAGCACCGCGCGGTCCGCCCCCCACGATGTGCCGCTAAGAAACCGCAACATGTTGAGCTTCTTAGCGCAGGCAGTTTTCAAACACCGCACGTGTGGTTCCCACGTCAATTTCTGATCGAAAAGGAGCCCAAGGAACCGGTACGCAGCAACAACAGGCAAAGCTACATTGCCCAGATAAAGCTCAGGATCTGGATGGAGGGTGCGCTTTCGGCAGAAATGGACAACCGAGGACTTAGCGGTTGAGAATCGAAAGCCATGCTCCAGTGTCCAGCGTTCCACTCTCCGAATAGCTTGTTGTAGCTGTCGTTCAGCGACCGCCATATTTTGCGCACTATAATGTAGAGCGAAGTCGTCGACATATAGCGACGGTACCACTGCTGGACCAGCAGCAGCGACTATACCGTTTATGGCAATCGCAAATAATGTTACGCTAAGCACCGATCCCTGTGGGACTCCGTTTTCCTGTATATGATATTGCGAATATGTCCCCCCTATTCGGACACGGAACAGGCGAAGAGACAGAAAATTCGCAATAAAAACCGGCAAGTTACCTCGGAATTTCCATTGATGCAGGGTAGAGAGGATGCCGTAACGCCAAGTGGTGTCATAGGCCTTCTCGAGGTCAAAGAAAACAGCGACCAGGTGCTGTCTCCGGAGAAAAGCGTCCTGTATGGCAGTCTCCAGGCGTACCAGATGGTCGTTGGTACACCGAGACGCCCTGAAACCACACTGGTATTCAGACAGGAGTCCCCGTTTCTCCAGGACCCACACCAGGCGCCGATTGACCATCCTCTCAAAGAGCTTGCACAAACCGTTAGTGAGACAAATAGGTCTGTAACTCCCTGTCAATTTGGGATCCTTATCGGGCTTCAGGATAGGTATAATGATACCTTCCTGCCATTGCGCTGGAAACACACCTTCAAACCAGATACGATTAAACACCCTGAGCAAATAGCGAATGCTCTCATCGTTAAGGTGTTTAAGCATCTGGTTGTGAATATTATCCGGGCCAGGAGACGTGTCCCTGCAGAGCGCCAGCGCTCCGCGGAGTTCCCACTCCGTAAAGGGCACGTTGTACTCCTCCGAAGCGCGGGAAGCAAAACTAAGCTGGAAACGTTCCGCTTCGCGCTTCAGGGCCACGAAGGCAGGGTCATAGTTATCGGAACCGGATATATCCGCAAAATACGAGGCGAGATGGTTTGCAACGCGATAAGGATCTGTAACCAGTTCATTAGCAATGGAAATTCCCGGTACAGTAGAAGATGTCTGAATTCCCGAAATGCGTCGTAGTTTAGTCCACACTTGAGAGGAGGGGGTATGTGCCGTAATAGAAGACACATACCGTTCCCAGGATTGTTTCTTACTCTGGCGAATAAGAATCCGTGCCTTGGCACGAAATTTCTTAAACGCCACCAAATTAGCCATGGTTGGACGCCGACGGTAGTGCTTGTGAGCTCGACGACGGTCTCTTATTGCCGCTGCAATATCCTCTGTCCACCAAGGGACGAGTCTGCGACGAGGAGTCCCAGAAAAGGATGGGATGGACTCTTCGGCGGCAGCAAGAAGCACATCGGTGATGTGCTGTACCTCGTCATCGATGCTCCGGCAACCAAGATCAACGAACACAGCTCGTTCTTGAAACGAGGGCCAATTTGCCCGCTTAAGAACCCAACGACTGGGGAACTCCACGGGCGTCTGGGTCAGAAGGGTAAGAACGATCGGGAAATGGTCACTGTCACAGAGGTCGTCGTGTACATACCAACCAAATAGGGGGACCAGCGCACGGCTACACACACTCAAGTCAATGTGTGAGTACGTGCCGTGCGCTAAGCTAAAATGTGTGTAGCTTCCCCTGTATTTAATAGACATAAATCCAACCCTTGAATTAAGCCCTCCACGTCCCTTCCTCTGGGGCAGGAAGATGGTGATCCCCATTGGGGGTGATGAGAGTTGAAATCACCCACGAGTAGGAAAGGGACTGGAAGTTGATCAACAAGATCAAAGACGTCATTAATATCAAGGGGTTGGTTCGGTGGAAGGTACACGTTACAAACAGTTGTCATAGCAGGCAAGGACACGCGAACTGCAATAGCTTCCAGAGGAGTGGCAAGTGGAAACTCCTCACTATAGCAGTCAGAGCGAACCAAGGTACAAACGCCCCCGGAAGCCCGGGCGGCGTCTTGTCGCTCTTTAGAGTATAGTCGGAAACCTCTCAGAACAGTGCCGTGATCAGGTCTGAGGTTTGTTTCCTGTAGGCAGACTATACTCGCTGCGTATTGGGCAATAAGCTGACGGAGCTCTGTCAAATGCCTGTCATAACTGTTACAATTCCACTGTAACAGTGCCATAGTGTGAACTTAGGGAATAAGTTGGGGCAGCAAGCTACTCCAACTTTGACTCTGGAGGATCTACAGTCACTACGTCGACTATAATCTCCATGTCCTCAGGCGAGTTCATGGAGTGAATCGACTCGGTGGAAGATTTCCTGGACGCAACGCGGCGGCGGGGGGATCTCCGTGGGGAGCGCCCAGATCTGGGGACCGAAACGTCCCCAGGCGCAGAAGCATCCGCAGGTGTTGGCGCGGATGGCTTCCCCTTTTTTGGAGAAAGGGAATGCGTAGGGCGGGGTCCCTTCTTACCCGCCCCCGGCTCTTTAAGGTATATAGACGGGTCAGGAGCCGAAGTCCTGACCCTGGTCGACGATGCCGCCTCCGCCGGCTTCGGCGCGGCTTTCGCCGACCGTTTGGGTGGGGAGGAACGACTTCCTCCCGAGTGGGGAGTAAGTCTTCAACTTCCTCCCCTGCTGTGCGGGCGGAGCAGCCTTCGCTCGCACAGCCTTCGTGCTGGCCGAAGGTGGAGTTGAAGTCACCTTCGGGCTTTCCATTATAATCATAGGTGCTGGCTTCGGAACAGGTAACTCAGTGGCAGATTTCACAGCTGGTACAAAAGATGAGGTCGCCGGGACCAAATTTGGTATTATGGCCCTATAATCGATCGTTGGAGGAGGCGAAATCGTGGTATGGTACTTCTTGCGGGCCTCCTGGTAGGTGAGACCATCCAGGGTTTTGATCTCCTGGATTTTCTTCTCACTCAGGAAGACAGGGCAGTTCCTGTCCCGAGGAGAATGAAATCCAGGGCAATTAGTGCACTGATAAGGTGTTGTGCACTCTTCCGCTTCGTGTGGTACCTTACCGCATGTTCCGCAGACGTCAGGGCTCGAGCATCGGGATATCATGTGCCCAAACTTCTGGCACTTATAACACCTCATGGGTGGAGGGATATAAGGCCGGACGTCACAACGGTAACTGGTAACCTTGACTTTCTCCGGGAGCACCGAAAGCTCAAAGGAAATAATGAAAGCACCAGTATCCACGATTTGACCGTTGACCTTGACGTAATGCGCCGGACATCAGTCACGTGACGGTGCTGCATATCCTCCTTGAGCTCCTCGTCAGTGTTCAGAATCAGGTCCCGGTGGAAAATAACTCCTCGGACCAGATTCAGGGAAGTGTGCTTTTCCACTTTGACGGGAATGTCGCCAAAGTGGTCACATTTCAAAAGTCGTTCAACTTGCTCACCAGTCCTAGTCTTGAGCAACAAGCTACCGTTCCTCATCTTTTGTACTTTCTCAAGCTCACCATAGACACCTTCTATGTGGCGAGAAAACAAAATACTCTTTACCAGCTTGAAATCACCCCCATCTGTTCTGGTAGCTACCAGAAACTTGGGGGTGTTAGCACCCAGATTTCCACGCACAGATTGTTCCCAGGGGGTTGATCCCCGTAGGGAATCAAATGTTAAAGACTTGGGTGTAGGACCACCCTGTTTGGGTGTAGGTCCACCCTGGTTGGGGATTTTTCTTTTAGAACCCATGGCCAGATCATCCTCCCCGAATGCCACCGACATCCGATCACGGGCCGTCACAGTAGGCGCTACCCAGCCAGGGCAAGGCCCGCCTAGCTTGGAAGGCATTGCCCGGGGGTCCGATGTTTTACAATGCCGTATTGGCATGTACCCCTTGGCATATACTGGATTTTACAGCTCAGACATTCGGCTGTGCGGGGACCTGCGTAGTCAGGCGGATACTACTGAACGGGTACATGGCACACCCACCTGTCGGCGCGGCCAAGACCGGAACAGGCTTTCGAGCGTAGTCGCTAGCGTAAGTGGCCCATCCCCTAACAGCACGCACATATAGAAATTTTGGTTGCCAGATCCTGAAAGCAGTGACGGAAAGAAGTGCGATATAACCTAATGAGAGTTGTACCGCACGGGTGTATGTCTTTTAGAGCTGACTGTCAAACCCGCGAAAGGGGACCGTTCCGAGAAGCCCTTTTAGTCGCCTTTTACGACTGGCAGGGAGTACCGTGGATGTATTCGCTTCCTCCCACCCACTGGGGGTCCAATTCACAAAACAGCGCGGAGTCCTTAAAGTATAGCCAAGGTCGCCCCTTTTAGTCGGCTCTTACGACAGGCAGGGGATACCGTGGGTGTATTCTAAACCCCCCACCCACAGGGGGGTGATGAAGTAGACTTATGAGATCACATGTGTGGGTGTCTGCCTGTCCTCTGTGTGAGTGTCCCACTATTTACCCTAAGTAAGCTTAAAAGGCGCACGGACGTCAGGTTCCAGACGCAATTCTGAAAAGCCGAGGTGAACAGCTAACTCCAAACACATAAGCTATACTCTTCTCTGAAGAATTAACTCGACACGACTCGGCAGTTTGATGCTGGCTGAAGCTAGGGTGATAGGTCGCTCGCAAGCTCGTAAACTCACTCTGAAGCTAGTAATTTAAATTTCCACTGAATGCAGATTGCTGGAAGAAATGAAAACGTAAAAACACTTACAGTGGTCGATGTGGGAGCTGTCGCGAACTTTCTTGCAGAACTTTTCATGCTGAACAATTCTCAGAGAATATCGATATTTTTAACGGTTTACCCAGTGTAAGCTTAAGAGACACATGGACGTTAGGTTTTTCTTCAACTCAATTCACTGAAATCGTAAATGCTCGGCATATTTTGGTCATAAATAAAGGTTTTTCTACCTAATCCTTCATCGAGAAATCCTTTAAAGAATTGTAACGTGTTTTTCGAGGGGTTTTAATGCAACTGGCATAAGTCAGTAGGAAGCCATTCTATATTTATTTACGCGGCAAATTGTTCAGCCAAGAGAATTTTTCATGTTAATTTATTATTATTATTAATTTATTATAATTATTATTTAGATATTTTCGGAGCATTTTATAAAAATTATTAGCATTCAGATAGGTTTTCTATGTCTTAGAAAACGCTATCATGCAAATTATTACGAACGACGATATCATAGAAAATTATCTGATTACGGAATTTTAGGGAGTTTTCGTCAGTTAGGATATATTGAGAGACATGACTCACTGGGAATTCAAATACAAGCTGATTCCTGTCAAGAAGTATTACGCAATCTTGGGTCGCATCGTCAAGAAAAGGCGAATTGTTGGAACGGAAAACGACTTCTCCCTCTCGCGCGCCGTGTGTAATGAACCAGAGGAGGGGAAGTAGCGGCGTGCTCAGCCAATCAGTGGAGACGACGTAAGCTGGAAGACGGTACCGTGGTGGGGGAGCCAACGGGTGAATATATCGTTCGACGCGCCGTGGAAGGTGGACTATCTGTGTAGAACTTGCGGAGTGTGGTTGCAAGTGCGTGTCGCTCCGATGTTCAGGGGAGTTAGTGACTATCTGTGTTGAACTTGCCAAGTATGGTTCACGCGGGAGTCGCTCCGATGTTCCATGGAGTGGAGGACGAACTTTGGTAAAACTTAACCAGTGTGGTTATACGAGTGTTTGGGTCCGATGTACGGACCATAGAATTATCTAATCTACCAGAATCTCATCAAACATCGAGGAAGATGGCGACGTCCAGGATACTGTGGGAAGCACACAGCATCATCCAGTACGAGGGAAATGCTTTAGCAATTTCCAGTGGTAAGCGCAAATGACGCAGAAATACGCAATCTCTCGTTTCTCTTTGTTTATATTTCATATTTCAGTAACTTCATAGCTTGGAAATAAGAGTAAAATCAATTTATCAGACTCCGTTTTCATGTAATTTTTCTATCGGTAATATTAAAATCGCAACGCTCCAATTTAAATGTTATACTTATTATTATTATTATTAATTTTGCTATACTTGTTTTATATAATAAATTCATTTCTTTTACAATGCAATCTTTGCTTTCAGTAGGTAGCATTAGATATAGACCAATTCCTTCTCCTGATACAATTGTTTGTTGGGTTAATGATCAAATCATACCACGATCTGAGTGAATAGAGTCTTGAATGTGTTCTGCCAGAGCTAGACGTTGTTAAATACAAATTTAGATTTCAACATTGCGTTGAGGTCTTGGCGCCCATTAAAACAACATAGCTTAGGCAAAGGTAAACAGTTACATTTATCTCCCAACAGTGTGGGCTAGTCAAACTGCTACAGAATGGTGAAAACCGCATCAAAATCCATCAAGTTGCTCTCGAGATTACCCGTTACATCCAAGAATTGGGAACTTTGTTTTATACTAAGTAGATAGAGATATCCACACAATTTAAGGCTACAGCGGTACAATTTGGTGTTTTGTCTACTTATGAACAATGGTATAAATTTAAAATAAAAGATGGGTCTCTTACATTTGAATTTAGAGATGTAACTCTTGGTTAACATATAGAAGTGTGCAAATTAGTAGAATTAAATAAATAATTTTAATTAGTCATAATTACTTTTATTCAAAATCATTTTATTCACCAACTTCTTTTGTTGTCCTTTTTAGTAGTGTTTCCTCTCCCGTGGAATTACACCTTTTCCCATAAGGAATTGCGTCTGGAAACTTTCAGATTATTGGATTCCGAAGGATATCTGAGGTGGGTCCATTTTCAATTTTTCATTGACTTTAGAATTCAAGTCAGGTGATTTCAATGCATAGTTCATGAATTTTGAATAGTTCAATAGCATTCATCAGTTAAAAGACCCCAAATCCCTCCGCTCTAAATTCACACGTAAAGTAGAGTGAAGTAATAAAAACGAAATGTGTGTCATTTTGCATTTGCAAGGCTCCTCTGTTAGTGGAAATTCTAAAAAATCATTTTAATTTGAGTTTCTTAAATGAAAATATAATTAGAAGTCTTGGTTAAACATTTGAAGTAATTTCATTGCTTTGTAAACATACTTAGTGCATTAAACCGTGAAAACTGACATCGAATCTAATAATTTGCACATCTCTGTAAAGACAGCTATCGCCTCCACCCCCACAGATAGAATAGTAAGTAAAGGCGATTGATGAGAAATGAAAAGATAACTCACACAGAAGGGATTAATATTTATTAAGCTGTAAATATCTTTGTTATAGAACTGAAGGAATGAAATAACAGGATGTAGGATAGTAATCACCGATGTAGGACAATAGTATTTTTTTTACCATTACCACAGGACAGTTATCGTATTAGGGATGCGGACGTCCTTGTATAATTGTTATTTAATCTTTGCCCCGTTTGCTGAGGGTTGTGCTCCTCCGCAACATTCGTTTCAAATTTCTAATAGTACTTCCTTCCATTCGACATTTGCTGTTCGCTTGCCTTTTGGTTCTATTTGAACTTTGACGTCATGAAAGGATTTTGCTCGCGATAGTGCGGCATACAGTAAAGTTGTCCGTGGCTAAACACCGGTAGAGGTAAATAAATGCCTACTTGATCTAGTGTTTGACCTTGAGCTTTATTGATAGTTATACAAAAAGCCAAACGTACTGGAAATCGCCTCCTTTTGAAGGAAAATGGCAGAGAAGTATCTGATGCCATAAGGTCAAGGCGAGGGAGTAGGACATTGTTTCCAAATTTACGTCAGTAATAATTTCCAGGTGTAAGCAATTGTCATGCATCTTCCAAACCAACAGTCTAGTATCGTTCAACTGACCTTGGGTAACAATAATATTTCTCAACATAATCACAATTGAGCCTTCTTTTAGTCAAAGGATATGAGGTGGCAATCCACTTATGCCTATGCTGTCTAAAAATTCTATTGGGAATTGTGGAAGTTCACTCACATCTTCAGTAATCAAATTATTCACACTGATGTAAGTTCTCGATGATCCTGGGATTAGGTCTAAAACTTTGTCATTGATTTCTTTACAATGTTTATTTTTAGGTGCTAAAATCTCTATTTTTGAAACGCGTGAAATATTTTTCAGCGTGGGACTAATTCTGAATTTTCTCCATCGACGTGAGGGTATTCACCGTTACCAATTTTTATCAAGAAGTTTGCAAAGTCACGTTGATCAGTATACGCTCGCATATTTTTGTTGAGTTTAAAAATTTTGAATAATGGCCACAAAGGAGAGAACCTTACTGACATTTGGACAGATGCTGCTTTAGATGCGTGAGGCACAACAGGCAATGCCTACCTAAAATCTCCACCTAAGATGATAATTCTTCTTCCGAAAGGCACGTCGTTATTCATGATGTCGTTGAGCAACCGATTTACACAGCCATAGTCATAGGGGCTTCATCCCAGGTGATAAGTTTTGCTGAACGAATATAAAAAGCTTCCTTGCTGTTAACTTTTATTCCTGATACAGAACTTCCATGTAAATGTAGAGGTAACTTGAACTGGCTGTGTACAGTGCACCCCTGAGGTAGTAACATTGCTGCAATACCAGTCCATGCAACAGAAACTACATTTAACCCCAAATTTGTGCAACTGTGAATCCAGCATTGGTAAAGAAATGTTTTCCCGATGACCCCTGGACCGTCAATGAAATATGCATTACTCATCCTTTCATTGCTGTTTTGTACTAACCCCAAAATTTCTGTAATTATAGCCGTTTGGTTTCCATTTGCTTGGTTTATCATTCGACTTAATTGATCCTCATTATGTTTTTGATAATTCATTGGTAAATTTGTCTGAGGGAAATTATCAATAATAGCTGGCAATTCGAGAGAAGTAATGGGAAGACCATGGAACTTTAATGTGTTAGAAATATGTATAAGAGTGAACTGATATGCAATGTTAGGTTCGTGAAACTGCATATCATCTCCTGATAATGAATTCTTGAAAATGTCCCATAACTATCTTACATTTGAAGGGGTCTGAAAGATACATATGTAAGAAAACAGTTGTCGTAACTGAGAAGGCATCTGAAATTGTGACGCTTCTGCCAAACAACGCTGCCATTCAGAATCGTCAATCAGCAAACCTCGCTCCTTAGCAGTTTCTTTAAAAGTAGAATAGACAACTGCTCTGTATGTTCATAGATCCTGGAAGCTGGTAGCACCTATGACGTAAAGCAATAACAGGCGTAAATAATACCTTTCTGTTTCTGTAGGCGAAACATTATACATTCTGCCTATAGTTTTTGAAACATTTTTTCTTTTTTGCCACTGGCAGTTGCTCTTATTCCAGACGTAATGTACTGGTGTTTCAGGATATATACACGGACTTCTGGCTTGCGAATCTTGATTTAACTTGAACCACGCTTGTAATTCCGTGTTGCGCAACTGTGCTTGAGGTAAAATATCAGGAGCGTTATCATTTTTAAAATAGATATTTTGCAAGTTTGGCAAGTGAACTGGTAATCGCACTATAGAATGTGACTGTTCATGCATGTGAAATGAAAATAATTATCCTGAATGCGGCTTCTGTTGGACCAACATATCTAGCATTTAGGAAAGAGGTAATTTCATTGTAGTTCACCGTTTCGCCTTCAGGACATATTTCAACAATGGAGCAGTCATGACCTTTTTACACATACTTGCGGATTTTAATATATAAGATACTTGTGGATGTATTTAACACTCCGAACACTTGAGCCTATTTCAACATTAATATGAGCTTGCATGTAAAGTAAAAGAAATGGATTGTACGGAACAACGAATCGACTATCGATTTCAATGTCAATGCGTCGAATTTTTTTATAATAATCCGTCCATTATTTCTTCTCCTATACGAAGGATAACCATTGGCATTATCTTTGGTCTCTTCCTGAAACTGTTTAGGGAAAACTTTCTTACATACGCCATCTTTCATACAGACTGAAGAAGGATTCAAAGATCCGCGAGGACCATGTACCATATGACGCCTTACCAACTCGTATAGCTCTTCATCCTCAAGATCTGATATTTCGGCTGACACCACACTGTCAATGTCAGAAATTTCTCGAAACTTACAATCCTCCGTTAATGTTAAGAGTAAATGGATGTGCGGGAGACCTCGTTCTTGAAATTCCACTGTATATAGATATGCTTTTACCGAAAATTTCCTTAACATTAATCAATCGTAGCAATTCCTTTACTTTGCAATGGAAAACTCTCACGTCAATATCAGGCCTATTATTAGCCGTTTCCCAGAGATGAATGCTGTTAGGTATTTCTGGCCAGTCCCCATTATAGGTGAACGTAATGAATAAATCTGGCTTTCCAAACTTCCTCACTATCTCCATCGTATCCTGATAATTTTGCAATATTTTCCTTGGGCTACCTGTAAAAGAAGATGGCAAAACTACAATACGTCCGACTCTGATATTTTCATTTTCTGCTCGTACATGCAAGGCATCTGCTAAACCAGCATATCTATCAACTCGTAACTTCGTTTGTTGATGACGTATATATTTTAACCGGTCACCTTCCATACGACAGTAGTAATCCACGAATAAATATCCATTTTGCAAACTTGAGCAGCGACAACTAACTCAACATGACCTCCATAAACACCATTCATAAACACATACATTTTGTAATCATCGCTCGTATTGATAGCAGTTTCGTACATATCGCTGTTGCCAACAATAAAGGAAGAATAATTATTCCACTTGTCTGTAACATGTTTTACAATTCGCTTTCTAACCTGTGTAAATAAACTCTGATTGTCGTACTCACAATATGCCAATGACCTGAACAGACAATTACCGTCACCTTTAATCTTTATAACATTTGTAATTGAGTGTCGCCTCTCATTCATCATAATATGATTCATTGTATTGATTGAGCACACAACCTATAAGGACGAATGATGAAACGAAAAGAAGACAGTTTGTAGCTGGTGAGACCAAAGACTATAAAACAGAAAGATCAGATACACAATACAAAATGGCGGTTCCAACATTCGACTGTAGCGGCATCTTCGTGAAATTATTCTTTCGTATACAGTATTTGTTGTCATTCAAAGAGATGTTGACATGACAGTGTCATTAGCAAAATGACTACTGATTGTGCATGAGCATTTCAGTCTCAAAGTAATCCATTATTTGAGAAGTTTTAATTAATTTATGTGCACAGAATTCCCTTCTGCTTATTGTATGGATACATGCGACATTAGCGCGCAAGTGGAACAGGTAGAAGTTAATGATATCATGTATGGATACATGCGACATTAGCGCCCGAGTGGAGCACGTAGAAGTTAACGATATCATGACGTAATTAGGGAACTCTCTGTTAATATCAAGTTAGATTTATTATTGGGGCGGCGTTGAATATCATGATACAGTGTTAGTCGTTGTCGCCTAGGGACAATATGTCCGTCAAGTCATTTGATTCTATTTTCGTGAGACCTTGAAGGAAGTAATATTCTCAATTATTTTAATACTCGAATGATATAATCAAGTAAGGTGGATATCAATCGACGGTGCTTGACGGGCATTACATTTTAAGACAACAAACGTCGTCGTAGCGCAAATACTTCCAGAAATATTTCAGTTTTAGTGAAGGGTGAAATTTTTTGAAAACTATTTTAATATATAAGATTATGTAGGAGAGCATTTGAGGATAATACAAGATTTTCATACCTTGTTTCATATTCTGGGAGTCATTACCAACTGTCACTGCACCATTGGAAATATGTGCTTAATTACATACATGTGTTTTTATTTCTTGCTCATTCAACGACAGCAGCCATTTTTGTCAAGCATATAAGGTTTCTTCAACTGTTACCGGGGTGCACAAATTGATGCCACATTACTGTTGCCAACATGTGGGAGACGTAAAAGATTGGTTTGGATAGTGATTATTGATGCGTGAGTACTCCCACTATGCATGACAAAAACCAGGGGTGTATATATTAGCTAATGCATCCCATGATACCACGTAAATATTGGTCCAGGCAAAAAGCATTGGTCTTGACATAGATTATTGAGGGGTTGTCAATGATGTATTTGTCCATAATTCATGGGTATAAAGGCGGACTCAGCTGGAATTTTACTATATAACATAAGTCTTGATCTTAAAAGGGGACAGTGGGCAGGTTATCAAGAGCCAAGGAGTAAACATTTATTATTATAAAATTTCCAGAATTATTATTCATCATAACAAAAGGTATTTTGACTAATTTCTGTAGTTTAGAAATTCTTTTCGTACGATTTGTTCTCCTCCAGTTTTAGTTCCATGATAAAAACTGGAGGGTACGAAATCCTGGGGCAAAAAAATTCTTAAACTATTAAAATTAGCAAAATACCTGTGGTAATGGTCGGGAAAATTTCTGGAGACAATTTAGTAAAAGATGTTTACTTCTCCGCCAACTGTTACTCACCCCCCATCCCCTTCTCAGGTCACAACTGAGTCCACCATTGTACGCATGATTTATGGACAAATACAGTACAGTATAGCTAACCCCACACATAGTATACTTCTGTATAGCCAGTATCGTAAAACAAAAAAGGTCCAAGTTCCATTCAGAGCACCTCTTCGAAACAAATCACCCTTAAGACACCAGAGTGCACCAGTTTCTTAAAATAACATCTGATCTATATCCTTCCATCCGCTAAGACTGAAATCACCCCAAAAAGCATCAATAATTTTCATCCAGACTAATGGTTTTTGCCAATACGAATAATTGCTAAGTAGCTAATACACCCCTGGATTTTGCCACGCAGTGTGGGTAGTCACACATCAATAATCTTTAACCAAACCAATGATATTGCCAATTAATGCTTTTGGAAATATCTGTTCCCGAAGGAAACAGGATGTAAAATTGTCCGATTGAGCTATGTACATTAACAAATTCACAAAGAAATTTGATGAAATGGTCCGGCTAGCTCAAAACAGTTGCCAGCGTTTCGCCCCAG
The DNA here is from genome assembly GCA_946902985.2 of Meconema thalassinum. NCBI lineage: Eukaryota > Metazoa > Arthropoda > Insecta > Orthoptera > Tettigoniidae > Meconema > Meconema thalassinum. The sequence continues at coordinate 242,290,061 of OX336391.1, forward strand.
TGTACCAATGGGCTCTTCAGTTGGTTATGGTACACCTCACCAAGACGCGTGGCTAGTACATACTGTGAAGGCCGCTGCAAGGCACAAAATGTCGCCACGAGCAGCGCCAATGTACTACAGAAGTCAAAACTTCCTTTCAAAAATAATGTTAGCTTACCTTGCTAATCCATATTGGAAATATCTGTTCCCGAAGGAAACAGGATGTAAAATTGTCCGATTGAGCTATGTACATTAACAAATTCACAAAGAAATTTAATGAAATGGTCCGGCTAGCTCAAAACAGTTGCCAGCGTTTCGCCCCAGTTTCCTTCGGGAACAGATATTTCCAATATGGATTAGCAAGGTAAGCTAACATTATTTTTGAAAGGAAGTTTTGACTTCTGTAGTACATTGGCGCTGCTCGTGGCGACATTTTGTGCCTTGCAGCGGCCTTCACAGTATGTACTAGCCACGTGTCTTGGTGAGGTCTACCATAACCAACTGAAGAGCCCATTGGTACACTGGGGCGAAACGCTGGCAACTGTTTTGAGCTAGCCGGACATTTCATCAAATTTCTTTGTGAATTTCTTAATGTACATAGCTCAATCGGACAATTTTACATCCTGTTTACTTCGGGAACAGATATTTCCAATATGGACAAACAAGGTAAGCTAACATTATTTTTGAAAGGAAGTTTTGACTTCTGTAGTACATTGGCGCTGCTCGTGGCAACATTTTGTGCCTTGCAGCGGCCTTCACAGTATGTACTAGCCACGCATCTTGGTGAGGTGTACCATAACCAACTGAAGAGCCCATTGGTACACTGGGGCGAAACGCTGGCAACTGTTTTGAGCTAGCCGGACCATTTCATCAAATTTCTTTGTGAATTAGTTAATGTACATAGCTCAAACGGACAATTTTACATCCTGTTTCCTTCGGGAACAGATATTTCCAATATGGATTAGCAAGGTAAGCTAACATTATTTTTGAAAGGAAGTTTTGACTTCTGTAGTACATTGGCGCTGCTCGTGGCGACATTTTGTGCCTTGCAGCGGCCTTCACAGTATGTACTAGCCACGCGTCTTGGTGAGGTGTACCATAACCAACTGAAAAGCCCATTGGTACACTGGGACGAAACGCTGGCAACTGTTTTGAGCTAGCCGGACCATTTCATCAAATTTCTTTGTGAATTTGTTAATGTACATAGCTCAATCGGACAATTTTACATCCTGTTTCCTTCGGGAACAGATATTTCCAATATGGATTAGCAAGGTAAGCTAACATTATTTTTGAAAGGAGGTTTTGACTTCTGTAGTACATTGGCGCTGCTCGTGGCGACATTTTGTGCCTTGCAGCGGCCTTCACAGTATGTACTAGCCACGCGTCTTGGTGAGGTGTACCATAACCAACTGAAGAGCCCATTGGTACACTGGGGCGAAACGCTGGCAACTGTTTTGAGCTAGCCGGACCATTTCATCAAATTTCTTTGTGAATTTGTTAATGTACATAGCTCAATCGGACAATTTTACATCCTGTTTCCTTCGGGAACAGATATTTCCAATATGGATTAGCAAGGTAAGCTAACATTATTTTTGAAAGGAAGTTTTGACTTCTGTAGTACATTGGCGCTGCTCGTGGCGACATTTTGTGCCTTGCAGCGGCCTTCACAGTATGTACTAGCCACGCGTCTTGGTGAGGTCTACCATAACCAACTGAAGAGCCCATTGGTACACTGGGGCGAAACGCTGGCAACTGTTTTGAGCTAGCCGGACCATTTCATCAAATTTCTTTGTGAATTTGTTAATGTACATAGCTCAATCGGACAATTTTACATCCTGTTTCCTTCGGGAACAGATATTTCCAATATGGATTAGCAAGGTAAGCTAACATTATTTTTGAAAGGAAGTTTTGACTTCTGTAGTACATTGGCGCTGCTCGTGGCGACATTTTGTGCCTTGCAGCGGCCTTCACAGTATGTACTAGCCACGAGTCTTGGTGAGGTGTACCATAACCAACTGAAGAGCCCTTGGTACACTGGGGCGAAACGCTGGCAACTGTTTTGAGCTAGCCGTACCATTTCATCAAATTTCTTTGTGAATTTGTTAATTAATGCTTTTTCACATATCTACAATATTGTGAGTGTCGTGTGGTGTATTTTGTATCCCACATGTTGGCAACAATGAACTGTTGTCAATATGTGTTGTAACCAAATTTATTTTGGTTACAGAGCTTGCTTTTAGTTTCTGTTGGTCATAATTATTTTAGTTTTCAGGTTGCCAGCCATGGCCACCTATTGGTGGGGCACCACGGAGAATCTTGTGCGTTGTGGCATTGAGAATCTTTGAGTTGGTCCGACAGTGGGTGGCAGGTGGCTTTGGTTTAGGGCAAAGTTTCTATGGTGATGATATATTGATAGTTTTATGCCATGCAGAATGGAGGTGATCTGATGGTTGGGTAAGTGTTTTGAAGAGAGATAAAATGTCATGTTTGAATAGAAGGAAGATTATAGCTGGCAGAATGGAGGTTACCTATGGAAAAAGACATGGAGAGGTATTAGGCTTCTTGGTGATAGTGATGATGTTATGTTCTATGGTATGTCAATTTGTTTTGGGGGAAGAATTATTATAGAAGTTATGACTTGAAGAATGCAGATGTAGAAAGAGACGTTTAAGAAAACTCAAGAAGAAAAGAAAAGAGTAGAAGAATATTAAGCCTTGTGAGGGGTATTTATTTTTCCCTTATGAAACTTGTGCTGATACTGTACAAGAGATCCAGGTAATGGAAGCTTGCTTATATGTTGACAAATAGGTATTGTTAGTTTTGATTGCCAGAGAACCACCAGAAAAGAAGAATTTGCATGTCGGAGAAGAAGTGTTATGTATTTAGTGTTAGCTATTAATAAATAAGTGTATTAGTGAAGTCGGTGTATTGTACTTTGTGAGATTCGTTTTAGCGAGTATATCGCCCCGCTACCCTGAGGGGGTAAGCTTCGATTTTATATTTACACAGAAGAAAATGGAAATTGCAACACCATGAAGGCATTGGTCGTTTGTGTTGATTTTCAAGATATGGAACGATGACATGTAGGTATGTAAACGATCAAAGTTTCAGACCCATTGGATTGTTGCTACAGGTCTCCCCACGTGATTGGTCGCGGAGGAATCAACTCTAGTATACGGACTCTGGTGTAGTGTAGTTGACTTGCAGTCTGTGCAGTGAAGTGTTCCCCGTCAAACATGCCTCGACGACAGAGAAGAGCATGCTATCTACAACTGTCGCCGTTTGAGAGGGCTCGGATAATTGGGCTGTGTGAGGCTGGATTATCGCTAAGGACTGTCGCTGCACGTGTTGGGCGACAGGCATCTACGGTACAACGTGTACGGCAGCAGTGGTCAAATGAAGGTACCCACACTCGTAGACCTGGCACAGGCCCAGCGTGACAGACAAGAGTGAGAGAGAATCGCCGCATCATTCGGATGGCCCGGATGGAGCCCCACGCAACTGCAGTGCAAATTCGAGCAGCTGTAGCACCCCACGTTACACAACAAACAGTTGGTAATTGCCTGCATGCAGTTGCCTTACGATCCTGTGTTCCTGCAGAAGGTGTTCCATTGACCCCCACAACAGCGACGTGTAAGGCCGGCCTGGTGTCAAGAACGATCGACGTGGGTCGACGAATGGCATAGGGTCGTTTTTAGTGATGAATCGAGCTTGTCTTGCCCGCAGTTATCGCCGGAATCGTGTGCGCCGAAGTACCGGGGAGAGGGGCCGCCTAGACCTTATTGTCGAGAGGCACACAGGGTCAACACCAAGCATTATGGTCTGGGGAGCTATTGGCTTTAATGTGAAATCACAATTAGTGCTTGTTGAGGGCACCATGACTGCTCGACAGTACGTTGATAGGGTACTCAATCCAGTGGTTGTCCCTATGATGGCGAACATTGCTAATGGTATGTTTCAGCAGGACAATGCCCGGGTTCACACTGCACGCATCTCCAGAGAAGCTCTCCACGACATCACAACCTTAGAATGGCCCACCAGATCCCCGGACCTCAGTCCTATTGAGCATGTGTGGGACATGATGGGTCGACAACTGGCCAACCGTCCTCAGCTACCCACAACTCTGGAACAACTGACCCGTGCAGTGCAGCAAGCATGGGCCACAATTCCTCAGGAAGCGATCCAGGGCCTTATTGACTCCATGCCTCGCAGAATTCATCAATGTATTGCAGCTCGTGGTGGGCACATTCTGTATTGATTGTTGTCCAAACTTGCGGTCAGAGGGACCTGAAAGTGTAATCATCGAATCACAACCGAACACTCGTCCTGCATGTTCAATTGCAGCAATGTAGCACCACTCCTTCTGGGTGATGCAATTTCCATTTTCTTCAGTGTATTACAATGACGCACCAACGGGTGGCTAGATGAAGGAAGTACCAATAACGATCACGACTTTAAATATCAGTATTATACTTATTACAATGCCGCCCAACTTGAAAGCTTGAAGAATTCAAGAATTGCAAGTAGGGATGGGGGAAAATAGAAGAAATATTGAAGCTGAGATGATGGCCTTGTTGAGGAAGCTCATGCTTTGTAGTGACAAGTCCGTAGGGATGGAGGAGAGGATAAGCCAGATGAACAGTCGGATGGATGGTATGGAGAGGATTAATAGCATGACAAGCCAGATGAACAGTCGGATGGATGGTATGGAGGAGAGGATGAATAGCCGGATGGACGGTATGGAGGTGAGAATGTCTGAGAAGATAGACAGTGTACAAGAGCAGGTGGCTAGCCTATGCATCCTAGAAGAGAAAGTTGAGATGGTAGAATCTGTGAGCGTGGTTGTGGAAGAGAAGAAAGAGAAGAAGGAGCAGGAGGAGGAGAAAGGGAAGTTGTAAGTGCAGAGAGTGGAGATCATATGCATCGTATGCATGGTAGAATCTGTGAGTGTGGCTGTAAAGGAGGAGGAAGAGGAGATGTGTGAAGTACTTGATGCTAGGGGACGTAAGAAAGAAAATCAAGAAGTGGAAAAGATAAGGCGAGGTTGTAGAGGTATATATCGGAGAGACCATAGCAGGCGAAGAAAAGAGAGCAGTTGCAGAGGTAGACACAGAGGTCGCCGCCAACGTAACAGAAGAGGGCGTTTTGACGAGAATGGAGGAGGTGGATATTGAAGGCGTGATAATGATGAAAATGGTACTGGGGATACTTACCATTCTAGAAGAAATGATAGAGCTAGGTACAGAAGAGCAGGAGGAGTTCGTTATGTTAGAGCAAGTATGAGATATAAAGCCCAATACTATAATGAATTTAATGTTGCAGATGCTGATGATGATGACAATGAGCCTAAAAGGATTTATATTTTTGATAAAGTTGATACTAAGAGAAGAATTAAGTTGCAAGTTAAAGCTGAGAAGAAGGTTCATAGAGACATTAAATTACGAGAATGAAAGGAAAAGAAACAAGAAAATCATCACAGGGGTGGGGGACATCAGACAGATGAAGATAAGAGAGTAAAGGATCAGAAGAAAAAGGAGAAGAAAAAAGGGATAAAGGGAAAGAGAAAAGAAAAGAAGAAAGGAACTGTTGAGAAAGATAAGACAGATGAGGAACAGTAGGAAAATGAGGAAGGGAAGGAGAGAGAAGCAGGAATAGAAAGCAAAGAGAAGGAGTAAGGAGAGAACGAGATATCAGGCAGATGGAGATAAGAGAAGGAGGGATCAGAAGAAGGAAATAGAAAGAAGGTAAAAGGGATAAAGGGAAAGAGAAAAAATAGATAACAAGAAAGGAATTGTTGAACAGGATAAGGAAGATAAGGACGAAGAGGAGAAAAATGAGGAAGGGAAGGTGAAGAACAAAAAGGATAAGAAGGAGAAACAGAAGAAAAGGAAGAGCAAGGAGGAAGGTAAAGAAGGAGGGGAAGTAGAAGAAAGTGAAAGAAATAAAGTAGCTGAACAAAGGAAAGAGGTAGAAGAGAAAGGAAAAATGGAGGAAGAAGATGAAGCGAATGAAGGAATGAAAGCAGGTGATATGGAAGAAGCTGAAGAAGAAAGGGCAGCAGATGAAGGAAGAGAAAAGGTAGAAGAGAAGGGAGAAAGGAAGGAGGGAGAAGATGAAGCAGAAAAAGGAATGAAAGCAGATGATATGGAAGAAGCTGAAGAAGAAAAGGAAGCAGATAAGGAAGGGAAAAGGTAGAAGAGAAAGGAGAATGGAAGGAGGGAGAAGATGAAGCGGAAGAAGGAATGAAAGCAGATGATATGGAAGAAGCTGAAGAAGAAAAGGAGGCAGATGAAGGAAGCGAAAAGGAAGGTGAAGAAGGAAAGGAAACAGGTGAAGGAAGGGAAGAAGTAGAAGTGGAAGGAGAAACAAAAGAGAGAGAAGAAGTTGATAAAGGGGAAGTAGTGATAATAATGAAAATTGTACTGGGTGATACTCTGCGCTTTAGAAGAAATAATGGAGACAGGCCCCAGAGAGGTCGGAAGGATGACGAAGATGATTATGATATCGGTACAGACAGGTCTGATGACGATTCTGCCGTTCCTTCTGAAGAAAAAGCTTGTGGAGACACACCTTATGTCAACAATGCCGTTGATATGTCTGGCAGTGAAGGATTCGTAACCATGTCTGTTGATGATGAAGAAGATGATCCTGTCATCCTTTCTGAAGAGGATGACATCACCATTGAAATGGAAGATGACACTGCCACTATTGGCGAAGAGAATGAAGCAACGTCTAAAGAAGATGATCTATAATTTGTTTCACTTTGTGTTGTTTTTTTTGTTCTAGTCAGTGTATGATTGATGTGTATTCTATTTATGTATTTGTGTGGGGGTCGAGGATGAATCTATAACCTTCAGTTAGAGATTTATCCTCGAGGGAGCGTTTCTGTAACCGAATTTATTTGGTTACAGAGCTCACCTTTGGGTTTCTGTAAGTATGTATTAGCGCCATGGTATTATATTTAGTTTTGAGGTTAGAAAATGGCTAGCTCTTGTTGGGACACTGCAGGGAGCCTAGTGCCTTGTGCCAACTAGATACTCTCTGGTCCAGCAGTGAGGTATCAGGGGGGGCTTAGCCCAATGAAGTTTAATTTCTCTATATGCTCTTTTTATGATTGTATGCTGTTTTTTTCTTTTTATTCTGTTACTATGAGGTGAGTGTTTTGGTCTTATGAAGTGTTACTATGAGAAGTTAGTCTGCTTGTTGAGTTGAGAAAGATGGAATGGCTTGCTTTAATGGGAGTGGGTTATATTATTATGCTAAGAAGAATGCAGAGGTTATCTGGTGGTTGGAAAAGAAAAATAGAGTGTCTGCTTGTGGAGAATGGGAATATGAAAAGTTGGGATGTGGAGAATATCATGTTATGTTCTGAGGGAATGGCAATGTTATGTTTCAGGATAAATAGATGTTATGTCTTGAAGAATGCTGATGTAGAAAAAGATGTTTTAAGAAAATGCAAGAAGAAAAGAATGGAGCAGAAGAATATTAAGCATTGTGAGGGGAATTTTTCCCTTACGAAGGTAGTTGTGGATACTGTGTGAGAGATGCAGGTAATGGAAGCTTGCTTAAATGTAGACAAACAAGTAATAAAAGTATTGTATTTCTTATTTCCTTGCATGTTTAACGCTATATTGACCCCGAAGATTATTATATTATTAGAAGGAAGAGATTAGTTACATTGATTGCCCAATGGTGGGGCATGTTGTTGATTTACCGACCAATATATGAATAGGTCAGGTTTCCGAATACAGAAAAATATTTCACGCAAAACTTAACTTTCTTCTTCTTCTTTTCCTTCAGCGTTTGTCCCGCGCGCCTGCGGGGTCCGCTACATGGGTCCGTTGTCTCCATTTCGCTCTGTCTCGGGCTGCATCTGGATGGATGTTCACGCTTTGGAGGTCTTTATGAAGCGTATCAGCCCAACGTTGTTTAGGTCGTCCTTTAGGTCTTCTGCCGACGACTTCAAGTGTGTATCCCGTCTTGGCAATAGAGTCATCATCAGTCCGTAAAACATGCCCAAACCAACGAAGTCGGCTCTCACGCATCTTGTCTTGGATTGGTGCAACTCCAAACTGTTTTCTGATGCTGTCATGGAAACGTGTTCTAACTTAGTGAGGCCCGCTGTCCATCTCAGCATCTTCGTTTCCATTACACTTAGGCGGCGTTCTGTCTCGACTGTAGTCGGCCAGCACTCACAACCATGCAAGGCGACTGGCCGGATGACAGTACGATAGATTTTTGATTTTAAATGATCTTACATCCTGCGGTCGCAAGTGACTCCGGTTGTTGTTCGCCACTTCATCCAGGTTGCCTTAGTTCTGGTATTGACCTCTTCGGTGAGTCGGCCGTCAACAGTGATTGTGGAACCGAGGTACTTAAATTTACTCACACGCGTCAGATCTTCACCATGGACCGTGATGGTTCCCATATCATGTCTATCTGATGTCATGTACTCAGTTTTCTTCAAGTTAAGGCACAAACCATGTTGCACCAACCGGTCACACCATTCTTGAGTTTGGCTTTGCAGATCTAGCTTGTTTTCTGCTGCCAGCATCACGTCATCAGCATAAAGTAGGGTCCATGGTAATGGCCGGTGCAGGTCAACTGTCACGGTGTCCATAACTAGAATGGAATGCCGGAAATATACGTTGAACCGATGTATACAGTACCATTGAAGGTATCCCCAGTGTGCATTTCCTTGAGGTCGTGCACAGGGAAATAAAGATAACACAATCAGCGCCGCTAGCGTGAAACTCGCTTCATCGCAATCTGTGAGCCCAGCGGTGCGGGTTTAAATGATTTAAACCGACCTCGGTGAATTTTCGTTACCTCAAACTATCCAGACATAAAAATTAGCTACTTTTCGTTACCTTCGTAACCCGTTTGTAAAATTAGCTACTTTTTTGTTACTTTCGTTACCGGTAGACACCCTGAATAAAGAACATTGCGTCATTAGCACTCAAGACAGCCATCAGACTTTTCGACACGACAATATCCCCAATAGTCACGTATGGACTGGAATCACGGTAACTGAACTGGTTTTCATCAGTGAGGATGTCAACGGGTCTTTCTCAATGCACAAAGTCTTACGAAATTCGTCATACCATCATTGCCCATAAGGAGCAACTTTGTAAAATCATGCGTGCCATGTAATAGGTGATTCCCAGCGTCAAACATCTCCTGTTAGTTGAGCTGTCTTGACGCGGGGTATTGCTTTTCGCATGTGCTAAGCAGGCACGCGAGTTAATTATGTGCATACGTGTTATGTTCCAACATTTTAAAATGTTACAAGTGTGTGATATAGTTGGTTATTGTTTCTGTGACATATGTGATTTGCTATTTCGTGCTCATGTTTCCCGTTTGGTTAGAAATGCTGGTGACGAACACTGGATTTTAAAAAACGCACTTTACCAATGCTCGTCATTTGTGAAAAAAACTGGCACACTCATATCTCCTTGTAAGACCTAACTAACAGCGGCAATATACTTATAATGTAGTTCTGAAGCACCCTGTATTAATAAAATTGTCGTTTGATCATCGTGCCCAATAGTCGTCACAGCTGACGATCTTTAGAGCACATGCGTGACGAACACTAGAGCACGATAATGTTAAAGTTTGCGTTAACGTTTCAGAACCTATAAACATTCACAGTTGTTGCGTGCCACCCCCTAGTGGCACTTTTGTTAACTGGATTACGGTGGGTAGAAAACACAACACCGATTGTTCCTTTAAAGAAATAATTAACTTTATTGTGGCCAGAAAGATACACTACTCAACAGCAAACACAGGCAATTATTACCTTACTCCCGTTTCCTCACGTCGAGAATACTTCCCCTTTCACTTGTCAACAGACCACAGTTAATCCTCTCGCTAATGAGTCCGGTCCTGTACGCTGGCTGAAAATAGCTGCACTAGGTCTGTCACTCACTGTTTTGCAACTCACCACAATGACCTTTCTCGCACTGAGTAAGCACACTCGCTCAAAACACAGGCAGTCCCCTGTGAGCTCCTCGCTCCCTTCGCTGTCAAGAGAATCAGCTTCACTAGGGGTTTCGCAAGTCACCTCACTTCTGTCACTCAGGATAAGCACTCGCACTTAAAACACAACAACCACCACTGCTTGACAGGTCGCACTTATATAGCAGGCCGGTGACTCAATAAATGCTTCTAGATCCATCCAGGGTTCACGGCTTCCCGAGGTTTCCATCGCTGGTTCAGTCACGAATATTCTGGACCATCCCTTTGTCCTAGTAGCCCTGTTGCATAAGGCGTACGCAATACACGAGGCAGGGCACATCCCAGCCCTGGGGCAGTTGTGACTCATGCGGCGAGCGATGACACAAACTCACAGCCGTAACACAGTGTTTGGTGCTTTTCAGTCGGTCAACACGAATGTACCCAAAAGAGTTGGGTTATAGGCTACCCTAATCCTAAAAAAAATTACATGAGATTAATAAATACACTAGGGCCATTGCCGGTCCCAAGCCCGGGGCCTCATCTCGCAAGCGATGAGGAAGGAGGAGGGGGAGGAGTAACACCTCGTTAAAAAAACCTGGGTCCATCTGGCTCTGGATGGTAGCACCCTGTAAGGGCCCCTGCCTAGGGTTACTAGGTGAAACTTGGTCAACGGTCCTGATAGCGGAAGAGGAATCTTGGATTCCCAACGGTGGATGGAGTGGAAGAGCCTGGTGGTCTCACCACCAACACAAAATCCCAAATCCAAAAGCGTTTGTTCCCAGATTGGGCGGCGTTTGGTCAGCGTCTGTTTCCCAGGTTAGGAGCGGCTGAGAATAACCTCCAGGGTTCACAACCTTGGTTGTAAATTCGTGGCTCTAGAAGTCACCTCCAAGAAATTATCAATCATGGAAGATTGTGAAGAGTGTGATGTAAGTACCTCAGGTGCACAGAAGTGCACAAGCAGACATTCGGATTCTGGGGAGTCTGCAGCATTACACAGAGACGAGTCGGAGCGTCTTGGAACCTCAAACAAGATGAAGTATAGAAGGCCTAATTACATGGCTACATTCAATGATAATTCTCTTTTACAAACAGGAAAATTAAAACATCTTACTGACACCCTCAAAAGCCACAATATTATCATAACGGCTCTCCAAAAAAACAAGATTCTTGGATGAAAACTGTTTTGATTCTGAAGGATTCAGAATTTACAAAGGAAAAGTAGGCAAAAGAATAATAAGAACACACCACACCTTGGAACTGGCTTCATAATAGCCAAAAACATTTTGGATTATATTATTACTTAGCTTTGAATCACAATCTGAAAGACTTTCAACTCTTACTTTTAAAACTGCTAATAGAATATATTCCGTTGTAAATGCACATGCCCCCATAAACGAAGACAATAAAAAGAACAAAGAAAAGGTGGAAATCTTTTGGGACCAATTATATGATGTTATCCAAAAAATTCCAGAAAAAAAAAATGTCATACTTATGGGGGACTTTAATGCCCAAGTAGGGAAAGAAAAGAAGTACAAAAGCATTGTCGGGAAGTACCCAGCACATAATAGGACGAACCTAAATGGTGTTAGACCAATAGAATTTCGCCAAGCACACGACATGTAATAATAAAGTAACAACACTTCGAAGAGAACTTAAACGAGATTACTTTAACAATAAGTTAAAAAGTAATTATAACAATCCAAGAAAAACGTGGCATGTCATAAATGAAGCACTAAATAACAAAACAAAACCAGAGTCTATACCATGTAATAAATTAATAATTGATGGCAAAGATATGATCGAATCAGAATCGATAGCTAATGAATTTAACAAATTCTTTACAAATATAGGATCCAACCTAAGGCCAGTAGACCCACACAGTCCCAAAACATCTATGATAAACAATGCATGTAGACTGTATAATTTTACTCCCACATCAAAGGAAGAAGTAATAAAAATAATTGATTCTCTAAAATCCAAAAATAACCCAAATGATGATATAAACAGCATGGTACTGCCCCCGTAAATTGAATTATACTGAGACCACGGTGGCTGTATTGGCATATGTGAATAAAGTTATGGCCGTCATAGTTGTGACGTGTATATTCATGACGTAAGCACGGATGACGCAGACTTCATGCAAGTAGGCTGGATGAGCTGAGATTCTTGGTGACGTCATGATTTTGTTCGAGAAGGATCTGAGATTTACGACGCAGTCGCAGGGAAGCAAGGAATTGTGCTGAGGAAGAAGTTACGCTATTGGAGGAGAGGCTCGAACCAATGAATGAAAGCTTGGAGGGAGACGGAGATTACTGAAACTACCATATTTAATTACTTTTGGCATGCAGAATTGTGGAAAACTATTTTCAGTTATGGCATTGATTTGGAATTTTGAAGAAATTAATTATGAGTTTTTGAAATTTGAAAATCCGTCAAGTATAGCCAAAGTTAGAACTTCTAGCAATGACGGAGGAACAAGCTATGGTAGGGATGGATACGCCCCTTAAGAAGTTGATAAAAGGCCTTGCACAGCAAAGAGGAGGCTCTCATGGCTCATTTTTCTGATTCTCACATTGTCAGACTTCGAGTTCTTAATTCCGATAGAACAAGTATATATTATTCAGTGAAGCAAGTCGTCATTAGCAAGTGTGGTAGAGCCCACAGCATCGAACAAGCACTGAGTGTGCAGCAGTGCAATTTTACGGTTACTAAAACTAGGCGAAGTTGGAGCGCACACATAAACGAGTCTACAAGATTATCTATCAAAAGTTAGCTACTGCATTTATGCTAATTCAATTGTGCATTACAATATTGAGGCGTGTACGAAAGTTGAACATTTTCACTATTATACTTTGGAAGATATTCGCATTTTAAGACTGCAGACAAAAGTGATTTTCTCGACACCTGAGAAGCACTTTTATAATACCACATTCTACGCTACGGCTGACACATGTATTGCAACCGTGATACTGAAGATTACATTTGGTGATACAACGCTACATTCTACAATGGAACTATATAATCTGGTAGTACTTTCGACTATTATTATAACGGAAGTGGAGATGGAAGACTAAAACTTTAATGCAATTGGGACATACATCAATGGAGTGAAATAGCAGCATGGAGCTTCGTTAATCGTCATTCTACAAAAGCGAGCATGTAGTGAACATCCAACTACACTCATGCATCGTAATCCATCGCTGATTTACATCAAATGGCAGTGGAAATATCTTCATACTCCACAATTATGAACATTTCTGCGGAAATAATTGCAATAAACTTCATGCCGAATTTCTACCAGAACTTCAGGGAACATTCAAGAGAGGCCAGGGTGGACCCGGCTCACACAGAAGAGTTTTGCCAGAAGGATGTCTATCGTCTACACGGAGCAGTGCAATTTCCGGAGGAGGAAACTGTTCTATTCTCCGAGGGCGCAGGTTCCAGGTTCGAGGTCGGAGCACATCTTTACGGTGGTGAAATGGAACCAACAGCAGTCTTCTTTGGAAATTTTCCTCTAGAACTTCAATCAACAGATAAGGTAGTCGTGAACGTTTCTTGATTTATTTGAGCCATTTAGCGATATCTGAGCAACCATTTTTCCCATATTTTCTGTCCCATATATTTTGCCCCATATTCTTGCTTGATATTTCTGTACTCAGTACACTTTGCTGATTTATGCCTTTTTTCTACGATTTATTGAGACATTATTATGTGATTGGCATATTTATATAATTTTGGATCAGTTGAGACTGATATTATATATTCTTTCAGTAATTTGCAGATTTTTGTAGTCACGATTTAACTGTAAAGTTAACGATTTTCTATGGCAAATTTGAATTCAGACAGCGTGTCATTTTATTAAAGTAATTCTATTCAGTAAATTACTTTGACCAATTTTCTGTCATCCTCAAGAAAGAAGAATGATTAAAAGATTTTAGAGCGTTAAAATCTACTACTTTATCGACGATCTTAGAAATACTAGTCGTTTTATGAACATGATTGCAACATAGACATTTATCGTCAATTCTGAAATACTATTGCATTATAGACAATTTTATGAAATATGAACTTTGAGTACGACTTATTGAGTACACTTGTAACTTTTCACCAGCCCTTCTTGGGCGACTGATTTAAAACTTCCCAAAATCATCCTCCTATTTTTGATCGGAAGTACTTCATCATATACCACACAATTGAAATGGCAGGGTCGTGGAGTGTTGGACACACATTTGGTCAACCTAACTGGTATCATTTGGGCGTTCAACTATTAGGTGTAATTCCCTATAAAGAAAACTAATTATAACCTTCAAAATATGTGTATTAATATCAACTTTAAACATATGGCGGGGACTCTCGTCGAACAGACTATGGTTTACTATCTTCTCTCCTCGGCAATGACGAAAACATGTGACCCAAAATGAATGTTGGAATATAAAGATGTTTGTTACTCACTCATCGACGATCTAGCAGATAATCTACGAGACATGCTCGATAGATCAGTTCTCCCCAGCATTTCTAAGATTTTCCACACGTGGTTTGAGGTTAGAGATGTTTACTGGTTTACATAGCCACATCTCTGCGAGAGAAATGAATGTGCTTCCGTACCCAACTTGAATTGTGCTAACAGAGATAACATCGTTGTGATATGTAGCCGTTTCGAGTACATTCACAAGCCATGCTTTCAACAAAACTGTTTCTCCAAATAGGCCTACGCCAAATTACGAGAACGCGACCTTTCCAATCAGACGCTACAATAGAAGTGAAGCCCCGCTATACACGAAAATCCCACCTCTCATCTTGTAAACACATGTTTTCGTCTTTCTCCGCCAGGGTCATGATACCCTCCAACCCATACAAAATACACCAATAATCTCGAACCCATGTATATTTCTTACAACTCGTGGCGCGAAACTCTTCTCTGACGTCAGAACCTTACACAATTTACACAAAGCTTTCTTCAAGACAAGGGAAGTTATTCTCGGCCCAATCTAAATTTGGCCTAGAGTTTCCTGCTGTTGCAACATCTTGTAGCTTACCTACACAATCCGCTGTCTTGTATACTGACATCTCCCATACAAATTAAATGAAATATTCCTGACTGAGTCCCCGAGATACACAAGATATATATATACACTAAATAAAATGAAATTCTACAACCTAAATGATGATGATGAACAAGAAAAGAAATGGTATGAACAAATTACCCTAACCTGACTTCTCTTGCAGTCAACCAAATAAGGGTTTGGGAACATTGTGACCGGAACAGTCACAATACGCCCCCATGTGATTCACACGGGTGAAACAAGTGTGGATCACAAACACTCAAACAAGCAACGCACTGAAAACACAAAGAATTACACTATTACATAAATAAACCCTGGAAGACATATATACATACACACTTGTCAAATTTTCACACATTCTCACTCTCTCGAATGTCTTATTGTGTCCATTTCCTAGCCTCACTGATTTCTCTCAAGTGTCTTAGGTCTACCACTTCATTTTCTTCGTCTCATCATGAGACCCTATCGCTTCACAAGCCATGGTATTTGCCTGCACAGGCCTTATCATACCATCTATCCATCTAACACTCGATGCCACTTTGCTGGTTAGCATTCTTCGTCACATCTCTTGAGTTTTGTCATGCCATCACGTTATGTTGACTGATTCTCTAAGAGTCCATGCCATATTATTTTACAGAGTGATATCTACGGAGATTCCTAATATTATGTGTACTGACAGACTTACCATCCTGGTCCGTTAAACTATAGGCACACTCACCAATACGTTTAACCACCTTAAAAGGCCCCTGAAATAGATGAAAAAACTTCCCTATCTCCTTATCTACAGCTGAAGACGGATATGGAACCCTCAGAAGCACCTGATCGCCTACTTCAAAAGAATCAAACTTTACCCGCTTCTGCTGGCGCCTACGCTTATTCCCTGCCTTGATTAAGTTGTCCCTAGCCAGCTGGATACAAACATCCTTCCCAATCTCCTCTCCCGTGACCAAACCTAGCATTCTAGCAAGCTCATTGGTAGGCTTCCTACCATACTGAATTTCATAGGGAGTGCATTTTACACTCTCATGGAACGTACTATTGAACCATCGTTCAATATCTCCTAACTTGGAGAACCACGCATTGTGGCGATTGCTCACATAGGTGCGAAATACTCTCCCTAATTCTCTCATAACTCGTTCGGACAAATTCCCTTGAGGATATCGAATAGATGAGAATATGTGCTTGATACCCAATTCACTCAACTTGGTTTTCCAGATCTTTGAGGTGAATTGACTACCGTGGTCTGATAGTATCCTGAGAGGCACCCCAAACTCAGGTACATACTTATCAGTGATCTGTAGGACACAACCCTTCCCGGTCGCTTTTCTCAGGGGATACAGTTTGACGAGTTTACTGAATGCGTCAACAACCACGAAGATATACTGATATCCAAACTGAGCTTTAACCAATGGACCATACAGATCGACACAGAGTAAATCCCTTGGTTTTTCTGTGATCACCATTTGCCGAGGTCCCTCAAGAAACCTCGTTGGGCATTTACACCGTTGACACGAGTCACAACTTGCCAGAACTTTCCTAATCTGCCTTCCCATGTTCTTCCAAATGAAATGCTGCTGAACAGCAAAAAGAACCTTGCTTGATCCAAAATGCCCTAAAGCCTTGTGATGATACCAAATCATCGTTACCTGCAATGAGCTTGGCACACACACTCTCCAGGCACCTTCATGGCACAGCCTAGCCAAGAAACCACACTCCAACTTGTACCAATACTTTCCAACCTTAATTCTACTATCCACATCCATACCTCTCAACTGAGTCAAGATATCACCTAAGACCTCATCCTTCTCCTGCTCTACAAGCAGATTCCTTAAGCAGCGTATCTCATAATCACACTCGCTTACCTTGGTTACGCAGATAACAACACCTTCCTGTACCTCCAGTACCTGATGACCCTCATCACCCCCAATGTTTCTACTCATGAAGTCAGCCACAATGTTCTCAGTACCCTTAATATGCCTTACCTCAAAGTTATATTCACTTATAGCCAATATCCACCTTGACATCCTGTTCGAAGTGAGCTTGCAGGATCCAATAAAAAGTAATGCATGATGGTCAGTCAGTATCTGCAACTTACTGCCCAACACATAACTCCTAAACTTCCCTAGAGAGTATACGATTGCTAACATCTCTATTTCAGTAATTGTATATCTGTTCTCCGCCATGCTTAGCCCTCTGCTTGCTAATGAGACAATCCCTAGATTGCCCTCACTATCCTCCTGACACAAAATGCCTGAGATGCCTTGCATGCTCGCATCAGTCATCAAAATGTAGGGACAATCCAGACGAGGATACCTAAGCATGACAGTCTCTACAAAGCCTCTCTTCAACTCCTTAAAAGCCTCATCGTGCACCTGGGTCCATACCCACTTAGTACCCTGCTTCAGCAATTCCCTAAACGGTTCTACAAGACAGGAATATTTAACTACGAATCTACGAAAATAATTGAAAACCCCTAATATTGACCTCAATTGTTTGGCGTTACGTGGTGTAGCAGTGTTGTGAATCTTGTCTAATCGTGACTGTTCGGGAGACACCCCTTGTGTTGTGATAGTATGCCCTAAAAATGTGATTGATGTTGTGCAAAACAGAGACTTCTTAAGTTTAATTGTAAATCCCCCGTCCCTTAATTTCCCCAAAACAATGTCTAAGTGATCCAGGTGTTCCTTTAATGTGTAAGATGCAACAATTAAATCATCTATGTACATTGTCACAAACTCGTGTGTGTCCCTCCCTAACACTAGATTTAAGGCCCTAATCAACGCTGAACTGCTGGTCTTTGTTCCGAAAGGAACGACCCTGAATTGGTACAAACCACTCTTAAAGCTAAACGCAGTCAACTTCCTGTCCTGTTCTCTCAACGGTACCTGCCAAAATGATGCACTCAGATCCATAGTGGAAAACCATTGCTTACCATTGAATTTCTGAACCAGTTCCTCAACACATTCTGGCCTCTGTTGGTCCCCAGATATCCTACAATTGAGCTGCCTGGCATCAATACACAACCTGACCGAGCCATCACTCTTCCCAACCACAACTAAGGGATTCAGATATGCACTAGTTGAAGGCTCAATAATACCCTGATTCAGCATAATGCCTATTTCTTTCTCCACAGCATCAGCAAATTTGTGAGGTATCGGGTACTTGGGTCCTGAAAATGGAGAATGATCTACAATTTCGAACTGATGCGTATAGACATGTGTTAGCCCTGGCTTGTCACTGAAAACTTCTTGGTTTAGCTCTAAAACCTCTAACAACTTATCCCTCTCCTCAACACTTAAACCACTCTTATCCACAGCCTGCTGGAGTTGATCACACTTATCACCCTCCACAGCAATGTGACATAAATCCACAACTTCCTCCTCATCGTCAGCCTTACCTTCTGCCATATCCCCTACAGTGACCTCAGTAACACATGCCTTTACTGTCTTATCTACACTCTTGCATTTCATTCTCATCTCCTGGCTTATATTCCCCCTCACAAAGTTGATGACACCCCGGTCAAAATCAATAACAGCACTATGCTCGTTAAGCCAGTCTATCCCCAAAATCATTTCATAAATTAGGTTAGGAATTACCAAGCAAGTCTTGTGGTCAACTTCATTACCAAACCTCATGGGCAACAATACCTGCTTTCCCACTCTTTGGGATTTATTACCAACAGCAGTTACCACATATGTCGACTTAACTGGAATTTCTTCCAACTTACCACCGTCCTTGATTAAAGTATCATAAAATCCCTTACTGATGACACTTCTCTCACTCCCCGAATCCACCAATGCCTGCACTCTCTTACCTAGTATGCTCAACTCAACAGTTGACATAAAAGCCTCCTTCTCCCCGATACATGAGAACTCCTGCTGGTCAGCTAGCAGATCCTCCCGACTCATAGGCATAAAATCCTCCTCACCCACAATAACACACTGCTTGACTTCATTTCTTACGGACTGCCTGACTGACCTCCCTGCACAGCCCGTTCGGAGTTTAAAGCTCCTTGACCACCTTGTTCTTGTCTCCTCTGGTTCACCTGTACTCTTTCGTTACCACCTTCCTGACGCCCCCCACCTCTCTGATAGTTACCTTCCTGTCGCTGTGAATTATCCTGACGCCCCCCACCTCTCTGATAGTTTTCCTGCCTCTGCTGATAATCTCTTTGCTCCTGATTAAATCTACCCCTATTAAACTCCTGATTATTCCCCCTATTGCCCCTAAATTCCTGTTTGACCTCTGGCCTCTCCATGTGCTGCTTGCCTAAAACGTCAAAGCTCGTAAGAAGCTCTTCCAACTCTTCTACCGTCCTTACCTTCTGCATACAAGCTGCCTCCTGAATTCTAGGTGGGAAGTGCTTCAACATGACCCTAACCACATCACTGTCAGAGGTCAGCCCATCCAAATTCTTCCAAATAAGTACATGTGCCAAAAAATATTCTGTCAGGGATACCCCTTCTCTCTCCTTATATTTCCCAAAAGTTAATTTTTCCCTTTCCCTGGACTGTACCCCCTCCCCCCAGAACTTAGCTTTGAATTTATCCCTGAATTCCCTTAAACTATTCATGTTAGGCCTGTATATTTGGAACCATGCTTTCACATCCCCTTGAAATGAGTTAGACAAGATCTCCAACACTGTTTCCCATTCGACAACCCAGTCTTCTAGATCCTTGCTGAATTTCTTCTCAATGGTTTTTAAAAACTCCATAGGGTTGAACTGCCTTGAGTTAAATTGTGGCAGACCAGGGTCCCTGAGTAGCAAACTAGATGGCATCACAACCCTTTGACTCATCGGTCGCTCTTTCAACTCTCTCCTGACCTTTATCAGCTCTTCCTGCAGCTTTTCGTTTTTCTCGGTCAATGCCACCTGCTTCCCTCTCAGACCCTCAATCTCTCCCAACTTATTTTCAACGGCACCTACTCTATCTAAATATTCCCTCTTATTCCCACTTACAGTGTTGCATATCTCATCACACTTTCCCGTTACATTCTGTACTTCTGCCCTTGAACTAGCTATCTCTGACTTAATTTTCGTTATTTCCACATCTTGCTGGTTCTGATGGCCTTCCATTCCTTCTAGCCTACTTGTGATCCCAGCCTGATTCCCCTGCATTTCTGCCCTGATTTCCTCTCCCTGTTTGCTAATTTTCCCACTTAATTCCAGGTTCATACTCTCCATTCTACTATTAAGGACAGACTTATGGTCCCGTATTTCTTTGCTGAGACTCTCTATCCTTGTGTTCGTGGCCCTGTTGCTCTCCTGAATTTCCTTACTTACAAATTCCTTCACTTCTACTATCTGTTTGGTCACTGACTCTACCTTCTCATTTACAGAGCCTACCTGCTCCTTAATTTCCTTACTCATAGATTCTCCTTGCTTCTTAATCTCTTTTATTTCACTCAGTAGCATTTGGATCAAACTATCGTTCATAACCCCCCCATTTACATTTAAGTTACTACCTTCAGCGATCAGCTGCGACTCAGTAGTAACAATGGTAACATATGTTCCCACTGTCTTTTCCACATCTTCCTCACTGCCACTTCCCCCAGTTTCCTGATTACCTGACATTTTACTGTTTGATTTACACACAACCCTTGACCTTAATTCTAAATTGTCTGATGTGGACATACCCCTTAAAACAAAACAAATTACTGTGAACCCTAATACTCCTAAGGTGTCTATCGGCTGTGTGCATATGTGCCCTAATGATACCTGCTAGGTTTCCCTACTCTTGCCCCACGTTGAGGTGCTATGTTGTAACTTTTCACCAGCCCTTCTTGGGCGACTGATTTAAAACTTCCCAAAATCATCCTCCTATTTTTGATCGGAAGTACTTCATCATATACCACACAATTGAAATGGCAGGGTCGTGGAGTGTTGGACACACATTTGGTCAACCTAACTGGTATCATTTGGGCGTTCAACTATTAGGTGTAATTCCCTATAAAGAAAACTAATTATAACCTTCAAAATATGTGTATTAATATCAACTTTAAACATATGGCGGGGACTCTCGTCGAACAGACTATGGTTTACTATCTTCTCTCCTCGGCAATGACGAAAACATGTGACCCAAAATGAATGTTGGAATATAAAGATGTTTGTTACTCACTCATCGACGATCTAGCAGATAATCTACGAGACATGCTCGATAGATCAGTTCTCCCCAGCATTTCTAAGATTTTCCACACGTGGTTTGAGGTTAGAGATGTTTACTGGTTTACATAGCCACATCTCTGCGAGAGAAATGAATGTGCTTCCGTACCCAACTTGAATTGTGCTAACAGAGATAACATCGTTGTGATATGTAGCCGTTTCGAGTACATTCACAAGCCATGCTTTCAACAAAACTGTTTCTCCAAATAGGCCTACGCCAAATTACGAGAACGCGACCTTTCCAATCAGACGCTACAATAGAAGTGAAGCCCCGCTATACACGAAAATCCCACCTCTCATCTTGTAAACACATGTTTTCGTCTTTCTCCGCCAGGGTCATGATACCCTCCAACCCATACAAAATACACCAATAATCTCGAACCCATGTATATTTCTTACAACTCGTGGCGCGAAACTCTTCTCTGACGTCAGAACCTTACACAATTTACACAAAGCTTTCTTCAAGACAAGGGAAGTTATTCTCGGCCCAATCTAAATTTGGCCTAGAGTTTTGGCTCGGCCGGGAATCGAACCCGAGGCACTTTGGGCCAAAGCCTAGCGCGCTAACCATTTAGCCACAGAGCCGGACGGGTCATGTAGTAATAAGATGTAACCCACCCACTATCCCTTTTTAGATGACGACTTTTATAGTAAAAGTGTGTCCGCTATTACACGCGTAAATTATGGGACAAATACAGTATTGCTAACCCTATGAATTCAGTACTGACAGCCTTCCTGTCACTATGCCACGCTTTACCTCTCCGCAAACCACGGTCGCCACATAACAAGACCCTACGTCCAACCTCCACACGGCAAGAATTCTGAGCATGCTTCTCACCTACACCCTGTATTTCGAAGGAAACAACGCGAAGGATATGCCGGTATATTTAATATATTTTAAAAGACGATCCTGAGTCAACGCCGAGGACATTCATGCAGAGAAATACGATACTTTTAGATGAATAAATAAATTACACACCGAAGCTATGATACCTTTATCATCGGTATCGGTACCAATTCAATAAATACGACAAATAGGGCAAACACTCTACAGCTAATGAATATAAAAACACTCACCATGCAATGATTATCCTTTAACATGAAACAAGAGTCTGAGCGGAGGTCGTTCACAGCTTACTACAGTAGTTGACAGATGCACACTCCCTGAATCGCGACTCTCTACGGTTAATATTAGCTTTTGTGATAATACAAAAGTAAAGTTAAGGTAAATACATATTTAGCACTGAGCACTCAAACAATCCGCTCAGTGGCGATATTATTGCCGTGGTTTTATGTTGTCGAGTTGTAGGCTATTGAATGGCAGACGGTATTTTGACACACTATGATGGGAAACAATAGCCTGTGGTCTATTATCGATTGACGCAAGCGAACTGACGCCAATAAATAACGTATCCTCAGTCACTTGGCAAGGATTTCTTTGACACCCTCCATCCCTTCACTGTCCCTATCATCATCATCACCACCATCATTGTCTTCGTCAGAGCTTGATGAATTGCCAATGTTCATTTCATCCACCGCGATATCCAGATCGCCTTCAGTATTTCTTTCTGCACAAGCTGTACGGGATGTATCCAGTCCTCGGGTCGAACTTCGGCGAAGTAAAAGTAAGGAAACAGGCAGTGGTTAATACGCGACTGAAACAATGCCTGCCCATACGAGAAGAATTCTGTCACGTGTTTTGTGTATTTTGTAGCCACATGTTGGTAACGGGTGTTTGATAGTAAAATGTCGAGAGCTGTGAGATATTGTTTGTAGTTTTTGAAATTTATGCATGTGTGACGCATTTGGATTGAGTGTTTGCACGGACTTGAAAACAATTTGGTAGGCTATGTGCATCTCCCTTGCGAAAGAAGATCATGGAAAGGCTAAAAACAGTAACATTCCACACGCGACACGCCGCGAATACTTTTTAATTCAGATTTATTTTATCAAAGTAGATAATAGAAAATAAAATAATGCAAAACGAAATTAAATAAGTCACTTTGACAAATACAAGATTGTTACTAGGAACTTCAGTTATACACAGCACAAAATTAAGTTCTTTTGACAGTACTATTTTTTTCTCCAATTCCTGGAGATCTTTCGTGGCTTTTCTTTCGACTGCCCCCTTAGCCGTCGATTTGCACCTGTTTTGCTTCCTTGAACACGGCGTAGGAGTTTCGGGCAGTATGGACTCTTGCTCACGGTATCTTTTCTACTCCACCAGCTGCCATCACAGCGTCCTGAACAGTATACGCATGCCAATCAGACTTGCTTCTTTGTGATTGACGATCATGCACTCCTTGTTCAGGGAGAAACCTCTGTCTAGAGCTGCATTGTTGTGATACAAAATCAGTATCATTTTAACGAAGCTTGAGAGATCTTTTTTTTTTTTTTTTTTGGCAGGAACGGCTGAAGCCACTATTTCAGACCACAGCACGTCGAGCCGTGGCTCTTTTCCGTCGAACTGCTTCAAACGCGCAGTGAAGGAGGGCAGTCTCAGAAGTGCGGAGTAGCTGCTCTTGAAGCGGTCAGCCATTGCGCCAGAAATCAACTTCTTCTGATTACAAAGAATTTCCAGGGCAATGACGATCCTAACTTCTTCCAACTTAAGAGTCTCAGCGACCCCTATACGGTCCAGGCAGGAAATAGTACGGGTCTCTTGTGAGCAAGAGTTGACCTCTCTGATTTTTTCAGCCATAGGATACCAATGTACAATATTCGGCAGTTGGTGCGAAATTGCAGCACATACGCGTTTGGAATTTTCTGAGATCTTAAGGGCTGCTGCTCTTGTCGAGAAACCCAGGTCTCCTCTGAATAACAATGCGGACTAACTCCTGCATGTCATTGTCAGCAACCAGCGCGGCGCGCGGAGAGGGTACGGCCGGCGGTCGGCCAGGCAAAGCATGCATTCGACGTTGGCTGGGTTCTCATCCCGCTTAGTGCTCTATCGGTGACGCAAATTGCGGGTGGCAGCGCAGTCTGCTGGCGAAATAGAAGACTGAGCGGGAGGACTCTACCGAGCGTTCGGGGGCTAAGAAGTCAGGCATTATGAGACTTTTGAAGATTTCCCGTATCAAGTGCGAATTTCCCGTATAATTCCCGTATTTTTCCCAGATCACTAAAATTCCCGTATAATTCCCGTATTTCCCGTATCGCTCGACACCCTGGAATCTGGTAGTACTTTCGACTATTATTATAACGGAAGTGGAGATGGAAGACTAAAACTTTAATGCAATTGGGACATACATCAATGGAGTGAAATAGCAGCATGGAGCTTCGTTAATCGTCATTCTACAAAAGCGAGCATGTAGTGAACATCCAACTACACTCATGCATCGTAATCCATCGCTGATTTACATCAAATGGCAGTGGAAATATCTTCATACTCCACAATTATGAACATTTCTGCGGAAATAATTGCAATAAACTTCATGCCGAATTTCTACCAGAACTTCAGGGAACTTTCAAGAGAGGCCAGGGTGGACCCGGCTCACACAGAAGAGTTTTGCCAGAAGGATGTCTATCGTCAACACGGAGCAGTGCAATTTCCGGAGGAGGAAACTGTTCTATTCTCCGAGGGCGCAGGTTCCAGGTTCGAGGTCGGAGCACATCTTTACGGTGGTGAAATGGAACCAACAGCAGTCTTCTTTGGAAATTTTCCTCTAGAACTTCAATCAACAGATAAGGTAGTCGTGAACGTTTCTTGATTTATTTGAGCCATTTAGCGATATCTGAGCAACCATTTTTCCCATATTTTCTGTCCCATATATTTTGCCCCATATTCTTGCTTGATATTTCTGTACTCAGTACACTTTGCTGATTTATGCCTTTTTTCTACGATTTATTGAGACATTATTATGTGATTGGCATATTTATATAATTTTGGATCAGTTGAGACTGATATTATATATTCTTTCAGTAATTTGCAGATTTTTGTAGTCACGATTTAACTGTAAAGTTAACGATTTTCTATGGCAAATTTGAATTCAGACAGCGTGTCATTTTATTAAAGTAATTCTATTCAGTAAATTACTTTGACCAATTTTCTGTCATCCTCAAGAAAGAAGAATGATTAAAAGATTTTAGAGCGTTAAAATCTACTACTTTATCGACGATCTTAGAAATACTAGTCGTTTTATGAACATGATTGCAACATAGACATTTATCGTCAATTCTGAAATACTATTGCATTATAGACAATTTTATGAAATATGAACTTAGAGTACGATTTATTGAGTACACTATAGCAATGAACATTTGATAGGAGTTTTTCTCAATTGTAGATTGGAACAATAATGTTTGCAGTCCACAGTCTAATTGTATTCTATTCGACTATTTATGCAGTTTAGATGAACTTTGATTGAAGATAGTATTTTTATACTGCGTTACTTTGACGATATTAATCTCAATTTTGATAGACCAGGGAGGCGTGTCTAATCGTATTTGCTATTAAATGTATTTGTGACTGGCAAATTTTTACTTCATATCGCTTCATGAATGAAACCCACGAAGGTTAAATATAATAACAGTTTTCGATACAATTGATGAATATAAGAATTTTTAAAGAGGAACTATGGATGTATAATCGTTAGTTCAGTGGACGTGTAAAAGTCGCTGATGAATAATGCCCTGTAATAAGTGAAGGAGGTTCCCACAGTAATATTGATGATGATGATGAATTTATAAGTGGAGGTTTTTTGTGTGTATTGTGGAAGATTTTCATGCCATATATAATGAGATATATGATGAATTATGGGCCAATTTTGGTGTAATTTTGTGCGTTATGAGCAAGGTATTTTTCCGCTGAGTGTATTGTTCAGGTCCATTGAAAATTATTCATGTGAAGTTACTGTTAAAATTAACAAGAGTGTTTAAATAATTTGAGATAACGATTTTGAATGGAGGTAACCGTCACAAATAATAATAATTATTAAATCTTATTAAACCTGAATATAAAATTTAAATATAACTAACCTTCATTGGTCGATTATATCACCACGATTTAAGTAATTATCAACCGGATAAACATGTAGTTTAATGTATTTCTAATATAAATAATATAAATAATGTAAATAACTATGTAAATACCTTTAATAATAATTTGAAACGAACGGGATTAATAGAGGCGTGTATAAAATTTTTAATTGTCGTTTGACAATGTTATAAACAATTTAAAATGTTATAAATAATTAATGAACATTTTGTTATAAACATTAAACGTTTTCGTTATTATACTCTAAACAACGCTAGTTCAACAATTGGATTATACAATTAAACAAGATTTGGGATTATTAGAGTAATCCATTGATATTTGAACGGAGCATTTAAAAGATTTGCGTGATAATATTTGAGTTGAGATGTGAACATTTAAAGTGTTTTGAAAAGGAGCTAGGCTCTGAGGTAACTAGCATATGCTAACATTGGATGGACAGGTGCGTCCATTTGACGAAGCAAGCGTGCGACACGGTGCAGGGTGTATCGCAGGTGGCCAGATAACTGTATGATAGAGGCCAAGGTCATCTACATAGCAGCCTTGCGGTTATAAATAAAATGTGAAGTTCATAAACAAGGAAACAAATGCTATATGTCTCGTCCCAGCTCCCTTATCCATTCCAAAGTGCATTGTTGTTATTATTACGTTCTTTTGAGCTAGAGAAAGCTGAATTTTTGTATGTGAAGTCTACAAGTCCTACAGGAGGACATGGTTGCATTGACAATGGCTTCTGATTGCCACGTATATTTTGTTGTTAAATGTTGTTAAATTATTTTTTTCTTTATGTGAAATAAATTATTGTGCAGTTTAAATTTTCTTGTTTCGACTTGGTTCATTTTAAATATCGTGGTGGAGGTTATTGTGAGGGCATACTATTAAGTGATCCAGTTGAAAACCCAGACCCGAGATTAAATTGAATAGGTAAGTAAAAGGTAAGTATGAACCCCCGTATATTTTGGTGTGTTCCACAATAATTTCATGTTAAACTACTGTGCTCTAATCTCGGTAGTATCTGTCAGTGCCATTTTCATTGATGTAGCTGTGCCGGTGCGATTGATTTTTGGCAATCCGATTGAGGGGGCGGATTTCTGACAGCCTACTATCCGGATTACCGGGGACAGTACTAAAAAAGTGCAAACAGATACTAGCCAAATCTATCTCAGATTTGATCAATAAGTCTTTGGAAACTGGCATCTTACCAGATCCTTTGAAAATTGGTAAAATAGTTCCTGTTCATAAGAAGGGATCTAAAGATGATCCAAACAACTATAGACCTATAACTATATTGCCTGATCTGTCAAAAATCTTTGAAAAAATTATAAAAAGCAGGCTGGTGAAATTTTTCTTTCAATGCAACTACTTCTTTAAACACCAGTATGGGTTCCAAGACTCTCTAAGTGTACTTGATGCTTTATTTGATATTGTCACAAATTTAGAGAAATCGCTAGACGAAGGCAATATATCAGCAGGTCTATTTGTGGATCTACAGAAGGCATTTGACACTGTCGATCATAATTTATTATTGTAAAAGCTGCATGATGCAGGCTCCGAGGAGTAGCGCATAGTTGGATCAAAAATTACCTAAGTAACAGATATCAGTATGTACAAATAAACAACGTTAAAAGCGCCCTTACTAAGAGCGTCAGTGGTGTACCACAAGGATCAGTTTTAGGCCCTCTACTTTTCATAATTTATGTGAATGATATCAATAATTGTTTGCTACAGGGCCACTTAACACTATTTGCTGATGATATCAGTTTAATATATAGCGCAAAATCCAAACAAGAACTTGCAACAAAAATAAATGATGATTTAAAAGTCCTGGACAACTGGTGTAAATTAAATGGATTGCTGCCTAGTACAAAAAAGACAAACTATATATATATTTCACTAAACCTAGCAACAGCAAAGAAACCATGATTCCTGTAACACTACATAATACAGTAATTGAAAGGGTCTCATCAATAAAATATCTCGGCCTGAATTTTGATGAACATCTGAGCTGGCAAGAACATATATACAAAGTTAAGCAAAAAATTCTTCCTGCAATAGGAGCAATATACAAATTACAACATGTTCTTCCATCTCATATATTAAAAACACTGTATTACAGTCTAGTACATAACCATATAACATATATGTGCAGTATTTGGGGAAGATGCACTACCACATTATTAAATCAAGTAAGTACTCTCCAGAAAAGGGCAATTAAAGCAGTTTATTCCCTTCCCTTACTTACCCATACAGCAGATTTAGTTCGAATCTCAGGAATTCCCCTTCTAGAAACCTGTATAAAAGTATCTGCTTCTCTGTTCATACATAAAAGTGGAGAACTCTCGTATAAAGGCACAATAAAGTTTCCTCTTCAAGGACAAAACTATGAGTATAACACCAGAAATTCCAAGAACCTCGCAATTCCCAGGGTCTACACCTCTAAATACGGCACCAAAAGCATATTTAACCAGGCTATAAGGGATTATAATACTCTCCCAGCACATATAAAGTCAATAAATCCTGTCTTAAAATTCAAGAAAGCCTGCAAACAATTCTTCACAACTACACT
Organism: Meconema thalassinum; assembly: GCA_946902985.2. Classification (NCBI taxonomy): domain Eukaryota; kingdom Metazoa; phylum Arthropoda; class Insecta; order Orthoptera; family Tettigoniidae; genus Meconema; species Meconema thalassinum. The sequence goes on from OX336391.1 coordinate 242,318,785, forward strand.
CTGATACTTCCTAATTTATAAAATTAATAAAACCTTGAATAGTAACTTACCGTCATTATAAAATACTCTGTAACTTTGTTTTTGTGTGTTAAATAATATTTAATATTCCTTATTATATAACAATGTATAGTCCTACTATAGGGCCTTGCCCTCTAGGACATCCTCTGTATGAAAATAAATAAATAAAAAAATAAAAACCACAGCTTTTAAGAAATTACCATGGAAACAGAAAACATGGATCTCACCCAACCCGCTCTTAGGAGAATTTCAATTAGATCATGTAGCGGTTAAAAGGAAATTTAATAAAGAAATACAAAATGTCAAAGTACTCAGGGGTGCTAACTTAAATTCTGATCACTATCTTTCTAAAATAAAACTCAGAATCAGCCCCAATAGGAAAATCTGCTCGAACAGACTAAAAAATAGGAAATACAATCCTGAAAAGATAATGAACTCAAAAGAGTTTTCAATCGCCACTGCAGATTTACAAAATCAAGGCTGGGATCAAATAAAAGTAAGTCTAATAATTAAAGCAGAACAACTTGCTCCACTAACTAAAATCAAAAACCATGCGTGGTGGACGGAAGAGTGTGATAGTCTCATTGAACTAAGAAGGAAAGCATGGCACCAGTGGCAATCACAGAAAAACGACCATAACAGCCAAAATTTCTTCAATGTTAGAATATTAGTGACTAAAAATCTTAAGAGAATAAAAAAACTCGAGATTATCACATCATCATCATCTTGAGCAGTTTCCGACCGCTGGTCGGGTCTGCTTGGAGCATAAGGCCTCTCCATCGTTTCCTGTCCATCCACCATCTCTCGTCTTTCACTGTGTCCCAGCACACTCCTCTTTCCTCCACACTCTTCTTAACTCCTATTGTCCATCTGTCCCTTGGTCTTCCCCTTGGCCTCCTTCCCTTCATTTCCATTCCAAACATCTTCTTCGGTATCCTCTCCTCTCGCATCCTCCTCACATGTCCATACCATTGTAGCCTAGATTGCTCTATTCTATTTTGCAATGGTTCCTCTCTTACCATCTCTCTGACTCTCTCATTCCTTACTCTGTCCATTCTTGTTAGTCCTACCCAACTCCTCTGGAACTTCATCTCCACTGCTCGTATTTTATTCTTGTCCCTTTCCTTCATCACCCATGTTTCTGAACCATATGTCAAAATTGGCACAAAGTAGGTCTTGTAGATGATTCCTTTACATTTTTGTGGTACATCTTTATTCCATATCAACCCCCTAACACTCTTGAAAAATCCATCTGCGCACCTTCCCCTTTCATTTATTTCCATCCTATTGCCTCCCTTTTCTTCAATTATGCTTCCCAAGTACTTGAAGCATTCTACTTTCTGCAACTGCTGTCCTCCAAGTGTTATGCCTATATCCAGTCTGTTCTTCCTCCTCGTTGTGATGACCACTTCACTCTTTTGTGCTGAGAACTTCATCCCATATGATAACACTACCTTCTCCCACTCATCTAATTGCTCTTGTACTTCTTCCTCATCCTCTCCCCATACCAGAAGGTCATCAGCAAACAACATTGCCTTCATTTTCCTTTCCCCAATGCTATTTACCACTTTTCGTAAGATTTCATCCATCACCACTATAAAAAACAGGGGTGAGAGGGCACTTCCTTGTTTCAGACCACTCTCCAGTTGAAACCATTCCGTTCTCTCCCTTCCCACCTTTACAAAGCTTTTGCTTCCCTCGTACATTGCTTTCACTCTTGCCACTGTCTCCTTGTTCACGGATTTTGCTCTCATTGCTTCCCATACCTTGTTTCTATTAATACTATCATATGCTTTCTCAATATCCAAGAAGGTCATCACCAGATCTTTCCCATATTCATAATGGTGTTCTTGTAGCTGTCTTACAGCAAAGATGAGGTCAACTGTTGACCTTCCTGGCCTGAATCCATACTGTTCTTCCCTCAGCCCATCTTCAACTTCTGTCCGAATTCTTCTCTCCAGTACCTTCTCAAATATTTTGGCGCAGTGGCACATGAGTGTAATTCCCCTGTAGTTCTTGCATTCCTTCCTACTTCCCTTTTTAAATTTGGGTATTATTATCCCTCTTTTCCAGTCCTCTGGTATTTTCTCCTCCCTCCATATCACTTTCATTACTCGAAAGAGCCACTGTGTTCCCATCACCCCTGCTGCTCTCACCATCTCCACACTCACTTCGTCTATTCCCGGTGCCTTTCCCCCTTTCATCTTCTTTAATGCTTCCTCCACTTCTTTCCATGTCAATTCCTTCTCTGAAATGTCTTGGTCACTGTCTGTTTCTTCCTCCACAATGTTCACTACGCTGGTTTTAGTTGGATTTAGGAGTTCCTTGAAGTATTCTCTCCAGATAACCTTTACTTCTTCCATATTTTCAACCTCCTTTCCATTCCTGTCCACCATTCTGACATTTTCCCCTGTATCTCTTCTCTTTGCCTTTATCATTCCATACAACACTTTCTTACTGCCATCACAGTCTTCCTCCACCATTTCTGTCCATTTCTCCAGCCATTTCTTTTTCTCTTCCTTCACTACTTCTTTCTTCCACTCTTGGTATTCTTCTCTTGTTCTGTCTGTCCTCTATTGGAACCATTTCCTGAAAGCTTCATTTTTCTTTTTCACTGCTTCCTTAGTTCTGGGGTTCCACCATGGTGTTTCCTTTCACCTTTTCTTTCCACTAGTTCTGCCACACACGACTTACGCAGATTCTACCAACACGTCCCTGAACCTATCCCATTCTTCTTCACCTGTTCTCGGATCATCCTTCGGTAATTTGTTCCTCACTAATATCTGGAACTTCTCCTTATTTCCATCCTCCTTCAGCTTCCATGTCCTTATTCTTCTTTCTTGGTTCTCAGTTCTCCTCTTTTCCTTCAGTCCTCTCACCTTGGCGACCAGCAGACGGTGGTCACTGTCCAGGACTTCTGAAGGTATTACCCTTATATCTGTGATACTCTTCTTTGTCTCCTTCCCGCATAGAATGTAGTCCACCACTGATTTCCTAGTCAAATCCCTGCTGTACCACGTAATTTTATGGCTCTCTCTCTCTTCTTGTACCATGTGTTTCCAACCATTAGCCCATTTATCTTGCACAGTTCCAGCAATCTCTCTCCTTCCTTATTCCTGTTTCCCCATCCTTCACCACCAATCACTTCCTCAAAACCTCTTCTATCAGTTCCGACATGGGCATTTAGGCCCCCATGACTATCAGGTTTTTCCTACTAACTGCTTCTGTAACTCTTCTTCAAACTCGTCCTTCTCGCCTTCTGTGCATTCCACCTGTGGTGCATAGACTTGCAGAATGTCCAGGTTTCTACCTTTCACTGTGATTCTTCCCCTCTCCATCTGGTCTCTGCTAGTCCGAGTACATCCAGTTTTCTCCTCTCCATCATATCTACAATCTCCTCCACTCTTCCACTCTTATGCAAATTAATGAAGACTTTCACAGAAACAATGTAGCCTATGAAACTTTTATAGGAATTTTAAGAAGAAATTGAATAAGTACAGTCCCCCAACTCTACACCTCCAGGATAAAGAAGGAAATGTTGCTCATAACAACAAAGACAACTGCAAAGTATTAGCAGAATATTTCGAAAATCTCCTTAACTGTGAGGAAGCCATAGAAAAGATGGACTTTCATGTATCCCCAACAACCAATCCTGACTCAGGACCTCCAAGCATTGAAGAACTCCATTCAATAATATTGAATCTTAAGAATTATAAGGCTTCGGGAGAAAATCAAAACACAGCTGAACTTTGGAAGAATGTTAACGAAAATGCTATCCAGTCCCTCAGAAATATCTTTGAAGAAATTTGGATACATGAAAGAATCCCAGATGACTGGAAAACAGCCCTTATACATCCACTTCATAAGAAAGGATCCAAAACAGACCCTAGCAACTACAGAGGGATATCTCTCCTTGACGTAACATACAAGATATTCTCCACAGTCCTACTACACAGGGCAGAACCTCAACTAGACCATCAACTTGGGGAATACCAGGTGGGTTTCAGGGAAGGGAGATCCTGTCCGGAACAAATTATCAACCTCAAACACATATGAACTACCAAAAATCACGGGCTAAATCGTATGTTATCACTTTCATTGACTTCCAAAAGGCATACGACTCTATAGATAGGGAATCCTTATTCTCGGTCCTGAAAGAACTAGACCTCGATAACAAAACTACAAGCCTAATCAGAGAAACACTAACTAATACATTCTCCAAAGTTAAATTCATGGGGGAACTCTCCACCCCTTTGGAGATTAAAACAGGTGTACGGCAAGATGGACTTACTCCACTGCTATTTAACTGTGCCCTCGAAAAAGTAGTCAGAGAGTGGAATGTGAAGACCCACTGTGGAATCAGAATAGGAACTAAAAAGAAAGACATTAAGGTCAATTGTTTAGCTTTTGCTGATGACATGGCCTTATTAGCTGAGACATGGGAAGAAGCCAAGGAACAGATCCTCGAACTCCAGAGGCAAGGTTAAAAATGGGTCTCAAAATCTCAGTTGAAAAGGCCAAAATAATGACGACCATAAAAAAAAGACATCGTCAAAGAATTTAAATATCTTGGGGAATGGATCGGCTGGAATGCGCTAGAGAAAAAGGCAATGGAATGTAGGAGAAATAAAGTTGAATTGGCCTTCCAATTTACGAAGGACACTTATAACAAGAAGTCTCTCTCCTGGAATACCAAGATAAGACATTATAACACGGTAATTAAACCAGAAGCCTTATATGCAGCCGAAACATTGTCTCTCACCACCCAGGGACTGCTTGAAAGGCTGTAGGTCAAGGAAAGATAATACGAAAAATCTTAGGCCCCAAATTTCATAACAAATTAACCATGTCAGGAACGAAACTCTTTACCAAAAAAACTGAAAAACTCTCGGTCACAATAAGAAAACGAAGAATTGATTTTTATGGGCACATCCCCCGGATGAATTCAAATAGATTAACCAAAAAGCTCTTCGACTACTTCCGTAATAAAAAAAAAAACCTCTTTGGTTTAAGGAAACCGAGAAAGACCTTGTGGAACTCCAAATTACTGACACCATACTCATGCACAAACAGCCAAAACCATCACCAAGGATAAGAAACAACGGTTCCATGTGAAACTCAAACAAAAGCGTACGATCCACATCTCTGCCGAAAAAGGGAAGCAAGATTTCAAAGGATAAGGCAATACTGGGCCAAAAGGAAAGCTCAAAAAAATAAAAAGTGATTGATTTCATGTACCCCAAAGTTCATCATCATCATCATCATCTTGCACAGTTTCCAGCCACTGGCCGGGTCTGTTTGGAACACAAGCCTCTCCAACGTCTTCTGTCTTCCCACCATCTCTCAGCCTCCACCCTTGTCCAGTCTTCTCCTCTCTTCTTCACGCTTTCTTCCACCCCCTTCAGCCACCTGTCTCTCGGTCTTCCCCTCGGTCTCTTTCCTTCCCACTTCGTCTCATGTACTCTCCTGGGTATCCTCTTCTCCTCCATTCGTTTTACATGTCCATACCATCTCAGTCTAGATTTCTCTATACCATCCTGAAATGGTTCCTCCTTCATTAATTCTCTGGTCCTCTCATTTCTTATTCTGTCCATCTTTGTAGCTCCAATACTGCTTCTCAAGAACCTCATCTCACTGGCCTGTATTTTGCTCTTCTCCCTTCCTTTCATAACCCAGGTCTCCGAGGCGTACGTCAGGATAGGGACATAGTACGTCCGATATATGATCTTTTTGCTGTTCTGAGGGACATCCTTGCTCCATAACATGCTTCTCACACTCCTCCGAAATGCTTCTGCCTGCCTCCCCCGCTCATTTATTTCTCTATCGTTTCTTCCATTATCTTGTATCAGGCTTCCCAGATACTTAAAACTTTCCACTTTCTTCAGCTGTTCCCCACCAATTGTTATTCCCGTTGTGGTTCTTTCCTTCTTCCTTGTTGTGATCACCATCTCACTCTTATTTATGCTAAATTTCATCCCATATCCTTGTATTATTCCTTCCCACATGTCCAACTGTTCCTGTACCTCCTCCTCCTTGTTTCCCCAAATCATCAAATCATCTGCAAACACCATTGCTTTCATCTTTCCGTCCCCAATTACTTGTGCCACTCGGGTCATTATGTCATCCATCACCACAATGAAAAGTAACGGTGACAGTGCACTTCCTTGTTTCAGGCCGTTTCTTTGTTCCAACCAGTCAGATCTCTCTCCTCCCACTTTCACACAGCTCACGCTTCCCTTGTACATCTCCTTTATCCTCTTTATAGTCCATTTCTCTACTCCTCTATCCTCCAGGGACTTCCATACTTTGTTTCTGCATACACTGTCATATGCTTTCTCAATGTCCAGGAAGGCCATCAGTAGATCTGTTCCATACTCATAGTGCTGTTCTTGTAACTGCCTTACAGCAAAAATCAAATCCACTGTGGACCTTCCTGCTCTGAAGCCATGTTGTTCTTCCCTCATCCCTCCTTCTATCCTTGTCCTAATTTTCTTTTCCAAAACTTTCTCGAAGATCTTTGCACAATGACTCATCAGTGTTATTCCCCGATAGTTTCTGCAATCTGTTCTACTACCTTTCTTGAAGATCGGGACAATGATTCCTTTTTTCCAGTCCTCTGGGGTCTTCCTTTCCTTCCATGCTGTCCTCATCACTCGGTACAGCCACTGTATCCCCACCTCTCCTGCTGCTCTCACCATCTCCACACTCAACTCATCCACACCCGGTGCCTTCCCTCCTTTCATCTTGTTCACTGCATCTTCCACTTCTTTCCATGTTAAGTCCTTTTCTGTTTGCAGTTCATCTTCCTCTTCCCCGATTTCTTCCTCCTCACCATCTTTTCCATTTGGGTTCAGAAGTTCTTCAAAATATTCTTTCCACATTTTCTTCAGTTCTTCCCTATTTTCTATCTCTTGTCCCCTTTTGTTCACCATTCTAACATAATCCGTAGGATCCTTCCGCCTCTTATTTTTTACCATCCCATACAGGACCTTTTTTGTACCTTCACTATCCTCCTCCATCATCTTTGTCCACTCTTCCATCCACTTCCTTCTCTCCTCAGCCACCACTCTCTTCGCCTCCTTCTTTCTTTCCTGGTACTCTTCCCTTGTCTCTACAGTCCTATTTTGATACCATCTCCTAAAGGCTCTATTCTTTTCCCTTACTATATCTTTTGTCTTCTCATTCCACCATGGTGTTTCCTTCCACCTCTTCTTACTACTTGTCCTCCCACATACTGCTTCTGCTGCACCCACTAGTGTCTTCTTAAATCTAGCCCATTCCTCTTCCACCCCTCTTTCTTCATCTGTTGGAATTCCTTCCTTTACCATTTTGAGGTACTCGACCCTTCTATCCCCTTCTTTCAGTTTCCATATCCTTATACGTCTTTCCTGGTTCTCAGTCCCTTTCTTCTCCTTACTCCCTCTCAGGTTCATTACCAGTAATCGATGGTCGCTATCCAGGTTCTCCGATGGTATAACCTTGATGTCCGTGATGTTCTTATTTAGTTCTTTCTCATACAGTTGGGTGAAACAAATAAAGAAGAAAATACACTAGGATGACCAGTTTCAACCGTCAAGCGATCATCATCAAATCCATTACACTTAGGCTACAAATCTATTTATGAAAATACAGGTGAAAATATTCACAGTATGTACACTTATTTAGTTGCTGTATTGGTAATGCAACTTGTCAGTATTTGTTAGTTGTAGTCTATATGATGTTTTAGTGAGATGCTGAAAGTTTTTTTAGAACTCTGGAATTTGCCTGTTTTTGGAATGACTATGTGGTTGTTGAGAATGGTAAATTCTGAATGTAAAGTATTATACAGGCAACTTATCTGGTTAGGGGACTTGTGCAGTTTGGCAGCGCGTTGTTCACTCGGTGAATAGTAACTCGCGACTGAACTGGTTTGGTATCTTCTAGTGTTGCTTCCCCCCTCCCCGTGTTCCTAAATGTTGTTTGTGTCAAGTGCAAGTGTACTTGGTGGTTTGCCAAGACTAGACATATGGTATATTATGTTACTGTATGCAGGAAGGTCATCAAGTATTAAAGACCGTGGAACATTCCTCGCCATGTGTAGACTAGTAGCCATTCATACTAAGCGCACCCGGTCTTTGAGAAAGTCCCGGCACCTTTAATACTGCCGTGATTAACGGCCTAGGTTGATTGATGAAAAAAAGTACATCGTACATCCTGATCCAGATAACATTTTCCTGTTAAAATCTCCCTATTTTCGTCCCTTTTTTTTATCTAGCTTGGCTGTATCGCTATGTTGTGTCAATTGTTTCCGACAGGGTGTGGAGTGAAGAGGGGTGGGCTCTCCATGAAAGTGTGTCCGTCTAGATTATTGGGGTTGTTTCTCTTAGCTAGGTGTATCTCAATTGCTTCCTTTATGTCAAGAGCTCTGCCTTTCGGTTCGTGATGAATTATTTTCAAGTCGGTTTCAATGTTAGTAAAACAGTGTCCCGCATCGCACATATGTTCGCATACGGCTGAGTGTGTCCCTATTTTATCGCATTTCTATGTTCATGGTAGCGTGTATCTACTCTTCTATCACTCTGTCTGATGTAATTAGCTTGACAACCAGTATCTTGGAACGTATACCCCTGACTTTGAATACGGGTCTTGTTTATTTAGATTACTATTTTGCAGGTGCCTACCGATTGTGTTGTTCGTTGTGAATGCTATTTTTATGCCTTGCTTTTTGAATAGGTTAGCGATTTTAAGTGTTTGCATTCACATAGTTGAAGCACGCGAATTTTTCCCCATTAATGTCTGGTTTTGGAATCATTTAATCTTTATTTTTATGTTTAGCTACAATTTGGTCTATTTTGCTTGGCGGGAAATTGTTTTCCTTTGCTATTTGTTTAATGGTTCTTATTTCCTTATTATAATTGTCTTTTGACATGTGTATGTTTAAAGCCCTGTGCACCATTTAATTGAACCTCGATAATTTATGTGTACTGGGGTGATTAGACTGATTGTCGATTGCATGCGAGGTTTGTTTGACAGTGACTTGGAACGCATTGAGAAAGTGAAGGCACGGTTTCCAAAGTATGCACTCAGGGTGGGAAAGTATGCGTCATCAAGACTATCATATGAGCTGGCCAAGTAACCTTTTTACATAGAAGGTCTACGACTCAGTTTTCCATCTACCGGAGCCAGCAATAAACATTACAGTGTCACAACAGAACAAAATCAATTTCTGATTATAGTAAAGAATAAAATACCCATTCGGGTGATCCCTAGGCTCTCGTGTACAGGCCGGACGTTTGTTTTAGACGAGTGAAAAATCTTAATGGAAGCCTGGAGGCGAGTTACTACAGTACCTGTGTTGTTATCAGCTGCCCCAAGCGATCCGATGATTGACAAATCTGTTTCACACTTCTGCTGATGTACAGTCATTGGCAAATATAATGACGGTCTGTTCGTAACTACGTAACGTGTACTTCCGCCCGTCACACAATACTTCGACGTGGACTGTACTGTCTGGTCAAGTCTGGAATTCCATTACATCAGATCGGTGGTGACAAGTGTGAAGCGATAGGGTGAGAGAATGAGTGTGTGTAGGCTCACCCGCAGGCTTCAAGGTCAAGGGCAATCGTCTAAAACAAACGTCCGGCCTGTAGTGTCCGTTGCCCGTTTCAAAAGTGCGTTATTTTTCTTAGTAGCGCTCTGAAAATGGTTTGTACTTACTGTGCCACGTTATTAAAGCCAACTGCCATTAACAAACACCACGTTCACACTTTCAAAATAAGGAAATTGCCAACATTAACTTTCAAGTAATAAACTTACCAAAAGACACGTCGCCATGTTTGATTAGATAATGATGCCAACTTCACTTTCCCGGCGACTCTCTGGACAAAATTATTGGTGAAAATTACTGATTGTACTACTAGGCAAAACCGTTGGCCTGGATAAAGATTATTGATGCGCGACTACCCCCACTGTGCATGACGAAAACCAGGGGTGTTTATATTATACTCTGAATTACCAATAATGTTCGCTGACAGCTGTCAAAGCTAGCACGTGGGGAAATGCTGCGTTGCCACTGAGGCAGATCATGACTCATAACAATCCAAGAGGCTTGCAGGAAGACACAAATACTGGGGAAGTTAGCCCCCCTGCCTGGCGGTCTAATGACCGTGACGAGTCGATGCACAGTAGAACACTGAGTCAAACAATGTGCTTACTGCTGTGTCAGCATACATTGCAACATTGCTGGCTGTTGCTATGGAGACCGTTACCCCGTTAAGACTCCACTCCTCACCTCACCCTTCAAGCGGACGACAACTTTCGGCAACTGACCATGTTTTGTAAATCAGAGTAAAACTAAGGCGGACTGCACGGCCGCGCTACCTAACCTTTATTGGTATAGGCGAAAACCATTGGTCTGGATGAAAATATTGGTCTGGAAACAATAATGTTGGCACTCTGAAAGAATGCAATAACACCCTCTAGCAATAAAATATTCAACTCCTGTATATTAGTAACATTGGCCATTTCTATAGAAAATTTTTCGGATTTTAATGGCGGCGGGCAACAGACACTACACGAGTTCCGATCCCTTCATCTAGAAACTACAATAAATGATCTTATTAATATCCTTGGCCATGAAAGCCAATATAGGCCTACCATCTAAAAGGATTCTTACTAACTTACCTCGCATTTGGACAGCGAGAAGGTATGACCCAAATGAAGTCTTCCATTCATGTAGGGAAAAGGAAAAGTAGCGAAATATTTCTCATCTGCACTTTTCCTGGGTGTATCAGGAGCATCCTCTTCGTACACTTTATCCCGGTGCCATTTAGCCTGAACATCTTGCTCAATTTTCTGTAGGTATTCAACCTTGAAGGTTCCTTTTCTTTCAGGAGGGGCAGTCTGCAAATCAAATATGTACAGTATTTATTTATTCCAGTTGCACTTAATCTAGCTAGTTGCCATATATTTCATTTCCAGCTGGAAGAATTAAGTTAACATGTATTGAAAGACGTCCGCTTGGACTCATAAATGAAAACCTTCGTCAAATTAGGTTCGCACACCGTATTAATTTGTTCGAAATCCTATATCTCCTGTTATCAGGTAAACGTGAACGCATAATCACGTTTGCACAACTTTCCAGAGGATCATATAGAACATTGCATCACGTTTCTGAATAACAAGTTCGTTTGCCAACTCACCATTTAGTTCACAGTGGGGCCTAATAGAAATTTTCTGTCAAATCTTCCTCAGGTTAATAAAGAAAATTATCTTGAAGCAATCATTTACACATCTTTGTAACCAGGCAGCAAGGTAATAAAACGAGCACCACGTTTCCCACACGTTTCACTAATCACAAAATAGGTTGGCAATAGAATTGTCATTTCTCTACTGTCAGCCAAGTATTAAGTTGGTCGCATTGAAACAGATTACATTCCGTAGCCGGATTTATGATGTATGATTTTGATTTTGTAAGAAGATCTATCAATTTGTGAAAGGAATTAGTACTTCATCTCACCGAATTAATCATAGTTTTTTGTAATATATTTTACATATACGGTTTGCATCGACAGAGGTTTTCTTTTCTGTTATTGCAGTTGGATGCTCAAGCTCAACCTGTAGACGAAATTTGTTGTAATAAATCAGCTGTAAGACGGACATTTGCAATGTTTTGATGAAGGTACTCTCTAATCTAATCAGTTTTAATACCGCAAAAGTATAACAGGCGTTCTTAAATGTAATAAATAATAAAAAAATTTGTATATTCCTTTAGTGGTGAGACCTGAATTACATTGCGCATCGGAATCAATTAGGCGGCGTAAAAAAATAACACAGCATTGCCCACAGTGGGCTACGTGACGTTTCGAACTTGGTGGTATCAAAGTAATATTCGTCGAATATTTGTTAAAAAATGCTCATCACGTGCAAATGTTTGAATGTTGCGATTGATACCCAAGGGTCAGATACACAAGAAGTGGAAATATCTAGCTTGGGTCTAACAACTGCAGAACAGAATGATTTGTTTTTCAAGGAGGTAAACAAGTACATTGTGTCTATTTTTGTGCATGAAAATCTGATAAACAACGGATTGCAGACCTTTGATGTAAATGGTTATGAGCATAATTTTATAAGTACAACTTCTTTGTTCTTCAGATGCTTCATGCTGTCGAGCATGGTCGAATATCTAAAGTGCAGTCCAGTCTTGTTCAGATTCGTAATGTTGGAAACTGGATAATTCATTGCTGCTTAAACTGTTCAATGAATACTCATGCTATTCACAGAGATAAAGGGGCGGCTGTTGTTCTTTGCAGTAAAGCATTACTAGTGAGTATACTGTATTGTAACATACAGATATTTTCTGGGGTATTTTTTTCAGTCTGTTCAAAAAAACAGAGGTTACTCTTTGTAATATTCCTTATTTTCTTTAAAGACAAATTCTGATGATATTACTGCATTGAAGAGCAGTGACAAGTATTCACCTGTATTCCGCATTGTCATCAACCACTCTGAACTTGCAAGTTCATCTGCAGTGCCACCAACAAAGTTTTCAGGTAGGCCATTTCTTGATGTTAATAGCCTATATAGGCCTAGAGAGAAATGTTTGAAGGTACTTTTGACATTAATTCTATAGAACACTTACTCCTAGCTTTTACACATTTACCTGGCACATTATTGAAAATATATGATTCACATACCTCTCTCATAGTATTTAAAACTGAAATTACTGTCAATTATCACTGCTGCACCAGAAATATGTTACATTACATAAATAAATGTTTTTCTTTCTTGCTCATTCAACGATGGCAGCCATGTTTATCTTAACGATACTCATTGTGACAGGGTGGTAACCGTGTAATACAATTATGTATTTGTATGAGCAAGGACTCGACATCTTGGATTAAGAGAAAATATCGCTCAGGAGTGCTAATCTTATAGCGTACTATCACGGAGATTAATACATACACTAGATCCATTAGCTCACATACGTCTGCAGCCTGTAATGATACTTCACCTGATTGGTCAGAAGAGTAATTAAAGCCCACCACGTGAACACAGAGTAGAGCTGCCATATTGTCATGGCCTATTAGACTCCCAACATGCCAGACGAGAACACCCAGCATATGACTCAAACAGTTGACCTCATCAAAGATGTGAACACCTGCCCTATCTGTGAGAAAAAAGTCAAAGACTCAGATAGCGGAGTCGAGTACGATGGAGCATGACAAATATGGCACCACGCGGCTTGCGCAGAACTACATCAAGGCGATACAACGTTCTTAAGGCGACAAAGAAAAAGAAATCTAAACTCCTATGGTTATGCTTTCAATGCGAGCAAGACTTTCAAATCCATAGAGCAGGACGGACCATTAAACATGAAATAGATCGCATAAGGGACGATATGAATAGGCAGCTACAGGAGCTAGCCGAAATTATAAACAAACTACAAGAACAGTATCGGAAAACCAAAAAATGTGGACAATAGCACGAGACCAAGTTCCCGCCAAGGAGAGAAATTCAACAACAAGGAAGATACAAGAAAGACAGCATCCAAAAGGCAGGAGGAGACTAAATATCAACGCGGGAGAAATCCTGAATAGGAGAGAAGAAGGCAAGGCGATCTCAGAAGAGGCAAGAGACAGTGAATCAGTAGTAGAAGAAGATGAGAACGCAAGCTTCACCGAAGTCGTGTACAAAAAGAGACACATCCGACGACCCAGTAAAACAATAGACACTCCAGCGACGAAAAGATCAAGCGATAACGAGAAGATGGAAGAGGGTGAGAAGTATCTCCAAACAAGAGATCAGAAAAGGTACAGACCAAAGACAAGAGATCAACCCTTGATAGGCACCAGTTTACAGGACAACAGACTACAGGCCATTGGAAAAACAGCTTGGCTCTATGTGGGGAAAGCGAAAAAAGAAACGAGAGTGGAAACCTTAAAACGTTTCCTGGAGAGAAAGGGAATACTATGACAAATAGAGTGTGAAGGATTAACAACGCACGGGGGAAAGCAAGTCCTTCAAAGTAGGCATCCCCTTCCAATATCTAGAAACTACCTCAGTCCCACAGTTCTGGCCGAAAGGAATCCTCGTAAAACAATTTCTTATCTTTCGGGCACAGAGAAGAACAGAAGAACCTATCTTCAAGTACAGTAAAACTAGAATGCTAAAAATCATACTATGGAACGCAGAGGGACTCAAAAATTCACTAAAATACTTATCCGAATCGGCACTAAACGGTTTGGATGTATTTCTAGCAACAGAAACATTTCTACTAGAGCCTTATGATATTCCTGAATTTTATGGGATCCTGACACTTGCCAACCCAACGAAAGGCAGACCAGAAGGGGGAGTATCCTGTTTCCTCAGGTGCTCAGCAGGGAAACTAAAAGAGACATACGGTATAAGGAAGAGAACATGGTCATAGTACAGACATCGATGTTTACAACAGTTGGAATATAAGGTTAATGCATCAATGGTCGTCATGTTAAGGGAGATTTAGACAAGAAATCATATACACCGTACCCATTTTGGTAAATTTAATCAACAAAAGCGCTGTACCTAACCTCAAACTCGACTGAAACACTAGGAAAGACCAAATATCAAAGATATTCATTTTAGGAAAAATGACATATTTTTTAAAAGTGTGTTTTTGCGCCAGTGTTCGGCACGATGTATTTGGATTATTCCTATATTCGTCACCCGTTTGCACCAATTGCCGTCACGTTAATTTTCCTTGTCTGCTGTTTATAATGCATTTCTGTTAATTGTTGCATAATACACCGATTTATCGACTTGGAGGCTAACATTTACGAATAAAACAGTACCAGTAATTATGTTTTTTAATAAAAATGGAATATTTAAAAAAAAATGACGGAAGCGGGATTGGTGGGTAGAAGACATACGAGCAGGAAAATATCGTAATTCTGCCCTAAACAAGTGAGACCACGGCATAACAGCCCGGAAAATGACCATTCGCCGAGGCCTTACACCGATTGTTGCCATAGAAACCCTCGGAATTCGCCGCTCATGTACATTTTTCTTCCAGGCAGTCGTTAGTAGCTTAAAAACCCCTACATCCGTGGGTTGAAGTACTTGTGTGACATTAGGTAGTGAAGCGACCAAAACAATTCCATGATCCTCACAAAATTTACTAGTATGTATGGTCAAGTGTGAGAAGTGCCCATCTATGAATAATGTCAGGGAGAGGAATCTCCTTCTCAACCAACCCAGAATGAAATATGTTACTGAGAAATTCGTAAAACCCTTCCCCCCGTCATTCACCCGTTTGGCGATTTGCCAATGCTCCAGTGTGCTGGCATTGAGGCAATAATGATGTCTTGCGGCAGACGTTCATACTTGAACACTACAAGGGAAGGAGAAATATCGCCGTGGGCATTGCCTGTTAAAAGTACCGTCAAGCATTCTTTCTCATCCGAATTCACTTGCTGATATATTGTCTTGTAACCCCTGTTCGCCAGCACTTTGTTACCTTTCGGATTGAGAAAGAAAACCGTCTCGTCAGTGTTGAACAGTCGCCGAGGGTCTGACAAAATAGACTGGAAGTCGTTTTCCACCAAATAGCTGTAGACTTCTGAAACCCAGGTTTTATTTTGATGTTCTGTAATAGCAGCACGGCTTACTGTCAAATTTTGAGGAGTTCGTAAAAGATAGACCTGGATTTCTTTTTATGAAAGATTCATGCCATTTCCTTCCTGGTGGCCATCTTTGAAAGGAAAGTCCCTCTTCAATTCTTGTGTAAGGCACTGGACGCTTTTGCAAATCGTCCTTTGTTACCGGGACCCCGCTTTTCGTAGTAAGATTACCCATTGAACTAGCATAGCCTCAGCTTCCTTTGTTAAAATGGAACTTAGCCCCATTTTCCTCTCTCTAGGAGATTTTCCTTTAATTTTGTCCGAGAGGGTGTTTCTCGGAACACCATTCCTCTCCGCGACCTTTTTAATACTCATGCCGTCCTCCACAACGGCCTTAATAGCAGCTTCCATTTGCTCAATATCATAATTCAGAACTGTGCGTTTCGACATAATGCCTGGGGCAGATGACCTCGTAGTTCCGCCCTTTAAAACAACAATAACTATCTAGCATATTGCCTGAAAGCAAAGATTTAGTCTTGGAATAATATATTATTTATCATCTCAATAAAAAAATTAAAAATCCTCTGTAGCACGCCCAGCCAAAAAAACCTAGGCCTACTGAGGTGCGGCCGTCACGAAGAGAGACCTACGTAATAATAACAATACCCTGTAAATGTTTATTGGTTGCGAAACGTTAACACAAACATTAACATTATCGTGCACTAGTGTTCGTCACGAATGTGCTCTAAAGTTCGTCAGCTATGACGACTACTGGATACGATGATCAAATGATAATTTAATTAATACAGGGTACTTTAGAGATACATTATAAGTATATTGCGGCTGTTAGTTAGGTCTTGCAAGGAGAAATGACAATGTGCCAGTTTTCGTCACAAATGACAAGCATTGGTAAAGTGCATTTTTTTAAATCCAGTGTTCGCCACCGGCATTGTAACGTGTTTTTCGTGGGGTTTTTATGCAACTGGCATAAGTCAGTAGGAAGCCATTCTATATTTATTTACGCGGCAAATTGTTCAGCCAAGAGAATTTTTCATGTTAATTTATTATTATTATTAATTTATTATAATTATTATTTAGATATTTTCGGAGCATTTTATAAAAATTATTAGCATTCAGATAGGTTTTCTATGTCTTAGAAAACGCTATCATGCAAATTATTACGAACGACGATATCATAGAAAATTATCTGATTACGGAATTTTACGGAGTTTTTGTCAGTTAGGGTATTTGAGAGAGATGACTCACTGGGAATTCAAATACAAGCTGATTCCTGTCGAGAAGAATTACGCAAGCGGGCTCGCTTCGTCAAGAAAAGGCGAATTGTTGGAACGGAAAACGACTTCTCCCTCTCGCGCACCGTGTGTAATGAACCAGAGGAGGGGAAGTAGCGGCGTGCTCAGCCAATCAGTGGAGACGACGTAAGCTGGAAGGCGGTACCGTGGTGGGGGGAGCCAACGGGTGAATATATCGTTCGACGCGCCGTGGAACGTGAACTATCTGTGTAGAACTTGCCGAGTTCGGTTGCAAGTGCATGTCGCTCCGATGTTCAGTGGAGTTAGCGACTATCTTTGTGAAACTTAACCAGTGTGGTTATACGAGTGTTTGGGTCCGAAGTACGGACCATAGAATTATCTAATCTACCAGAATCTCATCAAACATCGAGGGAGATGACGACATCCAGGACACTGTGGGAAGCTCACAGCATCATCCAGTACGAGGGAAAGGCTTCGGGCATTTCCAGTGGTAAGCGCCAATGACGCAGAAATACGCAATCTCTCATTTCTCTTGGTTTTATATTTCATATTTCAGTAACTTCATAGCTTGGGAATAAGTGTAAAATCAATAATTTATCAGACTCCGTTTTCATGTAATTTTCTATCGGTAATATTAAAATCGCAACGCTCCAATTTAAATTTTATACTTATTATTATTAATTTTGCTATACTTGTTTTATATAATAAATTCATTTCTTTTACAATGCAATCTTTGCTTTCAGTAGGTAGCATTAGATATAGACCAATTCCTTCTCCTGATACAATTGTTTGTTGGGTTAATGATCAAATCATACCACGATCTGAGTGAATAGAGTCTTGAATGTGTTCTGTCAGAGCTAGACGTTGTTAAATACAAATTTAGATTTCAACATTGCGTTGAGGTCTTGGCGCCCATTAAAACAACATAGCTTAGGCAAAGGTAAACAGTTACATTTCTCACCCAACAGTTAGGAGCTAGCAAAACGTTTCAGCATTTCTAACAAAACTAGGCACGTGAGCACGAAATAACAAATCACATATGTTACAGAAACAATTACCAACTATATTACGCACTTGTAACATTTTAAAATGTCGGAACATAACACGCATGCACATAATTAACTCGCGCGCGTGCTTAGCACATGCGAGAAGCAAATGGCGCGTCAAGACAGCTCAGCTCACAGGAGATGTTTGACGCAGAATCACCTATTACATCTTAGGCATGATTTCGCAAAGTTGCTCCTTATCGGCAAGGAAGGTATGACGCATCTCGTAAGACTTCTAGCATTGAGAAAGACCCGTTGACATGCTTATTTTTTGTATGTATATACGAGAGTGACGAAGACTGGATCAGTGGCGAAAACCGGTACAGTTACCTTATATGAATCCAGATAAATCTGTAGACGACATAATTGAGAAAATATCAACTGCACTTACGCGAGTAAACAAAGACTCCAACATTATTTTTGCTGGTGACTTAAACTGTAGGATTGATAAACCCAACCTAAAGACAGAAATTGTGATATAGTATCTACTGGAGGAAGGTTTCACATTAGCTAACAGGAAGGAAGAGAAAACTTACCTTGGACACAATAGTGCCATTGACCTTGTATTCTACAAAGGTCAAGACATAATCATCAAGAGACAGGCAGGGCTCTGGACATCGGATGACTCCCTCTTGAGGAAACATATACCAATAGCAACAGACATAACAATATCACGGCCACTACAATCAATGCTGACAACTAAGGACCTAAAACCATCCAGAAGGTTAGACAAGGACAAGTTAGCCTAAATAAAATCAGCAGTGTGCAAGCGGAAGTGTTCGTCCCAAGAGGAAAAACTGATGAAGCACTCGAACTCATCACGAAGATGATATTGGAGGCAACTGAACCAAAACCAAATAGAAGAGCACAAAGGTGGTTTGACGCAGAGTGCTACAAAAAGAGAAAGGAAACTCTAGCAGCCCTACATAGGACAAGAACTTGACAAACAGAGAGAGAGCATCAGATATATGCCGCCCAAAGAAAAGAATACAAGTTGCTTCTAATGAAGAAGAGAAACGACTGTCGAACAAGAAGACGGCAGAGGAAGAAAGAAATGATCCTTTCCAGGCCCTAAGAAAGAAAGCAGCTCCATAAGCCAAAGAAATTCCACTTAATAAATGGGAGTCATACTTCCAAGCACTTCTGAACGAATCGGACGAGGACGTGGCTTTCACCTGGGACAGAAGGGAAACTGAAAAACCTACAACAAGGACCATAAACGACGAAAACATCATAATATCCGAGGAAATAGAGAACATCATACGAAAAACAAAAAAACAAAATAAAGCACCGGGACCAGACCAAATCTGTATAGAACACATAAAGGGCTCTCTCGAGATGCTACTACCAATGTGGACCAATATCTTCAATTTGCTTGAACAAGGGTATTCCAGACACACGGAGGGAATCGCTCATTAAAGTGCTATACCAAGGAAAGGGCGACACAAGTGACCCTAATGCATATAGAGGAGTGGCGCTAGGAAACAACCTCTTCAAGATATATATGAAGATAGTTACAGACAGGCTAGAATCAGATGTCACAATTCCTGAATGTCAATTTGGCTTCACTAAAGGGAAATCAACTCTACAAGCAGTTCAATACCTGTTGGGAGAAGTACAAGAAGCCCTAAGGATAACTCAAGGGAAATACTTCACTGTATTTATAGACTACAGCAAGGCATTTGTCTCACTCGACAGAAAACTACTGAGACAGAAAATCAAAGACATGTTTGGCATAGAGCTCCCACTCATCCATGTATTGGAAGACATACTCCAATTATATCTGCTGGAAGCAGCTACACTCAGGTGAGCCAAACATGTCCTCGGACACTCCTGGCACTAAAAGCCATACGATAAATATCGAAATCGATGATTGTGTCAGCAGATCAAAGACTATCACACAGACCAATGGAGTCCTACAGGGCGATTCCATTAGCCCGTTATTGTTCAACATAGCGACAGCAGACATTGTCGAGATAATCCAGGGAAAGATGTAAACCAAGTTAATTATATATGCAGACGACAATGGTCTTAGGCTCGTCCAACCAAGAAGAGCTGCAGGAAACCTTGATGGAACTCGAAAAATGGGCAGAGAAAAACCAACTTTCAATCAGTATGCAGAAAACACATCAGATGATATGCAAGAAGGGAGGGAGAATATCGCAAAACTACATGAGGACTCTCCACAACAAACCCCTAACGACAGTCAATAGGTTCAAATAGTTGGGCATAACCCTTCAAACGACAGCGAGTTCGTTCCGATGCCACATCCAGGACAGGACAGCAGAGGCCACGAAAGCAATATGCAGGATAAAGAACATTGCAGCACTATCACTGAAGACAGCCATGAGACTGTTCGACACGATGATATCCCCCATAGTTACCTATGGACTGGAATGAATGTGGGACAAACTAACCATCACAGACTTAGAACGCATAGAAAAGGTGAAAGCATGATTCCTAATATGTGCCCTCAGAGTGGGAAAATATGCGCCATCCAGACTTGTTTATGAACTTGCCAAGGAAACTTTTTTCATGGAGGATCTCCGACTAAGGCTGCCTTATACTGAGCCATCCAACAAACTACTGGAACGTAGGAGGATGAAGAGAGCAGAGATAGATATCGACCTCTACGGAACATCGGCGATGATCGACCGCAACTGGACCAAAACGAACCAGGAGCAAAGACATACCATTATGAGAATGGCCATACACGGATTTCATCACAAAATTTGTGAGAACAAGCTGGTCCATTCGCCGAACGAAGGATGCGTGTGTGAACTGTGCGGACACAGGGGCACGCTGTATCACATCACAGTGTGTCAGGAGAGGACAAAATCTTGTCTGATTACAGCAGTGAAAACTAATACCCATTCTGGAGAACATTTCAACTTTACTATTGACGTCATATCACTTCCTATCACTGTTATCAACATGTCTGATACAAAATACACCACTCGACACAAGTAATGTTGTAATTATCATCATCATCATCTTGTACAGTTTCCAGCCCCAGGAGGGGTCTGTTTGGAACATAACCTCGCCACTTAGTCCTTTCTTCCCACCACCTCTCCGCTGTCACTCTGGTCCAGTCCTCGCCTCTCTTCTTGACACATTCCTCCACTCCTTTCAGCCATCTATCTCTTGGTCTTCCCCTTGGTCGTTTCTTCTGCATCTGCATCTCATGTATCCTCTTGGGAAGCTTTTTCTCATCCATTCTCTTCAAGTGTCCATACCACCTCAGTCTTGATGTCTCAATCCTACCTTGCAAGGGCTCCTCTTTCACTATTTCCCTGACCTTTTCATTCCTCACCCTGTCTCTTCTTGTTACTCCGATCCTACTTCGCAGGAACTTCATTTCACCTGCCTGTATTCTGCTTATGTCTCTTTTCTTCATTGTCCACGTTTCTGAAGCATAGGTCAGTATCGGGATATAGTAGCTTCTGTATAACACTTCCTTGCTTTTTTGTGGGACATCTTTATTCCACACTAAGCTCCTAATGCTTCTCAGAAATGCTTCTGCCTGTCTGCCACGTTCCGAAATCTCTTTGTCATTTCTCCCAATTTCCTCCACTATACTTCCCAAGTACTTGAGACTTTCCACCTTCTTCAGCTGTCCACCTCCAAGTGTTATCCCACTCATTGGTCTGTCCTTTTTCCTGGTCGTTAACAGGATCTCACATTTACTGATGTTGAACTTCCATCCCTACTCTCCCACTGTTTCTTCCCAAGCCTTCAGTTGCTCCTGAATTTCCTCCTCCTTGTTTCCCCAGACCATGAGATCATCTGCAAACACCATTGCTTTCATCTTATCTTCACCTATCTTTCCTGCTATCCGTGTCATTACCTCGTCCATAACCACAATAAAGAGAAGGGGTGACAGCGCACTACCCTGTTTCAGGCCACTCATTTGTCTGAACCAGTCTGTTCTTTCCCCTCCAACTTTCACACAACTCACACTTCCACAATACATCTCCTTCACTCTGCCTACAGTCCCTTTTTCCACTCCCATGTTTTCCATTGCTTTCCAAACCTTCTCCCTACACACACTATCATAGGCCTTTTCGATGTCCAGAAAGGCCATCAACAGATCCTCTCCAAATTCGTAGTGGTGTTCCTGGAGCTGTCTCACTGAAAATATGAGATCAACTGTTGATCTCCCAGGTCTGAATCCATACTGTTCCTCTCTCAATTTTCTCTCCACTTTGGCTCGTATTCTACTTTCTAATATCTTTTCATATATCTTGGCACAGTGAGGTATGAGTGTGACTCCCCTGTAATTTCTACACTCCTTTCTGCTTCCTTTCTTAAATATTGGGACAATTAATCCTTTCTTCCAATCTTCTGGGGTCTTTTTCTCCTTCCATATCACCCTCATCACACGGTACAGCCACTGTTTCCCAACCTCCCCTGCTGCCTTCACCATTTCAACACTCACTTCATCCACACCCGGTGCCCTTCCTCCTTTCATCTTGTCTATAGCCATCTCCAGTTCTCTCCAAGTCAGGTCCTTTTCCATTCCTGTGTTGTCTTCTCCATCTTCCAATACATTGTCTTCCTCCCTATGATCATTTGGATTCAGCAAATCCTCAAAGTACTCTTTCCACACCGTCTTGAGTGTCTCTTTGTTGTGTACCTCATTTCCGTTTTTGTCCATCATTACCACATCCTCTCGCAGACCTCTTCTCTTACTTTTGACCATCCCATAAAGTACTTTCTTATTTCCTCTGCTGTCTTCCTCCATCTCTGTCCACTTTACCATCCACTTCTTCCTCTCCTCTGCGACAATCTTGTTTGCTTCTTATGTGAAGTGAAAGAGCAATAATTGGCAAAACCATTTTTGGTCTAGGCAAAAACCATTGGTCCGGATGAAAATACTGTATTGGTCTATTGTTATTTGACACCTCGCAAAACCCATGATGAAACTTACTCTGGAACTTGGCGCACTTTCCCATTAACTTGGCGGTGCTTTTCTTGATTTACGATACCGGATATGAAGTAGTACCGTATGAGTGAAGTTGGCAATACTGTATGTGTCCCTAAATCAGGCGAATAATGGCAGACTTGGCTGGAATTTCATCTATATAAGTCATGATCAAAATTTGGTCGGCGGGTGGGTTATAGACAACGGAGAATTAAACATCTATTACTGCATCATCTCCAGATTTTGTCCCGACGATGACTACAGATCTTCTTCTACTTAGCGTTTTCCCGCAGGTGCAGGGTCCGCTGTCCGGATCTTGGCTCGCCACTTGTTACGATCGCGAGCATTATATCGGTATTTATCGTATCATGCCAGCGGTGTTTTGGTCTCCCACGTGGTCGTTGCCCATCGATTTTCAAGCACTGGGTAGAATTGGCTACTGTTCCTGATGCAGCACGTAGGACGTCACCGTACCATTGGAGACTTTTTTGCAGAGCCTTCTCAGTGATAGTGAAATGCCCATTTGCTGGCGAATGATGTCGTTTCTTACATGGTCCAGGAGTGGGCTGCCCTTTGACCAACGGAGCATACGCATTTCCATGCTGTGTAGTTGGAGCCCTGTCAGTTGGTCGACATTCAGTGCCATTCAAAGCAACAGGACGTACTCAACACGCAAGGCTCAGTAGTGGCAATCAGGTCGCACTTAGAGGTGCATTGACCTCCAGGTGGTCTCGCAAACAGCTGTGTTCATTCAACATCGGTAAGTTATTTTCCAAACTTTTAAGATCAATATAAAAGCCTCTATTCGAGGTTCTTCTTCCTAGCGTTGTCCCGCTGGTGCAGGGTCCGCTTTTATGGTCATTGACCTCCATTTTGTCCGGTTTTGTGCGTCAGCTGGATTTAGGCCAGTAGGTTCCCGCGTCATAAATGTTATTAAGTTACCGTTTTTCTTCTTCAGGGTCCTGGAACACTTTCAAGGCAAACGCAGTTCCCATTACTGTTTTCGTAGGTTTCATCATCCAATTAGTTCTAAATTGGATTTTTTTCTTCTATTTTCTCTTTCTTCCTCGCATCATATTCAAATTGGAGCTTAAGTATCTGTACTCACTCATTTCAGGTTCCACGTGCAGAATGAAAGGAAAAGCTTTTTCAATTTTAACACAGTCAACCAAATGTAACCTTCTGAAGCATCACATTTGACCACCATGTGTTCATCAAATGCTGCCAGCCACTGCATTTTTTAAATTGTTTCTCCAAGTACTCTTCAAATTAACATAAGATACGCTACATAACGTAGTATTAATGGTTCACAAGAAATTGAACAATGTCCAATACTATGTTTTATCATAAGCAACAAGATTTAAGACTTTCTAATGACGTTGTTTACAATATAGGATAGAATATGTGATGCAAGTGTGCTTGGGAACATGTCAGATAATTTTCTTAGTGTGAATTAGTGTTTTAATGCTTTAATGTGTCAAGTGGTTTTTTAAGAGTGTGTTTTTTGTAATCATCATTGATATTCGATGTTGTACTTGTCCTAATGCAGAGAAATGTGGGATGAGGAAGAAACCATATAGGTTTTGAAACCTGTACCCCTGAAGTGTTTTTGAAAGTAAAAAGTACTGATTGGGTGGAAAATTGAAAAAGTTTACTTTCTTCATAGTAAGTTAGTATTTTCCTGAAATGGGAGAATGCTATATCCCACAAAAATTCAGAAAACTAACTCATAATTGTTTTGAGTGTGGTATTCAT
The DNA here is from genome assembly GCA_946902985.2 of Meconema thalassinum. Classification (NCBI taxonomy): domain Eukaryota; kingdom Metazoa; phylum Arthropoda; class Insecta; order Orthoptera; family Tettigoniidae; genus Meconema; species Meconema thalassinum. The sequence continues at coordinate 242,343,377 of OX336391.1, forward strand.
ATTTGCAATCTTCTTAATAAAAGTAGACTCATTTAGGGTGAGTGGTGGAAATTGTAACCATTCCCCACATGCATTTCCTAATCTGCCCAAATATTTCTCTGAGACAGTGACTCTCCCGTGAAGAGGCTATCCACCCGAGCAGATATCTCTGTAGTTGTTGCTTATTTTATGGGATGTGACATTGCGGTCATATAGCCCCATGTATTTGGGTGTGTGTGGAATATGTGTGATAACCTGTGTTACATTTGTAAATTGGGTATAGGATTGGGAAGGAGGCCTCATGGCCTCAAGTTAGGAACCGTCTCGGCACTTTCCTGGAGTATACATGGAAGAAACCACGGAAAACCACTTCAGGGTGGCTGAGGTGGGACTCGAACCCTCCTCTTCTCAGTTTTGCCTCACAAGGCTGAGTGTACCCCATTCCAGCCATCACATCGGAAGTACAATTTCTTGGCAGAGCAGGAAATCGAACCCGGACCTCCAGGGCTGCAGCCAAGAACGCTAGCCACTACACTACGAGGTGGTCCAGATATCTCTAATAAAAGCCCTAATCAGAACGTAAATGTCAGAGATCTTCCCATGTGCTTAGCAGTTGACGATAGCTATGATGCCACAATTGCTATGAAAACAATTGTTTTGTTGATGAGGAGATTGAAGAATCTGAAAAGTAATTTCATTAGAACAGAATAAACGCAATGTAGCAAAAGCTACTTGAAGATAATTATAATTATTTCAGATTTGAAACCAAAAGGCATACAATAAAAGCAATTCGCCTCACTCAGCAAAAAGCAGAAAATTAATCGATACATTGTCAAGAAATGTCTGTTGGTTCCTTAGTTTAGGGGCCTAACTTTAGGCAAAAGAAACCAACAGAGTTTGTAATAATAAAGAACCAATGATTGATGGTTTATAGTGTGTAATTATGTTTACATTAAGTTATTCTAGTAAATTATGGCTAATTAAATTCAAGTAAATCTTCATTCTATTAATGTCCTTTCATTTCAATAAGAAGAAAACTTCGAAAAAATGGAATATTTCTGTTCGGATTAACCGGGTTCCAATGTATTATAATAATAATAAATTATCTTCAAGCCGAAATGTTGACCTGTTTCTTATACAGTCACAGGATTTTATGTAGTTAACAAGGTATATAGTTGTGGTGCATAGAATATTTGCTGTATCCCAGGTGGTGGTGGTGGTTTTTTTAAACCATGTGAAGGTCAGGTGTCATTTTCACAAAAGGGCAACGACTACACAAATCGGTGCCGTGACTCCCAAGTGACCTTGTTACAATCAAGTGCAAATTATAGGTATTGTATGTTAGCCCTACTGCAAATATGCAATATCACTACTACCAGATCACCTTTCTATCTGGCAAGAATGTCCATTGCTATAGTAATTTTTTCTGATTTTGGGGCTGCTGCATCTGTATATAGACTTTGTTCCCAACTGAAAGAGTAGAAGCTGATTCTGTGTTTTATGTTAACATTTCAGTCTCCCAGTTGCCTGGCTCAGTCCAGACAGCTCTTTCGGCTCTACAGCAGCAGCTGACAGAGGGAGTGCAGTGTGAGGCAGCTCGCACCGAGGAGATAGTCCGCCAGTACACAGAACAACAGTATGCTGCACTAGAGGAGTTCAGAGAGCACGCACATCAAGATCACCGCCTTTTAGCAAGGTACTTTCTTGTTTTCATTGTCTGCATTCAGCAGAATATTTCGAAGAGTCATCGCTAGGTCTTTGGCCTATGATAGGTGTAGTTTTGTGAATGATGGATGTACGAAACCATTGATAAAACAAGAATATTATATTTCAAGCCCTAGTTGGTCAAAACTTTGCACTTACAAAATAATGCAAAATTCAGCAAATTGTGTCAAGATATTGTCAAGTTTGTGAGAAACTTATCAAACATGCTTAATTTCTAGTGCTGCATGCATTATTGAACAATCACACCAATGTTGTGAGTGACTAGCTTTCAATTGCATATGTTCACTGCAATAAGTTGCTGTTATTCAACCACTGCATGACATGGCCTTGCAAATTTGTGGTAAATACTTGAAAGTAGCTTTCTTCAGTTCTGTAAACAAGGCAGGAGGGTGAGATATACACCAAGTAGGCATTCGCATAGAGTGGCTTTTCTTATTGTGACTGTACAGGTCTCAATAACGTTCCCAAACCCTCACTTGGTGGACTTGGTGATAATTCAGGTTAGGGTACTTTGTTTCACACCATTCCTTTTCTATGTTCATCATCATCATTTTAGGTTATAGGACTTCATTTTATTGCGTGGATATTGTGTATATATCAGGGACTCGGTAAGGGAATATTTTATTTAATTTGTACATAAAATCTCAGCATATAAGACAGTGGATTGTGTCAGCCAAGGCTCAGCTGATGTTGCAACGACGGAAATCGCCAGGCCAAACTTAGATCGGGCTGAGAATAACTTTCCTTGTTTGGAGTAAACCTTTGTGTGTGTTGTGAAAGGTTAGTGACGTCAGAAAGAGGTTCTCGCCATGAATTGTAAGTAAATTCTATGGGTTCGAGATTATTAGTGTATATTGTCTTGGTCCGAGAGTATGTTTTAACCTGGTGGTAAACAGCGGAAACATGTGATTGCAAGATGGAAGGAGGATTCTACGTAGCCAGTGAGGCGTCACTTGGATCCTAGATTTTGGAAGGAAAGATGTGGTTGGTTCCTTAGTTGAGGGGCTGCGACAACGCGGTCATGTAGCCCCGTGTACTTTGGGTGTGTGTAGAATCTGTCTGATAACTGGTGTTAATTGTGATGACTGTATTAGTGTGTGTTATCTGTTTTTAATTCAAGTGAGGTCTACAGACGATAATTTCAAGTAGGCAGATTATTCAAAATGTATTATTTATCTGGGTGTCTACCGGTAACAAAAAGTAACGAAAAAGTAATTTTACAAGCAGGTAACGAAAGTAACGAAAAGTAGCTAATTTTTATGTCTGGATAGTTAAAGGTTACGAAAATTCGCTGAGGTCGGTTTAAATCATTTAAACTCACGCCGCTAGGCTCAGATGCGATGGAGTAAGTTTCACGCAAGCGGCGCAGACCAGGAGGACATCATCACGTCTATAAGGAAAAGACGCCTGACCTTTTATGGACACTTGGCACGTCTGGACTCTGAAAGACTTACCAAAAGGATATTCAAAGTAACAGGAAGAGGCAAGGCTTCTAAGAACAAATGGATTGCGTCAGTTAAGTCAGATATGGAACAACTAGAGATCCCACTGGAAGAAACTCGTGACCGTCTGATGTTCCGTCAGGTCATCCGACAGGGCGTTTTCCCAACGTCCCTTACAAGTAAGAAGACTACAGGAGCTAAGTGGACAGAAGAAAGAAGACTGACTCATAGTCAGAAAATGAGGGACTATTGGAAGAGGAAGAAGAAGAAGAAAGCAACAACTTTACCGATGAGTAGATATGAGCCCCGTGGTCCTAAGTAGGCCTGAACAATAAAGAAAGAAAGTAGAATATGTTACGACTTACGGGAATCACCTAAAACAAATGGGCCTATAGTACTGTGTTACTCAGCCTTGATGTTCTGTTTCTCTAAGTAATAATTGCCGCCGGCACCACCAAGATACACTGCACTGACACTAATCTAACCAGCACAACCATTTATGCCTTGGCTATAATTCCTAATTGACCTTTCTTTCGTACATAATTGACATTTAAATCAAACACAGGTCATCCTAGCTCTTCAAATTTAATATTAACATTACATGATAAGATTGAGAAAGCACTGACATTCATGATTACACTGTGACAAGATCAATGTGCTCGTTCACTCATGAGGTTGGCGTCAGGATGGGTATCTGACTCTAAAAATCATTGTCACATAGAAACGTTTCTCACCTCATCCCCAAACCCAAAGAAACAGGAATGCTGTAATCTTCTTCATAAGTATTCAATCCATGGATTGGTCTGCGGCAGTTCTCCAGTCGGCTCTATTTATAGGTATAGAAATTCACTTTATATTTTGTGTGTTGAATGATTGTGTATTTTCATTACTGTTTTCTGTTTATTGTTATCACTGTAACTACACTTCTTAATTAGAATATTTCTAAAAACTCTAGATTCAGGGTAGGAACTAAGAATTCACATAGGTGATAGCTAAATAAAGGCTCACTGAATCCAACACTCTAGCCACGGTTCACGTATTCATGCCAATTGTGGAATTGTTGAAGTGAATGGAGATAACTCTATTTATTTAAGGTTTCCTACAGTATAAATCTGTCAACAATGGTTTATCGAAGCTAGTTTGTAATAAGTGGCCTGTTCTACCATAACAACTTCCTTAAGAAGGGGAATGTTCCTCCTAATCAATACAAACTTGGTGTATTTGCCTTCTAATATACAGTGATTCCGAGGTCAATTCTCTAAACATACTTATGCTGTCAGCATTCGTTGCTTCATTCATTAAACCTTACATATAACCCAACACCTCATTCCTTTGGGATTTTCCCAAGATCCTCTTATCATTCCCATATTAAGCCACCATTACTAAAGACATATGCTATTTCTTTTTCATGCTTGTTACTGTTAATCACAAAATTGAGTGCTTTATGTGCTCTGGCTGTTATATTGGCAACTGGCTTTGGTCAGAGTTATTCCTAGTTACTGAAAACATAAATGTTATCATCCAGCATGTGTATTCATCTGCTTTAGTTTTCTTCCCAGATTTGATGACTTACTTTTTGCAGCAGTAATTTTCATTTTGTTGTCAACTGTCTATCCTTGAAAGTTATTTAAATAATTTACCATGCTCATTTGTCGTCGTAGTCCTCCGATACATTTTCCTATAAAGGACACTGTCATTTGTGAATAATCTTAGTAGAGCATTGTACACTAGTGTCCAAAAGTTCACTAAATGAGGCCATACCGCCTGATAGGAATGTCTGACGGATTGCTGAACAAACGGAAGCTGAATCACACACCATGTCACACAAATTGTCCAAAAGGCAGTGTCAGAAGGGTTCTGATAGCTAATGTACATCATTGACAACAACAAACAAACCTTGGCAATGTCTTCCACAACAAAATATGATGTTAATAGGGTGTATGGTTACCCCTAACGACCACACATGCTTCGATTTGGCATGCTCTCTATCAGGTGGTCCAAGAGCTCTTGTGGCAATCGATCACATTTCTCCGAAAAGGCAATGCGAAGGTCTTGGAGGGTCCTTGGTGAAGGCTGACTGGATGCAATTCGCCTCCCCAATGCATCCCAGGCATGTTCTTTAGGATTCAGATCCGCATACCTCGCTGGCCAGTCCATGCGATGAATTTCTTCCTCAGCCAGAAATTCATCCACTAGAGCAGCGCGGTGCGGTTGGGCATTATCGTTCATTAAGAGGAAGTCTGGACCTACCGCACCTCTGTAGAGTAGAACATGTGGTCTCAGTACCTCGTCCCTGTATCTTCGAGCGTTCACAGTGTTCCTCTGACCACCCATAAAAATGTGCAGGTTCGTGCATGATGCCGCCCCACACCATGACGCCACCACTACCATACTGGTCCCGTTCCACGATGTTCCTGTGGTTGTATCGGCTACCCGTTTCTCTCCAGATTAATGTGCGACAGGAATCGTTCTGCAAACTGAAGCGGGATTCATCTGTGAAGAGCACATGCCTCCATTCATTCATGGTCCAGTGTCGACGTTGACGGCTCCACAGTAAACGAGCCCGTCTCTATACTGGAGAGAGCGGGGCTATCTGGCAAACAGCCCTGCTGTTCTGAGCCTCCAGTACACAGATTGCTAGAAAACTGCAACCCCTGGGATGGCTGCAAGCTCCGCCGACAATTGTCTTGCAGGTGCATTCCAATTTCGTAGTGCGGTAAGGCCGGATATCGGTCCTGCTGTGGGGTGGTTACTCTTGGTCAACCTGGTACTGGCCTACGACTAACATCTCCTGTGTCTTCGAAATAGTCTCCAAAGCCTGGAAATGACACTTTGTGGCACATTTAAGGATACGGCGACTTCGGTCTGTGTCTGGCCTGCTTCCAGGCAGCCGAGTATTCTACCCTGCAAAACTGTGTCCAAATGGCATTGTTGTGCCATTATGTTGTCACGTTTACCATGAGGCTACACTCCACACACTATAACAGGGCAAACACCACTCAGGGAATATGGGGCGCAGACACTGGCTGTGTTTACCTTGCAGCTACGCCGCTAGTCAAAGCAGGGAATACTCCTCTCCTATACAGAACGAACACGTATGGTTGGAAGGTGCAAATGTCATGCGATTTGCGGTCTATTTCCCGTTGAGTAGGAAATATAAGGCGGTTCTGGCGCAGGGGCTAATGCGCAAGATGGCCGCCGCGCGCAACCAGCCCTATGTTGTTCTTATGGAGAGGTCATGCAGAGCTGACGCAAGGGCTAATGCGCAAGACGGCCGCCACACTCTGAGACCGTGAATAATGTCACAGGGGGAGTTCGGCCGTGTAGTTACTAAATGGAATATTTATTATTAGTCTTATTATTAATAATTTTATTAGGTAATTATTGACTGATAGCTTGCCACGGTGGGTGAGTGGTTATCGTGTCGGACTACCAACACCAAGCTTGCAGGTTTGCTCTTGGTCGTGGTAAGTGATTTTTGAAAGGCAGCAAAAATTAAGACACGCATGTCATACAAGGTTGGCATGTAAAAGAACCCAGGGAGAGGTCGGCTATGTAATTGCTAAATGGAATATTTATTATTATTATTAGGTAATTATTGATTGATCATGTACAATCAAGACCAGCCTTATATTGCCCCCACTTTATGGTGTAGTGGCTAGCATTTTTAGCTGTTACTGTGGAGGCTCGGGTTCGAGTCCTGGCTCTGTCAAGAAATTTAATTCTAGGCTGAGGGTTGGAATGGGGTACACTCAACCTTGTGAGGCAAAACTGACAGGAGCTGGCTTTTGATTCATACCGCAGCCATTCTGCCTAACCCAACTTCACCTAACCTAACCTAACCTTACCTAACCTAACCAAACCAAATCCCACCTTACCTAACCTAACTTCAAAGTCAGAATGTACAATACATCTATTGTTTTTTTTTATACCCTCATAAATTAGATATAGAGAATGTCCACCACTATTAAGATCCTCGAGCACACTTTTCTGACATATCATTAAAACGTGTAGAAAGGAATGTCTGAAAATTTTCACTAACACATAGTACACGTTCACCATACATAGTGTCCACTTTTTGAATGTTAATGATACGGAAAAGTGTATGCATTGGTAATTCAGTGAGTTTTTTTTCTCTCTAATCAACAGTTCTGCCCCCCATAGCATTGAGAATATTTATTGTAGTAGCCTATAAAGAAACAAAAAAAATCATATCTATTACAGATTAGCTATAAGTGACCAGAACCACTATAACATTTTATTCTAATAAGGAGATTTCCATAATGATAAGAAAGAAAAAAAAGCTTACCATAATGATGGATTGTGTAAGTAAACGTCTTTTGCTGCTCGATGCCACTACTAAACTGATACTCATACAACAGACAAGTGAGTTCATGTTTCGCTGACGTAATCGTATGTTCCCATGCACTTTCTGTGTGTTGCACGCGCCGTAGTGGCTAAATTTGAAACTAGATGAGATGATTTGCTGACGTAAACGTATGTTCCCCCGCACGCACACGCAGGCCCCTGTGGACGGGTCCCTGTTGACAGGTCATTGTTGGCGGATCCTTGTTGATGAGCCCCTGTGGACGGGTCCTTGTTGACGGGTCCTTTTTGACTAATCCCTTTAGACCGGTCCCTTTGGACTGGCCCATGACCCCTAATGCTATGATGAAATTAAACGTTGTTCCAATGAAACGCATGTTAAGAGCCAATTGCTACTATGAATTAACATGGTTTTTTTTTTTTGTTTTTTTTGTTTTTACACATGTGTACTTGTTTTTTTTTTTTTTTTGTAAGCGGGCAGGCTTTTTGAATAATGATTTATAGATGAGTTTTTTTTTAATTACCAAAAGATCCAAAACTAATAGGTCATTAACTTTTTAATATCTCTTGAACCAATAAGGCTAGGGACTTGTATGAGAGGTCGTTGGACTTGAGGTGACATTCTGTCTTTGAATGTATTATTTATTTTTTGTCAAAAGGGCCTAACTACACTTTTGTTAATATCTCGCTAACTAATAATCAGAGACCGTCAAGTGAGGTGTCATGGGACTCAGGATGGTCAACCTTTTTCCATGACCAACAAATTTCCCCAAAAGATCTAATACAGCATGGTCATTGACCTATGATTTTATAAACTAATCATCGGAGAGGGTCAAGTGAGGTGTCATAGGACTTAGAATGGTTAACCCTTTCCCATGACCAATGAATTTCCCCCAAAAATCCAAAACAGCAAGGTCATTGACCTATGATTTTATAAACTAATAATCGAATATCAACATGTAAGGTGTCATAGGAATTAGAATGGTCAACCCTTTCCCATGGCCAATGAATTTACCCAAAATACCCAATACATATAAGTCATCGACCTGAGATTTTATAAACTAACTAGCACTAGTACCCGGCTTCGCCCGGTGGAATGATGATAATGTTTTAAGGTCTCCTTAGAAATATAATGGACTTAAAATCTAAGTCATTTGCCCCCAAAGACAATGAGGGAGTAATATCTAGGTCATTTGCCCTTTTGATAAGGATGATAATAAAAACTACTGTTGAATTAACACGTCAAACTTACAAACTACCGTAATAGAAATACATATTTCAAAATTCACAGGCGAGGAAGACTTATTGTGTGTGGTGATTAATGGTGTAATGGGCGTAACATCTACTGTAGGTCATTTGCTCTTATGATGAGGATGATAAGGGAAACTACTACCGGTATTGAATTGACACTTCAACGTATAATGTACACAATGTACTGTAATAAAAATAACTATATGGCGGCTTCGGTGGCGTATTTGGTAGCATGCTGAGCTTCTATGCCCAAGATAGCGGGTTCAAACCCGGCCGAAGCCGTCGGATATTTTAAGAGCGTTAAAAATCCGTCAGTATGCCTTTCTTCGGAGGGGAAGTAAAGCCGGCGGTCCCATGTCAGATTTATGGCATGTTATTGAACCTTCCACTAATTACACCTGTGTGAAGCTAAATTGGATAGGTAAACAACGCTCATAGATGTCTACGTCCGTTGCCAAGAGCCGACTGCAGTGGCGTCTAGTAGCTAAGTTCCGAACTTGGCCTAGTAGTCGTTGACGGTGGCGCTTGGCGGCAAAAGTACGAACTATTTGAAGAATTCTAAGTTGCAGTTTGTACTTAAATTAAAAAACAGATAACACACACTAATACAGTCATCACAATTAACACCGGTTATCAGACAGATTCTACACACACCCAAAGTACACGGGGCTACATGACCGCGTTGTCGCAGCCCCTAAACTTAAGAACCAACCAACCAAAAATAAATATTTTAAAAATCACAGTCGAGAAAGACTTTATGCGGCGGTGATTATTGGTATGATGCGCGTAACATCTAGGTCATTTGCACTTATGATGATAATAATAAGGTAATGAAAAAATGACTACTAAACGAACATGGTGTTATTTTAAAACTGATATAGGTAATTCAGGTGTCTAGCTTCGATGTCTTCCAAAGTCTGCGGCTTCGGTGGCGTAGTTGGTAGCATGCTGAGCTTCTATGCCCAAGATAGCGGGTTCAAACCTGGCCGAAGCCGTCGGATTTTTTAAGAGCGTTAAAAATCCCTCAGTATGCCTTCCTTCGGAGGGGAAGTAAAGCCGGCGGTCCCATGTCATAGATTTATGGCATGTTAAAGATCTTTCCACTAATTACACCTGTGTGAAACTAAATTGGATAGGTTAAGAATGTAAACAACGCTCTTAGGTTGCTACGTTCGTTGCCAAGAGCCGACTGCGGTGGCGTCTAGTAGCTAGTTCTGAACTAGGCCTAGTAGTCGTTGACGGTGGCGTTTGGCGGCAAAAGTAGGAACTATTTGAAAATTCAAAGTTGCAGTCCCTACTTGAATTAAAAAACAGATACACACACTAATACAGTCATCACAATTAACACCGGTTATCAGACAGATTCTACACACACCCAAAGTACACGGGGCTACATGACCGCGTTGTCGCAGCCCCTAAACTAAGGAACCAACCAACCAACCAAAGTCTCAACCTTATTTTCTGGCTTAGGCCTGTACTGGATGCGTCTAGTGAAAGAGCGTACTGCTCGGCAAAGACAAAGAATATAGGTCCAAGCTGCTCGAACCTGAGATGATCGCAGATGATGACGAAATATGATGACACACGTTCGGGGTTCCCCGTCCTATACAGATTGACCGGGAATCACTCACTGTTTCGCAACGGCCCTGTGCTGGCATCAGCATAGACAGCAGGAGATAACACGGCGGGCTCTGGAAAGTACTCTCAAGTCACCTCACGATGAATCAGCAAGCTATTCTCACAACTGACCCCCCCCCCAGGGTCTCACAACTTGTGGGACGTGGGTTGGCGACCACGGAACCCCAGCTGAGTCTGGCATCGCTTCTACTTCCTGGTGCCGGGCTCATTTCAGTTCTCTTTCCTGTCGGCCTCCCTTGGTCAACTCTTGTTCTCTTCCGACCCAGACTGTATTAGGGTATCCGAGGGCTAGGGAGTCTTTCAATTTCCCGCCTTAATTGGCTTTGTCTCATCTTTCCTGATACCCTCATTCTTCGAGGGGTCTGCCTTCTTTTCCTTTTCATAATATCTCCTGTCTTCTGCTCAAGGCCCTCAAAGAGGCAGGGTGTGTGTAGACCCACCACTTCTGGTACACCCTCAAGGGCTCATGACTGGTGAGTTAGGAAGCTGGCAACCCCGAGGAATTCCTGAGCTACATGCAGGGAATGGAGTGGTATGTCAGAAATTTCAAGTGGACAGTGTTACGCATCGGGTTCCAAAGGGTAAGTATACACACTTTGTTTTCGATCGGTGAACGATGTAGATTTGTACCAAAGGGCCTTAATGCGGGAAATGGAGTGGTCTGTCCGAAATTTGGAGTGGACAGTGTTACTCGTCGAGTTCCAAACGGTAATTATGTAAAATCTGGTTGAGATCGGTGAAACGGTGTAGTTTTGTGCCAAGGGCCAAAATGCAGGGAATGGAGTGGCCTGTCCAAATTTTAAAGTGGACAGTGTTACTCATCGGGTTCCAAAGGGTAAGTATACACATTTTGTTTTCGATCGGTGAACGATGTAGATTTGTGCCAAAGGGCCTAAATGCGTGGAATGGAGTGGTATGTCCGAAATTTCGAGTGGACAGTGTTACTCGTCGAGTTCCAAAGGGTAATTATGTATAATCTGGTTGAGATCGGTGAAACGGTGTAGTTTTCTGCCAAAGGGCCAAAAAGCAGGGAATAGTGTGGTCTGTCCGAAATTTAAAGTGAACAGTGTTACTTGTCGGGTTCTACGGGTAAGTATATAAAATTGGGGTCAGATCGGTGAAACGGTGTAGATTTGTGCCAAACAGCCTAAATGCAAGGGATGGAGTGGCCTCGCCGCAATTTCAAGCAGACAGTGTTAGTCGCAGTGTTCCAAAGGTTAAATATACAAATTTTGGTTGAGATCGGTGAAACGGTGTAGATTTGGGACAAAGGGCCTAAATGCAGGGAATGGAGTGGTCTGTCCGCAATTTCAAGCAGACAGTGTTGCTCGCTGGGTACCAAAGGGTAAGTTTACGAATATTGGTTCTGATCGGTGAAACGGTGTAGATTTGTGCCAAAGTGCCTAAATGCAGGGAATGGGGTGGTCTGTCCGAAAATTTAAGTGGACAGTGTTACTCGCAGGGTTCCAAAGGGTAAGTATACAAAGTTTGGTTCAGATCGGTGAAACGGTGTAGATTTGTGCCAAAGGGCCTAAATGCATGGGATGGAGTAGCCTCTCCGCAATTTCAAGCAGACAGTGTTAGTCGCAGTGTTCCAAAGGGTAAATATACAAATTTTGGTTGAGATCGGTGGAACGGTGTAGATTTGGGCCAAAGGGCCTAAATGCAGGGAATGGAGTGGTCTGTCCGCAATTTCAAGCAGACAGTGTTACTCGCAGGGTTCCAAAGGATAAGTATACACATTTTGGTTCAGATCGGTGAAATGGTGTAGATTTGTGCAAAAAGGGCCTAAATGCAGGGAATGGGGTGGTCTGTCCGAAATTTTAAGTGGTCAGTGGTACTCGCAGGGTTCCAAAGGGTAAATGCACAAATTTTGGTTGAGATCGGTGAAACGGTGTGGATTTGGACCAAGGGGCCTAAATGCAAGGAATGGGGTGGTCTGTCCGAAATTTCAAGTGGACAGTGTTACTCGCAGGGTTCCAAAGGTTAAATATACAACTTTTGGTTCAGATCGGTGAAACGGTGTAGATTTGTGCAAAAGGGCCTAAATGCAGGGCATGGGGTGGTCTGTCCGAAATTTAATGTTGACGGGGTTACCCGAAGGGTTCCAAAGGGTAAGTATACAAATTTTGGTTCAGATAGGTGAAACGGTGTAGATTTGTATACATAACAGACAGACAGACAAACTTTGTGCTTTATATATATATAGATAATCGGATAAGAACATGTGAGATGTTTACCATGCGTGATGAAACATAGCTAAGTAGAGAAAGAATTAGTGTAGGCTACATGTATGGTGACTGACAAGTCTTTTACCATTGAAACTTGTTTTCAGATCAAACTGCAGTATAGAGAGAGTATAGGTTGCAGGTGTACGCAAACTCTGATTTATCAAGAATTAAGAGTAGACTATCTTTAATTGATTGGTTCAAGATGATAGCTAAAACACAAAAATGCTCAGTGGTTACCGAGACAAAATGGCCGCTACACACAACAAGCTTTAAATACTTGAGGCTAATAATCTATACATACACACACACACTCGCTTGTTCTAAACTGAACTGTGTTGCTGTCAGTGCTCAGACAGTAGGCTGATGACGAAATGCATTGCTAACAGAAATATAATCATTTCCTGTTGTCTAATGTTACTAGCTATCCATTTTTTTTTTTTTTTTTTTTTTTTTTTTCTTTGTGTTGCAGTGGTAAGCACTTTTAGCTCTTGTACTGGTAGTCTTAACTCGATTTCCAGGTCTGAGGCCTAGAACGAGTTGAACTAAGAAACAAGGGCATGGTGGTGCAGTGGTTAAGCTGTTAGCCCTTTCACCAGGGGTTCGATTTCAGGTTAATATGCATGTCATAAACATATTAAACAAAACAAAACAGAGATAACATTTAAAACTGATTACATTTGTGTCTTTTCAAATTATTACTTGGATTACAAATACAAAGGTGAACTGGGTTTGATATACAGTTAATGCTGTCTATCACACACTAGACTGTAAGAAAGCCAAAAGAGCAAAAGGCGTAGGTAGAGCAGTGGTAAAATTGCTATATGTAGAGAACTACCTGGCAAAGCTATATCGCATAAACAGTGCAGGATACAATCCAGCAATCAAATTTGTATCTTGTGGAACAGAGAAATGCACTTACGTGAGAAAATGCAAGTTCATGTGTAATATGACCTAACACACAAGTGTTCACCTGTGCACGTGCACGATAAGAGCTAACAAGTCACATTCTGTTTAGTTCGTACATAACGTTAGGTTAAGGCTAATGCACACACCCTAGTACATGAGGCACATGCCATTTGAGAGCAGGTCAAGGGATCTAACTTGGTGGATGGATGTGTTCTAACGAGTCATTTGTAGTTGAAAGAGAATATTACTTGTTCTTAAGATGCTAAAACTGAGGAGATGGTACGTGCAGTAAGACGTCTTGCTATTTCCTGTGTCATATTACAGAAATGGCAGAGAGCACACAGTTCTGTTGCTATGACTAACGCTGCAGTAATTTGAAACCCCCAGGTGTTGATCAAGACAATGGGTGATGATCATGCAAAGTCAGCAGTAATTGGATACCACACATCAACATGGACTAAATCATAAACGTGTTGTCATAACCTGCAGAAACCTCATTTAAAGATTTTAGATTTTACATTGTAAATTTAAGATTTTTTGATTTTTAGATATTTTTTTTTTACATTTTCCTAAAAGAGTAAACTACAAGGTCACATACCTAACCTCATTAAACCTAACTTTACCAAACCTAACTTAAGCTAATCCAAAGGCTAATGCACATACACAAAGTATATAAGGTACATGCAACTATCCTTATGCTAGTTTTATAAACACCCCAAACGGATTTATTTTTTCATTTTGTTGTTTACACATATGTCGATTTTCCAATTTACCATTTTCAGTTTTTTTTAAATGTCAGTTTTTAGTTTTTCAATTTCATAATATGGAAACATGGATTTTGCATTTTGTTGTTTACACATTTATTAATTTCACAATTTACCATTTACAGTTCTTAAAATGCCAGTTTAAAGTTTTTCAATTTCACGATATAGAAACATGGATTTACCAATTTGTTGTTTTCACATTTGTCAATTTACTAAATTCACATTTACAGTTTTTTAAATTTCAGTTTAATGTTTTTTTTTCTATTTGTCAATATGGAAACATGGATTTTTACAATTTGTGTTTTACATGTCATGCAACTATCCTTATGCTAGTCTTATAGGTTACTGTACAACATGATCACTACCCCAACCGGATATATATATATATTTTTTTTTTTCATTTTGTTGTTTACACATATGTAAATTTTCCAATTTCCCATTTTCAGTTTTTTTTTTTCAATTTCATAATATGGAAACATGGATTTTGCATTTTGTTGTTTACACATTTATCAATTTCACAATTTACCATTTACAGATCTTAAAATGTCAGTTTAAAGTTTTTCTATTTCATGATATAGAAACATGGCTTTTCCAATTTGTTGTTTTCACATTTGTCAATTTACCAAATTCCCATTTACAGTTTTTAAAATTTCAGTTAAATGGTTTTTTTTTTCTATTTGTCAATATGGAAACATGGATTTTTCCAACTTGTGTTTTACATGTTCATTTTGCATTAGGAGTGGAGAGAGGTGGGTAGTAATTAAAAATGTGCAAGCAGTGTCCATTGTTGACAGGTCATTGTTGACGAGTCCTTTTCATACAATAGACAAGTGAGTTCATGTTTCGCATGCATTACCTAAAATGTAATACCATGCAAGTGTTTAACATTTTACAAATTAGCTTATGTATTAGTTTATGTGTGGGGTCTTATGTTGGGCATTTTGTATTGGCTTATTTGACAAGTTATTTTGTCAATGCATTTAGTGGATTTTTCTCTTGGTCTTGGAAAGTATATCAGTCCATTTTATCACAACATAATGCTTACTGCCATGTTTGTAAGCAACAACAACACACTAAACTTTCAAAAAAAAAAAAAAAGTACTCTAAGGTACTCTCAGCTCGTACTCTTACCTCTATCCCATGCCTAGTCATGAACATTTTTTTTTTTCCAAAAAAAGGTGAATGGGGAAAGTAGACTATATGTTTAAACTAAAAAAAAATCATATAAAGTCATATGTTAACTCTAACACCTAAGTTTATCCCATTGTTAGTCGAAAAATATTATATTTTTTAAATTTTTCTAAAAAATATTTGGAAAGTAGACTATATTTTGAAAACTAATCATCCTATAAAGTCATATATAGACTCAAACCAATGGCTTTTATATCCTTAATCGTTAGAACAAAATATGGAATTTTTGACATTTTTTCGAAAAATGTTAATTTTAAAAAATGGGCTATATATTGGAAACTAGGAATTTTACAAAAAAGTGTGTTTGACATAAATGACAGGTATTTACCCCCCTCTACCCACAAACCAAGTCCCCAGATCTCTGGGACAAAATCCAGAAATGTTTTAATCTAATCCTAGCTAACCTCACCTGACGTGACCATACCTGTTTGTAAGTAACAACACCACACTAAGATTCCATGAATTCCAGAGTACTTTTAGATTAATTATCGACTCTCAACTCTTATAACTATGTCTATCCCACTCTGTCAGAAACACGATATATACTATATATATTTTTTTTTAATTTTTGCTTGATGTCACTACTGAAGTGATAATGGGTTTTCCGATCCTATCACTATAAATTCATTACCCCCGCTCTTATCTCGGTCTCGACAACAACCATGCCTATTTTTATTATGTCAGATATGTAATGTTCGGGTGCAAAGTGTGTGCAAAGTAGGTGTAAAAGTGAGTGAAAAGTGGGTGCAAAAAGTGGGGGTGTAATAGTGGTGCCCTATTTGTAATGGCTTATTTGACAAGTTATTTTGTGGTACCCTATTTGTAATGGCTTATTTGACAAGTTATCTTTGTCAATGTATTTAGAGGATATTTCTCTTGTTCTTGGAAAGTATTTCAACCCTTTTTATGATAGCATAATGCTTACCACCATGTTGGTAAGCAACAACAACACACTAAAATTCCAAGAATCCAAACTACTTACTCTAAGGTTAATGATTGCCTCTCAACTCCATTCCACACCTAGTCAAAAACATTATACATTTCAAATTTTTCAAAAAAAAAGGTAAATTGGGACAGTAGGCTATATGTTTAATCTAAAAATCATATAAAATCATATGCCAACTACAACACCTAAGTCAATCCCACTCTCTGTCAAAAAATATTATATTCTTTAAATTGTTCCAAAAAATATTTGGAAAGTAGGCTATATTTTGAAAACTAGTCATCCTAAAAAGTCATATATAGACTCAAACCAATGGCTTTTATGTCCTTAATCGTTAGAACAAAACATGGAATTTTTGACATTTTTCAAAAAATGTTCATTTTTAAAAATGGGCTATATTTTGTAAACTATGAAATTTACAAAAAAAAAGTGTTTGACATAAATGACAGGTATTTACTCCCTCTACCCAAAAAACCAAGTCCCAGGTGTCTGGGACAAAATCCAAAAAGGTTCAATTTTGAAAGTAGACGATATTTTGAAAACTAATCATTCTAAAAAGTCATATATAGACTCAAACACATTTTCTCTAAGTCCTTTAACGTTAGAACAAAACTTAACACATTTTCAATTTTTCAAAAAAAAGGTCAATTTTCAAAATTGCCTATATTTTGGAAACTAAGAATTTTACAAAAAGTTTGTTTAACGTAAATGAAAGACCTTTACCCCATCTACCCCAAAAATAGATTGTAGGTGCCTAGGACAAGAACTGTTCAGTAGTGTGTTTTTGGGGGTTGTATATCCTTCACCTCCACATTCCTCCACACAGGATGGTGGCCGTAGCTTAACTTAACCTAGCCTAACCTAACAAGATGACGGCCGTAGCTTAACTTAACCTAGCCTAACCTAACAAGATGGCGGCCGTAACCTAACCTACGAGGTGTGATCAAAAAGTTCCAAAAAGTTGGCTGTGACTTAACCTAACCTAACCTAACCTACAAGGTGTGATCAAAAAGTTCCAAAAATGGCGGCCGTAGCTTCACTTAACCTAACCTAACTTAACCTAAACCTACAAGGTGCGATCAAAAAATTTTCAAGATGGTGGTCATAGCTTAACTGAACCTAACCTAAACCTACGAGGTGTGATCCTAAAGTTCCAAGATGGCGGTCGTTGCTTAACTCAACCTAACCTAACCCTACGAGGTGTGATCAAAAAGTTCCAAAATGGCTGCCATAGCTTAACTTAACCTTTGATTGATCTCTGTTTTTGTATCCCTTTGGACTGGTCCCTGTTGACTAGCCCTTTTGGACCGGTCCTTTTTGAAGGGAGTCATTTTTTTTACGGGTCCCTGTGGGCGGGTCCCTTTGACATAATTTGGATAAAATGCATGGGTCAGTCCATAGGGATCAGTCCAAAGGACCCGCCCACAGGGACCCGTCAACAAGGACCCGTCCTCCGGGACCCGTAAAAAAATTACTCCCTTCAAATAGGACCCGTCCAAAGGGGCTAGTCAACAGGGACCAGTCCAAAGGGATACATCAACAGAGATCAATCAAAAGGGATCAATCAAAGGTTAAGTTAAGCTACGGCAGCCATTTTGGTACTTTTTGATCACACCTCGTAGGGTTAGGTTAGGTTGAGTAAAGCTACGACCGCCATCTTGGAACTTTATGATCACACCTTGTAGGTTTAGGTTAGGCTAGGTTCAGTTAAGCTATGACCACCATCTTGAACATTTTTTGATCGCACCTCGTAGGTTTAGGTTAAGTTAGGTTAGGTTATGTGAAGCTACGGCCGCCATTTTTGGAACTTTTTGATCACACCTTGTAGGTTAGGTTAGGCTAGGTTTGGTTAAGTCACAGCCACCTTTTTGGAACTTTTTGATCACACCTCGTAGGTGAGGTTAGGCTACGGCCGCCATCTTGTTAGGTTAGGCTAGGTTAAGTTAAGCTACGGCTGCCATCTTGTGTGGAGGAATGTGGAGGTGGAGGATATACAACCCCCAAAAACACACTACTGCACATTTTTTGTCCTAGGCACCTACAATTTATTTTTGGGGCGGAGGGGGTAAAGGTCTTTCATTTTCATTAAACAAACTTTTTTGAAAATTCTTAGTTTCCAAAATATAGGCAATTTTGAAAATTGACCTTTTTTTGGAAAAATTGAAAATGTGTTAAGTTTTGTTCTAACGTTAAAGGACTTAGAGAAAATGTGTTTGAGTCTATATATGACTTTTTAGAATGATTAGTTTTCAAAATATCGTCTACTTTCAAAATTGAACCTTTTTGGATTTTGTCCCAGACACCTGGGACTTGGTTTTTTGGGTAGAGGGGGTAAATACCTGTCATTTATGTCAAACACTTTTTTTGTAAATTTCATAGTTTACAAAATATAGCCCATTTTTTAAAATGGAACATTTTTTGAAAAATGTCAAATTCCATGTTTTGTTCTAACGATTAAGGACATAAAAGCCATTGGTTTGAGTCCATATATGACTTTTTAGGATGATTAGTTTTCAAAATGTAGTTAGCATATGATTTTATATGATTTTTAGATTAAACATATAGCCTACTGTCCCAATTTACCTTTTTTGAAAAATTTGAAATGTATAATGTTTTTGACTAGGTGTGGAATGGAGTTGAGAGGCAATCATTAACCTTAGAGTAAGTAGTTTGGATTCTTGGAATTTTAGTGTGTTGTTGTTGCTTACAAACATGGTGGTAAGCATTATGCTTTCCAAGAACAAGAGAAATATCCTCTAAATACATTGACAAAGATAACTTGTCAAATAAGCCATTACAAATAGGGTACCACTTTTACACCCCCACTTTTTGCACCCACTTTTTGCACCCACTTTTGCACCCACTTTGCACCCACTTTTCACTCACTTTTACACCTACTTTGCACACACTTTGCACCCGAACATTACATCATCTGACATAATAAAAATAGGCATGGTTGTTGTCGAGACCGAGATAAGAGCGGGGATAATGAATTTATAGTGATAGGATCGGAAAACCCATTATCACTTCAGTAGTGACATCAAGCAAAAATTTAAAAAAAAAAAATATATATATATATATATATATATATCTCATGTTTCTGACAGAGTGGGATAGACATAGTTATAAGAGTTGAGAGTCGATAATTAATCTAAAAGTACTCTGGAATTCATGGAATCTTAGTGTGGTGTTGTTGTTGCTTACAAACAGGTATGGTCACGTCAGGTGAGGTTATCTAGGATTAGATTAAAACATTTCTGGATTTTGTTCCAGAGATCTGGGGACTTGGTTTGTGGGTAGAGGGGGTAAATACCTGTCATTTATGTCAAACACACTTTTTTGTAAAATTCCTAGTTTCCAATATAAAAAATGTCAAAAATTCCATATTTTGTTCTAACGATTAAGGATATAAAAGCCATTGGTTTGAGTCTATATATGACTCTATAGGATGATTAGTTTTCAAAATATAGTCTACTTTTCAAATATTTTTTAGAAAAATTTAAAAAATATAATATTTTTCAACTAAGAATGGGATAAACGTAGGTGTTAAGGTATGATTTGGATCCTCGCCGCCAAGGCGGCGCGCTGCCGCTGCAAAGGCGGCGTGCTGCCATGGCGGCGCTGCCTGGGCAGTTGTGGTGTTTTCGTTCCTCGCTGCCTGGGCAGCGCGGCAGAGGTTCAGTAGGCTGTTTACATTGAGGTAATTTAATAGAGGTCCGATCATCGCGTGTAGTGCCGCTACCAAAACGGGAATTAAAAGATTATTGGAGGAAGAGGAAGACGATGATAACTTAATTCTAGCCCTATTGGTGCGAAAAAGAAAAAGTAAAGCCACGAAAGAGATCTACAAAACCCGAGAGAGCGAGGGGTGCTTTAAAATATAGATCGAAATATTGCATCATACAAAACTGGGTACCTATTTGGATACAAACTCAACGAGTTTTTCGTCATCTGCCGCTAAAGACGACATTGTTGATACAAAGCATTCGGCTGTGAAATGTACTCAACAGGACAGCAATTATAATAGAAGTAAGTTAATAGACGCAAGATAAAGCATGACAACAACAATCTACTTCAGCACACCTAGTGGTATGGCGGTCAAGTATGAAAATATTGGCTCCCAAGCATTGTAAAGTTTTTATTTTTATTTAGGCCTAACCGGGTCACTCCAATCCATACGTAATTTAGCCTAAGGACATATTTCCGCTACATAAAATTGGCCTAAAATTAAATTAAATGCAATTTAAAAGTTCTTTAGATGCCGTATCATTTGAATAATTAACTTTTTCGGCCTTAAAAATGGCAAAAGATGCAATTATTTTCCAATAATTGGTACGGGAAAATTAGCGACAAGTCGAGACATCTAGCGGACTTTTATGAAACGCCATTTTGGATAGCAGTTTTATGCTCCATTTCTGGGCTTTGTATAATTTCGTTGCCAACAGGCAGAGCCGCCAGACCGGTCCTGGCGCGGCTGGGCGGCCACGCTGCCCATGCGGCGCTGCACAGGGAGCGCTGCATGGGCAGCTGCGGCGGTGTTCGAAATGTATCCCATCTAAATACACGTGGAGCGGTAGTGAGCTTCCGCCGCCATGGCAGCACGCCGCCTTTGCAGCGGCAGCGCGCCGCCTTGGCGGCGAGGATCCAAATCGTACCTTTAGAGTTAACATATGACTTTATATGATATTTATTTTAGTTTAAACATATAGTCTACTTTCCCCATTCACCTTTTTTTGGGGGGGGGGGAAAATAATGTTCTTGACTAGGCATGGGATAGAGGTAAGAGTACGAGTTGAGAGTACCTTAGAGTACTTTAGATTTTTTTTTTAAGTTTAGTGTGTTGTTGTTGTTGCTTACAAACATGGCAGTAAGCATTATGTTGTGATAAAATGGACTGATATACTTTCCAAGACCAAGAGAAAAATCCACTAAATGCATTGACAAAATAACTTGTCAAATAAGCCAACACAAATTTGCCCAACATAAGACCCCACACATAAACTAGTACATAAGCTAATTTGTAAAATGTTAAACACTTGCATGGTATTACATTTTAGGTAATGCATGCGAAACATGAACTCACTTGTCTATTGTATGAAAAGGACTCGTCAACAATGACCTGTCAACAACGGACACTGCTTGCACATTTTTAATTACTACCCACCTCTCTCCACTCCTAATGCAAAATGAACATGTAAAACACAAATTGGAAAAATCCATGTTTCCATATTGACAAATAGAAAAAAACAACATTTAACTGAAATTTTAAAAACAGTAAATGGGAATTTGGTAAATTGACAAATGTGAAAACAACAAATTGGAAAAGCCATGTTTCTATATCATGAAATAGAAAAACTTTAAACTGACATTTTAAGATCTGTAAATGGTAAATTGTGAAATTGATAAATGTGTAAACAACAAAATGCAAAATCCATGTTTCCATATTATGAAATTGAAAAAAAAAAACTGAAAATGGGAAATTGGAAAATTTACATATGTGTAAACAACAAAATGAAAAAAAAAAAAATATATATATATCCGGTTGGGGTAGTGATCATGTTGTACAGTAACCTATAAGACTAGCATAAGGATAGTTGCATGACATGTAAAACACAAATTGTAAAAATCCATGTTTCCATATTGACAAATAGGAAAAAAACATTAAACTGAAATTTAAAAAACTGTAAATGTGAATTTAGTAAATTGACAAATGTGAAAACAACAAATTGGTAAATCCATGTTTCTATATCGTGAAATTGAAAAACTTTAAACTGGCATTTTAAGAACTGTAAATGGGAAATTGTGAAATTAATAAATGTGTAAACAACAAAATGCAAAATCCATGTTTCCATATTATGAAATTGAAAAACTAAAGACTGACATTTAAAAAAAAACTGAAAATGGTAAATTGGAAAATCGACATATGTGTAAACAACAAAATGAAAAAATAAATCCGTTTGGGGTGTTTATAAAACTAGCATAAGGATAGTTGCATGTACCTTATATACTTTGTGTATGTGCATTAGCCTTTGGATTAGCTTAAGTTAGGTTTGGTAAAGTTAGGTTTAATGACGTTAGGTATGTGACCTTGTAGTTTACTCTTTTAGGAAAATGTAAAAAAAAGTAAAATCTAAAAATCAAAAAATCTTAAATTTAAAATGTAAAATCTAAAATCTTTAAATGAGGTTTCTGCAGGTTATGACAACACGTTTATGATTTAGTCCATGTTGATGTGTGGTATCCAATTACTGCTGACTTTGCATGATCATCACCCATTGTCTTGATCAACACCTGGGGGTTTCAAATTACTGCAGCGTTAGTCATAGCAACAGAACTGTGTGCTCTCTGCCATTTCTGTAATATGACACAGGAAATAGCAAGACGTCTTACTGCACGTACCATCTCCTCAGTTTTAACATCTTAAGAACAAGTAATATTCTCTTTCAACTACAAATGACTCGTTAGAACACATCCATCCACCAAGTTAGATCCCTTGACCTGCTCTCAAATGGCATGTGCCTCGTGTACTAGGGTGTGTGCATTAGCCTTAACCTAACGTTATGTACGAACTAAACAGAATGTGACTTGTTAGCTCTTATCGTGCACGTGCACAGGTGAACACTTGTGTGTTAGGTCATATTACACATGAACTTGCATTTTCTCACGTAAGTGCATTTCTCTGTTCCACAAGATACAAATTTGATTGCTGGATTGTATCCTGCACTGTTTATGCGATATAGCTTTGCCAGGTAGTTCTCTACATATAGCAATTTTACCACTGCTCTACCTACACCTTTTGCTCTTTTGGCTTTCTTACAGTCTATGTGTGATAGACAGCATTAACTGTATATCAAACCCATTTCACCTTTGTATTTGTAATCCAAGTAATAATTTGAAAAGACACAAATGTAATCAGTTTTAAATGTTATCTCTGTTTTGTTTTGTTTAATATGTTTATGACATGCATATTAACCTGAAATCGAACCCCTGGTGAAAGGGCTAACAGCTTAACCACTGCACCACCATGCCCTTGTTTCTCAGTTCAACTCGTTCTAGGCTTCAGACCTGGAAATCGAGTTACGACTACCAGTACAAGAGCTAAAAGTGCTTACCACTGCAACACAAAAAAAAAAAAAAATGGATAGCTGGTAACATTAGACAACCGGAAACGATTATATTTCTGTTAGCAATGCATTTCGTCATCAGCCTACTGTCTGAGCACTGACAGCAACACAGTTCAGTTTAGAACAAGCGAGTGTGTGTGTGTGTATAGATTATTAGCCTCAAGTATTTAAAGCTTGTTGTGTGTAGCGACCATTTCCTCTCGGTAACCACTGAGCATTTTTGTGTTTTAGCTATCATCTTGAACCAATCAATTAAAGATAGTCTACTCTTAATTCTTGATAAATCAGAGTTTGCGTACACCTGCAACCTATACTCTCTCTATACTGCAGTTTGATCTGAAAACAAGTTTCAATGGTAAAAGACTTGTCAGTCACCATACATGTAGCCTACACTAATTCTTTCTCTACCTAGCTATGTTTCATCTCGCATGGTAAACATCTCACATGTTGATATTCGATTATTAGTTTATAAAATCTAGGTCAATGACATTGCTGTTTTGGATTTTTGGGGTAAATTCATTGGTCATGGGAAAGGGTTAACCATTCTAAGCCCTATGACACCTTACTTGACCCTCTCCGATGATTAGTTTATAAAATCATAGGTCAATGACCATGCTGAATTAGATCTTTTGGGTAAATTCGTTGGTCATGAAAAATGGTTGACCATCCTGAGACCCATGACACCTCACTTGACGGTCTCTGATTATTAGTTAGCGAGATATTAACAAAAGTGTAGTTAGGCCCTTTTGACAAAAAATAAATAATACATTCAAAAACAGAATGTCACCTCTAGTCCAACGACCTCTCATACAAGTCCCTAGCCTTATTGGTTCATGAGATATTAAAAAGCTAATGACCTATTAGTTTTGGATCTTTTGGTAATTTTAAAAAAAATAACTCATCTTTAAATCATTATTCAAAAAGCCTGCCCCTTACAAAAAAAAAAAACATTTTAATTCATAGTAGCAATCGGCTCTTCACATGCGTTTCATGTGGAACAACATTTAATTTCATCATAGCATTAGGGGTCATGCGCCAGTCCAAAGGGACCTGTCTAAAGGGATTAGTCAAAAAGAACCCGTCCACAGGGGCTCTTCATCAAGGACCCGTCAACAATGACCTGTCAACAGGGACCCGTCCACAGGGACTCGTCCACAAGGACCCGTCCACAGGGGCCTGCGTGTGCGTGCGGGGGAACATACGATTACGTCAGCAAATCATTTGATCTAGTTTCAAATTTAGCCACTACGGGGCATGCAACACACAGAAAGTGCGTGGGAACATACGATTACGTCAGCGAAACATGAACTCACTTGTTTGTTGAATGAGTATCAGTAAAATAAATATTCTCAATGCTATGGGGGGCAGAACTGTTGATTAGAGAGAAAAAAACTCACTGAATTACCAATGCATACTCTTTTCCGTATCATTAACATTCAAAGTGTGGACACTATGTATGGTGAACGTGTACTATGTGTTAGTGAAAATTTTCAGACATTCCTTTCTACACGTTTTAATGATATGTCAGAAAAGTGTGCTCGAGGATCTTAATCGTGGTGGACATTCTCTATATCTAATTTATGAGGGTATAAAAAAACAATAGATGTATTGTACATTCTGACTTTGAAGTTAGGTTAGGTAAGGTGGGATTTGGTTAGGTTAGGTTAGGTGAAGTTGGGTTAGGCAGAATGGCTGCGGTATGAATCAAAAGCCAGCTCCTGTCAGTTTTGCCCATTCCAACCCTCAGCCTAGAATTAAATTTCTTGACAGATCCAGGACTCGAACCCGAGCCTCCACAGTAACAGCTAAAAATGCTAGCCACTACACCATAAAGTGGGGGCAATATAAGGCTGGTCTTGATTGTACATGATCAATCAATAATTACCTAATAATAATAATAAATATTCCATTTAGCAATTACATAGCCGACCTCTCCCTGGGTTCTTTTACATGCCAACCTTGTATGACATGCGTGTCTTAATTTTTGCCGCCTTTCAAAAATCACTTACCACGACCAAGAGCAAACCTGCAAGCTTGGTGTTGGTAGTCCGACACGATAACCACTCACCCACCGTGGCAAGCTATCAGTCAATAATTACCTAATAAAATTATTAATAATAAGACTAATAATAAATATTCCATTTAGTAACTACACGGCCGAACTCCCCCTGTGACATTATTCACGGTCTCAGAGTGTGGCGGCCGTCTTGCGCATTAGCCCTTGCGTCAGCTCTGAATGACCTCTCCATAAGAATAACATAGGGCTGGTTGCGCACGGCGGCCATCTTGCGCATTAGTCCCTGCACCAGAACCGCCTTATATTTCCTACTCCGTTGCCCTGCTTATTCGTAACTTATGCTTAACTTTTGGACACTAGTGTAGTTCAGAGAAAAGCATGCTGGAAGAACATGGAGAATAGAGAAGTCTCTGCTGTGTCGCTTGAAGAGGGGGAATTCGGATCACAACTTCCAACCCAAGGCATGCACGGCTTGTCAGTCTTGGCCAAAGAGGATATATGGATAGAGATGCATCTTAATTCAAAATTTTGATGCCAACCTATTGCACGACGATATGGGATGGCGCGCCTATGCACTTTCGAGCGTGATCCATCCATGACCTGCCCTACTGGACCCCCTCCCCTCCCGGCCCGTGCCTACCCCTCCCTTTCCCCTATTCTATCCCACCCCTCTACTTCTTTATTCCTACTTTTCTTTCTTTCTTTCTTTCTTTCCCCTGCCTTATTATGGTCATATTTTAGTAATTAGTCTCTTCCAGTACCGGTATATTCATAATAGGTGATTTCTTCCCCCTGTGATATCATTTGATAGCATGTTGCATTTATGGCATACCGTAATACCTCATTAGGTTATTGTAATAAAACATATAAAAAGATAATAATTTAAGTCATCGGGATATTGATAACCCGATAGGCCAACTTCAAATAAAGCAACAACATTGAAAGTTGCAACTAATAGGCCTAGTTTTTATCAGGTACCAGTAGGCCTACCAATATTGCACCATTGGCAACCAAGGGGAAAAAAACATGCCATATAGGTAGAGAAGAAAACACTCACTACATAGGCTCTATCAGTATAGTTGTGGATGTTTCAAGGGTCCTAACTTCAAGGTAATCAGCCCATGTTTCCACAAAGCACATAGCATGACATAGGCCTACCCCACAGATATGTACAAACAGAAAGAGTACTATTACACTTAAATATTAAAAATGAATTGTAAGACAAAATTACAGCTGGAAAAAACAAATATTAGGCTACTCCAATAAATTACAGCTTACAGAAAGGGAATGTTAATGAGTACATTTTTCATTATTCTCTTCCAGTATAATAATAATAATAATAATAAGTGATATTTTTCTCCCTGTGATATCAGTTGATAGTATGATGCATTTAATGGCATAATACCTCATTAGGCTACTTTTAGCCAAATAGGCTTACTTCGAATGAATAACCTAACATTGAATTAACACCGGTTATCAGACAGATTCTACACACACCCAAAGTACACGGGGCTACATGACCGCGTTGTCGCAGCCCCTAAACTTAAGAACCAACCAACATTGAAAATTGCACCTAATAAATCTTGTCAGGTACTGGTACCAATATTACACCATTAACAACCAAAGGTGAAAAACATGCCATATAGGTTGAGAAAAGTACATTCACAACATACCGTAGGCTTGAGTCTGAACATTCGCTGTTATGGCATTATTAACCCCTTGAAGGTCACGGCGCAATATATTGCGTGTAGCGGTAAGTGCCGCTGTGGTTACGGCGCAATATATTGCGTGTCGGAATTTGAAGTGATATATCTTCGTAACTGTATGTCTTTGGACAACGATTGAAAAACGGTTAGCTCCCGGCATCTGTTGACTATTTTCTGAAGTCGTTAGATTATTGCTATCGCCACGGGGAGCGCTGGAAATTAAATGTTTTTAAGTGGATGTCTTCAGCTTTAGCGACTCAATTGCAAACAGTTCAAAATGGCTGCGCCGAGTCGAGCTGACTTGCTTACAAGCGACGATAAAGTTCGTGAAATTCTCATGAATGATGAAAGTGATTGTTCAGTATTTGAAGACAGTGATGAAGACGATATAGGAGGCATATCTGGAAGTAATTCAAGTGGTGAAGACGTAAATGAAAGTGAGGATGAGGTCATACAGCCGCCACGTCCAAAGCGAAGGAAGGTAAATAAAGCGCCTAGTATTCACCGAGTTTGGGAAGACGAGACTGTAACCAACCAATTTACGCCAACCGATTTTATGTTTGATGGCAGTAATTCAGGAATTCAGGATGTTTCACTGACGAAAGATTCTTTAGAAATTGACATTTTCAAAAAATTGTTCCCAGTGACATTAGTACAGAAAATAGCTGCAGAAACTAATTTATATCATTCACAATTTATGAATAGTAAGACCAACATTTCACCCCAATCCCGAGCACAGAAATGGAATGATGTCACGGTTGATGAAATGTATCTGTTTCTAGGAATTAGTTTACTTATGGGCCATGTAAACAAGCATACAATAGAACAGTACTGGTCTACAGATCCTCTGATTCACACACCCATATTTTCCCAGTTGATGTCTTGTAACCAGGCGCGGATCTAGAGTTTGGTTTTGGGGGGGGGGGTCAGAGAATCGATCTAGAGTTTGGCTTGGGGGGGGGGGCGGTGGGGGGGAGGTCAGAGAATCGAAATTGTTAAGAAAAATTGTATCACTAAAAACGCAATCACAAAATAACCAAACGTACAAAACCAGACCAATTTTTTTGCAAGCTTCATGGATAGAAATTTGATGCGTTTAGCGCACCAAAAATATTCGTACAAATTGCAACGGCGTGTTTTGCGACTTTTACATCGAGCTTCGAGAAAAGGATCAAGGTACGTAACAGTTTCGGCAAGTCGAGTTGGTACCGACAAAGGGAGAAAGTCACAGCTTAAATTGCCAACCCAGCTTGCAGTTTGGAAGTCGGCAAAAATGTTTGGTGCGAAAAAAGCCCCAGTTTCCTATCCGTGCATTGCTGCACATTCATCGTGACATCACTATAAACATCGATTCGGTAATCACAAGGTTTACTAAACAAAATAGATGAGTTGATTTTGTTGTATAACTAATAGTTTTTATACAAGAGGTTAGAAGTTGTAAATATGTACAGTTGTAACAGAACATAATAATTCCAATAAAGATAATTCAGTACTGAATAAAATGAAAAAAAAACTGTTTTTCAGTTAAAATTCGTTAAGTTTTATTTGTCAGGTAATTGTGTTTTCGTTTTTTGAGTTTGCAAAAAAAGTTGGTCTCCGTTTGGGGGGGGGGGGGGTCATGACCCCCGTGACCCCCCCCTTGAATCCGCGCCTGCTTGTAACCGCTACAAAGCAATCCTACAGTTTCTTCACTTCAGTGATAATTCGTTACAAATTCAAGGTGATCGACTGTACAAACTTAGGCCTGTTATGGAACATATAAAGCAGACTTTCCCATCTCTTTTCCATCCATTTCAAGATGTCGCTATTGACGAAAGTCTTGTTTTGTTCAAGGGCCGGTTGTCTTTCAAACAGTACATACCTTCAAAACGGAACAGATTTGGCCTGAAATTATTTGTGTTATGTGACTGTGCTACCGGCTATATCTTAGATATGATCTTATACACTGGAGCTACTACAGAACTTATTGATTGCAGCCTTGGGTTTTCTTCGACAGTAGTTATGACAATGACGAATCCCTACTTGAATCTGGGTCATAGCCTATATATTGACAATTATTACACAAGCCCAGAGCTATTTGAGACTCTGCACTCACAAAAAACACATGCTTGTGGAACAGTAAGGAAAAATCGAAAAGGACTGCCAACTGCTTCTATAAAACTGAAACGGGGGGAAATGGAGGAAAAGCATACGTCCAACATTCTTTCTGTCAGATGGATGGATAGGAGGGAAGTTGGCATGCTCACAACTACACATTCAAGTGGAATGGTTCATACGGGGAAAACAGATCACAAAACGGGAGAACAACGAAAGATACCAGTGTGTGTTGGTGCTTACAACAAGAAAATGGGGCCTGTTGATAAATCCGACCAGATGATAACTACTGTTCAGTCCACTCGCAGGTCGATCAAATGGTACAAGAAATTGTTTTTCCATTTATTGGAAGTGATAATACTGAATTGCTTCTTTATTGAGAGGATTCTGAAAAGAGACAAGAGGTCACTGAAATCGTTTCGACTGGAAGTTGTTCGTTCACTAACTGAAGCAGGGCCTACAAGAACTTCATCTATTTCTGGTGGTCATCCGTCTAGCGGGGATAATCCGACAAGGCTAACTCAACGACATTTTCTTTCCCTTATCCCCCCAAACGAACCAGGAAGAAGACCACCTTCAAGAGTGTGCCATGTGTGTGCTCACACATCAAGAAGGGAGAAAAGGAACACAAGGACCATCTACCATTGTAAGGAGTACAACAGAACTCTTTGCCCTGTACCTTGTTTTGAGGATTATCATACCAAAAAACATTACTAAAAATGATGATTCACAATTTTTGTGCTTAAACTAGTTGTTTGATGTCTAGTTAACATACTGTGTTAAATTCATTTGTTTCATAAAAATATAATGCCTCTTGTGGGTTGTTTTACAAACATGTGCAAAAACCTAAATTTTGGGCTGTGCAGTGGGCTAAGAAACCTGACTCTCAAAGGGTTAATTCAAAGCAGTCACAACTCATTAGGCTATTATAATGTAAAAAGTTAAGTTGAAAGCATATGGATTAAGATGTGGAATAAGCTCCAAGTGCTCTTGGAGGTAATATATTAGTGTTATTGTGTTGGTTAGTTATTGGAGTTTTAAGGGGAAGAACAGCTAGGTCATCTGCCCCTGTTAGCCTATTGTGTCAACTTCATAATGCATGGGAACTTAATAAGGGCCAGTGATTGTAATTTTGAGGCACATCACATGGCTTTTTAAAAAAATAGCATGAATAAGTACAGATAGGGAAAAACTTACATGAGCTCTCCCAGACAATCATTTAATAATGACTGTTTCTCATGATATTGGTAGTATACAACACAAAACAACACCAGTATTAGAAATGCACAAGACAAGATCCATGTATCAAGCTACCACAATCCACATGGAAAACTTACATGAATGTATGGGCGGAAATGATAAATCATCACTGTCACAAGCACCCAATTTATTTTAGCCAACAGCTCAAAATGTCAGAATTATTCTTGGATTAGAAAGGACAGTGTAGGGAAACATAATAAAAATAAATGAAAGAGCAAATTCCTGTGAGGAGCTTTATTTAATATCTGAAAAATTGGTACTCGCCAACAAGTCATAACGTTATGTTCAGCTTTACTAATTCATAATTTGGCAGACAAACATAAAGAAATAAAAAGCCGAATATCTCCACTAGTCTTTCATGTTCCATAATATTGTGGACAGTTTTTTGTTAAGTGAAAACACAAATTTATTTATCACAAAGCACTGAATTGTAAACCTACCACTGAAAAGCATATGGCAATAAGGACTACAATATTAAACCAACATGTTATCCTTGGTCACTTGTAACAGATTTGTGCAAACTAGTTGACAGAAAATCCAAGTATTTCTTGCCTGGGTTCGTTGCTTTGCTTGTCACAGGCCACATAACACTAGTTTAACACTCCAAATTGTTGTCAGTGTTTTGAATGATAATTAGAACTAGAAATCGTCACTATTCACTGTACGCAAGTATAATAACGTCGCAGGTTAAAAAGGCAGATTTTTTTTCTCCAAATATGCAAACGCATAATTACCGCAGATTTCCATCAACACACTCTACAGCAGCCACCAGTCATGGACACCAATCTGATAGATTAAGTTTTAACAAATTGTACGGATGAGTGCCACTACATTATACACTAGAAATCAAAAACTAAACATTCCGAGCGAATGTAAATAAATGGGCAGACTTTTAAATACGTACAGAATCTATAGAATTTGCTTGTATCGATCGACCTGAATCTAAGGGTATCGATCATTACGCATCGAACATTTTTCATATAATAGAAAGAAAATAAGACGTTTTCCTTGCATTCCCTTGATCAGAAACGGTCATATTACTTACAAAATAGGAATACATGTTGAAATAGATGGAAATACTACAGGTTTCATTAAAATCGAAGATTATCCCGCTTTCTATTGGTGACATACAGAACTGACTGGTGGCCTGAAATGACTGCCCTTAAACGTTGTCGGTAGGAACTACTAGAGCCAAGCTCGAGTTGGCTTCAAAACCCCCTATATAGTTTCACCCACCCGGTCTGGGCACTAGGAAGGTTTTGAAAGTAGGGAAAATAGAAATATCATGCTATGCTAGAAATGTGAACAAGGGCTGTGCAGTATTAAATCAGCTGTGCTGAGTAATATATTGTTTTTGCAGCAGATAGGTATTTATCACACCTCCGAACCAAACTCTAATAGAAACTACAAGAAGATGAATTTCATTCAATATGGATAAAATAATGTCCTGTGGCAGGATCTCAATACTGTGTTTGGAATGAACTCCTTGCTTGATTTCCATTCTATCGTTAGTCTTTGGGTACTTACCTGATATATTTTTTCTTCCAGGTTACTGTATGAAGCTCAAGAGAAGCTAGCAAATTCTGTTGAAGTTAATCCTACAAATCTGGACAGTCTTGATACCCCACCATCCACTCCAGATAACCATAATGTTCCTGCTTCACCTTTACCAAATCCACTTCGTACTTTACCCCGTGCTCCCATGCCTAGTGCGCAGAATAATTCCTCAGACCCTGCAGCTTATTTGAATTCATCATCAAATATCAAGCAGTTCCAACTTGCAGGAAAACATCCTTCTCCTCTGGCAGATTTGAGAGTGGCAAATCGTCCCAACCCTATATCACCGGTAAGCGGAGGATTCTTTTTAATCATGTTCATTATCGAATGGTGATAAGAATCTAGGCTACTTTATCATTTTGCTTACAATGGACAGAGGTAAACTGTTACCAATACCAGTGTAATTAAGTTCCTTGATTGATTTCTTATTTACAGTGGAATCTCGTTAGTACGTTTTTCAAGGGACTGAAAAATTTGGACGTCATATGCGGGAAAACGTACTACCGAAAAACGCCATACTGCATTTACAACGTATAAGAAAGAACGCGGCGTATATATGGACGTCAAATCGCCGGCCTTAGTAAGTGATTGTATGCACTACTACAGTCACGACATAAACATAGGTTATCAGTAACTTACACGGAATAAATAACATGAATATGAATTACTGTACCTCTACACCACAGTATAATACAGGGTTTTTATTTCTGCTTAGCAAGGACATTCTCTCTCGCGCGCTCCGCCAGTGACGGCTCAGTTACCGGCGACCGCGCACGCATATGTTTGAAGCACGGGCTTGCTTGAACCACTTCAATAAAGCGCTTTCTAGTTGAGGAAACTGTCCCTCTCGCACACGTTTCCTTTTGCCGCTCATTCCTTCTTCAAATGCACGTTCGATTTCCTTCCTTTTGCCGAGAATCGTGTTCAGTGTAGACAGAGGAATGTTCCACTTTCGCGCTATATCCACACGCTTCATGTGAGGATTGCATTCCACGTCTCGAATGTATTTCATCTTCTCATCATTAGTTATCTGCCGTACTTTCTTCTTATCCATTATGAAACACGCCATAAAATAGGTCATAACTGGACGTGAACACTAAGAACTAGAAGACAATAGTGCGGAATACGAAGACAATAATGCGCCTACGTGAGAAATAAACAAAGGGAAGGGGGTGAAGGGCAGCGGGAGAGAGACACGTCACCTGTGTTGCGTCATAGCTATAGCCACTTCTACGCTGTCAAACACAATGAAATCATCTACACTGTCAATAACTATCAGAGAATATGAGGTAATATCGCGTCGTGTTTTCCAGAAGCCGAATTTTATAATGAAATAAGAATAAAATCAGGTTCGCTTACAAATAGTACAACGGAAATTTGATCGTCGTAAGCGGGAATAGAGAACGTATTAAGGGGATATATCAACATGTATTTTGTAGAATTGAGACTGGGACTTGAGAAAATCATCGCGCTAAACGGGAAAACGTCGTAACCGAGAACGTGCTAACGAGATTCCACTGTATTTACATTGTCAAACTTTACAAACTATCCCTAAAATTTAAATAGAGATCAAGGAAGCGTTCAGCTATGAGGTTTTGTAAAGTAGAGTGCTCAAATGGGAGAATAGAATGCTTTAGCAGTTAGCTGAAGTGGCATGACAAGGGCAAGGAGATACAGAATAACCTGTCATATCCGGACTAATGTGGCGACCGGCCGATCCGGATATGGAAAAATCCGGATATCACAAGGCTATTTTTACAAATAGCTAGGTGACCAGAAATAATTCACGAGTTTGTTGTTGATTAATTTTAATATTTTTAATGGTTTAGTATCATTTTGTTAACTGTATACTGTACATAGGCTAAGAAATAGAATTGCTTTAAGCTAAATTAAAATAATTAAAATGCTTTACAGTACATGTACTTACATAAATACACTGTACATTCTGCTTCTACATAATTTTTTGAAAATGTTTGTCATTTTCTGTTGCTTCACGCACTTCACTTAGGCCTACTGTTTCTACATTAGATTTTGAAAAAGTTTGTGATTTCTGTTGCTTCACGCACTGTACACGCTTTTTGGATGCCATGTCCCTCAATCTTCTTAAAAGCATCAGTCACACTCGTTTCATCTTGATTTTCTACATAAGTGATTCAAGATTCTATGGTCTTGAATGCCTCAGAGTGACTCATTATAGGGGCGTTGTCCTCTTCTTCGGGTCCAAAGATTTTTTCCTCATCATTGCACACCATTTCTATAATGTCACTGTCTGTAATTTCGTTGACTTCGTCTTCATTTACTAACCAATTTATGGATTCCTCATTGTTGATTTTTTCACAACCAGGCAGGCATTGAACAAGCTCAGCAATCTGAAGATTTTCTTCATTGCAGGCATAAGTTTCATTGACGTCTTCTGTTTTCTCCCCCGTCCATTTATCAGTAGCTTTGTGATCTAAGAGCTTCTTCCATGACCTTACCAGCGTCAACGGTTTTATTTCATCCCATGCCTGGGATACCCACATTATCACGTCTAACAGGTCCACCTTCTTTAACGTCTCTGTAACACTTTCTTTTTCGTCCATTCCAGCAATCAACACAGAAAGTAACCTACGGCGATAGGTTCGCTTTAGTGACTCAAGCACGCCTTGATCCATAGGTTGACAAAGTGATGTCACGTTTGGTGGTAAGAACACACCCTTTATATCTCCATCTTTAAGTTCGTCTTCACTTGGATGTGAGGGTGCATTGTCAAGTAGGAGCACTGCTTTTCTTGGCAAGTTATTTTTCAACAAATGTTTTTCCACTTGTGGCACAAACTGCTTGTGAAACCAATCACTAAATATTTCGCAGTTCATCCATGCGCTGTGCTGGTTTCTGTACCAAACTGGTAGGCCAGACAAGTCTTTAAAGTTCTTGGAAGCCCTTGGCTTTTTGGATTTTCCAATGAATCCTAATGGAAGCTTGTGATCTCTTGATCTCCTGTAGCGTTGCCACAGGCTAAAATGGTGACCCTTTTTCTTCTTATACCCCGCTGCACTGTCTTCTTTCTTGGAAGCCAAAGTGTAGGTGGGAAGCATTTTATAGTTGAGCCCAGTCTCGTCGCAATTATAGAGCTGCTCTCCAGTAATCCCATGTTGATCAATTAGACTGTGTAAAAATATTTTAAATTTTTCAACGTCTTCTTGGTTAGCCGATAGCTTTTCACCACTGATCTGTAGTTTCCGCACACCATGACGATTTTTCCAGCTTTCCAACCACCCCTCACTTGCTTTAAACTGTTCATCCCCTCCAATTTCCTTATTAAAGTGTAGTGCCTTTTCTTTTAGTAAAGGACCCGAGATAGGTAACCCTTGCTCTCTTCTTTGGGTAAACCAAAGAAACAATGCCTCATTAACTTGGTTGTTAGCTGCCTTTTTCATCATTTTAAGTTTTTAACACCACTTGTTGACGCTTGTGACGAGCACCACTTTTCAATATCACTCAGAGTCTTTTTCCAGTCACTCACAGTGCTTGTTCCTACTCCCATATCCGCGGCAATCTTCTTGGCTGTTTCACCAGCATCTAACCTTTTTAGAGCACGGAACTTTTCTTCCATCGTAACAACAGTTTTTTTTCCTTTTTTCGGACATTTTAGCAAAAAAAAACAAGGTTAAAAGATAACAATAACAACGGTAAACAATAACAGTAACAACAGAAACACACTCGCAAAACAAACTGTCGCTTCAAGACTCACGCACAGACTGAAGGGTAGAAAGAGAGGCAGCCTCGTGTTGACGTTGGTGGCAGGCAGGCAGAAGCCGTGAATGGAATATCGCTTATTCACACAAAGGGATGAGTTTCCTGGAAGATGTCGTTGACCAAGTCAGGCCACAACCCCTCGCGGTCAAGCACGCACACAGCCTTCCAGCGCTGCAACTTTCACTCGTCCTCCCTGGCTAGCACACTAATGTATCCTCGCTCTCAACTACGACTTAAAAATTCATTCGGAGATGTGTCCGGATATGGGAGGGTTCGGATATCACAGGTCCGGATGTGACAGGTTGTACTGTAAGAGTAGATGTAGCTTAGCACATGACCTAATAGCAGCTCCTGACTAATTTTTAAGAGTGGACCAGATATTGTTGTTTCATATTAAACATTGTTTTGTATTTGACATTTATTATTGCCAATGTTGCCATTATCATCATTCCATGCAACATTTGAAACAAATTTTAATAAATAGTTCACGCATTAAAAACTGTACTCATATGGCTCCTTATTTGTAAAATTCTCCACTTCAGTGGTTGGATGAAGCAAATTTTTCTATCAGCTTGGTTGATGATTTCCTAATTTTTTTAATTTGTAACTTTGTTTTCAGAGGTATAGAAGAAAATGGATTTCTTACACATTCATTTTCCTATGTCACACACAATCAGCTTATTAAATAACTACGTACAGTACTACAAAAGTTAGAAACACAATAATTTATGCAGTAGAAATTAACTTCATTCACCGAACTATCATCTGTTTAAGAGCTTAGGGCTGACCCTACTCCATAATCCGGTTTGACCTTTAGACAGAAGCAGGAAGTGAAATGGAGAGATCTTTTATTTAGATCCAACGCAACAATATAGGACAATTCTCCAGGCCCTTGAAGAGAAAGGAGAATTATTTCATAGAACAGAGGAATTCACGCTCAAGACTGTGCTATGTCCACTGTTTTATTACCCGACCCTTCACTCCATATAGTTTACATGGAAGGTTCTATAGAGCGACCCTCACCATTACAACACACCGTACGAAACTGTCGGGAACTTCAGTTAGGGATGAGTTTATGTATACTGAATTCATTTTAGAGATCGAAAAGGGAAATACACTTATTTTAAGTAAAACATCTGTAATTTAAAGTAATTTTTAAAGACATTAATTAAACAAATTTTGTGCAATACGGCCTAATGGCCCTGATAGGGGCACTTTTAACCCTTAATGACGCACCGCCCCTGTTTAAAAGCTTCTGTTATCATTGCGGTCGTGAAAATCATGTTCTTGGAATTCAGTCCTACAGTGGGCTACAATACAGTTTGGTTGTGTTAGCAAACACCAGCTCCATTCTAGTCTCCTTGTCTAGAGAGTTAATTGTGTTGTATTAACTAAATTGTATAGCATTGGTAATTGAAATGACAGGGTGCAATTTCTCTTACTGCATGTCATATCATTTTAACTCGTCTGTTTGGCTTATACTGAATGTACACAACATGACCTAGTAGTTGAGAGCCTCTCTGGTCATCATGCAGTCATGAAAAACCAATGTCTAGTATTGATATCTATATTTGTATAGATTTTTTTTTTTTAATATATTTCTCACTATTCTACTCTGGAATTTTAATTTTGTTCACTAAGAGCGCTGGCAATCCACGAGCTGAGCGAAGACTGCCAATAAGGTTGTTCTCACATCCAGGAACGCGAGGTAACTCCAAAGGAGGTTCATTTGATGCCGAGGGTCTCTTTGACCTGGAGGGGATGGATGATATTCCTTCTGACATGCTTCATTCAGAAGAGGAGACTGACACTGATGGTAAGTGAACCAAGAGTGATAATAAAGCATGCATGCTTAGCTATTGTATATAATAATCAATCTTACCTTTATCAATGAATTGCTTAGTATTTCTGATTCAAATCTTGTCCGTGTCAAAAGGAACAGATCTTGTTTATAGAAAGTAATTGTAACACATGATTTCACTGATATTTTTATCTTTCTTCTACAATCCAGGATGTGTGTTACAAAGTCCTATCATAAATCTGTTGTTGTTGTTGTTGTTGTTGTTGTTGTTGTTTCCTATGGCTAGCCCGGATTCCAATCCATCAGCTTTCTTGCGTTCCAATAGAGTTGTGTGAGGTTTCCTGAAGTTCTAGCAGTCACATCAAGTTTGTTGCAATGTAGCAGGTGCCCCTTATCCATTTTACTTCCAGGTTCGTGACAAAGTGTGCATTCTTCAGATCTCAGGATGTTGATTCGTTTCAGATGAGCTGCAAGGCAGTCGTGGCCAGTGTTAAGTCTGAAGAAGGCTACAGCTTCTCTTCTTGGTGTTAATTTATATTGATCCCATTTGGCATCAATGTCTTTCCATAATTTGGTTTCTGCTGTTTTCTTTGTCATTTCTTCATACCTGTTTTTGATAGTATTTTTCATGATCCTTTTTGCTGACATAAAATCAGTCTGACTGACAGGTTGTTGTAGTGTGGTACCTTTTTTTGCTAATCTGTCTGCCTCTTCATTTCCTGCTATTCCAACATGAGAAGGGATCCACTGAAATGAGATCTGTTTGTGGAATCTTTGAAGGGTTTTTATCATACAAAAAATTTCTTTCAGTTCTTTATTTTGGGGCTTGTAATTTGACGAGATGGCTTGGATGGCTGCTTTTGAATCTATAATGATAACGCATTTTTGATAATCAATGTTTCTGCCTAATAACTGATGGAGTGCATGTGAAATTGCTCTTATCTCAGCATCAAAGTTTTTGTTTTGGCCTACTGGGAAGTAGAGTGAGAAGAGAGATGAATGTATTCCTGCTCCAGTTCTATTTTCTTTGTCTTGTGAGCCATCTGTTAATATTTTTAGCCATTTGTTAGATGGATATCTTTCTTCTATTGTACAGAGGGCCAGTTGTTTTAGATCTTGTGGTGAAGAGTCTTTCTTGCAGACCTCTTCTAACAAAGTAAGATCTGTAGTCACTTGTATATATTCAATGGGGTTGACTGGCATACAGAGTGGTTCAAGTTTTATTTGCAGATTGCTCTTATTGATATATTCTTTGGCGAGACTTAAGGGATCTTTTTGTGTTTTAAGATTGGGGCTAGAAACTGGTTTTTTGATCCATGTCATTTGAGGTAGTCTTTGTATATCTTTGTAAATCTTTTCACATGATTTTCAAGTAATTGACTTAAGTTGCTGAGGGACATTTTAAAACCTTGATAATACGTAGATGTTGTGGTCTTGAATGATACAGGAAAAGCAATACAATAAAGCTCGAAGGTCAGCAGTTGCTGAGTATGGTAAGTCACACTCCACATTGAAGACTGGGTAGCTGGTCACCTACAAGATAAGTCTTCGTAGAGCTTCACTCAGATTCTATTTAAATTGACAACAATGCACACATTTGCATCTTCAAACTATTAATATCTGCATGAGCAGAACATGAAATAAATAAACCAATTCGATTAATGATCAAATGTCATCATCACATTACCAAGCGTCTTATAAGAAGACACTGGACCACAAGGTCAAGACATGACGACAAATTACAGTGTCAGCGAGTATGTAACGTTGCAAGATGTATAACACAATTTACACTCGCCAAATCAATACTTTACTTTACTTTACTAAAAATACTATAGGTACATGTTTCGGAAACTTGATATGTTTCCTTCTTCAGCCCATATGTTGGTGTGAAACATCATATGACATCGAAATCCTAACCAAAAATAAAAATATAGTTCGTACTTTTTCTCTTGTTCTTCATTTGTTGAGCCTGTGTCATTAGACATATTAATGTCAACTATGGAATAAGCACTTATTATTTGAAGTGATGAATGAGTTACGTGAAACGTTAAATATTTATTCCTTGTAAGGATGATTGGGTGTGGTGTCAAGAAATTTTGATCAAGTTAGGATATATGTAGGAATTAATCTATTACGGCGGGGGTTGAGGAGGCAGTTTTCTTTTTTTGTTATTTAAATGATCTGCTAATGTATCAAATAATACGTTAGTCTCAAAGTTAATCTCGTTCAGATTATTGCATTCATTAGATCTCTAAGGAGGGGAGTAGCGCGTGAGGGGTCAGCCAATCTGTGGAGACCACGTAAGGTGGAAGTCGGCACCGGAGTGGGGGCCGTGGAGTGCATATATCGTTTGGCGCGCCGTGGAGTAGAGGACTTTCTTTGTGAAATTTAACCAGTATGGTTGCACGAGTGAGTGGCTCCGATGTTCAGTGGAAGTGAGGACTATCTTTGTAAAACTTAACCAGTGTGGTTGTACGAGTGTTTGGCTCCGATGTTCGGACCATAAAGTCACCAAATCTACAAGTATATCATCTACTAACGAAGGAGATGAAGACGTCCAGGAAACAGTGGGAAGCTCTCTTCATCATCCAGTACGAGGGAAATGATTCGGCAATTTCCATTGGTAAGCACGAATGACGCAGAAGCATTGTGGTGTTTGAAGCCATAGTTTCAGTGTTGCCTTAGTAAACAAGAGTTTAGTGCTTTTCAGTCGGTCAACACGAATGTACCCAAAAGAGATGGGTTATGCCCTAATCCTGAAATAAATTACATGAGATTAATAAAACACTAGGATGACCAGTTTCGATCGTCAAGCGATCATCATCAGATCCATTACACTTAGGCTACAAAATCTATGTTTGAAATACAGGTGAAAATATTTACAATATGTACTAGTCTCGCGCATAATAGTTCGCGGCTGGGAGCGATCAGTTTAGTTCGCAGCTCCTTAGCAAACTAGTTCGCTCTTTTAGTTCGTTAGCTCCCATCTCGAAGACAGATCGTTCGTTGGCCTTGCTGCTGCCACTGCACGCGCTCTTTGTTTGTTATAGCAGTCTGTCACCACTCATTACTTGTCACCACTGATTGCTCATTCACATTGCTCTCGTTTCAAGCAATACTGTAGGCTACTTTTAACGTTACTATGCTCGCTGCACGTGCAGTTCGTGTATTAGATATTGACATGTTGCGTGTGTAGTAATGTGTTTTACATTTTGATATTCGAAGATAAAAAATACAAAAATATGAGTATTGAAACATTAGTGAAATTCCTTATTCCTTCCTTATTTCCTTTTATTCCTTGTAAGAACATAGGGTAGCCGGCCCCGTGCTGTTGGGGTAGCGCGTCTGCCTTTCACCCGGAGGACCCGGGTTCGATCCCCGGCTCCGTCAAGGATCTTAAAACTAACGAGAGTTAGAACGGGGTGCACTCAGCCTCGTGAGGACAATTGAGTAGCTGTCTGACAGTGAGACAGCGCCCCGATCACGAAAACCAAGATTAACGGCCGAGGGAACCCAACGCGCTGATCACGCGTCACCCCAATATCTGCAGGCCGAATGGTTGGGCAGCGGTCGCTTGGTCGGCCTTAGCCCGTCATGGGCTGTTAGTGCCAGGGGTTGACTTGACTTGTTGACTTGAAGAACATATGGTAGCTACAAACTTCTTCCATCTCACTCTATTGTTGGCCATCCTTTTAATTAGGGTCCATTTCTTTACTTCTGAGAAAACTTCTCTTTCTATTGTTTATAAAGCCAAAAGTCGTCATTTGTTTATCATTAGTGAACTACCGGTACCATACCTAAAAGAAAAACATAATCGACGATGTGTTCGTAGAAGCATACATTTATTATCTTTATTTTTTTCTCACGTGGGGCCGATAACCTAGATGTTAGGCCCCTTAAAACAACAATTATTATCATCATTTTTCACGTATATCGGCGCGTCACCATCCGATTCCATTTCCTACTTGTCACTAGGTGATGATAAGACGTACCCCTTCCACAATTTTCGTTTCATTTCTTACTTGCTTCGTGATATTCATTATTTGGATGCTCTGAAACCGTTGGGTACATTATCTTTATGGCATAAATGGGAGGAATAGGTTTCTTTAGTTCAGAGTTTTTGTCCATAGAAGTTCGCTTTTCTTTGTGAATCATCATCATAATGTTCATTTCTTAAAAACAGGTAAAAAGTAGATGTATCACCACGTATCGACAAAAATAAATATCAACCAGTTCATTAAAATGGTAATGTTAAACCAGTTCGGCGATTTTCTAAATAATTGGACATATTTTCAAATAATCCGAAATGACTAAGTTAAATAAAACTGTGGAATTATCCCCACATCTGAATCAGTTAACTACCAGTAACTTCAATGTATGAACCGCCACTGTATTACATTACAAATATAAGGTAGTTATTACCTATTAGCGTGTTAGCACTAGTAGTGTGTTAAACTGTTATTATTATAAACCAACATTGAACAATCGCCGCGCTAAAACTTTACGATCTTGCCACTATCAATAGATACACTCAATCAACTGAACTGACGGAACGAAACAAAGCGCATGTGATTGTGCAATGAGTGGTGACTTGACGAGCTGACTAGCTACGGCGGACCCGCGCTCTCGCGCTGTTACAAGTCTGTCAGCGGAAAAAAATCGAACTAACTAACAAGCGAGGGATCTGGGAACTAGTTCGGTAGTTCGTCTGAGGGACCCACTCTTCCGAACTAGTTCGTTCGCGAACTACACAAGACTAATATGTACAATTATTTAGTTGCAGTATTGGTACTGCAACTGTCAGTGTATGCTAAATGCAGTATATATGTTAGGTGAAATGCTAAATGGTGATAGCTATCCGGAGATTGTACTTTAGAGAGATTATATGGTTGTAAACTATGGTTAAACTATAAAAATAAACCGCACAGCGAGTTCCAGTGAGCACGAAAACTGCGAGTAGCTGTAATACGGAAGACAATCAGATAAGTAGTTAGCCAAAAAAAAATTTTATAGTTTAACCATAGTTTACAACCATATAATCTCTCTAAAGTACAATCTCCGGATAGCTATCACCATTTAGCATTTCACCTAACATATATACTGCATTTAGCATACACTGACAGTTGCAGTACCAATACTGCAACTAAATAATTGTACATATTGTAAATATTTTCACCTGTATTTCAAACATAGATTTTGTAGCCTAAGTGTAATGGATCTGATGATGATCGCTTGACGATCGAAACTGGTCATCCTAGTGTTTTATTAATCTCATGTAATTTATTTCAGGATTAGGGCATAACCCATCTCTTTTGGGTACATTCGTGTTGACCGACTGAAAAGCACTAAACTCTTGACGCAGAAGTACGCAATCTCTCGTTTCTCTTTGTTTTATATTCAGTATTCAGTAACTTCATAGCTTGGGAATAAGAGTAAAATCAGTAATTTATCCGACTCCGTTTTCACGTAATTTTCTAGCGGTAATATTCAAATCGCAAAGCTCCAATTTAAATTTTAAACTTATTATTATTATTAATTTTGCAAAACTTGTTTTATATAATAAATTCATTTCTTTTAACCATGCAATCTTTGCTTTCAGTAGGTAGCATTAGATATAGACCAACTCCTTCTCCTGATACAATTGTTTGTTGGGTTAATGATCAAATCATACCACGATCTGAGTGAATAGATTCTTGAAGGTGTTTTACCAGAGCTAGGTGTTGTTAAATACAAATATAGATTTCAACATTGCGTTGAGGTCTTGGCGCCCATTAAAACAACATATCTTAGGCAGAGCAAATATTTCAAAGGGCAAGTAAGGACCAAAGACGTTTCAAGGTTACAACCATACTATAGTCAGTTGACATGGTCAATGACAAATGAAAAATCACATCTAACTCATCAGTATTTGCTCCAGCAGATTTAAGTTCTCGAATTTGTCTGTCAAACTTCAGAAAGTGATTTTCCAAAGTTTCATTAGTAGGGTTATGTCGCATTGCAAGCAATGCTTTCCTTGCCTGAAGTTGACTGGCAATTCCTTTCCTTTGAAAAGTGTCTGCTAAAGTTTTCCAGACCTTGAAGGCTGTATCATGTCCTCGGCAATATTCTAAATGACTATCAGCTATAGCACTCACAATAAGTCTAATGCAATACTTATCTTTCTGCCGGAGTTTCTCATTAGCTGCTTCCCTGGCCGTTCGAGCTGCCGTTGTCTCGCCCGCCGGTGCTTCAGTATACTGAACTTCTTCTGTGATGTGGGACATCAGTTTCTTTTCGTCGAGTAGAACTTCAAGTCTGAATTTCCAATTGTCGTAGTTCTTACCGTAGAAAAGTGGAATGTGGTATCTGTCATCATTGACTCTTTGTCTCTCCTCTTCGTTCATTTTTCCTTTTGTTCAAAGTAGGCCTACGCTAAAAAGTCATTATTCTTCCTCCGATATTCCGTTAACCTCACAGTATTGATTCCCGTTTCACTCACAAAAACTATCCGTACGTTCTGGGCACCATAACCTGTTATAAGAGTAATATTTCCTGTGGGTTATATGTGGTAGAAAACAAACAAATGAACAGGAACAGATCTTTGATAACGTCCTTTTGGCTCTACGATACCAACTACACTGGTATCGATTTACTTTTATTACGTCTGCATTGTCTTTGGTACATAGTTGCCAACATATGCTGGTGAAAGATCTTACAACATAAATAAGTAAATAAGAGTTAAATTGTCTTTCTTAACACTATACTGAGGTTATCAGCTGCAATAAGCGTTGGTGCTTTCAAATTTACTTTCATTTATACTGATCCGTATCCTTGAGCGCTCCAGTTCTGTAGTAGTGTTCATTATCATCCATAAAACAAATAAATCCACCGGGCGAAACCGGGCACTACTGCTAGTACAGTTATAAAACCAGAAGCCACTTATGTAGCAGAAACTCTCCTCCTCCTGAATGAACGATCAAAAACTGACAAATTACAGAAGATCAAAAGAAGAATTGGAAGAGCCTGCATCAACAAATATCAGAAAGACGGACAGGGCCAGATAATGTCCAACAAAGTAGTGTACAAAGAATTGGAACCCGTTACTGATACCATACATAAGAGGAGACTGGGATTTTTTGGACACTTAATGAGAATGCAGGATTCGAGACTTCTGAAACAACTGGTAGAGTACAATCTCAAGCCAAAAACTATCACAACAGGAGGCAGGTGGATTTGAAGGAAATTGGCCATACATC
Source organism: Meconema thalassinum (assembly GCA_946902985.2). Lineage (NCBI taxonomy): Eukaryota > Metazoa > Arthropoda > Insecta > Orthoptera > Tettigoniidae > Meconema > Meconema thalassinum. Next base: position 242,388,305 of record OX336391.1, read on the forward strand.
AGAAGACACTGTAGATAAGAATAAACTAAAAAATAAAATCAAGGATATCTGCTTCACACTCACAAGAAACAAAGTCACAAACTGAGTATTTTCAATCCAAGAAAGATCTCGTAGATCGGAGCGTATAAAAAGTATTGGGAGGACCGCAAGGCCCGAACAGTGCCTAAGATGAGGGCTGACTAAGTGATCATGTGGTCAAAATACTGAAGACTAAGAAGATTGTACAAGAAGTATGGAAGGCCTAGTGAAAAATATAAGCCCTGCATTCATAATGTATACTCTACTGGCACAACTTACATGTAGGTTGTTGTTGTTCTTCTTCTACTTCTACTTCTTCTGCTTTTACGGCCTCATTGGACCACTTCAGTCATTCATTTCTTGGACCTCTTCTTCAGTAAGCTTCCTTTCTGAGTTGCCCAGTAGCTCTTCATTCGCTCTTATCTTCTCAGGCATTCCTCATCTGTAATACCCTTTTTATTGTATTACGTTTGTCTATTTTTGCCTGAAATCTTATTTTTATATCTTTCAGTCTTTTTAATTTTTTGTTTTGTTTTGCAAGTCATCCAAGGTTATTTCTAATTCTTTCATATCTTCTCTAATTTCCTTAAACCATCCTACTTGTTGTTTCGTATTCCAAAGTTTCACTACAATGTTTCTAGATAACCTGGTTTCTGGTGTCCTCATGATGTGACCAAAAAAAGAAATCCGTTTCTTCCGAAGAGTATCAGTGATGGGATTTGGTACTATCCGCCACTGTCCATCTTTCTGATATTTTTTATTTATGCATGTTCTAGCTATTCTTCTTTCTACTTTTAAAATTTTGTCGATTCTGTTTTTCCGAGTAACTTTAAAAAGAGTTTCGCTTCCATATGTCACCTCTGGTTGAACCACCATCTTGTAATGTTTTAATTTTGTTGCGATTGATAGACATTTTCTTTTATATTTAGACCATGTTAATTTATGATCTTTTATCATTTTATTAGTTCTTTCTTGCCATGCAGGTTTCTCATTCAAGTTGTAAGTTATAATTTCTCCTAAGTATTTAAATTGCTTCACTATTGTAACTTTCTTGTTATTTACTGTTATATGATTGATTACATCTGGATTTGCTACCATTATCTCTGTCTTTTCAAATGATATCTGAAGTCCAATTTTTTGTGCTATATTTTGTAGGCTTATTATTTGATTTCTGACTTCTTGAATATTATTAGCTAGTAATGCTAAGTCATTTGTTCATATTTACGTATTTTACAAAACCTTATAGTGAAATTGAATGTTCCCAAGGAAAACATGATGTTGATTTGTCCATTTGAGCTAATATATTTTAATAAAAATTTGATAAAATGGTCCGGCTAGCTCAAAAACAAGTTGCCAGCGTTTTCCTTCGGGAACTCGCGATTTCAATATGGATACCTAGGTAAGGTTATATTGTTTTATGTAAGAGAGCTTGACTCTCGTAGTACATCGGCATTGCTCGTGTCGTCAATACTACAAGTATTTTGTGCCTTGCAGTGGCCTTCTCAGTATGTGCTGACCACGTGTCTTGGTGAGGTGAACCATACCGACCGATCAGCCCAATGGTATACTGGGGCGAAACGATGACAACTTGAGTTTGAGCTAGCCGGACCATTTTATCAAATTTTTGGTTAAAAAACTTTATAGCCTATATCTAAATTATTAATAATAAAATAAATGGTACAATAAACATTAAACATTTTGCTCACTCACTCTCTCATGTACATGCTTTCATCTCACTCCATTCGTTCATTCAGATTCATTCAACCTGTCAAGCAATAGTACATTATGCAACGAGCCTATAATGGCAATAATTAAGACACGAGTATGTTTATAAAACGAGCGTATGGGAGTTTTATAATTTTCATACGAGTGTCTTATTTACCATTATAAATATCTATGACTTTAGTCATTTTTCAAGTTTTTCCGTATTGATTTTGATAAGTTATACACTTGTCCACTTTACAATACGACTGTTTATGTTCGACGATAATTATTATAACTATTTTATGTTCGAACATAAATATTCATAAATATCTGTCGAGACTTCGTCAGTTTTATGTACTGAACAGAGCGCATGGGAAGCACAGAATACCTTGTATTTGACCACGGCCTCCTCTATTGCCCCACGATGACACTAGGCCACGCAGTGAAATTTAAATTAGAAGGCCTTGGAACTCAGCGCAGGTGCGATACTATCCTCACCCAATTGGTCAAACAACTGTTTCTTGAGCTCTGATTGGTGGGAGAAACTGTTTCATAATGAAAAATAGTGTTATAATGACCCTCATTATGACACAGTTCTGAGATGTAATGTTTACATTTCGACATCGTCGAACATAAATTCCATTAATCAATCACTAATACAGAAGTTTATTTACGCAATGTAAATTATGAATGACTCGAATTTTTGAAGATGCAAATTCTTGATCTTCATACCACAAGATATCAGGTTCGATTCCATCTCAGTCTGATAGTATTTAAGGAAGATTAAATGTGACAACCTAGTGTTGGTATATTTACTGGCCCCTCCAGAGCAAAATTCCTGAAACATAGCATCTCTAAAGCCACAACAGGTAAAAGAGTAATTAATCCCATAACATTATTTTTTTAAGATATCTTGGAATATATTTAAGAATCTGTATACCAATGAGAAACCGTGCTCAGTAAGCCGATAACCCAGATGTTAGCCCCCTTAAAACAACAATCATCATCAACCAACATTACTTCGTGACAGTTTAACAATCTAACAGGTTGTTGCGGCACCATTTTATGATGAGATCTGCAAGTTTTAAAGTGATTCATGTTATTATACCGCCATTGGAAGTGCATAGTAGTAACATTTCATTTTATATTGTAGTCAGGGCCGTTTACACCAACTCTTCACTAACGATTATTTAGTTAATTCCCATTTAACTTAAATGTGAGATAAAGCGTGATTATCTTCGATGCATTTTACGAGGCCATTCGGGTTCGCAATTACTTAAATAAGATTTATGGCTCTTGCGCATGCGAGAGCATGGCGGACAAAACAAGAAGCATCTAGCACTGATTGTTGTTTGCGATGCTTCCTTGAGACTTTCTGGAACATAATTATAAAGGAAGGGAAATACAGAAGGCCTTATTCGTGACAAAAGCTTAAAATGATATGAATAAAGTATTTAAGAGATGGTTGGTTCCTCAGTTTAGGGGCTGCGACAACGCAGTCATGTAGATGTAGCCCCGTGTACTTTGGGTGTGTGTAGAATCTGTCTGATAACCGGTGTTAATTGTGATGACTGTATTAGTGTGTGTATCTGTTTTAATTCAAGTAAGGACTGCAGTGATCAATTTTCAAGTAGTTCCTACTTTTGCCGCCAAACACCACCGTCAACGACCAACTAGTTCAGAAATTAGTTACCAGATGCCACCGCAGTTGGCTCCTGACGATGAACGTAGGAACCTAAGAACGTTAGTCAAATGTTTAACCTATATTAATTTAGCTTCACACAGGCATAATTAGTGGAAGGTTCTTTAACATGCCATAAATCTAGGACATGGGACCGCCGGCTTTATTTCCCCTCCGAAGGAAGACATATTGAGGGATTTTTAACGTTCTTCAAAAATCGGACGACTTTGGCCGGGTTTGAACCCGCGATCTTGGGCATAGAAGCTCTGCATGCTACCAACTACGCCACCATCATCATCATCATCTTGTACAGTTTCCAGCCCCAGGCTGGGTCTGTTTGGAACATAAGCCTCGCCACTTAGTTCTTTCTTCCCACCACCTCTCCGCTGTCACTCAGGTCCAGTCCTCGCCTCTCTTCTTGACACATTCCTCCACTCCTTTCAGCCATCTATCTCTTGGTCTTCCCCTTGGTCGTTTCTTCTGCATCTGCATCTCATGTATCCTCTTGGGAATCTTCTTCTCATCCATTCTCTTTAAGTGTCCATACCACCTCAGTCTTGATGTCTCAATCCTACCTTGCAAGGGCTCCTCTTTCACCATTTCCCTGACCTTTTCATTCCTCACCCTGTCTCTTCTTGTTACTCCGATCCTACTTCGCAGGAACTTCATTTCACCTGCCTGTATTCTGCTTATGTCTCTTTTCTTCATTGTCCACGTTTCTGAAGCATAGGTCAGTATCGGGATAGAGTAACTTCTGTATAACACTTCCTTGCTTTTTTTGTGGGACATCTTTATTCCACACTAAGCTCCTAATGCTTCTCAGAAATGCTTCTGCCTGTCTGCCACGTTCCGTAATCTTTTTGTCATTTCTCCCATTTTCCTCCACTATACTTCCCAAGTACTTGAGACTTTCCACCTTCTTCAGCTGTCCACCTCCAAGTGTTATCCCACTCATTGGTCTGTCCTTTTTCCTGGTCGTTAACAGGATCTCACATTTACTGATGTTGAACTTCCATCCGTACTCTCCCACTGTTTCTTCCCAAGCCTTCGGTTGCTCCTGAATTTCCTCCTCCTTGTTTCCCCAGACCATGAGATCTGCAAACACCATTGCTTTCATTTTATCTTCTCCTATCTTTCCTGCTATCCGTGTCATTACCTCGTCCATAACCACAATAAAGAGAAGGGGTGACAGCGCACTACCCTGTTTCAGGCCACTCATTTGTCTGAACCAGTCTGGTCTTTCCCCTCCAACTTTCACACAACTCACACTTCCACAATACATCTCCTTCACTCTGCCTACAGTCGCTTATTCCACTCCCATGTTTTCCATTGCTTTCCAAACCTTCTCCCTACACACACTATCATAGGCCTTTTCGATGTCCAGGAAGGCCATCAACAGATCCTCTCCAAATTCGTAGTGGTGTTCCTGGAGCTGTCTCACTGAAAATATGAGATCCACTGTTGATCTCCCAGGTCTGAATCCATACTGTTCCTCTCTCAATTTTCTCTCCACTTTGGCTCGTATTCTACTTTCTAATATCTTTTCATATATCTTGGCACAGTGAGGTATGTGACTCCCCTGTAATTTCTGCACTCCTTTCTGCTTCCTTTCTTAAATATTGGGACAATTAATCCTTTCTTCCAATCTTCTGGGGTCTTTTTCTCCTTCCATATCACCCTCTTCACACGGTACAGCCACTGTTTCCCAACCTCCCCTGCTGCCTTCACCATTTCAACACTCACTTCATCCACACCTGGTGCCCTTCCTCCTTTCATATTGTCTATAGCCATTTCCATTTCCCTCCAAGTCAGGTCCTTTTCCATTCCTGTGTTGTCTTCTCCATCTTCCAATACTTTGTCTTCCTCCCTATGACCATTTGGATTCAGCAAATCCTCAAAGTACTCTTTCCACACCGTCTTGAGTGTCTCTTTGTTGTGTACCTCATTTCCGTTTTTGTCCATCATTACCACATCCTCTCGCAGACCTCTTCTCTTACTTTTGACCATCCCATAAAGTACTTTCTTATTTCCTCTGCTGTCTTCCTCCATCATCTCTGTCCACTTTACCATCCACTTCTTCCTCTCCTCTGCGACAATCTTGTTTGCTTCTTTCTTCTTTATCTTATAATCTTCCCTTGCCAGATCAGTTCTTTCCTGGAACCACACTCTGAAAGCCTTGTTCTTCCTTCCCACAGCTTCTTTTACTCTCTCATTCCACCATGGTGTCTCTTTACACTGCTTTCTGTTGCTTGTTCTTCCACATACTGCCACTGCAGCTTCCACCATTGTGTTTTTGAATTGCTTCCATTCCTCTTCCCCTGTTTTAGGATTGTCTGTTGGCATCCTTTCCCTTATTATCTTCTGGAATTCTTCCTCGACTTCCTTTTCCTTGAGTTTCCATACTTTGATTCTCCTTTCCTGGTACTCTGTCCTCTTGCTATCCTTAACAACTCCCAGATTCATTACAAGTATTCTGTGGTCGCTATCTAAGGCCTCTGATGGTATTACCTTTATATCTCTGACACTTCTCTTCATTTCCCAGTCGTACAGCATGTAATCTACCAAAGATTTCTTTGTTAAATCACTGCTGTACCACGTTACCTTGTGGCTTTCTTTCTTCCGGAACCAGGAGTTGCTTACCACTAAACCGTTTCTCTTGCAAAAATCCAGCAACTTTCTCCCTTCTTCATTCCTGTTACCCCATCCTTCTGCTCCCAATACATTTTCATATCCTTGCCTTTCACTTCCTACATGTGCATTCAAATCTCCCATGACAATGATGCTCTGACCATTCAACTGCTGTTGTAGCTCCTCCTCAAAGTCTTCCTTCTCTTGAGTTGTACATCCAACTTGAGGGGCATATACCTGGGCTATCTCCAGGCTTCTTCCCTTTACAGTTACTCTGATCTTCATGATTCTGTCACTTATTCCCTTTACCTACTCCTACTCCGCTGCTCCTTCCTTCACTGTTCCCACTCCAGTACAACCGGTACCCTTCCCTCAGTTCTCTGCGACCTTCTCCTTTCCATCTTGTTTCTGCCAAGCCCAGTACATCCAGTTTTCTTCTCTCCATCACATCTACAATCTCCTCCACTTTTCCTGTCAGTGTCTATATGTTTAATGTCCCAACTCGTAATCCATTAGCATATCCAGGTCGTCGTCGTTTGCATCCGTCCTTTCCGAGGCTTGTTCCTGGTTTGAAAGCAAATATGATATCCACTACTGGCTTGCTAGGCCTATCGTAGCTTCACCAGAGCCCCGTCAGCCGTCACTTTTCAGGGTTCCCATAGACCCTTCACAGCTACCGTAGCGGTCCCGGGGCACACAAAGTCCCCACTGTACTTCACCCCTACAGGCAATCCCCTACTTCATGCCGTTGCCCGTCTCCCACCACGTGGAGGAGGGGTTGGACTTGTGGGAGACACCAACTACGCCACCGAAGCCACTTATTTAAGAGAACTGGCAGTTGTGTGAATAGATAGCTTAATAGGACGCAGTTAACTAATTGTCTTCGTAGCGTAAGCGGCTGCGTTGCAGACTCTGAATTAATTACGCTGCGCTGGTAGGAGCCACTTTGGATATACTTTTTTTTAAAATTATTTTTGTATTCGTCTTTCTTGATATTAAGGGCCGTTTTCACCAACTCTTCACTATCGATTATTTAGTTGTTTTTTTGTTGCCTCATGAGAGGCCGAGTGCAGGTCTTTCTGTTCGACGCCCGTGGGCGACCTGTGCGTCGGGATGAGACATGGAATGGATGAAGATGAATGAACCTGGGCAAGGATGTGGAAGGAATTGGCCATGGCCTATCAGAAGGTACCGTCCCAGCATTTGCCTGGTGTTGAAAATGGGAAACCACGGAAAACCATTTCAAGGACGGCCGACGGTGGGGCTCGAACCCACGCGTCTACCGAGTCAGCAGAGAGCTTGGCCCCATGACCTAATGCTGCGCTTTAGCCAGCTGAGCCACTACTGTCGGTGATTATTTAGTTAATTCCCATTTAACTTAAATACGAGATTTAATGTGTGATTATCTTCGATGCATTTCACGAGACCATTCACGTTCGCAATTACTTAAATAAGCTTTACGGCTCTCGCGCACTTGTTTTCACCTTGGAGTGCATGGCGGACAGAACCAGAAGCGTCTAGCACTGATTGTTGTTTGCGATGCTTCCTTGAGACTTTCTGGAACATAATTATAAAGGAAGGGAAATACAGAGGAACTTATTCGTTGCAAAAGCTTAAAATGATATGAACAAATTATTTAGGAGAACTGACAGTTGTGTAAGTAGATAGCTTAATAGGACTCGGCTCACCTAGTTGTCTTCGCAGCGTAAGTGGTAGCGGTGCACATTCTGAATTTATTATGCAGCGCTGGAAGGAGTTCGAATCCCTCTTCGGATATATGGTACTTATTGTTTTAAATTTCCGTATTCGTCTTTCTTGGTGTTAAAACTTAGTAATGTGTGTGATCTTTTATAGTTTCATTGTCATAAACATATTTTATACTGATATGGATGAAAGTTCGTGTGAAACTCGGAAACAACCCGCCATTGTGAGATGCACAAGGCACAGTTCAACTGTTTCCCGCCACTTTAAAGATGCTTTAGAGAGTTGAGTGGACAGATTTGGCCATTTAACGTAATTCCTTGTTAGTGATAAGTTAACGAGCATTTCTGTTTGGTGAAATGCTCGTGTAAAGTTAAATAACCTTTAATGATGAATTAAGAGATAATTGACGTTGGTGAAAACGGCCCTTAGAGTACCCATTATTTACTGAATTGATGCATGCGATTTATTGTTCAGTGTAGGTACACAACAAGCTCGTTTCAATCTCCGAGTCTCATCAAGAGGGTGTGGGGAGAACATTCTTCAAAAATTCTTCTGCTTGAAGAGGTCTAGTATTGACTAGGCGGAAAATTGTTTTAATAATTTATATTATTAGTTCATTGAAGTGGATGGTGTAGGAACGAGTGTATAACAGAATAAAATGCTTCCTAAAAATTAACCATTTACTCCTCGATTCAGTATTTTTGGTGTAACCCCGAGAGAAAAGCCTTGAATGCAATTTTTTATTTATTTTATAAATGCATGAAATTGGTCAATTGATCAGCATCAATATAATATTCAATAGACAGAGTCTGAATTTTTACTTTTTGATGGAAAATTTGTCCAAAACCTATCGCATCAGGTATCCTCTTGTTCTTTGACCCTACGAATGGATTTTAGCCATATTCAGTTGGTGATAAAAAGTAAAATTTGCTCAAGATGTGATCGTAGCCCATGGCATAATTTCATGCCATAATCCTGTTTTGCTAAATTCTTTAGTACTTGTGTGTTGTTATAGACTCGGGCAGTCATGATGAAGGGATACACATACCTAGATCACGAGGCCTACCCGTCAATTTAGCCAAGTCCTTGCCAGTCAACGTACCTACTTACCTGCCACCTGAACGTCAATTGGGTGATGAAGAAGACGATGTTTCAGTGAGTACAGCTTCTTAGAATTTCATTTCAATGAATCATTACTGCAGTGAGAGTTGACGGTAGAATGAGTTCTTGGTTCAAGGTTGTCACAGGAGTGAGGCAAGACTGTAATCTTTTACCACTACTGTTTATTTTAGATATGGTCCATTTACTGAAGGATATCAACTGGTTAGGTGGAAACCAGATGAGCAGTCTGACTTACGCTGATGACCTGGTTGTAATGACAGAATCTGTTGAAGGCTTACAAGCCAACATGTTACAACTTGAACAGAAATGTAGGCAATATGGTATAAAATAAGTGTTCTGCACCAAACCCCCCTCCCTAAAACATCAGCTACGAAAAGGGAAGGGAGAAGGAGCAGTCGAGACGTTAGTCCGTTAAGTGGAAGTGGATCCAAGACAGAGAGAAGCCTGCGTGGGAGACATTGGTGGGAAGCCTGGTAAAATATAATATTGAAGAATTCACACATTTTCAGAAAATCAATATAATTAGGCCCCAACAAACAAGATATTTACAAAAGAGGTAGGTGACACATTACTATACATGTCAAGAAAATGGACCTCAATTCTTAAAAACGTGATCCAGTGCCTTATGGGCTCCATGCCTCAAAAAATTCAGCATTGCATTTTGTCCACATGTAAGGTCAGAGAGACCTCAAAGTGTTATTATCGTATCACAGCCAAACACTCATCTTGCATGTTCAATTGCAGCAGTGCAGTACCTACCACACCTCCATGGTGTTGTGATTTACATTTTCATGAGTGTGCGTTAGTATTTTCATCTGCTTTACACAACTAATCAGAGTCACTGGAAATTTCACTCCTTCATTGATTGTAAACTTCTTAGGTATCACAGCTAGAATTTCGGTGGTGAGAACATCCTCCTTGTTGAGTTTTTGGAACCTGCTGACAGGGCCGACTTTCGTAGAAATTGTGATGAACAGGAGGTATAAATGGTGTAAGTTACTGGAGGTTATATTTTGCAGTCTTTATAACTACACCTCCTGGTTAATTTGAAAGCATTATTTTTGATGTTGTGCCTCTCCCATGTTTCTAATGTTCCCTCTTTTGAAGGGATGTCCTCCCTTCACCTTTTGTCATTGCCATCTTTGTAAATTCATCCATGGGATGAACTGTGAAGAAATTTTCATTGTTTATTGGAATGACACATAAGTATTTGATGTTTCTAGATGAATTCTTTCTAGGATTATAATCTGATTCAGAAGTACCGTACTCTCTGAAAATAAAATTAAAAATATGTTGTTGTTGTTGTCTCCTATGGCTAGCCCGGATTCCAATCCATCAGCTTTCTTGCGTTCCAATAGAGTTGTGTGAGGTTTCCTGAAGTTCTAGCAGTCACATCAAGTTTGTTGCAATGTAGCGGGTGCCCCTTATCCATTTTACTTCCAGGTTCGTGGCAAAGTGTGCATTCTTTAGATCTCAGGATGTTGATTCGTTTCAGATGAGCTGCAAGGCAGTCATGGCCAGTGTTAAGTCTGAAGAAGGCTACAGCTTCTCTTCTCTGGTGTTGATTTATATTGATCCCATTTAGCATCAATGTCCTTCCATAATTTGGTTTCTGCTGTTTTCTTTGCCATTTCTTCATACCTGTTTTTGATAGTATTTTTCAAGATCTTTTTTGCTGACATAAAATCAGTCTGATAGGTTGTTGTAGTTTGGTACCTTTTTTCTTTGCTAATCTGTCTGCCTCTTCATTACCTGCTATTCCAACATGAGAAGGGATCCACTGAAATGAGATTGTTTGTGGAGTCTTTGAAGGGTTTTTATCATACAAAAAATGTCTTTCAGTTCTTTATTTTGAGGCTTATAATTTGACGAGATGGCTTGGATGGCTGCTTTTGAATCTGTAATGATAACACATTTTTGATAATCAATGTTTCTGTTTAATAACTGATAGAGTGCATGTGAAATTTCTCTTATCTCAGCATCAAAGTTTGTTTTGTTTTGGCCAACTGGGAAGTAGAGTGAGAAGAGAGATGAATGTATTCCTGCTCCAGTTCTATTTTCTTTGTCTTGTGAGCCATCTGTAAATATTTTTAGCCATTGATTAGACGGATATCTTTCTTCTATTTAAAATTTGACAACAAATAATTTCGTGCTAGATCGATTTATTTTTCCTTTCTTTCAAAGTTTATAAAATTATTCACTAATAATACTAGAATAATAGAAACCGCTATAATAATACTGTTACCACATCTGTTAGTTTGATGCTGTTGTTGGCTTAAAAGACTGAAGTTTGGGGCTATTTGTAGGGACACTCCAATATGTACAATGTCCTTCATTCTAAACTGCTTTCTTTATGTCCAGTTTTACAGGTATGAATTAGGGATTTTTACTACAGAGGAATATGTGTTGGTGTCTTGTGATCTTTTTATTTAATTCAGATGTGCATTCACATGTCTAGACCAATAGTTAATCCATGATGTTTTCATTTCTTATTTTTCAGCTTCCACAGGACCCAATGGATATTGCAGCATCTATCAAAGCTCTTGCCAAAAGTGTTCACGGGGATGCTAATGTGTTCGGTGATCTCCCACGACCTCGTTTCAGCACACAGATCTGACCTGTTTGAAAGCCTTGACATGCACTAGGGACAGCACATATTCCCTTAGTGGGCATGTAAGGTGTAGCGCTTTTTTGAGCAATACTGAAGACTGGATGGACAATGTTGTTTCATAAAAGAACTAGACTCGAGAACTTTGCTCTAATTCCTCAGATATATGTGATGGATCCATTGTCTTTTCTTTTTCCTGCCCTCCCCCAATATTTTCCTGTTCCTTTAATTTTTTGTTTACTTCAAGGCAAATTGTATTGAACTTTTAAAAAGCATACTTAAACCAATGTACATGCTAGTATTATCTTTAAAGTATTGAGTATTCAAGTGTAGTATCAGACCTCCTTGGTTGATACAATGCTTTTATAATTTATGCTATGTGTTGCTTTACAAACATGAAATATGCATTCTTGTTTGCTGAAGAATTTAGTCATGCACAACTGAAGATGGTATTAGAACAGTTAAGATTAGTATGTTAGGTAATGAAGAGAAAACTTTCCATTATAGACATGATGTCATGTGCGCATATTTTAATAGCTTCTACTTTGCCATTCTGCTGGATAATGTTCAGGCAGCACAGTACCTGAGTATGCTCAGTTCCATTATTGCCATTACTTTGGTTAATTGGATTAAGGTTTTCCATCTGGCTGATCATCATGTTAGGCAATTAGTTATATGTTTTTAATATAGTTGGCATAAGAAATGTTCGAAAAAAGTGCAGTTGGTTTCTCAGTGAAGACTTTCTGAGCTGGAAAGTTATTCAACCAGGTAACTTTTGTACGTAATTCTGGGGAAGAGTTTTTGCCATGGTTTCCAGTTAAATTACATATCGGTACTTACTTAATATCTGCGCTGGTAATGGGAGGATATTTCTCTATGCCTCTGTGAACTGGCTGTACCACCACACCATATATTGAAATCAACTGTTTGAGAGAAAAGCCAATGATGGAGATATAGTTGAAAAATGCTTTATGTGCAATTGGTGTGACTCTTTTTCTTGTTAACAACTATGGATCAAACATGGTGATATAATGTGTAAGAAATAATTTCACCTTATATGCTTTGTCAAGCTGAAAAGGTTAAAATATTTCAACTAAGTCTTCATCCATGTGAACAGAACTGACAGATTCAATCCGCCTTTCAAGTACAGTGCTGAATCATTAGAGTTATTATTAGATTACTATGCAGACTGGAATTTACCAGAATCACTAAAGTAGCAAGAAAAGCAATCTATTTAATTTCAAACCTCCCTTTCCCTCTCCTCCGTATGCATTGTGCATACTGCTTGTGTCAAAATGCCACGCTTCAGTGCTTCTTATTACTAAACTTGGCACTGCCTCTGAAAATCTGCAAAAGCCCATTTTTTTATCCAACACGAGGTATGGCCTATAATGTCAAGAAGTGGTAAAGGTGGTGGTTCTTTTTTTTAAGAGGCAAAAGTATCACATTTGTCTGCCTCAATATCGAGAAACTGAATTGAAAGACTTAAAAATGTTTTTCAGGAATGTGTCGTCAGACCCATCAATAATTTTGGTTAAGCTCAGAGAAACGCTGTTCACATATAATGGACTTGAACGCGAACACATTGGCTGCATCTTGATAGATTCAAGGAAGGTCTAAAAAAAAAACTCGTAGCTCTTCTGGGCCTTCGTCTACCAAGGGACCGCTGCTCAGGCATATTGCCTGCAGATTGTGGGGTGACACGTAATCAGCACAACATATCCCCTTAGCCATTAATCTCGAATTTCTTGACCAGCCTTGCTGCCTCTCAGATCAGACAGCTACTCAGTTGTCCTCACAAAATTGAGCCTTCATGTTGGTTCTAAACTCCCTGACAGAGCCAGAAATCAAACCCTCAACCTCCTAGGTAACAGGCTACCAATACAGCATAGGGCCAAGTTGGAGAAATTGATAAAATTCGGGCAAACTATGTCATCAACTTCTAAAGGCAATGCTTTGTCTCCACAACCATTGCTCTCTGTCTTCAGCATTTCGTTTGATCTCACAGTAGGAACCATAATGAAGAGTTAGTGTGATATCTTGCAGGAAACATTTTCTCGGTCAACCTTGGCCTTCCTTGAAAATTGTGGTTTAAATGGATTGAACCGGAGGTGCACTTCAGGGATGATTTAAAGAGGATTTTCCGAATTTCTAGAATAAAAACAGGAATATTGTAGATGTGTTATTAAGATGTTGTAGTAAGCTGTAAAAGTTAAAAGAATAGTAGAGTTAAATTTGTGTGTACATTGTAATTGCCAAACTGAGGATTAACTTAGTACAAAGACAGAATTCAAAAAAATTGGACTATATTTTTTCTAAGTTAATCTTGTTTTTTATGAACATAAACTAAAAACATTTGAGACCGGCTTGTAGTGTAGAGGCTAGCATTCTTGGCAGTCGCCCTGGAGGTATGGTTACGATTCCCAGCTCTGCCAAGGAATTTAATTCTGGCCTGAGGGCTGGAATAGGGTACACTTAGCCTTGTGATGCAAAACTGAGGAGAGGTGGGTTCAATTCCCATCTCAGACATCCTGGAAGTGTTTTTTGGTTCCCGCTTTTACTCCAGGCAATGCTGGCGTGGTCCTAACTTAAAACCACAGCTGCCTCCCTCCTAATCCTTACCTGAATTACAAATACACACACTTCATAAGACACAACAATAACACAGGTTATCAGACTTCTATTTATATATAAATATATATATAATACACACCCAAGTACACAGGGCTAAATGATCACTATGTCCAAGCCCCTCAAATGAAATTATAACAACCACCCCTAAGAATATTTGAACAAAAAGAGGATACCATAACTGACAAACAAAAGGCAGCCAAGTCGGAATGATTGATAAAGTTTTGGGGGCAGCAGAGGAAGCTGAAAGCCAAATCTCTAGCTACCAAAACTTTAAATGTATATGGACTTATTCAAGTGCTCCAACGTCGGCATAAAATATGTAACAAACAAGGGAAGACCAAAATATGTAATTTTCGTTGTTGTTTGAGTCTTCAGTCTTGACTGGTTTGATGCAGCACTCCATGCCTCCCTGTCCTGAGCTAATCGTTTCATCTCTACATAGCTACCACACCCTAAATCCGAGGCAATCTGTTTAACATATTTTAACCTTGGTCTACCCCTACAGTTCTTCTCCTCGACCCTTCCTTCCATAACCAAGCTTGCTATTCCTGGGTGTCTTAGTATGTGTCCTAATCTCTTCTCTTCATTAGCAGTCGCCAGAAACATCTCTCCTCTCCCACTCGTCTTAATACCTCTTCGTTTGTAACCCTATCTACCCATCTGATCTTCATCATTCTCCTGTAACACCACATTTCAAACTCTTCAATTCTCGTCGTTTCTGCTGCACCAATAGTCCAAGTTTTACTTCCATAGAGTGTCACGCTCCAGACAAAGGCTTTCAAGAATGACTTCCTAATACCTAAATCTATCTTCGATGTCGACAGATTCCTTTTTTGTGGAAATGCTTTCCTTGCCTAAGCCCACCTACTATTTATATCCTCTTTGCTTCGTCCATCACTGGTTATTTTGCTTCCTAAGTAACAGAAGTCTCCTACTTCCTTTAGCTCTTCACCTGCCAATTTGACATTCATAGAGGTTTCTGATTTTTTTGGCTGCATTCAAATATTTTTGTTTTACATATATTAATTTTCATCATGAATTCTTTCCTCAAGACGGATTCCATACCATTCAAAAACTCATTAAAATCCTCAGGCGTGTCGGCCAAGATGACGTCATTGGCAAATCTCCGAGTTGAAATTATTTCTCCTTGAATCTTCACTCCCACTTTAATTTTTTCTCCAATTTCCTTCATTGCTTCTTCAATGTAATGATTGAAAAGTATGGGTGATAAGTTGCAGCCTTGCCTTACACCTTTCTGAATACCAGCTTCTCTCTCATGTCCTTCAGCTCGAATGACTACTGTCTAGTTTCTGTATAGATTGTAGATCACCCTCCTATCCATGTACTTTATTCCAATCGCTTTCAAAATTAGTCCAATCAACGTTATCAAAAGCCTTTTCTAAGTCTACAAATGTCATGAACGCTCTCTTATCTTTCCTTTTCGTACATTCAGTAGATTCATGGCAGCTCTTTGTTTGCCTCAAGCCAGTGGATAGTTAAAAATGTGGTACACGTTAAACTTATGTTTCAAGGTTGTGTAATTAGATGAGTGCTTCATTAGATTGTAGAAATCACTATGTCAAATCATTTCAGTATTAGTGTAATGTCAGTTTTGTAACATCCAGCAACACAATTAAAATCATACACACAGAAGGAAAAAAAAAAACATCAATATATTGACATAATTCAATAAATAATGAATCACAGCCAGCATTACAGTAAATGTAGTGATTTTTTTTTCTACCCTAAATGTTTTGCCTCCCATACGAGGTTTTATCAGAGGGTTATGTTACGAATAATAGTAAATTAAAATTGAATTGTAGGATAAATAAATTAAAACAAAACTGATTCTGTTACATTGCAATGAGTTATGAATATTTGAATTGGTTGAAAATCCAAATTCACTTAAACTAGAAGTCTGGGATGGATTTATGCTCTGGTGCTGTTTGCATAGTAGGTCATTCATTACATAAAAGAATATTGAATGTAATCAGAAACATATAAAGTATGAAAGATGGTCACAGTGTTCAAGATTTTCAAGCTCTCATAAGAAAGGTTATGACATCAGGAAAGACAATTATTTTTAATTTAAAAACTTTGACGAAGTCATCTAGGGGAAGCAAATCTTGTAGATTTTAAAAATGTGAACCCTAGATTTATTGTATTGATGGCTGTGATGTATTGTTTATTTACCACATAGTATCTCAAATGTTTGAGTTACATTCATTTTTGGCATTTATAACACTAAAAGTATATCCAAAAGGTTCTGGTGCTAAAGGAGTTTGAAGTACAGCACATGGAGAGGCAAGTGAACGGGAATACATTTTTTCCTCTTGTATAGGCATCTTTATGCTGATTATGCCATAATTGAGCCCTTCTAGTATCCTCTTTTACAAAATTTTGATGGTACACAAGGTAGATCCGAGTACCATTACATCTCTATCAGGACTGGAAGCGACCAAAACTGCTGTGAGGTATTTTTTGCCTTTGATGGAGCCGTGGCTTACATTTCTAAATACCCAGCTGAAAAGTAATGTGCAGTTGGTTTTGCAATCAGCAGTATATGTTCCAAAAGAAAAAGAATGTATTTAATTTATTTTTGAATTTATACTTAATATTTCATACACATATGGACCAAGATCATTCCTTCATATAAGTGAAGAAATGACTTTTTATGTATTTAACACCATCGGAATTGAAGGATTATTTTTCTTCTTTGTCATTTTCAAGGGGAAAAGTGGAACACAAATTCCAAGGGTAAAACTTGATGACATAGAACTTATGCTACAACTTTGAGGCCAAAAGGTGAGCACCTCAACGAACTGAGCCACACAGCTACTAATTAAAGATAATGGCAATAAAAACTAGCAATTTAAGCAAACTGGATGTTAGTTACATTTCTTCTAAAAATACATACTGTGTCAAATTACATTATTAAACAGGAATTAATTGACCTGGAAGCAATGCATTGTCAGTAAGGTATTTTGCTAGACAGAGGTCTAGATGTGATGTATCAACCAGCCATAGTGTTGGTGAGAAGGGTATAATGTTTAAGCTATGTCATGCATATTTTAAGAAGTTCAGCTATAGTCTTCAACACTAAAAGAATCACTCGCTAATTCTAAGAACTGTGGCAGACACAGTGTACATACACTTACGTTGGTGAAAGAATACAGTAATTAGTTAGAAGTGCAAACAATCATTGGATCAGAAAAGAATACTGGCTCCCTTGCAGTGTGATAGTGCTTCCATATTTGTGTACCCCAACTGTGATTTCAATCTGAAGGTTTCTTTTTGTTTATAGAGCTGATGCATTGCCTACATATTTAGTAGACTTTATCAAGTGCCCCCAAGAATTAAGCTGTTGACAAACTAAATGTTCAGTTTATACCCAATTATGTGCAATGGCTCAAGCTCGGCTGGAAATGGCTTCTACGGTATCTCAGTAATGAACCAATCCATCAAACGGTACTCATAAGAATACATGAAAGGAAAAAGATCGTAACCCCACGATTGGGCCTTGTAAGACTTGTCCAAGGATAATTGTTGCCCAGCTCATAGATTATACCAGATATGGATGACCAACACAATGATTCTCTAAGCCATATGACCTGGTTTTGTGCCATAGGTAAAACGTTTTCTTATCAAGCAGCTACTCCATTGCCCTTACGAGGCTGACAGAATCCCCTTCTAGAACTCGCATCAGATCTCGGCCATAGCCAGGGATTGAACCAAGACCCCTCTTGATGAAAGGCAAACATGCTACCCTAAACCACTGAGTCGGCCATAATAGGAGTAAAACAAAAACATCTGTAGCTATGTAAAAATAAGCTATGAACATGTTATAGAAAGGATAGGATTGATAGGTCACTGACAATCAGAATGATAAAGTAAAGTTTTTTGTGGAGAAAACTTCAGGCTGGGATACATAACTGTTCTGTATAGGCTTTCTAGTTCTTATTGTATTCAGTTCCTGAAATTCAATCTCTTTTTTTACCGTTTCATTTCGGTGTCTTGTTGGAAGGTTCACACACTCAGAAGCTCTAAGTTATATAAGAAATTCTATCTTGTATTTTTATGTTAGGTATTTTGTGAAAAAAAGTATACTTTTATATCTTTTTGTGTGAATATTGTTTTCATTCTTGTTCATGTTAAAAGCAAAATATTGGTATATCAGTGTTGGCATTGATGGGTTGGTCATTTGTTTAGTTAAGCTTCTTGAAAGAATATTAAAGAAGCTAAGAGGTGTAAAATTGAATGTGAATTGAAACTTCTTTCTTTGGCTAGGTTTCAAACCTGATTTAGAATGAAATTTTAACCCACACTTCATGTTATGCAGGGTTTTTCTGTATGTTCATTAAATTCCCTTCTGTGATTTCCTAATGTATGGTATGTAAATGTGATTGTGAAATCAGATCTTAAAGAAAAATGTTTCCTTTTTTACACAAGTTATGTGCTAGAAAGGGTCAATTTTCGGATGATATGTGTGAATGGATTTATTGTTCTGATGATCATTGTGTTCGCAGTTCTGTTTCCTCGCTCTGAATTGGTAGTAGTAGTTTCAGTATATTTTGTTAATATTTGTGCAGGTTTACAGATCAAAATTCCATCTCAATTTCTTTCTCACCTGTAATATTTGTCAATAGAAACCCAAATGCCTAATTTCAGCTGCTGCTAGGCAATGTAAGTTTATTTCAAAAATGCAACAAATTGGTATTTTTCTCTCGTCTCTCTTTTCACTGAAACGCTAGATACCTGTTATTCAGTAGCATGCTGTATGCTCACTGCTATGTATTTAGTGCACTTTGTAAACAAATTGTTCAATTGATGTGAATGTCTGTTATATTGTGCTGACAAGGACAGTATACTGCACTCATGTTAAATCTACTAGAAAAGAAAATTTGAAGACTTTCATATGGGAATATTCTATTGTGCAGTACTAAAGGAAGTTGACAAACCATCTTAGCTGAATGGTTAGTCAACTAACTGTGTATAAGGTACAAGTTTGAATCTCCATACTTTTATTATTATTTGTACCTTTCCAGAAAGGAAATTTTGTTTGTATTTGTCTGACCTAAAATTGAAAGGATATGTTCAGATGACAACTTACGTGTAAACACACAAAATAAGTAATTGCATAATAAATGTTTTAAGTTAAAAAATAATTGAAAAACCATATGAAACAATGTCCTGAACACATTAAGAATCTGATACTACAGGTAACACAACACACTGAAATCTTGTTTACTGTTGAGTGTACTGAGGGGAAGAATAACAAACTGTTGTCACCATTCATTTCAGCTTTCCAACCTAATTGAGGATAGTACTTGGTAACATTTGCCATTTGAAAGAATACTGCAAAAACCAGGAACATGTACCTTATTCTTAACTGGCAAAAACTGAACATTTTTGAAGACTTGAGTTTTATTATTAAGATAATTAAATTCATCTGTCAGTGTTGTTTCTTATTACTGTTACACTATATGATATATCCTCGGATGTTTTTCTCTACATGTTTGTAGAAAATAGTAAATTTTTATTGGATTGTCTGTGATATCACTTTCTCAAATGTAAATCAATGCTCTGCAAAACTGTGTACCATACAAGAATGGCCGATTTCCCATGGCATCAACCTCGAGATCTTATCAGCTGTAGCTGAAGACTGGAATGATGTACAATGCTTTTATTTTATAGTTATCATGAAGATGTAAGACTGTAAATTTTTTAAATGGTCATAATGTACCACCAACTGTTTTATTATTATGCTAGTGTACAATAGGACATGTATCTTGATGTAAGATTTACTAGATAGTCTAATTTTTTGACATGCTTGATGGAGATTCTCTTGCGTTTTATTATAACGAGAGGAAGATGTATTATTCAGTGTGGAATAATTAAAAGTTAAATTACAATCTCAACACCATGTGTTGCTTTTTTAAAATAGAAATTATGGTGGCAGAGGATGAGAATGTGCTTTGGCTGATTTATTTGCAGCAAAACATATTGATGAAAAGATGCTTTTTCTGCCTGTGAAAGAACATTTAATAAAATCTGTTTTACCCTTACTAATGTCTCAGAATTATTTCTCCTTACCCTGACAAGCAGGCAAGAGAGTAGAATCCAAGCCAGTGAAATGAAATTCCTAAGAAGTATGATAGGAAAGACAGAGTGAGGAAGGAAGTTGGGATGGGAAAACTAAATGAGAGAATTGAGAAGAATAAACTAAGGTGGTTTGGACATGTAAAGTGGATGGAGGAAAATAGAATACCAAGACAGATGTAGGAGGCAAAGTGCAAGGGTAAGAGAGCAAGAGGAAGACCTAGAACAAGGTGGATTGATTCAGTGAAGAAGCAGCGTAAGAAAAAGAAATCTGGACTGGGACAAGATCGTGGAAGGGAAGTGGAGAAGTGCCATAAATACCCCGACCCGGCAGGAGCTGGATAAGGGGAAATGATGATGAGGAATATGTATTTCTAAACACGGGATGTGTATTGGCGGCGCCTAACTAGGTGTGAATAGATAAATAATTATCCTTTAATTCTAGATATGTCTAGTCAATACTTTTTTAAAATGATCTTCATCAACTTACGAAGTGACAGGCCCAGCATTCATGATAATTGCTCAATTACACAAAAGCATTATAATTGACAGTATAGCCAGTATAGGTGGATCTAGAATGAAAGGATAATTATTTATCTATTAACATAATCTCATCATTACAGAACAATGTCAAATGTTAACGACTTTGAAGTTAACATTTCTGAAAACCTAACTAGGTGTCTGGACCATACAAGAACCTACTGTCGACCAAAATATTATGTGGACTCGAGTTTGAAGGTTGTATGTGAAGTAATCAATAGACCTACATAAAATCCAATAATATCATCATTTTCGTCGTTCTATTTTACGTTAGTTCATGTAGATTTGGAATTTTTAATGTATATTTTAATTTTTTATCGCAGTTGGAACACAAAAAGTGCCCATTTTTAAGCGTGTTTCAACCATGCGTCACATTTAAGAATTATTATCTCACAAACCCGTCATCACATCAAATCCAAATTTTCACACAATATACATTGGAATGTTGTATAACTGGTTTATTAATTTTAAAATTTTGTGTGTCCAAGAAACAAAGTTTTTAACATTTTTGTAAGGTAACTTTTTCTCGGCTCGGGGTGGTTGGACAATGTAGTTCTTGGTTGGGTTGTAATCCTTATACATCAAAAAGGTATGCTGTATGATTGTGAAATACATCAATTAATTCACTTATTTTATATCGGTTTGTATTTGTACGGGGAATTAAGACATGTTCACCAGTTAGTCGCTCCGGTGAAAGCTGTACAACGTTGCCAAGATGGGCTCCATCACGCGTCATGGTGCGCCTCGCTCGGAAGTGATGGGCTCCATATCAGCAACGCTGTACAGCATTTCCCGGAGCGGCTAGCTGGTGAACCATGTCTTAATTCCCCGTACAAATACAAACCGATATAAAATAAGTGAATTAATTTACGTATTTCACAGTCATACAGCATAACCTTTTGATATATAAGGATTACAACGCAACCAAGAACTACATTTTTCAACCACCCCGAGCCAAGAAAAAGTTACCTTACAAAAATGATAACAACTTTCGTTATTGAACACACAAAAAATTCTTAAATGTGATGCATGGTTGAAACACGCTTAAAAATGGACACTTTTTGTGTTTCAACTGCGATAAAAAATATTAAAATATAAATTAAAAATTCCAAACCGACATGAACTAATGTAAAATAGAACGATGAAAATGATGATGTTATTGGATTTTATGTAGGTCTATTGGTTACTTCACAAACCACCTTCAAACTCGAGTGCACATAATATTTTGGTCGACAGTAGTCACACCTATTTTACGTGATCCATCATGTTGGATTACAACCTCTGATGGTATTGGGTAGTATGAGCAGCTTAATAGATCAGATGATTTAGCCTTTGGTGCACACTGGTAGCATAGGGTATATGAGTAAAATTTGCTAGCATCTAATGTTGAGAGGTGGAACACACTATTCGGTGAGTAGGCTGGAAGGGGCAGTCCAGAAAGCATCGGTTGTCAGCCTAACACCATTATGGTGGATACTGTCCAGTATTTTCAAGGTAGCCAGCCTTGCTCCAGTGTATTGCAGTATCATATTCAAGCTGGTACAGGATGAGGGTTTGGTAAAACCATAGCATCACCAGATGTGTCACCAAGATACTTCATCATCTTGCACAGTTTCCAGCCACTGGCCGGGTCTGTTTGGAACACAAGCCTCTCCAACGTCTTCTGTCTTCCAACCATCTCTCAGCCACCACCTTTGTCCAGTCTTCTCCTCTCTTCTTCACGCTTTCTTCCTCCCCCTTCAGCCACCTGTCTCTTGGTCTCCCTCTCGGTCTCTTTCCTTCCCACTTCGTCTCGTGTATCCTCCTGGGTATACTCTTCTCCTCCATTCGTTTTACATGTCCATACCATCTAAGTCTAGATTTCTCAATACCATCCTGTAATGGTTCATCCTTCATTAATTCTCTGGTCTTCTCATTTCTTATTCTGTCCATCTTTGTAGCTCCAATACTGCTTCTCAAGAACCTCATCTCACTGGCCTGTATTTTGCTCTTCTCCCTTCCTTTCATAACCCATGTCTCCGAGGCATACGTTAGGATAGGGACATAGTACGTCCGATATATGATCTTTTTGCTGTTCTGAGGGACCTCCTTGCTCCTTAACATGCTTCTCACACTCCTCCGGAATGCTTCTGCCTGTCTCCCCCGCTCATTTATTTCTCTATCGTTTCTTCCATTATCTTGTATCAGGCTTCCCAGATACTTGAAACTCTCCACTTTCTTCAGCTGTTCCCCACCAATTGTTATTCCCATTGTGGTTCTTTCCTTCTTCCATGTGATCACCATCTCACTCTTATTTATGCTAAATTTCATCCCATATCCTTGTATTATTCCTTCCCACACATCCAACTGTTCCTGTACCTCCTCCTCCTTGTTTCCCTAAATCATCTGCAAACACCATTGCTTTCATCTTTCCTTCCCCAATTACTTGTGCCACTCGGGTCATTATGTCATCCATCACCACAATGAAAAGTAACGGTGACAGTGCACTTCCTTGTTTCAGGCCGTTTCTCTGTTCCAACCAGTTCGATCTCTCTTCTCCCACTTTCACACAGCTCACGCTTCCCTTGTACATCTCCTTTATCCTCCTTATAGTCCATTTTTCTACTCCTCTATCCTCCAGGGACTTCCATACTTTGTTTCTGCATACACTGTCATATGCTTTCTCAATATCCAGGAAGGCCATCAGTAGATCTGTTTCATACTCATAGTGCTGTTCTTGTAACTGCCTTACAGCAAAAATCAAATCCACTGTGGACCTTCCTGCTCTGAAGCCATGTTGTTCTTCCCTCATCCCTCCTTCTATCCTTGTCCTAATTCTCCTTTCCAAAACTTTCTCAAACATCTTTGCACAATGACTCATCAGTGTTATTCCCCGATAGTTTCTGCATTCTGTTCTACTACCTTTCTTGAAGATCGGGACAATTATTCCCTTTTTCCAGTCCTCTGGGGTCTTCCTTGCCTTCCATGCTGTCCTCATCACTCTGTACAACCATTGTATCCCCACCTCTCCTGCTGCTCTCACCATCTCCACACTCAACTCATCCACACCCGGTGCCTTCTCTCCTTTCATCTTCCTCACTGCATCTTCCACTTCTTTCCATGTTAAGTCCTTTTCTGTTTGCAGTTCATCTTCCTCTTCCCCGATTTCTTCCTCCTCGCCGTGGTTTCCATTTGGGTTTAGAAGTTCTTCAAAATATTCTTTCCACATTTTCTTCAGTTCTTCTCCATTTTCTATATCTTGTCCCCTTTTGTTCACCATTCTAACATAATCCGTAGGATCCTTCCGTCTCTTACTTTTTACCATCCCATACAGGACCTTTTTTGTACCTTCACTATCCTCCTTCATCATCTTTGTCCACTCTTCCATCCACTTTCTTCTCTCCTCAGCTACTACTCTCTTCGCCTCCTTCTTTCTTTCCTGGTACTCTTCCCTTGTCTCTACCGTCCTATTTCGATACCACCTCCTAAAGGCTCTATTCTTTTCCCTCACTATATCTTTTGTCTTCTCATTCCACCATGGTGTTTCCTTCCACCTCTTCCTACTAC
This sequence comes from Meconema thalassinum, assembly GCA_946902985.2. NCBI lineage: Eukaryota > Metazoa > Arthropoda > Insecta > Orthoptera > Tettigoniidae > Meconema > Meconema thalassinum. The sequence goes on from OX336391.1 coordinate 242,412,589, forward strand.
TTGTCCTCCCACATACTGCTTCTGCTGCACCTACTAGTGTCTTCTTAAATCTAGCCCATTCCTCTTCCACCCCTCTTTCTTCATCTGTTGGAATTCCTTCCTTTACCATTTTGAGGTACTCGATCCTTCCATCTCCTTCTTTCAGTTTCCATATGCTTATACGTCTTTCCTGGTTCTCAGTCCCTTTCTTCTCCTTAGTCCCTCTCAGGTTCATTACCTGCAATCGATGGTCGCTATCCAGATTCTCCGATGGTATAACCTTGATGTCCGTGATGTTCTTATTTAGTTCTTTCTCATACAGTATATAGTCGACCACCGACTTCCTGGTCAAGTCATCACTGTACCATGTGAATGTGTGGCTCTCTCTCTTCTTGAACCAGGAGTTCCCAACTAGCAGGCTGTTCCTTTGGCAGAAGTCCAACAGTCTCTTTCCTTCCTCATTTCTTCCACCCCAACCCTCTGGTCCAAGTACACTCTCATACCCATGTCTTTCTCTTCCTACATGGGCATTCAGATCCCCCATAACAATCATATTTCTTCCTACCAGCTGCTTCTGCAATTCCTCTTCAAACTCCTCCTCCTCTTCAGAGGGGCAGCCTACTTGAGGAGCATACACTTGCACTATTTCTACGGTCTCTCCCCTCGGTGCTACTTTCACTTTCATCATCCTATCACTTATTCTCTTCACTTCTTCTTTTAAACCATCTCGTACTACTACTCCCACTCCATTCCTCTTTCCCTCTTCATTCCCACTCCAGTACAGTCTATAGCCTTTTCTCAGTTCTCTCCTTCCTTCCCCTTTCCACTTTGTTTCTGCCAATCCCAATAAATCCAACTTCCTTCTTTCCATCATAGCCACTATCTCCTCCACCTTCCCCGTCAGCGTTCTTATGTTTAAAGTTCCTAATCTTAGTCCTTGTTTACAGCCATGTTGTCGTCTATTATATTCATCATGTCCGAGGCTCGTTCCATTCTTGAAAGCATTTGGTTTCATGCACTACTGGCTTGCTGGGCCTATCGTAGCTTCACCAGAGCCCCATTAGCCGTCACTTTTCAGGGTTCCTGTAGGACCTTCACAGCTACCGTAACGGTCCCGGGGCACACAAAGTCCCCACTGTACTTCGCCCCTACAGGCAATCCCCTACTTTGTGCCGTTGCCCGTCTCCCACGACGTGGACGAGGGGTTGGACTTATGGGAGACTAAGATACTTAGACATGTTAAATTTCTTATCCAAATGAGTGTAATAACACATCATCAAATTTCGAAGATTTCAAAAAATTGATCTGGTTAGCTCAATTCAGTATAGCCATAGTCTATCGGCACTGCTCATGGCGACATAATAACCTTGCAATGGCCCACCTGGTATGTAAAGGGCAATTAATACTTGATGGCGCAGACCTGTGCGAACTCGAGGGCTTGGAGGGGAAGGTAGTGGAGGTCACTGCTGCTGTGCTACTGGGAGTGAAACAAAACCTCTCATCAACAGCTGTCGCCACACCAAGTTTAGAGAGTAATGTTTCGTCACTTGAGATCTTAACTCGCAAGACAATTACAGATACCAAGAGCTGACTCAAACACTTCCTTCTACCAAGGAGCGAAGTAAACATTCTGCTGAAGCTTATGGACTTGCCCACATACGAGATTCGCAGTGTGCGCAGCTGAGGGTTTGCGCCAACAGGTATCGATTACAGTATACTAGCCAAGCATCTTGGTAAGGTGTACCATACCAACTGACGAGCCCAACGGTACACTGGGGCAAAACTCTGGCTGTACTGAATTGAGCTAACAACCATTTTTTCTAAATCTTTGAAATTTGATGATGGCAAATTCATCATCATCATCATCATCATCATCAATGTCCCACTCCAGTCGCCCGGGTGTGGTTAACAAGCCTCTTCCACTCGTTTCTGTCCTTCCACTTTTCCTGCTCCATTACTTCCTCCACATCCAATCCAGCTTCTCCGATGTCCTTCCGAATCTGATCCATCCATCTTCTTCTTGGTCTTCCAACTGATCGCTTACCCTTAACTTCTCTTTCCAACTCCCTTCTTGCCGCTCGTTCCTTTCCCATTCTCTTCACATGTCCGAACCATCTCAGTCTTGCTTTCCGTATCTTCTGTACTAACGGTTCCACATTTAGCTCCTCTCTGATTTTAACATTTTGAATTCTATCTCTTCTTGTCTTTTTTACAGATGTTCTTAAAAATTTCATTTCTGCTGCTTGGATCTTACTATCTTGTCTCTTGTTAGTTACCAGCGTTTCCAGTCCGTACGTTACAATTGGTATGAAGTACTGTTTATATAGTGTTAATTTCGTTCTCCTGGGCACTTTGTCATCCCATAAAAGCTCTCTGACTTGATGATAGAATGTTGTGCTTTTACTTAGTCTGTTGTTAATTTCAGGGTTGATTTCATTACCTCCGTTAACAATGCTACCCAGATAAGGGAACTGTTCCACATTCTCCAACCATTCTCCATCTATGTTCACTTGGCTTCTCTTTTCCTCTTTTCCACAGTGCAGGACTACAGTTTTCTTTTTACTAATTACCATTCCAAACTCCTTCAGCTTTTCATTCCAAATGTCCAATCTCCTTTGTACTTCCTTTTCTCCCTCTCCCCAAATCACCACATCATCTGCAAATATCAAGGCCTTCACTTCATCACTACTGATACTCTGTTTTACACGTTTTATGATTTCATCCATCAATATAACAAATAATAATGGTGACAGTGCACTTCCTTGCTTGAGGCCTTTTTTTGTATAGAATGTTTCAGAATCACCACTACCCACTTGTACACTGCTCTTACTCTCATAATACAACATTTTTATCTTGTTAATTAGTGATTTTGGTACATTCCTTTTCAGTAGGCATTCCCATACATATTTTCTTTTAACTGTATCATAGGCTTTTTCCACATCCAAAAATATAAAGATGATTTCCTTGTTCATTTCTAGATGCTTTTCCATTATCATTCGCACTGCAAATATCAAGTCTATTGTTAATCTATTTGGTCTAAAGCCATACTGTTCTTCCTCTAACTGAGGTTCTATTATATCCCTCAGTCTCTTGCCTATAACTTTCTCCATTATTTTTAGCCCATGTGATAACAATGTTATACCTCTATAATTTTCACATTTCTTCCTATTTCCTTTCTTGAACAGTGGTACAATGCTTCCTTGTTGCCAATCTTCAGGAATCCTTTCATCCTTCCATATGGCATTGAGGGTTCGGTATAGCCACTGTAGTCCAATGCTTCCTGCTGCCTTAATCATATCAGCATTGAATTCGTCTTTTCCACTTGCTTTACCTTTGCTCATTGCTTTCACTGTCCTTTCAAGTTCCAACCATGTTATTGGGTTCTCTTCTTTTTCTCCATCTATTTCCATTTTCTTATCTCGTTCTTCCTCTGGGAAGTCATCCCCATTATAAAGCTTTTCAAAATACTTAGACATCACCTTCTGAAGACCTTTTTCATCATGTACTATGGAACCATCTTCTCTCTCTAATGCCTTGATTTTTTCTTGGTCTGCTCTTTTCGATTTTATTACTCTATACAGTAGTTTCTGATTTCCTCTACTATCTTGCTCAATTTTGTTGGTGAACTCTCCCCAGCATTTCTCTTTTTCTTTCCTGATACTCCTTTTTACTTGTAGTTTTAATCTTTTGTATTCCACATGTAACCTTTCTATCCTATTCTCATCTTTCTGATACGTTTTTTGCTTTTCCTTATCCATTTCTTTCTTCACCTTGTTCCTTTCTTTTATTTCTTGCTTTATTTTGTCTGTCCACCACCGGGTCTCCTTTTCCTTAACCTTTGCTTTTGTTTTCCCACATACCTCAACTGCTGCTTCAACAAATGTCTGTCTGAAATTGTTCCACTCTTCTTCTCCACTTTGTGTTTCTGTGTTAGGCAGCTTCATTTTTATCCTATCTTGGGATGCTATCCTTTTGTCGTCCTCCTCCTCCAATTCCCAAATCCTGATCTTTGGTTTTTTCTTAAGTACAATTTTAGGGATTTTTACTCGTTTTAAATCCACTATTAATAACCTGTGATCACCTCCCATACTTTCACTGGGGATTATCTTCGCATCCATGACGTATCTTCCCCATTCTCGGTCTGTTATCACAAAATCGATGAGAGTACCATACTGTCCATCCCAACTATACCGGCTGATCTTATGGCTATTCCTCTTCTTGAACCACGTGTTCTTTATTATCAGGTTATTTCTGACACAAAAATCCAACAGTTTCTTTCCATCTTCATTTCGATCGCCATACCCATGTGGACCCAAAACATTCTCATATCCCATTCTATCAGTTCCTACATGAGTATTTCGATCTCCCATTATCATGATCCCATCTCCAACAATATGTGATTTCAGTTCACTGAGGAAATCTTCTTTTTCTTCCAAGCTACATCCTGTCTGTGGAGCATACACCTGTATTATCTTCAGTAGTTCCTTATTTACGTGTATTTGCATTATTATAATTCTTTCATTTACATACTCAACTTCAGCTATTGGTCCAACATTTTGATTCACTATAAAGCCCACTCCATTTCTTTTCTCTTTACGGTTACCCATCCAGTACAAGGTGTACCCCTTAAATTATTTTGTTTTGTTTTCATGTATAACCACCTACTTAAAGTGGGATTCACGTTGCACATAATGATGCAACTCTCTAATAGAACACTGTACATGCTGATGTGTATTAATTGGCAGCGGGGTTGGGATGAGACATGCATGCTCCACGCACCAACACAATGATTCACTACCAGTGAGCCTGATTGTCAGTAAATGCTGCCAGATCTATCGATTTCTTTTGCAACATACCAGAAAATCCGACAAAAGAAATTCCTGAAAATGCTCCCAATCCAAATTTAGGAAAAATGAATAGTCATGATCAGGAAAGGGATTTATATGTACTAATGATTCATGAAATGTGTACATATATATTTAGTTATTTTTATTGAAATATGGAATTATATATAGACTTAAAATTACAAAAGACTATCATTTCTATTTGATATCAAAGTTCAAAGAAGCTATAGAAAGTAGATCTACATGAACCATAATGCTGTACTTCTCATTTTAATATGATCTTTGAAGAACACGAAATATTTTAATCTCTGTTGCCAAAACAATGGTTCACAAAATGTTCTTTGAAGTGCTGGAAAGTGAATCTTCTCCTATTGTCTCTAAGTACCGATTTATATTGACTGAAACTGCGTTCAACATTAGAAGAGGTAATGGGGGCATATTTAAACTTTACAACGTCTGCTGGGGTTAAATCCAACTTTAACTTGACACTTAAATCTCCACACATAATTGCAGCAACCTTTCCCATTCTTTCATATCCAGGGTTCTTTGAAAGTACAGTGTCCATCTTCATTTTTGCTACATCTGCAACTTTACCTGTACCATGATTTAGCTGTTCCACAGATTCACAATTTTGAAACTTTCAGAGAGTGAGAGATGCGAGTTTTAGAGACTTTTGAGTGTTTTTGTGATGCATGAAAAATTATGCTGAATGTAAATCAAGTCATTCCTCACTCTTTGCGCAGCTTCGATTGAGGCTGCATCTTCAGAGTCCATAGCATGCAGAACGTTCTTAATGGAGTCAGCAAAATATTCAACCGCTTGTAGCCACGTACCCCACCTAGTTAGAACTGGCTTAGGTGGCAATGGAATTTCTGGGTACATCCCTTTCAAAAGATATACTCTTTTGTGGGCTTTGAGAAAAACTTTTTTCACTGAGGAAATCAATAGATCTACTTTCGGGTAACTGCCTTTTACCACTTCTGCCACACGATGAAAGGCATGTGCTACACAAGTTAAATGAGTCGTCTTAGGATATACAACACACAATGCTTCTCCGGCTTTCATCATATAAGGTACGGCATCGCTAATAAAAAGTAACACTTTATCATACTGAACGCCCTGTGGCCAATGGATACCCATAGTTCTATTGAACAGTTTTGCTATAGTTTTGTTATTGCACTTTTCTAGAACATCACAGTGTAAAAGAATCCGTTTAGAATAATCTTCACTTAACAAACCAATGATTACGTTGCCAATTAGCCTACCTTCTTTGTCTGTCGTCTTGTCAATGGAAACCCAAATCGGACCGTCTTTAATTTCTTGTCTTATCTTCTGAACAGTTTCATTGTATATGGCTGAAACATAGGTTTATCTGAACGTTGACTCATCCGGGATAGTTCGGTTAGTATATTTCTCGAGGAATTCCCTGAAGTACTGATTATTCAGTTTGAAGAGAGGGATGTCAGCAGAGATGAGAGCGCGGCAGAGATCGGTGTTGAACTAGGACGTTACACTCGAAGTTGATGGTTGTGTCAGAAACAACTGTCTCAGCTTGGAATTTCGTAGTTTGTTAGTCTGATGTTTACTGGTTGAAATGTGTTGTCACACCAGGAACCTTTGATTAGATGCCACTGACATTGACACAAATTACAAAATAATACCATACTGTCAGTTGAAAAACCATCTTCTTTAAATTATGTTACGTAACTTTTTAATTTTAAGCTGGTTGACTGTGCTACTTTAGGCATCTTGTAACAATGTTAATGTCTTCAATGAATGTCAATAGGCAACTGAAAACACTGCACTTGTAGACATAGCGGTATGTACAAGAACACTACGATTCGTCTCACTGCTAATTCAAACTGTGAATCACTGGTAGGAACTTCGGTAGATGGAGGTATTGCCCCATCAAAGGGAATGCCTGAATTACAAAATAATCCGGAAACTACTGGCATATCGTCGATGAATGAGATTTCCTGAGTAACAAAATTATGGGACAGACATAGTGATGTTATGTGTGATTCTGATGCTCAGCTGAACTCACCTCTTCCGGGTTCACTCATCTCTCTTTCACCATACCATTTATCACCTTACCATATCAACTCGGGCATGGACAGGCGTGATGATGAGTTGCACCCAAGTTAAAATATTAAATAGAACAGCAAATTGCATGTAAGAGGACATTTGCACTAAACATGTTGTTGTTTCCTGTGGCTAGCCCGGATTCCAATCCATTAGCTTTCTTGCGTTCCAATAGAGTTGTGTGAGGTTTCCTGAAGTTCTAGCAGTCACATCAAGTTTGTTGCAATGCAGCAGGTGCCCCTTATCCATTTTACTTCCAGGATCGTGACAAAGTGTGCATTCTTCAGATCTCAGAATGTTGATTCGTTTCAGATGAGCTGCAAGGCAGTCATGGCCAGTGTTAAGTCTGAAGAAGGTTACAGCTTCTCTTCTTGGTTTTGCACTAAACATATAGCTCTAGAAGTAAATAAGTTACTTAACTTGTAGATAGGGTTTGTTTGCAAACGCATGAGAATGCAGAACAGTTGTTAACATGACTAAGTTATTGGTAGCACAGCACAGCATGTTATTACGAAAGAAGAGACTTGTAGAATGCCATTGAAAACCGAAATAGGTTTAAAGCATGAATTACTGTATTTTGTACCCCAGGAGGATTATTGTTTACAGCCGACTTATGTTGAAATTTGTTAGATTTTTTAAGATTTCCCAAGAAATAGAGATGCCGCGTGCGAGTTTTACTGAAAGCCCTTTTTGAAAGTTGGCAGGTATGACAATGTTTATGAATAACACTTATGCACATCAACAGGAATAACAATTGGTGGGGAACAGCTGAAGAAAGTGGAGAGTTTCAAGTATCTGGGAAGCCTGATACAAGATAATGGAAGAAACGATAGAGAAATAAATGAGCGGGAGAGACAGGCAGAAGCATTCCGGAGGAGTGTGAGAAGCATGTTATGGAGCAAGGATGTCCCTCAGAACAGCAAAAAGATCATATATCGGACGTACTATGTCCCTATCCTGACGTATGCCTCGGAGACATGGGTTATGAAAGGAAGGGAGAAGAGGAAAATACAGTCCAGTGAGATGAGGTCCTTGAGAAGCAGTATTGGAGCTACAAAGAGGGACAGAATAAGAAATGAGAGGACCAGAGAATTAATGAAGGACGAACCATTACAGGATGGTATAGACTTAGATGGTATGGACATGTAAAACGAATGGAGGAGAAGAGGATACCCAGGAGGATACACGAGACGAAGTGGGAAGGAAAGAGACCTAGAGGGAGACCGAGAGACAGGGGGCTGAAGGGGGTGGAAGAAGAGAGAAGACTGGACAAGGGTGGAGGCTGAGAGATGGTGGGAAGACAGAAGACGTTGGGGAGGCTTGTGTTCCAAACAGACCCGGCCAGTGGCTGGAAACTGTGCAAGATGATGATGATGATGATATATATATATTTTTGTTGGCTCCGGAGGCTATATTTACACCCTGAACTACATCTCAGGGATGCTGCGTTGCCGTTGATTGACACTTATCGCTTCCTGGGGCTCCATTTTGACAGCAAATTAACGTGGTAGCACCATATACAGCAACTAAAAACGGCGTGTCTCAGGAAACTGAACATGCTCATGTTTCTTAGTGGCACTTCGTGGGGGGTTGACCGTGCGGTGCTGCTACGGTTCTACCAAGCCCTCGTCCTGTTCTGGCTAGACTATGGTTCTGTGGCATACGGTTTAGCAAGGCTGGCAACCTTGAAAATGCTGGACAGTATCCACCATAGTGGCGTTAGGCTGGCTACTGGTGCCTTCCGGACCAGCCCGATACCCAGCCTACTCGCCGAATCGGGTGTTCCATCTTTAAATTATAGACGCCAACATATGCTTTTAGCATATGCTGCCAATGTGCGTCAAATGCCGCAACACCCGAGCTATCAAGGTCTCTTCAGTACCCAAAACCACCAGGGGTACACCAACCAGCCTCGTGCCACTCGGCCAGTTGGTATTAAACTTGGTAGCTCGTGTACTGAAATAGGAGTGGCTGAAGGTCCCTGTATGATCCGGACACCTAGCAAGGTGCCTCCGTGGCAATACCCGCGTCCGGAAATTTGGTTAGATCTGCACCGAGGTCCTAAGGTGAACACGGATGCCTCCGTTATATTATTATTATTAAAACTTACCCCTAGTTGGGCTACCATTAACCTCTTATCATCTCAGGTAGTGGGGCAATAAACTTGCTTTAAATGAATCCACAAATACACAAGACACCACTTCCTTTAAACATACACATTTTTTAAATAATAGTTACTATCCACCTGTGAGCATTACATTCATTGCCTGGAAAGAAAAAAAAATACACCAACTGGCCTCCATCTTGCCACACATCCACTTTCAACAACTCATCACCATGGCAACGTCCACATGCCATGTCAAAGAATCTTTTGACTTATCAGCCAAGGCCACCTGCTCCAAACACCGGCCAACCACCATCAGAGAATCTCAAGGTAGGGCAGACAAGATTCTCATTGAGGCCGACCAACATGTGTCCATGGCTGGCAACCCGATAAAATAAAAATAACATAAAAAAAAAAGTCTCTGTAACCTAACAAAAGTTCGGTTACACCGTTTACCGGAGGCAGTTCCACAGCATAGTTCACGAATTTCCGGACGCTGGCATTCTCTACACGGATGGTTCGAAGGTGGACGAGAAAGTGGGTTGTGCTTACGTTATTGATGGTGCAAATACCGAGATCTCTTTGCCTGAGGCCTGTAGTGTGTTCACTGCGGAGCTCGTCGCCATCTATGAAGCTCTGCAGTTTGCACTACAGGATGCACAAATCCATTTTCTCGTGTGTACCGACTCTTTGAGTTTGTTGCAGTCAATTGCTATATGTTTCCCGCAACACCCCCTAGTGCAGCGAATCCACGACCTACTAGCCGGGCTGTGCCACGCTGACACTCTATAATCACCTTTCTGTGGCTTCCAAGCCACATGGGAATTGCGGGAAATGAGTTAGCAGATCAAGCTGCAACCTCGACCACCTCGACCAATGGAGGTACCCGCTAGAGATATTTGCTCTCAGTTACGCCCATAAGTTCTGGCATTTTGGGAGAGTCAGTGGCTAGCTGACCTACTGCCCAGTAAACTGAGAGCGATCAAGGGAACTACTCACGTGTGGCGGAGCTCTTTCCGGTCACGAAGAGAGTCCGTCATTTTGTGTAGGCTAAGGATAGGTCATACAAGATCCACCCACTCGTACCTAATGAGAAGGGAAGGACCCCCACTTTGTACCTGTGGAGCCGTTTTACCGTGGCCCACATTTTAACCGAGTGTGTGGATCATACTAACTTACGAAGAAAACCTTGGTTTGCAGACGACACTCAAACTTATATTAGCCGATGACGCGGTGGCTGCTGATCGCGTTATCCGATTTATAAGTGTGAGTGGGTTACGGCCAGCAATCTAAATTTTCCAGTGTACATTAACTCAACGACTTGTTCGTTTTTGAATGATAATTTATTGTTTTTCCGTAATTTTTGTCTATTTTTATAATTTTTATTTTTATTTAATTTTTTGTTTTTGTTTTATTAATTTTTGGTCTTTTTAAATTTAGGTGTCCACCTCAAAATTTTAAATTCAATTCCAAATTTGTATTCTTTAATCTCTGTTAAGAGGGGCAGATGACCTCATAGATCCGCCCCTTAAAACAACAATAACTAACTAACTATTATATATTGTGATATACCCAGGGCACCAAGAAACTTACTGTTTCCAATAAATATTATAAATGTAGAGCAACGAATATCCTCTTCCTCTCAGGGTCAGAGACATTAATTTGTGCTGATCAATGACACTAACTACTGACTGAAACTATAAGAGAATTGTAGGCTTTAACTTTTATTTTCCACTCTGATTCCATTCATATATTGTAAATCCTGACATGGCCGACTACCTATAAACAACTGTCACCGTGGTTACCTATCACAAAGACTTTAAAACATGAAAAAGAAAACATTGACACAATGCAAAGCAAAGAATAAGATGTACCTATACATTGGAATATGCCCATATTACAATATACTGTATAACAATGTTCAGATTATGTCCGTGAAAAACTTGTGTACCGTAATGCATCAATCTTATTTACAGATGTTATTGTTCACTTCTGTGGTTGTTGCGTTATTGTTAATGTATTTTTAGTATGATAACCTGTGTTCTATTGAATTAGTTAGTTATTGTTGTTTTAATGGGCGGAACTATGAGGTCATCTGCCCCTAACTATTGAATTGAATTATTATTGTGACCAAATTCAGGAATGATGTCTATACTATTTTGTTAATTGTATTATTAATCAACCGTTCCTATTTAAATATACACTGCACTCGAATGGAATAAGGTTATTAACATTTACCTGTTATTCAAAACCTGAGTCCTATGGCATCCGCTCCTGTTCACTCCAGACTGAAATCTGTGAGGTCTGTAGGCTACCAACTCACTATCAGGGTGTCTACCGGTAACGAAAGTAACGAATTTTACAAATGGGTAACGAAAGTAACGAAAAAGTAGGCTAACGAATTTTACAAACGGGTAACGAAAATTTTCTGAAGGCGGGTTGAATCATTTAAACTCGCGCCGGCAGGCTCAGAGATCGCGAGTTTCACGCAAGCGGCGCCGTGACTATTGCATATACTAAGCTATATGTCTCCGTGCCCGACCTCAAGGAAATACATACCGAGGATACCTTGAGCGGTATACATCGGTTCAACGTATATTTTCGGCATCAAGAAGTCTTAAGTTTCGTGTGAAATATGTTTCTGTGTTACTGTATTAGGAAACCTGACTTTTCGCGAGACGTTTATTCGCGAATACTTCCGAAACTAAAAAGAAATCTCTCATTTATGTTATTTGGAAACTATGTCAAATTGAAGTCCAGAAATAACGCGAAACAATTTAATGTCGCAATCTTGCGAAATGTTACCGTTTCGAAATAAATGCGAAAAATCTTCGAAATACATATAACTTATTTAAAAAATATGTCAAGTAAATTTGCGACATTCAGTATGGTTAATTCGAAATTCCGTTATAAGTCGATTTTTCCTTCGAACTTTCGTTCCATCGGATATATAATCTAACGGATTATTTCGATAACTTGTTGATAATTCGTGGTTCTCAATCGAAATAAAACTTGCCCTCTTGACGTATTATTCGTGCAATCCTCTCAGAACAATTCGTAATATTCGATACCGTACCTACTTCGAACGTTTATCCTCCAAAATCGCATCCTGAAGACGGCCGGCTGACCGCACGACTTGCCTGCGGGAATCTCGTCAAACGGACCGAGATCGACGTCAGTTGCGTAAAATCATAATACCCGTCCCCTATCGTGAACTTGTGACCACGGGGACTGCGGGAATCCTGTTAAAGGTGATTGGGCACCCATCACGGAGCACCCATCACGAAACCTACTTGCCACTTTTCCCATGACCGTATACTTAAAAGCGTGCGGGGAGCGAGAAGTGCATCAACCCACTTAAAAATGGCAGTCTACGTAGCATCGAAATACTAAATCCTCCTCGTGATCCACCCTGAACTCATGAACTCCCAACCACAGCATAGGGACAAAGAGAATCACGGCGCCGACCGAACAACATGTTCATAACTACGCGTGAATTTTAACCATGCCCAACCTTGAGCTTGCCTCCGCCATTCTATCAGCACAGATAGACAGGCAGACAATCGTTGAACGGCCAGGTGCGGCGACGATTGCATAATATCTCGAGGACAACGTAAAACGGCCGAGAGCGGCAGCGATTGCGATACATCGCGATATTTCTCCGCATTCAATGACGAGGACATTACTGTATTCTTGTCAAACGGACAGCAAGTGGCGCCGATTGCGTAATAATTCTATATTTTCTTGTGCCCGAACTCAAGGACAATGGAAATCTCGTCGAATGACTAAAAGTGACGCTGATGATTTAAATCGCGATTTTTCTCCGTGTTCTATCGTGAAAACTACGGGAAGTTCACCAAACAACTGAGACCAGCGCCGATCGTGTAACATCTCGATATTTCTCCGCATTTGACTGCGAAGACAGAATACATTTCTTCGCGACCTACCGCGGGGACAAAGGAAATCTCGCCAAATGGTCAAGAGCTGAGCAACCTCTTGGTACCGTAATAATAACAACATATTGTGGACAAGACGACATATTAGCTGAAACAACTCATTGGATATTAAATATCTAGTATATATTTATTATTTTTAAAAAGTTTATAACAACATGTGAATTTCATTTAAAGCGGCTTCGGTGGTGTAGTTGTATTGTATTGTATTGTATTGTATTGTATTTTTTATTCATCCATTCAATCATATAATGTACATTGTACAATGATATAGGACACTTCAATTCACAAATTATACTAATACCATAACGAATAGAATAAGAAGTGATATCACTGGCCTAGTACGCCTGGTCCGCCGCAGCGCAGCGCTGGCTCCGATCTGTGATGTAAGTTAGCATTGGCGCTTACGAGACTTAAAACCTTGCGACCTGTTTTACATGTTAAAACACCGCAAGATATCCTCATAGGCGCTAATAAGTTTGACATCTCCTCTTACTTTACTGTGCCCAATAATAATTTAGTAAGTCGTCTCTTGTAACAGTTCAGTTTCGACAATAAGCAAAGACAAAGAGCAAGTTCAAAATGCAATTAGTTTTGCCAGCTATCGGTAAATTTTAAAAAAGAACGGAACAATTGACCTCGCTATCAGAAAGGATTTCTTCACATTGTTACACATTTTACATTCCCTCAACAGACTTGCAACACAGACAAAAAAAAAAGCCGTACGAACGCAACTTTCAACTTTACCGTAGATTACTATAAAATTCAATAATAACCATTAATTTCAGTCCACAAACACCAAAATCAGTAAACTACCATCATTTCAGAAGAACTTAACATTAAACAGACATAGAAGGCATAGTCATGACCCCTTCATAGAGTAGGCTATTGCCTAAAACTGATCACGCCTCCTTCAGCATTACGGTACATATATGTTTTTTAACTCATTGTCTTTTTATTCTCATCCCTTTCTTCACAGAAGTAGTCTTTAATGGCATCAAGAGCATTTTTATTTACACCATACTGGACAGATACTTAGGCAAATTAGGATTATATGTGGAACAGAATAGTCTTTCAATCGCCAGTTGGTTCTTGGGAGAAGTAATACTTCCTTCCCTTCTATCACAAATTTGTCAAATTTAACAATTAAATCTTCTGAAAAGTGAGTAACACAGATGTAGGACTTTTCAGTATGTTCCCTATCCTTCCCTGATATGGCCCCTTTGCACTTTATAAAACGTTCCTAATCTTTAGGAGGTTTGAAAAACCGTCTGACCTCTTTACAGTCCCCATAGCTAGATCTGCATCCTGGTACAAAAGAGCAAGGCATCTTCACTAATCACATTAAGCACTCATGAAAATGTAAGGGCTAAACTGCTGTTTACTTACATTAAATAACAATAAAATTAACACACGAAGATAACGTCAACACACGACAAGAAATTAAATTCCATTTCGGTCAATGCTTCCTACAATAGCATTTCAGGTATTAATACTATGAAGTAATAGTGTAAGCACTTGTATATCAATAAACGTTTGCACAGAACACCACCAAAACACTCCGACCAATTAAATACTTAATAAATCGCACATAAACACACAAACATTAGTGGAAATCAACAATCTCAAATCGACTGTAGCGCTGCGTAGCGGCGAGTGCCAACCCGATCCGTATTCATTACATGCTATTGAGGGAGAAGAGATCACACTTTATATTCTATTCGTTATGCTAATACTAATTTACAATCACAATAATAATATAGGCCTACACAAGGATAACCTTACATCATTTAGTCCTATGAATACATAAACATAACTATTGATATTCTAAAAACTCTTTAACTGAGTAGAAGCAGTGCTCCAGCAAGAACTCTTTAGTTTTTATTTTGAACTTTATGTAATTTGCTGTACTTTTAATATTATTTGGCAAATTATTATACAGCGTTATAGCTGCATGGAATACACCATTTTTACATAGTGTTGTATTTGCAGCATGTACATGAAGATTGTTCTTTTGTCTGGTCTGGTAGTTATGTATATTTGAATTCATCTCAAAGATATCCTCGTTTCCTAAGCTTTGTTTGACAAATAATAGAAGTTCAAAGATGTAAATACATGGCAAAGGTAAAATTTTCAGTTGTTTAAACAGAGGCTTACATGTATGCAATCTAGTAGTTCCTTTCATTGTTCTAATTATTCTTTTCTGGATAATAAAGATTTGGTGAGCAGCAGGTGAATTTCCCCAAAATATGATTCCATATTTCATAAGCGAATAGCAATAAGCAAAATAAGTACTAAGAACAGTTCTCCAGCTAGTCGATTGTCTTAATACTCTTAATGCATAACAACTTGAGCTTAGTTTCTTGGCAAGTTTAGTGGTATGAGAGTTCCATTTTAGGTCATCCTGCAACCAAAGGCCTAAGAATTTAGTAGAAGAGGCGTTACCAATTTTAAGGTCATTTAAGATTATGGAGGGAGAATTAATACTTTTATTCTGAGCTGTGTGAAAGTTAAGAACCACTGTTTTACTAGTGTTGATAAGGAATCCATTATTGTTGAACCATAAGGACAGCTGACCTGTTACTTCCTCTACTGATTTTTGAAGTTCAGTGTCATTTTCACCCCTCATCAAAACACTTGTATCATCTGCGAATAGTACAGTTTTAAATGCAGGTATCTGAGATGGCAAGTCATTTACGTAAAGGAGAAAAAGTAGTGGCCCTAGAACGGACCCCTGCGGAATGCCATACTTCAAAAACATAGGATCTGAGTGGTAATATTTAAATATGTTTGTGGTATTTTCTAAACTTTGGTAGCATGCTGAACTGCTCATGGAGGAAAGAATAAGAGGAGATGCCCTGAGCTCATATGAGTGAAGCCAAGCGCTGCATCCAAAGTGGGCGTAACCTTAACTCGTATTCGGTGTTCTGTGACTTGCATGAGGCATTGTGCATGGCTAAACCTTATTTTGGCCCTGGTTTTTATCGCGCTCCGGTTATGCAACGTTGGAAACGTAATAACAGTAGGCCTAGTGATAAGTTATTTTAAAAAAACTCTTCAATTCTAATCTCAGCATGTGAAAAAATACCCCCCCCCCCACACACACACACACACACAAAGAAAATACCGTACGGTACCGAAACGTGTAGGCTATACCGTATTTTTGTGCAAACATGCGTCCTTTTTTAATTATTCTGTTTATTAATTTTGAGGTTCGTATTCTTGAATATCAAAATGTGTACGACCAATGAGTGAAAGTGGCTGTGCTCGAAATTAGGCCTAAAAACTGATGAATGCCTCAACACCAATAAGAACATAAAACTCAATTTGGTGTAAATAGCCTACCGTAATTAGTTTGGCATCATTAATTCCCAAGATATTCCTTCTTTGGTATAACTCGCATCTTCAGACACCTGTATTCAATTTAATCAGTGTTTCAGCGTATTATTAAGTTTTGCCGCGTCTTCCTTACAAAACTAGCCTCGCAAAGGTGCTCTCATATTTATATTTAAATTGGCTTTTAAAACGATAACGCAGCTTATTTGTGCCAAGTACCGTGATCTACAGAGTGTATTCTGCCTATCCAAGAAAAAATCTTGACTTGTCATTGCAGTTTTATGTCACTAAAATCCATTACTAGTTGGAGTGGTTTACGGCTTTAAGCATAGGGACAGCCATTTTCTTGCAACCAAAGTGGGCGAGCCGTTTGGCTTCAGTAGCTTGCGCTAGGCAGCGCAGCGAAGGCATCTCCTCCCTTTCTTTCCTCCATGGAACTGCTGTGCCCAATATAGCGGGTTCAAACCCGGCCAAAGTCGTCGGATTTTTTAAAAGCGTTAAAAATCCTTCAGTATGCCTTCCTTCGGAGGGGAAGTAAAGCCGGCGGTCCCATGTCATGGATTTATGGCATGTAAAGGATTCTTCCACAGACAAAACTTTTGTGAAGCTAAATTGTTAGGTTATATTTCGTCAAAACGCTCTATCAAAGTTCCAACGTTCACCACTAGGTATCATTGATATCTGGTTGCAACTTGAAATTGAACGGAACTTGTAGCTCACCCTAAGGGTGTCCGTTGGAAGCAGCTACAGACTCAGACGTGCTGAACATGTCCTCGGACACTCCCGGCACTAAAAGCCATACGATAAATATAAAACTTCTTTAAAAACAGTTCATTGTTGTTTTTTTCTTCACCGCGTGATGAGCGCCTATGCTTGTAGACCGCCGACGTAACTTGAATTCAAAGGTAACTAAAATTAACTAAAAGGTAACTAAAAGGTACCTAAAAAGTAACTAATTTTTACTTCATCCTTACAGTAGACACCCTGACTATACTGCTGCACTCTATTTGCGGTTCTGCATAGTGTGTTATAAGCGCTATGCCAAAATGTTGTTGTTTCTTCAAACCTTGCTTGGTTATCTTGAGCCGGCAAACAAAATGAGCACAAAATGGCACAATACAATATACAAGAACTCGTCAGCATTTAATCTAAAACAGGGAAAACAAAGGCCCCTACACTCCAGCTAGGATGGTTGCATACAAATTTGTTGGCAAACAAATAAAACACTACGTTCATTGACCAACCTACTCTCCGGGTCGCGAGATTGTGGTCCTGGTCTCTTGGGGCCAGTTTTGCTAAATATAAACACTTCCTGGAAAATAAACAACGGCCTCCCTGCAGCCGATCCACCAAGGTCGCTACCTGTAAAGTGCGTAGTGAGCCCGCACTCCGTGTATTCATGAAACAAAAGGGGCTCTTTTAAATTACGATGGTCACTCCTGGCGAAGAGGTGTGGTTAGATACATTGTCGTGGGAATGGATTATAATAACAGCATATGCGCGCGTGTGCAAACCAAATAAATCAGCATCATCCCAAGGTTCTAGCAGGAGAGGCCACGTTGTAGTAATCAGGTCTCGAGCATAGCAACCCCAAGATCAGAATCTTGCTCGCAAAACCACACAATGTGCACAAAACATCGGTTCTCATAGTCAGATGGGCATAGCACATCACACAAACATCGGCCTTCACATAGCCGTCAACTCAAAACACACAGGACCTTGACGCATCCACCATGGCCAGAAACTCAACACACATTACATGCCAATTGACGAACCACTTACCATATCCTTCTGAAGAAAACCCACCTGACCCAGAGTGACGAACCAACGGGCATACAAGTTCTTTAGAGGCAACTATACTGTCTGCCTGTCTAAATTATTATGAATACCCTCCTCAACAAACGAGACGAAAACGAAATGTATTTTATTCTAGTCATTATTAATATTACTTTTACTTTGATAACATTATCTAACTGCCATGATGCAAATCAATATCTACTTTCTGTGATTCTAGAATTGTGTCTCTGAGCAAATAAACAAACCCTAGTCATCATGCCCGAATGAACACAAACATGCTCTACTTTACTGGATGACGAGTAACAATACAAAACACTACAAATGCTGACGGCTTGCTCGAACAAAAGTTGGTCTCCCAAGACTATAACTACAATGACAAACACAACAAAAAAACAAAATCTAGCTAATTCATTACATTTACAATCTTGCTCCCGCAATAACTACCCCTAAATAATTAAAGGTTGGTACTTAAAGATGCTGTAAGACTGTTGTATGGCGATGGGCTTGGGTCGCCTGGACCCCTATCTGGTGAAATTAAACCTTGGTGCTAGTTATTGGTTCTTAGCCCAACATCTTCATCTGCGCAGCTTCCACCATGCTGGCATTATACCTATATTATATTCGTATTTGTCATGGTTCCGTATTGATTGAACAATTATGCACTAAGAGGGGGATAGGTTCCGCCTGATCAATACAACGTAATTCACATTTAAAGGGTTGTATTAACACCCTTGTGGTACATGTTTCGGGTCCTTATTATGGCTCCTTCATCAGCCTCAAAACAACAATAGATATCAGTATCATATAGGATTCAATAAAGGTAAAATCTAACATGAAATGTATGAATGACCTGAATGAAAATGAAACATATTAAACAATTATGGGTAATGTGGTGAAACATATGAAAAAACATATCATAGATGGGGACATAAAACTATTACGTACAAGACAAAGATTAAAAACACATTAAAATAGCAAGTTGCAATTACAAGCACTTCTGGTGCATGTCGAATAATGTCTTGCAAAGTTCGTATTGGAGTCCTATATTATAACACAGTGCTTGATCCAATTCTGCTTCCGTGTCATAGAGTCCATTATTATTAAATGGTTGAAACTTGTAGAGAAAGCCTTATGGTATCTGTAATCTCCTATTAGACTAGTAGTCAAATCATAATACTCACCATTGACGTTTAAAAAACAGGCCAAGCATAAGAGACAATATCCTGATGGTAGAGGTAGTCCATTAGATACGAGATGTAGTAGACAGAACGGGCAAATCCCAAACTGAGAGAGGAGAGGGGACTCCTTCGTCTATGTGAACACGGGCCTTTAAGAATCTAAGGGTAAACAAAAATATTTATGTGAAAGACGTGTCGTCAAGAGGGAAAGAAATATTATATTTTGAAAATATTGAAAATATGCAATACGAGAGAAATAGCTATATTAAAATATGAGAAGCAACGTAAGTTGTGTCTTAATTTTGTACCGCTTGTAATTGTAACTTGCTATTTTAATGTGTTTTTAATCTTTGTCTTGTACGTAATAGTTTTATGTCCCCATCTATAATATGTTTCACCACATTACCCATAATTGTTTAATATGTTTCATTTTCATTCATGTCATTCATACATTTCATGTTAGATTTTACCTTTATTGAATCCTATATGATACTGATATCTATTTTTTGAGGCTGATGAAGGGGCCATAATAAGGACCCGAAACATCTACCACAAGGGTGTTAATACAACCCTTTAAATGTGAATTACGTTGTATTGATCAGGCGGAACCTATCCCCCTCTTAGTGCATAATTATACCTATAGGTAAGCTATAATTTCACAATTATTACCAGAGATTATTTCCAATCTCAACACTGGGTACACTGGAACACACACATAACAATAGCACTTCCTATACCGTACACAACTAATGTCATCATCATCGGCCTTAACTCGAATCCGAGTATAAATCTTCTTCCTTCAGTCCAGTTTGTGGATGTGTTTACGGTGACTAAAGAGTCCAATCCTGGCATGAAACAAGCGTCCACACAAGTCACATAGTATTGCTGGAGGAGGACGTGGTTGGGCTGCTCGAAGTTTCCTAGCTTGACGCTTGGCCTCTTCATGTGTGCGTCGATCCCTTTCAAATGTTTTTACAGTATCCGAGATGGTACGGCGCTAAGTTGAGCGGTCTTCAGCCAGCATGTCCCAGGTTTGTGAATCAAGACTTGTCAATTTCAGGGTCTGCTTAAATTGGTCCTAGTAGCACCTCTTAGGACCACCATGAGGTCTACTGTCGGGGAAATAAGTATAGATACTCGAGTTTGTAGGTCAATAAAACCTATACCCTTAGTCTTACATAAGAACAACCTACACCAAAATGTTCCTTGTTTTATTTGTCGTTTAACGATATAGAGTAAATATTTGCATTGTGTCTCGTTAAAATTGTATAGCAGATTGAACAAAAAAAGTACAGGTTTTTCTTACCAAGTTCACGGAGCGCTCACTTAGAAGGATCATTACGTTAAAAGTATTGATCGGATCGTAACGAAACTCTAATACGTCTTAAAGGAACTTATTGTTAACGCTTATATGAAGTTTTAATCTGATCTGACGTTTCTTTAAATAGTTGTTGTGAATTTTGTAAAACAACTTTTTCTCGGGCCTGGGTGGTCATAGCAGTATGAAATATGGCTTGTTATGAGGCTCATAGCACTGCAAGGCTTAACGTAAGACTACATTTTATCTACTTTTGATAATTGCTTTTATATCGATTGATATTTAATCAGGTGGTTATGTGAGAAGAATGTATCGTAGCAAGCGACGGGACCAAAGCGCTCGGTCGAGGAAACTCGTGCGACGTTGCCCTGTAAAACATAATATGTGCGCGTTCCAAGACGTAAGGTCTGTGAATTTCTGTTGTTGTTGTTTTGTAATTTGTGTTAGGCCGGTATTACACTACCAAAGAAATTTGTCAAATAAATTTTATCAAATATTTCATAAAACTTACTTTTATCAAAGTTATACAAAGCAATCATTACACCATTACACTACATCAAATATTTTATCATAGTTCTGCAAAAAGGATGAAGGACAGTTCCTTGTTCACTTAACTATATTACGGTAATTGAAATTCTGTGGTGGCAATACCGGTATATAAAAGAAACGGAAAGATAAAGTGAATGTCTATGGGTTAAACTATGGGTCGCTCACGTGACAAGGAAAATATTATTTTATACGAGTAAAATCTTGGTGAAGGAGCTGCGGTACGAGGACTTGAAAAATGACATTAATTAAAATAAATTAAAAACCATAAGTAAAATTGACGAATTATAATACAAATATTATAATACATATTCGCCTCCGTGGTGTAGTGGTCAGAGTGCTTAGCTGCCACCCCGGAGGTCCGTGGTTCGATTCCCGGCTCTGCCACGAAATTTGAAATGTGGGATGAGGATTGGAACGGGGTCTACTCAGCCTCGGGTGGTCCAAATGAGTAGAGGGGGGGTTCGATTCCCACCTCAGCCATCCTCGAAGTGGTTTTCATGGTTTCCCACTTCGTCTCCAGGCAAATGCCGGGATGATACCTAACGTAAGGCCACGGTCGCCTCATTCCCTCTTCCTTGCCTATCCCTCCCAATCTTCCCATCCCTCTTAAGGTCTCTGTTCGCTTTGCAGGTGAGGCTGCCTGGGCGAGGTGCTGGTCACACACCCCAGTTGTATCTCCGATCCTGAAGTTTCAAAATGGAGGCGGTAAATGTGGGACCCATCGCTGAGTCCAACCCTGGAGGGTAATACGACTAAGAAAAAATAAATAAAAAATAAAATGCACTATCATTCACGTCTATTTAACTTAACTATTTAATTCTTCTTTATATCCTGAAATATGCGTCCCTTATGTACAGCGCTAATATCCTCTGCCAATTTTACCTACAAGTTAGAGAAACGTGTCTTATTTCATTTCCGCAAGAAGTTAAACATTTCCCAACACCTTTTTAATGAGGGCTTTGGACCTCCATTGGCAGGTTTAAAAATGGTGTGTCAGCTGAAAAGCTATTATTAGTCTATAAGATTAAATGTTTGAAGTAATTTACACTTTGAGATTATAAGATTATAAAACTGCTCCCTTATTAACCGTCTGAATCAGATGAACTGTCCTTTAAGTTTATAACAAGTGGCTCCACAACGGGGACGTCTTCTGTTAGCCCATCCTTTTCCCAGTAATGTTTCACCTCCATTGATCTTCCTCCCTCCGCCTGGTTACTCATATTCACTTTAGCAATTTTATTTTTCTCGTAGGACCAAACCAGCTCTATGGGGTTGAGCTCACAATGAGCAAC
The DNA here is from genome assembly GCA_946902985.2 of Meconema thalassinum. Taxonomy (NCBI): domain Eukaryota; kingdom Metazoa; phylum Arthropoda; class Insecta; order Orthoptera; family Tettigoniidae; genus Meconema; species Meconema thalassinum. Next base: position 242,435,021 of record OX336391.1, read on the forward strand.
TGGCAGCCAGACGAGTTCAACGTCAGGACAAACATTCTTGATTATCTGTTCCAGCTTCTTTTTAGGTGCACTGAAGTGAGGTTTGGCGTGAAAAATTAGCTCTGCTTATGTCATACTTTCATACTTTTGGATTCTGGGAGGAAGAGGAATATCTTGCAGCGGCACATCTCTTCACCGTGGCTATCGACCTTCCAATACACTTGGATACTTTTTGCTAAACCCTCTTATCATTATTACTTTGTCTCTCGCTTCTAAAAATAACATAATGCACTTATAATCATGGCAAATTCTCCCTCCGTTAACTGCGGTTTAGCTGGCATCTTGAACGATATGCAAACAATAGGTAATGCAGACAGTGATAGTTGCTGCTTGTTGCTAATGACTCAACGAAGAACAAAGGTCAGAGTTTGGTGTGCGTAGGAACGAGCGTGCAGCGAGTTCGAAATACGGTAATCAACTGGCAACATTGCGAGGCTGCTACGGTACTATCGCCGCCCACAATGGTCCTATTAAATATCAATCCATATAAAATCGATAATCACAAGTAGATAAAATGTAGTTTTACGTTAAGCCTTGCATTGCTATGAGCCTCATAACAAGCCATATTTCATACTGCTATGACCACCCAGGCCCGAGAAAAAGTTGTTTTACAAAATTCACAACAACTATTTTAAGAAACGTCAGATCAGATTAAATCTTCATATACTCGTTAACAATAAGTTCCTTTAAGACGTATTAAAGTTTCGTTACGATCAGATCAATACTTTTATCGTAATGATCTATCTAAGTGAGCGCTCCGTAAACTTGGTAAGAAAAACCTGTACTTTTTTTGTTCAATCTGCTATAAAATTTTAACAAGATACAATGCAAATATTTACTCTATATCGTTAAACGACAAATAAAACAAGGAACATTTTGGTGTAGGTTGTTCTTATGTAAGACTAAGGGTAAAGATTTTATTGACCTCTAAACTCGAGTATCTATACTTATTTCCCCGACAGTAGTGCCATAGCATAGCTCACCATATAGCATTTGACGAGGTAATTTCACATCAACCATCCGATGGACACGACCAATCCATCTAAATTGCTGACCTATTATGGATGATTCTATGCTGTTGATTTGAGCCTTTTCAAGAACAGCAATATTGGTAATGCGGTCTTCCCATTTAATCTTCAGGATTGATCACAGTTTTTGTAGGTGGAAGCGCTCAAGCTTCCTAAGATCACGTCGGTAAAGGGTCCACGTTTCACAGCCATACAACAATGTAGAAATGACTACTGCTTTGTACTCATGGACAGATCTTTATTCATGAAGACCTGGTGCACTAATTGTCCATACGCTGCATGGGCTGTGCCAATTCTCTTATCCACATCCTGCTCACAGTGTAATGGTTATTAATGCCCCATGTTGGTAGCGACAAATGTAATGGTTTCCTCTGCCTAAGCTATGTTGTTTTAATGGGCGCCAAGACCTCAATGCAATGCTGAAATCTAAATTTGTATTTAACAACGTCTAGCTCTGGCAGAACACCTTCAAGACTCTATTCACTCAGAACGTGGTATGATTTGATCATTAACCCAACAAACAATTGTATCAGGAGAAGGAATTGGTCTATATCTAATGCTACCTACTGAAAGCAAAGATTGCATTGTAAAAGAAATGAATTTATTATATAAAACAAGTATAGCAAAATTAATAATAATAAGTATAAAATTTAAATTGGAGCGTTGCGATTTTAATATTACCGATAGAAAATTACGTGAAAACGGAGTTTGATAAATTGATTTTACTCTTATTTCCAAGCTATGAAGTTACTGAAATATGAAATGTAAAACAACGAGAAATGAGAGATTACGTATTTCTGCGTCATTTGCGCTTACCACTGGAAATTGCCAAAGCATTTCCCTCGTACTTGATGATGCTGTGTGCTTCCCACAGTCTCCTGGACGTCGTCATCTCCGTCGAAATTTGATGATATTCTGGTAGATTAGATAATTCTATGGTCCGTACATCGGACCCAAACACTCGTATAACCACACTGGTTAAGTTTTACCAAAGTTAGTCTTCCACTCCACGGAACATCGGAGCGACACGCACTTGCAACCGTCCTCGGCAAGTTCTACACAGATCGTTACTAACTCCACTGAACATCGGAGCGACACGCACGCGCACCCATACTCCTCAAGTATTTCACAGATTGTCCTCGTTCGACGGCGCGCTGAACGATATATGCACCTGTCGGCTCCCCCACTCTTCAGCCGGCTTCAGCTTGCGTGGTCCTCTACTGATTGGCTGACCCACCACGCGATCTTCCCCTCCTCTGGGTCATTACACTCGGCGGGAGGGTTCCGTTTCAACAATTCGCCTTTCCTGGACGATGCGAGCCCGCTTGCGTAATACTTCCCGACAGGATTAAGCTTGTATTTGAATTCCCAGTGAGTCACGTCTCTCAAATACCCTAACTGACAAAACTCCGTAAAATTCCGTAATCAGATAATTTTCTATGATATCGTCGTTCGTAATAATTTGCTTGATAGCTTTTTCTAAGACATAGAAAACCTATCTGTATGCTTATAATTTTTATAAAATGCTCCGAAAATATCTTAATAATAATTATAATAAATTAATAATAATAATAAATTAACATGAAAAATTCTCTTGGCTGAACAATTTGCCGCGTAAATAAATATAGAATGGCTTCCTACTGACTTATGCCAGTTGCATAAAAACCCCTCGAAAAACACGTTACAACAGGTACAGCTCAAAGAAATGGCACTGCCCAGGTACGAGAAGTGGTCTACCTGTTCTAATGGCAAATTTGAGATGGAGATATTGAACTGAGGAAGAGGTGTGCCTGGTGAAGGTTGTGCCAAGACTTTAGTCTCATTGACATTTATGGTAAGATCAAAGCGATCACATGCACTTTTGGAACAATTAACTGACTCTTGCAGCTCTTCTGGTGTGCGAGTTGGTGACGCAGCATCATCTGCATACAACATATTAGTAACATTAATAACCTGAGTTTAGGTTGAAAAGCCCTGCATCAAAACGATACTTGACCTCCACACCTGGGATGTTTATGGGTGAATCGTAAAGCATTGCAGCCAAGTACAGCGCAAAAAGCGTTGGAGCCAGTACACATCCTTGTTTCAGTCCATGGGTAATAGGAAATTCATCGGACATCTTATTCTGATGGCAAACCTGACCTGTCATGCCATCATGGAGAGCTTTGATTAGATCTACAAAACGCTGAGGGCAACCAAACCGCTTAAGCACTGCCCACATGGCTGGTCTTGGAACCGAATCAAATGCCTTTTCCAAGTCATAAAAGACTAAGAAGAGTGGATTCTGTTGTTCTCTACATTTTTCTTGTAGCTGTCTCACACAGAAAATCAAATCAGTTGTGCTTCTGGAAGCTCTAAATCCGCATTGTGACTCTGGGAGGATCTTCTCAGAGATAACCTTGAGGTGGTTGAGTAGAATTCTTGCAAGAATCTTCCCCACAACTGATAGCAGTGATATACCACAGTAGTTGCCACAAACACTGTGATCACCCTTTTTAATGATAGTGATGATAGTGGTATTCTTTAGGCCTCCAAGTACCTTTCTTGATTCCCATATTCTGAGGTGAAAATCCTTGTTTTGGGGGAATGACCTCCGGCTTGAATTAGTTCCAGAGGGATGTTATCTGGGCGAGGTGCCTTTCTGGGTTTCAATTGGGTGAGAGCTGCACTGAATTCATAAGTAAGAGGTACTGCCAACCACAGTTGTTCAGGTTGTTGCAGCACAACACAAGGGAAGTCTTCAGCAGCTGCTGATGGACGATTTAGGAGATTGGAGAAGTGCTCCCTCCAGTGTTCCAAGATTTCTTGACCATCAGTAAAGGTAGTAGAATTATCAGCGCTTTTCAGTGTACCTGATGATGAGCGAGATGGTCCATATATTTCCTTGAGTACTGCATAGAAGTTCCTCAAGTCTCGAGCATCCGAAAGCTTCTGCAGTTCCTGAGCCTTCTGTTGCCACCAAGTATTTTTAATCTGCCTTACCTGCGTCTGACATTTACCCTTGAGTTCCAGTAGTTTATTTCTCTTTGTGTTGGAAGTTGGGTCTTGAAGATGGGCAAGATAGGCGTTCCTTTTGGCATTGATGAGAGACAGAATTTCTTCATTGTTGTCATCAAACCAGTCTTGTCTTTTCCGCACTGTAAAACCAATGGTTTCCTCAGCTGTCTGTGTGATAATCTTCTGTAGTGTGGCCTATTCTTGCTGAATGTCATTCGTTACTGGGTTTTCTGAAAACAGGGTGACGATCCTGATTCCAAAATTTTTATAGATGGCAAATTTTTGATGTTCCTAGATGGTTTAGGTCTGATGGATATCCTGAGCTTACATATAAGAAGTTTATGATCAGTCCAACAATCGTCTATATTCCTTGCTGTTCTGGTAATAAGAGTGTCCTTCTTATCACATTGCCGGGTTATGATATAATCAAGAATGTGTCAATGTATGGAACGAGGATGCATCCACGTGGTTTTGAAGTGGTTAGGTAGCTGGAACTGCGTGTTGGTAATGAAAAGTTTGTGTTCTGCACAAAGACCCATTGGGATTACATTTTCCAAATCCCTGTTTGCCCATCACATGAATCCATAGCCTGTGATCTTTCCCAACTCTGGCATTGATATCACCGAGGAACAAGAGTTTATCTGCAGATGGTACCTTGGAGATGATTTCACTTAGCTGATCATAGAATTGAGCCTTTACTTCTTCATCAGAATCTAAGGTAGGAGCATAGGCAGAGATGAGTGTCATAAAGGAACCTCCTGAGAGTGGTATGCGGAGAGTCATGAGCCTTTCGCTGATTGCAATGGGCGTAAGTTGGTGATAATTTATCAGTTTGGTCTTCACAGCGAAGCCCTCACCATGAATACGACATTTACCCTCCTCCGTTCCTTTCCAGAAGATGGTATATCCTGATCCAGATTCAGTAATCTTGCCTTCAGAAGACAGCCTAGTTTTACTGAGAGCAGCAATGTCAATGTTGAGTCTTGATAACTCATGGGTTACAAGAGCTGACCTTCTCTCAGATCTAACGTTATTGTCCATATCAAGCAAAGTTCTGATGTTCCATGATCCAATAATCAATTTGTGAGTCTTTACTGTTTCTGAGTTTCGACCGCATGAGTGCAGTTGCCCAGCCGGACCAAGATTGTGATCCGATGTTTAGCCCACCTTTTCTAGGGCCTTCCCCATGTGGGATGGGCAGCGGTGATCCTAAATAGGCCTGCCCAAACACAGATGCAGGACCGAATTCCTGAGTAGTCACAGAGTCTCCAGAAGACGACCATCACACATCTGCTGCCAGTTACACCCATAACCTGCCCCCACCATCCATATCCCATCGCCGTTGGACTTTGAAAGTAAGTGACGTATGAAAGAAGTGCCACTGGCGTGAATTTGTTTAGGGTGGATCTCAGCTTGCTAGGACGAGACCCACACACTGAGACTTATCCTGCGGTTCACACAGAATGAGACATGCAGGACCGTACACAGAGATTAAACGAACTGCCGCATACTCAAGTACTACTGAGGTGCGCCTTTACAGCCAGTCCATCTGGCCGGACCTCTTCCGCCTCTATGACCGTTGGGAGCCATGAGAGTGATTGGCTCCTCCTCCGCTCATTTTGACATTGGGCCAAAATCTGCCCATCATAACTATGAACAATAGTTTGCCCTATTAAACCTGAGCAATAGGCTGCCCCTTCCGCCAACCACACTGTGCCAGAGTTCACCTCTTCCACTGCAGGTACCTTTAAGGACTTCACCGTAACCCTGGCAAGGGATCCTAACAACGGGCCAGCTGGACCAAGGTTTTTTAAAGAGGTGTTACTCCTCTATCACTCCCTACTTTATTCTACTGAGTACTATCCCTGTATACTACAACTAATGTACACTAACGCACAAAAGAAATGTACATTTAGTCTGCGATACTTTTCGCTCACTTCGGGTCATATGTTTGGACCAGGCTTGTCCTTTACACTGTCCTCTGGTGGGGTCGACCCAGCCAACCGAGTTCACTGATAACAGTAAATATTACCCCCTGACCATTCAAACAATTAGGCTAGATTATATCTGGATGGTAACACCCTTCAGGAACTGCCTTTATGTACGGTAATCCTGATCTGTGCTTACACACCGGAGCCTTATCACGCGACTTTGCCATTGGCGTGTGCAAGTGCACTGTGAAAGTAGTGTCCACACACTGTTAATTTATACAGTTCACCTGGTGTGATTTTACTAGGGCCTCTGCCCTACACGATATGCACTACTGATGCGCTAATACCTTATTTCTTCTTCTACACGAATGGGTCTCCTAGGACCACGCGGAATCAACACTTATTGGCCTTGATGTTTGCCCAATAACTCTTCATGCACAACGACTGAGGGAGTCTTCGTTGCTGCGACCAGACGTGTCTGGTAGGTCTTCTCTCTTCTCCCTCAAAACCCCATGTATGATTAATTTTCCTAATTTCCTCTCGGTCCTTGAGATTGGGAAAACCTAATTCAGCCAAGTCCTTTTCCACCTGTTTATACCAATTGGACCATGTTGCCTTTTTCTGTAAAATCGTATAGATTTTATTTGTTAACCTAGTTGGGTCCAGTCTGTCCAAATGTGCCATGAATTGGATCCTTCTCATACGGATTGTGTCTGTGATTTTAGTAATTTTTAAATATACATCAGCATTAGGTTTCGGAAGGTGAATTCCATCTTTGATTCTTGGTTCCAAAATTTTTCGCATGATTTTGCGTTCCTTATCTCCAATTGATTTCTCAGTGTTTTATGTTGTAGATTAAGTGTTTCGGCTGCATAAAGAGCTGCAGGCAAGACTACTATTTTATAATGTTGAATTTTACAATATTCCAAGAGAGGCATTTTTTGTTATAAACTTGTTTTGTCAAATGGAAAGCAGTTTCCATTTTCTGTAGTTTTGCTTCTATAGATTTTCTTTCGTTGCCAGTTTCATTGATCCATTGACCTAAATACTTGAAGTCTTTCACTCGGGAGACCTTACAATTACCAATGCGGAGTGTATTCAGAGCAGTTTTACTATCCGTCATAAATTTTGTTTTGTCAAAAGAAATCCGCAAGCCGATTTTTGCTGCTTGTTCTTGGAGTAATTCAAGTTGATTCTGGGCATCAGAAATGTTTGGAGCAATTAATGCCATGTCATCCGCAAATGCCAAATAGTCGAGTGTTATCCCTTCGAGTTTTGGTCCTAGTCTATGGGATGGTGCACCAGCTCGTCTCCATTCTCAGACGACTTTTTCAAGCGCACAATTAAACAACAATGGAGATAATCCATCTCCTTGACGCACTCCTGTATCAATTGAAAATTCTGCGCTCAGTCCTGCCATGAATTTAACCTTTGAACTTGTATTCAAGAGGGTATCTTTGATGATTGATATTGACTTGCGATCTAATCCAAATTCTGCGAGTACAGCAACAAGGGATTCACGGTAAATGCTGTCATAAGTCTTTGCAAAGTCAACAAAAGTAATGACATAATTTTTGTTTGACATTTTACGGAAGTAAGACATTGAGTTTTTCAAATTGATAATTTGCTCTGTACACGATCGGCCTTTCCGGAACCCACCTTGGTATTCACCAACCTGCGGATCCAGTTTTAGATAGGCACGGTTCAAAAGGGCTTTGGACAAAATTTTGTAAGTTACCGAGAGTAATGAGATCCCTCGGTAATTGTTTGGATTCGTTTTGCTACCTTTCTTGTATACTGGATGGATGATCTCCATCTTCCAATCTGGAGGAATTTTTTTCAGTTTGCCAGATTTCATCAATAATTTCTTTGAGTTTGATGATGAGGTTTTCACCTACATATTTCTATAGTTCTGCAACGATCTGGTCCTCTCCTGAGGCTTTGTTCTTTTTCATGGATTGGATTATTTCCCGAATTTCCTGTAGGTCCGAGTCAGGATTCCGTAGAGTATGACGAAATTGAAATGATTCCTAAGGTTTCTCACAATTCAGTAGTTTACCAAAATAATCTGCAAGAAGTGCACAATTTTCAGAGTTGGAGTGGGCGATGTTCCCAAGGTCGTTTTGAAACTGGAGAGAAGGTGGGGAATATCTTATTTAAATAAGGATTTTGATTTTGTTTCACTTATTAAAATTGTAACCCCACCACTGGGAATGAGTGGAGAGGGCCCTAATCTCAGAGGCCCGGAAGAGGAATACAGGTGTCCTAGGGATTGTTATCTAATGAAAAGATGTCCTTTACGGTTTAACACATTCACATAAATATTCTTTTAAACAAATTAAATCAAATAGTGACTTTATACTATGTCGCACCCAATTACATTTACTTTAATTTTCTCTTGAATCTCATTTCTTTATGTTGCCTGGAACATTTACTATGAAAACTCGATGACCAAAAGATATTACTCAAGCAAGGCGCAAAGCTTAACCTAACCCGAAAAGAAGATTCCCACTCATTTTACTGATACAAAATACTGATCTAATACTACTAAAGCAGAACTAAGATATGGAAAGCCCAACAAGTAGAAATAACACCACCCTCCCCCCCAAATGCAAAGAAATAACAGAACACCAAAAGCAATAAGAAGTAGACATCCCACGCGATTGAGTAAAAGAATAATTGAAACTGGTGGCAGGGGTCAAAGGCTACCTCCACTTCCTCTCCAAAAATGACAACTGTCATCACAGAAATCCTGCACATAATACAAAAGGCCTATCACACATACTCCACTTAACACACACCAGGAAGTTATCGCCCTGCCAAGAACACATAAAAATGAAAGAGCACGAAGCTCCTTAGCGGCGGTTAAACAAAACCTACAGCTCACAACACTTAGGTCTTATACTGACCCACCAACAAATTAACACATCACAAAAGGCCTATCACTCACAATACAACTTAGTTCCCCCCAGAGGTAATAAAACGACCTAGATTACAACAATTCCAACCATTTGTTTGAACCACAGAAGGTCCAAACAAATACCTTACCGACAAATAGACAAAACACAACCAACGGACACACCAACCTCCAGTCGATAACTAGCGACCGTAAAAAGAACAAAATTCACCAGATAACCCCGATGAACCTTTTTCTTTTACCCAACGTAAACCATTACTTAAATAAATATGAAAGACAACTGGTGTCTTAATTATAAATTAAAGTTTAAAAACAAATACCGGTACCAGTAAGTTGATTAATTCAGTCCAAAGTCACTTACATAATCCTTTCTTCTTTATGATTGGGGAGGTACCCGAATGACCTCCCCATGTTTTATTCACACGCTAAGTTTGTATGTCTTATAATTAGCCAGACATGTTCTCGATCTAATGATTTTATAATTGTGTCTATTATTATTATTTTCTTATACCAATTAATCCTTGTTTCTAAAATGTATTTTTGCAGTTGTATGAATGGTTTATTTTGCTTAGTTTTTGTAATTTGCCACCATGGACAGCGTCCACTTTTGCAAATAAATATATGAATGTATTTCTTTTTGAATGGGGGTGTCCCATTCACGAGCCGCTGATGCCCGCACTTGCTCGAGTCTAATCAGGTGCGCCACCATAAAGTCTTGTAAAGCGAAACTTTTGCCATAAGCAAGTTACAATGTTTATGTACTTACGTTGGTAGTTTGTTCAAGGAACAAATGCTGCAAGAACACCAGCGCTGAAATTATTGCTGAATTAGCAATTTCAACGTAATTTTCCCCTCCAGCCTGCAAGAGGCAGGGTAACACGTGCGGTACCGGCAGCCAAAAACGTTCATTCACCAAATAATTGCACAATATTGCGTAATAGAAGAAATTCACATTTTAGTTCCAAATACAGTAGTTCATTATGGGTATGAGAAGGTTTCATATTTTGTTTTCAGGGTGAAGAATATCCTGAATATGCCGTGGTTGGTTGTACCACCGGTACAAAAATCTCACACAAAGTGACGTCGACTAGCCACGGCTCTCAGTTAGGTCTTTGTGGGCTAGCCATCTTATACTCTCCTGTGTCTGGATACAAATGGGATCTGCTTGTAAAAACCTATACGCTGCTTGAAAATCATCCCTCGAAGCTGGGAGTCGACTCATTCTAGAGCAAAAATTCTGGAGATCACCCTCATATAAATTTTATGGCGTTCGATCACTAGATCTGGAGCTATTTGCTGTGATCATATGCCGCCGTAAGCTAGGGCAGGAATTCACACAACTCTTGGCCCCACATGGGTTTAAATCTTGCCAATAGAATCCAATTTCCATTTGGTTTTTAAATCCTAACTCTTCTGATTATAGTTATGACATTGATTGATATCCACATCACGTGTGCCCCATGACCTGGGCGATTTTCCCGTCTTCGCTCATGAACTTTTATGGTTGAACTATTTAGTTTGGACCTCGAAACTGTTTTTATATCTCTGTCGGGTACTCTCTCCGTTGGTTGTAACCCTTTGTTCTAGCCATATCTTAGCATTCGTCCTATATTTAAGAGGCATTCAGGGTGGGTACTGTACCATTATACTCATATTGTTATGATGTATAGTGCAGTTTGAAGTATATGTTGAAGATCGGCGCGATCCACAAGTTGCAAACCGAAGCAGGAGTCAGCTGCTCGATTACGGTATTTTCCAAGTACCGACGTGCACGCACGAAGCCAAGCGGATATGATTACAACATGGCGACCATTGACCCAGTTTATTGATCGGTCACCAGGATTACATTTTTATCAGCAATAAGAAGAAAAGAGAATAACATGCAAGATTTGCAACATTATACGAGACCCTGGAACAGAGCATAATGTTTATTTTGTTATCTATACATGTTTAGTATCTGTCGGAGACATTATAAATTATGATTTACATCCACCAATGAGAGATCAGTTCGATTACTGTCACGTCTGAGTGGGGGTAGCGTGAAGCTAGGTGGATGGACACACAGACAGCTGTGAGCAGATAACTTTACGGAGCACTTGAGAACATATCTCTTTGTGAAGCTTGAGAACGCGTTTCGTTATTGCAATGTGACGCGAGGTTTATATCAAACACTTTAAAGTGCATACAGAGCCAGTGTCGAAGGACTCTGTTCGTTTTCACGAGATGCAATCTATACCGCTACAAGGGTAAGCAGTATTAGAAACTGTAATTTCAATACAGCAAGCTGCCTGTCACCACAGTGAACTTTCGTTTTGAAAAGCAGTCTCTGTTTCCAATGCATTGTCATCGAGTGCGCAGCAATGTGTTTGAACTCTAAACACTATTCCTCATTGCGAACAGACATATTCTTAATCAAGATGTCAAGAGGAATAATTTTAGTGCTGTACTTTTCGTCTATAATGGCAGGCTAAAAATGCAGCAGCATGAACGCTACTAGACCGGCATTGTATCAAACATTTCAATGAACTATCGCCATGGCCCCAGTGTTGACTGATTCTGATTGTGTGACCACTTGTGTCTACCTCATTCGTAATCCTGAATGCTATTCGCATGGGCAGTAATTCGTCTTTCGTTCATTAATAACGCGATACTACTGAGAAACGAACTGTGCTCTGGAAGATGTTGGAGACGAGAAGTAGCGATTCCTGACTATTTACCCAGGATGGGTAATAGCCTTCTGAACCGAGAAGAACGTGCGGATTGGAGAAGGTGTTTCCTGGTTCGATTCCCGACGACCTGGGGAGTGCTAGTTACAGCTACATATGGAAAAGGTGTGATATGCAGGCCGTATCAATGCTCGCTCTTGGAAATTCATCTATCAACAAGGTACAGCTTACACAACTTCGTCTCTCGTAGCTAAGTGTAGATATTTCAATGTTAATTTACGCCATTATTTTTTAGCATATTAATTTTTGAGTAGTATGTTGGACTGTGGAATTTAGGCATGACGTTTTAATCATGACTGATTTCACAATCGACGGGTTTTAGACTTCCATAAGAAGTGCAACCCATTTTCAGCTTGTATTTAAGTATGTTTAAGTAGATTTCATCTTAAATTCAGTAATATTTCACGAAGCTTTCTAAGGGTAGTGAAGAGGACATCGATAGGCATTTTGTGATTCAGTGTAGTTTATCATTGGGGTGAGCTCTTTATTATGTCAATTTGTGACATTCATCGCATCGTTAGATTGTGTTTTTGTTGGGCTACATTTTCCTACTGCATCTTCGAACATTATACATCCGAGTGATTGGTTTATGAATAGAAGACTGATTTTGATAGCAAGTTATGAGTTTTTTGAAGTTTCATTTTATATTTACATAGAGGAGTTCGATTTCTCGCTTTTGTTAGAAACCATTCTTTGTGTTGTTGAAGGACAGAGGCTGGTAATGTTTTCTAACCAGACAATTGTGCTAATTGTTATGATTACCATGTCCGGTGGTGTAGAGACATTACTTTGTTTCTCGAGTTCATCCATGCAGGGATGTACCGAATGTTGGCTTGATAAACTTTCTCTTTATTTGTATTTAACTTGGTTTTTTTATTCACGTTAGCCTCCCACGTGAAGGCACAGTTGAGATCCATGGTCGATGGAATTTATCATTGTTTTTAATTGTCGTCATTTGACTATCATATATCTCTGAAACATCATTCACTTTTTTAACCAGCGTATATGCCAAATTTAATAAATGTATAAATACATTCTGATTAAGGAAAGTCGATGCCATTGCAATCTCTCATAGCATAGGTATTAATTCTAAAAGGATATTTTGTTATTGAGAAAATCCAACCAACATCATTGAAAACTAATGTAAACTATGTATAAATTTAAACAACGATGTAGTAACAACAATTATCGGCTGAGAATGAAATTCGTCATTAAGCAATGAGGGTGATCCAGTTACGTTAAAATATGTATGATTATAATAAATTAATTTTGAATCGAGTACTCAGGGGAGTACATATGTATAATAGTAGAGCCGCGTGAAGGCAGTAAGAGAATGAAATAAACATTAAGATATTTCATGGAAACTAACCCATGATAATTATGATTGAGTAGTCAAATATAAGTTGACTTATTTTTAAGTCTAATTCAGCGTTTTACTACAAGCATTTTGTTGTTGCTTAGAAGCATGCAAACTACAAAGTAAAACATTAAAACATGTATTAAATTACGTCAACCTTAATATTCTGGATTTAATCACCATGCTGACGAGGGTTTTACAGTTATCCTGATCAGTTATTTTTGTGAGTGCAATAATTATTAAAGTGATAGATTACCTCTATTAAGCTTTGTCACCTGGTTGGAAAGGACCAATTTAAACATTTTCGAATCAGTTAAAGGAAACTAATGATCTTATTCTAATGGAAGAATGTTAAACTGAGGCTTGCGAAATAAAAAGAAAGACACACTTGGAGTGTGCCATTCAATATATATATATATTTCGATGTAGATTTTGTACATAAATGATATTGCTAGCTGTAGGATTAGTAATGACCTACCCACATGCGGAATTAATTTTCAATAAGGCTTTTGAGGCACTGCTTGTGCCATAGTAGGGTATTATCTTAAAGTGTGTTCAATTTTTTTTTTTTTTTTTTTTTTTTTTTTTTTTTTTTTAGAATACAGTGTGTCTAGTAATGACTAGAAGTTGTATTCAGGTCACTGTGATTTGAGCTTCCGGTTGAAGCTGCAATTGCTTTTCATTTCTTGTGATATTATTATAGCAATTTCTGCTATAATGCCTTTGTGAATAAATTTTGGAGAATTCTATTTTAATTCTTTTAGAGTGATACTTTATAGCTGCAATAGGAGGTCACGTTAAGGAAACCATTGCAGGCATTTCAGTATAATTCCACGCTTTGGAGATCATGTTTTTTCTCGTTCTTGTGTTCTATTGAGCTCGATTTTTCTTTTGTTGCTATGATTTTTCTTGACGTTCCCTCCGTTAGGTGATCCTTGTGCCCCATTATCCCCGTCTGGAATCTGGGGGATTTTAGTTGGGGTTTTCAGGTTCTGCAATCCAGCTACCATCGAGGGATATCAACAAGCTGACGGTAGGTATTTCGGGTACAGTACCATCAAAACCAGGTGCTTTCCCATGCGTGAGTTCCTTTATTGCTATGTTGACTTCCTCAGGGATGAATGTTCCAGAGTAAGAAATTGTTGGAAGGGATGCTTTAAGCTTTATTAGGTTTCTTTTTATGATCCTGTCTTCCTCTTTAGCAATCTTCAAAGTTGTTACAGTGTATGGTACTTGGCAATCTTATTTGGTGTAATGCTAGCTTGCCCACTTTTTCTATATGAACACCCTCGAAGTTTTCTCATAAAGCTCCAAACTTTCCTGTTTGAATATTGGAAGTTGCATCCCTCAACAGTCTGTCCAGAGTATGTAAGAGTTGTTCAGCAACCACATGATCATTTGTTTCCATAAATTAATTGTGCAGTACATCACTTTCCGTGTTTCATCCTGAAACATATTCCTTTCTATATCCCCTTGGGATGTACAGTAGGGTGACCAGACGCCTTTTTTCGTTATGTGTCCCGTTGACCCGCCAAACTTTTAACGGGACGCCAAATGTCCCATTTTTCAGTGCATGGCAATAGCCTGGTCATTTTTCTTCACTTCGTTTAGTGTTTTAATTGATATTTGTGTCATTTTGGTCTCATTTGTTTGTTATACTTTTTTACTGAGGTCTAGATGGGATTTGAATGCTCGAGGGAACCCAGTTGGGCCAGGAAAAGAAATTATCTCTGGTTTTTGCTAGCTCTCCCATTCCGGGTAGCTACCGCCAGGGAGCAGCTTTAACGCTTGGAGAGGCGAGCTTGCTCCATTGACTGTTGTTCGCTTTGGTGGAGATACACGTGCGTATGACTATGGGGAAAAGAAAGTGTACTTTCTCCAAAACCCTGAAAGAAGAGTTTCCTTTCTTGAAGGAAAACACACCGTCTACAAAGGTGGAATGTACTTTATGTCGTTCAGTTTTTTCCATTGAGCACGGGGTACGTGCCGATTTTACACAGCACATTAAGAAGAAACACATGTTGGCAGTTTCCGCGAGAACTTCCAGCAGCATAACTTCCTATGTAAGTACGAATGGACTACAAATTGAGGAAGATAAACGTATTGCTGCTGAAGAAGGGCTCTTTGCATTTCATACTGCAAAACACAATCATTCTTTCCGTTCAATGGACTGCACAGCTGTTATCATTAGAGAACTATTTGAGAAGTAATTCACTTGTTCCAGGACGAAGTGCGAATCAATTCTGGTGAACGTTTTATCGCCATATGCAATGCATGAAGTCCAATCAGAACTTAAAAATGCTAAGAATGTGTTTGTGATGGTTGATGCATCAAATCACAAAACCTTAAAATTAGTGCCGATCCTAGTTAGGTATTTCATTCCTACCAAAGGTGTTCAGTGCAAAGTAATCTGTTTTCAGAAGATGAATTATTTGATGAGATAGGACATGTGAATAATATTGTATCCCAAAAAACTGAGGAATGGGAAACAGTTGATGTGGAAATTGAAAAGAAGTGGTGTGATGTCTTGCACATACTTAAAAGTGTTGGCATTCCATGTAAAAATATTGAGGTGGTTGTGACTTTCGCTCTGGCTGTTCCAGGCACAAATGCTGCTGTGGAAAGAGTTTTTTCAATTGTGAACTCCCTTTGGACTGATGAAAAGAACCGTTTTACTACCAAAACTATGCAAGCAATTGTAATTGTTAAGACTCATTTTCAAGACCTTAGCTGTAAGGAATTTGACAACCTGCTGTTGTGCAATTCAAAGCTCCTGCGAGATATAAGGTCTTCCGATAAGTACAGAGTTAACAACGGTAGTGATATTCCTGATTCAGAAGCCACAAGCTCACATGCAGCAAGTTGTTGATGTCTACTGTCTACTTGTCAGGAATTATTCAATGAGCTTTTTGATATTTTAAATTTTTTGCTAAATTCTTTAAAAGCCTGATCAGCTATAATATGATGTAGTGTCATGATAAGTAGGTTTTTAAGTAGGTTATTAAAGTATATGTCTTTTGTGTGTACATGTTAGTAAAGCAGTGCAGTCGTATATGAAGCATATTTTCTTCGTAACTAGTGTCCCGTTTTGTCCTGCTTTTTAATTTCCATTATTTCAGAAATGTCCTGGTTTTTTACATAAAATATCTGGTCACCCTAAGGTACAGGGCACCAGAGAATGTTCTCCGCAGTGCCTACATGCTACTGCGAGAGGTAGCATCACCAGATACGTTGGCAGCACGGCTGTCGCTTGTATCAAAACAAACAAATAATAAACTTTGTACTCACCACAGCCATTCATAACATACCGGTACTGCTGCACTCTTCCAATAATCTAACTATACACACTGACGATTTCGACAGCCCACAGCCCACATATGTGGCCTTCACCCTTTCAAGGACACCATGCTTGTAATGACTCCTTCACTCTTGTCCATTTGTAACTCAACTCTTTATTTCTAAGACATGCCAACCTAACTGGTAAGATGCATTACCAACATTTACAATTTACACATATCATTGATACACACATAATACCTATTACATCACACTCTTTCCTCCCTTCAATGACAATATCTACTAGTTAGAAATCTTTAAATTCAGTCAAACTGGAGGTCGAGTGATGCACCCAGATCTGCGCACTTGAGTTCCGGAGTTGCCTGTTTCGCTAACATGGTTGTCTGATTATGGAGCATAACTAGTTTGTCTGTGTTTGAAACATCTTGATTAGACCTTGATGACTTGACCAGGAAGTCGGTGGTCGACTATATACTGTATGAGAAAGAACTAAATAAGAACATCACGGACATCAAGGTTATACCATCGGAGAACCTGGATAGCGACCATCGATTACTGGTAATGAACCTGAGAGGGAGTAAGGAGAAGAAAGGGACTGAGAACCAGGAAAGACGTATAAGGATATGGAAACTGAAAGAAGGGGATAGAAGGGTCGAGTACCTCAAAATGGTAAAGGAAGGAATTCCAACAGATGAAGAAAGAGGGGTGGAAGAGGAATGGGCTAGATTTAAGAAGACACTAGTGGGTGCAGCAGAAGCAGTATGTGGGAGGACAAGTAGTAAGAAGAGGTGGAAGGAAACACCATGGTGGAATGAGAAGACAAAAGATATAGTAAGGGAAAAGAATAGAGCCTTTAGGAGGTGGTATCAAAATAGGACGGTAGAGACAAGGGAAGAGTACCAGGAAAGAAAGAAGGAGGCGAAGAGAGTGGTGGCTGAGGAGAGAAGGAAGTGGATGGAAGAGTGGACAAAGATGATGGAGGAGGATAGTGAAGGTACAAAAAAGGTCCTGTATGGGATGGTGAAAGATAAGAGGCGGAAGGATCCTACGGATTATGTTAGAATGGTGAACAAAAGGGGACAAGAGATAGAAAATAGGGAAGAACTGAAGAAAATGTGGAAAGAATATTTTGAAGAACTTCTGAACCCAAATGGAAAAGATGGTGAGGAGGAAGAAATCGGGGAAGAGGAAGATGAACTGCAAACAGAAAAGGACTTAACATGGAAAGAAGTGGAAGATGCAGTGAACAAGATGAAAGGAGGGAAGGCACCGGGTGTGGATGAGTTGAGTGTGGAGATGGTGAGAGCAGCAGGAGAGGTGGGGATACAGTGGCTGTACCGAGTGATGAGGACAGCATGGAAGGAAAGGAAGACCCCAGAGGACTGGAAAAAAGGAATCATTGTCCCGATCTTCAAGAAAGGTAGTAGAACAGATTGCAGAAACTATCGGGGAATAACACTGATGAGTCATTGTGCAAAGATCTTCGAGAAAGTTTTGGAAAAGAGAATTAGGACAAGGATAGAAGGAGGGATGAGGGAAGAACAACATGGCTTCAGAGCAGGAACGTCCACAGTGGATTTGATTTTTGCTGTAAGGCAGTTACAAGAACAGCACTATGAATATGGAACAGATCTACTGATGGCCTTCCTGGACATTGAGAAAGCATATGACAGTGTATGCAGAAACAAAGTATGGAAGTCCCTGGAGGATAGAGGAGTAGAGAAATGGACTATAAAGAGGATAAAGGAGATGTACAAGGGAAGCGTGAGCTGTGTGAAAGTGGGAGGAGAGAGATCTGACTGGTTGGAACAAAGAAACGGCCTGAAACAAGGAAGTGCACTGTCACCGTTACTTTTCATTGTGGTGATGGATGACATAATGACCCGAGTGGCACAAGTAATTGGGGACGGAAAGATGAAAGCAAAGGTGTTTGCAGATGATTTGATGATTTGGGGAAACAAGGAGGAGGAGGTACAGGAACAGTTGGACGTGTGGGAAGGAGTAATACAAGGATATGGGATGAAATTTAGCATAAATAAGAGTGAGATGGTGATCACAACAAGGAAGAAGGAAAGAACCACAACGGGAATAACAATTGGTGGGGAACAGCTGAAGAAAGTGGAGAGTTTTAAGTATCTGGGAAGCCTGATACAAGATAATGGAAGAAACGATAGAGAAATAAATGAGCGGGGGAGGCAGGCAGAAGCATTTCGGAGGAGTGTGAGAAGCATGTTATGGAGCAAGGATGTCCCTCAGAACAGCAAAAAGATCATATATCGGACGTACTATGTCCCTATCCTGACGTATGCCTCGGAGACCTGGGCTATGAAAGGAAGGGAGAGGAGCAAAATACAGGCCAGTGAGATGAGGTTCTTGAGAAGCAGTATTGGAGCTACAAAGATGGACAGAATAAGAAATGAGAGGACCAGAGAATTAATGAAGGAGGAACCATTACAGGATGGTATAGAGAAATCTAGACTTAGATGGTATGGACATGTAAAACGAATGGAGGAGAAGAGGATACCCAGGAGAGTACATGAGACGAAGTGGGAAGGAAAGAGACCGAGGGGAAGACCAAGAGACAGGTGGCTGAAGGGGGTGGAAGAAAGCGTGAAGAAGAGAGGAGAAGACTGGACAAGGGTGGAGGCTGAGAGATGGTGGGAAGATAGAAGACGTTGGAGAGGCTTGTGTTCCAAACAGACCCGGCCAGTGGCTGGAAACTGTGCAAGATGATGATGATGATGATTAGACCTTTGTTCCCCAACTTGGGTATTTGGCTTAGAATAATACCGGTACATATTCATTTGATTTATATGCCATAAGGATTGTTTCCCTTTTAAATCTACCAAGTATGTACCTCGCCCGAGGGCTTTTAACACTGTACCCACTTCAGGGATATCTTCCTTTCTCCTACGTACATGAACTTGCTCCCCTATCTGAAATGTACCGGTAATTACATTTGGCACATACGACTGTTTCAGCTGGTTTCAGCTTGCTGAGAGATGTTTGTACCGGAAAGGTAAAGATCATTTCTGCTAGAGTGATATTAGTTACCGTGCTTGGAGTATTTCGGTACTGGAAAAGGAAATTATAAACTTTATGCTTAATTGACAATTATGACTCAGACATTAGCATTTTCTTAAGACCAGTCTTTACTGTTCGCACTCCCCTTTCTGCAAGGCTATTCGCCTGAGGATGATAAGGTGGGCTTTTAGAAGCTATTATGTCATTATCTGTACAAAATGACAAGAAATTAAAGGAATCAAAGGGGGGACCATTGTTGGTCACTATTTGTGCAGAAGTCCGAACGAGGCAAAGCATGCCTTCAATCTGTCAATTACAGCTGTGGAGGTAGTACCCCCAAAATCCCGTATTTCCAGCCATTTACTATCACTGTCAAGCAATATCAGATACACTTTAGTGTTAAAATAAAAGAAATCTAAGTACAGGCGAGTCAAATTACTGTTCGTTGAAGGCCAAACATGCTGTATTGGTGAAATCGCCTGAAAATTTACTCTAGCACACGGTTCACACAGTTTAATATACTCATTAATATATTTGGCAAGTGGCCAGTAAACCACATTCCTTGCTCTCATTTTCATCCTTACACTACCTGGATGTCAACCATGAAGGGTATCCAGTACTTTACTTCTTAATTCAAAGGGGATTACCACACGATCTACAAAAAAGTCCTCTCGGCACGCCGGAAGGCGGAGGTATATTTCACCGGGCAAACTTGGGGATAGGCGAAAATAGGCAGAATATGCAGGTTTTCGTAGAAGGATCAGACCTCATTGATTGCGATAAAGTTTTTTATAATTGGAGCTTAATTAACTTTGTTTTTCGTCATTTTATGCATATTTTAAACATTTTATTGTCTTATGGGGACGGTAACCTTCTTGTTATTTGGGGTCCATTTTTATACTTGTGGTCACACTGTCCTTATGCAAGGTTTCGACACTGATGTGTAACTATCTAACGGTCTGTTACGTCTTCACGCAAAATTTTATCTCCCACAGAGATTTTGGTTGGTTCCTCAGTTTAGGGGCTGCGACAACGCGGTCATGTAACCCCGTGTACTTTGGGCGAGTGTAGAATCTGTCTGATAAACGGAATGAATTGTGATGGCTGTATTAGTCTGTAATTCAGGTAAGGACTGCAGACGGTCAATTTCAAGCAGTAGTTCCTAATGTTGCTACCAGATACTACAGTCAACGACACCTAGCTGTGAACTTGGCTACTAGATGCCACCACAACCAGCAACTCGCAACAAACGTTGGAACTTCCCCTCCAAAGGAAAGCATAGAGAGGGATTTTTAGCGCTCTTAGAAAATCCGATGACTTCGGCCGGCTTTGAACCTGCGACCTTGGGCATAGAAGTTCAGCATGCTACCAGTTACGTCACAGAAGCGGCTTCACACTTAGTCAGATGGAAATCTGAATCTGATCTCGTGCAAGTGCGTTGTCATGGCAACGTCTGATGGCTCATCCCTCATCAATTTAGTCGTGTTGCCATGGCAACGTCTGATAGTTCTTGGCATTTTCTTATAATTCCGAAATCATTTTTCTCATCCCTTGGCATAATGGTGGGTCATATCAAAAAATTCTTTCAGACAAAAGTTTTAGGTAATTATTAGGGGAATATTGTCCATTTTGTACAGTTTTGATATTGTGCCTATTAAGAGAGATGATTAATGTTTCCCGAAAAACCCACTTTTTCCCACCCTTTTGGTCAATGGTTGGTGCTATAAAAAACTCTTCAAACATAAATTTTTGGGCTTTATCCGACACATAGTATGAACGGATTCGATATTTCACATATTAAGAGAGTTATAGCAATATTTCACTTTTTCGAAAAAAGCCCCCCATTTTCACCCCCTTCGACCGATTTAGCCCAGTAACGAACTCGACCGAGATTTTAAAGGTATACATATTCGGTAAAAAATTCAAAGCGATTGGTGCAAAATTACAGCAGTTATCGTGTCCACAAGAAACTGGTATATACACATACATAAATTATATATCAACTTTTGAACTGACGGTGGTTTTGGGGTCTGGGGGATGTGAAACGCGAAGATATGTCCAAATTTTCCGGAAGTCGAAACATGGTACCCATTGCAATAGTTAGCTTTCTAATGAAATCTACCTAAAAGAAGACAAGCTATAGCGTATTTCAAAATACGGTTTGAGTGTTGGCATTGTCACTTGTTGTGGCCAAGCCGACTGTCTTAACTCAATAGCCTTTGTCAATACAGGATCCATAAGAGGAACATCTGCTAAAATTTCAGCATTTGAGTGTAATCCCGACAGTTCAGTTATTACGCTTTTTACACTTTCTACAATTTCATCTTGACTGGGAAGTCTAGACAACATGTCTGCGGGTCCCATATTTTCACTTTTCCTATACTCTGCTTTGTATTTGAATGCTGCTAAAGTAGTAGTAATTTGGCAGCTGCTACTACTGGCATGGGTCTTTCATGTGACAATATGGATTTTAAGGGCAAGTTATCTGTAACTAATATAAACTATCTCCCTTCTAAATACTTATAGAATTTAGTTAACTCATACATTATAGCCAATTTGTGAATATTGTTTTTGTGTTTCGGAGAGTGTTGACGAAGCAAAATAAATAGGATACTCAACTCCATATACTCTATGAGCTAGGACACAGCCTAGTCCATATTGTGATGCATCACAACAGAGTACCAATTGTTTACAAGAATCAAAGTGCATTACTCCCTATAAGCAGCTGTTTACTATTTTCAAAACTAGCATTACACTCATCAGACCAAGACCACTTGACTGTCTTTTTTAGTAGTTCATTTAAGGGCTGCAGTTAGCGGCTTCGGTGGCGTAGTTGGTAGCATGCTGAGCTTCTATGCCCAAGATAGCGGGTTCAAACCCGGCCGAAGCCGTCGGATTTTTTAAGAGCGTTAAAAATCCCTCAGTATGCCTTCCTTCGGAGGGGAAGTAAAGCCGGCGGTCCCATGTCATAGATTTATGGCATGTTAAAGATCCTTCCACTAATTGCACCTGTGTGAAGCTAAATTGGATAGGTTAAGAATGTAAACAACGCTCTTAGGTTTCTACGTTCGTTGCCAAGCGCTGACTGCGGTGGCGTCTAGTAGCTAAGTTCTGAATTAGACCTAGTAGTCGTTGACGGTGGCGCTTGGCGGCAAAAGTAGGAACTATTTGAAAAATTATAAGTTGCAGTACTTAAAATTAAAAAACAGATACACACACTAATACAGTCATCACAATTAACACCGGTTATCAGACAGATTCTACACACACCCAAAGTACACGGGGCTACATGACCGCGTTGTCGCAGCCCCTAAACTTAAGAACCAACCAACCAACCAAGGGCTGCAGTAAGGTGCTAAGATTTGGCAAAAATTTTCTATAAAAATCTATCATGACCAACCATGACCTCAGCTCTTGTACATTTGTGGGAATTCTAGCTTCTACGATTGGCTTTACCCTCTTTGGAGTAGTTTCTATTCCTTGACTCGAAATGACGTGTCCATATTCCACTCTTTCTTTCATGAAAATACATTTCTTTAAGTTTACCCTAACATTGTGTTCTTGGAAGCGTCGTAACACTTCGTCCAGTTTACAGAGTAAAGACTTAAAATCTACTGCCCCAATTGGAACATCATCAATATAGCATGTCACTTCCTCCATGTCACTCAATAACACATCCATGAATTCCTGAAAGGCGGCAGGTGCGGGAGCCACACCTTACATGAGGTGCATTGGTCTCAAGAATCCTAAATGTGTGCTTACGGTAAGACATTCCTGTGACTCGACGGCTAATTCTAGTTGTAAATATGCTTCACTGAGATCTAACACACAATAAATATTATTTCCCGCTTAACTAGCAAATACATTATCTGCATTTGGCAATGGATAATGATCAATTTTGATATTTACATTGACAGATCTCTTATAGTCAATAACTGCCATCCGGCTTCAGTACAGGAAATAATGGTGATGCCCATTCTGAAAATTTGACAGGCACCATTCTACAATCATCAATCATATGTCTCAACTGATTTGTCACTTTTTGTCTTACAAAATAAGGTATATCATAGGCTTTACAACGTACTGGGACAGCATTGTCTTTGAGCATTAATTTTGCTTTAAACACTTTTATTACCTGATTACGATCACTTGAAAATACATCTGGATACTTTGCAATTAATGCTTTAATTTCAGGACAATTCTCTGATTCCTTGATCACCTTAACTCTCCCATTTATTTTATTTTTGACTTCTCTCAGTCTTTCTCCTACATCCCTCCTATTTACTACCATTTCTTCCAACCAATCCCTACCAATCAAAGGCAAAAACAACTGAGGTGTGTCACATACTACCAACTTCAGCTCATGTTCATCTCCTACATTGTCACTAACCTTAACTGCTACTGTCCCTTCCACTTAAATAGGGCTACCATCTACTGTTTTAAGTTTAGCATCACATCTGCTAATACTTAAATGTGGAAACAATTCTTGAAACTGCTTTACACAAATTAAACTGTATCCTGAGCCCATATCAATTTCCATTAATACCACACCTTTACACCTTCAATATTGGCTTTCACTAACAATGGTTCATTATTATGTGTAACAAGGTTTAGCCTACCCCCACTCCATTCACATAGTTCCCAGTATCTCTAATTACCTCATTAATTCATTTTTTATTACTATCCCCAATGTCGTTTTGTTTAAATCCTATTTCTCCTTCATCTACTACACACATGTCCTCATCTACTAGCCTACACATTTCCCTTGCTTCTTTCTCCTCATTAAATGATAGTTCCCACTCACATGACTCTTGTATTACATCCCCATTATTTACTCTCTTTACGACTACTTGATCATGATCACTACTCACGTCACAGTCCAGTATACTTTCCTTTCCTCATATTGCTCCTGATTAACACACGTATGTTCCGATTGTTGTCCTTCACCACCAACAATAGCTTCAGCTGATTCCCTACAATACGTAGCATACCGCCATTGTTCACTACACTCCTCTTGTTGCCCTTCGTCACTGACAACTGCTTTAATTTGCTCTCTATGATAACGAGCCGTATGACCCATTTTTCCACATGCAAAACAATTTTCACTTTTGGACCAGCAATTATCTAGGTGACAATTTGACAATCCACATCTCCAGCATCCTTGTGACACCTTGTTAGGTTGTCTCCACCCTGAGTGTTGACCTCTAGGCACTGCATGTGCTCGTCCGGAAGTCCTGTGCATTTCCTTGCCTCTGTTTGGCGCCGGAGATTGAAACTGTTGACCAAAAGCTCCGCGTCCTGGGATAGTGCCTCGTCCCCAGGCCCGTCCTCGATTCCCGCTATTATTGGAACATGACTACCTCCGTAATTTTGACTATATACAGACCCATGCTGAATTTTATTGACCTGATATCCTTCCCGTTCTGTGGCCATCTGTTGTGAGTGTGTTTGCCACTTCTCCATTTATTTAGCCACTTCCACTGCTCTATCATAAGTAAGATTTGGCTCTTGGTATAATCGATGTCTAGTTTTGTCTGATGTGAGACCAAACAAACTGATCTCGAAGACGAGAGTCCAAATTGTTTCCAAAATCACACTTCTGAGCTGCGTCATTAAGTTTAAGCACAAATTCTGCAACTGTCTGAGATGGCAGTTGTGTCATACTTTGAAATCGCACTGTCTCGGCGAGCGCCAATCCGGCAGGATTAAAATGTTCCTTTAATCTTTTCTGAAGGTCCACAAGGGTTTGATTTCTGAGTTCCACAGGTCTGCACAAACGATTTAGAGTTGCCCGTACATCACGATTTAAATGATTAAGAAAAATCAATTTTTTTTCTCACAGCATTTAGTCCATCCATGGGAGAATGGATTCGTTCAATTGCTGGTGCATCGAGACCCAATGCATGGTTATTCATTAAACAGTAGTCCTCGAATCTGCTGTAAAAGTCTTTGATTTTCTCATCCAATAAGGTGCGGTGATTGGGCCATATCTTGAATGTCCTCCCCAAGTTCCTTTATTACAGAGATGGGCACAATTCGGCTCAATGAGCAGCGCTCCCACTCAGGTAGGAGAAAGAGCCGAGTATGCGCTCTCACCGAAGTTAACCTGACAGCTGCTTGCACAGCTTGCCATTACAAGAGGCGTATCACAACACACTTGTGTCCTGTGTTGTGCATTAGATGATTAGATTATAGTTCTACCTACGTACTTACGATTAATTATATTCCTTTTATCAGGTTCTGTGTAGGAAACACAAATAATTAGTTTGACGGCTGCTAAATACTGTTCTGACCGGGAACGGAGTTGGTCGAACAAGGGGGTGTGATGGGTAATTTTGGAAGGTGTGGTCTGATCGGGTGAGTTTCGGTGAATGTGTTGGAACCTGGGATTGGGCGTGTGTATGGGAGCTATGGCAGACGGGAGAAGCTTAAGTCTACCGGGGTTGTAGATTTAGGGGCTGCGCTAATTAAGTGAGCTATTAGCGCCCGGAACAATTACTGTAAGTGAGCGTTCTCCTAATAGCTGATCGTGCAATGCTCGGAAGCACTCAAGGTTGCGACAATGAAACTGATTACTGCCCACGCAGCTGTTCTATAATTGAAGGCACTGAGGGGGTCAAGGTGTGGGGAATTAGGAAGTAAAGTCAAGTGTAGAATAAAGGTGTACAATGAGCGTGTAATGTAGATGGTCACTTGTTTATTTGACCGTAAGTACTTTGAGTGTGTCCCTCTGTTTAGGGACGTGAAACACAATTGTGAATGTAAGTTTTACAATAACGCGTTCTGGTAACAATTGGATAGGAGTACACTTTGTAATGTTGTGTGACTGGACTCTGAGATGCACACTTACCTACAGGTGAGAAGTCAGGATCCAAACGGGCATAGCCTCAGGCAGCAACAGACCATGAGCCCAGAGTGGACCTCTCCTTTATGTGTTTCGGAACCGCTGACTAAGCGTTTCCTCACTTGTTGCTGCTCCAGATACCTCCAAGTGTAAATGTGTGTGTGTGATGCAACTTGTTGGCTAACCAACTGTATTGAGTGGCAGCCTGCTTGCAGTGTTTTAGAAAATGTAATGTGTTTGCTGTATTTCCAGCCGGGGGTAGTTCTGGGGCAGAAGAGGGTGTTTAATGTTGGGGTCGAAGCTTAGTCTTGTAGATTGGATTTAATGATGTATTTGTAGATGTGCAGCTTGTGGGTGAGTGTAGGTTCAGTGGCGTAAGCCACATCTCCCTTGGGGGTGCGTAAGGTAGGGTCCTGAGGTTGTAAGGACCCTGGGCCTGAACAATACACACTCCTTTGCCCACTACCGATAGTCCTGAAACTACAATAAGCAAACCTAACAACTTGTTTAGAACACAGGGAACGAAAATTTGCTCTAGGAGTACAGAATTAAATACATGAATAAATATCATACACTAAGAAAAACATAGGCCTATGTGTTCTTATATATCTGAACTATCATTCTGCAGATGATGAGGAGGTGTGCGTATCCTTTCGCTGAAGCAGACGGGTTACATTTGGAGCGATCGATCTTGCACTTCGAAGAACGGCAGTGAGAAGTGCATCAGTTAGAGTGGCTATTCGTGGATATTTATTTATCTTTATTAGAGAGAACAGTTTCTGTAGCCTCTGTGGCTTAGGCGGCAGCACGCCGGCCTCTCACCGCTGGGTCCGTGGTTCAAATCCCGGTCACTCCATGTGAGATCTGCTGGACAAAACGGAGGCAGACAGGTTTTTCTCCGGGTACTCAGGTTTTCCCTGTCAAACTTTCATTCCAGCAACACTCTCCACTATCATTTCATCTGTCATTCATTTAATCATTGCCCCAGAGGAGTGCGTCAGGCCTCGGCAGCCGGCACAGTTCATATCCTCGCCGCTAGATGGGGGCTTCATTCATTCCATTCCTGACCCGGTCGGAGACTGGAAGCAGGCTGTGGATTTTCAGAGAGAAGAGTTTCTCACACAGTTGAGCCAAACATTGATAGATGTTTGGCAGCCATTTTGTGCATGTATGGGAAAACTGTTCATAAAAATGTGCTAAGTTTGTTCATGCTTCATATTTAGCCTTCAGTTCACTATCACATTGAAGTGTCATCTAGTAGTTCCAGCACAAACTATTAGCGAGCAGTCAGCTGGTCCCGGCTCTTTGGCTCAGCTCGCGCTCATGCAGTTGGCTCCAGGAGCTGCGCTCTCTCATTGCCCACCTATGCTTTATTATATGATGAAGTGCTGGTGCTCCTGTTAGCTGGCCGCGGCTTTCAATAATGAACTCGTCCGCTTGAAATCCTTCGAACCCAAGGACCATCGTATTTAATCAACTCCATTTAACTGAACTTTTCACTTAACTTAGGTTTTTAACCACTGCACTCTGAAGGTTCTTTTTATTAAATCCGTTTTCCACTCGTCGCCAGTGTAATGACTCACTCTTGTCCATTTGTAACTCAACTCTTTATTTCTAAGACATGCCAACCTAACTGGTAAGATGCATTACCGACATTTACAATTTACACATATCTTTGATACACACGTAATACCTATTACATCACAGTACTGCCAACTAAACTGATGACACTACCTCTCGCAGCTGCACGTAGCTGCTGAGCAGAACATTTCCTGGCACCCTGTACTTCTAAGCCACTGAATTCACCAAATCTATAGTAACAATTATTTAAGGGAATCCACCAAATGCTTTTATCTAATTGAGATGTAACTTAAGCCCAGTTAGCTCTGTTAAGATTCCTAGGACGAGGAGAAAGTGATGTTATCAATGGAACAAACAAGCCTAGTTCTAGAAGTAGCCTACTGGTCGATGCTGACCAAGGGGTCTAATATGCTTCTAGTCGTTGGGAGAGGTTGCCTCTTGGTTTTACAAGTGACAAAGTAGAGATCTGGAGTATATTCACGCTTCCAAGCTGCAGATTAGGTCGTGTTCTTCGGCCCATTTGGCAAGAGGAATTCCACATTGGTTATTCTGGGCATAATTCAGAGATTCATAGTGTATAATGAAATCTCCTGTAAAGTTGACAATTCGTAGCACATAGGTAGGCCATAAGACTGCAGGTATATTTGATGGTCCTGATATAAGAAAACTGATGTCTGATGCGTGATGGATGAAAAGGAGAAATCAGCATGCATATCTTTCTATGAAGTTGTTTCAAAATTTCTTGATAACGAGGATACTAATTACTGGAACATTGTGGTTGACATGCTTGGTGAATACATGGAACTCAGTTGAAACATAAGTATCAGAATTAATTTCCTATCTTCTTACCTACGGTAGATTATTTCCCCAAAAATCTAGGATTTTTGAGTGAAGAGCAAGGCAAATGATTACATAAGGATCTAAAAGAGTTTGAAAGGAGGTACCAGGTGGAGCATCAGCATGCTTACTGATTATTGTTGGATGTTAAGCGTGAAATATCTAAAGACGAACATAAAAGAAAGAGGAGCAGGAAGACTTGCTCAACTAACAGGCAAGTGGTACAATGTTTTGTGAGACATACAATAATGGGATTTTAGTGACACGTATGAATAACCATACACATAAATTCAGCAAGTTATGTTTTTTAAATACCGTATTGTTTTTGAACTTGAAATATAAAAGTAAAATGAAAAGGTTGCAATGAAATTCACACATAATTCTATAATATGGTACATTTAAAGTGATTTTGCAAAAAATAATATGAAAGGTAAAAAAAAAGTGATAAAAGTTAACTGATTGAAAATTTGGATTCAGCAAATTGACTTTACCGTACATAAAATCCCATTATTTACTTTAGGCAACAAACAAAAGTTGAAATGCGAATTGAACCAAGATACTTACATAACTCCAGGAATAAAAAATAAGTCATCAACAGTGATGAATATTCAATATTTCAGGAACACCACAGAATAGAGGTGTTACGGTATTTTAACATGGAGGTGATTTAAGGACTTTATCCCAACCCATGAAAATGATACAGGTTTCAATGAATCAATTAGTAATACACATATAGTTACATAGGTATGCATTTATATTACTTTAATACATAGTAACAAACATAAATGTTATTGTACAGTAAGATATGTGGTCAGCTCTTTCCTGTGGCCTGGAAGGGGTTTGGTCCATCAGTTCTCATGTGCTAACAGGTATGGTTTTAATAATGTCTAAGTGTGGTTATTACAATTATTTTTGGTTAGTATTAAATGGTATA
The DNA here is from genome assembly GCA_946902985.2 of Meconema thalassinum. Lineage (NCBI taxonomy): Eukaryota > Metazoa > Arthropoda > Insecta > Orthoptera > Tettigoniidae > Meconema > Meconema thalassinum. Next base: position 242,464,533 of record OX336391.1, read on the forward strand.
TATATTCCATAAACGATTATCAAGGGGCAAGATTGCTTTCCTTTCTGAGGTGGAGCAGATAGTGACTGACTATCTCTGTAATTCACATCACCAGTCTTGCATCAATACTTACAATGTAATTAATGATATACCACATTAACAATTGTTGAAATGAAGCCTCAGGAGTCAAATCTCAACATAAAGAAAGACTTTCATTCCTCAGCTGCCATGAAATTTTAGTATTGGCAAGTCAGCAGTCAAAAACAGGAAGCAAAAATTTGACAGAAAGAAAAAAGGGCTGTGATTACCTCTCCTTAAGGAAGACTTGACTGAAAATGGCATGTGTGGTATCTCCCCACTGAACCAACACTCAAAGCAATACTCAAAGAAAAAGATAATCACTATATGGAATAAAGAAAATAATTTAAAAAAAAGGTTGTCAGTATTATAGTTATAGGTTAACTGCAAGTTAGAAAAATCTTCCTGGAGTATTATTGGAATGTTGTTTCATCATCGTGACACTACAAATGTCATTTGCAGCGGAGTCACCAGCCTGTATGCAATACAGAGGGTTAGTTCACAATTAGTTGGTTTCGATGACAGAATAAGAAAAAACATCAGCTTTAATTATTAACTTCCCAAAAACCAACAACCTCATTGATAATGGCTATGAAAGTCGGAAAGTTCAACGTTTTAATGTTGAAGCTGAAAGTTACAAGCTACAAGTAATTTTTGTACGATTACTGCATTTTGAGAGATTTCTAGAATCAATCATCAATAGAATCTAGTTTAAGCAACAAAGAATTTTTTTAACGTATCTGTAAAGCAAAATGCATGGTAATTCCAAAACTAACTCCATGTTATCCTAAATGGCAGGAGTACCATAGAATTATAGCTCAGGAGCTTGGTAATATTCACTTTTTTACCATTGTTTGTTTTACTTGAAATTATATAAATTATTATTAATGCTATTCCAAATAAATAATCTTTGACAGAAATGTAATTCAACAGCCACCAATAATTTACAGATGTGACAAGAATTCAAAACATCTACATAAGGACATCAGGAGTTCCCAGCAAGAGACTAGAATGAGGGCCAGAGCATTCTTAGGGCCGGTTTCACCAGTTCCGCTTAACGAACTAAGGGTGGTTTAAACTATCTTCAAGGATGTGGCTCGTTGCACCAGACCACACGCAATGGCTTAAACTAGGCTTAGATTGAGCGGCTGTGCTCTGTGGTTTAAGACATAAGGATGGTTTAAGCCGCTCACTCATACGCCAAAATGGCGGCCGGCCGCATTGTGTCTGATCCATATCTCAGTAGGTTGAAGGTGTTGTTATATAATGTAGTGAACGAAATAATAAAAAAAATATCATTAAATGGTTAATAATGACGGCACAATACACTGAAGAGATATTTTCTTCCATGCGAACATTTGCTAAGCAGTAGTATCTATACCTGTTGATAAAGCTGTAACGTAGGCTATATCGTCATCTATGGTTGAGTGGATTACATTACTGACTCCTGCCCGGAGTGCCGGGGTTCGATTACCAGCGGGGAGGAATATTTTTGCTTGACTCTTATTGTTTTTATTGTTTCATAATTACTCAGTCGTTATAATATAAAGCATACATAGTGTGGATTTTGCGATGCAAATTAAATATATACGTACAACATTCTTTCAGCGCGCTGCCACAGGGATTTCCTTCACGTTCCTAAAATCGCGGTAGCTTGTACTACAGACATCATAGCTTTTGACAACGTAAAATGAAATACTCTTCTTTATATTGGCAGTAACGCAATGCACATTTTTGGTTGCTAAATATTAGCCCAGGGACGGATGTAGAAATCCTTAGCCAATGACGAACTAGCCTATTGTGGATGCTTGCAACACAACAAGCTGTGTCATTCGTATACAGTATATATTATTATTAATCTTGATTGGTCACATTGGACCACTTGAGTCGTTCCACAATCACTTCTTCTTTGAAGGTAGTACTGCTTGGTTCTTGCGCTCTTTCCAGTACTTTATCATTCTTTCAGATCGGGATTTTCTCAACTCATCTGAAATCTCCATAGGCTTTCTGTGTGTCATTTCTGCAGAAAATTTGTGAGTTTTAAGAATGGTGTTAATTTTATTTTTCTCCTCGGCATCTGTTATCTTGAGTCCAACTGCTTTGAGATCTTGTTGGATTTCTTGGATCCATTTTCCTCCAGTTTTCTTTCCTAGATTTCTCATCACCAGTTGGCGTACAATTCTGTTTTCTGGAAGCCGTAAGATGTGAAAAAAATATGAAATTCTTTTCTTCTTCATTGTGCTGGTGATTGGATCAATCTCACGATAGACAGTTTCATTTGGGAGAATCCTCCCGACTCCCTCAACCTGATACTTTTTATTTATGCACGTACTAATGATTCTTCTTTCCGTTTTGAGGAGCTGATCAGTTCTTTGTACATTTTTAATTTGGAACAGTGTTTCACAAGCATAAGTGGCTTCTGGGAGAGTTACAGTTTTATAATGTTGGATCTTAGTAGCTATTGATAGGCATTTTTTATTATATGTTGACCAGGTTAGAGATTGTGCCTTTTTCATTTTATTTATACAAGTTACTTTTTCGTTTAAGTTATGTGTTATAATTTCTCCAAGATACTTAAATTGAGGAACTAGGTTAATTTTATGATCATTTATATAGACTTCATTTATATCTAAGGGTTTCATAGGCATGATCTCAGTTTTTTCAAAGGATATCTGTAATCCTATCCCTTGAGCAATTTCTTGGAGATTAGTGATCTGAGTACAAACCTCTTCCTTGTCTAGTGCTAAAAGAGCCAAGTCATCTGCAAATCCTAAGCAGTTTATTTTTATTGATGGTTTTGTTCCAATGTTGATCTTAGGAGGGTTTTCTTTTTGCCAAACCTTCATGATATAATCAAGAGCTACATTGAAAAGCAGAGGGGATAATCCATCACCTTGTCTGAGACCAGTTTTTACTGTGAAAGCTGTTGATATTTCTCCCCTAAATTTAACTTTCGAATTTGTGTTTGTTAATGTTAATTGAATGATTTTTATCAATTTAGGATGGAGACCGAATGATCTGAGGATTTTTAGCAGTGTCAGTCTATGAATACTATCATAGGCTTTCTTGAAATCTATAAAAGAGATAAAAGAGTTGCTTATTTCTGTTTTTGAAATATTCCATTATTAATTTCAGGCTAAGGATTTGGTCTGGACAACTTCTGTAAGGGCGAAATCCTCCTTGATATTCTCCAAGTTGTGGTTCCAGAATGTTTTTGATCCTGTTGTAAATTATGCGAGAGAAAATTTTATATGTGATACAGTATATATCATTAGAAAAATATGCACTATATGTGCTTAATGCTATAATGTATGCATATTTATAAAACAAGAGATATAATGAAAACCAAGTAAGAAAACATAACCTTCGCAAGATGCGACCATCTGAATGTTGGGTGCAGTCAATAACATGTTCAGGAAGTACCGTAATGATAAGGAAAAATACACTGCATTATATTTCAACAACGGTTTTCCCAGCATCTACTACAGTTGATGCTCACGTCTCGCAAACACAGTAGGCAATTCTTTCTACAACTAGTAATGTATTTTATGGTCGCCAACCCAAAAGTAGAACAGCTGTAGTCGTGGAAAATTATTGCGACGGCTAGAAACAAATGATAACCGTGACCAACATGACAAACAAAATCAATCTCGGAGGATCAATACTGCCGAAATTATTTCATACTATATGTATGACGCGAATACAATAATAGCGTTCAATTAGCTCCCTAGATACTTAAGTTGTCATTCTTTCCTTATATTGCATATGATCGTTATGCAAGTAATTCTGCACGGCTGGGATTATGTTGGCATAACGGTAAGACTACGTGTTCCTTGCTGCAAGGAGCATTACTCACGCAACGAAGATCTTTGACTCCCACCGTAAACTCAGTTCACCAACCTAAGCGAAGTACGAGACGGGCTGGTGCAACACCCAGCCTTAAGCCGTCGTATTTAAGATTGCTTAACCGTAAACCACCCTTAGCAAAGGAGGGTTTAAGCGGCCTCGTGGTGAAACCGGCCCTTAGTGACACATGTAGGCACCATATTCTTCTCCACTAGCCCTTAAGAGTTTAAAGTTGCATATAATTCATCATTACCTGTCTGTGTTTCACCATCACAAGCTAATCCTACAGCATGACTACTGAAAACTTTACTATATGTAAACCAAGGCTGTGAGTTAAACAGGTTAATCGGGTAAATTAAGGAACATTATTGGATGTAACTGACCGCATCTGGGTTCAAGCTAATGTGCAACAGAAGTTGTGATAAGGTATAGTATCTCACACACTGTAGCGTGTTTCGCATCCTCTGCTCAGAAATTGGAAAGCCTGTCCTGAACAATCACATGAGCAATGAAGGTAGCCACAGGTAAGAGGTCCTTAATTGTGATTAGTCAGGAAGGAAAGGCCATTGGGAGTTTTACAATTGTTTCTTTGGTTGTGTCATACATAGTATATCTATTCTCTGCTCAGGTGTTCTACCCTGAAGACTTGCCACCTCAAACTATAAACACTGCAAACCAAACAGATACTGGATGTTGTTAGGAGGGTACACATTCAATATAGCTGAGTGAAATATTTTAAAATTAGGCCACATTATAAGATCGTTCAGAACTGGTCAGCACACAAATATCTCTGAATAATCAAAAATATCCCTGAAAGCTAAAGAAATTGACAATTATTCTGCAGTTATGCAGACATATGGAAGGCAAAATTACATAAGTCTGATATGCAAGAGCAATTTACTTGACACTATACTATAAGTATACTCTACTCTAAATGCTCCCACCAGCTTCAGTGTACACATTTTCTTTAAATTTGATCAAATGGGCAGGAAAAATAAGTAATTTACTGTTGCAAAAATCAGACACATTTAGCTCATACAAAATTAAGAGGAACATGAAAGTTATAGAGTAAGCACTGGTGAGAAGATAACTAAATACTGAAACATTAGTACTACTGAACACATATAATGGTTAAGTGTAAGATTCTTTCAGTTACTTCTAGATGACTGTTCCACAGCACAATTTAAAAAAACACATTATATAAAATAACATTTCACTCACATGCTATACAATAACAGCTTAGTATTTACTGTATGAAACTATAAATCAGACTTGATAGAAATCATGCAAAGAAATAACAATGCAAAAAAAAAAAACCAAGGATGTAATTATTCACCCAAATACAGTACCTGTAAACACTGTTCACATCAACTTACGTCAAGCTTACAAATTAAGTTATGATTGCATCAGAATATTTTTTTTAAAGGAGATAAACTCTTTCATTGTATACTGGTACTGACCCCAACCCTAAATTGATTAGATTCAATATAAGAAATAAATTTGCAAAAGTCTGGTGAGTATCGTATCTTGAGTTATGTCACACTAAATGTACTGGAAACACAAACATTTTCTCACAATTTGTAACGCACCTTACTATGAGCTATTCCAGTCACGTGAACACAGCTGGCGAACAAGAGAAACACTCCACAGCTGAATATAAATTAAGGGACAGTTTTGGTCACTTCAAAGTAACATATCCATCATCTAGTTAGAGCAGGAAAGTGACTCTTGATGATGGAGCCAAGATATAATTTATAGAACAATCATGGTTGAAAATATGCCATGTGGTAAAGCAAATTTACCGTACTGTTCTATTTGAGCCTAAAATATTTTGTTTAGGTATATAAGGGCGGTAAAGTCTTTGAGAGAATAATTTTATTTATGATAAGCAAGCCTACATAAGAGATTTGCAGTACTAATCCAACAACTGTAATTGCAAAATGAATTTCAAACGAACATTAAAAAATGTGGTTAATGTTATGGTTTCAACATCCTTTCTAACTGCTATGGCTTTAAAGACACACACAAAAATATTGCATATGTGTACACAAAGGACTCGATTGAGATGGGGTAAGAACTATCCTAGAGATCAGTGACAGAAAGGTACAGGACCACGATTGAGAATCACCAATGGGGGAGACCAAGACCAGGAAAGAGGATACTGAAACTCTTAAAGGAAGAATGGAAGAGGATGAAGAGGTCTGAGAGGAGAATAAGAATACCTATGATCTGCCAAGGTCATATCATACTGAGGTTGAAAAGAGGAAGAATGCACAAGTGCATCATTCATTGCCATGGTCTGTTCGGTGTAATTATGCAAGGCTCATCTGTCAGAAAACAGAGACTCACGATTTGTGGGATGTGGATGGCCAACGATGAGCTTCCAGCGTAGTTTAACACTGCTTCCACTTTCTTGTGTCCAGCTCCTCGTCGAACACTCTTCTCTTTTGACCTGTTGGTATTATGTAAGAAAACCTAGCAAGATTTTCACTAAATAATTCATGCTTTTGGGCTAATGCCGTGTGTATTAAACCATACGTTTCGGAGAAACCTTGCCTCCTTTTTCAATGGAAATAAACAATGTGGCCAAAGAAAGTATATCAATGAGATTACCGGAGCTCTGAGAAGGTTGTCTATCCCTCCTTCTGGGATGTAGGGACCTATATATAGTTTGCTTCAATTTTACACAGTTGGGAATGATGTTATGATCCCTGCATCTAAGAAAGAAGGACAACGATAAAAGGAGAGAGCTCCTTCTTCGCCTCAACTTACTAAATTTAGATGATTGTCGAACAACTTCCTCCCCATAGAGGTTTCTAATTTGCATATTAAGGCTTTCACGGCCCGGATTATTAAATAATTCATGAATTATTAAACGTATGGTTTAATACACACGGCATTAGCCCAAAAGCATGAATTATTTAATAATCCGGGCCGTGAAAGCCTTAATATGCAAGATTTTCACTTTCTGCCCTTTCATGGGCTCTTCCTTCTTCAATGTAATTGTTCAAGAAAACTTTCCAGTTGGTCAATACAAATTAATGTGATTGTACATTATGGGGAGCAGATGAACCCAATAAAAACAATCTACAATATGGGAAACTATCTTTAACAACAGTGAATGAATTATTCTGGGCAAAAATAATGCCTATTTATACTTCTGGTCTAGAGATAATATTGGCAAACCTAAAAACCACAGACCTATCTGCAATAGAATCGATAAAAGCAAAGCTTGTAAAAATAGCCTTAGGAATATCAAAAAAGACACGACTTGCCTAGCATATGAATTAGCAAAAGAAACTTTCTTCATCAATGACATCAAAATAAAAATGCGACTGCCATATAAAAGCAGATTGATGAACATCTAAGATGAATAAAGGAAAAACAAACAGGAATCAACAAGGACTTTTATGCCATGGATGCCATGATGGATAGAGGTTGGTTGGAATCAAACCAAGAGTTATGGAGTGCCATCTCTCAGCCAGTAGTACAAGGATTCCACAACAAGCTCTGCAAGAAGACATATTATATCCATCAAGTAAACGAAGAATGTGTGTGCAAACTCTGCAAGAGTATGTGCGAGACATTCCACTTCAATAGATGTGAAAAGCGAACAAAATTCCTGAGAGAATACAACAAAGAATAGAGAAGTGTACACATATGTAGTCATCAATCATACAAAAAGTAAGAGAAAGAAAATTTTGATTTAATTAACCACAGCATGTTCTTCCGAAAGTAACTTTGTTCAATTTGTTGTCTCTCAGCCTAAAGATTAATTAAATTTAATGAGAATCATCTTATAAAAAACAAAGACGATTAAACTCCACATATGCATCCATAATCCCTGCAGGACAAACTGCTTGCTGCCAGTCAATCACAAGATATACTGCACCACCGGCTCATGCTACAAATCATCTACACCCACTCCCACATAGTAGCACACACTTCAATCCATTGTAAGTTGCATATCACACCAGGATGCATTGTCTCACCAAGCTGATTCTTGTTCTTTGTAATGTTTTTGGATGAATTTACATGCAATCAAGAATGCAAGGTATTGAAGTACAGTATTGTAAATCCTGTGTCAGATAACATCCGTTCAAACATGTTTCACATTTAAATATTCACATCAGATGTGTACCTCACATTTAGAACTCTTTTGAGAGAAGGTGTGTGGAGAGTACGAGAAAATGCAGTATTTGCCTATGATGTTGCAAAGCCCAAGGACAAGTTGGTAGCACCTCAATTTATTATACCTCCTGTTAGTGTGAGACAAGTGAATAAAATTCAAATAAACCAATTTTGTTTTTAGCATACAGTAACAAAGAAAATATGGCAAGATTGGAGGTCAAATCAATTTAGTATTCATTGGAAATAACAGATTTCATTTTTCACACCAAAATCATCTACTACTTTAACTGAATTGATAGCTAATATATTTTCTTTTAACTCTGGCTTGTTATTAATTCACACTAAATGGTGCAGTTTGCATATCAAATCATGATTAAGAGGCTTTTGAGAAGGGGAGGGAAATACACATCAGGAACAGAACTTGCACATGTTTCAGAGCTCCTTTAAAGGCCATAGGCAGGAGTTCAGTACACGGAGTAACCTTTCTTTTTTGTATTTTAAATTCATGATACTGAGTTTCCAAATCGAACTGCAAGTGAGGCACAACTGTCCAATATTTATATTCATTTATCATAGCTTAAGGATCCAAAGTACAATTCTAGAATCACCAGACCACAACAACTGCCACAATAACAGGGGAATTGTTAGTTTGGAAGATAAGCTCAGAAATACTGATCCTACAGTCAGTTCCTCTGAATTTTACAACCCACTGTTCATGCAGAGGAGCAAACAGAAGACAGCAGCTAATAACACGACATATACTCATAGCTGTCTCTGCATTGCATATTGGCTGCATCTTTCCTTTTCCATGTTTATTATTTGTGTCATACTACCTTTGGTATACTGTTGACAAACATAATTTGCAGTAATTCAATCAATGTTTCACAACACAACACATCACATCAAATCAAATCACCAAGAAAAAACACAACTACTGAGATCATCATCATCATCATCATGAACCGGCTCCAGTTTCCCGGGTGTGGTAACTACTGAGATGCTGATGATAAATTTACTAAACCAAAGGAACATAATGGCCTAACCAAATAGAAAAATGGTACATCAAATTTTTACAGTAACAAATGGCAACATATATTAGCAGTTGACTATTGCTGCAGGAAACATCTAAATCACAGACCAAACAATTTAAAAGAATATCACAGATACTGAGAATTAATTGAAGTCCGTTACACCTGTAACGAATATATGCTCTAGCTTCTATTCAGCCATCATAAAATAACAGATATGTGTATCTTATTCACAAAAATAAATCACACCCGCATAAATCTGCAACCCCAAAATTATCCCAAATATACACACATTCACTAGGATACAACAGTGAAAAACCAAACATAGGTGATGCAGTTTCTATTGCACTTAACAAGACCAGTTTATCCTACAACCAGAAATTCTCACACACCATATCATGAGGTCCACAGCAGCAACCTTTCATCAAAAATATATCTTTGCCACTCAAAGTGAAACAAAGTTCAGTAGAAATTTGATTCATTTCCTCCATATAGGAAAATACGATTGGGAAAGAAAAGAACAATTCACACATGAAAAAGGACTAACAATGACAGGCAAGTGGGAATGGACAGAGAGACTATACATCTGTTCAGGATTTATTTTTGAAGTCTATTGCCCCAGTCCATAAACACAATTCAGCACACATTTACAGAATAGAGAGTCATGATGAATGTTTAAATCCCACAATAAATAAATGATAAATCCTTGTTACAATCAAAACAATACTGTATTTCCTGCCAAATTCATCACACCCTAGTTATCAAATCCAAAAATTGGTTTATACAATTCCATAGCATAATCGTCGCATAGCATGTTTGTATATGTTCACCGATCAGTCACACATGCTGCTATGAGCTCTGTTCCTAACCTGGTGTGACCTTGTTAGAAGAAAGGCTCTGTGTTGTGAGCTAGGACTCATGCTAGGCAGAGAAAGATTAGTGACTGGGTGTAAAGCAAGGCAGAGTCAAGAAAATAACCATGACGATGAGGGAGAAATGAAGATGCTGGGCGAGTGTCTGGCAGCCCAGCATGCGACATGTTGGTACGTGGCCATGCTTAGCACCACGCCGGTCAAACTTCAGCCACTTCTGTCGAGTGGGGTGAAATTTGAATGGATCCGTCGCTTCTGCGAGCTAGCCTTGGAATGACAACCTACAATAAGCTGTCTTAAGAAGCACGGCAATAACATGTTCCACCAGGGGCCCCAGACTATCGGCTACTGGTTAGGCACTGCAACATGTCGTCACCATATTCTTTGCTTCTGTGGGAACATTGCTACAGACACAAGTGTGTGTTGCTGTTAGGTACATGGTATTTCAATGAGAAAAGAATTATACTGCAAGTTTTAACCCTTTCCTCTCGAATTATTGTAAGTTCTGATTTCTCCCAACTCGTATTTATTTCTGTCAGCATTCTTCATATTTTAAAACCTGGTATTAAGTACTGGTTTTAACAATATATACAGGAAGGAACTACAAAATTATTGAATGTATGGTATTTACAATACACAAAATAATGCTTTTAAGTTTTTTAACGGTGTGTCTTGAGTGTGTGGAAGCGTTCAAAGTAAATGCCTGGATGGAACCCAGATTGCTTCTCATAATGTTATCGCCTCCTCCATGATTTCTTGCGACGCTGATATCAATATCGTCACTTGAATCACTCACGGATATATCACTTTCATCGCCAGATTCAAAAATTTCTTCACTTTTATGGTCACTATCATCAAAATCAGCCGAAAGAGATGCCAGAATCTTAGCTTTGGTAAGATTGTGTGCCGCCACGTTGCTTTACCGCAACTCCTTTCTATGTCAAGAAAGCGGATGAGTTTTGCCGAGCAAAGAGAAACTAAAACACTCCTGTTTGGTTTCTTTCGGTTTCCGGAAGGGACGAGCACTTACCTAACAAACTACACAAGCCCTGGCATGCCAAGTAACCTAGAAACAAGGCGCCGCCATGTTGCTTCACTGCGACTGCTTTCCATGTCAAGGAAACTGAGCAATTTTGCCAAGCAAAGAGAAACTAAAACACTCCTGTTTGGTTTCTTTCGGTTTCCGGAAGGGACCGGCACTTACCAAATGAAGTACCAAAGCCCTGGCATGCCAGGTAACCTAGAAACAAGGCGCCGCCATGTTGCTTCACCGCGACTACTTTCCATGTCAAGGAAACTGAGCAATTTTGCCAAGCAAAGAGAAACTAAAACATTCCTGTTTGGTTCCTTTCAGTTTCCAGAAGGGACCAGCACTTACCAAACAAAGCACAAAAGCCCTGGCATGCCAGGTAACCTAGAAACGAGTGGCGAAACATTGTGTTGACTCAGGGTCGACACACGAGCTATAACGCTAAGTGAAAGCTAGACCGAGTGGAAGGGGTTAAGTTAAAAGTGTTAAAAACATGCAGAAACACACGGGGTTATAAATTATGCAAATAATAATATATATATATTTTTAAAATTCATTTGACTTAAAGAATTATTTCAGCTTTTCTTCTTCTCCTCTCGAATTAGCCTACTTAGGACCACGTTTATACAACTGGACGGTTTTGATCTTCGCCCAGTATTGACGCATTTTCTGCCGGAGTAACGCCTTTCTTTCAGTAGTCCAGGGGGTACCTTTCTTCCGAGGTTTCACCTGAAAACCATGAACTTCCTTCAAAGCACCCCTCACAGCCTGTCTGTCATGCAGATCTGATGTTTCCGTTCGTTAATATCCTGGCATAATCATTGCACCCTACTTTTTTTCTAAGAATATTAGCCCAAAAATGTGTGACAAATATGCCGAGAAATACAGAACTTAGAAATTATTTTAGACTGCAGCCTTCCTCAAGGCAGACATATTTTGAGTTGAAATTTTGTTGATCCACTAAGGGGCTTAGCGACATTGTGGTCATATAGCTCCATGTACTCTTACTTGGAGTGTGTGGAGTTTGACTGATAATCCGTGTTTCTATGATGGCCATATTACTGTGTGCATTTACAATTGGAGTTACGATTGGGTAGTATTTGGCCATGTCCTTAAGTTAGGCACCATCCTGGCATTTGCCTGGAGTAGAAGTGGGAAACTTCTAGGGGAATTGAACCCCTTCTAGCCCTCATACCCGAATGAAATTTCCTGGGAGAGCTAGGAATTGAACCCAAACCTCAGGGGAGAGAGCCAAGAATGCTAGTCACTGCACCATAAGATGGTTAAGGGTTGAAAAAATTAGACCAAATCTCAAATAAGGTTCGAGTCCTAATGGCGGTCTTAATGTCAATTCTTATGACAGCTTCAAATGTTACCAAAAACAAGTTGTACAGTGTTGCATTATGAAACACAGTTTTTTAATTTTACTGAATGGTCGAATCTCTACATTCACCGGAAAAATTAACCTACTATCTCATACAATGCTCCATAAGCCACAATTCAGACGTAGTGATCCAAAGATATACTGTATTATGTTACCGGTGTTAGTTATGTTACTTTGGATAATCGTGTGAGACTTGTAAGTCAAACTCTGTAGAGACTAGCACACACACGTTTTTGAGGGTCAAACCCACACTTTTGACATAAGCAAGAACATAGCCAAGGTCGTGAGAATATGCTAGTGGTTCCCGCTTGTCTCAACCTCCTCGCTTCCATCATACCCACCAAAGTGCTTCACAGCGTTGCAAGATGTTCTGTGGCTAGGTTTTGTACTTATTTACTGCTATACATGTGGAGTTATGACAAAAAGACCCTGATGATATTGTTCAGATTAATTTTGTCTCAACTTATACAGTTGTGCACCATATGCTCTAAGCCATTAACATGGTTAACCACTGCAAACAAGAAACACACACTATTTTTGTTCTTCCTTACTTAACAGTGTTTCACTGCAGAAAATAGCAAAACACATTGTGCTATGTAGAATAACTGGTGTATATACATTTTTGTGGACTAGATACCTTCTACCCTGTATATGCTATGAAATAATTTAAGACAGGTGCAAAATATTAGCTAAATAACCAGAAAAATTAAAGCTGTTTTAAATTGTGTGAATTTTGAGGAAACTTCGCAGGAGACGGTAGCCTCTTCAGTATCCCCTCTGGATATGTGTTTTGGGGAGACATTAAGAACAAATTCCACAGCTGACATACTAACATCTTCATAGGAGAGCATTCACTGTATCAATCCACTTGGTAGCTTTACCATGCTGTAGACCCCAATAAGCTTGATTCCTCTCCTGGTCTCATCAGTCACTCAAAACGGTGTGTACCAAAGAGGCGGGACTAGACTGACAGTACTACAAACTAATGAGAGAGTTCATTGGGAGCAATATGATTGAAGAGTTATGGACCGGAAGATAATGTCCATTTCTTGTGTTTCTCTCCTGACTTAAACTACCCTACCAGCGAATTGTTACCGGTGGTGGAAATCGATAGTCGTCGCCAGCGAACCCTCACCGTATGTCATTTGTGTGCATGATTCATGCTGGGTTCTGCGCTGTGCAGTGTGTTCTCATTGTATGACTGGACATGCATACCCCTCTTGCCCCGCAACCGTTCGCTGCAGCCACAACAAGGCGAGATGACGTAATGTATACACAACTGCCCCGCTCCACATCTAGCGGTAACAATTTCCTGGTAGGGTAGTAATTGTTTGCATTATTTACCAATAATTTGGAATTGATTACATGACTTCAATAATAGGTAGAAGTTGAATGATATTCTATGCCTAGAATTTCATTTTGCAAATTATATTCCTTACTTTTGAGCCTACTTAAAACTTTCCAAAAGTTGGCACCTCAAGTTGTCATTTGAGGATGAGACTAGCAATGTTAACTAAGCCTGGAAAATATTCATCGAGGTCTAAGATACAAACAACACACTGAAAATAAACAATCAAAACGTATTGTTTCCCATCACAATGGCAAGAAAATAAATTAATACATTTTCTCGAGTACACCGCGCCATAGAGTAAGACTCCCAAGGCAGGCAAAATTTCAAGGCGGGAGGGGGGGTAGAATGAGAAATTACATACGTTTCTTAGTTAAGTATGTGTCTGCAAATGCGATTGTTGTTATATTCTATACTAAGAGTACTCAGAATTCGATCTAAAAAGAAAAATTTGATACAATTAATCACAGTACAATTTTGAATAACATTCCACTGCGATTTATGAATTTCAGTATCTCTTGGCAGCCTCAGAAATAATTTTTCAGATACTAAGTCTCTGCAACCCTTAAAGCAAGAAAACCAAGTCATTAAAACTGCATTTATAACCCTTGCCAACTGATCACTACTTCTGTACAAATCGTCTATGTTTGCCTCAGCGCGCTAGGCCACACTAAGCAGAGGCAACTTCCAAAAAGCTAGACTGTATGCTTTACCTAGATTCCATTTTCCTTTTATGTTTTTGGACTTATTGAGATTGATACTAAGGTTACTCACTATATGCAGATGTTAAAAGTATATAGTGTGTGTGTTTTAGTCTTCAGTCTCTAGACTGGTTTGATGCAGCACTCCATGCCTCCCTGTCCTGAGCTGATTGTTTCATCTCTACACAGCTACCACACCCTACATCCGATGCAATGTGTAATGTATACAATATTGTGAATAGGATAACATCGGGTCAAACGCGACTCCAATTGATATGTTCACATAAGATGCACATGACACTTGAGAAAACACTGTACTGACTCTTTTAACCCCTGCAGGTTTAGAGATACCGGTATGTACAGGACGCAAGAGTTTAATCCACTACTTGGTTAATCGGCTCTGAAAACTAAAATACTGTAATTTATGAAAATATATAGAAGCCGATAAACAAATATTGAAGAAACAGCTCACAAACTTTGGGAGGTCAATTAAGATTTTTGATAGAATGTGAAAGAATCATGAATAGTGATAATTCTACTAGACAAGCACAAAATTTCCAGATCTTCCTCAAAGAAAATAACCAAAATGCCAATATGACTTTGGAATATTTAGATACACACATATACAACCCTTGTTTTTTTAAAAGATCTCCCAAATAAAAAAATTCATGCAAGAAAACATTTCGTCAAATAGACATATGCATGCTGTGGTCCTCATAAATATGAATGCCCATGCTAATATATGGCAAGTACTCCTACTGTATATTACAGGAATTCCCATTACAAAAATAAAACAGGTCTAAATTGTTATTATCAGACTTTAAGCCATGGTCTATGTGAACAACGTTCTTACTTAAAAATGCAACCACGTCTTCTCTCCCCTCTCCATGGATGCAATATTACTAATTCTAATTTAAAATAATACAAAAATATATTCCTCTCTTAATTTATATGGAAATACTTGATGCTAAAAAATGTTTACATTTACTAACAGATTTTGTTAAGTGCAATGCATACATACAGAATATCTACATAAAACACAATATTAACATTACAAAAAGTTTCATAAAACTACCTACGAAAAAAAAAAAAAAAACGCTACAAGTATTCATAAGGGAAGAATTGAAGAATTTATTTCCCCAATGAAAGTGAGACAAAAGATCCAGGATAACTAAATACAATACACAGATAATTTTGCATTTCATCTCCAGTTCTTCACAGTTTCACACACTTCAAAGACAATCTATTGCTACATTCAAAATTAACAGGTGCACACAACCCAATCAATCATTACCACATTCTCAACACTAAAGATCCATTGAATCCCCAAGGGGCAACTATTATTAGAGACCTTTTAATTTCCTTTTACAGAAGTATAGACATATAGATTGGTGTTAGAACCAAGTGTTTGGTGTTTGAGAAAGTGAGTACCGGTACCTCAGGAAAAAAAAAAAAAAAGGTGTAGAACCATTCCAAACAATATTCATAATCTGTTGTTGTTGTTGTTTCTTATGGCTAGCCCGGATTCCCATCCATCAGCTTTCTTGCGTTCCAATAGAGTTGTGTGAGGTTTCCAGAAGTTCTAGCAGTCACATCAAGTTTGTTGCAATGTAGCAGGTGCCCCTTATCCATTTTACTTCCAGGTTCGTGACAAAGTGTGCATTCTTCAGATCTCAGGATGTTGATTCGTTTCAGATGAGCTGCAAGGCAGTCGTGGCCAGTGTTAAGTCTGAAGAAGGCTACAGCTTCTCTTCTTGGTGTTAATTTATATTGATCCCATTTAGCATCAATGTCTTTCCATAATTTGGTTTCTGCTGTTTTCTTTGCCATTTCTTCATACCTGTTTTTGATAGTATTCTTCAAGATCTTTTTTGCTGACACAAAATCAGTCTGACTGACAGGTTGTTGTAGTGTGGTACCTTTTCTTGTTAATCTAACTGCCTCTTCATTTCCTACTATTCCAACATGAGAAGGGATCCACTGAAATGAGATATGTTTGTGGAGTCTTTGAAGGGTTTTTATCATACAAAAAAATTCTTTCAGTTCTTTATTTTGGGGCTTGTAATTTGACAAGATGGCTTGGATGGCTGCTTTTGAATCTGTAATGATAACGCATTTTTGATAATCAATGTTTCTGCCTAATAACTGATGGAGTGCATGTGAAATTGCTCTTATCTCAGCATCAAAGTTTGTTTTGTTTTGGCCTACTGGGAAGTAGAGTGAGAAGAGAGATGAATGTATTCCTGCTCCAGTTCTATTTTCTTTGTCTTGTGAGCCATCTGTAAATATTTTTAGCCATTGATTAGATGGATATCTTTCTTCTATTGTACAGAGGGCCAGTTGTTTTAGATCTTGTGGTGAAGAGCCTTTCTTGCAGACCTCTTCTAACAAAAGTAAGATCTGTAGTCACTTGTATATATTCAATGGGGTTGACTGGCATACAGAGTGGTTCAAGTTTTATTTGAAGATTGCTCTTATTGATGTATTCTTTGGCGAGACTTAAGGGATCTTTTTGTGTTTTAAGATTGGGGCTAGAAACTGGTTTTTTGATCCATGTCATTTGAGGTAGTCTTTGTATACTGAGATATGCATTGGCTGTTTGATGTTTCATCTCTTCTTCTATTGGTAAGTTGTGGGTATATAATTGCAAGGCTGTTATAGGTGTGGTTTTTATTGCACCTGTTATGATTCGTAGGGCATTATTCTGACACCTCTCGAGGCGATCAATGTTTGATTGGGGTGCTGTAGAGAGTACTTCACTGCCATATTTTATGATAGGTTTGGTGTAAGTATTGTAGGTTTTGTTGAGTGTGTCTTGAGTGCTCCCCCAAGTAGCTCCTGCTAGTCTCTTCAGTAATTTCATCCGTTTGCTTACCTTATCCTCCACATGTTTTATGTGTTTGGTCCAGTTCAGCTTCTTGTCCATGATGATACCTAGGTACTTTGTACTTTCACTTTTTGGAAGGTCTTGATTACTAAATTTGAAACTAAAAGTTGGATTGTGGTGTCTCAGGGAGAAAAACTGGTATACTGTTTTGGAAGTATTGATTTCCATATTATTGTTTTCAGTCCAGTTTTTGAGTTTTATAAGTGCCTGGTTCATTCTGTGTTCAAGAAGCATTTGCTGATTTGGGCTGTTACGTGCTGTGGTCCAAATGATAACATCGTCTGCAAACATGCTGATATTCACATTACCTACTTTCTTTATTGTTTTTGGAAGATCGTTGATGTACACATTGAATAAAGTTGTGCTTGATACAGCTCCTTGTGGGAGGCCTAGTTTTGATTGCTTGCAACCTGAAGTTTTGTTGTTGTAACGAACATTGATCATTCTTTGTGAAAGGAATCTTGAAAACCAGTTTAACATACATCCATTTACTTTGAAGTTGATAAGTTTCTTTAGCAGCATGTTTCGCCATACAGTATCATAGGCTCCTTTAAAATCGATGAAAACTGCAAGAACACTTTCCCTTTTGTTAAAGGCTTCTTTAACAGCTTGTGTAAATCTCATTATTTGGTGGGAGGAGGACCTGTTTTGTCTAAACCCTGCTTGTTCTTCAGATAGAAGAGATTTTGTTTCCAAGTACCAAGTCTATTTGTAATCATCCTTTCTAGAATTTTTACCAGAATGGAGGCAAGTGCTATAGGTCGGTACGAGGGGACTTGGTTTTTTGGCTTGCCTGGTTTTAAGATTGGAATGATGGTTGCTTTGGTCCAGTCTTTAGGTAGGTTATCATTTGATGTCCAAAATTTGTTTAATATGTGTAGCAGGATGTTTAGAGCAGATGGACCTGGATTTTTTTATGAATTCTGGGAATATCTCATCTGGTCCTGGTTGTTTTCTGACTTGTGTGTTCTTTATTGCTAACATTAACTCTTCCATTGAAAATTTATTGTTAATGATATCATCTGCATTATTATTCATGAATTTTTTGACTATTTTTTTGAGAGTCTTGTCTTCTTTCTTTTTCTGTTTTGATAGTCTAATTGAAGTGAAATGTTTACAGAAGTGGTTTGCTATTTTATGACAGTCTGTAATTTCCTTATCATTTATCATAATAGGATTCAAAGGAGTGACTACATGTTTGTTGTTTAGAGAATTGATAAGTTTGTGAGCTTTATTGCTGTCTATAGTCAACTGTTGTTAAAAATGTGTTCCAAGATTCTCTTTTAGATATTGTTATTGCTTGTTTTAATTTTGCTGTTGCTTGTCGCCATTTCCGTACATCATTTTGATCCTGAGTAAGTTCAGCTGTTCTTCTTGCTTTGTCTCTGGCGGACTTAAGATTGTTCAATTCATCTGACCAGAAAGGTTTATATTTTGTTTGGGCACCTCTGGGTATGCACAGTTTGGCTATGTCTTTTATGGCTGTAGTAAATTTATTCAGGATGATGTTAGGAGGTGCATCAAGATCAATTTCCGACATTTTTGTTTCAAGTTTGTTTCTGAAATTTTCCCAGTCTGGCTTTTTAAAGTTCCACCGAATCTTCTGGTCTGCACTTTGAGCAGATTCACTGTATGATGTAATAGTAAGAAGGGACATTCTATGTCCACTATTTTCATAATCTAATATTATAAAAACCTTTCCAAATAATATGAGTTTCTGAATTCATTGCTCATATCCTGAATTGCTATCATGGCTTTTAAATTATTATTGAAACATTATTTCCTAATGCCTATTTTTAAATGACTGAATTGAAGATGTGCTGCATATTTTTAGAAAAATGAAAATTAACGGGCTCTACTTAAAGAAAGCAAATCACGCCTATGGTCCACACTGTGACGAAAATGTTAGCAAGAAAACTTCTAACATGTTGTTTTTCACGTTTCATTTAGGAGCTTGAGACATCTTCGTCATCAGCTCCACATACTTCATGTCTGATAATCCGTTTTATTGTGATGACTGTAGCAATGTGTATAATAATTATTAGGGTCTAGGACTAGGGTAGGTGCACTGAGACTTCAATGAGGTACCATCCTGGCATTTGTCTGGAGTGAGTGTGGGAAAAAAAACGAAGGAAAAATGCACTCATAATGGCTACTGGAAGCATTGGGATTTCAATCTTGAATTTCTTCATTCCAGCTACCCAATCCAGCCATGAAATGTGCCTTGGACCGCTAGGTAAACTGGCAGTTCTTACAAATTGTACAAACACACTGTGTGAAGAACGTCCAATTACTTTACTTGTCGTACTTGGTATCATCATGGTATTTAGGAGCATGGATCATCTTGGTCATTAGTCCTGTGTATTTCGATAAATCTTCAATGTCTCATGACTGTAATGGTACAGATCTTCGAATGAGCAGCTATTGAGGCCAGTAGCTAGGTGATCGAATATGCTGATGGATGCATTTGACAACCACTGTGTTCCAAGAGCCCAGCTGTTCACTGAAGTACCAAGTTGCCTCAGGTGGAAATGAAATGGACCATATTATGTATCACTTTTGGTTTAAGTATGATAACCTTTTTATCACCAACACTTGTATATACATTTTTTTTTTCAAGAATTAACACGAATTAGTCAATAGTTGTGAATTGGGAGATAAGTCTGCATCTTACAGGCTGGTGTTGTCTTAAAACTACTTAGCCATGCCTCATAACTATGAGCTAACCTTAGCCAACTTACCTGCAGCCCATCATTAATTACCCATTCAATTTTAAGTATGTTTATGTGCAGATGGGTAAGCAAAAACAGTCTACTAATATTTGATCCTTCAGCCAGAACTGTCAACTAAGCATTCCTCACTCCTTGCAAGCAAACACTTGTCCAGACAAATCCAAATGGTGCCGGGAAATATCACAAGGAATATGTACCACAGACTACAATATTGCTTTTAAATTTCCTTCCATAAAAAACTAACAGATGCTACCTGTTTCATACCCTTCTCCAAATAAATACTTCTTGTTCTTGTGCCATATCCTCATTGGATGTTGGCTGTCATTAGGGCAATTTCTTGCTTATTTTTAGTAATTTGTGACAGTGCAGGAATGTTGATTCCATACCATATTGACAAATGCTAAATACCGGTAAATGACTGTAGATGATTACCACAGAGCAGATGGAAAATTCTGGCAAAGTGTGAAAAAAAAAGCTAAAATAAGAAATTTTAGGTAAATATATAAAAATATAGGAAATTTTCACAACTGATATGAAAAATGATATATTATATTCTTCTAGACTTCTAGAACGTTGTGGGAATAGCAACTAATCTGTAGCCTGTAGTCAAGAATTTGGTAGGAGAGTGTTCAGTTGCCGAAAAGGATTTTATCCAAGTCTCCCGAATAACAATCATTATCTTGGCCCATACAGTACGAGTCCCCCCAGTTGTATTGTAGTGAACAATAAGAAGGGGAAGAGGGGATTTATATGTATATATGTAGTAAAAAAAACTATCACCAGACTCTTCTCCTATTGGACATCATTAAATGTACCCAAAGAGAATGAAAGTACATGAATGACATACCAGTGATTGTCCCAGGAGCAAGTTTGGTGAGATTTATAACTACTGCCAATTTTCAATTTTCAGCTGGATTTGTGATTTTTGCCTTGTACCATTACTACTTGTACTGGGTTATTTTGATAGGAATTGTCACGTGATATAAAAAAAAATCTAATGCCATTTAAAGGTGGAAAAATACAAAAAAATCCAAAGTAGGCCTATGAAATATTACTAAAAATATGAAACTTTTAACAAAATAAGATGAAGAAATCTTATGTCCATTGGAATCAGAAAAACACACATTTTTTGTTCCTACAACTCTTTGACGTAAGGATTAAAATATGAAATTACTTAAAAAATTATTACACACCGATGCAAATCTAGGAAAGTAATAGGACTTACTTTAGAACTTATTCAGCATGCTACACCCAGTTACTTGGTAGATGTTCCTCTTCATGTGAATGTGCTTTGTTCCAGGTAACTGATACCAAAATTCTCTGAATGTAAGGCAACAGCTGCTAGCAGTAATTAGAAAACCAACATTCGGCTAGAATTTCAATGCTATAGGAATAAGTTGTGGCAGGAGCATTCATACTTATTGGGGTAAATTGGTTATGCCCATGCAAAATGCTTTTTACCAGGATGTCTGCTGTAAGTATGAAGTAAAAATTAGCTACCATAAAGTTCAAGAAGTCTCTGTGGTCTGCAAGCACAGAAGCTCGTCACACAGTGGAAAAAAAAAAAAAATGTTCTTGTTAATTCATTTAAGAGGTTTGGGACATTTTGATCATCAGTCCTATTTAGTTGAACTTGTCTGATAACCTGTATTCCTGTGATGACTCTAGTAGTGTGTGTAACTGTATTATTGACAGGGATGAGATAGGTACCTTGGGACTTTAGTATATCCTGGCATTTGCCTGGAGGGAGTGTGGAAAACCACACTCAGAATAGCTGCTGTCAGCGCTGGGATTGAAACCCTCGGTCCCCGGACTTGCTGCAGCTGCTGCATGGCCATTGTGAAGATATTTAAAAAATATATTCCTTTTCCAGCTTTATGGTACTTATAATATTTGATTTATTGCAGCTAATGACCACAGTCATAAAAATATTAAAGAATAAGAGATATCAAATTCTGGAGTAAACTTTGGTTCTATTGAGGTATAGGTTGATACCTTTGGTTCTATAGTTCAAATTGTGCGAGAGATTTCTCTGTCTTTGTTTACACCACTATTGACATGGTATCTGTCGCAATGTTTAGCACAGAGCAGACAAATGCACTGTAAGTCTGGTATGTGGAAGTTCTTATTTACGCAAATCTTGAAATAGAACCCACATTCTGTATTTCCTTGCATATTCGTAGACATCTCATAATCATACCACCCCACTTTCCAAACACAATTTCATCACATGATTGTCGCATAGCACATTCGTATTTGTCCATCTGCCGGTTGCACATGCTCCCACGAGCTTATAACCTGGCGTGACATTTCAGAAGATAGGAGTCCCTGCCTCTCTGCCTACGATACATGCTATGCTAGCGGTCGGCATCATCACATAGCACATTCGTGTTTATGTCCAAATTGGTTGCACACACTGCTGTGGCCTTACAACCTGATGTGACTTTATCAGAAGAAAGTAATCTCCTCTCTGTGCCTGCAAGCTATGACCATGCAACACGTTGCAACACGGCCAACATATACTTAGCACATTCGTATTTGTGTGCCGGTCAGTTGCACATGCCGTCAGCTTATAAGCTGGTGAGACCTTGTCAGAAGAAAGGAGTCTGTCTCTCTCTGCCTGCAGGCTACGACTCATGCTATGTGGACAGCTGCCTGGCCCATAGCACACTAAACAGCGATCACGCTCAGCGCCAGTCCAGGGGAGTGAAACTTGTATGGACGCATCACTTCCGCAAGTTGGCCTCAGAATGATGTGATTTAATAAGTCACCGTACGAAGCGTAGCTAGCCCCAGTTCGCCGATATGAAAACAGGCCCAACACCTCGCGCCAATCTAGCATCAGCTTCTTTCGTAGAAACATTGCAACAGAGACCTGTGCATAATGTTACGCATGTGGAGTTTGGAGTTCACAATGAGAAAATACAAGAATTATATGGTGATCTTGATGAAAGCGAAATACACGGAATTACAAAATAAACAAATAATAATATTAAGAAAGCGCACGAGCGTGCAGCAAATAATGATACAGTATATTTTTTAAAAATGTGGTTTTCTTCTTTGGCTTCAATGTTCTTCGAATAATCGTCGCACCCTACTTTTCTTCCAAGAAATGTAGGCTAAAAATTTGCAACGATTATGCGAGGAAATACAGTATGGCAAATCAGGTAATTATACATCACAATTTGTATGAGCTTTGCTTCCATTCACCTGTAATCATGGCTTTCGTACAGTAGAACTCGCCCTATATTTCCTTCCACCATATCCTGAAGTACGGGAGTCTCCCACTAGTACACAAACGAGATGGGTTGATGTGAAATTTGAAAGGCTCTCTTTAGGTTGATAGTATTCATAAAATGTTTCAATGGCTTCAAAATTATAGTTTCTATTTACAAAAACACTAAAAAGAAAATTGATGACAAGATAAATAAAATCTAAAATCTTTAATGCTTAACATAAAATAGCGACATGATGCCCATGAAATGAAATTGCGGGTTGTAAGGCTGGGCGGGGGTAAATTTCCATGAATAAATTTGTGAGACCTAAACAAATAGGAAAGTGACAATGATTAGGTAAATTCTGTCATTAAATTCTGTTTAGATATGGTGGTCAGTTGTTTAAAGGGGCAGAACATTCAAGGCCATCTGGCCCTTTGATATGGTACTTGTTGATAAGAAATATAACATTGTATGACTTAAGGAGAAAAAATTTGATACATTTAGCAGACAAATGTTAAGATTTCTCATTCTGGTGATAGATAAAAAATGTGC
The DNA here is from genome assembly GCA_946902985.2 of Meconema thalassinum. NCBI lineage: Eukaryota > Metazoa > Arthropoda > Insecta > Orthoptera > Tettigoniidae > Meconema > Meconema thalassinum. The sequence continues at coordinate 242,488,319 of OX336391.1, forward strand.
TGCCTTCTATGGCTTGATTTTATGCATTCTGAACTTTCTTATCAGCCTATGCTAACTAATGTTAACAATAGCAAGGAGTTTGAATGTGAGTGTCAATTTTAATTTGAACCACACAATGAAAACAAGAAAGAAAAGATGGTGTGAGGAGAACTATCTTTCAATATCCTGAATGATCAGCAACAAAGTACTGTATACTGAAACTCACAGTGTTTGCCTGGATATCAAACATTTTGTATTAAGAACACCAAATAGGGGTTACGGCTAATTGCTTCATTCAGTTGCTAACAAATATGCTATAGAAACCTTTTCTTTTCTATCAACTGATTGATATTACATTGGCAGGGAGGTAGTTCTTCCCACTGCATCTTCCTTCTTTTCTACCTTTTTAAAGATTGCCCATTCTTGTTTTCAAAGCTTACTTTAAATTAAACAAGGCAAGGGTCTCCAAGAAATGTTGTTTGTTCAGTAATTCATACAGCACACATGTTTATAGACTCCCTGTGTTGAGACGATGAATAGTTAATAGTTAATAATAATAATAATAATAATAATAATAATAATAATAATAATAATAATGTTATTTGTTTTATGTCCCTCTTAACTACTGCACTAGGTAGCAGGTAGGGACCCTCTTCAGAGGTAGCCCTACCCAGGGAGTGGCGCCCCTGCCTATGTGAGTCCCAGAGCGCACTGGCCCGGTGTGTATCATCTGGTAAGGGTCCCAGCTCAGGGTTACGAGTGAAGACCTCAACGGCAGTGAAGGCGGAGAAGATGAACTTCGGTACGGCGGAGCTGGCGGATGGGGCACATGTGTTTAGGCCCAATGGCAAAGCGGGCGGAAGAAGAATCCATTACTTTTATGGTTCCCAACGGTCGTGAAGGCGGAAGAGGCCATGCCAGACGAATTGGCTGTGAAGGCGCACCTCAGTAATATTTTGAGTCTGCGGCAGTTCGTTGCAGTCTCTGTGTCTGGTCTTGCATGTCTCATTTCATATGTGCCGCAGGACACGACTCCGAGATCATAGTGAGTGGGTCACTTCCTGGCAAGTTGTGATCCACCCTAAACAAATACACGCCAGTGGCAATTCTTCCATCAGTCACTTATTTTCTAAAGTCCAACGGCGATGGGATATGGATGGTGGGGGCAGGTTATGGGTGTAACTGGAAGCCCCTAGTTCGGACCTGCACGTTGGCAGCAGATGTGTGATGGTCGTCTTCCTGGGACTCTGTGGCTACTCAGGAGTTCGGTCCTGCATCTGTGTTTGAGCAGGCCTGTTTAGGATTACCGCTGCTCACCCCACATGGGGAAGGCCCTAGAAAAGGTGGGCTAAACATCGGAAGTCACATCTACTGTCCGGCTGGGCGGCCGCACCCAGCAGGTCACCCCTCATGCGGTCGAAAAACAAAAACTACCAAGTCAATAAGGACACACAATTTTATCATTGGAACATGGAACGTCAGAACTTTGCTTGACTTAAAAGATAACGACAGGCCTGAAAGAAGAACGGCTCTTATTACTCATGAATTATCCAGACTCAACATTGACATCGCTGCTCTCAGTGAAACCAGGTTGTCCACTGAAGGAAAAATTACTGAGTTTGGATCAGGTTATACCATCTTCTGGAAGGGAAAGGAGGAGGGAGAACATCGTATTCATGGTGTAGGATTCGCTGTAAAGACCAAGCTAGTTAATGATTTCCAAATTACTCCCACTGCAATCAGCGAAAGACTTATGACTCTCCGCATTCCACTCTCTGGAGGTTCATTCATGACTCTCATATCTGCCTATGCTCCAACTTTGAAGGCCGATGATGAAGTTAAGGGCCAGTTCTATGACCAGCTTGGCACAATCATCTCCAAGGTACTATCTACAGATAAGCTCTTACTCCTTGGTGATTTCAATGCAAGAGTTGGGAAAGATAACCGGCTATGGCAAAATGTGATGGGTAAACAAGGTCTTGGATCCTGTAATCCCAATGGACTTCTTCTTCTTGGTCTTTGTGCAGAACATGAACTCTTCATCACCAACACTCAATTCCGATTACCTGACCGCTTCAAGACCACGTGGATGCATCCACGTTCTAAGCATTGGCACATCCTTGATTACGTCATTACCCGACAATGTGATAAGAAGGACATACTTATTACCAAAACAGCAAGGAATATTGACGATTGTTGGACGGATCACAAACTTCTCATCTGTAAACTCAGGATATCCATCAGCCCAAAACCACCAAGGCGTTTCCAAACCCCATCCAGAGGAAAGTTTAATACCTCCAAACTTCAGGATGAATCTATTTCCACAAACTTTGAGAATATGATCAATGCCCAGCTATCAGATCATCCAGTTAAAACAAGTGACATTCGAGAAGAATGGACCAATCTGAGGGAGATAATCACTAAGTCAGCTGAAGAAACCATTGGTTTGGTAAAGCAGAAAAGTCAAGACTGGTTTGATGACAACAATGAAGAAATTTTGCGTCTCATCAACATCAAAAGGGAAGCCTATCTATCTCATCTTCAAGACCCATCCTCAAATACGAAGAAAGCTCTGTATTTAGAACTCAAGAGTAAGTGTCAGACACAAATAAGAGAGATAAAGAATACTTGGTGGCAGCGGAAAGCTGAGGAACTTCAGAGGCTATCTGATACTCGTGATCTGAGGAACTTCTATGCAGGGATTAAAGAGATATATGGCCCACTTCGTTCTTCATCAGGTACACTAAAAAGTGCTGACAACTCTGCCACTCTTACTGACAGCCATGATATCTTAGAGCGTTGGAAGGAACATTTCTCCATCCTTCTAAATCGTCCCTCAACAGCTGCTGAAGACTTCCTCCGTGATGTGCCGAAATATCCTGAACAACCATGGATGGCTGTACCTCCTTCTTACACGGAATTCAGTATAGCTCTCAATCAAATGAAACCAAGAAAGGCACCTGGCCCAGATAACATCCCACTGGAATTAATTCAAGCTGGAGGTCAGTCCCTCAAAACGCGGATTTTCACTCTTATTCTCAAAATTTGGGAATTAGGAGAAGTACCTGGTGACCTAAAGAACGCCACTATCATCACAATCTTCAAGAAAGGTGATCGTAGTGTTTGTGGCAACTATCGCGGTATATCGCTACTATCTACTGTGGGTAAAATTCTCGCCAGAATTTTACTTAACCGCCTTCAGGTTATCTCAGAAAAGATCCTCCCCGAGTCCCAGTGTGGATTTCGATCTTCCAGAAGCACAACTGACTTGATTTTCTGCATAAGACAACTACAAGAAAAATGTAGTGAGCAACAGAATCCACTCTTCTTAGTCTTTTATGATCTGGAAAAGGCCTTTGACTCAGTTCCAAGATCTGCTATGTGGGCGGTGCTACAACGCTTTGGCTGTCCTCGACGCTTTGTTGATCTAATCCAAGCTCTCCATGATGGCATGACCGGTCAGGTTTGTCAGCAAAATAAGATCTCGGACGAATTTCCTATCACTCATGGACTGAAACAAGGCTGCGTACTTGCTCCAACACTGTTTGCATTGTATTTGGCTGCAATGCTCTATAAATCGCCCACAAACATCCCAGGTGTAGATGTCAGGTACCGATTTGATGGAGGGCTCTTCAACCTAGCTCGATTTCGCTCCAAGAAGCTAACTCAGGTTACGAAGATAACCAATATGTTGTATGCAGATGATGCAGCATCGCCTACACTCACGCCAGTGGAGTTGCAACAGACTGTTAATTGCTACAAGAATGCATGTGAACGTTTTGGTCTCACCATTAATGTACAGAAGACCAAGGTTCTGGCACAACCCTCACCAGGCACTTCCCTTCCGCACTTCAACATTTCTATCTCAGATACTCCATTGGAGCAGGTAGACCACTTCTCGTATCTGGGCAGTCTGCTATCTGTACACGGCAATTGTGGGCAGGATGTTGAGAAGAGAATCGGTGCTGCCCATGCGGCATTTGGGCGACTATCGCACCGGGTCTTCTTGAATAAAGATCTGACCGTGAAGACGAAGCTCATGGTGTACCAAGCTGTTGTTATCTCAACATTGTTGTATGGCTGTGAAACCTGGACCCTCTATCGACATGACTTCCGAAAGCTTGAGCGCTTCCATCAACAGAAGCTTCGATCCATCCTTAAGATAAAGTGGGAAGACCACATCACCAATCTTGATGTTCTTGAGACAGCGCTTGCTAATAGTATAGAATCATCCATCATTGGTCATCAACTTAGATGGATTGGACATGTCCAACGGATGGATGATACGAGACTACCACGCCAGGTTCTGTATGGTGAACTCACCTCCGGCACCAGACCTCATGGAGGCCCTAAGAGACGTTACAAGGACCAATTCAAGCAGAATATGAAGTTGACAGGTCTCAATCCACAAACCTGGGACCAGCTTGCTAAAGACCGTTCAACTTGGCGCCAGACCATCCCGGCTGCTGTCAAAATGTTTGAAGAAGAACGTCGTAGAATTGTTAAGGCCAAGCGACAAGCACGTAAGCTCCGTGCAGCACAGCCACGCCCTCCACCAACAGTTCTGTGTGATCTGTGTGGACGTTTGTTTCATGCACGCATTGGGCTGTTCAGTCACCGCAAACATGCCCACAGACCTTAGATTATTTTAGACTGTTTTGGAAGAAGATGTATACTCGGAAACGAGTTAAAGCCGATGATGATGATGATAACTACTGCAGCTTTTAGAGATGCTGAGGGGCCAGAATTTGGCCCCGAAGGTAATCTTTAACGTGCCAGTAAATCTACTGAAGTGGCTCCCTCACATTTGCACACCCTCAAATGCCAGCTGACTGTGCCAGGATTCGATCCTGCAACCTTGGGCACAGTAGGCGAGAGCATTACCGCTGAGCCACGCAGCCAGCTGATGAATTGTTATCAACACAGGTCTTTTTTACAACTGGCAAAGAGTTGACATGCTGAGAAACATTAAAAGAGATGTTTAAGAACCTAACTTGGGCAATTTATAGATAATTAAGAGCTTCTTAGACATAGTACAGGTAACTTATATTTCATGTAACATGTTTAAGTAAAATATGGAAGTTAGTAAAGTTAAATATTTGTTTTAAAAAATGACACTTGGTTCAATAGAACTTCCTGGTCTGTCCCCAGGCTGGTAAATATGGGTGGCAGAACTTTAAGATGTAGATACAATCGCAGCTAGGTGTATTCACAAGCACTGAGGTAATGACATGAAAAATGAAAATCCACAGCCTGCTTCCAGTCTCCGACTGGGTCAGGAATGGAATGAATGAAGCCCCTATCTAGCGGCGAGGATATGAACTGTGCCGGCTGCCGAGGCCTGACGCACTCCTCTGGGGCAATGATTAAATGAATGACAGATGAAATGAAATGATAGTGGAGAGTGTTGCTGGAATGAAATTTTGACAGGGAAAACCAGAGTACCCGGAGAAAAACCTGTCTGCCTCCGTTTTGTCCAGCACAGATCTCACATGGAGTGACCGGGATTTGAACCGCGGACCCAGTGGTGAGAGGCCGGCGTGCTGCCGCCTAAGCCACGGAGGCTTCCAGGTAATGACATCTCAATCACTATTTCTGGACTACAATAAAGTCAGGCTCTGAATAGTATTTTAGCTTGTTTCTGTACAGATATCACTCACCCTTGGTCAATGAACTCTCACAATAATTCAGTATTCAATTTAGCCAATGTTATTCTCCTAGTACACATTCTTCTTCAGTTTCATTATTATGAATACAAGATATGAAGAACACCTATTACTTTTCACATATTTACAAATGTACACATGCTCTTAACCTGAGCTCCAGCTATAAGATTTCCAAAAGAAATATTTTACTGGTAAGGAAATATTTTAGAGCTAGATTTTCATGCATTTTTAAACAATCGAAAGCACAATCTAGCTTTAATTCCCGATCTTGTGGAAACTAGTGAGGAGCTTCTGGACTCTACAAAGATTATCCTGGATCTTTTACTTGAAAGGATCAGTATCTCCCCATAGCAATTAAGTTCTCTTGGCACTACAACACTTGAAGCACTTGTGCTATCTCTTGCTGCGATGGCTCTGGTCTAGCTGCTCCTGTAAGCTCCTCATTCTATCCAGCAGTGAACGCTTCTCATCCAAAAGAGTTGCAACATCATCCTGTGCTACCGCCAGCACCGACCTCAGGATCTGACGACATTATACATAACAAATCACATCTCACATATACGAGTACATACAAAATCTTACGCCCACATTTCCTAAACACATTCTTTGAAGAAGTCGCACAATTCGAAAGATGTGTTGGAGATTGCTGTTTACGGGATGAAATATATCTCCAAGATATATATATACAGTATACATAAACATGGTTAAAGAAGAAGTAATTTAGTAAAACCCTGTATTTACATTCCCATAAATAAAGTTTTAGTGTCCTTTACTTCATGTTTATTAGTGGTAATTCCCAACAATTTTCCAATGACCTCATTATAAATTTCCATGATATACACAGCATAATAGGTTATATTTCAACATTTGTCTTAACAACAAGCTGCTAGTTTATAATTCTTTTTCTTCTTTCTGCTAAATAACAGAAATTCATGTGTCATATGTACCACACACAGAATTTGTGTATTCTCTTTGTGTTCTTCCAAGTTAGTGCAGTATGGAACTTTGAGAGGCTGGAAGCTCAGCTGACTTTCCTTGATTCTTAATACAAACAACTTGTTTTCATTATGCTGTGGTTACATTTTTAGAGTCAATATTCTTGTGTTATGGAGGTGGTGTTATTAAGACAGTAAGGCTGTATTGTTCTCAATTATGTAGGCACTGTGCTGTCTGGAAATACTTTGTGTTCTAAAGTGCCAATAGGAATGTTTCAGTGAAAGCCTCCTCCCTTTCTGTTGAATTTTTCTCTCTAATTCTCTGTGTGTACAAGGATGGTACTAGTGGATGGCAGCAACAACTTTGGCTCCATCGAATTTCACTCCACGATTAAAAACTTCAACGCGAGGAAAGAAGGCTTTTAATTAGGTTGGTTGGTTGGTTGCTAAGTTTAGGGGCTGCGACAACGCGGTCATGTAGCCCCGTGTACTTTGGGTGTGTGTAGAATCTAAACAGGGACTGTAGCAAACTTATAAGTTCAGCTCTTTCTCTGAACATGAGAATAGGGAATGGTGATAATTAGAGCCCGGATTTGTAAGCACAATCAAATAGTGAAATAAACAAGCATATAAGCACGAAAAATGCAGAACTGCGCAGTTCGCTACTCCTGTGGGCGCTGATGAGCCAGTTTGGTGTCCTAGGCAAAACCCCACACAAGACACGGCACAAACCTAGAAAAATTGCCGAGTTTTAATTCACTGGCCGTGAAAGCCAATATACCATCTTTTTTGGAAGCCTTCATAGGGAGGTTCTTGCTGCTTGAGCTTTTCGTTCTCACAGTAAAGTGGCGCAGGTGCACTTTATAAAAAGGGAGGTAGCGCGCAGTTCGCTACTCCTGTGGGGGTCCGGGCGGGCACACCAAGTGCCCGCTGAAGAGCCAGCTTGGTGTCCTAGGCGAAACCCCACACAAGACACGGCACAAACCTAGAAACATTGCTGAGTTTTAATTCACTGGCCGTGAAAGCCAAGATACCATCATAAATAATATTGTTTCTTGAGAATACACTTATATAGCACTGTTCTAATGTTTGTGCATATAAGTGTATTCTCAAGAACCTAGCAATACCAATGGTGTTAATTTTTACTGATGTGCACTCACATTACTTCTCATGAGTAATATGCTCTTTTTCGCCTCATTTCATCCATTCACTCATCATTTTATGTATTTTTTATTATGATATCTTTAATTATGCTGGATTTTGCAACTTAATTTATGGCTGAAGAAGGGACCAGTACTAGAGGCCCCGAAACATGTACCATATAATAGCAAGTTTATAACTTGTTGTAAATAAATGTATTGACTAGGCGGAACAGTTTCTCCTTTGTTATATACAGTTCTGTACCAGAAAGCTTTTTAGAAATTTTACAGTGTTTCGTAACCAAGGTTTTTCGTACCTTACTGAGTTTCTCCAAGGCAGTTTTAGCAATACTGTGAGAGACTGAAGACGTTACTGAAATTTCTTCTATGAAAGAAAGTGAATGTTACAAGGTATTATTTCGAGCTTCCAACTGTGTTATAATAGCATGTATTTTGGAGAAACGGTTGTGGATGTACTCTTTGGATGCCAATATTAGCAAAACATTCCTGTGCTGCAGCAATGCTTGCTTCATCTTCTGCATTTAAGGAGTACAACACTGCTTTTACTTCATTGAAATATTCTGCATAGTATGACACAGCCTTTAACCACAAACCCCATCGAGTTAAAACTGGCTGAGGTGGTAAAGACAAATTTGGAAGGACTTCATGCAATTCTTGAACTCTAATCGGTGACTTTACAAATACTTTCTTCACACCAGAGACAAGAAGATTCACGTCTTTATATAAGCTCCTAGCTGTTTCAGCGACACGATGTAAACCGTGAGCAAGACGCGTCAGGTGAACTAACTTAGGATAAAGGTCTTTTAATCCAGTTCCTGCTTCAACAATATATGGAGCAGCATCACTGAGAAATAACAATACATTGTCATACCATTCCCCTTCAGGCCACAAGATAGCTAACGAGTCATTGAAAAATTTTGCAATAGTGGAATGATTTACTCGGTGAAGTACTTGTATATTAAGAAGATGTGATCTACTGTCTGCTTTCATAGCACCAACTACAGCACTACATACACATTTTCCTGCTGCATACTGTATGTGGTTTCATCATTAAAAACCCATACTTTTCCGTGCTTTAGTTAATCTCGAAAATGACAAATTAAGTCTTAAAAACACTGTTGCAAATAGCTTTTCGCAATGTAGATTTGTCTGGCACCTTTCTGTTTGTGTACTTTTCTAAAAACCCCGGAAGCTGTTCATTATTTAATTTCTACAATGGAATGTCTGACCTCACTAATGCTAAACACAAGTCTTTGAAATATGTATGACTTGAACTCTATTGTTTGCCTACAGTGCCAGTAATTAGTTGCTGATTTAACTTCGATTTATTCTTAACTCTCACCTTATGTCACGTGTTAATATGCTGTAAAATGTCTTTTTTTTTTCTTTGTAGAAAAACTATTCATGGTGTCCACAGAATTTTCAATGTCAATTTTCCTGACTTTTCCTGACCATTTTTCAACAAAATTCCTGACTCGCGAAGTCATCGTAACATGGGAAAAATGGTTTATTGAGCAAATATATTGTTGGTGAGATCGGCGACCTCCATCCTGATCGATAGGCGCAACTAGCGCCCTCAACTAACTTTTAAACAGTTCGTTTTATGATCTGTTCACGGCACAACGCATTTAAACAGTTCATGTATTTTGTGTTAAATAAATCAGTTGAGTTACATTTAAACGAGCGTTACATTTCATTGCTGCTTTAAAACCTCTAAAAGGTTATGGACCCAGAACGATTGGCTCAGATTTAAATTAACTGAAAACTGGAAACAGCGGGATCAAGCGGACACACAGAAAAGAACGCGTCGAATCGGCAGACATCTTTCTCTCTCGAGAAACTTCTGGACATCGATAAAGCGAGAAGGAACAAACTCCGTCTTCTCGAATATTGTGTGCTTGATCGTGAGTGAACAGTGAAAAAGCCAATCGCGAGTGTTTGGACAATAACACGCGATGCGAATTTTGGCTTATTGCGAGTGTTTTGGACTATAACACGTGACGCAAGAAAACGTGCTTAACGTGCGAGTTGTGTACAAACGCGCACGACACGAAATTCCGTGGGCCTATCTGCGAGTGTTCTGGACAATAGCATGCGACGCAAAGTGTATGGCCGGTTGTGAGTGTTTCAAACATTAACACGCGGCACAGCAAAATTAATTGTGAACAATCGTGAGTGTTCCGGACATTAACACGCGGCACGATTGAAGTGAGACAATGAATTCAAAAGGTGTAGTGCGCATCGAGGCCTTAGGGCGCGATAATTACGACACCTGGAAAATGCAAATGCGCGCCATTCTGATAAAGAATGACGCGTGGGGTTATGTCAACCGCCAGATCGTCAAACCCGAGCCGGGTGAGGACAATGCAGCCGAAGTGACCGAGTGGACGACTAGGGATGAAAAGGCCATGTCAGACCTAATCCTATCCATCGGACCAAGCCAGCTCAAGTTGGTGAAGAACTGCAGGTCATCAAGCGAGATATGGCAGAAACTTGAGGATACGTTTCAGTCGAAGGGGCCGGCTCGCAAGGCCACGTTGTTGAAGAGTAACCTTGCAAAAGATGACTGAAGGTGGCGACATCCGTCAGTACCTCAACAACTACTTTGACTGTGTCGACAAGTTGGCTGACATGGACGTAGTTATTAACCCTGACCAACTTGATTGTCCCTAACACGAGCTCAGGCTCATTGGGACCTATGTAAATAAATAAATAAATAAATAAATAAAATAAACTTACAATCATGATGCTGTACAGTTTGCCGGCAAGTTTTGAAAATTTCAGAATTGCCATCGAGAGCCGGGACGATCTACCGAAGCCTGAGAATCTACGTACGAAGATAATCGAAGAACACGATGCCAGAGTTGCCTCGTCAACACCGATGGAAAATCAAGGCGCCATGTACGTGAAGAAGAACGGTCCTTCAAAGAAACCACAGTCGAAGCCTCAAAACAAAAACCACGGCTACTCCGGTGGTAAGAGTGACAAGGAGAAATCGTTTCCGTTCAAATGCTCGAAGTGTGGAATCAAGGGACATAAGGCAGTGGACTGCAATGTTAAGGTCAACAAAAATCAGCTGTCGGACGCGTCACTCTTGATCATTTGAGGAACCTGATACGTGCCAGATCACGACGAGCAGCGTCGAAAACCTGTGGTGTCTCGACAGTGGGTGCACGTCTCATCTGTGCGGTGATGCGACTGTGTTTACAGAGATGGACAAGGGCGAGACTGGCAAGCTGAAGTTAGCGAGCAGCGCAACCGCAGAGACAAAGGCCCGAGGAACTGCAAAAATTGCAACAAGTGTAGACTGTAAAACTTGCAACGTTACATTCAATGAGATTTTGCACGTTCCTGAGATCCGCACTAATCTCTTATCAGTCTCGAAGATGACAGACCATGGTTTCTCGGTTGTTTTTGGCAAAGAGAAGGCGGAAGTTTTCGACCAGAATGGACTGACGAGGTTAGTTGCAAAGCGCAAGGACAATCTGTACTACGTACTGTGCCCGTTTCCTCGACGTCACGTTGGCCCGGCGATTTCAACGAGAAACCGAAGAAGGGACACAGGCGATACAAAAAAAAATTAAGTCCTGGAAATATTTGTCCAATACCAAAAAAAATCAAAACAACTAGCTCGGGCAGGCAAGAGATCGAATATCTCGGATCGATTAAAGGGAGAGGCATGCAAGGTTCAACAGGACAGATACTTCACAAACAAGAAAAAGAAAAAAAATATCATTGACTCGGGAGAAGTTCCAAACTACAAGAATAACCAGAACTTGAAAAATCGAGATCCTAAATTTATTTTTGAGCAGACGGACAAAAAAAATGAACACTCCTATTACTCAATGAATATCATTAGTTTGGGATCATAAAAATCCATAATGTCCATCAATGTCATTGAGCTACCCTGTTTGACTTAATCAGGGAAGTACTCGCAAAAGAAATTATTAGAGTTCAAGTGTTCGATGATTAGCTGAATAATAATGATTAAAAAAAACCACTTCACTTTCACTTTCAGCTTCTAAAAGAAGAAAAATTAGAATAAAATTCACTATACATTTTTCCTTCCCATGAATGTTAACTGAATTAATAATTTACACATAAATTTCACACATTTCTAATATTTACAGACTTACGATTGTCAATGATGACTGTCAATCATTTAATTTGACTAAATGAACTTGTGGAATGAAATTATTATTATTAATTTTTATCAACATAATTTAAAGTTTCCTTATGGAAATTACATCAGCTATAAATAACAATAACTTGTTATAGCTGCACAATAACTGGCTTCAAATGACATCCTAATCCCTCATATCATTTTCAAATCATTAGCTGAGTTTATCATATCCTTATGGGATCAATTTAATTATTCAGATTGCGATATTATAATTTTTAGCATATATTAAATTAAGATACAAATGATTCACCTGTGATCTGCAGGAATTATTAATTTTAAATTGACCAGCACATGTAACTCTGATAACATTGCATTTATTATGACGATTAATTGAACAGTAATGCAGTAACTGCCATTGCACTGTTTTCCACCGTTGGAACTACTTAATATAATTACAAATATAAAGCACATTCTAAGTCCATTGAACCTAGGACTGCATAAGCCCTTATACATCCTGGCATAATCATAATCATTTACTATATCCTCAAAGAAATTTATTAATTGATTTATTAATCGTATTAATAAGTTGGAATGGTATTTCTCATGTCCAACAGTTGCCACCATAAGACCACTATAAAGTGTCTACCACTCATAATTCATTGTGCTTATACTCAAAGTGCAGTTCCAAATCCAATTGACATAATGACAAATAATCCTCAAATTAGTATAAACTCTCGTAATCTGCATTCCTAAATCTGGTCAAAAATTTCCCTAATGTGACTGAGCATCATAGGCTTTGTATTCTTGTGCAATCTGAATTAAATTACTGTAATGTCTAGGATCATAGATCATGAACCATAATTATAATTTCAATGCCATAAATTAATGAATATGCTACAATCATTACCGCTGCAAAAAGTCAAACGTTCCGTTCGCAATCGCCTTCATGGTAAAAATCGCCATGAGGAAAAAAAATCCTAAGTTTAGAATTATTATATATTATAAAACAAAATAATTATTAAATATCGGAATTTATGTGTGTGAAAGATCTCAATATCTTGAAAATAATTTGCTCTCCAAGTTTGGAAATTCATTCGAAATATATTTTAGCCACCTGGAAGAAAGAACATAATTAAATCATGGTGTTGGTTTGCCCTAAATGTTCAGAAGGGTGTGGTGTGAATATATGCCCAAGTTGACGATGAATGTGTTTCCCATATTTTCCCACGACGAATTAATCTTGATTCTGTTCTTTAATTTGCAAGATCGGCGTTTAAGAAATTCGTTTAACGCCAACATCATCGTGATGCCTGGTCTACAGTGTATTCAGCCTCTCCGAATCCCGGATTCGTCCTCACCATCAAGTTTCCCTATTAAATGCTTAAGCCATTATCTTGAAGTATATGAAAAGTTCCATAAATGTTCCCATATTCTTATTCTTGAGTGAAAGTATCATAGTGGATGACATCAGACACCCCCTAAAAAGAATTAGGTGTACGCCACTGCTGAAGAAATGTTCCATGTATCTTCCCATATTCTTATTCTTGAATGAAAGTATCATAGTGGATGACATCAGACACCCCCTAAAAAGAATTAGGTGTACGCCACTGCTGAAGAAATGTTCCATGTATTTCACTGATATGGAATGTACGGTGTTGTTTCGATACTGTTAATAATTTATTAATGCTCTTGCTGGCAATCCGGTTATTTGTTGAATGTATTATGTTGAATAAGATGCAATTACTATTATAGAAATGTTCAACATTGACTGACTATATGCCTGGTTTCGTAGCACGACAAGGTCTGCTATTATATCGTGTGCTTTAACATGTTGCATATTAATGTCTCCGTATTCTGGAGTTCCACGGTGAATTTGTCAAGTCCGATTTGTAGCTGTGTTAATGTGTTCACTTGATAAATATACAGTTTCTACTTACATCAGCCTCTTGGAGAAATCACTAATTTTAATTTTACCTGTCACTCGTAAATAACTTATAACAAGTACCGGTATTTCACAAGCAAATTGTAATGCTAATATTACAGTGTGGACACACGCTTCCCGAAGGTAGAATGATCGTCTCCGCGCACATGTGTGTTAAATCAGCAATAGAACAGACTAGAATGGAATAACCTCTCTACACGTGTTACACAGAGCACACACCGGTTGCCCTGGTCACCTGATCCGTAGGAGTGTGGGGAATTTCCAGCCCTCATCTATTGCGTCATGACTTGTCAAAGCCGTTAGGAGTAGAAGATGTTCGACACTCGCTTGTGCTAAATTTTAGCTCAATGCCATAAGGATGGGTCCATTTAGCAGCTAGAATAATAATTATGAAGAATGTTTCTTTAGCTCTACGTCTGCTACAAACACATGCTGGAATACATTACAATATGTTACATTCATCAACCACTTCCAAGGTTGCTGTGCGAATCTCGGCAATTGAAGATCACCAACATGGTGGATTTCGGTCACAGTACAGGGCGCCACACTGAAAAAATGTCGAAACGCAGTGTCAGAAGACAAGCGCGACGAGAATGTGGAGCAGCTGTGGCATCGAAGGACGGGTCACGTCAACTTTCGTGATCTCGATACGGCAGTGAAGAGCGGATCCATTCGAGGTGTGCAACTAAAAGGGAGATGTGGAGATCTAACGTGTGACATTTGCACGAAATGCAAAATGACTCGAATACCTTTCCCGAAAGAGTCAAAGCATGTGACCAGTAGGCTCGATATTATTCACACAGACGTTTGTGACCCTGTGGGTGTTGTGTCGAACGGTGGATCCAAGTACATGATCACATTTACGGACGACTACTCGAGATGGACAGAGGTACGGTTTATGAAGACGAAGTGCGAGGCGTTGCAAATGTTCCGAGAGTACAAGGCTTTTGTCGAGAAGCAGCACGGTCTGAAAATAAAGTGCGTACAGTCCGACAATGGACGTGAATATGTCAACAGGGAATTTGACGAGTTCTTGAAATCTGAGGGGATCGAGCGCCGTCTCACAACACCATATACGCCTGAACAAAATGGTGTGGCTGAGAGGAAAAATCGGACCCTTGAAGAGGCAGCACGATGTTTACTCCTGCAATCTGGCCTACCGATGACATTCTGGGCGGAGGCGATCAACACCGCAAATTATTGAGGAAACGATGTCCAACCAAAAAGCTAAACGGGAAGACTCCATTTGAGCGCTGGTTCGACAGAACTCCGACTGCACACTATTTCAAGGACTTTGGGAGCAAGGTGTTCTGCCTGGACAAGACCCCAAACAAGGGGAAGTTTAGCCCTCGCTCAAAAGAGGGAATTTTTGTTGGACATTCGGAGCAGTCGAAGGCTTACCGCATCTGGATTCCTGAAACGAAGAAGATCGAGATCACGAGAGACGTTTTTCGTGAGGAGATGACCGCGCCTAAGAAATCAGTCGATGATCTGTTCCCGCGTGACTCTCTGGACAAAGTACGCATTGAATCAGAGGATCCGATCCATGGACTGGAGTTCGAACTGGTGTCGAGAGACGAAGTTCTGGCAGAAAACCAACCTGATGTTGCAGAATGGGAATTCCCCGATGGCTTCATAGGCTTTCCTGCCGACGATTACTTTGTTGAACCGGAGATCCAATCCGATGAGCAACAAGCGGCATCATCTAGGAGAAGAGGCGGACGGCCTCGTTTGATTAGAACTGGAAAATCTGGGCGACCCCGCAAGGACTACGGTGATCGACCAGGGGAAGCGGCTAACGTCGCTGAAATCCCAGTGACCCAGGCTATCTCCGGAGATGACTCTCCTGCGTGGATCGAAGCAATGTCAGAAGAAGCAGTTTTACTGATTCGGAACAATACGTGGAAGCTGGTCGACCGTCCCAAGGGGCAACGTGTGATAGGAAGCAGATTCGTTCTCCAGAATAAGTTTAACCCTGACGGCACTATCAGCAAGCGGAAGGCGCGCATGGTAGGGAGGGGTTTCACACAGAGACCAGGAATAGAGTTTCACGACACGTTCGCTCCAGTCGCAAGGCTGAGCACAATAAGGACTGCGGTGGCATTAGCCGTACAAGATAATCTAAAGATCCGACAGCTAGACGTCAAGACGGCGTACTTGAACGGAGAAGTCGAGGAGCATATCTTCGTGGAGGCCCCGGACCACTTCGAGGACGTTCTTGCCCATACCGTTCAAGACGAGTCGGTTGACGCGACTGTGCGAAAGACCGCAGATGAGATGCTGGAGAAGTTGACCAATCGTGACATGGTGTGCTCACTAAACAAAGCGTTGTACGGACTGCGACAGGCAGGACGCGCTTGGTATCACCGTCTCGAGAAAGAGATGAAAAATCTCAAGGCGACTCGCTCGGATGCAGATCCATGCATGTACCACATTGGACCGGTCGAAGATAGGATTTATATAATCATCTATCAATAAATGATCAAAATGGTCCGGTTAGCTCAAACAATGCCAGCGTTTCGCCCCAGTGTGCCGTTGGGCTCGTCAGTTGGTACAGACACACCTACCAATACGCGTGGCTAGCACACACTGAGAAGGCCATGCAAGACACAAAATACAAGCAGTATTGACGTCACGAGCATGCCAATGTGCTACGGGAGTCAAACTCCCTTTCATAAAGACAAAAGCCTTACCTTGGCAATCCAACTGACGAGCCCAACGGCACACTGGGACGAAACGCTGGCATTGTTTGAGCTAACCGGACCATTTTGATCATTTATTGATAATTCATCCGCTCAAATGGAAACTGCATCATATTCCCTTCTGGAATATTCAAAACCTTATAATCATCTATGTCGACGACATGATGATCATGGCTCGAGACGACAAGAAGATCGACGTGGCGAGAGACTTTCTGAATACCAACGACATCAAGGACTTGGGGGACGTGCGGTATTGTCTGGGGCTGGAGTTCGAGAGGAGCGCCAACCAGATGAAACTCAGCCAGAAAGGATACATAGACGAGGTCCTGGAGAGATTCGGAATGGCAGAGTGCAGGCCTGTCAGCACTCCCATTGATCCAGGTACGAAGCTGCAGAAGGAAGACGTGAACCCTGGCGAACAAGCGGAGAGCGTCCCCTACCGACAGTTGATAGGAGCTCTAATGTACCTGTCAGTGGGAACGAGGCCGGACTTATCTCATGCAGTCAGTTCTCTCTCTCAGTTCAACGACTGTCACGGACAGCCGCACTGGAAGGCTGCAAAACGTGTCTTCCGATACCTCGCTAACACACGTGATCTCGGCCTCATGTACTCCAAATCCAGCGGTCCAGCGGTGATGTACGTGGACGCTGACTGGGGAAACTACCTGGTGGATCGAAAATCGTACACCGGACACGCATTCACACTAGGCGGCGCTGCAGTGAGTTGGGAGTCCAGAAAGCAGCCTACTGTGGCCCTGTCGTCGACGGAGGCCGAATACATGGCCTTGACAGAAGCAACAAAGGAAGCTCTACACATGAGGAAACTCCTGAAAGACTTCGGAAAACCGATAGATGTTGTCCCAGTGAAGAACGACAATGTAGGTGCGCAGAAGCTGATGTCGAATCCTATGTTTCATTCACGGATGAAGCACATCGACATCAGGCACCATTTCGTCCGAGATGCCGTGGCCAAAAAGGTGGTTTCGGTGGAGTACACTCCAACGGATGAGATGCCTGCCGACATATTGACAAAAGGATTGTCAAGGCCCAAGCACGAGAAATGTGCTCAAAGCCTTGGCTTGAGACCACATGCACCAGGATGACTCCGGCTGTTGGTCGAGGGGAAGTGTTGGTGAGATCGGCACCTGCCGGTATCGACCTCCATCCGGATCGATAGGTGCAGCTAGCGCCCTCAACTAACTTTTAAACAGTTCGTTTTATGATCTGTTCACGGCACAACGCATTTAAACAGTTCATGTATTTTGTGTTAAATAAATCAGTTGAGTTACATTTAAACGAGCTTTACATTTCATTGCCGCTTTAAAACCTCTAATATATATATATATACTGTATCTTATTTGCAGCCTCCACCATCCATCCCCTTAGCTGCCCAACGCTCGCCCCTTTATTCATTTAAAATACAAAATGAAGTAAATTATAATGCAATAATACATAAATCAAAGTAATTAATAACCGAAACTAATGTGATGGTGTTGCCACATCCCTACGCCAACGCCAAAAAAGCATACAAAAAATAGGTAAAAGAGGTTTTTACTATGATGTACTGTTAAAATTGAAACTTACGATAATGTCCAGTGAGTTATTGCTTTTCATCTTCAGAGATTAGATGAACTAGTAACATCAAAATATGGCTGTAAAACACAAAATACTGTATGGTTAATATAAAATTCCTGACTTCCTAATACTTTTCACCATTTTTTCCTGACTCATGCCATTTTTTCACACTTTTTCCTGACTTTTCCTGACCAAAAACAAAATTCCCGACTTTTCCTGCCTGTGGGCACCATGCACATCTTTTTGCTCAGCAAACAAAATAAGACCCTACCGTCTTCGCTAAATATATCACTTCCAAACTCGTTTTGCGCAACAGAGCCGATTGAAGCATTCCTTAACTTACTATATGACCGATCGCGATCATATACACCTTATCACACGAACTCATGTTGCACAACTGAAAGAAAAATACTGATTGCATCAGCAAGCAGTGCCATAATAGCTTGGGAAGCGGGGGATTCACCAACCAAGTGACAAGATGCCGATACCGGATTGGACAGCTTAATCTCAGTAGAAGACATTCAGCGGGGCATCCTAAGTTTCTCTCGTAATTTCAATTACGCAGTAATACTTCACAACATCCTGGGGCTTTCCCCTTTTACACATATGCCGTATTGCTTATTAGTCAATATAAAATGCGGGACGAATTGCTTGAATAATAAAATGATGGCTAGGAGTGAAAATTTACATTTAAATTCACATGTTTTGGGTAAAATAAGCTATTTTAATTAAAAATCATAAAATAAGTAAGCAAACCCGTACATCAGCGAAAAAAGCATTTACAAGCATTTATAAGCATTTAGCTTAGAAATCCGGGCTTTAGTGATAACCATCTCCATTAGCATTCCTTACATCCTAATCTGCTATAAAGAAACAGCTGATTCAAATGTGGTCAGACATACTGCAGTGCTACTACAGGAACGAATCTCGTACTAAGTCAACAACAAAATTCACCCAAATGCTATCGAGCCCGAGGGATGAAATTTGGTGCTCATTACTGTGAATATCCATTGGAGTGTGAGCTACTTGTGAGTAATGGTGCAACAACTTCCCTAACCTTCACGTAGATTAATACTTGCCATACTTTCTCTAAGCTGAAATGCATGGTTTTGTTCAAGACAAAGTGTAAGGAATTATTTTCCAATATTTTAGATTTTCTGCATGCAACAATCACTTCAATGATGACATAATGAGGTGTTGATGAACCTACCTGGCTTTCTTTAGATGACTGTCGCAACACATGATTTTCTTCTGACACTCGTTCTAGAGCTGCCAACCTGCGTTTCAGTTCTGTGTTCTCTGCTTGTAACTGCCTATTGGAACTTTCTAATGCTGCCAACTTCTGCATTCCATCATCACCAGGGAAAGGATGTTCTATACCTGACAATTTAGGGATGCATTTACTGATGGCATAACTTCTGTCTGCATTTTGGGAAAACAGACAACACTTGTAACATCCACAAAGGTTAGTTTTGAATGTCCCTGCTTTCACTTACTGACCTTCAACTTTCCAGCTCACCATATTTGAAGTCTATTTTACTTATCATAAAAGAAAAAACTTCACATCAAGAGTACTGACCGAGTACGTATTTCTACCCTTTTTATTACCATTTCTATGGGGTAGAGGATGAGAAGCAATGAACTTCTATGTGGGTGAGTTTTGAAGCTGGATGTCCTTCCTGGTGCCAACCATTGAGAGGTGTTAATGACGAATGAATGAATGAAGATGAAACTGGGTAAGGAGTTAGAAGGAATCAGCTGTGGCATATTAGAAGGTACCATCCTGGTATTTGTCTATTTCAAAGGATAGCGGATGGTGGGGGTTTGAACTCACTTGCCTACTGTGTTCACAGATGGCTTGGTCCCACGGTCTAGTGCTGGGCTTTGGTGAGCGTAGCTATCGCTGTTGGTTTTAGAGTACTGACTGAGAACAAATAACGTTGGTAACAATTCACATAACTCAATCAGTGTTCACTATCTGAGCACTGGAAATTCCAAAGGTAGATTAACTTCTTTTTTAGGTAACTTTGTAAATTTTATGGGCTTTTATAGAAGCAGATTGTGTAATAATTACTACAGTGATTAATCACAGCTGTTGCAAGAAGTAGATCAGCTGCCCAGTGCCATCAAGAATATTCTCATCTCATAACTGTGTTGATCTGTTATTTATTCAATCAGTTGCAACTTGGATAAGTTCACTTTGCTTCATTACCACAGTGAAAGTAGTATGAACAGCTTGACAATATTAGGCTTTATGATTAGTTTTCATTTCAATTCATTCAGCACAGCGTAGGTGGACGGGCGCTGACTACTTCCTTTTCTACATTTGTAGCTTAATTGCAGATTGTTTTTTGGGGCTTATCACGGTGTTTCATAGTAATAACCATTTGACTTGAAATGCTAAAACACATTCAGTTAAAAATAACATATCAACTTTGCAACACACTTGTAGAAATTAACTTATTCAGTGTTTGTAATTCTTTCCTAGGGGCTTGTTACTTAGGGTGTTTCTCTGCAGTAGTAGCTTAGCCTTCGTGGATTAGTTTGGAGGATGGAGGGTAAATATTTACGAGTGGATTTGCGATTTTTTAGCCTAGTAGCCTTCTTGATATTAAAAATTTTCTTTTAAAGGGGTCTAAGCGCTTAGTTTTTGATGTGTAACATCTTTCCACTCGGATGCTGGATATTTTTGTGGGAGTGATTTTGAAAAATGGGACGGAAGTGTGTAAGACGCACTGCCAGCTGGATCGTATCCCTCCTGGCTGCTGTGGAATGTATATCTCATACAGATTACTTCAAGGTTTGGAAGCGCCATTACAAATATTCCTACAATAAATCATCTTCAAGTTGTAGTTCTTTGGTGTAAAAATATTCATTATATCATATTTGCTGAAAACAATTATGATTTATTAAGAGTCTGTTTTTCAATATCTGGATAAAAGTGATTGGCATCCACTCCCCGAGTAACTTCGCTCAACACTGTCATTTTGACGGTAAACGCTCTCTCGAACTCTGGTGTCAACTGATTGAAACACAAAGCACATGGTCGAAGTCTTCGTATCAGTATTTAAATGATGATATGCTTTAATATGAAACATTCCAAAAGGTGTATGATAGCATCGACCGTGAATCCCTTTTCGAAATACTCAAAGAATTTGGATTAGATCAAAAGACAACAAATATTATTAAGGAAACACTCATGGAAACCAAATCTAAGGTTAAATTTATGGGAGAACTGAGCAGAGAATTCCCCATTGACACAGGAGTCCGACAAGAAGATGGATTGTCCCCGTTGCTTTTCAATTGTGCACTGGAGAAGGTTGTACGAGAATGGCGAAAAGCAGGTGCACCGACGCATAGGATAGGACCAAAACTTAAAGGCATAGAATTAGACTGTTTGGCATTTGCTGATGACATGGCATTAATTGCCCAAAACATCTCTGATGCGCAATACCAACTTGAACTTCTACAAGAACAAGCAAAGAAAATTGGATTGCAAATCTCATTTGATAAAACAAAATTTATGACAGATATAAAGAATGCCCCATCTGAAATTGAAATTGGTACTGACCATATATCTCGTGTGAAGGAATTTAAATATTTGGGTGAATGGATTACCGACAATTGTAATGAAAAGAGGTCCATTACAACAAGAATTCAAAAAATGGAAACTACTTTTCAGTTAACGAAAAAAACTTACAACAAAAAGAGTCTTTCCTGGAAATGCAAAATTCAACATTATATAACAGTGATAGGGCCCGAAGCTCTCTACGCTTCACAAACTCTCACTCTTCAACATAGAACACTTCGAGATCAGTTGGAAGTGAAGGAACGTAAAATAATGAGGAAAATCTTAGGGCCGAGAATCAAAGATGGTGTTCATCTTCCAAAGCCAAATGCTGAAATATATAAAACCATCTCCAAAATCACAGACAAAATGCGTATGCGACGAATCCAATTCTTGGGGCACCTGGAAAGAATGGACCCAAATAGACTAACTCACAAAATTCACACATACTTGAAAAACAAAACAATTAGATCAAATTGGGAAAACAGACTGAAAAAGACTTGCAAGAATTAGGATCGCCAAATCTCCTAGACCGAAATGTCATCAGAACACTTGCACTCACACGGGGTTTTGAGGAGGAAGAACGACGGCCATACCACCATATCTAGTCTGCACAACGGAAGCAAACCCATTCGTTGCGTATGAAGGAGTACTGGGCTGCAAGAAAGGCTAACCATTGTTGATTCCGCGTGGTCCTAAGAGACCCATTCGCGACGAAGAAGAAGAAGAAACATTGTAAGTAGTCGGCAATGCCGGTATTATGTTTCTGCACAATGGCTATCCAAATATTAACCCACATAACGGTAATGCAGTCATCAATATAATATAGGCTATATCGTTGTGTTTATACGGGAACTAGGCTAGCCTTCATGAACTATTGCTGTGCACATTGCATTTACTCGCAAGTTGGCCTACTTATAAGGAATTTAGGTTACGAGTGGTGTCGCGTCTATTAATCTAGTTGATCCATATCGTATTCTTTATTTAGGCTAGTGCTGGTGGAAGCTACAAATCATCTAATAAAATGAGTTCCGTATTATAAACTAAAATATCTGTAAAACACTCCCTTTTACAATAGATTAATATTTGTGCCAATGTATGTCTACCCCTTATTATTCCAGTTTTTCCTACGGAGTCGGGGATGAGATGCGATGGAAGTCTTTGTGGCGGATGATTTTTACGGCCGGATGCCCTTCCTGACACCAACCTCATGAGAGGAGTTAATGAGAGATGAAATGAATGATGGTGAATGAAACTGGGCAAGGATGTGGAAGGAAGCGGCCGTGGCCTGTCAGAAGGTACCGTCCCAGCATTTGCCTGGAGTTGAAAATGGGAAACCACGGAAAACCATTTCAAGGACGGCCGACGGTGGGGCTCGAACCCACGCGTCTACCGAGTCAGCAGAGAGCTTGGCCCCATGACCTAACGCAGCGCTTTAGCGAGCGCAGCCACTACTGTCGGTATTAATATTTGTGCCAATAATATTATAAAATATTGGTGTATCAACAATTTCACGTGAGGTTTCTTCTATGTCAGATGTTATACATCATAGGTAACTACTGTAAGGCTTGTAAAGTTTTTGTTTATTTTAAATTCAGTAGCTGTATTGGCAGTATATTTTGGGATTCTATCATATACAGTATTCTAAATAACTTCACCCACATAATTGTAGACATAGATTTAAAGCCTGAGTGTAAAGGATCTGATGACGATCGCTTGCCGATCAAAACCAGTAATCCAAGTGAATTTATTAATCTCATGTAAATGTTTTCAGGTTTAGGGAATAACAATTGGTAGGGACCGGAAAAATTCGCATTTGTGATAAATGCAAATTTTTATAATATGTGTTAAAACCATTTTTTAAAATAGTTACAAGGTGTTCTGAAGCGCTGTGGGACCGAAATTCAAAATGCAACAAAATGCAAATTTTGACCAAAATGCAAAATTAGTACTGCGCACGTTGACGCATGTTTGCTCAGACAACAGAGACTAAAACTTATGCTGAAATGTAACTGAACATACCCTACGAGCGGCGGGAAGAAGCTGAAGCAATATCGCTTATGATTATATTTTTACTTATTTTTCATATTCCAAAAATCAACTATAATTATAACCAAGTAATTCTGCATATTTGTAGTACAGCATACTTCGTAAATCGAAGAAACTATCAATTTACGCGGCCAGCTCATGTACTGAGAGCACGCCATATTTGGTAACACCAGTTTCCTATTCGTCTGTGGAAGAGACAACATGTGCATGATGGAGCACAAGTGAAAGGAAACCATGTGGCAGGAAAAATCTACGAATAACTTTCTTATGGATTGCCATCATGGCATTGTGTAATAGTTTATGGATTGAAGACATTCACCACCACGAAAACTGTGAAATATTTTTTATTATTATCCGAGGTGAAATGAAGGACTTGTGTGAAGAAAACTTTGCGACCGCATGGTCTCATTCTCACGCGCACACACACATGTTTCAGTGTTATAGAAACTGTGTATTTAATTAACTTTATAACTGTACAAAAACTACAAGTACAATCTTTATTTGCCGGATGGGCAGTATTTTGATTTAATTGTGTTAATATTTTCTTGTGTAAATATCAGCGCAAGTCACGAGTGAGTGTCGCACAAGCGACAGAGGCTAGAGCCAGTGGCGAAGTGAAAATGGGCAATTTTTTACCGCATATTAGCTGCAGTGCGCGACAGTTTTATTTAATCATGTGCTACATTTTTACCAACGCTAACATCGCAATAATGATAAACCAGCAGATCTTCAGATACAACTCCAACCGCGCGATGGCATGTGATTGCTAAATCATGCGTGGGGGAATTGGCGACGGAGGATGTCCAGACACAATGAAATGGTAACCTAAAGCCATACACGAGACCGCATACAACATCTCATGGCGGGACTCGAACCAAGTGACGCTGAATCTGTAAGTCAGATGAAATATTTATAGCGTATTGTAAGAGTGGAAAACAGTAGACTTAGTTTATTTTGGTTTCATTTATTTAGTGCACAATGCAGGTAGCTAATTATAAGACGCGTGTGGAAATTAATAGTTTATTAAACATTTATAGAAGCCAGGAAGGCTGGATTTTCAATGCTCATTCGTATCATTTAAAAACAGGTATTATCAACTTTTATTTTTGTCAGGCTGATGACAAATAAACTAGTTTGACAATGTTAAATCAAGGCCAAGGTTACGAGCCAAGTTCACTACACAGCACACTCGATTCTAGGCAGTGGATTAATATTTTGTTTTAGAAGGCTGTGAGATTCGACATTATTACAAGTGGAATGCAGAGTTCCGTTATTCACATTTATTGGCCAGATCAATACTTGAAAACAGGTTTATTTCTTTAAGAGAAGCCATGCAGGCAATGAATGCAATTGTATTTTGTAACCAAATGAACGCAGGTTCGATTTATTCAGGGAAGAGGCAATTTTATAAACACACACACACAGTTAGCTTGTATCAGAAACCTTTATGTTTATTTAAAGCGTTGTCAGGATGTGTTTTTATACACATAATCTTTATTACCAGCAATTCAAACGTGTATCAATTAGGATTCCACACTTTTGTAAATGAAGAGTATTATATGAGTTGTGACAGTGGATGAATAACTCCGACATTGTTATTGTGGTTATATCGGTGGTAATGAACTAACTAAAGTCGTACCAAAACCGAAGGCGCCTGGTTCAATGGATCCGAAATAAGAGTAAAGTAATTGGTGAACACATAGGATGTCTAATAAGTGTGATGAAATATTGGTGAAGACACAGGGTGTCTCGTAAACTATTGAACTATTGAGTTATTTGCTTAAGTTGGATACAAACGTTACCTGAATACACTGAACGCTTTTAAAGGTCCATAAACTGAACAACAATACTCATCATCATCATCATCATCATTTCCCCTTATCCAGCTCCTGCCGGGTCGGGGTATTTATGGCACTTCTCCACTTTCCTCTTTCCTTCCACCATTCTTCTTCCACGATCTTGTCCCAGTCCAGATTTCTTTTTCTTACGCCGTTCTTCACTGAATCCATCCACCTTGTTCTAGGTCTTCCTCTTGGTCTCTTACCCTTGCACTTCGCCTCCAGCATCTGTCTTGGTATTCTATTTTCCTCCATCCTCTTTACATGTCCAAACCACCTTAGTTTATTCTTCTCAATTCTCTCATTTAGTTTTCCCATCCCAACTTCCTTCCTAACATCTTCATTCCTCACTCTGTCTTTCCTTGTCTTTCCTATCATACTTCTTAGGAATTTCATTTCACTGGCTTGGATTCTACTCTCTTGCCTGCTTGTCAGGGTCCAAGTCTCAGCTGCATAAGTTAATATGGGTACATAATACACTTTATACATTACCTCCTTGCTTTTCCTTGGTACTTCCTTATCCCAAACAAGTTTTCTTACACTTTGATAGAATGCATTGCTCTGCTGTACCCTCCTGCCAATCTCCATGTCCAACCTACCAGTTTGCATCAATTCACTTCCTAGGTATTTGAACGTGTCCACAATTTCCAAACTCTGACTTCCAATTTTCACAGTGCCCTTTCCTTGTCTTTCCCCTCTTGTCATCACCATGGTCTTGCTTTTCTCTATACTGATTTTCAGGCCATACTTCTGAATATTTTCGTTCAGTGCATCTAGTTGTTTTTGCACTTCTTCGGTGTTCCTTCCCCAGACCACAATATCATCTGCAAATAACAGTAACTTCATTTCTTTATGTTCATATGCTTCCTTTGTTTCCTTTACTATTTCATCCATCACCATCATGAACAAGAGAGGTGACAGCACACTCCCCTGTCTTAGTCCAGTCTTGTTCGTAAACCAATCTGTCTTTCCAACTGGGGTCAGTACCCTGCTAACACAGTTGTTGTACATTGCTTGCACCATTTCCAACATTTCTCTTCCCAGTCTCTTCTTAACCATGGTTTCCCATACCTTCTCTCTGGGGACACTATCATATGCCTTTTCTAGATCTATGAAAGTCATGATCAAATCCGCTCCATATTCCCAGTTCTTTTCCATCACCTGCCTCAAGCTAAAGATTGGGTCCACTGTGGATCTTCCACTCCTGAAGCCATACTGTTCCTCTTGCAACTCTCCTTCCACCTTTCTTCTCATTCTTCTTTCTAATATCCTTTCCAGTATTTTTACTATCTGTGATATGAGGGTGATCCCTCTATAGTTATCACACACCTTCTTGTCCCCCTTCTTAAACACTGGTATTATTAGCCCTTTCTTCCAGTCTTCTGGTACACATTTCCATTTCCACACACACTTTAGCAGTCGATACAGCCATTGCATACCAACAGGTCCAGCAGCCTTTATCATTTCTACACTGACTTCATCCACCCCTGTTGCTTTTCCCATCTTCATTTTCTGTACTGCTAATTCCACCTCCAGCATTGTTATATCATCTTCTGTTATAGAGTCGTCAGGTTGTGTCACTTCCATCTCACCAGTACCATTGCTCACATTCAAAAGCTTATCGAAATACTCCTTCCATCGTCCCTTTATCTCTTCTGGGTGTGTTAACAACTCTCCATCTTCCTTTTTCACTAGCTTTGTAGTAACTCTTTCTTTCCTCTTACTTCTTAGAAGCCCATACAGCATCCTTTTACTGCCACTTACATCTGTTTCCATTCTTCGTGTAAATTCTTCCCAACTTTTCTTCTTTTCTTCTCCTACCACTTTCTTACACCTCCGTTTGCTGTCGTGATACTTCCTTTTGCTTTCTTCTGTTTGATCTCGGTTCCATTCTTTCCATGCAGACTTCTTTTCTTTCACTGCTTTCCTCACTTCCTCATTCCACCATGGTGTCTCCTTCTCTTTCACTCTTGTTGACGTCCTACCACAAGCACTCTCTGCTGCACCAACAAATGCCTTTTTAAAGTGAGACCATTCCTCTTCTATGTTTTCCACTTCAGTAACTGGGATTTGTTGCTTCAATCTCTCCTGAAAATTTTCCTGTACGGTTTTGTCTTTCAATTTCCATACTTTTATTTTACTTTCTCTGATCTCCTTTAGGTTTTCCAATTTTTCCCATCTAAATTTTGCCACCACAACTCTATGGTCCCCATCAAATGCTTCTCCTGGTAAAGCTGTCACATCTATCAGCTTTCTGCGATTAGTCCTTTCCACCAGAAAGTAGTCAATTACTGATTTTGTTCTTCTATCGCCCCAACCATATCTCGTAATTTTCCTGCTGTTTTTCTTCCGAAACCATGAATTACCCACTATCAGTCCATTCCTTTCACAAAAGTTTACAAGTTCCTCTCCTTCCCGGTTCTTTTTCCCATATCCATATGGTCCAATGACTTCTTCCTTTCCTTGTCTCTCGTTTCCGACTTGTGCATTCATATCTCCCATGATCACCACTTCTGCATCTGAAATTACTCTTTCTACATCCTCCAGGAATACTTCAATATCTTCTTCTCTGTTTCCAGTCTGTGGTGCATACACTTGTATGAAGTCCATCACGTCATTTTTCATCTTCATTCTACTTTCATTATTCTGTCACTCACACACTCGACCACTTCAACATACTCCTCCAGTTGTTTCGAGGTTATCAGTCCCACGCCATTTTTGGCCTCTTGGCCACCACTCCAGTATAATGTATATCCTTTCCTCAATTTCTTCCTTCCTTTACCTTTCCATTTCACTTCACTCAGCCCCATCAATCCAACATTCTCCCTCTCCATGAAGTCTACCACCTCCTCCACCTTGCCTGTCAGGGTCATGACATTCATGATTCCCACTTTCATTTCGGTTACTGGTCGCCCATTTCTCACAGTTCCCCCAGTACCAAAAGAACTGCGCGTCGCCTGCAGGGTACGCCCTAACCTTTTCCGATTCATTCGAAGTGCCATTTCCATTTTAGGCTATTATTACGATGGGGTCGCCACTCCCAAAGGCATTTTATGAAGCTACTGCCAGCTATTATACAGGCCGCCCCTAACATGGGAAACAGACGCCCTTGCAGCCGCCCCTAACCTGGGAAACAGACGCTGCCGATTGATGCTGTACTCTTACTATTCCCTGAGTACTGGGTTGCCTCTTCCGCAATCTCCACCGTTCCGAAGTCCATCTTCTCCGCTGCAGATTCCGTTGAGGTCTTCGCACGTAACCCTGTGCACGGGGCCTATGTTATACCCCATAGGACTGGGTCCTCACCAGAACTTAGCCGGTACTGTATTCCCTGGTATATTACAGTACCGTTGCCCACCCCCGCGACGTGGACGCGCCTGGCAAGAGTTATCCATGTAGCCAATTAAAATTGCCTCATGGACCGGGTTAAGGAGCTGTCTAAATCCAGCCTCCAAGGCGAACAACAATACTGTCAGGAATAAATAATTGTGTGAATCTTTAATAATCAAAAATAGGGTTTTGAAAACTAACAAATCTTATAATTCCCCCCTGAACCTAAATAAAATTTATAAACATTAAAAATAAACTATTTTTCTGGACCAAATGTTAACACTTAGATACTGTTAAGCTATTGTAGATACATTTTGATACATTTTCACATGATTAGTCGACCACTAATTGGTGATGTGATAACTGAAACACACACATCAGATTAGTAGCAATATGAGTCGATGTAATTGTTTAATTACTATCGCATTTGCAGGCTTTCCTATATTTTCTATTTTCTTAACACTTGGACACTATGACCGTTTGTTACAAACAGTAACAAATCGAGTACGCAGGCAGTGCCAATTGCACAACCATAGGAGTGCTGAATTATTGTATGCATTTGTGTTGTATTAGCATATTTTTTTATTCAGCAACATTGTGCAAATAGCTTGATTTTCTTAGTAATAAACGCATCTCGTTTATTAATTAATGATATTTAGGACTAGCTAAACACTTAACTCTAATGATAAATGTTAGAGATGGCATCATCATAGCATAGGGCAAATTTTCCCCTTGCTACTAAATGTAAATGTTCTAGTATTTGTAAACAAGTCAATGTCTTGCTTTGCTGTAAATTCTTTTGATGTTTGATCCACCCGTAAGTTATTTCGATGTAATTGCTTAGGGCCGATCTTACGTGCCATTCTCTTAGCTTGTTCATTTTGTCGAATTTTGTATTAGGACCATGAGAGTAATTCAGATCTTGTTTGGGACTTTTTTTTTTTTTTATATTTCTTTCAGGGCAGAATAGTATCGGACTAGCCGTTTGCAACTCTCATGCTAGGCTAGGGATCTATTCTGAATAAAATTTATTTGTGATTTTAACCTAAGACTGACCTCTCTTTTCTTGTTTAGTTTTGTTACCGATGCATTCCTCTGAGCTGGTTAAAGATCGAACCTCACTAATTCCCGACACCCCCGAGTGCAGACTTTTGTGCTAGACCAGCCTATGAATGTATCGTCCCCCATACTTGTGTGTTAATTGGAAGAGGGTCTCGGAAGGGTCATTTGAAACCGGTGGCTCCCCGAAACCTTCGGCCAGCGGGCACAGTACAAATATGCGATTTTGGTGCGAATTCTGCGAAAATGTGTTATTTTACTGGCAAAAACCACATATTTCAGCGAAATCATGAGAAATACTGCAAATATGATGCATAAAGCTTTCGACCGCTCTGAATGATATATATAGTCACCTTTCTTTAAACACCTCGTTAGTCTGATTTTTCTCAATATTGACATTTGACCTCTTTTCTAATCAGAATTCCAAGCGGAATCGGAATTTTAAAACCTCATAAGCCTATATTCGACAGTCTTCCTCTGGAGATGAATTTAAAAACCTCTTATGTGTAATGGTCAGAGAGTACTTATTTAAAAACCACGTATGTCAGACATACAAGGTTTATTTTGCTTTTAGGACATACGTGGTTTCTAAAGAAAGGTAACGAATTTAGAAAAGAAGTCGATCGATCGCTCGCTGCTATGCTGACTTTAATCGATATTTACAATGGGAATAGGATGTATCGATTATTCTCGAACAGTAAATAGAGTGCCAGGGAAATAACTAAATAGACGCAGCATTGTTTTTCTGTTGTTCATACTCTTAGTTCAAAGTTGAGACTGTTTTCGTGTAAGGCGCGTGTGAATAGTGGAGAGAAGAAAATAAAGCGATTGTTTACGTTATGGAGCGCACGCCGATAACTGCACGCGAAAAGGCTCAGCAGTGTGCAAAGGATGGTTTATATGCCACAGATTCAGTGACAGTGTCTTGTAACTATTGTAATTGCCGAGTTGCATGGGGGAAAAAGGATAGCATTGCGAAACATGTTAGGTCGGAAAAACACGTGGGTAAGCGATGCGATAACAAAAGTTCAACCCTTGCTGCTAGTACGTCTCAAGGAATGCAAACTTCTGTGCTTACACAGTTGGATAGTTGTAAACGACGAAAAATTTCCAGAGATAACTTCTCGAAACGCACAGTTGAAGTATTTGCCAAAGCAAATATACCTCTAGAAAAGCTCGAAAACAAAGAGCTAAGAGCCTGGATTACTGAGTTTTCAAATGAAGAGCTGTCATGTGTGAAAACTCTACGTGAATTATATTTAATAATTTTATTAATGCAGCCAATGGCCATGTACTTTTCTTTTCAGGACGGGTCAGGGAAGGGATATTGGAAGGAAATCGGCCGTGGACCTATTGAAAGGAACCGTCCCGGCATTTGCCTGGTGGTGAAAATGGGAAACCACGAAAACCATTTTCAGGACGGCCGAGGTGGGAATCTCCCGATGCCAGCGAGGCACGAGGCACGAGGTAGCGCTCTCGGTCACAGCGGCCGGTTGAATTATATTTACCAGGTTAGTTTCGACTTCATTGATCGGGTACGGTTTAGATATTATGACATCGAAACCACCCTCAGAATTGAAGGAGACCGAATTTGAGCACGATTTCCGTATCTAACTATCATACCCGTACCCAATTGATCCAGTAATTTTAAATTATTTTGTTATAATTTGAGGTCCTTCTTCCTTTCTAGAAGTTGCATCTTACCACCAGAAAAGAACAGCAGAGGCTCTGATGGGGAAGAACATCAACATACTCTGTGATGAAACTACAGATAGAATGGGCCGTTGTGTTTTTATCAACATATTCCAAGTCCCAGCCGGATCGAAAAGAGAGCTGCACGTTGTTTCTGTAAACTACCTTGATGCAGGAAATGTTACAAACTGCTCCTGTGCGGTTTTAGAAGCTCTGCGGAGTTATAGTGTACAATATGATGCGGTTAAAGTGTTTGTTAGTGACAGTGCCCCATACATGACCCGATGTTATGAAACATTAAGAGTCGTCATAGGGGATCATTTAATGCATGTACAGTGCTGGGCACAAAAGATCAGCTTGGTTGGCAATTGTTGGGTCGCGGTGATGACAGATTTAAATCATGTGGTTGCGATGGTGAAGTCTGCATTTTTGAAAACAAGAAAGCAAAAATATAATTCTTTACATTTCATAAAATCAAAGTATGGGGCTTCAAAGGTGGCAAAGCTTTTTCTTGCACCGGTCATAACCTGATGGTTTCAGGCTGCCTTCTATTTAAGTGCTTACTTTACAGATGTTGTTACATTTTTCAAGATGTCTGACATGAAAGACATAAACAACTGTGGTATTAAGTACCTGACCGATCTGACTGACTGAGAAGTGAATCGTCTTCACTCCCACATGGTTTTTGTCACAGATCATGCAGCTGGATTCGTTGGACTCCTTACTGAACTTGAAGGGTCTCTGTATCCTACCTCTCATCTCCTTTACCCCAAATTGCATAACCTTGACACCAGTCTTACCTTAATTTGTGCAGGGAATTTTTCTGCAGCAACTAGAAGTGCTTTGATTAAGCTCACTCCTCTAGAGCAGGCTGCATGTAGGGACACATTTGTCAAAGCTGCTCATTCTTCAAAGTGCAAGCTAGCCACATTGAAAGCTAAAGACCCCAACCATAAGCATTTTATGTCAATTTCTCAAGCTCTGTATCCAAAAAATATAATTTTGAATAACATTGATAAATAAGCTGGGCTTGAGAAATTGTTTGGAGTGCTCTCACAAAACGAAATCTGGTCTGGGTACTGTTCTCTGAAAAATGCAATTCAAACCCAGATGAAAGAAAGTGAAAAATGGTTACGTTCACGGTAGCAAACAGTTGATCAACTGTTGAAGAAAGTACGCTGTGAAAGCGGTGTGATGGAGCGCTCCCTAAACATGTTCCATGGAGCGGACGCCATTTTATGGAGCGTAGAAAAACTTCGCTCCATCCACGGAACACGTTTAAATCCAACATGGCGTAGCATGAAGTAGATTTAAAAACAAATGTAAACATTGTGGAAATCGCTCAAAATAGTTCCTAAACTGATGAATACTGAAATAATAATGAAGAACACAACATCACGGTCCCTCCATAGCCTATAAAATGACCTGCATTGTGTTAAATTCGTGATATATCTTTATTCCGATTTACGGACCGCAGTTGCGACAAATGTTAACCTATGTGTGAAACAACATAACCTGACATATCGGATGTTACATCCTTTATTTTGTTCCAAGTATTAAAAATTATATGAATTCAAGTGTGTGGTTTCCTTTTTAGTGGCAATGTGCATTTTTTAAAGTTTTTAAATCGATGTTTCAGCGTTTTTTAATCACTTGTAATTTGGTAATGTGGTCTGAAAATACGATTTTAACCTATGCTTTGGGCTAAATACTGTACCTCGACGAATATATTGTTGTGTAGGCAGTATAGAGAGAATCAAACTTCTAGGCTACCGGTACCGGTACTGTATAAAAAATACCTTTCATTTGGAGCAAGCATAGGCAACCGGTACTGTATAAAAAATACCTGCATTGTAAGGCCTACTTGGCCTACCTCAAATTCTGATAGGCTAAGACCTATTGTCAAGAGTCTTGACTCAAAAAAATAAATTATTTCAATACCGTAGGCTACTGGTACTTTTTGGGTTAAGGATTTGTATACAATAGGATATAAGAATTACCGTAGGTCTGTCTGTGCCTGCATTATTAGGTGATTCTTCCAATAGAAAACTGAGTGTTTGGCTGATCAGAATGTAATGAATGGGAAATACTAGTAGCCTATCAGTATTTTTCTTTTCATGGTATTATCTTAACAGTTCTCTTGCTTCTTGGATGCTGTTTAGGTCTAGATTAGCCTACACATCCACATTCCTTTCAAGAATGCTGAAAAACCTACTCACTAGGCCAATATTTTTTTTCTTGAAACAATCGTAAATGTTTCACTAAATTGTACGGTATTTTAAATTCACATAGCTCATTATCAGACCGCAAGAACCCCCCCTTGCTTTCAGCTTGGACTGAATGAAGTTAATTTGGTCTTGTATAGACCCTAGCCTATAAATACGTTTCTATGTTTGAAAGAAACCAGCTTCCCTTGGTAAGCATTTCAAGTACCGGTAACCATTACTTTTCTTTTCATGGCATTAGCAGTCTTATCTTAACAGTTATCTTGCTTCTCGGTTGCTGTTCAGGTCTAGATTAAACAGCCACATTCCTTTCAATGTAATGAATATTACCAACCGTACTGGTACCATTGGCTATAATTGGGCAAGCTCAATAGCCAATGTTCACTGCAGTAGGCTACCAGTACCGTACATCAAGAAGCTGGGAATGATTATGCACTGAAACTCAAGATATAATATATATATATACTGTATATAAATTTCTTTTCTTACACAAGGAGAGAAAATTAAGCACTCTCCAACATAGCACTTACCCAGTTTGTCTTTTATTTCCTTCACTTACGGTATCTCAACATGCCTGAGTATTAACATTTTGTGACAATTATTGTATGCACATACTGTATTTTGTCCATGCTTCAACTAATCCAACAACAAAATTTCCATCCTTGACTTCCTTTTGTCAAACGAGTGATGATTTTCTCTCAGGGGACAGGTTAGGTCTCTGTAGCCTACTCAAATAGGAACTGACTATTAAGTAAAATGCATTATGAGAATGGATTTAGAAATTGTGACATAAGGCTAATTTATTTTACTCACTCTCTTGTGTGTATGCTACATATTGATCTATATTTTAACAGTAGCCTAGGCTACAGGATACATTTCAAAATGCTGTGGTGTCAGTGACATGTGCATGTATTTTTAACTGAGGCTAGGATTGGGAAGGAGGCTTAAGTTACAAGCTTAATAACCTGTATAGGAAATTGTTAGTAAAATGAAAACTTTAAGGGAGTGAGGAGTCATGAATATTACCTACAGGTACTGTACAGTAGGCTATAGGCTACAATTGGTCAGGCTTGCTAACCTAGGTTCACTGCAGTAGGCGACCAGTACATCAAGAAGCTGGTAATGGTTATGTACTGAAACTCAAGATATATAATATATTTTTCTTCTTACACTGGCAGAGAAAACTAAGCACTGTTCAACACAGCACTACCCAGTTTGTCCAATATTTTCTTACCTTATCGCAGCTTGCCTGAGTTTTAACACCTCATTACAGTGATGCTTCACTTTATAATCTGCATATTCTATCACACAGCAGTATTTGCTGCTGACCACAGAAGACCTGATGTTCTTGTACAGTGACTGAATGAACTATGTTTGTTACAACACTACACCTACGGTATAGTTCTGCTGTACCGTAGTTTCATTTGTATTCAATCTGGTAATGAGCCTAGGTGGAAGATAATACATTTAGTTTGCTGATTCGTACCAACCATCTCTCCACTAGGCACATATTGAGCAACAAAGGGAATTGTTAGTAACCAAGTATCAATACCTTTAAGAGAGTGGCGAGTCATGAATGTTACCTTCGGTAATGGTATGTAATTGTGCGAGCCCACTAGCCAAGCCCCATTCAAGTACCAGTATCGTACATCAAGCAGCTGGTAATGATTATGTACTGAAATTCAAGATAAAATGTAGTCATTGCTGCTTTTCGGGTACAAATTATAAATATATAAACACACTCCTGGAAAAAGTTACACTTTATTAGTTAGTTATCACACTTAAATGGGCAATGGGCAACTAATACATGTAATTGTTTCCAGGAGTGTGTTTACATATTTATAATTTTGTACCCCATGTTGACCGACTGAGAAGCAGCAAAGACAATTTGTATAGGCAAAACTTAAAAAAAAGAATGGCTTCAAATTATCACAGAGGAAATATGTATTCTTTAGCACTGCTTCATTTATCTTTGCTCCTAGGAGTCATTCATCCTGTTACTTTCCTGCTTTTTACATATATATATATATGTTACAGGGAAAGTCGATTCTTAGTAAGCGTTGACTCTCCCTAGGCAGAGTCAACTCTTACTGAAAGTATCAGTAACAGTTGATTGAAAACACACAGACCAACTTTTCCTAGGGAGAGTTAACTATGCCTGCTGTGGTTTAGTAAAAGTTGATTCACAGATGCTGCTCTGAAAATGTAACCGCGCGCACCAAACCTTTGTTATGATTATTAAAATATTGCGATTGTTTGGACTCGTATTTCCATTATTGGACCGACCGTTATAGATCAGAACAATTCTCTGTTTTTATTACCCCACCACACAACAGGCAGTTGCCATTCGTCATTACTCGGCTCTTTATTGTTGTGCAATAGTGACAAAAGATTCATTTACGTTTAAATAATTATTTTAAGTGTGTAATAATTATGTCAGACACCACGGCAGAACTGTCTCGTGAAAAACTGCAGCAGGGATGCTCGACTTCCAAGGTAAATTCACTGACATTGACCAAATTGAAATATGATAGCTGCATTCAAAAATTGAAAATCTAGAAACTGCAATTAAATAAGAAAGTAACGATATCAGGTTTTTAAGACGATATGACATTATTGAAGTAAATGGTATTTCAAAACTAACACACCCCGCCACAGACCAAGACAGCATATGGTATTATGTGTTTGATGAAGAGTTGTTTGCAGTTCTTAATGAAGCGCACATATCCACTGGACACGTAGCCCAGGCATTTTAGTCTAAATATCGTCAAAACCTAGAAAAAAATCATGTAAAGCTATTTTTCTCAGAATTTGATAATTTGACCCTGGGGAACAACATACTAAAATTCTCCAAGCTTCCGATGCCGGCTTCCTTGTTTTCCAGGCCTGGAAACCTGGAATGTCTGGATATTCCTGGAACGCCCACAAAAACCGAATCGTTTATCCAAAATTGACAAAGTATGGTATCAAATGAAAGAGGAAAACATGCAGGTTCTAAAACACACAAGAAAAACAACATTCGGTCACTTCTAGTCGAACAAAAAATGCGCAAATTTTTTAAAAAAATATTTTGTTTCAATCAACGCGCTTTTAAGTGACCAAAACATGGGGTTAAAGGAAAATAAGCTAAATAGGACGAAAGAGCATGTTTTTAGATTTCCAGAAGTGTCTTTTGTTTGTTTATCTAATAGTGTACGAGCTACAGCCAGAATAAATTGAACACCAAATTAAGTTGGTAGCGCCGCCGCGTCCACATTGTTGGGTCGAATGCTCGTTGCTACTCCTGGGCTGCGGCTTATGCTGTGCAAGGGAAGGCTTGTTGTTGCTAGTGTGTTGTTGTTGAGTTTAAAGTTTATTGGTGGTACGTTGCGATATAGGCCTGCTATAAAAGTACAGTGAAGAAGGTTGTGTGAAAATGTGGAATTGCGTTTTATGTAAAGAACCAATAAATGTTGGTGTTGTAAGTTTAGTGAAAAATAAAGGCCTCGAAAGTTTAAAAATCGCAAGCGTGAAGCGAACTGATGGCTTGGTGGATACTTTTGCCTCACCGGAGTTCCTGAAAGATCACCTTCATTGCAGGTAAGGATGTGTTTTGTATTCTATCTATCTATATATATAAAATCAATGTAACGTGATAGTTTGTCTGTGGGTATGTCTGTATGTCTCCTATGCGTTCATATACCATTCGTCCGATTGCGATGAAACTTGGGTGAGATGTTGAGTACACTCCAAGGAAGGTTTCTGACTTAGTAAATCCATTTTACAATAGGTAGCGCACGCGTAGATTCAACAAATGAGCGACGATGCGCGAAGCATTTCAACAAAGTCCCGTATGTGTTCATATACCATTCGTCCGATAGCGATGAAACTTGGGTGAGATGTTGTGTACACGTACGTGAAGGTTTCAAAATTAGTGAATACATTTCACAGTAGATAGCGCACAAGTAGATTCAACAAATGAGCGACGACACGCAATGCGTTTCAACAAAGTCCCATATGCATTCATATACCATTCGTCCGATAGCTATGAAACTTGCGTAAAATGTTGTGTACACTGCAGGGAAATTTTCTGGCTTAGTACATCCACTTTACAATAGGCAGTGCACGAGTAGATTCAACAAATGAGCTACGACGCGCGAAGCATTTCAACCAAGACACATTTGCGTTCATATACCATTCGTCCGATAGCTATGAAACTAGGCTGAGATTTTGTGTGCACTCCAGGGAAGGTTTCTAGCTTAATAAATCCCTTTAAAATTAGGTAGAGCACGAGTAAAATCAACAAATGAGCAACGGTGCGCGAAGCGTTTCAACAAAGTCCCATATAATTTCATATACCATTCATCCGATAGCGATGAAACTTGGGTGAGATGTTGTGTACACTCCAGGGAAGGTTTCTGGTTTAGTACATACATTTTACAATAGGTATCGCACCAGTAGATTCAACAAATGAGCGATGACACGCGAAGCGTTTCAACGAAGTCCCGTATAAAGTCATATACCAGTCGTCTGATAGTGATAAATGTTTGGTGAATTGTTGTGTACACTCCAGGAAAGGTTTCTGGCTAAGTAAATCCATTTTACAATACGAAGCGCACGTTTATATTCAACAAATGAGTGACTACGCGCGAAGCGTTTCGACAACGTCCCGTATACGTTCACATACCATTCATCCGATTGCGATGAAACTTGGGTGAGATGTTGTGTACACTCCAGGGAAGGTTTCTGGCTGAGTACATCCATACAATATGTAGCGCAAGAGTAGAATCAACAAATGAGCGCCGACACCCGAAGCGTTTCAACCAAGTCCCGTATGCATTCATGTACCATTCGTCCGTAGCTATGAAACTTGGGTGAGATGTTGTGTACACGTCATGGAAAATTTCTGGCTTAGTAAATCCACTATACAATATGCAGCGCACAAGTTGATTCAACAAATGAGGGACGACGAGCGAAGCGTTTCAACAAAGTCCCGTATAAGGTCATATACCATTCTGCTGTTAGCGGTGAAATTTGGGTGAAATATGGTGGACACTCCAAGGAAGGTTTCTGGCTTAGTAAATACATTTCACAGTAGGTAGCACACGAGTAGATTCGACAAATGAACGACGACATGCGGAGCGTTTCAATACAGTCCCCAATGTCTTCATATCCCATTAGTCCGATAGCGATGAAACTTGGGTGAGATGTTGTGGACACTTACGTGACTGTTTCTAACTTAGTAAATACATTTTACAGTAGGTAGCGCACGAGTAGATTCAACAAATGAGTGACGGAGCGCGAATCGTTTCAACAAAACCCCGTATAAGTGCATATACAATTCATCCGATTGCGATATTGTGTACACGCCAGGGAAGGGTTTCGACTTAGTAAATCCATTTCACAACAGGTAGCGTACGAGTAGATTCAACAAATGAGTGACAGCGATGAAACTTTTGAAAGTTGTTGTGCACGCTTCCACGAATGGTTCTAAATTAGAAAATCCATTTTACGATAGCTTAGAGGCAGTTAACATGTTGTGTATCCAAAAGCACTTCAAGAAACAGAATTTCAACGCCAACACTTTCTTTGATTGGCATTGCAACGCATGCCGGGTACAGCTTGTATTTATTTATTTACATATGTTATGCCCTCATTGGAGCACTTAACCAAAACAAGTATATACATATCTCAAAAAACAATATTAATGATTCAGCTTCTTATTTTTCTTCTTTTCCCAAAACATTTTCATTCTAGTCGACCTTGCCGCTCTCTCTGCATCGCTTATGGTGTAAGTTTTGCGGGTAAAGGTTTTTAAGGGAAGTCGGATGTTCTTGTTTTTCAAGATATTCTTCTCATCTTTGTTAGCAATTTGGGACATTGTCAAGCCAAGTTCATCCAGATCATTTTGAATTTCCATAAACCAAGAGTTCTTTGTTTTACTTTTGAAAAAATAATTAAATAATACTTTTAATTGTCTGGTATCCGGCAGGCATGAGAGATGACAAAAAAAAAAAAAGCAATTCGCCTTTTTCGCATAGTATCGACTATAGACTCAGTTTCTTTATAAACCACTTCATTTGGTAATAGATGCCATTGACCATCCACCTGATGTTTTTTATTAATTATAGTTCTGAGAATTCTTCTATCAATCTTCTGTAATGTGTCAGTAACTGATCGAGTGTTTAACTTGAAAAGTGTTTCACAAGCATATATTGCTTCCGGTTTAATAACTGATTCGTAATGTCGTAATTTGGCATTTATGGAGAGTGATTTTTTTTTGTAACTAGACCAAGTAATGTATTGCGCTTGTCTTAACTTTGTTGTTCTATTTTCGATTGACGCTTTCTCATTCAAATTCCATGTTTTAATCTCTCCTAAATATTTAAATTTATGTACAACTTTAATTTCTTTATTGTTGATCAATGTAATAGCTTGTGTTTCCACATCAAAGGATGCCATGATTTCAGTCTTTTCAAATGAAATTTGAAGTCCTACTTTTGCTGCAATAGACCCAAGTTCTTCAATTTGATGTTTAGCCTCATCTATACTGGTTGCAAGCAGTGCAAGGTCATCCGCAAAGGCCAAGCAATTCAGTTTTATATTTGTACCAATCTTTACATTTGGAGGACAAGTTTTGTTCCACTCACGCATGATCTTTTCAAGAACACAATTAAATAATAACGGTGATAGACCATCTCCCTGTCGAAGTCCAGTCCGGATATCAAATGGTTCAGACAAGGCGCCTCGAAATTTAACCTTTGATTTAGTATCTTTCAAAGTAACGCCGATGAGGTTGATAAGCTTTTGATGTAACCCAAATTCCCTAAGGATGTTAAGTAATGACCCTCGATGGATACTGTCATAAGCTTTCTTAAAATCCACAAAAGTAATGACCAAATCCTTTTGTCTCATTCTATGATATTTCATTATCCATTTCTGACTGATGATCTGATCCGAACAGCTGCGACCTGGTCGGAACCCTCCTTGATATTCTCCTAGTTCTTGGTCGAGTTGTTGTTGAATTCTAGTCAAGATAATTCTAGATAGAATCTTGTATGTTACATCAAGCAAAGAAATCCCACGGTAGTTGTTCGGGTCTGATCTATCACCCTTTTTATGAATTGGGTGGATTACAGCCATTCTCCATTCCTCTGGTATTTGTTCCGAATTCCATACATCGATGAGGCGTTTATGGAGGTTGGAGATGGTTTGTTCATTTGCATATTTCCATAGTTCTGCTACCAATGAATTCTCTCCTGCTGCTCTATAATTTTTGAGCCAATTAATCGCTGCACATACTTCAGTCAAGTCAGGAGGAATAATGTTCTGTAAATTTGTTTTATTTTTTGGATTAGGCTCAAAATCAAGATATTCCTTAGGTTCATCAGCATTTAGTAGTTCTCTAAAATAATCTGCTAGAATTTTAGCATTATCAGTATCATTGTGGGCTAGTTTACCTGATTTATCTTTCATTAATAGTGGAGGAGGGCTGTATTTAGAATGATATTGACGAAATGTCCTGTAATAGTCCCTTGTTTTGTGTTGCTTAAAGAAATCATCAAAAATTTGTATGGACTTTTTTTGATTTTCTCTTTTAATTCTCCTAATTTCTTTGGCAGTTTCCCTTCGAACAATGGTTAATTCTTCTCGCGTTTGTGTGGTCCTCTTTTGCTGATCATTGAGCCATGCTGTGTGTCTTTTCCGAATTGCAGCATCACATTCCGCATTCCACCATGCATGCTTTTCCCTTTTCCTAATAGGGGCAATTTCGACAGCAACGGTTTTCAGTGTGTCAACCATCGTTTCTAGCTTGTCACTTAAGAGAGTTTTAGACATTTCCTTATAGGACATATTATTTATTAAATAACTAGGGTCATATTGCCTTTGCATGGTCGAGTTTGACGATTTTTGTTTACGTCGTGGAGTTAACTTGATCTTTATCTTGGATATATAATGATCAGAGTCAACATCGACCCCACGTAGTACCTTCACGTTATATATTTCTTTGTAGAACTTTTTATCCATTGCAACATGGTCTATCTGGAATTCCCCTAGTGCACTATTAGGGCATTTCCAGGTCATAAGTTTCTGTGGTCTTCGCTTAAATCTAGTAGTTTCGAGACGTAGGCCATGTTCTTCACAAAGGGTGATTAATCTTTGACCATTCTTGTTAGTGAATTTGTGAGCTGGCCACTTACCTACTATTGGACGAAATTTTCTTTCTTGACCAATTTTTGCATTAAAATCCCCAAGCAAGATTTTAACATGAGTGTCTGGAATGTTTGATATTAGTAAGGCAAGTTCTTCCCAAATATTGTCCGTTTCATCTCTAAATTTTTTGACATTCTTGTCATTAGTTGGGGCATGAACGTTTATCAAAGAGTATATTTTGTTTCCTGTCCTAATTGTTAAAGTTGCTAACCTTGATGAGTTCGACGAAAAGTCTTCCACTGAATCAATAATACTGGTATGTACTAAAAATCCCATACCAAATTGGGGGACATTTTTCATAACTCGTGGTCCTGGAGGTCCCTTGTATACTATAAAATACAACGGACGTACCTTAAAAGCCCAATAAAAGATTACTACCGTTGAATTTAGTTTATAGATTTCATGTTTCTACATGATTTTATGTGTCTATAAGCCTAGGACTTATTGCCAGTCGCTTAAGATATTGAGGCAGTTGTATATGTGCGGATTTGGGGTTTAATACGATCTTTACACTCATTGATAAAGTCTTAAATGTTGAAATTTAACGGATGTCGAGCCAACTGAAATTGCACAATTCACATTTGCTCTGTCGCGCAAGGGAAGGTATGCCAGCAAGCTATGTGCACAGCCGTCGGCCTAGCGGCTTAAAGTGCTAAGGAGAGAAAAAAATGCTGGGATGGAGTGAGATTTGAACCCAAGACGCACTCAAGCTTTGTAAGCAAAAGGGGAGCGCCTTAGCACGCGCGGCCGCCAGGCCGACACCTATAAGCGATGCATGCTGGGATAACTTCGCTTATGCGACAAAGCAAACGTGAATTTCATGTTTTTAATCGGCTCTAAATCCGTTAAATTTGAGCGTTTGGAATTTTATCATATACCACCGTGTTCGCCTTAACGAGACCTATGCAATGGTAAGGGTTTTTGAAAAAAGTAAATCCGTTAGCTATTTTTTTACGTTAGAAATTGGGATACCGTCCAAAGCTTTTTTACAGCTTACTTCTTACAGTTTTTACAGCTTTTTGTGCATGTTAGTGACGTTTTAGTCGACGTAGGTCTTAATGAAGTTTAATTTAGGAAAACTGACCAGGAGTTTGTTTGATCTTAAAAACTCTGCTTCAAAGTTGGTTATTTAGATCTAACTGAGGGCCCACTTTCTCGTAGTAGAACCAGGTAAATGGGTACAATATATACCGTAACTAATTTTACTTATTTTATTTTTAGGATTGCTTACACGCGGCCTGGTTCGATAAAGGCATCTCTAGGTAAAAGGCCCGAAGGAGAATTATCCAATGAGCAAACGCTCTTAAAACCTACTCTTCGTTCTTCTGTTGACCCTTTCAACATAAAAGAAGATTGTCTGTTCCGTGGCAAAGAGGCCTCGTCTCGGAAGGAGACGAAAAAGGAAGTTAAGTACAGAAGTATTATCCACGAGATCCGAACGATTCCGGTTATTACAGACATCCGACTCCGAGCAATCGAACGTGGCTATGAATGGGGACGTACTGTATGTGCTCGTGTAGACAGCATAATAGACCTTGTTGCTGCCGAGGCCAAATACCATCGACAATATCATCTCCGATTTGTATCTGGAGGCGTTTTGTAGGGTGATGGTAGCAGCGTCAAGACTGGCCATGGCCGTCCTGCGGACCCCAAAAACACGACGCCTTTGAAAATCTCTGTAGCCCACGTTCTTTGAGACCAATGAAAATTGCCAATTCGCGCTTGGTGATCTTCATGACTACCTTGAGAAAGTATGTAAAGAAATGGAATGTGGCCCATACGCGCAAAAGTATCTCAAAGAAAAACTACTTAGCCACTATGGACAGCGAATCTTCATCACCGAGCTGCCAGGTCGAAACTGCATTGTACATATGAAAGAAACGGCAGAAAACATCTTGCACGACAAATGGTACGAGGAACGTGGGAAGTCCGAGGCCGATGAACGTCGGCGAATCGTAGAAAAGGCCGCTCAAATTATAAAAGAAGATATTCGGACGCGTGCATATAATTTGGAGGAATATCCGTCCGCAGAAGAGCAGTCGTTAGATGCCGACGTTCTACCGAATACTCTAGCTCTGTTTCTTGATCGGATCATCACGACCAAGTTAGAGGGCGCACCCGGCAAATCCGCAAGAAAAAAGCCATTCGGCAGGCAATTATTTCACCTTGTCGTCCGTAGTCCTTTTTATCTCATATCTTGTTGGCAGTTGGCGTGTATGTCCACCGACTCTACGGGTCGTGGCAGCTTGTAGATCTTCTTCATAACATGGGTTTCTTCGTGTCCTACAACGAGGTTCTTTGTTACGAGAATCACGTAATAGCTTTCACGACCAGTGAAAATGACACAGGCGAAGAACAGCTTGGCGAAGCAGAGCCGAACAACACTGATAACACTAACGTTAATGTGCGCACGCAGACCGGACACGGGACGTTTCACAACATGGGTGGTGTTATGATGTCTACACCAGCCCCCACTTAACCTCGGAAAGCAGTACCACGGCAACGAAATATATAAGCTGCTGCTGTAACATTTAGTTTATAGATTTCATGTTTCAACATG
Organism: Meconema thalassinum; assembly: GCA_946902985.2. Lineage (NCBI taxonomy): Eukaryota > Metazoa > Arthropoda > Insecta > Orthoptera > Tettigoniidae > Meconema > Meconema thalassinum. The sequence goes on from OX336391.1 coordinate 242,532,915, forward strand.
CTTTTATGTGTCTATTAGCCTAGGACTTATTTATATTTTTTTATACATATTTCTGTCATTGTAATCATTCAAACGATTTCACGAAAAAGAGCTATTAATTTTATTTTTACTTTCCAGGAGGAGGCCGTGCCAGCCGTAGACACCGACGTAAGACATTAGTCGACCCTACATGTACAATATTGCACCAAATATTTGTTTAATTTCACAAATGTTTTTTCGTTCTGCTTAGCTCATTTTCCTTTAACCCCATGTTTTGGTCACTTAAAACCGCGTTGATTGAAAACATAATTAAAAAATTGAATTTAGAGCGTTTTTTGTTTTTTTTTAACGACCGGAAGTGACCGAATGTTGCTTTTCTTACGTTTTTTAGAACCTGCATGTTCTATTCTTTCATTTTATACCACACTTTGTCAATTTTGGATAAACGATTCGGTTTTTACGGGCGCTCCAGGAATATCCTGGAATTCCAGGTTTCTAGGCCTGGAAAACAAGGAAGCCGGCATCAGAAGCTTGGAGAATTTTAGTATGTTGTTCCGCAGGGTCAAATTGTCAAATTCTCAGAAAATTAGCTTTACATGATTTTTTTCAACCTTAAATCCTTAAATGCCTGGGCTAACGGAGGAAGAGATCGTATGATTCAGCAATTGCAAGGGAAATTTCAAAATGTTATTACAAAGAACATTTTACTATTTTTAAGCTTGAGCGAACTTTGAGATAAAAAATTGAGACATAAGATGAAAGGACTGGTTGTAAAGCCTTTGTTATTCAAGGAAATGAATTCGCGATGTCAAGTGGACTTGATTGACTTTCAGTCGCAACCTGATGAAGACTTCAAATTTATAATGGTGTACCAGGACCATTTAACAAAGTTTGTTGTGCTAAGACCACTGAAATCAAAGACTTCAGACGAAGTGTGTAATAATATCGTTGATATTTTTACTTTGTTAGGCGCTCTTTGTATTTTACAAATCAGACAATGCGAGAGAATTTGTTAATAAAATTATTGACAGTCTGGTTAATACATGGCCGAACTTCAAAATGGTGCACGGCAAACCACGACATAGTCAGAGTCAAGATAGCGTCGAAAGAGCCAACCAGGACATAGAGAATATGATAACCACCTGGATGCAAGACCACAAAACATCAAAATGGAGTGAAGGCTTAAAGTTTATTCAACTTATGAAAAACAGTGCATTGCATAGTGGGATAAAACGATCCCCATATGAGGCAATGTTCGGTTGCCCCCCGAGACATGGCTTATCTAGTTCAAAACTACCAACTGAGGTACTGGCAAATTTAGAAATATAAGAGGATCTTCAATGTGCAATTGATCAAATTCAGCAACAACAAGAAAACGAAATTGGAAGTAACGGGAATGTCAATCCTGATGAAAATGAAACAAACCAATATGTATCAAGTGGTGAAAAACTCTTAGATGATAGTGATTATCTCCTCACTGACCTGGAGAAATCTACTGAGGACATCAAGATACAGATAAATGAAGCTTTCTACTGTCTAGAACAACAAGCTAAACGCATGAAAAAAATATCAGATCACATTCATCCGCCAGTAGAAAAAGGAACATCAGTTCGAATTCCTATCCCCGATGTTGACCTTCGAATTCCTATCCCCGATGTTGACCGCGGTAGAGGAGATGCTCGATCTATCCTTGGCGTGGTACTGGAGGTTGTCGATGATGGCTTTTATCGAATTGGAACGAGAAATGGAATTCTAAAGCAGCTTTTCCCAAGGTACGTTTTCAAAGCTAAAATAAAAGATATATATCTCTCTCTCCTCTCTCTCGCTGCCCTTAGTATTACATTGTTCAGATGTCAATGATCACATTTTTTCAGGTCTCAATTCAGTAAATTTAATGTCCTACGAACATTATCCAAGAAAACGAAGTTCCTATGGATAAAACAATAGATGTGAGGACTGTTGCAACTTCACAATCACTTGGAAGTGGACAAGGTTTTTTCACATGTCCTTGCAACACTAAATGCGAATCCATCAAGTGCATGTGCAAGAAGAAAAGTGTACTTTGCAACTCAAAGTGCCACAAATCTTTACCTTGCTGTAATAAATGATAAATATTTCTATCTCTTTATGTACAGTATTATAACGGTTTTTTATTTTTATTAGTTTCTCTTAAATATGTCTCTCTCTTAATGTATTGGTTTTGCCTCCCTATTCGTTTTTTATTAGCTAGTACCGTTTCCTTGCAAATAGTCAACTGTTACTATCCCAAGACAGTGAGAGTATACTTTCCCTAGGTATAGTCAACTCTGACTAGTAAATGTTGATCGAAATTGAACACATACCGCTTTTAATCAACTTTTACTGAAAAGATCAGTAAGAGTCGACTTTACCTAGGGAGAGTCAACTCTTTCTGGAGAATCGACTTTTCCTGTAACATATATATATATATATAATTTTTTTTTTTTTTTTCAGTTTATATTTTTGCAGTCTAGTTTCCTCTACCTCATTCTGTAATGTCCAGACTTGGGTAGCAATAATTTTAAAATACCCTATTTTCCTGAATTCTTTCTATGTTACTGGACCATTTGATTACGTGATCTATTGAAAAATCAATTGTGAAAGCATCTTTTAGACAACTGTTTTCAACCAAAAATCTGTAGCCCAACATTTTTCATTTTCATTAGATGAACAGTAGCCTATAGGGAATATGGTATGGAAACCAGTTGTGTATTGATAGGAGGAGAATGGACTGCCAAGTAAGAGACTAAGTTAATCCATCAACAGTTCATGTTATGCCTTTCTCTTTAAGTACTAATATTGGGGTGTAAACAAGTAAGGTACTGGTATAACAAGGATAATACAGGCTCGTACCATGATTTCCTTTGCTTTAAATGAGGGACCCAGAAATTTTATTTCTAGATGCTGGTTATAATTTTAATGACCTTGAGGTCATCTGACCTTATTAGATAGCGGAAGGGTAATGATCCAGATAAATACCTCTAGTTGACAGGTAGGGACAATGTGATGTACATTCTTGCAGTGTTTCAAATTAATTTTGCAATCTAACCTGATATTTTTGTAAATACAATTAATTTGTATAGTACAGTAACTAAAAACTGTACAGCACAGTTAAGCTGATGAATAAATCCAAAAACTTCAAATCCTTGAGAAGAAAACTAGAGTGAAAAAGAAAAGATATAAGAAGCAGGAAAGTATCAGCATGAAGGATACCTAGGGACAAATTAGATAGATGAAGCAGTGCTAACAAATAATGAAGTCATCATGTGTGGATGACTGGTAAGAGGTTTACTGCTAGACTTACAGACTCTTGACCCTTCTCATAGGATATAACCCTACATTAATAAAATCAAAGCTATATTGATATTCTTGAATAAATATTCGTCTATTGAGACGTAGGCCTAACCTACCTTGTTCAATATGAAGAGATTAAAATGACTTCAATTATCATAAGTCTTGGGATATACCACCTTAATATACCGTACCATACGTTAAACTGTTAAGTATTCTTTACCATAGCCAAACTAGCATAACACAATAAATGCCGTATCAGAAAGGCAAGAAATTTACGTACGTAGGCCTAAAATTATCGGGAGCAAGGTATGGTTTGATACATGTTCACAGCCTTCGGTACATAGTTTCAGAGCAATTTCGTTCCGAGTTGCAAAACTAAAGGTAAAGTAGATACTGATCTAATATCAGCATTCACTCTCACAAGATTATCTGATCATTTCAACATCGCAGGCTCGAGGATAGTACATCGCCCTTGTCCACTTTCGAACAACGCGCGCTGCTACAGATCAGATGGAGCAAACCGTTCACAGGTACACGTGAAACCTGATCCCACTCCCGATGCATCAGCTTTGGAGCTGTTGATCAACTGTTTGCTACCGTGAACGCAACCAATGTGATATCATGCTTGCATTAACTGCAGTTCAGACAGAGTTCAGCATATTTGCTAAATACTGTTTTGAATTCTTGTGGACCCCAACGAACAATGTAGATAGCGAGCGTGTGTTGTCCCATTACAACACAGTGGTTACAAACTGTGCAATTTGAAAGAAAGCAATGCTGAAGTACTGACAATAATTTCGTTTGAGGACTATAACTGCACTTCATAAACCTGGAGTCGTTAAAATAATATTACAATGTGATGATTTTTAACTTTGTAAATAGATGCTAATTTTGAAGAAAATAGATGATAATTTTTCCGGTCCCTAACAATTGGATACAATCATGTTGACCAAATCAAAAATATTTAAAATGTTGTTTACTATGGCAACACTGAAAATGGCCTCCAACACAATAATAAATAAAATAAACAAATACATTTAAAAACATGATTACATTTAGAATAACTGACTAGCATGAAAAAGAGTGAAAAAATAATGTATAGAAAAATTAAAAATACAGAAAAGAAAGTTTATTGAGAATAGCTGATAACGAAAGAATGCTATAGGCTAATTATAGTATCATAGTAATAAAATTATTTATTTAAATTTATTTATTTATTTAAATTTAAATTGACAGTAAAACAGTAACAACTTAAAAATATATTAATTAATCAAAGAAAATAACTTAAATTACCTGATCAATGAAGGATATATTTAAAATATTCGTTGAAATTGTAAGAAAATACAGCAACAACATATGAAAACTTAAAACAACAAAGACATTTTCATAGATTTTTCAATGTATTAGTCTACTTATTTCCCAGGCCACTGGATAAAAAAAAAAAAAAGAATGAAGGAAGTGGCAGTGACAGGAATTTTTGAGGCTCGGACGACTGAATTATAATGGATCCTTTCGAAACCAGTGATAATATCTAAGTATTCAAACCATGGAAATATTAGAAATACAGTATATGGATCAAAAATTTAAAACATAATAAAGATCCGTCTTTAAGAGTAAGAGCTGAAAATTAGACCTCTAAGTGTGGTCATGGGCCTAACTTCCATCACTATAAATAAAGTAAGCTTTCTGTCAGAACATTTTGAATTTCAGCTCAAACTTTGAAATTATTCTGAATGAGTTGTATAATGACCAAATATACCCCAGTTTTATTTGTGTCCGTTTGCCTGTTTGTTAAGGTTGGCATCAAAACTACTAGAGCAAATGACATGAACATTCGTAGAAGACACCCTTAAAACAAAACTAGGCTACAAATTATTCATGTAATGCAAAGGGGCGAGGCGTTTAAGATGAAGCCTCAAATTTTTCTAGTAAGGAAATTGCACAATTAATATGCGACTCTTGAAATGATTTCAAGGAATGCTCTTGAGATGCCTGCAAAACACTCATTGCTTCCACGATGAGGAGAGAAGCAAATTATGCTGACCATGTGTCTCAAACATGCATTTAAGAAGTCGCAAGGTATCGTCTATCATTCACTTCATACGGAAAATAGGTGATATAGGCCTAAATTCTGTTTACCACATTACTTAAACAGTCTCCGAGCAGAAGTAAGGATAATAGATTCCATTCACAGTTATTTTATATTTATTGCTGACGCCATAACTCCACTGGTTTTTTCTTGATAAAGAATGAACTGACATTGACTTCTTGCTGTAGATTTCAATGTTAGATTCATGGAACATTGGGTTAGAGTAATTTACTCCACTATAGAAGCCAAGGCTGTTCTCAATTTTTCTGTTATAGGACTTTCGTATCATTTCTTTTGTGATGGGGATCTTATTCTTCTTTCTGGCATGGTTCCCATTATGTTTTGGGGTCCACCACTTTACACCACGCTCTCCATTTTTTTGCGGTTTTCGGCATCTATAGGGTAAAGAAAGATGTGCATATCCTCACGTAGGGTACCCATCCACCTCTGTTTTGGTCGTCCTTGAGGTCTTTGTCCAACAGGCTTGAAGAAAAGTGCCTTATTAATATTGACTCTGCATCAGCTCGGGCCATGTGCCCGTAACAACGTACCGCGTCTTCCTCATTTTGGCCGGAATAGGGGCAAATCCAACGGTGTTGTGAAAGTCTTTGTTCCTAATATGACCTAGCTATCTGAAATGCCTTTATAAGACCACAAACACTGTAAAAATCAAGCACCCACACAACAGTTAATACGAGGAAGCATGCCAACTATCGAACAGGCCTACAATTTACTAATAGAAGTTTCCAAAGAAAAGGTTACATTGAAAACCTCTAAGGAACCTATATGTGAAGAAAAAATAACTGTCAACTAACAAATGAATAAGGCTCCACAAGAACAATTTCGACAGGATCCGTATTCGACACTTAAGAAATAAAACTCAAACAACAAATAACAACAGTCTCACAAATATACGCTTAGCGAAAACAAATGCTAAGCAATCAATTTGTACAGCAAAATAAACATATTAATATACATTATTTCTTCACATAAGATGCACAGTATCATCGCCATCTACAATTATCAAGCCGTGCTGTTGGTAGAATTGGCAACGTATCGAAGAGTCCGTAAATTCTATAAACACATAAGACCAAATGCTAAGTTTTATTCATAAATATCGTTTATTTTGATATGACAGCATCTAAAAGCAGTTCGTACTATTTCAATGCCCGTGAAATTCCTTGTGGTAAATCAGACCTATTGAAAGTTGTAGAAGTGAGTATTTCCCGTATTAAGTTGTTTGTGTAAACAATGCCTTGTAATTAATTTAACCAACAAATTCTTCACTAATATTTCATTAAACTATTTCAGATGCCCAGGAAGTGTTGTGGCCTGGCAGCACTATTAAGATAACTGGTTTTGATCACTACAGCGAGGTGGACTTCCTGTGTCTAGTAGGCCTAATTTAGTTTAGGTTATATCTTCATGTGCCATCTATTTTCCAGTAAATTATGAACTGTACTCAGTTGGCAAGTGCTTTTAGGTAGATTTCATTAGAAAGCTACCTATTTTTAAATTAAGTGACCAGTGGATCATTATTGTTAGACTGTCAGCATTAAGCTGGGAGGCCTATTGTGGCTATGATGAGTGCATCTGTGAACAAAACGTGAAGGATTCATTATCAAAGGCAGTCTCTAAGTTAGTAAGAATAGTCTTAAATATATTTTCTGAGCACGTCAATGACGGCAGTGAGCATAGCAGCAAGAAAAGAAAACTTCAGACATTGGGACATTAAGGTACAGTAAAGACTTTTATTATTACCTTATCGGGAATTGACAGTACATAGCATGATAATATGTATCCTTTATTTGTGATATTTGTGTGTAGATTTAGCGGACGTTATGTTCTGTTGTATTTTCGGAAACATTTGGCGTCAAAATGTATGTGTTTACGCAGTGTCAGCAATTACCACGTGCTTGCGATAGGTCTCCCAGATGACAGATGGGCGGTGTTGCCAAACCTTATGACACGGCTTAAGAATTGTAGACTGTGATGACAGTATATTAAGCACTATAGAGCCTAATGATATTAATTAACAATAATTAACCCCTGGCACTACAGCCCATGAAAGGCCTAGGCCTACCAAGCGACTGCTGCCCAGCCATTTGGCCTGCAGATACTGTATTGGGGCGACACGTAATTAGCGCATCGGGTCCCCTTGGTCGTTAATCTTGGTTTTCGTGATCGGGGCGCTGCCTCACTGTCAGACAGCTACTCAATTGTCCTCACGAGGCTGAGTGCACCCCGTTCCAGCCCTCACGTCAGTTTCTAAAATCTCTGACGGAGCCGGGAATCGAACCCAGGACCTCCGGGTGAGAGGCAGGCACACTACCCCAACACCACGGTGCCGGCGTAGAACCTAATTATATACCTAGTTTAATACATAATGTAAATTTATGACTGAAGGGTTTTTAAATATCGAAATGCACCTCTTAGATAATAAGGGATATAATTTAACAATTTTCTGTCCACACTCTTCTTTAACTGTATATTACTAGCTGACGTGTTGCGAAACACGTACTAGTTATTAAAATTAAATTATTAAATTCGAAGATTTTCCGTGCTAAGTTTCACTGCACTCTGATATTTAAGTCACGAGAAAATTCCACATAACTATTCAAATTTTGCGTCGCCACCTTTTTTGAATTTGTGTTCATCAAATTATATAAAGGCCCATAGGTGAACTTATTTTAATAGCCTCTATCAACATACAAAATTTCAGCTTGAATTCTGTAATAGATTCACAGATATAGGAAACCGTCTAAATTTTTCGGATGAACGCCATTTTAGAATGTTCTAAATGTAGGTCATAAAGTTATCTATCATTATATCAATATTATTAGGTTAATTGAAACGTTTACTTCTATCGCTTGATTGGAACACAAAAAATAACAAAAATAATTTTAAAATTTTGATCAGCCACCATCTTGAGGTTATTAAAGCAATTGGATAAAATTAGATGCCAGTAGCTTAAATCAATAATTGTCTGCAATACCAATTTTTACTATGCTCAGATGATTAAATAGAGAGAAAATGTCATTTAAATATTTTAACTTCACTTGGCCACCATGTTGGTTTTGTAGATAACAGGATTTTCAGTGTCAAATAGGTGAGTTTATTCTAATATTCTCTATCACCATACGAAATTTCAGCGCGATATCAGCAATACCATAGTTTCGGAGATATGGAATGCCAGAGAAATATTTTGCGTAACCGCCATGTTGGATTTTTATATAAAATATGTACTGTACGCCATAGAGTTATGTACCATTAAATGAAGATTGTTGCGTAGGCTTATTATTCAAACATACACTTCGATCGTATAATTAGGACACAAGAAATACAAACTTAATTTTAAAATTTCGCACAGACACCATCTTGACGTTATGAAAACAATTGAACTAAATTATATGCCAGTAGATTAGAATGTATATACACATTTACCGTACCAAGTTTCACAGCACTCAGATGGTTCAACCGCGAGAAAAGTCCATTTAAATGTTTCACCTTCACTTGGCCGCCATGTTGGTTTTGTACTTAGCAGGTTTTTGAAAGCCAAATATGTTAACTTCTATTAGTGCCCTTTATCACCGCACAGAATTTGAGGGTGATATCTGTAACGGTTGCGAAGATATAGAATGCCGGTGAAATATTTTGTGCAGCCACCATGTTGGATTGGTGGAAGAGATTAAAATTTGAAAGGCACGGTTGAGGTCGGATGAGGTAGTAATATGCACTTACCGAGTTTCATTGAAATCGCTTTGGCCGTTTAGATTTTATTAGGGACACACACACACACACTCACACAAAAGGTGATCTCATAAGCCTATTTTTCATAAATGAAAATAGGCTAAAAAGGTATTGACAAGGTGGGAGAAAATAAAGTCATATTGTAAGTCAATATGGATCCATATAAAATTGGTTCACATTAAAGCAATGTATTATATGATCCAGCCCGTGTAATACCCAAGGACCTAGAAATTGTCATCATTCCTTAATTCTATGCACCTGTCAACGATGGGCAATGAAAGTTAGTCTTTCTAATAATGTGGATGATTGTAAAAACAAATTGTTTCTCTGGGAGAGAAACCACTGATAGGAAAAAAACAACAACAACAACCCAAAAGTCAGCCAGCAGACACCTCTCCTTCTTCCAGTACATCAGGTTGGGACATCCAATATGAAACCAATCTTGCAGAGGAACAGCAATAACATGGGCTTGATGACAGCCAACCAGAAATGTTTAGAACTCGGAACATGTTATCTTCATGAAACTAAGTAAACCTCGACCGAGCATCAGTACCGACCATTGAGAACAAGTTTCAGAACATGCCAGGAAGGTCAGATATTAACAAAATTAAAACAAGGCCTAACAACCCAAAAAGCCACTTATGAAGCAAATAAGTGTTTAACTCACTTGTCAATGATCCAGGTATTGTTACAGCAACCTGTGGTTCTAGATGGAACACACCGTCCTTCTCCCGCCGCACTATCAGTCTGGACAATGCCACATGCACTGGTATGGGGCCAGGAGACGTAATGTTGGCAGATGGTCGGTCCTCATTCAAGTGCACTTTGATATTCTCCAGCGATATCTGCACCATAAATATCACATTTTAATTTGAATCACAAAGAAATATGACTATTTTTTTCCCAATCTTAATAAAATAAAAAATAAAAACTGAGGCAATCTGTATGTTGTTCCATTAGGAAGCTTATGGCATTGTGTTCACCAGTTCTGTGTGTGAAATCTGTCGATATTATTTCATCGTAGCATCTAGCAGTGTGTATGCTTGCAATTGGTGTTAGGATACGGAAGAAGGCAACTATGGTCTTAGGTTAGGTATCTGAAATTAGGCAGGGATAGCAAACTGAAATCATTTCTAGGATGGCTAGATGAGATTCAAACACACCTACAAGTCCTCTTGAGACAGAGTGCATTCTATTCCAACCTCAGAACTGAATTAAATACTTGATAGAACTAGGAAACGAACCCAGGATTTTTGGGAGAGGACACCACTAAAGGTGGTTAGCCAAGGAGAAATCAACTACCATCAATTATGGTGCAGATGATGGTGCTTCTGCACTTCAATTTCCATGGAGAAAGGCTTTCACAACAGGAATTTAAAGCCTCAAGGATGCATCAGGCAACAATTTGATAGAAATGCCATTGAAACATCCCTGTTACCCTCTCCATCTGCATCTGCTCTATAAATCCAAGGCCCTCGTGCACTCCAGGGGCAATTAAACTCTATGTTCTTCCCCTTAAAATAAAAATCACCACCTCACACTTGACATGTGTCTGTACCATTCAGAGCCAAGATCTGATGGGAAAGTTTCCTTGCATTTTCACTCCTTGGGTGATTTGAAACTTAGATCACCTGTGGTTTGTTGTATAGTGCAATAGTTATTAAAAGTTCTGAAATTTGACTAGGAAACAATTTGTATACTGTACTCTTATTTTTGTAACATTTTACCTAAGTTTACCATAACAACCAGAGACGAGCTCTTAACTCTCCAAATCAGGAGTACAGCTCACACTAAGACATGACTGTCAGTTTCAGGCCCATGTATGCATTGTCCTTTTCATTTAATGCACAGCATTTTCATGCTACATTATAGCAGAACAGCTATAGTTTGTGTCAGAAAAGGTAGTGTGTAACCTTTTCAAGAGGGTCCAATTTGTTTCGAAATTATCAGCTTAGTGTTTATGAACATTATACTGTCTCAGATTTCATCGAGCATGTCTGGCTGAATAGCGCACCATCCCGAGGGTAATAAATGTACGGCTACAATCACATGTAAAAACTACACATTTGGACTTCTCCCACTTTTTCTCCAAAATAACTGGCATTTTTCTGATTATCAAAATGCTGGCAACGCTGATTTTGTCTAGTATATCAGTGGATGGAGAGAGATTAAGGCTCTCCAATTCTGATAAATGTATGACATGGAATATATGACCAAAGTGAGTAGTACACAAATCTTTTTAATTACACTGACTGGCAAAGAAAGCATGAACGTAATGTGTGCATGGTTTAATTAAAATATTGAAATATTGAGTGATTAACTTTCTCTGTGGCAATCTTGTGCATAATTTTACATGTATTGTATTATGAAAGTACTAATAAGGGAACCTCACAATGTCTGGGTTGTACTGACACTTTGCACACAGGTTAGTTGGATTACAAGGGAGACTTGTGTGGTGGTGTTTCAACCTCAAATTCACCTGGGGCATTCCGCATGTCTAAATACAAGTGCAATTCAATGCTCTTTGACGTTGAGGGGCCCTTCATAATAGCATGTGCTTTGATACTGCCCATCCTTTTCACCTGTCGAGTACATGGCACAAAACAACAATTGCTTTCAATGTAGCAAAAGTACTGTATTTTGTTCATTAAAAATTACATGACAGCTTGGTTTATGGTATGCCAAGAGCAGTAAGTGCTATGCATATTAAAGGCATGCAATTTTCTCCCCCTCTAGTAATGTAACCGAATTTATTTTAGTTACAGAGCTCACCTTTGGTTTCTGTGTGTATGTTTTAGCACCATGGTGTGTGATGTGGGTAACTGAGGTTACCCAGCCATGGCCGCCTATTGATGGGGCACCACGGAGAGTCTAATGTTATGTGGTAGCTAGATGCTCTGTGGTGACCTAGAGGTGGTTGACAGGTGGCTTTGACTTAGGTCAGATGTTACTATGGTGATGTCATGTTTTGGGGGTGGATTATGCTAGGAAGAATGGAGGTTATCTTGTGGGGAAAATGAAATGTTCAGATGAGAGAATATTAGATTATGTTCTGAGGAATGACACTATGATATTATGAAGACGGAAAATGTTATGTGTTGGGATGGTGATGTGGAGATGATGTTCTGAGGTATGGCAATGTGAAAAAAAAAAAAAAAAAAAAAAAAAAAAAAAAAAAAAAAAGATGGTATGTCTGGATATATGCTGATGTAGAAAGAGACACGTTTAAGAAAACTCAAGAAGATAGGAGCAGAAGAATACTAAATATAGTGAGGAGCCCCTTTCCTCATGAAAATTGATGTGGATACTGTACAACAGGTGCAGGAAATGGAAGCTTGCTTACTTGTTGACAAACAAGTATTGATAGTTTTGATTGCCAGAGAACATCTAGTAAGAAGGAGGACAGAAAGAAACGTTTAATAAAACACAAGAAGAAAAGGAAGGAGCAGAAGAATATTAAGCTTTGTGAGGGGTATTTATTTTCATCATGAAACTTGTGCTGATACTGTACAAGAGATCCAGGTAATGGAAGCTTGCTTATATGTTGACTAACAGGTATTGTTAGTTTTGATTGCCAGAGAACAACCAGAAAGGAAGAACTTGTAAGTGGAGAAGAATTATTATCATTATATGTTTGTGATTTCTACTTTTCTTCAGGGTATTTGCATTTGAACTGTCATCGTGTTATGTGTCGAGTATTAGTTATTAATAAATTTGTATATTAGTGAAGTCGGTGTACTGTACTTTGTGTGATTCTTTTAGCGAGTATATCGCCCCGCTACCCTGAGATGGTAAGTTTCGATTTCATATTTATTACAGTATATGAGGGAGTGAAATATCACTTCAATTACAACAATTCAATGGGTTGCCAACAAATCAATTCTTAAAATACACTTACAAGGGGACCCTACGGCAATTGGATTTTTGTAATTTTTCCCGCTTCGGGTACGTTAAGTTCAGACCACGAACAATAATTTCCCAAAGCCGTTCGATGCCATATTCATAAATTCTCGAGAAAATCGACTTCGAAGTTTTCCGGGCCCTTCATATCCAGTAAAGATGTTACCAAGTTCGAGCAGGACGCGTGGCTCACCTGGTAACGTTCGGGCTCACTAATCGCTGGGACGCTAGTTCGAGTCTCACTTCGGGTGCTATATTTTTTTTCTTCTATCAGTTCATATACTACTAATGTGATTGAAATATAAAAATCATCAAGTCTGTAGTAATTCACAGATATGTATTTATAATTTCCAATTAAAAAACGCACATCTCATTTCTAATTATCTCCTATTTGAAAATAATGCTCTACTTCATATACATCAATTTTAACTATAAACAATTACAATTACATTGTAATTTATAACAAACAAAATTATTGGGATGGAACTGCAAAATGTGGGATAGGAAATCGAATGCTTCATTATTCGAGCTATATTCGTTTATTCTATATTGTGCCCAACTCTAGGAATGGGTATTCCAAGATTCAGACACCTAGATATCAAGGGAAAGGCTACAGCCGCTTTTGAAAGTTGAGATATTTGAATATAGCGCTACATTGCTTCTCGAAGCAATTGGAAAGAATATACCGATACTTGCATGTCAAGTGACGTAGCGAGTAATAGCAGAGGTCGAGGCTATTTATTGATTAAATAGTTAACCATGGAGTAGAGACTTGAGACTTGGATCAGATTACTGGCACGGCCAAATGAAAGAGAATGCACTTAGTATCAAGTAAATCGGACCAGGGATACTAGAGATATGAGGATTTCTAGATTTCAGCGTGATGACGCGTGACCCTGGCAGTTTTGAATAAAAGCCGGCTGGCGCAGGCATGGTTAGCTCACTTCAACACAAGCACTTGCCTAGCAAGTTGCTGCTACGCTGAGCCAAGGCACATGGTTGCCGGATCTACGCAGAAGTAATTTTCAAAGTTGTGATAGTCACAAAAGTGCTGCGCTACGAGGTGGAACTTAGTAAGTTTCCGGCGAGGAGAATCACTGAGGTGATTGAATTTTTTTTTTCTACAGACATTAGTGGAAATATTTATGTTTCTACATGGACATATGCTAGACTTTGTCTAGAATTAGTACTTTGTCACAGTCCAGTAATAACCTAATACTTGGATGTTTAGTCCATTTCAGTCAGTTTTCATATTGGTAACTTGTTAACCACTTCGATCTATCAGTACACTGAAGACCAGTCGATCACGGTGGTGTTCATTAGTCTACGCAAGGGAAACTACAGGTTGCTTAGCGCATGGTAGATGGTGTTAAACCATGCCCAGGGAACGATCTTCAGAACAGCCGTTGATTGGTTAGACTGTCAGTGTCTTCTTGTATTGACAAGATTACCGTGAGTTATGTTACAACTGACATATCTAAGAATAGATCACTTAGATCTGACCCCATTTAAACAAACTGTTATGGCTTTGATAGAAGCCCATATTAAAATGGAACAACAGTTAATTCAAACGTCAAGAGATACTACCACTATGTCTGACTAGACGGATTGTGGGTATATAATGGCGGCCGATACAAGGATTATACGTGCTTGTCCGATAGGGCATGTCTATGGATAAATCTGGTACAGACCAGGTTCACTACGCTTCAAGACCATCAAGAAATGTAAGCCACATTTGAATTATATTATGCCTAGCTAATTGGAACAAACTATTTTTCGGCAGATGACCAACACATTTATTTTTCTTCGTATTTAAATCTTGCAATGATTTACGCAAGACTTGTTAGAGTTATTCTGAGTATTTTCAGCACTCAGAACAGTTTAGGATCGATGACCGAGCATTTCTTTGAATATTTCATATTTTAGGGATATCACGGAAAACCGTCGATGTAATGGTTGAGTTAAATTATTTTTGTTGAGGAATGGATTTTTTTTTTTCCATATTCGAAGATTCGAACATGTGGATTCTCACATAATGAGATGATAACTAAACACATTTAAAATAACATAACAAATAATAATAATAATAATCCACTGATAATAATAATAATAATAATTTTCATAATTTTTCTAAATAATTCTTGGATATTATATTTTCTAATAATCATATCTATTGAGAGAGAGCCTATGAAGTAGTTTAATCATTTCTAGTCTGGAACAGGAGATTTTCCGAAGGAGAGTGGTTAGCGCAAGCCCGCATTCAACCAACATTTCAGTTCTGGTTGAACAGTTGATATTTGCAATGAGCAAAGTATATTTTTCAGATAACACGGAGAGGCATGAAACGGGAAGCAATTGATAATTGTATCAAATAGGATATTTTTGTATTTATATAAAATCATGACGTAAATACACTCGAAAGTGAAATAAAGATTTTCATAAGTATGGTAAATTCACGGGTTGAACTGAATGGTAAAATAAAATAAACTTGTAAGTTTATTAATCTTCCAGTGTTGATAACAAGCAGAGGCTTGATTTATTGTATAAATTTTGGGAAGAAAATTTATGTGTGTGGAGTAGTTGAAATGCCATTCCCAGGTGCGCATGTTTAAGTCGCAGGAATGAGGAGGTTTTTTTGAGCATCAATCAAATAGCAGGTTCGATGGCTCAGGTTTATAGGAGTATTGGAACTACACATTTCGTCGTATGAATGACCCGAAGGTTATTTCTTAAAAACCATCAGTTCTTATTTCAACCTTGTTTACGAATTCCATTTAGACTTTGATTTTGCTAGAACCCGGATTTGTAATGATAGTAGTTTATTCTTCTTCAGAGGAAGACCTTTGCCGTTGTTGTTGTAATATTGTGTTCTTACACAAATAATAGAATGGGCCACTGCCAATTAAAAATAATTCTTTAACCATGAATAATTTGAAGGATATTTTCAATCCTAGTGCCATGAACTAAATGAATTTATTCTGAAGCTACAATTCTTATTTCCGCATTCTGTTGAAGAATTGCAAGTTGTGAAAGTTACTAAAAGGGCCACAAATATAAATATTTTTCTTAATGATGATTCTAAGTGGAGAATCGAATAGTTGAATGGTTCAACAATTTATTGATCAAGTTGATGATTCAGAAATCATATATTTTGTTAGGAACTTGAAGTTCATAATCGAGTCACTTCTCGAAATGTTAAATGTCAGAAGAACAATTAATTTTTGTTGTGCTTCGCACAGTTCTTCGATGCTATGCTCAAGGTCAAATCTTTTCAGATGTTATTAATATGCGTAAATAATTTGTGTTGATTCAATGATGATAATATTTTTCGACAATATTTTTTGAAACTGGAAAAATAAGTGAAAGTTAAAAATTCTATGAACATTTATTCTACGAGTGTTAATATTATGTAAATTCAAACAGTGATCTACGATATTTCCAGTAGAGACAATTAAATTTGAACTGGATTTAATCACAAATAAATGAATATAATTTTGGAACACAGTCTACAGGACTAATAATCAGACTTGTGTTTCCAAAGATAATTGTCAAATGTGTTTGGAAAATTTCTGTATATTGTGTAAATAGGAGTGTGGGTCGCCACACGTGAGTGATGCTGCTTTGAGCATTTTTGCAGTCAATTTTAAATTCAAAATAAAATGAGATAATTTTACTTGATGTGTTACGCCCAATTGAATCTCCTTCTATCCTTATTGTTGCATTGAGCCAAAAATCAGTAAAGCATTTTTTTCATTTGATGTCGTTTTTGCGATTAGCTTTAACCCATCTGGCGCTCCGGGATATTTTGACTCTCGTGCTGACTGATTATTGGTAAAATGCATATGTGGTCGTGCGGACTCCGGTCTAAACGGGCACAATACATCGGGTGTAAATTAACACGAGCCACAATGATAAGCATCATAAAAACAAGAAAATTAGTAATTTTCGTGGCATCTCGCACACCGTACAAACGCTGCATTTTTGCATTCACAATTGTCTTTCAATACATCGATTGGAAAACAAACTTCATTCACGTTCATGAAGATTTCTCTTCCATCGCAAAGTTTCGAAGCAAACCACTTGTATCTAATCATGTTATTGAAAACCGGAGAGGACAACTGGTGATGAACTATGGAGTGGATCTTTATGCAATCTTCTCTATTAATAATTTCAATTAGGTAGACACAATTCTGCAGGCGCTTTATGAAATTTTTCACCTGACGGTAAAAGTACACGTCACAAGGTTGTACCAACGGAGTGCATTTTGATGGAATGACCTGCACCTTGCAAGTATGCATACGCCTGTCATTTCGAAACACCTCATCGTACATCACGGTATCCGTTTGGCCTCCCCAGGAATCGATAATCAAGAAAAACGTTTCCTCTTTCACATACGGTTTCAAAACGTTGATTAAAAAATCTTTGTACAGCTTTGTGGTCAACTTTCCCGATTTCGATGACGTGACTACGATGTTTCGGTATTTTGGTAAATACTCGTCGACTGATAACTCTGAGACCGAATTACCTTGTTATTTCTTGCAAGCAAACGAACACTAGAGGCAGCAATTTTCCTGACAGAGTTACAGAGTACTGCACAGTATAGGAATGGGTGACTTTATTCATATTCTGCCTCTTTACCAGTACTACTTTGGATCCTTTCATCGGTCGAGTTCTGTCGAACATCAACTGGTACTGGCAGCCTGAAAAAATAGAAAAGGAATGGAAAATAATACATATGAATGTGTATTTTGATTAATTACGGAAAATAACTAATTTTCAATACCTGTTTGGTCCGTATTAATGACGAGATCGGGATCAAAGTTTGGTAGACATCACGAGCCTGGATACGGAAATCTTCTGCAGCAGTCAGGATTTCATCAATTGTTGGGGTTTCTCTCTCCGTGACAAATTGCGTGATTTTTCTTTGTCGAATTTGATGTCTCCGTTTGAATTTCTGAATCCACTTATTAGAAGCTTTGAAATCAAAATTTTGAAATTGACTTGCTGCAGATAAAGCCCACTGCTGCAGGTTCCGGGTTGTAACTTGTTGGTTGTTGCGTCGAGCTTCCAGAAAGCGATCGTTAGTCGCATATTTGTCTGCTATGGTTCCTCCACTTTTTACGTGTTTTTCCCATTTCGGCAACTCCTCCATACGTTTCAAGCGGCTACATCCGTTTTTTTTGCAGAACTTTCAGGCTCCATGTCGGATGGGCTAGAACTATACTAATAACTTTTCTCTTATATTCCAGTGGAATATTGTCCGTGTACCGTTTTGCCCTTTTTCCCCCCGGTTCATAAATGTCGGAAGAATCTTCATTGTCAGACAGAGGGTTTTCAAAAGCATTTTTTTCTTCCAGTTCATCAAACAAAATTAGTTCCTCTTCCGTTACAAACTTTTTTTCGCGTAAGGTTTCTACAGTACAATGGAACAAGTCTTCTGCTAGTAACATTCCCTCGTCAGTAATTACCTCCGATGCTGTTGGTGCGACAAGATTATTTTGTGTGGGGATCTGCTCGTACTATAAGAGGGCATCCTTCAAGCGTAATTTCGAATCTTCACTGCACAGGGAATCTTCAATATCATCTCCAGCCTTCGAAGGACCAGGCAGATTGTCATCCTCCACGCCCGACATTATGATCATCTTTATCGTATGTTAGTAAAAATCACCTACCACGCCAAGAAACACTACCTGCTTCTCTGTAAACCAACGGTCAAATGCTACTTCGAACAGGTATCCCTTGCGAATGAAGTCATCCCTTCCACCCGTTCTGGAATACCCACAAATCCTTCGTGCTAGAGCAGTTGTGCCCATTGCGCAAGTAGAAAAACGTGACAAAGGCAAACGATACACGCAGAACTGTTATTCGGAATAATGACATATCTCAAAGAAACCCCCATATTCAAATATTTCATCACATTCAATTTTACTCATTCCATTGTTTACATTTATTCTTCTAATCATATTTTTATTAATCTTCAAGGTGTGAATATTATTGCTGGATATTATTTGTGTCACTTATTCGCAATTTCAAATAGGAGATAATTAGAAATGAGACGTGCGTTTTTTCATTGGAAATTATAAATACATATCTGTGAATTACTACAGACTTGATGATTTTTATATTTCAATCACATTAGTAGTATATGAACTGAAAGAAGAAAAAAAAAGCACCCGAAGTAAGACTCGAACTAGCGTCCCGGCGATTAGTGAGCCCGAACGTTACCGGGTGAGCCACGCGTCCTGCTCGAACTTGGTAACATCTTTACTGGATATGAAGCGCTCTGAAATCTTCAAAGTCGATTTTCTCGAGAATTTATGAATATGGCATCATGGGAAATTATTGTTCGAGGTCTGAACTTAACGTACCCGAAGCGGGAGAAATTACAAAAATCCGATTGCCGTAGGGTCCCCTTGTTAAACTAAGAGCATGTTTTGGACCATTTCTAATGTTCTTCCTCAGCTTAAAAAAACTTATTTCAAATTAATGTCACTGTTACATTTTCAAGTCTTCATAGATATAGAAAAACACTGTTAAAAACAACCAATACATACTTAATAAAAATGTTATGTTTTGAGGATAGTTTAGTATTTGTGTTAATACACAATTATTTTTGTAACACTGAGTTAACCTCAAGGTAGAACACTCTTTATTAGTTTTTAACAGTGTTTTCGTATACTGTGAATACTTGAAAATCTAAAAGTGGGAACAACAACAAAGAAAAGGAATCATGATTTTATCATGTCTTTGTATAAAATACCACTGCAAATGATTTTCATGAGGCCAGACCAACATATGTGCAAAGTTACTGTATGGACACTGAGTTCATAGTCATGAGGTTCACTTGTCAGGCATTTATGGGTTATATTCCTGTTACTTGTTCAAGGATATGACAGCTGAAAAATTGTAACCAGGCAACACTATACCTGCATGGGCAGTGGCTGTGGGATTATCTCATCCTCAACAAGATCTGCTAAGCCAACCACTGTGCTCATGTTTAACTCCATCTCGAGATCTTCTACTCTTGCTTCCAAATGATCTGTGCCCCATTCCCGCAGGCAATTACGATCCTTGAGTTCTCCAGGTTCCACCACATGGGATAGTCTTATGCGAGCACGAGGGCGACCTCTCCCATCCACCGGCACCTCCATCCATGCTCGAGACCGGCACCCAAACTTGCTCTGTATGCACATGGTATCTTTAGTTATGTTCAGAATTTCAAGCATGAGCAAGATATAGCTGAGAATGAAATTCATATACTGTACTGGGATTAATATCATTATGCAGTCCTAATTAAATCACAAGATTAAGCTGAACATCCTGATACATATTTCTCTTTAAACACTGCACATGCAAATGCTGAAGTTTTTGCAACATTAATTCCCTCGCTAAAAAATCAGAATCTCTGCTCTGAAGGTTATTTGATGAATCCTATCTCTGATTCACAGAGGCAAATCAAAGAAAAAGACCTGGACATAGTAGAGTGAATGGAAATAGAGCACATGACTAGCTTTAGACATGGGTGGTTTCTAATCAATATAGGCTACTTTGGAGCTCAACTAATACGGAATGAATGTTTACAACTGTTTAAAATAATAACCTTCAAACACCATTTGGTATCAGAATTTGCTTTTCTATTGATAATACAGAACCCCAACTAATTTTTAGAGAGCAACTACACCTAAATTTGAATTGGCAACACTTGTGTACACAGACTGCACAGTAGCCATGGCAGGGAATGACAGTACGAAGGGATAAGGAGCCGACTACATATGAATATCCCCAAGAACATTCATTGCCTGTTGCTACACTCCACCTGTAGTAACTTGCTGGCTAAAGCAGCCGCCATCCAGCCCAAGAATGTAGTGCTGTAAAGTACTACTGCCTGTGGTAATTGTAAGACGTTTACTCAACCACATTTAGGATTACAAATTGATGCAAACACAACATTTTTGTCTGTTTTTTACTACCAAAAAGGCTTGTTCTTTTCAAATTCCAGTAATATTTAGTTTCTATTGTCGGATCACAAAACTTCCACTGCACTTAACACTCACCTGTTGCATGCACCTTATGACAAGCATATGTCTCGTTATTTTGAAGACACATGGTACATTATTTTTGTTGAAAAATCCACTCCATAAGTTATTATTCTCACTTTAAGTGCCACTATTACAGATTTTAAAATGGTAAATTTATTTATGAAATTAATTTTCCTCAAAATGTTATTATAAGTTCATTTTCCAAATCAGGTGAACAACGAAATAAAATATTTTTTACCCCACAAAAATCAAGCACAGAGATACTGCACTACCATATACAGTAAATTATCACTGAAGACATTATTCTAGTGTCTGGAGTTGTCTTTAGAGCATGGTGGCTACATTTCTATCCTGAAGTTGTTCACTATATGAAAACACTGCATTTACTGCTATATACTACCCTACCAGGGAATTGTTACCGCTAGACGTGGAGCGGGCCTGTAGTGTATACATTACGTCATCTCACCTCGTTATGGCTGCAGTGAGCAGTAGCGGAGCAAGAGGGGAATGCATGTACAGTCAAACAATGAGAACACAACGCACAGCACACGACCCAGCATGAATCATGCACACAAATGACATGCGAAGAGGTTTCGTTGGTGACGACTGCATGTCTATCGCAGGCATGTGGCTGGGCGAAGCACATTAGTTCTGATTTCCGCCACCGGTAACAATTCGCTGGTAGGGTAGTCAAGACACTGCATCTACTGGAGTGTTAAAATATAAACAGACATGAAAGTAGCATAAATTCAGTGAGAATAATTAGTAGGTGGGCACTTGAGAAAGAAAGAAGGAAAGAATATGTTAGGAGAATTGAACAAGATTCCTGAAGTAGCAAGTAAAAGTTGACTCAGCTGGCCATGTGATATGAATCAATACGAAGAGATTACTAGGAGACTAATGAACTTAATTATCTGCAAATCGAGGATTGTGGAGGTGCCTTTGTTTTTATTAAATCTCAAGAGACGTGCAGCCTAAATGCTGAAAATAATGAAAATGACTGAACAATCCTTTATTTATGGTTTAACATTATGAAGCAAATAATCCCAATGCTGTATACCTGCCAGAAGTGTTTTCATTACAGCATATGCTCAGCATTATCAAACACTTTCAATGACATTGTTACACAATTACAATGCTAAACACATCAGTTCCAACCGCTTGGCAACATTAGGAACTCTTCCACGTACCTCCATATAAGGAGTCTTTCAGTTATACATGCTCTACTTGAATTACACCAAGTAAACATTAAGAAGATACTAATAGAAATTATAACAAGCGGTAAGCATCAATATGAAACTAAGTTGGGCATCAAAGTGTGCTGATCCTTCATCTCATCTATTCTATATCACCTACTTCCAGTCTCTCCTCGACTTGAACTCTACTTGCAAGTACAATCTCTTTAGAAATCTCACTCAGCTGCCCATCATATCTATCTTCTCGAGCTGCTCGTAGAGGTGACAAATGTAATAGGTTTCCACGATTGATGCTCTTAACCTCTTTGTTGTAAGCAGAACGCTTGTGAACGATTAAACAAGTAATTGGTAAAGCACAGCAGAACTCTCCTTTCTCAAGTCGTAGGATGATACAATCACCAACCAGAATCATTATATATGAGGAAAGATACTACAGTATATACTGCAATATATAAAATTTATTTTAAAAAACTTACACTTGTGATGAATATAGGGATCCGTAATGAAAGAACTGACTGTAGCTCTGACATAAATAAGACAACACTTTCAAGATAGCAGCAAACTATCACTCCTTGGGACAATGGCTCTGAATTGGGCAAACTCCCTTTATGATTGATACATCATAAAGCACATTACTTTCTTGTTTCTATACTCTTCTTATATAATTTCTGACAACTCAAATCCAATCTCTTCATACACATTAGTTTTCTTTGACCGTCACAACAGTCAAAATATGAATTCAATCACGAAGACATTTTCTTATATCATTTCATATTTCATTGTCAACTCTTCTCTTGGAATAAACAATTATAGGTCTCTCGGCTTACTTGACCATCTCGTTCCTTAGTTCATCATTTTAGGGGCAGATGACCACGTAGTTCCACCCCTAAAAACAACAATAACTAACTAACTTAGTTCATCAAATCACCCCTACTATAAATTCCGAAGCCGCAGCATCCATCTTGCATGTCATAGTTTCTTTAGTTCCATGTTTCACCACTACCTCACATCCTTCAGTAACAGCAGACATTTTGCATGTTATTTATATAAAGCCTGTTGTGCATCCATTTTGATACCTTCTCTAGAGTTTCTTTACTCCATGCAGCAAATCACAGTGCAGATAACGAGATACTAATACAAGTACATCTATAAATCTTTTTAGGAATGCTACCATTATGTCATCGCCGTCTACAATTCTCAAGCCGTGTCATAAGGTTTGGCCACACTGACCATCTGTATCTGGGAGGCCTAGCGCAAGCACGTGGTAATTGCTAACACTGCGTAAACACATAGATTTTGACGCCAAATGTTTCCGAAAATACAACAGAACGTAACGCCCGCTAAATCTACACACAAATATCACAAATAAAGGATACATATATCATGCTATGTACTGTCAATTCCCGATAAGGTAATAATAAAAGGCCGTACTGTACCTTTATAACTTTATTATCACATGGGCTGAAAATTTTGGAGAAAGTCATAGACAAAAGACTGAGGGATATAATAGAAACGCAGTTAGAGGAAGAACAATATGGTTTTAGACCGAATAGATCAACAATAGATTTGATATTTACAGTACGTATGATATTAGAAAAACATCTGGAAAGAAACAAGGAAATCATTTTCATATTTTTAGATTTGGAAAAGGCCTTTGATAAAGTTAAGAGAAAACATGTATGGGAGTGCCAACTGAAAAGGAATGTATTGAAATCATTAATTAATAAGATAAAAATGTTGTATCATGAGAGTAAAAGCAGTGTACAAGTCGGAAGTGGTGACTCTGAAACATTTTATATAAAAAAAAAAAAGCCTCAAACAAGGAAGTGCATTATCACCATTATCATTTATTATACCGATGGATGAAATTATAAAACGTGTAAAACAGAGTATCAGTAATGATGAAGTGAATGATTTGGTATTTGCAGATGATGTGGTGATTTGGGGAAAGGGAGAAAAGGAAGTACAAAATAGACTGGACATTTGGAATGAAAATCTGAAGGAGTTGGGAATGGTAATTAGTAAAAAGAAAACTGTAGTCATGTACTGTGGAAAAGAGAAAAAGAAAAGTCAAGTGAACATAGATAGGGTACGGTTAGAGAATGTAGAACAGTTTATATATAGGTAGCACTATAAATGGAAGTAATGACATCAATATTGAAATTAATAATAGACTAAGTAAAGGTACCACATTTTATCATCCAAGTCAGAGAACTTTTATGGGATGACAAAGTGCCCAAGAGAACGAAATTAACATTATATAAACAGTATTTCATTGTAACATATGGACTGGAAACAATGGTAACGAATAAAAGGCAAAATAGTAAGATACAAGCAGTAGAAATGAATTTTTTAAGAACTTCAGTTAAAAAGACAAGAAGGGCTAGAATTCAAAATATTAAAATCAGAGAAGAGCTAAATATGGAACCATTAAATCAGAAGATACAGAAAGCAAGGTTACGTTGGTAAAATGAATGGGTAAGGAAAGAGTAGCAAGATGGGAATTAGAAAGAGAAGTCAAGGGAAAGAGACCAGTTGGAAGACCGAGAAGAAGGTGGTGGGACCAAATTTTGAACGACATTGGAGAAGCTGGATTGGATGTGGCAGAAGTGATGGAACAGGGAAAATGGAAGGACAGAAAGGAATGGAGGAGGCTTGTAAACCATACCCGGGTGACGGAGTCGGAGTTCGATGATGATGATGATGATGATGATGATGACTGTACCTCAATGTCCCAATGTCTGAAGTTTCCTTTTATTGCTGCTATGCTCACTGCTGTCATGGACGCGCTCAGAAAAAATATTTAAGACCATTCTTACGAACTTAGAGACTGCCTTTGAAAAAAAATTCTTCACTTTTTGTCCACACATGCACTCATCATAGTCACAATAGGCCTCCAAGCTTAATGCTGACAGTCTAGCAATAATGCTCGACTGGTCACTTGATTAAAAAAATCGGAATTTACTGGAATATAGAGGCCACATGAAGATATATACCAAAATTAAATTACTAGGCACTGAAAGTCCACCTCGCTGTAGTGATCAAAACGTAGTGATATAACCAGTTATTTTAATAGTGCTGACAGAATTTGACTTAGTCAGGCACACAACATTACCTAGGCATCTGAAATAGTTTAATGAAATATTAGTGAAGAATTTGTTGGTTAAATTCATTAGTAGCTATTGGTTACATATGCAACTTCATATGGGAAATCCTCACTTCTACAACTTTCAGCAGGTCTGATTTACCACGAGAAATTTCACAGGTGTTGAAATAGTTAGTACGAACTGCTTTTAGATGCTGTCATATCAAAATAAACGATATTTATGAATAAAAATAGCATGTGGTCTTACGTGTTTAACTTACGAACTCTACTAAACGTTGCCAATTCTACCAACAGCACGGCTTGAGAATTATAGACGGCGATGATTATGTCCTTTTCCAACAGCACATCGCAATTGCACATACTCATATTTAAACAGTTCCACACTCGATTTCTGAATATATTACACATCTCAGAATGGTAATGTCTCAATGTAGAGAGAGGTGGATCAAATCTTCTGCCAGATATTTCTTTTCCAGTTGTCATTAAGATATCTTGATGAATGGAATACAGTACTAACTTCAAAATTTAGTTGTTTTCATCAGAGGCATTCATGTTTACATCTGGGCCAGAACAAGGGTATCATTCATTTGGGATGAATTGCACTTGGAGTACCTGGTTAAGTGTTCAAAATGTGGATATAACCAAGACTCAAATCCAGGTCCCCAGTTTCTCTACAACTGGTGTGTTGACCACCATACCTACATTCTCGCAGTAGCGGGTCTACTGCAAAGCTGATTTCAGTCTTCCTCACTATGACTGCAAGTCTTCTCTGTACCTTATGCTTATGCTCTCACTAAACTGATACTCGGTGATTTTTGTGATGGTCGGTTGACCAGCACACATCTTTCGCCCCGCTCTCCCTCCCCCGGAGGACCCTTTCCCTGGGCTGGACTTAAATGAACTAATTTAAAAATTGAACTATTTGAAATTCCCGCTGACCCCGCCTCTATACTGCTTCCGGAACTGTGGATACGAGATACTTCTCCATCCTTCCAGAAAATTTTTGAACATTACATTTCAATGTGCTCACTCTGTGACCCCGGCGAGCAAGAGGCCGTTTTGACGCGACACATTGCCTTTAACGTGTGGTTTTTGTGACATCGTCCCTAGGCAAGCTAGCCTAGTGACCGCTGTAACGCTTCATTCTGATTTGAGTTTCAGATCATAATCCCGAGTTGCACAATGTAGCGATTGAGTCGAACCTCTGGCGCGTGGCCTCGACCGTGCCAGGCTCTTAACCGCGGCTTGAATGCCGCATGGACATAAAGGTACTGTGATTTATTGAACATTCACGAACTGCTTTGAGTTTTTATTTTCTTTTAACCTCACGTATGAGGTTTTTATTTTATTAGTCTAGTTGCTTCAGTGTGGATTGTTTTTACACAACGTGGGTGCCCGCATGGTCTGTTTAAATATCTTTTAGAAGGGATTTACCTTCTTGATTATTAGGGCTTGGGGCAATATCGCCGCCTGAAACTGTACTTGTGTTTACGAACATGCGGCCGACCCACGTCATACTATATAGATAGGATGTGACGCCAACCTAACTAGTATGAAAATGAAAATCCACAGCCTGCTTCCAGTCTCCGACCGGGTCAGGAATGGAATGAATGAAGCCCCTATCTAGCGGCGAGGATATGAACTGTGCCGGCTGCCGAGGCCTGACGCACTCCTCTGGGGCAATGATTAAATGAATGACAGATGAAATTAAATAATAGTGGAGAGTGTTGCTGTAATGACATTTTGACAGGGAAAACCGGAGTACCCGGAGAAAAACCTGTCTGCCTCCGTTTTGTCCAGCACAGATCTCACATGGAGTGACCGGGATTTGAACCACGGACTCAGCGGTGAGAGGCCGGCGTGCTGCCACCTAAGGCACGGAGGCTTCTAACCTAACTAGTATATTAAATTAAATTACTTATATATACATATTCTTTCGAAAGGACATTCCACAAATCAAATCTTTCTCTGTATTTTTGGACTGGGGCAAATCTTTACATTTCGAACGTCATAACCCTTGCCATTGTCGTCTATGGCCGTTGTATTGTTTGGCGCGCCTGAGCGCATGGCCTTGTCTTAAGCCTAGATATTATCTCTACTTGGTTGCTTCATAAGCAATAATGCTATGTGTTACGAGCCTTTTGGTGCTCTGATTATTTAATTGTATTATCTAAATGAGGCCCTTGTTTTGAAACACGTTTTCGTGAAGTAATGCAACTTCTATGGCTTCATATGCTATCTTCCCTCCTCTCTGTTAGTCTGCTTCTTGGGCTTAATTGCTGTATTACTATTTTTGTTGCACCCATATTCTTGGTTATTTATTTTGCTCATCGACATTACTGTTTTGTCGGGTCCTGCTGTGCCCTAGTTCTGGCCACGTGTTCGTCATTTCCCTCCAAAGGGTTTTATTAGGCGGGTGCTTATTTACATGTGACCCTCTCCCTGTTGTACGCCCCTGATGTTTCAGAATATAGTTTTATTTGTTTTAGTTCTCGAGCATGACTATCCAGTTTTCCAGCAATTCCTAAACCACCCTCTGGGTAACTATCCAGTCCTCCACTCCAGGAACATTCTGTTCCAAGTCCCCTCTCCCCGGGTCTTAAAGGTAGCCTAAAATCTAGGCTCGGGGTATAAGGGGGGCTGTACTCGGTCCTTCAGATACGTCTGTGGGGGGGGGCAGTACAATTTTCTTTCTAATTTTTTGTAATTGATCAGTGATCTTTCTGTGAGAGACATTATGGTTGCCTACATCAAACCTTACGAGTTTTATCCAAAAAAGAGAGAAGCTGGGGATGATTCAAACCCAAGTAGTAATCATCACAAATCGTTTTACTCATTGCTGAGCGTCATGACCCCATTTAATAAGCAGTGCTATCCCAGACTGTAACCAGCTTATCTAGCCAGCTGAAGAGGTAAACCAGTGATATTCTTAACTCGGTCTATCCACCTGATTGCTGATCTCCCCCTTGGTCTAGTGGCCTCGATCTCCCCTTCCATGATTAATTTTTCTAAGTTTTCTCCATCTCTTCTCACAATATGCCCAAAGAACTGAAGAATTTTCAGGTTGACATTAGAAGAAAGGTCCCTAGAAATGTTAAGTTCTTTGATAATAGACATATTAGTTATTTTTTCAGTCCATTTGATGCACAGCATTCTGTGCCAGCACCAAAGCACGAATGCATCAATGTGCTGCTTGTCTCTGGCCTTGAGGGTCCATGTGTCACAACCATATGAGAAGACTGAACACGCGAGTGTTTCAACAAGCAAATTTTTATACTGTTTGTTATCGCT
The DNA here is from genome assembly GCA_946902985.2 of Meconema thalassinum. Classification (NCBI taxonomy): domain Eukaryota; kingdom Metazoa; phylum Arthropoda; class Insecta; order Orthoptera; family Tettigoniidae; genus Meconema; species Meconema thalassinum. Next base: position 242,561,577 of record OX336391.1, read on the forward strand.
CTGTTCTGCCAGATCTTAATGAGCTTCATAGCCACTTGTCCTAAAGTGATCCATCTTTTTATCTCATCTCATCTCTACAACTTCCCGTATCGCAGACAGTTGGGGATAATATTCAAAACAGGGTAAAAGGACTAAGAAAACTGGTGTTTGTGCATATTATGTACATACATGGTTCGGCCACTGTCTTGGCAAACCAGTTTTGTGTTTCCCTATTTGTTTCCACTCTGTGTGGTTGTACATATATTTATTATTTGTCTTCATTGCATTTATTCATTGTCAAGTTTGTTTTGTTTATGTTGGTTAGTTGTCATGATTCATTTGTTTTGATTACATGTTGTATTCCCACTGCCGTGTTTCCAGTAGGATATTTTTGCTTAGAAGGTATTTTGGTGTTCTAAGTTGGCGACATTGATTCTTCTTTATTCTCTTAGACTTGTCTTTGAACTCTCTACTGTGATTGGCTGCTTTCAGCCTATCAGAGGCCTCCTTGCTGTTTGTAGCGACCAATCACGTGTTTCTTCTTCGTTCTCTAAGTCTGCAGCCATGACGGAATGTTGTGCTTCAACGCTGGTTGTGATCTATCGACGAATATCCAGCTAATCTTTTCTATAATTGGTGCTATCTTCATAGTAACCGTGCTTAGCAATCATGACCTATGCACATGATTCATATTTTGTTAGGGCAGTGACATTATGGTGATTTTCGGTCTCATCAAACCATGCTTGATGTTGCTACGCGCCATGTCGACGAATTCTTCAATCCGCGGCGTCGGATAGTTTGTTGTAATGTGTTTACTTCCATCTTCATCTACTGCCTAACACTTTGTCTTCACGCGTATGAATAATGATGTTGCTTCGTGTGATAAGTAATTCATCATTTGTCTGGAAGCATGTGCCACAAGGCCAGGCACCATCACTAAATGGAGGTTGACGCTAGGCTAAACTGCTTTACTATTGTGACAATGCCGTGCGATTGGCATATCCCGGTATTTGTATGACAGCAACTACTTTGACTTCCTGCGTTTCACACATAATTTGTTTTATTAACAATTCATTTTTAGGGCTTATGGTATCGGCGCATCACTGTAAGTCAGTCCTGGTTCGACGACACATTCTCGTTCCATGCGACCTGTTTATTCATTATTTGTTGCAACTCCACTTGTGTTGCATATTTAAACTATATCATTCTTTGGAACCGCCGTGTATTGCATGCCGTTCTATGATGTACTGATCTGCAGCTACGTTCAAGACAATATATGTGTTTTAGGCTCAAGACTTAACGTGTGTTAACTCCATGCGAGTGCTTCTTCAATTGTGTAAATTTGTGCCAGTGTTTCTCATATGTTTATGTGCCACCTTTGAGTATTTGTTTTATGTGCCACCTTTGAGTATTTGTTTTATGTGCCACCTATTTGATAATATATCTTATTATTAGTTATTGGTGGTGTTGTGTCCTTTATGCCTTCATGGACCTCCTTATTTGGTGACAATAATATTGTCTGGTCCTCCACATGTTTGCTAAATTGTCATGCGACCTTTGTAAAGTCAACCCTTTTATCATTACATCTTTGTCTAATGCTTTGGCCAACAAACCCTTATATATATGTCCACTATTACCAGAATACTCTTGGTGGGTTGTTGACTTCCCGCGTTGGCCATTACAATACATGAAAACAGATGAAAAACATTTCTTGATACGTTGTTAATGTTAAAACTAATAATAGAACTTAGAGCCACGCTGCATGAGCAATTTATTTCCTGGATAAAATCATGGACTGCTATCAGCTACAAAAGAAGGCAATTAAACACTACTATTATTATTATTATTATTATTAACACTACTACAAAATGCCAGATACTTAAATCGCTTGCATTTTTATGCTATCTTTTAGTGGCTTCATAAATTGTAGGTTTCTTCTTCTTTTGCTTCTCTTTCTCTGCCCAAACTTATGTCCTGTTCATTTACTAAGTTGTCATCACTACTGTCATTTTTCTCTATGCTGTAATCATTTGACAGTCTTATACCCTTACAAATATTCAAAGTTATCATCGGTGAAAAGCACACTTGGGCAGTTATTTGTTTGTTTTTCTTTCTAGAGTATATGCCCTGTGATTGATTTTAATCGACAAAGTCTTCTGCTGGGTGACATTTTAATTTTATCAGCATTTTTGGAACACATGTAAATACATTGAGATGACCACTACTTTCCAATTCAACTCTTTTAGTGTAGCCAACGATGAAGCAACACAGCAATGACTTGACGTGTCATTGGGAATCGTGGAGCAAGGAGAGCGCTCACCATCTATTGTGATGTCACCTTAGTCTGCTTGTCTAAACAACACCAAGGAGATCTTGAGAACCAGACATCACAAGGTGCTCCAGTGTTCTGTATTGTAATTTGTGCTCTACAATCTATCTGCACACCATCATGCGCAATTTAAAATCACAGCGAACACACTTGGAATTCATAGTTTAAACTAACAATGAACAAATGTCTCCAAAAAATTATATAAACATAAGTACAGAAGGGGGGGGGGGATTATAAAACAACTATGCCCCACTGCTCTCTACATTCATATGCCAACACATGAGCTACACCAAGAACTCAGAAGATATATCTACTATATGGTACAAGCAGAGCAGTCACTCAACAAACTTTCATTGATCATCCTTTTCCTGTGAACATGACATATGAGTCTCATACTCAAATTTCATTCATAATTATCCCAACCCTATGTCACTATTCTGGAGAAATCCAACGTGTTAGTCATTTCACCTGAAATTCTCCTTCAACCTGGCCTAATGGTATATATTGCCCCTCTAAATGCCTTAATTGAAGACAAAGGGAATATAAACCATGATAAAGAGTAGAAAATTACCAGTGTTCATATTCGTGGGAGGATAAGGCACTAACTAGCAAAGAATTAGGTGGTCCTTGCCTCCTCTATTTACACTTTTTGCCTCACCCTTTACTATAAATTATAAACATATGGCTATGAGAATATGATCAGTCACCAAACCACATGTATAATCCAGTGTGATCACAAGGACGAGGTGGAGGGAGAACATCATATCTATAAGCACACTCATTCTTTTGACTAGTTATACAAGAATATATTAGGCAAAAAAAGCTGAGCATTGTTGGACATTGTTCAGGTTAAAATAAAACACTTTGTGAAAATAATACTTGAATGTAACAATTCTCTCAGAGAAACATCGTAATAGCCATTAATTGCTATAGTAACTTTCACCAAGAATGTACTTAGCTGTCGACACCAAATTATCAAATATACACTGAAGTCATCTTTGCAACATCACATATGACAATACACACTGTAACACATCCTGCAATTTAACTGAGCAATCAAATTATCACATAAGAAGAAAAAAGGAAAAAGAGGAAGAAGAAGAAGATAGATAGATAGATAGATGACAGCTGCTGATCAGAAGGAACTGATATGAATGGCTTACTCTAAACTGTCAGTCAAGTGTTGGCAGTGTAGGTGAGATGAGTTTCCCGGTAGTCTCTACCATGCCCATGCCACTTACCAGTCAAGGCAGATAGCCTTCGTGAAAGCAAACAGCGGGGACGCAAGCTTAAGCGAGAAGTGCTCTAAGCGTATGCTCAGACTAGATAACACTGCTCAGATAGTTATAAGCACTATCTTTTATAAGCCAATACAATAAAGCATCACAAGCAGGAAAAGGAAACGTCCTTTATGCAGAGGAAGTTTTGTGTTTTTCACTCAAAATAAGGCATTAAAGAATTTCATTCAAGCAGTAATAAAGGATTTCTACACTCTCACAAATCACAGCTGTACTATAGTTTCTTTCATTTCAGGCTGCCTTAAAATCTGTCAAATTATTTAATAACAATAATAGCTACCTGCCCTGGGTTCACAGGGGAACAGTTATGAATTTAAGACCGGCACCTTTTAACTGAGGACTTACAAGATTTCCTTGTAGACAACATTAGCGGACTCTTTTGGAGTTCAATGTACTAGGACCTATATTTGATTTCCATCTTGGCATGATGGGTTATCATAGAGAACGAGAATCATTGTTAAACTCTTAAAACAGAATCAAGTTTCAAGGCAACACTATGAAAAGGCTTGATCTGAAGTACAAATAAATTCCAAAGAGTGCAATGAAATGTTCACAGACGAAATGATATAAAGCCAAGGTGCATCAAATTAGCATCGTTCTTTTGCGTTCCGACTTCACAATCGCATCACTAACAGTCGACTGGGAAAGATTTAGAAGGGTTGCAATGTCCCGGATGGATTTGTTACTCAGGTGACATCCAATGACTTGTCCACATTCGAGCTCGCCTGACTAACACGTTCTGCTGTTACTGCTTCTCTACTGACAAAACAATACTCCCCACCTCCTTTTATACTGGTGAGTACGCCCCTCGTGACATCTACGGTTCAATTATGTATTACATAGGGGTGTCCAGATACTTTTGATCAGGTAGTGTATTTGGAGCATGCTAAGGAGGTATGGAGGTACGGAGCTCTGATAAACACTCATGGAGGTCATACACAATACTGAAGCACTCAAACTGGGATGAAATTCACCCTGGATGACCGGATGAGCACCTGTTTCCCCCTTGTTTTTGCCATCATTTGGGCATTTGCATTTCTATTGTGAAAATGACAGAGAATCTGAAGCTATTATGTTGTTTACTTCTACTGAATACAGAATAAAGAAATATTTATTAGGTTGTATACCTATATTATGTGAATTTGTTCTATGTAGAATGACCCACAATATATTTTTAACTGTGTATCTTTAACGGTTCAGCCAGCGCCTAGTGAAAAGGCGCATGGATGGTTATTTTTTTTGACTTGCTTCACTTAAATTATTACTGCTCGACTTCCTCGACGACTTCCATACGAGAATGAACATTTCCCAAGAAATCAATTGTTTTTGAATTTCTCAATCAGTATTGTATGATAACCACCTCCATAAAATTGTTAAACACACTGTAATTCCATACATTTTGTGGAGTAAAACATGGCAGGTATGCAATACTATAACAACCAAGTATCAAGCTTCGATATTCTCTCCCCATGACAAACATCCGTCAACTCTGTCAATTACCTCTCTATGATTCATTTTGACAGCTGACTGAGTCAACTAGGAGCCTTATAGAAGGCAGAAGACAGTTCTACAACCCTAGGCTACCACCACCTAATTTCAAGCCTTATATTGTCCAGTTGTAAAGCTAACCTCTAGTTCACTGCTACTAACATTACAAAAAGGGAGTTCACACAAGTTCAATTATAAAGTTAGAGACCATTTAAGTACACACAAATAATGCACAGTAGCAGATATTTAAAAGCCATCTCAGCAATAAGCAACATTCATATCCAACCAAAAATACTATCCAGTAGTTACCACTAAATATGCAATATAATTATGTAATATCTCTGGGCCCTCTGTTGTATCACATTTGCATGTAATAGTTTATAAAACTTCCTGATCTTACTCTCTCAAAGAGGGATAGACCACATGGCCTTTACATACTCTTTGGTGTGTAAAAAAGAAAGCAGTACCAGGAGAGGTATATTGGACAAACTTTCCATACTAAGTCCATCTAGAAGTCCATGTAAGAAGAGGTGTACTTCAGCTATCATAATTCTGGTAGTTTTAGCCTCTACAGACTCAAAATTTAACAAAGTTTCACTTGACCATCATGCTAATGTCCTCACTCCTGTTTTGCGGAAGCCTTGTTAACTACTACAGTGTACCTTGAACCATTCTGTGTAATAATTTCATATATGACCTGTCAGGTTATCTTATTTCAATTGCCCGCTTATTTCCTACTTTTTTGTCAATCTAATCTAATGGCTTTTTGACGAGACAAACTATTGGTCAAATTAATTCTTTAATTAAGAAATTTTCTTATTGGTGTTCAAGTATTTGCATTTTGATTGGCTCTTTTGTCTCCTGCTTAATGCCTCCTGACAGTTAGACTACGGCTACTCTCCCTACTCTTATCTTAACCATGATGTGAGCCTGAGGTGTTTTTGTCGCAAGGAACCTTCGATGTTTAATATAGAGTCTGCATACATTGTTATTTCTGCTAATGTCTGCAATTTTTATGTTTGGGAATTAAGGATCTTTTGATTTTTGTTTTCATACCGTACCGTTAACTAGCTATATATTTTTTATATTGATTATTGAATTACACCGTTTGTTATTCGCTTACAAGGCTCTGTTATGCTACTAAAACCGAAAATATTGATTTACATTGCTTACAATCGATTCAATGTATCATTCCTTTCAGCTAGCTTAGCTTCCTTCCGGTTTTCACTTAACAGTTTATGCTTGTGCGATACATGTGTAGACTTGAGTGAACTAGTGTATTCATCCAGCTGCATCTTCATAAATCATGTTTAGAGTATCTGAACATGTGGATAAATCATCTTATGACGTAAGTTGAAAGAACAGTTACTTACTTTTAAAATGTATGGCACAGAAACAGTGTATTTTTTTTATAGCTAAACAATGCAATTTGATCATGCTTTGTTTTGTTTTTGTTTAAGAAGATTTCTAATCATATTCATGCTGAAGAGGAAATGTACCTTTACGGATGAACTCAGAGAGAAATATCCAAGCTTTCATCCTGGAAGAGTACAATAGGAAGCAGAATGTATAACTAGCTGCCCGAGGCCTAGGTTTCAATAGCAAATCATGGCACCAGCGACTTGGAACTCCACTTGAAGACAGAGAAACATATGAAGTGTGTTAGGAGTGCAAGTTCATCAAGTAAAGTGACGAATTATTTTACAAAACCCAATACTGAACTGGCACGGTGAAGGAACGTAAAAGAACCATGGACAGATGCTAGCAACCATGGCGATATAATGTTCCCCATTGCAGTTCAATTTGATCACAAGAATGGAGAACTGCAAATTAAGCTTAGCTTAATATTGAAAGTAGCTAAATGAAACTGCAAAAACTATTTCAACTTATACCACTGACACCCTCAACAAGTTAAAAATTAAGGATAAATGTGTGGCATATGGTGGTGACAATTATTACAACACAAATTTCAGTGGTATTAAAAGAGGTGATGGTAACAATGTGTTTGCTAACCTCAGGGGATGCTTAACAAGGTGTTGATTGGAGTGGGATGTCCTGCTCATGCCCTTAACAACTGCATTCAGCAAGGAGCTGAGCACCTTGAAATTGACTTGCAAGGTTTAATAATGAAGATATATAACCATTTTTCAATATATACTGCCCAAGTTGAGTCTAAAGAAATTTTGTGAGTTTGTTGAAATAGAGAACCTCATCAGCAACTTCTCAGTCATTGCAAGACACAATGGCTGTCACTATTTCCAGCTATTCAGAGACTTACAGAGATATTTCCTGCTTTGAAATCCTTCTTCTTGTCTCAAAACAAACCTCCAGAAGTCGTCAAGAATTTTGTTATAAATTCTATCAGTGTGATACATTTATGGCATATCCATTCTTTAGTTAGTATTTTTCATATTTAGATCAACAAGTTGCTAGAAGAGGAATAAAACTCCTTTATTGATGTGATGAATATTCTAGATTCCATCCATGATGTTCTTCAAAATCAAAAAGATGATAATTTTATGTCTATGAGGGTGAAAGAAAGGTTGATTGAGATGGAAAATTATGGTTATGCATCTAAGGTGAAAGATTTTAAGTGCTATGTTGGAACCCTCTATGTTTAGAGTATCTGAACATGTGGATAAAAACGTTTAGTGAATTTTCTTGTTTTAAGTGACTTTGATTGTGCAGATGTATCATAGAATTATGGGGAAGAATGTATCAAATTTTTGTTGGATAAAAATATTGAAATTGATTAAGTGTTTTGATCAATTTTCAAATAAAAAAAAAAAAAATCAGAGCCACATACCTTATGAAAATATGAGCCAAGCCAGAAGAAATGGTGCAAGTACATTGAGTCGTGTAATAGCACGAAGAACAATTTAGTGAATTACTGAATATTGTGCAGTTCTTCCTTGAAGTGCTAGCCCATAACACTTGTGTTGAGAGGTTAACACAGGTACAGTGAACAAAGGAGAGAAATAGACTGACAGTTGATTCTGTAAAAAGGATTGCAATAGTAAAATTTAATTCTAGACATCTGAATTGCAAAAACTATTTGAAATATTGTGTCAACAGAAGGAACTGTTAAAAAGTATTCAGTCCAGAAAGAAATACCCAATGGGACAAGGGCTCTAAAGTGTAGGCATGTGCGGTGTGTGTAATATTTCGTACTTTGTTACTTATGTAATATAGCCATTTGACAACACAAAATTGAACTAATAATGTTTCATTCGGTATTTTGCAGTCCTAAGAGCGATTTGATCAATCCCACTGAGGGTATCCTCATTTTGGGGTTTCAGAATATGGCAACCCTACTGAGTGCTCTATTTCATGTTTTCTTTATTTGTCAAATGAAACCAAGAACATTTTTAATAAATAAATATATACACAGTATAGTGTTATCACAAAACAGGTCTTCTAATTTAACAAGAACTGACTTTTCTTGAAGTTGGTAATGCTGATGAAAATAGAATTATGCAGCGAGCTCATCACCCCCACGATCTTGAACTCACATGGTCAGTAAGGGATATTTAATTCAATTAGTGATATTTATACATACTGGCAATCCTAACTGACTGTTTTATTTCATACGATTAGTTAACAAGTTCAATGGGATAGGATTGTCATACTAGCAGGATATCAATCACATTGAAGAGAAAGAACTATCACTGAACTTTAATGCCCTATACTGAAATGCCAACTATGGATTTAAGAAAGAGCCAAAGCTTTGCAGTGCCAAGCATAAATATCATTACTCACCAATTACAGGGCCATTCTTATGAACTTGACAGTTAAAATTTATAGCAAGCAAACAAAAATGAAACACAGAAAATTCTACCCTTCAAAATCAAAAGTCAGCCACACAGATTTATTGAATTTATATTCTTGAGAGAAACGTAGCCTTACCTCGCTTAACAGTTTGCCTCCAGTGACTGTACTAATAAAAAAGATTGATCAATCACATTCTGTCTCTAGCTGACATTGAGTAGCACACATCTCTGGGTGGTGATGAGTGAACAATCATTTAATTACTGTAATTTGAAAATAACAGTTCTTTTCAAATTATTAAACAATATGGGCCGCAATGGATATTAATACTAATTCTCCCAATGATCATCTCATGGAAATGACAGGAGCAACTGCAACACAAATTCTGCATGGGCAGAGAGGGGAAATAAACATTACTGTTGCAGAATTTTATGCTTGTTATTGATGCATGGTTCAGGAAAAAAAAAAAAACTTTTACTGCAAGAAAATTTGAGGAATCGTTACTATTTTGAAGTATAAGCTTTTACCCAGCACTTGACGAGAGAGTGATGTGTATGTTGAATAAATATCGAATGAAATCTGCCGGTGCCTCATTGCTCAAGGGCCTTTCTGTGCATGTAAAGATGTCCTGGGATAAGAGTTCTCATAATTTTGATGTAAATTATTATTTTCAACCATATGACTTCTTTTTTACTGCTTAGCAAATTTGTATGGATTTCTGACTCCCTTCAAGTATCTCTTAATGCTAAAGAAAGATTTGGGATCTCTTGTCTTCTCAGATGATGCGACACCATCCAGTGCCACAGCACAGATCAACACTGTGTGGCTAAAACGGTGCCAAGAAATTAGAGTACTGTACGATGGGAAAGTTCCCACCCATCTAAAGGGTTAAATGTAGAATTCCATGGTATGACTGGTTTCACTGTCCAACTTGTTTCATCCAAGCGTGAACTGTGTTCATTGCTGGGGCCACATCACAAATATGAAGGGCAGAAGGTGAATGGTTAATAGCTGAGAAGATGCAAGAGGAACTCCTCATATTGTACAACCATGTTAGGAGACAATAGCACAGACAGCCATCTGAGATGAAACAAACCTAGTGGTTGTCCCAAAAAGCAGTGGTTGGACTAAATTTCTCAAGATATACTGATTGTGAGCATTGTCCTCCCAATTATACCCTAATAAAGAAAAAAATAGAAGGAAAAAAAAGGAAAAAATCTAAGAAAGAAGCTAAAGAAATATCTAAGGACATTTAATCAATATCCAGAATAAACATTTGTTTTTCAAAATTTAGATTCCTTGTTATGTACTCTTCCAGCTTCAAGGTTCAGTAAAAAAGTATTAAGAGCTTGCAGGACATCAAACTCTATTCCAAATCATCAGATAACAGAATTTTAAAATGAAAATATATGAGTAATGCCAAAGTAATTGTAAAGCAGACAATATAGTCAGTTGGGCATTCTAGGTAAGAGTGCTTAACAAATCAAGTCATCAATGAACTTCTTTTCCCACTCTCGAAGGTGCCAAGATTTCACACCAGATTATACTTCATTCTAGAATGGACCATATCTTTTACCAACTAAATCTTGGTACAACCCTTTCTCCACCTCCACCCTCCCCAAAACATGCACTCGTAGGTGAAACCTCACACTTCGTCTCTTCTTCCTCTAATACTTGGGATGACTTGGTTAAAATATTTGTTTCTTTTGTGACGTCTGTCTTACAAATTATGTACTTGCCCTGGTAAGTAACTTTTACCTTTCAATTTTTCTTCTCACCAGCTCGATGATGTTGCCTATAATATGCTTATTGTATTATGTACTAAAAATATTGAAAATTCACCTGAACAGCAATTACATACATACCTAATTTCACTGAGAGGAGAACCTATACACAACACAGTTTCATATGTACCTTTTTGTTCAGCAGTAAATGACAAGCAATTTGGCCAGCAAGCCCATGCCAACATGCAAGATAAAATGAGAATGCGAGTACCTTGAGTTTGGCCTGGCCATGTGTGTCACACAAAACATTCACAAGAGACCGAAGGCAGGAAGGCATGCAAAAAATGTACAGAAAAAAGTATGTATATATAGACATTGTATATAAGTCAGCTTAAAGTACAACAAGCCTTGTAATGTAACATGGGGACACACCATTCTGTGGGCTGATTGTGTAATTGTATCATGAGGTTGTGTTGAAGATTACAATCTACAATAAGGTATAATAATAATAATTTTACATATAAAAAAATAAACTGGAATGAATATGCACATGGGAAATACCAACTCACCTTTATATGCACTGTAGTAGGCATAAGATGCACATGTATAAGAAAACATTTATAGGTAAGGTTTACTACCCCAGTCCAAATAGCACACTTGGATGAAGATTTTTGATAGTTCTGCAGAAGTCAGAGAATGGAAAATGCAAATCAACCTTCAAATATCTATTATAAAACCTTACAGCCAATCGTATTGCCGATATAAATTTTTCATTTCATTTCAACAGATAAACCAATTTGCCATAGACCAGACCTAAGCAAAAGAAACTGCTGAAGAACCTACAATTATTAACTCTCTTTTACAACAATCTAGTTAATGACCAATTAATATCCACGATGAAGTGACAAGTAGCAGTCAATGTGCCTTTGCTCTGGTCTGATCGCTGCAAGAGGTGGTGCAGAATGATAGTTTCTAGAAAAAGCCCTCTTCAGGGCCAATGAATCACAGTGCACAGTGGTGATTCAAACACATAATGCTTCAGTCAGCGGTCCAATACTATATCCACTATCCTACCCAGCAACAAAATAAATGTGGCTTATAGCATGGGGAAGCAACTGCAGTTCATCACCACCTCGTAAACATTTATGGCTGTATTTTGCAAATATTATTTGAAGGAGTTCTGAATGCTTAGAACTGCATATTTTTGTTGGTGAAGTCTAGATGAATCTCAAACACTCTTAAGTAAAATTGTAGACTTTCACGACCGGCGTTGAAATAGGAATCTCTGTTTCGCGGGCTTATAGGTCGTGTTCCAAGGACAAAATGTCCTTGGAACACGACCTATAAGCCCGCGAAACAGAGATTCCAATCTCAAACACTCTCTTGGTGAATTTAATAGACTATAAAGACATGGTAAACACCATGTTGAATGTCTTGATCTGTGCTGACTTTGAAACCATTATATCATAACAAACTTGTGTCTGTCAACACCACAATGTATTAAAAACTTAGTACATGTTTTGGATAATAATATTGTCAGCCAGCATCATAGATGTACTATTGCCAAGTGAGAATTAAAGTGTCACTCCATTAGCTCAGTGGCCAGAGCACTAGCATACAAAATTGGAGGTCATGGGTTCAAGTTCTGCTGGGGTCAGACATTTGTAATCTACTGTACATGGCTTGCACTATTTGTATACTACATTTTCTAATACAGGCATGTGCAACTTGGAACAAAAAGTGGGCCAACCACAGAGGACTTACAGGTGCCACTACAGGCCCTAATTATAATGCATAATATTTTCACAAGAACTTAGTAGCCACATATTACAACAGTAACCAAAAATTTTATTGACTATAGAAAATAAGAAAATACACATATATTTACTTCCCATAATAATGAGAAACCTAGCAACCAGTTTACCAATTTATTGGCGCGATTTACAGCACAAGGTCGAGTGTTGGTGCCAGGGCTTGTCTTAACAGAATTGCCAGGCCCAAAGAGAAAACTTTCCGCACTACATTGTCGAGGGTTGGAACAATTTTTACTTCAGGAAAAGGAAGGAAGATTTTAGTTTTACATGACCGTTAATCTCAAGATCATAATCCACGGGACCTCCTTTTTACGTGGAATCTGAACCACAGGACAAGGCATTACACTTTGAAAAATGTTTACTTCAGTTTGACAGATTACTTAAGAAATACATATTCAATAACTGATCAGGGGGCCGGGCTGAAAGAATTCAGCGGGCCGGCTGTTGCACATGGTTGTTTTAATTGCTTATAACGGGCAGATGACCTGGCTGTTCCGCCCCTTAAAACTCCAACAACTAACTAATAGCTCATAGCCTTCGTTTATTAATGATATTGCCCTTCCTTATCTGATTAGATAATTTCATACATTGATATTAGTTTTAGGTTGTTTGCCCCCCCCCCGGTGTTGGGGTAGCGTGCCTGCCTCTCACTCGGAGACCCCGGGTTCGATTCCCGGCTCCGTCAGGAGTTTTAGAAACTGACGTGAGGTCTGGAAAGGGATGCACTCAGCCTCATGAGGACAACTGAGTAGCTGTCTAACAGTGATGCAGCGCCCCGGTCCCGAAAACCAAGAATAACGGCCGAGGGGACCTGATGCGCTGACCACGCGTCACCCCAATATCTGCAGGCCAAATGGCTGGGCAGCAGTCGCTTGGTAGGCCAGGGGTTATTATTTAGGTTGATTAGTAGTCAAGTGCGAATGTAATTAGATGCTTTTCTAGAAACTGTTTTTCAGTATGAGAAATTCCTATATGAATGTTTAGTAAATCCTGTTTTAGTAGTTTCTAGTTTTGAAGTTTAGGCTCAGGAAGGGCAATAGTATTGTCTGAAACATGTAACTTACTGAGATTTTTAATACATTTCGTTGACAGGCAGAAGTTTTTTATGATATAGTCATAAGAGAGGTTAAAAAGCTATCAATGTCATGACACTTGAGAATTTCTGCCATTCACTTTTTGTGTAAACAATTTATACGATGATATCAGTTTTAGGTTATATGGGTAATGTACAAATGAAAGTAGTAATAGAGCACTGATGTGTATTTCAACTTATTCCTTTTACACTGTCTCCCATAATGTGTGCTATACAGTATTATGAAAATAAAATATTATTATTGTTATAATCTTCAGTTATTTTATACTAGTCTGCAGAACATCAAATGAAGCTATATTGTTTTTATCTATTTATTTACTTAATAATCTACCTGAAATTACAGCTGACCAAAATGAACCAGAATACTATTCATGTCTACAAGGTATGTCAGCAACTAGAAGGAGTGTATTGTATAGTTGACAAAATATAGCAACTAAATACCATAGGCTAAACAAAGCAATGATTATTAATAATAATATAATAATAATATAGGCCTTATGGGCTTCCAGCATTGCAAGAATGCTCCTCAATGTTTTGTTATTCCCCTTCCACGATTCCTCAGGAACAACAAAATCTTCACCAGAAGAATGCTTTGGACTTGTGACATCGTAAATCTCAATAGAATAGTACTTTCTTTGCATTCTTGAAGAAGTGTTTACATGTACCCTTAAAAGTCACAATCAAAATGTGCTGAAATATTCACATATAAATCTGTATCACATTTATAATCATCACTTTGATAACTTTAGACAATCCCATCACTTGGATAACTTTAGACAATCCAAGAAACAAATATCCACAAGTAGCAAATTTTTGAAATTTCTTCTAGCAATTAGGTATTCATTTTAAAAATATAGCCTACTGTAATTACAAATATTTCTAAGGCAGCATATGTATTAGCTAATTATCTGTTATAATCAGCTTCCAGCATTGCAAGAATGCTCCTCAATGTTTTGTTATTCCCCTTCCACGATTCCTCAGGAACAACAAAATCTTCACCAGAAGAATGCTTTGGACTTGTGACATCGTAAATCTCAATAGAATAGTACTTTCTTTGCATTCTTGAAGAAGTGTTTACATGTACCCTTAAAAGTCACAATCAAAATGTGCTGAAATATTCACATATAAATCTGTATCACATTTATAATCATCACTTTGATAACTTTAGACAATCCCATCACTTGGATAACTTTAGACAATCCAAGAAACAAATATCCACAAGTAGCAAATTTTTGAAATTTCTTCTAGCAATTAGGTATTCATTTTAAAAATATAGCCTACTGTAATTACAAATATTTCTAAGGCAGCATATGTATTAGCTAATTATCTGTTATAATCAATTTTAAAGTAAATAACAAATATCGCTAAATATGGTTGAACTGAGAATGTAATATTTTAACTATACAGTATCTTTTTTGAAGAATGTCCCTAACTATTTGTCAGAATATGCTAACCATGCGAGAGTAAATAACTTTCAACTCCCACCCTAGCAGATAACCTAGAGGAAAATACTGTTGCAATGTACCACAAGCAACAACAACTTGAAATATCAACCACACAATAACTTTAAATAAGTGCTTAAAAGTGACCTTAAAAAAGGTAAAAGATCCAGCAAAACTTCCCAACACAGTATAAACCTCAAAGATAAGGAACAATTATTTCCCATCCTGAAAAAAGATGCTTTAATATGTATCACAATCCAGCCACTAAATTCTTTTTCCTCTGTAACTCTGGAACTATACACAACAGACTACTAGGCTTTTTTTGTTTTTTTTGGACCATGCTAAATTTGATTTTTGCTTTCTTTTTCCCACACTTCCCAATATCTTAGCTCTCTTTCCCCATTGTTTATTAAAGCTCCATCTACCAGCATCTTGTTGTAATTAACACAACTGTTCTGTCTGAATCTGCAGTTTTCTAACTGTGCCATTCCATTGAACATTTTCTGTCTGATGTTCACACTGCACGTTTCCTCAATTAGATTAAATGCCCAGCATCAAATATGTGTTTTGAATCCTCCTTTCATGCCACTCTTCCTTCAGTAGATCATCTCATTAAGATAAAAGTCTATATCATGCTGACTTTCTTCTGTCTTATATGTAACTATCAACAAATTTCTTCACTCTCTACATTTGGCATAATACATGCTTTATTACAAAGTGAGAAAGTATAAAAGACAAACCTTTGGCTATTTTTCCACATATTCACCACAGACATTGATACATTTGTCATACCGTGTGAAACCCTCCTGGTAAAATTGGGTGTCCAGCCCACTTTTATTTTTTTTCAAACAGGTGAGATGAAATGTTTCCATGTCATTAAGGTGGCCATGGTTTCCTTAGTGAAGCGGTGTACCCGTGCCTCATCCACTGTGATGATCCTGAACAGGAAGTCATTGCCCTTTCACTCGTGTTGCAACAAGTATTTGAGGCTTATTGCCATTCTTGTGGTATTGTGATTTGGCTGAGCACCTATCTTGCTGACACTTCGTGAAACATGTGATGTGCTTGAGAACATCCAACACCCAATGTGGATGCGACTTCAGACACAGTTATGACCCTGTCGGCTAACACCATTTCCTGTACTCTGTCCACATTTGTTGCAATCGTGACAGAATAGTCTTCAGCTTCCACACTCTGCTCTCCTTCACTAATCTTTGAACACCAGCGCCCAATCATTTGATGGAACATGACGTTGTCTCCATAGACGCTCTGTAGGCGGTGATGAATATCTGAAACTCTAGTCCCACGTGCCCATTCACAGCGCACAACAGCATGCACTTGACCATGTTTCCAGCATATACTGTATCTTTCTGCAGCACTGGTTTGCATTCAAATGTATTTGGGCATGCTCATCTGCTGTTTCACACTCTGCTTTGGCATTCATCGCATGTGCCGTATTCGTCTGCTCTCGCTGTGTTTTCTGACTTTGTAATACAGCTTCTCTGTGAAATGACAAAACTTATATTTGAAGTGCCCTTCATAATATATGCTTTAAACATTATACAAATGCTAATAACATATGACACATCATTTTGTTCTTGATGTCTGCCACAAGAATTTCTTATGTCAGGGGCATGGTGGCTCAGCAGTCTAGCTGTATGCCTCTCACCAAGGGGGTCCGGGTTTGATTCCCGGTCAATTCATGTGAGATTTTCGAAGTGAAATGCCATGTCTTGTGGCCGATTTCCTTCCAAAATTCCTTCTCTGACCCGTCCTGAAAAGAAAATACATGGCCATTGGCTGCATTAATATACAGGGTCAATATCTATGTGCGCCCTAATAAACATGGCAAGCTAAGCCGGCTGTGACTGGCGCGCTCCGCTGACTCGTATCGTGAGTTCACACGTGTTTTGTCATTCATATGGACGTGTATCTGCAAAGCTTAGACATTAGTGTTGCACGTGTAGTGAGTATTGTGATTACTGTGATTGTTGGTCATGCCTTGACACCAATTCACATTGCGCGAACGTGTGTAAATCCATAATTCGTATATTGTTACAGTTGCTATCACATGTCACGTATTGGTTACTAATACCCTACCCCTCATGTCATATATTGGTTACTAATTACCTACTCAGATAGCTTCTAAATCCCTGTTGGACGATGTCAGTATAGACATGTATTTTAAAACACATTTCCATCTATGAACTTCTCTGATAATCAAAACCTATGATTAGTACAGCTTCTAAAACCCATTTGGAACATGTCAGTATTGGCATGTCTCCTAAAACCTTATTGAAAATCCACAGCCTGCTTCCAGTCTCTGACCGGGTCAGGAATGAAATGAATGAAGCCCCCATCTAGCGGCGAGGATATGAACTGTGCCGGCTGCCGAGGCCTGACGCACTCCTCTGGGGCAATGATTATATGAAAGACAGATGAAATGAAATGATAGTGGAGAGTGTTGCTGGAATGCAATTTTGACAGGGAAAACCGGAGTACCCGGAGAAAAACCCGTCTGCCTCCGTTTTGTCCAGCACAGATCTCACATGGAGTGACCGGGATTTGAACCACGGACCCAGCGGTGAGAGGCCTGCGTGCTGCCACCTAAGCCACGGCACGGAGGCTCCTAAAACCTTATTACTTCTGTGAATGTTATGGACAACACCAGGAAACTAATTTCTATATTATTTGAAGTCTGCTATCTGTCGGCGGGCGTGAAGAAAGGAAAATTGGATCTTCAAGTTGGTAGACGGCAGACAGCGATGTTCGAGGACTTGCATGTTGGTACCACGGCGGAATTAATAAAGAAAACAAAAGAAGTGAGAACGTTGGACTGTTGCCAAGAATGTAAGAGTTGGCATTATAACAGCTGGCCGTCGTCCGAGGGCCGGCGGGCCCTCAGGAGGGCGAAATCGTGAAACTACTAGTGCCGATGATTCTGTGAACTTAAATGTATTGTGATTTGCGTCGACTATTATATTTAATTGCCACCTTACATCTCATTACCTTAACTGTGATCGAATGTAAATTTGAACACAGGCGTATACGGGAAACATTTTCGGTGATTGTTTAGAAGGAAGGGTTTGGTTTTGTTTCTGTTATTTTATCTTTTCTTGTGTGAATTTTGACTATGAGGTCCTATGACCTTTAATGCTTTTCCTTGCAGTTTTGGGTTATCCCCGTTGTCATGACGAATTTCTTGGCTTGAAGTGATAGATTGTTTTATGTAAAAAAGAGTTGAACGTAGTTATCTTGGCGATTGGTGTCGCGATGTATATGTGCTGATATTCTCTTTTGCTTTTCTGGAAAGCGAATATGTTGGTCTATTTGAATACGGTTTTCATTAACGAGAATGTTTCCCTAATACGTATATTTTGAGATACGGTATCGTTCGGAGGAATTCAGGGATTTTATGTGAAAAATATCAGATTGTTTTGCGCTGACTTGAGGAGTTCTTTGACGGATCTTACTGCATGTTATTTCTAATGTTTGGCCTGTGAATTCTAGCAAGTTGGGTTCACAGATATTATGCTCGTTTTAACCTGAAGTATCTTCTATCTTGCTTGCGTTTTCGAAGTGAATTAAAGGTGAAATTTGATCTGTTAATTGCGTGACCTGATAGTAGGTTACCCTTACATGCTCCGTGAGGAGAGTTAATAGCACCGGCCGGTTGCTAAAAATATTTATCCCTTTCAGCTCAAACTGATTCCTATTGCAAAATAAATAAAAGCCACTACCCATGAATTTTGGGAGTAAGTACTGAACCAAAGATTCTATAATGTGAGGATGAACTGCAAACCAATGAGTACTAACACATCTAAATTTTGGGCATGCATTAGTTAAATGCATGAAGGAGTGTATTTGTTGTTTTGTAAAGGTGTTCTTGCATGCATGTTTGTAGCGTAATTTGTGTGGTCTAAGGTATTTCTTCTTTTGGTGAAATTAAATTATTACTAATGGTACTGTATTGTATTATTTATTTACCAGGCTATTTAGGGTTATTTTCCGGCTTTTGGGCGCGTGGCCCACTTTCACTCAACAGGCTTTGACCTGGTTGACCTCTCCTCTTTCTATGGGTAGAGGAAGTATTATATTAGGATGGGGGGAGAGTGCAAACAGGTAACTTTCTTTTAAGGGGGGGGGGGGGGTTACATATATGAAAAGCAGAAAATTTCGAATCAAGTTTCCAGGAAGACCTGTGCGTAATGCCAGTACAATCGCTAAACGATTCAAGGAAACAGGCTCCGTAAATAACAAAAGAGTTGACAGACATTCTTTCATCAGAAGATGTCAGGTGTGCGTTACAAGAGAGGGAGGACATATTCAGCATCGCCTATGAGCACTGTAAGTACACATTATTGAACATGTTTGGTAAAAGTGGGTGCCAACCACCGGCTGAAGCGGGTACGCGATCTGCGCCAGTCACAGCCGGATTAGCTTGCCGCGTTTATCGGGGCGCACATAGATAATGACCCTGTATAACTCTTAAGTAAGGTAGCTACACTTTCTCTTTCTCTCAATTTCTCTCCCAACAGACAGTCTCCCAAGACATCCCTTCAATCTCACTGAAGCTATTTAACGATGAGATCTGCCAGAATATAGTATTGAAAAATACAAGTTGCTTTCTGATGTTGCTATGTATAGCCTGCTCAGCACAACTTCTAAGCTTACCATGCTGTTGGTGGTGATGTTTCATTTTATTTTCACTTAAAATGTTGAATCTGAATATACCCTTAGACAAGAAGAAAATCAGTACACTATGGGGGGAATACAATTATATCACACTAATGTCACATTGGTTTTCCAATTATATAGATATCATACCTGAAAATGGATTAATGAATTACAATTCCATACAACCAAACATAGTGGGAATCAAGACAAAATATTATCTACTCAAAATAAAGACCGTAACATAGAGACCACTACTGTTAGTGACAAAGTTTGATAAGTGTATCACCTGCCGAAGTCAGCATTATATATATGAAATGCTGAATCACAACATAAAAAACATATAATATGGGAGACCATTTAATCTTACCTGAAATTCATCCCAAGGAATGGCTCCACACTCCTCTGAAGCCAAATTAGCCACCTGCACTTTGATAATAGAATTGAAACCATGAGACTGTTGTACAAATTCCACTTGGCCCAGCTTAAATGTAGACATAGATACCTGAGAAGAAAAAGACACTTTGGGCATAAAATAGATGTATTCTTTTAGAGATAGAGAGTTGTTATCATGCTGATCCAAACGTTAACATGCGGCATCCCAAAGAATTGCCTGCAACCATGCCTACAATAAAAGTAATAAATAAAAGTAAGACCCTAACCAATATTATGAGAAGACTCAAGTGTTAGAATACTCATTTCATTACAAGGTTGAGCAGAAAGGAATATGAACAGGTCACATTGATGCCACCAAAAGCAAATAAGGTAAAGCAGAAGTTTCTGGAGCCTCAAAAATGCACAATTAGGTAAAATGACCTTTATCAAGTTATTGTGTATCCTAAAATCATGCCTGACCATTAAATAATACTGTAGTATTATTTACACATGGCACAATGTTATTCATTTCACAAAACTTGCGTAATGCAAGAAACTGGTGGTTTGTAAATAAAAACACTGGTCTTATAAACCAATATTAAGTTAATCATTACTTCTAAAACTGAAAGGAAAGAAAATTTCTCATCATTAAGCCTCAAAATTAATATATTTTAACCATTGTTTGTATACTAAATCTTTACACAAATTTACTGAAAAACATAAAACATTTCTAAAAATTCTGATAGATATCTTTGCCTGAAGTTTTTGAAGTACAGTAAAATCCCGATATAGCACGCTCGTTGGGGGACATCTTAACCACCATGTTATAGCTGAACCACGATATATTGGGAATGTTTAAAATTCACATGTTAAGGAGATGACAAATAACATAGAGATGGACAAACCCATTATTATTATTATTATTATTAATCTTGATTGGTCACATTGGACCACTTGAGTCGTTCCACAATCACTTCTTCTTTGAAGGTAGTACTGCTTGGTTCTTGCGCTCTTTCCAGTACTTTTTCATTCTTTCAGATCGGGATTTTCTCAACTCATCTGAAATCTCCATAGGCTTTCTGTGTGTCATTTCTGCAGAAAATTTGTGAGTTTTAAGAATGGTGTTAATTTTATTTTTCTCCTCGGCATCTGTTATCTTGAGTCCAACTGCTTTGAGATCTTGTTGGATTTCTTGGATCCATTTTCCTCCAGTTTTCTTTCCTAGATTTCTCATCACCAGTTGGCGTACAATTCTGTTTTCTGGAAGCCGTAAGATGTGAAAAAAATATGAAATTCTTTTCTTCTTCATTGTGCTGGTGATTGGATCAATCTCACGATAGACAGTTTCATTTGGGAGAATCCTCCAGACTCCCTCAACCTGATACTTTTTATTTATGCACGTTCTAATGATTCTTCTTTCCGTTTTGAGGAGCTGATCAGTTCTTTGTTCATTTTTAATTTGGAACAGTGTTTCACAAGCATACGTGGCTTCAGGGAGAGTTACAGTTTTATAATGTTGGATCTTAGTAGCTATTGATAGGCATTTTTTATTATATGTTGACCAGGTTAGAGATTGTGCCTTTTTCATTTTATTTGTTCTATTTATCCAAGTTACTTTTTCGTTTAAGTTATGTGTTATAATTTCTCCAAGATACTTAAATTGAGGAACTAGGTTAATTTTATGATCATTTATATAGACTTCATTTATATCTAAGGGTTTCATAGGCATCTCAGTTTTTTCAAAGGATATCTGTAATCCTCCTATCCCTTGAGCAATTTCTTGGAGACTAGTGATCTGAGTACAAACCTCTTCCTTGTCTAGTGCTAAAAGAGCCAAGTCATCTGCAAATCCTAAGCAGTTTATTTTTATTGATGGTTTTGTTCCAATTTTGATCTTAGGAGGGTTTTCCTTTTGCCAAACCTTCATGATATAATCAAGAGCCACATTGAAAAGCAGAGGGGATAATCCATCACCTTGTCTGAGACCAGTTTTTACTGTGAAAGCTGTTGATATTTCTCCCCTAAATTTAACTTTCGAATTTGTGTTTGTTAATGTTAATTTAATGCATTTTAATGAATTTGTAGCTTTTCACTCACCGACTATGATTTTCCTTTTCGTGACATTACCGCACTTAACGTTTCATTAAATCAAAATTAAAAACATGTGACACACGACTGAAACACGATATGGTAAACTTTCACATTAGAAGACTTGAGAAACTGAAATAAGAATGCATGCATGACTTTCTGAGGTACACATTGTTTCCTGTTATGCTTGGGAAATCCCTTGGAATGCAGTTTTACAACCCCAAAAGGAAGGTCACCGAGCTTTAAGAGCTGTCCATATGGACCGTACCTACTGTTCCAGAACGTTATACAGCACACGTTGCCTATTGTAATTACGGATAATTCTGATATTGCTATCAGTTTTATTGAGTCCCGTACTGGTGTGTTTTAAGACACTGGAAAAGTTTTGTATTTGATCGTCGATTCAGTTCATCACATTTCTACAAATTTGGTTTCTGAAAATCATTCTGCGAGTGTAGAATGAGTACATCCAGTAATAACAAGGTCCCATTCCAAGGATCATGCCAGCCTCCTCCCTTACATACCAAATGATGCGCAAATAACAAGCAATACAAATTAAGTCTCACTAAACGTCTACAAACCACAGTGAAGCATGCCTACCACAGAACTGAACCATTACCATTTCTTTCACAGTAATGTCTTGTTGTTGTTGTTTGAGTCTTCAGTCTTTTGACTGGTTTGATGCAGCCCTCCTCCATGCCTCCCTGTCCTGAGCCAATCGTTTCATCTCTACATAGCTACCACACCCTACATCCGAGGCTATCTGTTAACATATTCTAACCTTGGTCTACCCCTACAGTTCTTGTCCTTGACCCTTCCTTCCATAACTAAACTTGCTGTTCCTGGGTGTCTTAGTATGTGTCCTACCAACCTATCTCTTCTCTTCATTAGCAGTCGCCAGAAACATCTCTCCTCTCCCACTCGCCTTAATACCACTTCGTTTGTAACCCTATCTACCCATCTGATCTTCATCATTCTCCTGTAACACCACATTTCAAATGCTTCAATTCTCCTCTTTTCTGCTGCACCAATAGTCCAAGTTTCACTTCCATAGAGCGCCACGCTCCAGACAAAGGCTTTCAAAAATGACTTCCTAATACCTAAATCTATATTCGATGTCAACAGATTCCTTTTTTGTAGAAAGGCTTTCCTTGCCTGAGCCAACCTACTTTTTATATCCTCTTTGCTTCGTCCATCACTGGTTATTCTGCTTCCTAAGTAACAGAAGTCTCCTACTTCCTTCAGCTTTTCACCTGACAGTAATTTCTAGAAACCACAATGTAGCGTGTGTTTAACTACAAATTTATTATAGTCACTGCATATTTTCAGAAGAATTGGAACACATAACTACAGTATTACCCAAATGAAGAATGCCCAATAGTGATCTACAAGATAAAGTCTCATTTTAGAGTTTAGGCCTAATCATATTGTGTTTAGATTTCGGATTTCAACTATTTCTTTCTTTCTTTCTTTCTATTCATTCACTTATTATTTTATTGTATCTTTAGGGTAAACATCTTCAATCTTTCCTTATGGTGCACTATAATAGGTTTATTGATAAGAATGTTTCTTAGTGTTAAGCTTTTCAACCACCTGTTTTCTTTGACATTTTTGATCTATATCGGCTGATGAAGGCCTTGGTAATGAAGGATCTTTACAGTATCTTTCCCATTCTTACGTCAATGCCATTTGTCTATGCAGGTGAGGAGGCGGAATGTTTGAGAGGACTGGTAACCAATCCAGAGGTGTAGATCAGATGGTTCCTGATATAGTCCCCTATCATTCAGCTTAGTATCTATTATCTGTATATGAGCACTATTTAACCACACAGGACAACAAAATTCAGCCACTGGATATACTAGGGCAAGTGCTGTTGTTCTAAGAGTTGATGCAGTTGCACCCCAGTTGCTTCACGTCCGTACGTATTACGGTACCTTAAAGTGCCCTACATGTGCCTCCTGGGTGGTGCTAAGAAAGCAACAGCTACTGTATATTGGCTGCTTGACCTTCTACTTTTGGAATATCCCAGCAATTCGAGGATACAATGAATACTATAACAGGTTTGTAATTAACATAGTCAAAAACTACAAGAAATGAGTAGTTGACATGATATAAACTAATATAAACATAACCTTACTATTCTTACTGGAAAAAGAATAAAAACAAATGTTTAGAACATTCCTATTATTAGCACAACCATATGAAATTACAAAATAATGTCCCAAAAAACATTCTTTTATAAGCTGTAACCATGGATGCAAGAACACCAGTCATTTTTTAAACAAAATGCAACTAAAAAGATGGTATACAGTACAACCTGTCACATCCGGACCTGTGATATCCGAACCCTCCCATATCCGGACACATCTCCGAATGAATTTTTAAGTCGTAGTTGAGAGCGAGGATACATTAGTGTGCTAGCCAGGGAGGATGAGTGAAAGTTGCAGCGCTGGAAGGCTGTGTGCGTGCTTGACCGCGAGGGGTTGTGGCCTGACTCGGTCAACGACATCTTTCCGGAAACTCATCCCTTTGTGTTAATAAGCGATATTCCATTCACGGCTTCTGCCTGCCTGCCACCAACATCAACACGGGGCTGCCTCTCTTTCTACCCTTCAGTCTGTGCAGGAGTCTTGAAGCGACAGTTTGTTTTGCGAGTGTGTTTCTGTTGTTACTGTTATTGTTTACCGTTGTTATCGATATTGTTATTTTTTAACCTTGTTTTTTTTTTGCTAAAATGTCCGAAAAAAGGAAAAAAACTGTTGTTACGATGGAAGAAAAGTTCCGTGCTCTAAAAAGGTTAAATGCTGGTGAAACAGCCAAGAAGATTGCCGCGGATATGGGAGTAGGAACAAGCACTGTGAGTGACTGGAAAAAGGCTCGGAGTGATATTGAAAAGTGGTGCTCGTCACAAGCGGTGTTAAAAAACTTAAAATGATGAAAAAGGCAGCTAACAACCAAGTTAATGAGGCATTGTTTCTTTGGTTTACCCAAAGAAGAGAGCAAGGGTTACCTATCTCAGGTCCTTTACTAAAAGAAAAGGCACTACACTTTAATAAGGAAATTGGAGGGGATGAACAGTTTAAAGCAAGTGAGGGGTGGTTGGAAAGCTGGAAAAATCGTCATGGTGTGCGGAAACTACAGATCAGTGGTGAAAAGCTATCGGCTAACCAAGAAGACGTTGAAAAATTTAAAATATTTTTACACAGTCTAATTGATCAACATGGGATTACTGGAGAGCAGCTCTATAATTGCGACGAGACTGGGCTCAACTATAAAATGCTTCCCACCTACACTTTGGCTTCCAAGAAAGAAGACAGTGCAGCGGGGTATAAGAAGAAAAAGGAGAGGGTCACCATTTTAGCCTGCAGCAACGCTACAGGAGATCACAAGCTTCCAATAGGATTCATTGGAAAATCCAAAAAGCCAAGGGCTTTCAAGAACTTTAAAGACTTGTCTGGCCTACCAGTTTGGTACAGAAACCAGCACAGCGCATGGATGAACTGCGAAATATTTAGTGATTGGTTTCACAAGCAGTTTGTGCCACAAGTGGAAAAACATTTGTTGAAAAATAACTTGCCAAGAAAAGCAGTGCTCCTACTTGACAATGCACCCCTCACATCCAAGTGAAGACGAACTTAAAGATGGAGATATAAAGGGTGTGTTCTTACCACCAAACGTGACATCACTTTGTCAACCTATGGATCAAGGCGTGCTCGAGTCACTAAAGCGAACCTATCGCCGTGGGTTACTTTCTGTGTTGATTGCTGGAATGGACGAAAAAGAAAGTGTTACAGAGACATTAAAGAAGGTGGACATGTTAGGCGTGATAATGTGGGTATCCCAGGCATGTGATGAAATAAAACGGTTGAAGCGGGTAAGGTCATGGAGGAAGCTCTTAGATCACAAAGCTACTGATAAATGGACGGGGGAGAAAACAGAAGACGTCATTGAAACTTATGCCTGCAATGAAGAAAATCGTCAGATTGCTGAGCTTGTGCAATGCCTGCCTGGTTGTGAAAAAATCAACAACTTGAAGCCATAAATTGGTTAGTAAATGAAGACTAAGTCAACGAAATTACAGACAGTGATATTATAGAAATGGTGTGCATTGATGAGGAAAAAATCTTTGAACCCGAAGAAGAGGAGTCACTCTGAGGCATTCAAGACCATAGAATCTTGAATCACTTATGTAGAAAATCAAGATGAAACGAGTGTGACTGATGCTTTTAAGAAGATTGAGGGACATGGCATCCCAACAGCGTGTACAGTGCGTGAAGCAACAGAAAATCACAAACTTTTTCAAAAACTAATGTAGAAACAGTATGCCTAAGTGAAGTGCGTGAAGCAACAGAAAATGACAAACATTTTCAAAAAATTATGTAGAAGCAGAATGTACAGTGTATTTATGTAAGTACATGTACTGTAAAGCATTTTAATTATTTTAATTTAGTTTAAAGCAATTCTATTTCTTAGCCTATGTACAGTATACAGTTAACAAAATGATACTAAACCGTTAAAAACATTAAAATTAATCAACAACAAACTCGTGAATTATTTCTGGTCACCTAGCTATTTGTAAAAATAGCCTTGTGATATCCTGATTTTTCCATATCCGGATCGGCCGGTCGCCACATTAGTCCGGATATGACAGGTTATACTGTATTGGCTTTTATGGCCAAGGAATTAAAACTTGGCAATTTTTCTAGGTTTATGCTGCGTCTTGTGCGGGATTTCGCCTAGATAGGCTCATCAGCGGGCTTTTGGTGCCGTAGTCATGAAAGCCAATATACCATCTTTTTGGAAGTCTTTACTGAGAAGTGAAAGACTGCTTGAACTTTTAGCTCTCGCAGTAAGACGCGCAAATGCACAGTAGTGCACAGTTCGCTGCTCCTGCGAGGGTCCGGGCACAGACACCAAGGGCCCGCAGATGAGTCTATCTGGGTATTCCTAGCTGAAACCCACACAAGACATGGCATGAACTTAGAAAAATTGCTGAGTTTTAAAATGCAACTAGTTGATAGTTTTGATGGGCCATCTAATCATTAGATAGTTTAGAAATACTTTGAGTATTCAGTGGTTCAAAGTCAACATTTTCATCGCTAAGAAGGTGTGCATTTAAGGATGCACATCTTAGAGTGTGGCGTGATGAATTTTGCAAGAAAAATTGCTCGATTGTATGAAGAATTTTTTTGCACATTTCAAATTAAAAGTTTGAATCTCATACACGGGATGGGCATTGCCTTTCATATTATGATTTATCCATATTTTTGTAATTAGATTAAATAACATGAAAAGAGTTTTGTGTAATGGAAATTTCTTTGAATTAGACGAGATTTCAAATTAACCTGTTTTGAATTATCGAGATTTTACAGTGTGATGAATATTATTTATATTATACTAGCAACCTGTCCCAGCTTCGCCCGGAATCTTTAACGTTTTACCCAGTGTAAGCTTAGTTAGTTATTGATGTATTAAGGGGTGGAACTACGAGGTCATCTGCCCCTAAAAGTGTAAGCTTAAAAGGCGCACGGATGGCAGGTCCCAGACGCCATTCAGAAAACCGAGGTGAACAACGAAACTCCACACACATATATTCTTCCCTGAAGTTTTAACTCAACACAACTCTACAGCAAAAAGGTCATATATCGGACGTACTATGTCCCTATCCTGACGTATGCCTCGAAGACCTGGGTTACGAAAGGAAGGGAGAAGAGCAAAATACGACCAATGAGATGAGGTTCTTGAGAAGCAGTATTGGAGCTACAAGGATGGACAGAATAAGAAATGAGAGGACCAGAGAATTAATGAAGGAGAAACCATTACAGGATGGCAAAGAGAAATCTAGACTTGGATGGTATGGACATGTAAAACGAATGGAGAAGAAGATACCCAGGAGGATGCACGAGACGAAGTGGGAAGGAAAGAGACCGAGAGACAGGTGGCTAAAGGGGGTAAAAGAAAGCATGAAGAAGAGAGGAGAAGACTGGACAAGGGTGGAGGCTGAGAGATGGTGGGAAGACAGAAGACGTTGGAGAGGCTTGTGTTCTCAAACAGACCCGGCCAGTGGCTAGAAACTGTGCACGATGATGATGACTCGACAGTTTGATGCTGGCCAAAGCTGGGATGATAGGCTCACTCGCTCAGAAGCTAGTAATAATTTAAATTTCCACTGAATGGAGATTGTTGGAAGAAATGAAAACGTAAAAACACTTATAGTGGGCGATGTATTAAAGTTAGAGATATGCTGACGCAGACTTTCTTTTAGAACTTTTCATGCTGAGCAATTGTTACACTCATAGTATATAGATATTTATAACGGGTCACCCAGCGTAAGCTTAAAAGGCACATGTACGCCAGGTTTTATCTTTGACTCTATTCACTGAAATTGTTACCGCTCGCCTTCCTTTGGTTATAAATGAATGTTTTTCTACAGAAATCTTCTTTGAAAAATCCTTTACAGAATGGTGAAAACCGCATCAAAATCCATCCTGTGGTTCTCAAGATTATCTGTTACATCCAAGAATCGGGGACTTTGTTTTATACTATGTAGAGATTGCCAATGCATTCATTTAGGAAAGTGTGAATTCTCAAAATAAGAATGGATGTGACACACAAGGTTTTGATACAGCTGGCTTTGGTACTTTTCACGCAAGAAACTATAGCCAATCTAAGGCCCGGTTAATAGAAATCATAACCTTTATCACCAACTTGGTTGTTAAAGATATGTTAGTCTGTTTGAGCTGGAACGCAAAAGTTGCACTGCTTTAGGCTGGTCACCATAAGGTCGTATTTTGCAATATCCTCGTAGTTATTATAGGATTTATGGATAATTTTATACAAAATTTCATAGAACATTCTCATCCTACAAAACCCAACATGTGTTCAATAGGCATCTAAAATTGTAACAGCAACACAACTGGGTTATTAACAAAAAGGAAGGAAGCTTGTAGTTTAACGTGACCGTTAATCTTGAGATCATGAGCCACGGGACCTCTTTTTTACGTGGAATCCGAACCACAGGACATGGCATTTCACTTCGAAAATCTCACATGCATTGACCGGGAATCGAACCCGGACCGCCTTGGTGAGTGGGTTATTAACAGCACCTGTGAAAAAAGCATTTACAGAAAAAGAAGATCGAAAGTGTTGATAGCAGCCATGCTACTCACCAGATCTCTCCGCCTGATGCTACTATCAAGTGAACGCTCACTTGGTGATGTTGTAACAGTTCCCTCGTCTTCTGCCAACACCTCACTAGCCACCTCGAGAGGTTGGATAGGGTCATTTGGTCCCAGGGCAACACGAAACATGGCATCCAAACACTCCGTAGCCTTATCACCCGAGTAATTCACAACTACAAAGTTCTCACTGTCCGATGATGCATCACTGCGTAATGATGCTGTATCGCTCGCATCATCAGGGCTTGCCTTAAGAGCCGAGTCCAGTGATGTCATAAGGTTGCTGAAACCTTTCTTAACAGACGATATGCCAGCATTCAGATTGTTTGGAATAGTAATAGTAGGAAATGCAGTAGGGCTTGGACCACTTCCGTTTCTATGTACGACAGGAGTATAAACACCATCCATTTGGCACTCGATCTTATCCTGATGTTGGAGTTGTTGTCGTTGATGCTGCAAGTCGATGCCCAGAGATGATACCTCACTTCCTGGAGTGAGAGGTTGCTTTATTAGGCCCTGTGGAATACTCATGTTATCTTCCTGCATGCTGGCCGAGTCTGGTATCACAGATTCCAAGTCCCCACCAGAACATTCCTTCCCAGGTGACATCGATGGCATAACAAATGTTACCTCCACCTACAAAAAGAACATCCAATAATTAGTATCAAGTGATTAGTTATACCTAGATCAACCAAGAGACCTACTCATTGCCTTGATAAATCTATCTGTCTTCTGCCCAGTGCTAGTTATCGACCACTCACAGAGTTTACAAGTAAAGTTAAGCTAACCAATGGTACATTATGACAAGACTTAAATTAATTCCATTTCTTTCCTGTTGGTTGTTCAATGGTGGTCCTTACATGAAACATTGAATGGAGGGCAGACAATTAACTATATGGAAATGGCATCATGAATGGTGTCTTGGTTATATAAATACACTAATGAACATACTAAGGATTGTCAGGAGGGCAAGGAAAAAATTAGGATATCTCATCATGAGATATTGAATTTATGAACAAAGAGACTTTTAGCTACATTATGTCATGTTATGTAAATTTAAGTACAAGCCATGTGGCTATAATGTAAAGTGTTAAAACGTAATGACATGATAAGTAAAACCTGAATTTCCCGCCGAATCAATACTGAATCAAACCTTTGGCATTAGCCAACAATACTATTGAGCTTGTGATGATAAAGATTCATTGAGGGTCTTGGATTTGTGATCACCAATCCCAGGGTGGAAGGTAACTACTGTATACAACTTTAATTAGGTATTCTGTATGATTATGCGGAGTGCAATGTGCTTCAACAAATTGAAATGAAATGCACCATTAAGTAGAAAGGAAATAATTCCACTATTTACATGACATACAATTTAAATTCATGGCTAAATCTTGTACCAACAAAAGAGGCAACAAACTTGTTAAGATAGTGTCAATGTATCAAATTCTAGTCATCAAATGCTTACTCTGGATAATCACATACTGTAAGTTTACCCAAAGCTTTGTCGGAAACAAATCTCTCCCGCTTACGATGCTCTAAGAGGTGTTGTGAAACTCTGTGCAAATGTTCATGGAAGAAGGGAAATTCCAACGGAAAGAACTTTTGTCCATGTATGTGCTGTAAGTCCGCTGATGTCACCTTTTAGCACCTGGGATGTTTAAAGAAATGTGATGCTATACATAAAAAGAATACATGAGGTAGTGATTGAACACCCTTACTCACAAATACAAGTACATTAACCTTTCTATACACATCTTGTATTTCAGTAGTGGCTACGCGGGCTAAAGCGCTGCGTTAGGTCAAGGGGCCAAGCTCTCTGCTGACTCGGTAGACGCGTGGGTTCGAACCCCACCGTCGGCTGTCCCCTAAATGGTTTTTCGTGGTTTCCCATTTTCAACACCAGGCAAATGCTGGGACAGTGCCTGCTGACAGGCCACGGCCGCTTCCTTCCACATCCTTGCCCAGTTTCAATCATCTTCATCCATTCCATCTCTCATCCCGACGGGCAGGTCGCCCACGGGCGTCGACTAGAAAGACCTGCACTCGGCCTCTCAGGAGGCTACACGACAAAAAAAAAAAAATTCAGTAATAATAGTAGTATTCGTGACTTTCAGTTTAACCCACTTAATGCCAGTACCTAGCCACATGCTCTTGCTAAGAGTGCCAGTGGATAATAGCTAGGGATAGGAAAAATTCGCAAATTATTAAAAGTAGTAATACACAGGTGGTATTGTGTTTTAATAACTGTAAAAATGGCAAAAAGAATGGTATTTAAACTAAACACGAATTTTAGCTTTTTATATCCCTTTCTTCTTTACAGTGCACTTCCGATAATTCATGGTAATTAATGCATGTTCGCATTTGCGAAGGTTACAAAAGCCAGTAATTTATTCAATTTAGCTTGTCGTATTTTTCGAGAGAAAAAGTTAAAATTTCAGCTGTGGTTTAACCTAACTTATGTGACATGTGCTCATATGTTTTCTAATGTTTCTTCATTTCGGTCTAAATTGACCATTTTGTTAAATGTTTACAATCTTTTTCACTTACCTGTTCTGCATTTACGCTTGCTTAGTTTTAAATCATTTTCCTTAGGACTGTTACAGTTAAAATGTCAAGCCTGACCATCTTTGATTCTCCGATCCCAACCATTCTTTGGTGCACGAAACCCACAGAATCCAAACAGGCAACTTTAAAATCAACTTTTGAGCACGAACCCCACGGTTCCCTAATTCGAACCTTTAAATCCCAAGAACAAGTTGCATTTTCAAGTTATTTGTGTTCTAATTTCCTACGACTTTTCACACCAAAGACGGAGTCAACTAAGGTGGAGCCTAAGGAGAGAAGGCTGCAGCTTCCCCCTGCTTCTGCTCAACTTCAAACCACTTCAGAATCATTGCAAGGTCTGGTGAGTTGTGCTACAGTTTTCACCATTTCCACTTCCGACAAACTAATTGGCACGCGTGCCATTCTTAAGAAACAATTATTAAGGTTTCGATACTTTCTGACAGAGAAAAGTCTAGATGATCATAATTTAGATGTCTTAACTGAAAGATTCAAACTTTATCAAAATGACTTTAAATCTTACACCTCCTAGTGATGTAAAATGCCTGGGCATTTATAAGTCGGGGCAAATGCCCAAGATAAATGCCCGGACAAATGCCCAAAATCCATAAATGCCCAGGCATTTTGAGCATTTACCTCTTTTAAAAACATATTCATAATGCAACGCTTATATAAATATTGTTTTAGCCATATATGTATCTACATATATGTATTCTATATATTTATCCATACAAACAGGTATATATATACCAGTATATATATTTATATTGCTGGAAAAGTAGTTAAGTAGTCCTAATATTTTTCTATAGCCTCTCAACTCAAGTGGATTTTTATACATAATTATGTGTATGCCTATGAATGTTGATTGTGTAATTGGGGGAAAAAATCCACTTAACACATCAACACATCTTTGTAATTTTTGAATGAGTTTGATATTTTACTGACAAATGACTAATACTGAATACATAATGTATGCTATTACATTAACTGTATAAGTTAAAAATGAAACAAATGAGGACATGAGGTAAAGTACATATATTTAAATATGAAATTAATAATAAATTAATGTTTTGTGTTCTTGGGTATCTTAATCACTTTCTTCTGTTTCTGTATCCTCTTCATCACTGTTTGCTATTGAACTTTCAAGTAGTTCTGGCTCAGATTCTTCTGACAGTTCTGATTCTGAATCTTCCTCTAGGCCTATAATTCGTTCTTGACTGGATGTTGGGGTTTCTTCTCCTTGTTCTGGATTACTCTGAAGAGTCTCTTCAGTTATTTTGTCGGGCTTACGCTTAGATGTTCCATTCTCCCCATTCATCAGCTTCCAATTGTAGGCTAGATAAATCAATTTGGCAGCCCTCTCAGATGTAAGTCTGTTTCTTTTTTACTATGAATCCAACCAAAAGTGCTAAAGGTCTGCTCTGTGGCAGCAGATGTAACAGGTGCCCCTACATTTCCTACATTTAAATGAGTAGGCCTGCAGGCCTAACTCAGTAATACAATGTTTTATTCAAACCAGATATACTTAATTCCCATTTAGATGTTATTGACAACATTGACACACGATAATTAAATTATTAGCAATATTCGGGCATTACTAGTTCATCCATGAAATATACCTTTGATTAATGGTTTTTATTATGTTTCAGAAGCTCTAGTAACAATCACAAGTAGTAAAAAGTAAAAAAAAAAAAGTTTTTTTAAATGCCCCAATTTTGGGCACTTAAAACTGCTTTGGAAAAATGCCCAGGCAAATGCCCATTTATAGATGTCCTGCCCACTGGGCATTTGCCCGGCCCACATCACTGCCTCCATCCAAACCAAAATTGAGATCCTTGACTCGAATCAAGAGCAAGATCGCGGGGCAGTGGAAGATAGTTATTATGAAGGGCTTGCTGAAGCCAAAACTTTAATTAAAACTTGAACTGAAGTACAAAAGGAAGCATCCACCCTTCCTATTAAGCCTTTACTTCTTAAAATTCACTTGCCTTCCTTCTCTGGTGAAGAGAAGCAATGAGGCTCCTTTTACGAACTCTTTCAGCCCTTATTACACAACAACTCTTCCCTTCCTGAAATCCCAAAGTTTCATTACCTTAAATCGGTATTACAAGGGTCTCCCCTTAAACTAATCGAGGCACTACCTCTTACTTCTGACAATTATTCCATTGCCTTTAAGTTACTGCAAGAGAGATACGGCAACACTAGGCTCCGCATACAGCGACATATCAATGCTTTGTTTAACCTTCCCGTCTGTCGTAGCGATTATCTCGCATCCCTTCGCAGCTTAGGCAATATGGTTGAACTTCACGCAAAAGCTCTTGAGCACCTGAAGCAACCCGTGGAGCATTGGACTTCTTAAGGCTTGGGATTCTGAATTAATTAATAAACCTGAACCCACTTTTCAAACCTTAACCTCTTTTATAAAAAAAAAAAACGGTGACAGGTGCTCTCCGCAGTAGCTCATCAGGTAGAAACTTTTGCCAGTTTCAGTAAAAATGGTTTTAGCAAGCCTACGCTTAACAAAAAATCTTCTCGTTCTCAAGTGTCTTCCGTGCAAAGTCATCAGTTTACATCATGCTTTGCAAAAATGTTCACCCTCTTTACTTATGTTCTACCTTCAAATCATTATCAGTAGATGACCGTAGGAAAACTGTTTCCCAAAGAAAATATTGTTTCAATTGTCTTTCTGAAAAGCATGCTCTAACAGATTGTCCTTCAAAGGGAGTCTGCATGCATTGCAAATCACATCATCACTCTTCGTTGCATCGTTTTGAAAGACCACGGTATAGCCCCCTTTCGAGCAAATCATTTGAAATTGCCACTTGCTCCAATTCTCAAACTACTTCAAACTCTAATAGTAAATCATTCCTAACCTCTTGCACTCAATCAGATTCCAAGACCGGTGCTCAATCTTATAATCAAACCACTAACTCATGGCACAGTGCGCAAATTCTCGTCGACTGTGCAAGTTCAAGTTTCTGCAGGTAACTGGCACTCTGCATGAGCCTTACTCGACAATGCTGCCACGCACAACTTTATCACTCTATCACTCGAAAGGTTAGGTCTTCAGCCTCAATCTACTTCAATTGAAATATCCGGTGTCAATAATAGTAAGTCCACTTCTTTGCATTATGTAAAACTAAACATTAAGGATTCAGTTCAATTTGGTACTAGTCTTTGCCTTAATTGCTTATCTATTCCCATCATTGATAGCCCAACCCCCAGTCATTCTTTTTCAATCGATACTTGGAAATTTCCTTCAGATTTGGAATTAGCTGACCCCGATTTTCATCCAAGTTCTACTATTGACATTCTTCTTGGTGCTAATCTATTTTAGCAAAATCTTTTACTTTCTAGAGTTTTAGAAATTCATTGGTATCCTAAATCGGACTCTTTCTTCTATCAAGTTAACCTATCTACTTCAATGCTTCAAATTAAAATTTATGACCCTCTTCAATTTTTCGATCCTATTATAGCTTTAGCTAAAATATTCATGCAAGAATTATGGTCTTTAAATTCAGGCTGGGATGACATTATCCCACTCTCTCTCGTGCAGAGATGACTTACTTTCCACCACAGTCTTTGCGACTTGTCTATCATTGATATCCCAAGGGTGTTAATTCCCTCTCCTTCCTCACCTAACTTGGAATTACATCTTTTTGCTGACAGTTCTACTAAAGCCAATGGATGTTGTGCTTATGTTGTTAATCGAGCATCTCCTTCCATTTCCTCTAACCTTCGTCTTTCTCTCCTCAACCTGGCGGTTGGTGGGTAGCATGAATGTCTTCGTCCAAAGGTCTTCTATCCTGAGCCCGCTGTTTGATCAGGTGGTACGGACACCTTCCTCCGATGTCATCAAAGAACTCTGCTCTTGGTCGTCCTCTTCCTGCCTTGCCTTCCATTTTCCCGTCAAGCAGTGTGATGCACCATGGTGAATGCCGGAGTAGGTGGCCTATCCAATTATTTCTTCTTTTTTTGATGTTGCTGTCAGATTGACGGTTTCTTCTGCTCTTCTTAGAACTTCTTCATTAGTTAGCCTTAGGGTCCAAGGTACCCGTAGCATTTGTCGCCAGCACCACATTTCAAATGCACATAATCGTTTCTTGTCGGCCTTCAATAGTGTCCAGGTTTCGCAACCATAGGTAGCAATGCTCCAAATGTAGCTTTTAATGAAGTGCTTTCTGACTTGTAGGGATATGGCTTTGGATGTCAGGAGACTTCTCTTCTTGTTGAAAGCTTCTTTAGCCTGGGCTATTTGAGAGCGAATATCCTTTTTACATCTCCCATCAGAAGTAATAATGCTTCCCAAGTACTTGAAAAGATTTACTTGAGCCAATCTTTCTCCTTCCAACCATACATTACTGTTCTGACTACCATCTCGACTACATTTCATTATCTTGGTTTTTGTTTTGTTAATCTTCATTTTACATTTTACCCTCAGATGATCATTTAATTCATGTATATGCAATTTCTAGTTTTTTCTCATCATCTGCTATGCTGGCAATGTCATCTGCAAAACGTATTGTTTGGTACAATTCACCGTTTATTTTTATTCCATGTGAGCATGTTGCTGAAAATTCTTTTATTGCTTCTTCTACGTACACATTAAAGAGCAGAGGTGAAAGGCTGCACCCTTGTCTTACTACTTTTCAAGTGAAATGTCATGTCCTGTGGTTCGGATTCCACGTAAAACGGAGGTCCCGTGGCTCATGATCTCGAGATTAACGGTCACGTTAAACTACAAGCTTCCTTCCTTCTTACTACTTTTCCTATTTTCACAGCCATTTGTTCCTTTCCAATAAGTGCTGTCTGGTTCTTGTACAACTGGTAAATGATTTTCCGATCTCTGTAATCCAAGTTCAAGTTTTTAAGGGCTTTGAACATAATGTTCCAATTTACATTATCAAAAGTTTTCTCTATGTCAATGAAAGCAATGAGGATGTTTTTATTGATTCTTATGGCCTTTTCAATAATTGTTCTCAGACTCTATTTCTTCTGAACCCGAATTGATCTTCTGAGAGACTTTCTTCAATTCTCTTCTCCATGCAGTGGTAAACAATTCTTGTGAGTATTTTGGAGGCATGAGTTGTCAGGCTTATAGTTCTGTAATCTTGACATTTCTGTGCACGGTTACTTTTTGCAATAGGTATCAGTACAGTTTTCTCAAAACTAAGATAGCCCCTTTAAAATCCATTTCACTACATCGTTTAAAGCTTTGCGCAGCCCTCCTAGCTGCCGAGTTGGCCAACAAACTTAAGTCATAATTTAAACTGTCAATTTCTTCACACTTATTTTTGGACAGATTCTGCTATCACATTAGCTTGGATTGCTAACACCCCTTCGCAATGGCAAGATTTTGTTGCCAACCGTATAGGAAAAATTCAACAATTTTCTAATTCGTCTCAAGAAGAGACCTCTAATTGGCCTGTAGGCACACCTTCAGATTTTGTTGCCAACAGTGTAGGAACAATTCAACAATTTTCTAATCCGTCTGAATGGAATGACGTTTCTAGCAAGGATAATCCTGCTGATGTCATTGCTCGTTGTTGTTCCCCAAAGCATTTGGCCGAGTTCAATTTGTATTGGCACCTGCTTGGCTTCTAGAAGAGACCTCGAATTGGCCTGTAGGCACACCTTCAGATTTAACAAACATTCCTGAAGCTCGTAAAGATGCTTCTTCTTTAGTAGCTTCTCTTTCTCTCTCTTTACTTGAACGGAACTTCTCTTTCAAAAGCTAATCCGTGTTGTAGCATATCTGCTCAGATGGAAATTCTTTATAATTGATCAACCCTTATCTCCTCAAACATTTCTTTTTACCATTGAACTTCAAATGGCCACCACCAAAGTCCTTTGCCTTACCCAGCGTGAAATCTTTTCTCAAGAAATTAATACTTTGTCTAAGGATCAGTCTCTTAAAAAACACAGCAGACTCTTTGCCCTTTGTCCCTTTCTCGATGACAATGGTTTATGGAGAGTAGACGGTAGGCTAGCTTTAGCCGACTTTTCTGAAGAGAAAAACATCCTGTTATTCTCCCTTCTAAACATCATGTTACTCAGCTGATCATTCGCAAGTTCCATTAGCAGCACTTACACGTTGGCACTAGAACTCTTCTGTGCTTAAATCGCGAACAGTACTGGCCTATCAACGGCTTGCATGAGGTCACTTCTGTTGTGTGTAAGTGCATATCTTGCTTTAAAACAAAGCCTAAGCTTCCTGAGCTGACCTTCCCCTTTTCTCTCTGCTCCGAGCAGATCTTTTTCTCTCACTGGTATTGATTATGCTGGTCCCTTTTTGTATAAAAAAAAAACATCCCGAAGCCAAAATAATTTTTTTTTGGTAAACTGTACATTTCTCTTTTTGTATGTATGGTCACTGGTGCCATTCATTTGGAACTCATTACAAGCGCTTGCACTTCCTATTTCCTTTCTGCTTTCTCTTGCTTTGTTGCAGAAGTGGCATTCCTTCAGAAGTTTTTTCTGAAAACGCCAGAAATTTCCTTGGTGCTTCCGAGCAATGGAGAAAGGCTCTTTGTTCTCCGCTTGCTAAAGAACAAATTTCTAACTATTCTCACTTAAAAACTTCAAATGGCATTTCATTCCACCCTACGCACCTCATCATGGTGGACGTTGGGAATCTTGTGTCAAGTTGACAAAGAGCCATTTGAAAAAAATCATCGGATCTTCTATTATGTCCTTTGAAGAGTTTAACTCTTTAGCTATTCTTTTTGAGGGTGTTGTTACTCCCGACCTCTTTCCCCTCTGTCTAATGATCCTACTGACTTCCTCCCTCTAACTCCTGGCCATTTCCTGATAGGTAGTTATTTAAACACTCCACCTCCTCTCATTAATCACAGGTTCCATCTTTCTTTACCTATTCCTTGAAAAAAAAAATTGAGGCTCTTAGAGCCAGGTTTGGAAGTGGTGGAACTGGAGTACTTAAACTCATTACAGAGGAGAGGAAAGTGGCAGCTCTCTCATCCAAACCTTAAGGAGGGTGACTTGGTGCTCTTGCAAGATCCAAGTCCTCCTCTTGTATGGCACGCCGGTATAATTGAGAAGCGTTTCACCAGTCGTGATGGTCGAGTACGAGTGGTAAAATTAATTTCTTCTAACAGACACTGTGTATTAGGGTGGGCCGAAAAAACTCATTTTTTCATTTTGAAGTCTTAATAGCGTGGAAAAGTTGCGAATTATATACAGTCATAAAAGAAAAAGAAATTATCGAAATCGGTTGACATCTTCCGGTCTCGCATAGGCCTAAAGTTTGAAAAAAACATGAAAAAGCTTCATTTTTGCGATTATTTTGTAAATATTTGAATTAGATGTTTTCGTAATGTATTACCGTATTTCCTCGCATAATCGTCGCACCCCACTTTTCAAACACTAAAATAGATTTATAAAATTTCATCGCATAATCGTCGCATAGCATGTTCGTATTTGTGCGCCAGTCAGTTGCACACGCTGCCGCGACTTTATAACCTGGCGCGACTTTGTCAGACGAAAAATATATTGTCTTTATGCTTGCGGGCAATGAACTGTGACGCGAGCGGCAAGCTTCGTCACTTAGCACATTCCGCGAGAGTATAATCTGGCGTGATCTTGTCAGGAGAAAGTAATCTTGTCTTTATGCCTGCCGGCTATGAACCGCGACGCGAACGGCCAGCGCACATTCCGCGAGCGTATAGGCCTAATCTGGCGTGGTCTTGTCAGGAGAAAGTAACCTTATCTTTAAACCTGCCGGCTATGAATCACGACGCGAACGGCCAACGCACATTCCACGAGCTTATAGGCCTAATCTGGCGTGATCATGTCAGCAAAAAGTAATCTCATCTTTAGACCTGAGGCCTATGAACTGTGACGCGAGCGGCCATCGCACATTCCGCGAGCGTATAGGCCTAATCTGGCGTGGTCTTGTCAGGAGAAAGTAACCTCATCTTTAAGCCTGCCGGTTATGAACCGCGACGCGAACGGCCAACGCACATTCCGCGAGCGTATAGGCCTAATCTGGCGTGATCTTGTCAGGAGAAAGTAATATCGTATTTATGCCTGCGGGCTATGAACCGCGACGCGAATGGTCAGCGCACATTCCGCGAGCTTATAGGCCTAATCTGGCGTGATGTCAGTAGAAAGTACTCTCGTCTTTATGCCTGCGGGCTATGAACTGTGACGCGAACGACCAGCGCACATTCCGCGAGTTTATAGGCCTAATATGGCGTGAACTTGTCAGGAGAAAGTAATATCGTATTTATGCCTGTGGGCTATAAACCACGACGCGAATGGCCAGCTTCGTCAGCACATTCCGCGAGCGTTAACAAGTCGTGACCTTGTTAAAAGAAAGAACCCTGTCTCTGACTGCGGGCTATGACTCACGCTACGCGAATGACTGGCCCGTGCAGCAAATAATGATACAGTATATTCTTTGAAATTAAATATTCTTCGCATAATCGTCGCACCCTGCTTTTTTTCCGCGAAATTTTGGCAAAACAAAGTGCGACGATTATGCGAGGAAATACGGTATCTTGTAGCGTCTTAAAATGGAGCCTAAAAACATTGTGTTTTAATTTGGTTTAAATCACTTGATATCTTCCGGTCGAACATAAGCCCCAAGATGTGACAAAATATTGAAAATTTCACATTTTCACGAGATTTTTTTTTGTATCTTAAATAGGACTTGTTTTAACGTAATAGTTACAGTATTTTTATTTTTGAACAAAAGAACAATGCTATAGAAAACAGTGCCTAAAAAAGATAGTTATTCCTATGACATGATGGGTGATAACAGTGACAACGGGCATTATACTTTTCAACTTGCTCTATATTTAAATAGCTTAAATATTTAAGTGACAGTATAGTGTTTAACAACAAAATTACTCTTATAAAAAAGAAAAAACACAGAGTTTTGAATAAATAGTCCATGTTAGCAGTTCATTTGTACTGTTGTCTATTTTGTAGCCGAAGGTACTTTGAAGACTGATTTGCTGGTGAAGTTAGGCATGGATGATCTGGACAGCAGAGTGGTTTTTTAAAATCCATCTCGAGATTCAGCTCCATAAACTTTTCCTGAGGCTTCTTTGACGAGTTTTACACAGCGTTCAACAGCCTGCGAGTGAACTGGGAATTGCTTGAAAGTAATGTTCCAGTCAGGGATTGAGTCACTGTTGATTGTGTTGATGTGTTGATCTCGTCGTCACCGATTTCTGCCAACAATGGGGGAGAAGATAATTCACAGTCCACCCATTTGATCATTTCTGAGTAATCTTGCGCATTGAAGTTGATTTTCGGTGACCTGAATGTTCTTACTGTTTTCCTTCTTGCATCGATCTGCCTTGCCTTCAGAATTCTTCGGAGTCCAAGCTCTCTTATGTGTTTCTTGTCATCTTCAGTCATGGCTAACAGTAAGTGTTCTGGGTGGGCGAAGAAACCATTCCCTTCGATCACAGGGTGGACAACATCAAGCAAAGGTATTGGTAGATTGTATTGCTTGGTAAAAAAGTTTCGGGCCGTCTGTTACTTGTTTTGATAGTAAACCACACTGGCATGTATGATTTCAATATGAACAAAACTAGTTCTTGAAGTTGAGGTGAGGGGCTTTCTTCACTTGCATACAATCTGAGAGTTCTATTTGCTTTCGTCAACCACCTCGAATGTGATAAGTGCCCAGGATCTCGTACAGCCAAATCATCTTTACACGTTCCTGATTTTATTGCCTTTGAAATATCAAGTATGTATTGCTGATCTTTTCTAAGCATGTTTCTGTCTATCTCTGGGATCTGACAATCAATACTCTGGAAGTTAACCACCGGCAGTTTTTGGCAGCCAATTAACTTTTCATCGATTGGTCCTTTAGAAGTATCAGGCCCTGTTGTCTTGCCATCCAGGTGCTCAAACATGTGGCGGAATGTTAACTAATTGAAATGGAGGAGGCAAATTGCCCATTGTACAGGTTTCCTTAAATAAAGTTCAACTCGGCGAAGACCAGTATTCCAACCTGTATTGACAGCAGTACCAGCACATCCGATGACAATTAGATTTTCAAGAGAAATACCACGCTCAGACAGGTAAGAAATTACAGACTTGACAATATCTTCAGAGCTTCCAGAATTTGGAGTAACGTGGCCAACGTAGAGTGAGCCGTGTTCTTGAATCAGCGAGTAATGCTCTTCCATAATAATTCTATGAAACCTACGAATTCTACGATCCAAAAAAAATTGACTGAAATTGACAGTTTCCTTTACCTCATTATTAGTTCATGTGAAATAATACTACGGCTATTACATTTAAATACAAATAATTTATCATATACCAAAAACTCGTAAAAAAGTAACTTTTTGGCGCTTATGCGCAACTGGAAGATATCAAATGATCTAAACCAAATTAAAACACAATGTTTTTAGGCTCAATTAGAAAACTCTACATGCTATTGCATTACGAAAACATGTAATTCAAGAATATAAAAAATAATCGCAAAAATGAAGATTTTTTTCATATTTTGTCGAACTTTAGGGCCTATGCGCAACTGGAAGATATCAACTGATCTAAACCAAATTAAAACAATGTTTTTAGGCTCTATTTGAAGACTCTATAAGCTATTACATTGCGATAACCTCTAATTCAAAAATTTAAAAAATAATCGCAAAAATGAAGTTTTCTTCATATTTTGTCAAATTTTAGGGCCTATGCGCGACCGGAAGATGTCAATCGATTTCGATAATTTTTTCTCTTTTCTTTTATCTATATAATTCACAACTTTTCCGCGCTATTACAACTTCGAAATGAAAAAATAAGTTTTTTTGGCCCACCCTACTGTTTATGTCCAATTTCCACGATTTCTCCTTTGTCATTCTTATGTTCTCCTTTTTTTCTTTTTCTCTAATTTTCCCTGTGTTTTTCTTGTTGTCGCCCCTCTGGTAGTATGTTCGCATCAGCGAAGGCTACGAAAGCCAGTAATTTATTCATTTTAGCTTGTTGTATTTTTCGAAAGAAAACTTTAAAATGTCAGCTGTTGTTAAACCTAACTTATGTGACACGTGCTCAAGTGTTTTCTAATGTTTTCTCATTTCAGTCTAAATTGACCATTTTGTTAAATGTTTACAATCTTTTTCACTTACCTGTCCTGCATTTACGCTTCCTTAGTTTTAAGACATTTTCCTTAGGACTGTTACAGTTAAAATGTCAAGCCTGACCATCTTTGATTCTCCGATTCAAATGACAGCCATCTTGCTGGTGCTGTTTTCCCATTTTCTTTCTGCGCTTCTCATTGGTTGCTGGTACTCAGCGAGCCAATCACGTCTCTTGTTCCGTCAATCTTTCTAGAAGTTCTTCGTCTGAGCTCCTATATAAGTGCTGTCAATTGGGACATTCAACACACACGTCGTCATCTACGCTTGTTGTCAACCAGCCACTACCTGCTGTCTACGTCGGAACTATCGATACCATGGAAGTCCAGCGCACTCAAGTCATCAACAGGCTCATGTTGCCTTGTTTCTCGTAACTCGGCATACTAGCCGTCAGGCCATCTTCCTGCTGGAACATTGCAATCTTGGTTGCTCAACTTGACCATGCCTAACTTATGCTAAAACTTCGCTTCGACTAGTCAGCATGGAACATTAGCAAACTTTGCTAACCTTTTCTAAACTGCTCCTCCTGCGAGGCAGCGTTGTTATTTTTGACCTACTTGGTCTTACAGTGTTTTACTTCAGCGGTTGACCTGCTTGCTTTTTTTTTCAAGTGTTACATGTAA
Organism: Meconema thalassinum; assembly: GCA_946902985.2. Classification (NCBI taxonomy): domain Eukaryota; kingdom Metazoa; phylum Arthropoda; class Insecta; order Orthoptera; family Tettigoniidae; genus Meconema; species Meconema thalassinum. The sequence goes on from OX336391.1 coordinate 242,605,132, forward strand.
CCAATGCTTCAAGAAGATTCTACAAGAGTTAAGCTAAGTGTTGTTGATAATGTTATTGGTTTTACGTCCCTTTTAACTACTCTGGCTTTTAAAGACGCTGGGGTGCCGGAATATTGTCCCGAAGGGAATCTTTAACGTGCCAGAAAATCTAATGACATGGCTCCCTCACATTTGCGCACCCTCAAATGCCACCTGACTGCGCCAGGTATCGAACCTGCAACCTTGGGCCCAGCAAGCGAGAACGTTATCACTGAGCCATACAGCCAGTCTTGTTAAGCTAAGTAACAATCCTTCTATGGAACATTTTCTATGCATTTTGTAAAGTCAATAGTGATCAACATGAACCTAATTTAAAACTAGATTTCAAATGTTTTCCATGGTCTCTGTTCGCAGGCTATTCATACTCTGTTCTAGGCTTTTCAGCCTAATAATTCTGCATAACTTCCAATTCCTTCCTTATGGTACGTAACTTATTTCCTTTTTGTTGAAAGGCATATTTGTGCCACCTGCTAGTGTTTTCTATCAATGATTTCTTGTTTGCATTCTAGGATTAAGCCCTTTAATGCATACACATGGCAATTGTTCTCTTCGATTCCTTTTCACTTATTTACTGGTTTTGCAATTTTCAAATTGAAAGCTTACTTTGTTCTGGTTAACATTAACTTTTTTTGCTTTATTGGAGTTTCGAGATTTGGCCCTCGAGCACATTAAGACAATACATATATTAATTTTGTTTTGGCTACCTTTACTTCTTCGCTTCATTTGTGTCTTGAGACTTAACCTTCAAGCACTCTGAATCCTAACCTTTGGGATTCATGTTTAATTGGTACTTTGGGTTATTCTTCCCCAATATCTACCGTATATTGATTACATTCCTTTCTGCTTTCTTTCAAACAGTTTGGGATTTGGCCCCCTACTGTTTGGAAGTAGTTTACATTAATCTTGGTTCACTGGCATCTTGGGCTGGGCCCCCAAGTGCATGTTATTGGTGGAACCTCTCCTTTATTTTCTCTTATTGCCAGTTCGCTATAACTAATTGCAAAAACACAACGATATTCTTCTTCTTGTTTCGAATAGGCCATCTATGGACCACGACGTTCAACTGTTACATTTGGAGTGGGCTTTGATGTTTGCCCAGTAGTTACGCATCCTCTGGCTGTGTTGTTCCCTCCTCTCCTGGGTCCAGAGGGCACCTGTTTTCTTTCTTGGCAGTTTGTCCTGGAACCTCAATTGCTGAAGCATCTTCCTGAGAGATGTCCGGTCTTTTAAGACTCTTTCCGTCCCTCCAAGTTCTTGCAGATCTTTGCTCACTTCCCACAACCATGGTGACTTGGTCTTCCGCTTTTGCCAGTAACCGAGGAGCTGATTGGTCAACCTGGTAGGATGCATCCTGTAGACGTGTCCATAAAATGCTAGACGTCGTTTTCTAACAACATCCGTGATTCTTTCACAGTACGTGTAGAGCTCTTGATTAGGCCGCCTTCTGTATTCATTACCTTCCTTAACAGGTCCCAATATCTTCCTCATTATCTTTCTCTCCTGTACTTCGAGTTTGTCCGTGAGTCCCTTCCGGTTGAATACTAGACATTCTGATGCATATAAGGCTTCAGGACGTATAACTGTCTGGTAGTGTCTCATTTTAGTCTTTCGGGTAAGACACTTCTTATTATATGTGTTCTTGGTTAGTTGATAAGCCATTTCTAACTTGTTAACTCGAGTTGATAATGCCCTTACTTCCGAGAGATTCGGTTCAAGCCATTCTCCTAGGTACTTATATCTGTCAGTTTTCTTGATCTCTCCCTGGTCCAAATGCAGTGTACAAGGAGATTCACTGCTGTTTGTGATGTACTGTGTTTTTTCAAGTGACACCTATAGTCCTACCTTAGCTGCTTGTTGCATGAGAACATTAAGTTGTTTCACAGACGTTTTTATTGAATGAGATAGAAGTGCCAGGTCGTCGGCAAATGCCAGGCAATCAACACTGAGCCCATTGCGCTTGTGTCCCAAAGTGATACCACTTGGTACCCCCTGACTAGTTAGCTCCTTTCGCCACTCCCTTATCACCTTTTCCAGGGCACAGTTAAAGAGGAGAGGTGAGAGACCGTCTCCCTGTCTTACTCCTGACTAATTTCAAAACTTTCCGAGAGGGTTCCTCTGAACTTCACTCGTGACATGGTGTTCTTTAAAGTCTGTTGGATAAGGTTATGTGTCTTCTCGTCTAGTCCTAGTTCTTGCAGGATCTTCATGAGAGTAGGTCTGTCAACCGAATCATACGCCTTCTTAAAATCAACAAAAATGATGACATATTTCTTACTAGCCATTTTTGCTTGCCGTAGCACTGATTTCAAGTTCAGTATCTGTTCCGTACAAGAGCATCCTTTTCTAAATCCTGCCTGGTATTCTCCTAGTCGAGGGTCTAGCTGGGGTTCAGCTCTGTTTAATAACAATATTGTATATGTTAATTGTTATTGAAACTTTGTTAAATTACTTGTTAATAATTTATTGGGCTTTGTCCCTTTCCATGAATTTGGGTTTGAATACATGATTCTTTCAAGATCAGATTTGTTAATAAATTTAATGAAATCCAGCAGCTTGTTCTGCCTTCTTCTCCCCTCCCAACTTCATTGAAACCCCTTTGTTTATAACGCTCAACTTAATTTTAATTTAAGTTTTTTTCTCTCTTAAATTCTCTCAGATACCGGAGGTTGACCGATCCCAACCAATGCACAAATTTCCACGAATTATCAAAAACCACAAATTATCCACAGTTATGTTTTTAAGCCTAGCAAAAAGAAAACTATTGGTTAAAGTAAAATGATTTTTATGAACACTCAAAAAAAAAAAATTATAACTCTCTATAACATTGTATTGTTCGACAAGTTAGGCTAGAGGTATGTGGATTATGCCAATATTAATATCTAAGAAAAACGACTGTCATGACTTTGTGTTTCTTAGATGGTTTATTTTTTCTAATTTTAGATTGTACAATTCTGAAGAAAACAATATATAAGAACGAAAATCCATCAAGATTTTCTATATAAGAGATAAGAGAGACTATAGACACACTAGCTTGACTGTGGAAACTTCTGGGATTTCCGTTGCATTACTCCTGCACTCTCAGTTTATCTCACCGACAGTCAAATTCCATACAATAACCTCTTTGCTTTCATGTCTGAAACCATGATCGTTTTTATCGAAGTCTAACTACTGAATGTCACTTTCTTCTGCATCTTAACATTCATCCAGGTTTTGCCCTAATGTCATAGTAGTGAGACCACCTTGCCTGTTTGAAATATCGTTGTCACAGAAGCCGACAAACGCTTGTTTTTGTGCGAGTGTAGTAGCGGTAATCTTTAGTGGTAATCTTCTCCCATGACTTGATTGCATGGAGAGTAAGATAATCTGTGATGGAGAGCATCCTCAACAAACACGGAAAAATCGGAAACTTAACGGTAGGTAGCGGGCCTTGCTTTCTGCATACAGCAATCTCCATCAATCTGGGCGGTCATCTGCCCCTTCATCCTAGTAACTACTTAACGCGTGGCGTCATCTTTGTGTCATATAGTGCGCCTTTCAGACATGAATATCTAAATGGCAAGTATTCAGATCAAAATATGCCATTGTTTCCTGAACCAGTCTTAACCAAGTGGTCTGCTTGGTTTCATTATGTAGTGCACCTGTCACAGTACTTGAAAGATATTGTGCAATATATGAATGAAGTAGTAGGGACTGATACTCTGGTGTTGATTTTCTCAACAATGTTTCACATGACGAAATACTTGACATTCAAAGAATTTGGCACAGACATCACTGAACTCATCCCTTTATTAGAAGGCTATTCTTATCCAACTGTTCACCTTCTAGATGGACATCTACGGAGAATTCAGCAAGCCCTTAAACTTGCTGTTTCTGGAAATTAGGGTACTAACATTAAGGAGCTGTTGAAGGGTTGTGGAAATGTGTCAAAAAGAGGGAAAATACATTCAGTTTTAGCAAACGCTGGGTCCCATGCTCTTACAAAATTAATCAGCTTGAGATCCGTAGACCCTGGCAACAAGTTTTACAAATGCGTGTGTTTGATCCTGCAGAAATAGTGCCAATTATCATCAATGAGGACCTATCAAAGAAAATTAAAAAGTTGCCATTCTGTGGAACACTGGAAGAAAATGTGGTGATAAGAGGATAATATGAACTGCAAACATTAATCAAGAAGGAGATGCATGACAGGACAAAGACAGACATTGTTGGAGTTTTGCAAGGAATGACATTTGTATTTCTCAAGTTCTCAGAATCTGTGTTGAAAATCATTTGGATACCCCGTTCAAACACTGACTGTGAATGGTTTTCTTAAACTTACACCAGGACGTTAAGTGATATGCGTTACCGTTTGTCACAAGAGAATTCGGATCATTTACCTGAAATATACTTTGAAGGACGACTGAAATGTGTCGTTAAATGAACAGTATTTTAGGTAATGCATGTTATCCACGATATTATTTTAGGTAATGCATATTATCCATGATATTAAAAAAATCCTGCCTAAAATTTATCATTTCTAAAGTACCGAAAAGTGCACTTGAAACCACCAAATTTTCCACTTTAAAATACTGCTTTCTTCACTCTGAAATCACCGATAAATTCCTACCCCTAATAAAAGCTTATTATGCATGGGGGGACGAGAAGCAAGCACCGCTTTGAAATTTCACCAGATTATTCAATGAAAAGAAGTCATGAAGAATGGAAACTATTAGCATTTACAAAATAAATATTGCACTTGGCATAGAAATTTTAAAAAAAGAAGAACGGAATATGAGTAGTATAGTATAATGATAAGTGCATTCATCCACATGTTTTGTTTTTATTCTTGTTGTTAATAATAATAATAAAAATAACAGCTTGTCCTGTTGTTAATCACCAGAGAAAAGCTCACACTATCCTATTCTAATTTTTTTTTTCATAATTAACACCATTCATAATTTATGCAGCCACATTCTTTAGGGTTTAAAATGGGGCAAACTAAATGATAGAATATTTGACACAATGATTCATTGCGCAATTCTGATTGTGTTTCACATTGAAGATGTCGGCTAGCAACTTTCCTATAGCGAAACCAGGCTTTCCAAATACCCGACAACTTCCCGTAATAACCTGCTTGGAAGTATTACTGCACAGTTCAGTGAGTTAATCAGTTCAGATCTGACTAGTGATGCCCTACTAAAGTCTGTTACAAATATATTTTACGAGTGTTCTGCGATTTCAAAATTGTTTATTTACACAAATTTGTTTGTTCCTCTTATCGATACTACTTTAATTAAGTTTAATATTTAATATATGTTTCGTGTCTTCATTTCACCTTCCTCAGCTGAAACATTTGGTACTATTGCTTTTAGGTATATTTCATTAGAAAGCTAACTATTGCAATGGGTACCATGTTTCGACTTCCGGAAAATTTCTACTTATCTTCGCGTTTCACATCCCCCAGACCCCAAAACTACCGTCAGTTCAAAAGTTTATATATACTTTATGTATGTATATCACTTTCTTGTGGACACGATAACTACCACAATTTTGCACCAATCACTTTGAATTTTTTACATAATATGTATCCCTTTAAAATCTTGGTTGAGTTCGCTAATAGACAAAATCGGTCAAAGGGGGTGAAAATGGGGCTCTTTTTTTTTTGAAAAAGTGAAATATCACTATAACTCTCTTAATATGTGAAATACCGAAACCATTCAAAGTTCATACTATGTGTAAGATAAGGACTAAAAATTTATATTTGAATAGTTTTTTGATAGCACCAACCATTGACCAAAGGGGCGGGAAAAAGTGGGTTCTTGGAGGAAACAAAAATCATCTCTCTTAATAGGCACAATATCAAAACTGTTTAAAATGTACAATATTCCCCCAATAATTACCTAAAACATTTGTCTGAAAGAAATTTTGATATGAACCACCATGCCAAGGGATGAGCAAAATGATTTCGGAATTATAAGAAAATGCCAAGAGCCATCAGAGGTTGCAATGACAGCGCTACTAAATTGATGAGGGATGACTCGGGATGAGCCATTAGAGGTTGCCATGACAACGCCACTACACGAGATCACATTCAGTTTTCCATCTGTCTCTGTGGGAAGGGGCTTCGGTGGCATAACTGGTAGCATTCTAAACTTCTATGCCCAAGGTCGCGGGTTCAAACCCGGCCGAAGTCGTCGGATTCTTTAAGAATTAGTATTAATATTTTGCAAAAGTTCCATCTAATCAATACCTTTATTGTATTATATATAAATGATCACCTAGTGGTCATTGGTACATGTTTCGAGGCCTAATTGTTTTGGCCCCTTCATCAGCCTATATAGATAAAAAGTCAAGGCAAACAGGTGGTCGGATAGCTAAACACTCATAAAACATTCCCTTCAAAAAAACTTATTATGGTGCACCATCATGAAAGGTGAAAGATGTTTATCCAAAGAAACATAAGGAAATAAAATGCATAAATAAATAAATAAATAAATAAATACATAAATACATAAATAAATAAATAAATAAATAAATAAATAAATAAATAAAGAAGGAAAGAAAGGAAGAAAGAAATAGTTGAAATTTGGAAAAAACAAAAAATATAGTGTGAACACACACTAAAATTTCACCCTTTCTTGTTGATCACAGAAATTGTGCACTCTTCATGTAGTCCAAATCTTCTGAAATACAGTATGTGGACGACAATAACACATTTGAAATAAACCATACGCTATACCGTGGCTTGCAGATGTCAACGAAAATACAATGGCTCAGCTTTGTGGCAGTTCCATCTTACTGCGGTCTGTAGATGCTAAACGATACAAATCTGCTCCGTGGCAGCATTCCAGATTATATTAATATGCCAAATACAATCCACCAGTGATAAATTTCATGGATCACAATACTTAACCATAGATGAGCCGCAAGAACCATGAAGCTGCAGTGCCGAAACAACATCTTGCCAGAATGCTTTGGAATAATTAATGAAAGAACAGGCCTCCAGTTTGAAATTTAACCATTAAGAAAGAATGTAATATGTCACATATAAGTCTTCATCTGTGATGATATTTAGCAATATATCAACTTACTTTAGGTTAAACGATAAGTTTACAAATTTATATAATACAATAAAGGTATTGATTAGGCGGAACGTTTGCAAAATATTAATACTAATTGTTGCATCAATACGGAACCAGAATGAAACATTCAAATACTAAAATTCTTTAAGAGTGTTACAAAACCCTCAGTATGGCTTCTTTCGGAGGGAAAGTTCCAACGTTCGTTGCCAGTTGCTTGTTGCTGTGGCATTTAGTAGCCAAGTTCACAGCTAGGTGTTGGTAGTAAAATTAGGAACTACTACTTGAAATTGACCGTCTGCAGTCCTTACCTGAATTACAGCTTGCCACGGTGGGCAAGTGGTTAACGTATCGGACTAACAACCCCAAGCTTGCAGGTTCACTCCTGGCCGTGGTAAGTGATTTTTGAAAGGCGGCAAAAATTACGATACGCATGTCATACGATGTTGTCATGTCAAAGAACCCATTTGATTTCAGTAGGCCGTGTTCATAATGGCAAATTAATCTCGGGTGTTTCCGCCAACATAAAGTTCCTCATTTCTCTACTAGAAAGCGCTATAATGTTCAAGGAACTTAGATATCTAACACCCTTGACTTTCACAGTGCTTTAAGGAACAACAAAATTCGACATGCAAGCTACCCTCTGTGTGTCAAATAACAAAGCTTGCACCCGGCACCTGAGGCCATACGATATTATTGTTACGAATGCTAGACAGCTTCGTCGCCCCGCGCGTGACTTAGTCCGCCCCAGGCTATCCTGACTGTGTGTTACCAGCGATTTGCGCAACATTGAAGACAGGCAGTACAAAAGAGTGTCTCGAATATTCGTGGCCCTACTAGTGTTGGAATTCTCGAGGTGTGAACCCTGGTCAATTCTGGAAACATCCATCGAGTCACCAGCCTCGCTATATAAAGCGGCCTCACCAGCAAGGGGGGACAATGTTTTTGAGCAAGTGCGACAATAGTTGGTGACGTGACTTGCGAAACCCAGGTGAGGCTATTGCATGCGGTGAGTGCTGTGTGGATTGCGAAACGCAGTGGACTGTTTTCCTAGCCTGCAGATGGCTAGACAGTGTACATTCAGAACAAGTGAGTGTGGCTAGTAGACTTGAGGGAGAGTGCCGTTACTTCTAGCCGAGGACACGAGCCTCATTACGGTAGGATTAACTGCACAACTGAGTGAAAGGGTGAGTCCAGCTCCATAGAGGCAGCTTCTGTTAAGACAGCTAATTGCTTGTATCTGTTTATTGTGTGGTGAACTGTAACTTGCTAAGACCTTCAATAAAACTACTATTTCTTTAAAAGGACCATTGTGTTGTGCTTCTACCCACCGTAATCCAGTTAACGAAAGTGCCACTAGGGGTGGCACATATCATTATTATTACTTGAATTACAGACTAATACAGCCATCACAATTAACACCGGTTATCAGACAGATTCTACACACACCCAAAGTACACGGCGCTACACGACTGCGATGTCGCAGCCCCGAAACTGAGGAACCAACATCTCTGCGGGAGATAAAATTATGCGTGAAGAAGTAACAGACCATTAGATAGTTACAAATCAGTGTCGAAACCTTGCATAAAGAGAGTGACCACTAGCATAAATAAAAATGGACCCCAAATGAAGAGAAGGTTACAGTCCCCACAAGACAATAAAATGTTAAAAATATGCATAAAAAGATGAAAAACAAAGTTAATTAAGCTCCAATTGTAAAATACTTTCTCACAACGAGGTGTATAAAACCTCCATAGGCCTATCTTGCCTATCCCCTAGTTTGCCCGGTGAAATCTACCTTTGCCTTCCGGTGTGCCGAGAGGAATTTTATTTTAGATCCTAAAATTATTAACAGCTGTTTTGACACATTTAAAAAAAATACACATCGCTTGTCAGTTTTTCACTTGTTATTTTTAAATAACACATACACAAGTCCCAACAAACTGGAACATATGCTTCAAGACAAATAAGTATCACAATTGTTAAAATAGGTTGCAAATAACAGACTAATAATATTCTGTATCCACAGCTGCTGGAGGTAAAGTGCAAGGGTAAGAGAGCACGAGGAAGACCTAGAACAAGGTGGATTGATTCAGTGAAGAACAGCATAAGAAAAAGGAATTTGGACTGGGACAAGATCATGGAAGAGGAATGGTGGAAAGAAAGAGGAAGGTGGAGAAGTGCCATAAATACCCCGACCCGGCAGGATCTGTATAAGGGGAAATGATGATGATGATGATGATGATCCACATATAATGGGTCATGACTATTGATGAAAAACTAGTGTAATGAAGAACAAAAAGCCTTCAGTTTTTGAGGTGGTATTTATACTTTGAGTCAATGCAATCTATATTAATTTATGCGTCGATGATAGCAGTATACATACCTGAGGCAAAAGAGCACCAATCACGATAGAACCACTCTGTGTCTGCTTCAAGATGCGATTTGAATCTAAGGCTAGTACAGTAGCAACTTCTGTCAGTTCCTCTGATAAGCGCAGCAGGAACAGATACTGATAGTGGTTCAACTGAACACTCACAAGGTTGGACACATGAGCTAGCGCATGAACATCGGCAGTCCGAACACCATCATCGCACTTATTACCGTCCCCATTGCATATTCTGACAGAGGGATGCTCACTACCCCCCGGTAACTTAACATGGACCCACAAAGTGAGGGGAAACGCATCCAAGAAGGGTACGGTTTTGTTAGCACCAGCCGCAGGCGTTCCAACAAAGTCGCCCCACACAGGCTCCAAGCTGACACACCACACGTCTTTCGCTTCTGTCCATAACAAGTCCCGACACAGCATTCGCTCCAGCTCAGGAACAGTAGTTGGAGCCACTTGACTAGGGAGATGGCGCTCATAATCATTCCCTGTTGAACAAAAACAATGTATTAAAAGTTAAAAAATAGGAACTACTTGAAAATTGATAGTCTGCAGTGCTTACTTGAATTAAAACAGATACACACACTAATACAGTCATCACAATTAACACCGGTTATCAGACAGATTCTACACACACCCGAAGTACACGGGGCTACATGACCTTTCATTCTGGAAGATCTTGCAGCCCGTTCTTCGGCAGATATAACATATTGCTTACGCTGTGAAATTTTGAATGGTAGTCGAGTGTATTTGTTATTCAGAAGCCGTTTCTCCTCTCTATGTTCAATTTGATGCCTAGTAATTTTCAATTCGTCTAAATCCATTTGTATTTCTTTAAACCATGTGATTTTTGTTTTACTATTCCAAAAGAAGTCAAAAAGTTGTTTCAAGGGTCTAGTATTTGGCAAGCGGGATATGTGTCCAAAAAACGCAATCCTTCGTTTTCGCATTGTGTCAATGATAGATTCATTTTCCTTGTAAAGTATTGAATTGGGCAAAAGTCTCCACTGGCCCTCAATCTGGTGTTTTTTATTGATTATTGTCCGAAGAATCCGTCGATCAACCTTCTGTAGTTTGTCAGTTGTTGATCGGGTGTTTAGTTTAAATAAAGTTTCACTTGCATATGTTGCTTCTGGCTTAATGACGGAGAAATAATGTCGAAGTTTAGTATTAATCGAAAGAGACTGTTTCTTATATGTTGGCCAGGTAATCTGTTGTGCTCGTCGCAATTTTAGTGTCCTACTATCTATTGATGCTCTCTCATTGGCATTCCAAGTGATGATCTCACCAAGATATTTAATTTTTTTCACAATCCTTATTTTCTGGGCATTATGCAGAACAATATGTGGTGTGTCAACTTGAAAAGATGGCATAATTTCTGTTTTCTCAAAGGAAATTTTCCACCCAACCTTTGCTGCTAATTGTTCCAATTCCTCTACCTGAAATTTAGCTTCTTGGATACTAGTTGCTAATAATGCTAGATCATCTGCAAAGGCGAGACAATTTAGTCGAGCATTTTTTCCAATCTTAACATTCGGTGGACAAACCTTATTCCATTGACGCATAACTTTTTCCAGCACACAATTAAACAACAATGGAGATAATCCATCTCCCTGCCGAAGACCAGTATGGATTTCAAATGACTCGGAGGTTTCACTTCTAAACCTAACTCTAGATTTAGTATTCTTAAGAGTGACCGCAATAAGGTTAACAAGTTTTCGATGTAAACCAAATTCAGGAAGGACATTCAATAGAGATTCACGATGGATACTATCATAAGCTTTTTGAAAATCAACGAATGTGATCACTAAATCTTTGCTCCTAATCCTGTGATGTTTTATAATCCATTTGAGACTGATAATTTGATCTGGACAGCTTCGTCCTGGACGGAAACCACCCTGATATTCACCAAGTTCATTATCAAGTTGTTCGTGAATTCTGGAATATAAAATCTTTGAAAAAATCTTATACGTGACATCCAGTAACGATTTCCCTCGATAACTGCTAGGATCTGGTCTATCGCCCTTTTTGTGTATGGGGTGTATAACTGCAATATTCCACTCTTCAGGCAATTTTTCTGTATTCCAAATGTCAAGAATATGTTTATGTAGGTTATGAGAAGCCTCCGTGGCTTAGGCGGCAGCACGCCGGCCTCTCACCGCTGGATCCGTGGTTCAAATTCCGGTCACTCCATGCGAGATCTGAACTGGACAAAACGGAGGCAGACAGGTTTTTCTCCGGGTACTCCGGTTTTCCCTGTCAAAATTTCATTCCAGCAACACTCTCCACTATCATTTCATTTGTCATTCATTTAATCATTGCCCCAGAGGAGTGCGTCAGGCCTCGGCAGCCGGCACATTTCATATCCTCGCCGCTGGATGGGGGCTTCATTCATTCCATTCCTGACCCGGTCGGAGACTGGAAGCAGGCTGTGGATTTTCATTTTTCATGTAGGTTATGAATAGTCTGTACATTAGCATTCTTCCAAAGTTCTGCTACTACTTTATTCTCTCCTGCCGCTTTAAAATTCTTAAGTGAATCAATCGCTGTAAGCACTTCATCGTAAACCGGCGGTATGATCTTTTCCAGGGGTGTTTTATTTCTAGGATAGGGATCAAATTCAAAAGAATCTTCAGGTTCATCACTATTAAGTAATTTTATGAATTAATCGGCCAAAATTATTGCATTGTCATAATCATTATGGGCCACCTGCCCGTTCGTATCCTTCATCAAAAGAGTAGGGGGAGTAAATTTTGATTGGTATTGTTTAAATGTCCTATAATAGTCTCTTGTTTTATGGCGATTGAAAGCTTCATCAATAGATTTTAATGTTTCCTTCTGATATTCTCTTTTAACCCTCCTGATTTCTTTGGCCGTTAACCTTCTAGCATTGATTAATTCTTCCCTAGAACATTCAGTTTGTTGTTGTTGGTCCTTCAACCAAGCTGAATGCCGGCGTAGAATTGCTATATCACAATCCTCATTCCACCATGCATGTTTCTTTCGTTTTTTTAATGGGAGCAACGTCTTCCGCTACGGCTTTTAATTTGTTAACAGTGGTCCCCAAGTTGTCACTTAAAAGTGTGATGGATTGCTCAAAATATACTGGATTATTGATAACTGAACTAGGATCATACAAACTTTTGCTATTGAATTTTTGAGGTTTATTTTTCCTTTTAGGAGTTAATTTGATTTTAATCTTGGAAATGTAATGATCCGAATCAACATCAACACCACGAAGGACTTTTACATTATAAATTTCTTTGTGAAATTTCCGATCCATGGCCACATGATCTATCTTAAACTCTCCTTTCTTTAATAGAATTCTTAATATTATTATTTGAAATAGATAAAATACTTCCAACAGAACGAAGAATACTTAGGGCATGCATAAATAAGCAATATCAAGATAATGGACATTGGAGAATAGCATCAAATAATAGAGTCTATAAGGAAATTGAATCAGTATTGAGTACTATTAGAAAGAAACGGATCTCACTTTTTGGACATCTTCTTCGAACACCGGAACTAGAATTAGTAGAAGAATAGTAGAAAAATAGTAGAAAAATTATGGAATAGCAATACCAGGATTAAATGGATCACAGAAATAAAGGATGATATTAAGGAACTCAAAATAACACTCAACAACCTGTTGTGGACGGACACCTTCGATGGACATGGAACCTCATTTATGACGTTTGCCTTTTACATCTAAACAATAGTCGACGTTTCTCCGTAAGGATACGATAACTAAGGCTCATTTGACGGATCAGAAGGAAAGGAAGATCAGACGTATTTTTCACCCCATTTTATGTTTTGCTCCAGGACTTTATCAATGTCAAAGAGACACTAAAACTCAGCAATTCTTCTAGGTTTGTGCCGTGTCTTGTGTGGGGTTTCGCCTAGGACACCAGGCTGGCTGATCGGCGGGCTCTTGGTGTCCCCGCCCGGACCTCCACAGGAATGACGAACTGCCCGCCACCTCCCTTTATATTAGGTGCAACTGCACCACTTGACTGCGAGAACTGAAGGTCAAGCAGCCCTAACCACCCTATGAGCCAGCTTGGTGTCCTAGGCGAAACCCCACAAAAGACACGGCACAAACCTAGATGAATTGTTGAGTTTTAATTCACTGGCCGTGAAAGCCAATATCCCATCTTTTTGGAAGCCTTCATAGGGAGGTTAAGGCTGCTTGAGCTTTTAGTTCTCGCAGTCAAGTGGTGCAGTTGCACCTAATATAAAGGGAGGTGGCACGCAGTTCGTCACTCCTGTGGGGGTCCGGGCGGGGACACCAAGAGCCCGCTTGGGTGTCCTAGGCAAAACCCCACACAAGACACGGCACAAACCTAGAAGAATTGCTGAGTTTTAATTCACCGCCCGTGAAAGCCAATATCCCATCGTTTTGGAAGCCTTCATAGGGAGGTTAAGGCTGCTTGAGCTTTTAGTTCTCGCTGTCAAGTGGTGCAGTTGCACCTAATATAAAGGGAGGTGGCACGCAGTTCGTCACTCCTGAGGGGGTCCAGGCGGGGACACCAAGAGCCCGCCGATGAGCCAGCTTGGTGTCCTAGGCGAAACCCCACACAAGAAACGGCACAAACCTAGAAGAACTGCTGAGTTTTAATTCACCGGCCATGAAAGCCAATATACCATCTTTTTGGAAGCCTTCATAGGGAGGTTAAGGCTGCTTGAGCTTTTAGTTCTCGCAGTCAAGTGGTGCAGTTGCACCTAATATAAAGGGAGGTGGCACGCAGTTCGTCACTCCTGTGGGGGTCCGGGCGGGGACACCAAAAGCCCGCCGATGTGCCAGCTTGGTTTCCTAGGTGAAACCCCACACAAGACACGGCACAAACCTAGAAGAATTGCTGAGTTTTAATTCACCGGCCGTGAAACCCAATATCCCATCTTTTTGGAAGCCTTCATAGGGAGGTTAAGGCTGCTTGAGCTTTTAGTTCTCGCTGTCAAGTGGTGCAGTTGCACCTAATATAAAGGGAGGTGGCACGCAGTTCGTCACTCCTGTGGGGGTCCTGGCGGGGACACCAAGAGCCCGCCGATGAGCTAGCATGGTGTCCTAGGCGAAACCCCACATCAGACACGGCACAAACCTAGAAGAATTGCTGAGTTTTAATTCACAGGCCGTGAAAGACAATATACCATCTTTTTGGAAGCCTTCATAGGGAGGTTAAGGCTGCTTGAGCTTTTAGTTCTCGCAGTCAAGTGGTGCAGTTGCACCTAATATAAAGGGAGGTGGCACGCAGTTCGTCACTCCTGTGGGGGTCCGGGCGGGGACACCAAAAGCCCGCCGATGTGCCAGCTTGGTTTCCTAGGTGAAACCCCACACAAGACACGGCACAAACCTAGAAGAATTGCTGAGTTTTAATTCACCGGCCGTGAAACCCAATATCCCATCTTTTTGGAAGCCTTCATAGGGAGGTTAAGGCTGCTTGAGCTTTTAGTTCTCGCTGTCAAGTGGTGCAGTTGCACCTAATATAAAGGGAGGTGGCACGCAGTTCGTCACTCCTGTGGGGGTCCTGGCGGGGACACCAAGAGCCCGCCGATGAGCTAGCATGGTGTCCTAGGCGAAACCCCACATCAGACACGGCACAAACCTAGAAGAATTGCTGAGTTTTAATTCACAGGCCGTGAAAGACAATATACCATCTTTTTGGAAGCCTTCATAGGGAGGTTAAGGCTGCTTGAGCTTTTAGTTCTTGCAGTCAAGTGGTGCAGTTGCACCTAATATAAAGGGAGGTGGCGCGCAGTTCGTCACTCCTGTTGGGGTCCGGGCGGGGACACCAAGAGCCCGCCGATGAGCCAGCTTGGTGTCCTAGGCGAAACCCCACACAAGACACGGCACAAACCTAGAAGAATTGCTGAGTTTTAATTCACCGGCCGTGAAAGCCAATATACCATCTTTCGAAGAGACACTTATGGGAAATACCTTGTTTTCATGTATACCACATTTATCCTAGTCCTCAGTCCCGAATTTTACTCATGTATACACAAGCGTTGGCAAGATGGAGCATTTTCAGCATGTAGAATTGTTTTGTTTTAATATGGGTATTTTAATAAATTGTGTAAGGATGGGATTATGGAGAAGAATAATGAGGATTTAAGCAATGTAGAGGAAGATGAAAAGGACCTGACATGGAAGGAAGTGGAAGAAGCAATAAGGGCCATGAAAGGAGGAAAACACCTGGAGTGGATGAAGTAAGTGTCGAGATGGTGAGAGCAGCTGGCGTCGTAGGAGTGCAGAATCTTTGACGGGTCATGAGAGTTATATGGAAAGAAAGGAGAACACCTGAAGACTGGAAGAAAGGGATAATTGTGCCAATTTTTAAGAAAGGCAACAGGAAAATAGTTCAGAACTATAGGGGAATCACGTTGATGTGCCATGCTGCGAAGATATTTGAGAAGATCCTGGAAAGGAGAGTACGGAGAGTAGAAGAAGGGTT
Organism: Meconema thalassinum; assembly: GCA_946902985.2. Taxonomy (NCBI): domain Eukaryota; kingdom Metazoa; phylum Arthropoda; class Insecta; order Orthoptera; family Tettigoniidae; genus Meconema; species Meconema thalassinum. The sequence continues at coordinate 242,621,070 of OX336391.1, forward strand.
GAGGGAGGAACAGTATGGATTTAGGCCAGGAAGATCAACAGTGGACCTGATTTTCAGCATTAGACAGCTCCAAGAAATACACTATGAATATGGAAAGGATTTGGTAATGACGTTTCTGGACATAGAGAAGACATACGATAGCTTGGACAGAGGAATGGGGTGGGAAATCCTACAGAAAAAGGGAGTTAAAAATCAAACTGGGGCTAGAATAAACGAGATGTACCAGGGAGTGCACTATCTCCACTGCTTTTCATCTCTGTGATGGATGAGGTAATGGTAGAAGTGGCAGCAGAAATAGGAGAAGAACATAATGAGAGCAATGATGTTTGCAGACGATCTAATGAAATGGGGCAATGGAGAGACAGAGGTACAGGAAAGGTTGAATGTATGGGTTGAGACAGTAAAACAGTATGGTAAAATGCAAAGAAGTGTGAAACGAGGGTGACAAAGAGAAATAGGGGATGGTTAACAACAGATATAATGATAGGAGGAGAAGTACTATAGAAGGTCGATAGTTTCAATAATAATAATTTTATTAATGCGGCCAATGGCCATGTAGTTTTCCTTTTGAGGATAATGTTATTGGTTTTACGTCCCTTTTAACTACACTGGCTTTTAGAGACGCCGGAGTGCCGGAATTTTGCCCCAAAGGGGATCTTTAACGTGCCAGTAAATGTACTGACACGGCTCCCTCGCATTTGCGCACCCTCAAATGCCAGCTGACTGCGCCAGGTTTCGAACCTGCAACCTTGGGCTCAGCAAGCGAGAACGTTACCCCTGAGCCACGCAGCCAGACCGATAGTTTCAAGTATTTAGGGAGTGTAATAGAAGTAAGTGGTAGAAATGACAAGGAGATCAGTGAGAGAGGAAGGCAAGCCCATGGATTCCTGCAGAGCATGAGAGGTCTGGTATGGAGCAGGGACGCACCCCAGAAGAGCAAACGGGTATTGTATCGAAGGTATTTATGTCCCAATACTCACCTAGGCATCAGATACGTTGGTTATGAAGAAGAGACAGGTGAGCAGGATCCAGGCTTGCAAAATGAAATTTCAGAGAAGCAGATTGGGAATAACAAGAAGGGATAGAGTAATAACTTAGAGAGTGAGAAAGATTGTGGAAGAGAATCCCTTACAAGAGATCATAGAGAAGTCAAGAATGAGTTGGAACGGGCATGTTAGGAGAATGCAGGAGGGCAGGATACCAAGGAGGATGCACGAGATGGAAATAGAGGGCAAGAGACCAAGAGATAGGTGGATTAAGGGAGTGAAGGAAGGAGTGCAGAAAAGAGGAGAGGAGTGGGACAGAGTGAGGAGTGAAAGGTGGTGGGAGGATAGAAAACGATGGAGAGGCTTATGCTCCAAACAGACCCAGCCAGGGGCTGGAAACTGTAGAAGATGATGATGATGATGTGTAAGGATGTGTACTGCATGTTGATGTATTTGATGACCTTGATTGTATGTTTATAAGAGGGGTGAAGAAGGTCTCATGAGAGCCCGAAACATGTACTCTATTTAATGATATTCTTGAATATATATTGCATTGATTTACAGACATACTTTCGACACTTTGTCAATTTCAAAATATTTCGTCAATACGGACCCAATACGAATCCACAATGGATTCGAATAATCTTGTGTATTCAAGGTTTGGGTTAGGTGCCTTTAGGTATAGGTTCGCAGTTGTAAATGATTTAGACTAAGTTTTGGTACAATTTATTATAAACTTTTCATAAATTCATGTTCCTCTTAGGTTTTTTGATTTGTCAAGTTTGTAAAATGTTGGAAGCCAACAAAATTGGTAGTTGCATAGCATTTGCGGGACCCTTTAATTTTATAAGATATTTATTCAATCTGTGTTACCTGACTTGTGCATAGCATCTGGAATGACCCTCATCATTGATTTCCTTTAAGCGCAAACGGTCTATTGGGAAAGTCTTGGGAACTCTTTAATACTGCCGTGTTATTGGCCTTTGTTTTATTGACGATATGGTACATAGCATGTCCTATTCAAATAACACGTTTCTGTTAATATTGCCCCCTTTATATGGACTGGCTAAACCAATATGTCGTTTCCCATTTCTTACGGGGGTTATTTTCTAGTGGCGTGAAGAGAGGTGAATTCTGCAGGGTGAATTCTCCATGAACGTGTGTTCGTTTATGTTGTTAGGGTTATTTATTTTAGCTAAGTTTCTCAATTGCTTCCTTTATGCCAAGGGTTCTACTTTTCGATTTATGATGTATGATTTTTAAGTCTGTTTCTATGTTGGGGAATCTACTCTGCACAGCAATAAGACAAGTTTCCTGATTATTCTGTGGTGAATGTGACCTTTCAAGATGTGCATCATCGCCAGTGTAACACGTGTGAATTAGATTTTATTTTTGAGCAACACAAGTGATATTTTTTTAAAAGTGTAATTTGGCATGGGTGTGCAATCAAGTGTGGAATTTACTTGGTACATGTTACTTGTCCGATTTATACTTCTTCTTATTTGTATCTTAATGTAGTATGTTGTTGAATGTAACTAGGTCATGGGTTGAAGTTACAACTATAGGCGGATATAAAGATTAATATTTTATGGGCGTTTGATAGTGATGTGATCTTGTGTTGTTGTAGCATTTTAATTGTGTGTGTTTAATTTAATTGCGCCAAAGTGAATTCCATACGATTTGGTAAACAACATTTGGCTTTTTCATATGCTCCTTTTAACTAAAACTCATACAGTCTTGTGCAACTGTGACACTAACCTCAACTATTTTTGACCACGGAAAATTTCTTGATTTATAATTATTTAAAGTAAGATTTTTACTGTAGTGAAACCTGTCATATCCGGCCTAATGGGGTGCTGGGGCAGTGAAAGTGTAATACAAAAGACACAATTTTACTAGAGGAAAAGCATTGCCGGTGTAGCAGTTTTCCTTCTGAAGGCACTACGTAGTTTTGAAATCATTCAGTATTGAGCTGGATACTGTTTTCCGTGAAGCATTATGAATTTATAGTATAGCAAACATTTATCCTATGTTAAGCTTTAAAATTCAACTCCTGGAATGTGTTTTCGTGGTTCTGTGCAATAATATACAAAATATAATAAGATTATGAACACGATTTAATTCCTCTTCCATTGTCACAATGGTTTTCTTTCTTTTTACATGTTGACAGACTGAAAGCTTCTATAGTACAGCCATCATTACTTCAGACTTGACGTTTCAGTGCTAGGCTAGAGATTCGTTCGCTAAATCGCGACAGAAAGTCAATTTGTCATGATATATTGATTTGAATGGCTGCCTGTGATTGTCTAGTTAAAGTGTTTTTCCTTCTAACCGCTAGATAACTCTAGGGTAACACTAAAACGTCAAGTCGGAAGTAATGATGGCTTAACTATAATAATAGATATTTTTTTGCAGGCATTATAAGCCCACTAATTCATACACATAAAACTTACACACCAGCGGTATCTATTAATTTAAAAACAAAAAATTAAAAATAAATTCAGGCTGTAGATTTGTGGAAATTTGAAGCCATTCTTTTTTCAGTGTTGCCTATACAAATTGCCTTTGCTGCTTTTCAGTCGGTCAACACGACTGTGCCCAATGAATTGGGCGGGGTACAAAATTATAAATATGTAAACACACTCCTGGAAAAAATTACCTGCATTAGTTATCACTAGGGATAGGAAAAATTCGCGATCGCGAATTTCGCGAATTATTAAATGAAGTAATACACAGATGGTAATGTGTTTTTATAACCCTAAAAATGGCAAACAAAATGGTTTTTGAAGTCGCGAAATTTCGCGAATTTCGCATGAAGACGCGAATTTCGCGAATTATGCATGAATTTCGCATGAAACCGCGAATTTTAGCTTTTTTTTACAGAGCACTTCCGATAATTCGCGGCAATTAATGCACGAATTTCCGCGAAATATTGAAAACTGCGAACTATCTACAGTAATGTTTTTAAGCCTAGCAAAGAGAAAATTATTGGTTAAAAATATTGAAATGTATTTTATAGACATGAAAAAAAAAAAAAAAAAACAACTTTATAACATAGTATTGTAAGACACACTATGTGGATTTTACCAATATTAAAACTAAGAAAAATGACTCATCACGTTTTGTTTCTTAGATGGTTTATTTTTTCTAATTTTAGATTGTACAATTCTGAAGAAAACAATATATGAGAACGAAAATTCATCTTGATTTTCTATATAAGAGATAAGTGTGACTATAGACACACTAGCTTGACTGTGGGAACTTTAGGGATTTCCTTTTCATCACTCCTGCATTCTATATGTACTGGATCCCAGTTTACCTCACCGACAGTCAAATTCCATACAATATCCTCATGTCTGAAACCATGATTGTCTTTATCGAAGTCTAACTACTGGATGTCACTTTCTTCTGCATCTTGACATTCATCCAGGTTTTGCCCTAATGTCATCGTAGTGAGACCACCTTGCCCGTTTAAAATATCGTCTTCACAGAAGCTGACAAACTCTTGTTTTTGTGCGAGTGTAGTAGCGGTAATTTTCTCCCATGACATGACTGCATGGAGAGCATCCAACAAACACGGAAAGATTGGAAACTTAACGTTAGATAGCGGGCCTCAATTTCTGCATACAGCGATCTCTAACAATCTGGGAAATCATCCTAGTTAGTCAACAGTACTTAGTTATTGAGGTTTTAAGGACCGGAACAGCAAGGTCATCTGCCCCTTCATCCTAGTACCTACGCGACGCATGGCGTCATATAGTCCGCCTTTCAGACATGAATATCTAGATGGCAAGTATCCAGATCAAAATGTGCCACTGTTTCCTGAACCAGTATTAACCAGGTGGTCTTCTTGGTTTCATTCTGTAGTGTGCAATTTATGAGTGAAGTAGTAGGGACTGATAACTCTGGTGTTGATTTTCTCAACAATGTTTCACCCGACGAAATACTTGAGATTCAAAGAATTTGGCACAGACATCACTGAACTCATCCCTTTATTAGAAGGCCACATCCAACTGTTCACCTTCTTGATGGACATCTACGGAGAATTCAGCAAGCCCTTAAACTTGCTGTTTCTGGAAAGTACGGTACCAACATTAAGGAGCAGAGGGTTGTGGAAATGTGTTAAAAAGAGGGGAAATACATTCAGTTTTAGTAAATGCTGGGTCCCATGCTATTGGAAAATTAATCAGCTGGAGATCCGTTGACTCTGGGAACAGGATTTACAAATGTGTGCGTTTGATCCAGCAGAAATAGTGCCAATGAACATCAATGAGGACACTGCAAAGAAAATTAAGAAGTTGCCGTTCTGTGGAACACTGGAAGAAAGTGAGGTGTTAAGAGGATACAAAGAACTGCAAACTTTAATCAAGAAGCAGATGTATGACAGACACTGTTGGAGTTTTGCAAGGAATGACATTTGTATTTCCAAAGTTCTCATAATCTTTGTTGAAAACCATTTGGATCCCCTGTTCAAACGCTGTGAACTTTTGTTTTTCAGTTTACACTAGCACGTTAAGTGATATGCGTCACCGTTTGTCCTAAGAGAATTTGGATCTCTTCACTGAAGTATACTTTGAAGGATGACTGAAATGTGTTATGTTATGCATGTTATCCATGATATTTAAAAAAATCCGCCTAAAATTTATGATTTTGAAAGTACCGAAAAGTGCACTTGAAACCACCGAATTTGCCACTTTAAAATACCGCTTTCTTCACTTTGAAATCACCGAAAAATTCCAATCTCTAGTTATCACACTTGAATGGGCAATTCAGGATTACACGTTTCGACCCTCAAGTGGCCATCATCAGATCCTGATCACTGTGAAGAATTTTATTTCAAGGGAGAATAATGCTATTGTCGATGTGACCGATCTTCTATTGTTACATTGTCAACAATGAAGTCGTGAAGACAATGGCATTGTTGGTCGAGACTTGTGAAGGATAAATATTTATTTGTATTTCTGTATTAGGAGAAGATAATAGTTTTAGTTTGTGTAATAAAATTACGGTAAACTTAGGGAATGTTTCAATTAATTAATAAAATTAATGTTGATCTAAAGGTTTATGATCTTTATTTCATTACAATTGTATTTGTCATGGCTTCATATGTTCGGGATGCCACATTGAGTTTTGTAACTCTCTCAGGGGGTGGTGAGGTTATTGGGGTCGTTTCTGGTGTTGTGCACACAAGAAAAGTCCTAACAGACAATCCTACTCCTTTATTTTCTGCAGTGTTGCACCATAATATTTCACTACCACTCTTCTTTTTATCGCCTTGCAGTTTGAACTGTCCACTACAGTATACTATTCTTCCAACATAAGATCAAACTTATTTCTTTTCATTTCAAACATATCATAATTATTTTATTCTAACCAAATCGCTCTGAAAAAAAACATAACATCTAACACAGCAACTTCAAAGGCCAAAGCCACCTGCCACCTATCGTTGGTTCACCACAAAGAATCTAGTAGGCACATAGTACTGGACTCCCTGTAGTGCCCCAGCAATAGGCAGTCATTTTCAACCCATATACTTAATAGGAACCATTACAATTCCCTCCCCCCTATGTGCCCCTTACATGTGAAACACATAAGGATCACATAAAAAATATCACTATGTTCACATTTGCACATACAAAGTAAAACAAACTGTAGACTAAAATATGTTGTTGTTGTCATTTAGACTTTCACGGCCCGTGTTACTATTCATAATGTTGTATTTCTGTATTAGGAGAAGATAATAGTTTTAGTTTGTGCTGTAGCGCCTAGAAGAATTCCTATTGAAGACTTATTACATCTGTAGAATCCTCGGTACATCACCTCACACCTAAAGAGGCCGAGGAAGCCAGACAAGAATGTTCCAGAGTTCCCAAGAACGCTAAGCCACCTAACACCAACTTAAAACAAGGCGAAAGCCGGGCACTTAAAGATCTAAGGGACAATTCTGATATTATCGTTCTCCCCGCTGACAAGGGTAACGCGACAGTGGTGTTGGATAAGGTTGATTATGATTCCAAGATCTCGTCTTTGTTATCAGATCCTGTATATAGGATTAATAGTCGTGATCCTACTACTCGCTACTCAAATGTCACCGTCAAATTGATCAAGCAATCATCTATTCCAGCGGATGAAGCGAAGACTCTCCTTCCAGGGGATGCTATTCCTCCGAGACTCTATGGTCTTCCTAAAATACATAAAGAAGATGTTCCTCTTAGACCTATTGTTAGTACGATTGGTCCTCCTACATATGCCCTTTCCAAATACTTAGGTAGACTACTTCAGCCGCTTCTGGGTAACACGCCTTCGTACATTAAGGATTCCACACACTTCGTGGAAAAGTTGAAAGCTATAACACTTCAGCCGGGTGATATCCTAGTGAGTCTCGACGTGGTGTCTCTGTTTACGAGAGTACCTATTGATGGTGTTATGTCTCTCATTAATGGCTTTTTTCCTGAAGACATCACAAGGCTTTTTTATCACTGCATGACCTCCTACTTTCTATGGAATGGGAATTTTTATGAGCAGACTGATGGTGTGGCCATGGGTAGTCCTCTCTCTCCTGTTGTGGCTAATTTCTTCATGGAGAACTTTGAAGAGAAAGCTTTGTCGTCGGCTCCTTTCAAACCGAAGATCTGGTGGCGTTATGTGGATGACACGTTCGTTGTTTGGACGGAAGGTGAGGAAAATCTTAGCCATTTCCTGGATCACCTTAATCTCCAGCACCCTTCTATTTGTTTCACCATGGAAAAGGAATCTGACGGCAAAATACCGTTTCTAGATGTTCTCGTCACCAAGAAAGAGGATGGATCTTTAGGACACAGCGTTTTTCGTAAGCCAACACACACCAATAGATATCTCCACGCAAGTTCTCACCATCACCCTGCCCAGAGACATGGTATCCTTACAACTCTAACTACCCGGGCTAGGAGGATTTGTGAAGTGTCTTCTTTACAAGAAGAAATTAATACCTTGCGAACCACCTTTGAGAGCAACGGTTATAGCAAGGCTTTGATCTCTACGGTTCTGAAACCAACAAATAGTAATAGGACGTCAGTTGAGAAAAGAGATGTAAGAGGAACTGCTTACCTACCTTACATACATAACACGACGGATCGTATTGCTAAAATCCTACGTCGGTACAACATACGGACTGTATTTGGAACTTCTGTTAAGATTAGGCAACTCCTGCGACCAACTAAGGACAGTTTGCCTAAATTGCAACAACCGGGTATCTACAGAGTTCCCTGTACTTGTGGCAAGGTTTACATCGGGCAGACTTCGAGAACTCGCATTAAGGAACATAATAGATGTATCAGGCTAATTCAACCTGATAAATCATGCATTAACACCTGGCCATGATGTCATGTTCCAAGGAGTGGATGTTCTTGCCCGTATAAAGCAATATCGTCCCAGAATCATCAGGGAGGCGGTTGAAATACGTAAACACCCAGATAATTTCAACCGCGACACCGGCTACAATCTCAGTGAATCCTGGCTACCTATTATCAGAACCCTGAGAAAGTAATTCACTGCTGCTTTCCGTTGTCCCTAACATGGGGCTATAATGGCGTCCATCTTTGGGCACCTTCTATATGTTCTTTGTTGCTTTCTCTTAGCAATCATAGTCGTATTCCAGATTTTTCCTGACGAAGAAAGGCATGGTTTCTTTCGAAACGCGTCGAATTTTAATATAATAAACACGGCATAAGCCCAAAATTCAACATTATGAATATGTTGTTGTTGTTTCTTATGGCTAGCCCGGATTCCAATCGATCAGCTTTCTTGCGTTCCAATAGAGTTGTGTGAGGTTTCCAGAAGTTCTAGCAGTCACATCAAGTTTGTTGCAATGTAGCAGGTGCCCCTTATCCATTTTACTTCCAGGTTCGTGACAAAGTGTGCATTCTTCAGATCTCAGGATGTTGATTCGTTTCAGATGAGCTGCAAGGCAGTCGTGGCCAGTGTTAAGTCTGAAGAAGGCTACAGCTTTTCTTCTTGGTGTTAATTTATATTGATCCCATTTAGCATCAATGTCTTTCCATAATTTGGTTTCTGCTGTTTTCTTTGCCATTTCTTCATACCTGTTTTTGATAGTATTCTTCAAGATCCTTTTTGCTGACATAAAATCAGTCTGACTGACAGGTTGTTGTAGTGTGGTACCCTTTTTTGCTAATCTGTCTGCCTCTTCATTTCCTACTATTCCAACATGAGAAGGGATCCACTGAAATGAGATATGTTTGTGGAGTCTTTGAAGGGTTTTTATCATTAAAAAAAATTTATTTCAGTTCTTTATTTTGGGGCTTATAATTTGACGAGATGGCTTCCTGCTTCTCTTTCCTTCCCTTCCTCAATTTCCTCATCTGCCTTATCTTACTCAACAGTTCCTTTCTTCTGATCTTTTCTTTCCTCTTTCCCTTTCTCTCTTTTATCTTCTTTTCCTTTTTCTTCTTCTGATCCCTCACTCTCATCTCAATCTGCCTGACAGCTCGTCCTCTTCCTACTCCTTCTCTTTGCCTTCTATCTCATCGATTTCTTCCTCCTCCTCTATTTTGTCCTCCACCCTTTCCTTCACCTTGTCCTCTATCTCATCCTCCTCCTTATCTTCAGTCTTATCCTCCTCCTCCATTTGACCTTGCTCTTCCTCCTGTCCATCCCTTTCTTCTTCTTCTTCTTCTTCCTCCTCTTCATTACCACCTTCCTGACGCCCCCCACCCTTCTGATGATTTTCCTGCTCAAGTGATTCTCTTATTGAGTCAACCTTCTCATTCTCCAAGTCTACCTTCTCATTTACAACCACCTTCATAGATACTATCTTCTCATTTATAAACACTTTCAGAGATTCTAACTGCTCACACATCTGTTCACTCATCTTGTCCATCTTCCCCATGAGCATTTGGAACAAAACAGATTCCATATCCTCTCACATTCCTTTTTCTACCGGTAATATTATCTTTGACATTATATTGCTCAGACCCCTCTGATCTTTCTCTTTTCTTCTACAACAGTCTTGGTTTCAAAGAAGTCTTCACTGTCTTGTTGAACGTCACCAATTTCTTAATCTTCTTCTACACACTGTTTAAAGTTTCCACCTCAATTATTTTCAATTCTTTCTTCTTTAACCTCCCAATCACTCTCTTCTTCCAACAATTCATAATCACCTTTAATCTTAACATCATCTTCTAATTTAACCTCACTTTTTTGGTATCTAGCTTGCACTGTACCTACGTCATCTTGGTTATATCTCTTACTTTTTTTGTTCTGTCCCCACGTTGGGCGCCATTTGTAACTCTCTCAGGGGGTGGTGAGGTTATTGGGGTCGTTTCTGGTGTTGTGCACACAAGAAAAGTTCTAATAGACAATCCTACTCCTTTATTTTCTGCAGTGCTGCATCATAATCTTTCACTACCACTCTACCGACAGTAGTGGCTCAGCTGGCTAAAGCGCAGCATTAGGTCATGGGACCAAGCTCTCTGCTGACTCGGTAGACGCGTGGGTTCGAGCCCCACCGTCGGCTGTCCTTGAAATGGTTTTCCGTGGTTTCCCATTTTCAACACCAGGCAAATGCTGGGACGGTACCTTCTGATAGGCCACGGCCGATTCCTTCCACATCCTTGCCCAGTTTCATTCATCTTCATCCATTTCATCTCTCATACCGACGCGCAGGTCGCCCACGGGCGTCGAATAGAAAGACCTGCACTCGGCCTCTCATGAGGCCACACGACAAAAAAAAACTACCACTCTTCTTTTTATCGCCTTGCAGTTTGAACTGTCCACTACAGTATACTATTCTTCCAATATAAGATCAAACTTATTTCTTTTCATTTCAAACAAACCATCATAATCATTTTATTCTAACCAAATCTCTCTGAAAAAACATAACATCTTACACAGCAACTTCAAAGTTCAAAGCCACCTGCCACCTATTATTGGTTCACCACAAAGAATCTAGTAGGCACATAGTACTGGACTCCCTGTAGTGCCCCAACAATAGTCTGCCATTTTCAACCCCTATACTTAAAAAGGAACCTTTACAGGTTTATGATTTTTATTTAATTACATTTGTATTTGTCATGGCTTCGTATGTTTGGAATGCCACATTGAGTTTAGTACCTTTAACCATTCAAATTTCTTTCGAATTTTGAGTTATCTCCCTGAGGTTATCAGTCACTATTACTTCAAAGATTTCCCTTAATTTAGTGTAACATAAATCCTGCTCGCATTTCTTGGAGTTAATATGTGAATTTAACTGATATTGGGGGGAACGTTTTGTTGTTTTATTCTTGTGTTAACTTAATATTTAAATAAATTATTTATTTCCCTTATTAACAATTTCTTGATATTTCTATCAGTTCCTCCTTCCTCTATTGGGTGCAATTCACGTTGACCGACTGAAAACCATCGAACTTCGTTTACTAAAGCAACAATGAAAATGCTTCAAACACCATAATGAATAAAATATTTTAAAAATAACCTCACTTAAAAAAAAAACACACACACCTATTTTAGCCCAAAAATAAATTGGGATTTTGCATATCTCTATACACGAGTAAATGTACTGTTTGCAAATATGGTTAAGAAGCAGGAAATATACTTTGCATACCAGAAATGTGTTTTAGGAACTTTTCAGTAACAACATGAAAATCTCCGGGAACAGCAGGAAACTCTGCTCCATAGAAGAGAGAGCCCAACTGCAGTGCATCCACACACTTAGCAAGGTCGGCCCGTGAGCTGTGTTCCAGGCTACGGACATTAGTGATAGAGGCCCGTGAAACCTGAATGTGAAGAGACTTTGGCCTGTCTTTCTGGTTAGAATGATCCACACTGCTGTCAAAAATAATCTGTAACAAGTGTAAAATAGAAATGTATAGAGGTGGAATCAAAATCTTCAAAATAACGGTCTTTTGTCTGCAGAAGAAATACATTTTTACACAGCAATGATGAAATGATAAATTCACAAAATGTAAAGAAAAGATAATGACATTTTACTAAGGAATCTGTGACTAATCCAGTATGATAATATCAAGAATATCAGCCAATCACACCAGCCTACCATCACAATTTTATTGGTTTCATTTCATCGCACCTACATTCATGTGTTTTTATGTAACCTCATCAGAACAGCACACTTAAATATCTTTGTAGCTTCTTTGGTTATGTTGTTTCAATTATTCATTAATACATTTGTTACTGAAGAGTAGAAGCCATGACATTACCAAGAGGTATTTGATTTGTTTCATAGTTATTCACTTTTATTACTTTTATGACCTGCTTGGGCTTACAGGTGACCACAAGGATTCAGAATACTGGAATCAAAATTATAGGCATGGTCATTTATCCAGGAGTAATAGAAAATAATAATAATGTTATTGGTCTTACGTCCCCGTTAACTACTGCGGGTTTTAGAGACGCCGGAGTGCCGGAATTTTGTCCGGAAGGGGATCTTTAACGTGCCAGTAAATCTACTGACATGGCTCCCTCACATTTGCGCACCCTTAAATGCCAGCTGACTGTGCCAGGATTCGATCCTGCAACCTTGGAAACAGCAGGCGAGAACGTTATCGCTGAGCCACGCAGCCAGTCAGTATTAGTAAGAAAAAGCTTTACATAGAAAACAAATAAAGTTAGTCTGTGAGTAAACGATATATTGAATCTTTTTATGCAGTGAGGACAACTGTATGGATGATACCTTCTTAGTTTGCTGAAGTTGATAAGAAGGATGTACTGTACTATTAGCCCTACATCTGACCATTAGTTCGATGGCTTTGAGATAGTAATTTTGCTTACTTAAGAGAAAACACATTCCTACTATAAATGCCTCCAAAGGGTACCCAGCTTCATTGCCATTAAACAGAAAGAAGTGCAATGATGTGATGACTGAGGTATGCAAGTACAGTACTTTTCTCCTGTACATATGAAAACATTACACTTAGTGGCCTAAAGTCATGGGAAGGCTCGGAATATGATGTTAATAACGAGTTGCTCCTCCGCGAGCCCTCAAAACGGCAGCAATATGGTGAGGCATCGACTCGACAAGAAATGGGTTCCTGACTCCCAACATTCAACTCGGCATTGATCTGACTCGCAGTAGCCCTTTGATCGTTCCGTATGGTACTGCTGAGGCGACATGATGTCCGATCGTTAAACACCTGTGGTTGTCCTGTGCGGTGGTTTATGTGGAGGGTCACATTATCTCTGCAATATTGAAGATCCACCCTCGACACTGCTGACCTCAGAAATCCGAATTAGTGAGTAATCTCCAAAATGCTATGCTATGACCCATGTGCCGAGCGTCGATGATCATCCAACGTTCAAAGTTGCGACTGCTCTGCTCCGCCGCAGCTAGCCGCAACACTCAGGAGTCATACACGGCACATTTTCTCATGTGACTACCCTTCCCATGACTTATGGCCACCCAGTGTATATGGACATGAAGTGTGAAAGCAAGGATGGAAATTCTAGATCTGACAGGAGGCAATCATATCATGAAGTTTAATGACAGCTGAAACTACTTTTCTTTATTTTTTAAAAATGAATGTCATTAAATTTCATGTGCTTACCTTTATATGTTAACTATTAAAATTAATTAATTTTCTTACATTTCCATTATTCCAACATGTTATAAAACAAGAAATAGAAGATTCCAACATGTATTTCCTACTTTTCTTCCCTTTAAATTTCTGGATGGCCTATAAACAAAAGAAATGAAAGAAATGTGCATAAACACTTATACTTTCACATTGAATTTAAATATTCTGTGAACTGTAGGCTAAATGTATTATACAGAGTCCGCCAGAAAAATGTATACACTCTTTATGGAACAAAAACTATTTATTTTGTGTTTCTTTCACATGGTAGTGTGGTGGCACCCCATCCTGTTGGTAGAAGACTTCATCATCGGCTCCTTAAAGCGCATGTACAGCCGGTAAAATTAATGTGCGTAACATTCCCAAGTACACTGCTCCAGTGACAGTACCATCAAAGAAAAAGGGTCCTAGTAAGCCTCTCAACGACAGTCCACACCAGACATTAACCCCAGGTAGATTGACCGCCTTGTCCACATGAACATGCGGATTTTCCGGAGCCCAGTAGACACAGTTATGTCGATTCACTGTTCCATTAAGTTTAAACTGGGCTTCATCAGACCACACTAACTTAGTCAGAAATTGTTTATCTTGGGAGACCATTTGCTGATACCAATCGCAAAATTGCATTCGACGATCGGGATCATCCTCATTAAGCACATGCAGTAATCGTGGGATGTAAACTTTCCACTTAGCTGTTTGCAAAATCCGTCGTACACTTGTACTGCTAATCCCCACTTCCCGCGCACATTGCGTAGCAGACTTCTGTGGAGAATTAGCAAACCTTTCCAACATGTGAGCCGACAAAGGAGGAATAGTAGCTGTACGCGTTCTTCCTGATCTTCCTTTGTGAATATCACAAATCATTCCATGCGTCTCAAACTTCCCAGTAATGCGTTTAATTGTTAGGCATGTTGGGGGTTCTGTTTCAAACTCCCTCCTCCACTGACGTTGCACTTCAAAGGCATTACCAAACCTGATAAACGACTTCAGAATGTACTTTCGCTGCTCGAACGTCAAGCGGGCTCAAGCCATTTCGTTTTCCCACTATCGAGATGTAAGTACCGACATCTGTTGAGCGAAAGACCATACTACAACATTTTAAAGCAATGATAACAGTTGACAATGTCCATATCCCGATATTGTCTGACAGAGTGTATACATTTTTTCTGGCGGCCTATGTAGTGTTAAACATTTTTTCTCAAAACTTCACTTTTGGATTATTATCTAGTTCTTGCACTCTTGCAATGCAATGTGAACCTTTTCCAACATTGTTAGATCACTCCAATGTAAACAAGTTCCTTTTTTTTTCCTCTCTCTCTCTTGAAAGTTAAATTCAATCGGAGTGTTTTTTTTTTTCAAATGGGGATTTGTGTTGTGGCTTATAATTGGGCGAAATAAAGTTCACCCTATAGAGTACCTCCAAAATTAATATATAACTTACCCTGGGCATGATGGCTTCCAATTTGACATCAACGTAGGTCAATGCCACAGGCTGTTCATTCTTAGCAGACATCAAGGACTGATGCAAGTTCAATAGGAATGCGTTGAGCCACAGGCAACTGAATACATCAAAGTGGATGAGTACTGGGTTGAGCTGAACATAGAACTTAGGAGGGGGCACTGGAACAAATCAATTCCCATAATCATTAGAGAGGGGAGTTTTGAAACCATGTATTTCAGAGTTACCTAGCTAAATCCTCTGTGTTGATCATTACACCAACTGGAGTTCAGTATGAAACATTACATTTACTGTACATATCTAAAAGTCTAAGTTTATAGGTTTCATTTTTTTTTAAATTTAAACTAAGTTTTGAATTTATTTGCTGCTTGATGGCATTTTGTGTGAAAAATATTTCTATGTTTTATTTATCTATTATTTTGGATCTTTCAACTCAGAGGAAAGTAAACTAAAAATTCACTACCATTTTCTTTGTGTGGATGGACAGAAAATATATTTTCTTAATGATTCAAGAGATAGACGTGTGTTAAACTTTTAAATTTGATCACAATGCGAATGTTTTTATTGCAATGTGGTGCAAAAATGACGTCACCTGTAACTGGCCTCTGACTCATTCCCACCCAGCCAGGATCTGCTTGCAGCATTCTGTCTACTGATGCAGATTGTAATATGGTATATCTTCTACGTAAACGATGGTTTCTTGTTGTGTTGTAGGGTGAGAAACTCATCGTTCAGGAGTGATCAAACACTTCATTCTATTGTCTTACCAACAGAAATGAATCATCTGAGTGTTATGCAGTGGTGGAAACAGTATGGCAAACAATGACGACGACTACGGTTCATATGGTTTGTTCACAGCATTTTGAGGCAGATGCTAATGTTAGCCAAGAAAGTAATTTATTGAACTGTATTTCTAAAAAATGGCAATATTGAAATATTTCCAAAATTCAAAAATGTTATAAATGCAGCCAATGGCCATTCATTTTATTTTCAGGATGTGTCTGGGAAGGAATTCTGGAAGGAAATCGGCCGTGGACCTATTGAAAGGCATTTGCCTGGTGGTGAAAATGGGAAACCATGAATACCATTTTCAGGACGGCCACACCCTCTTTGTATTTTGTGAAATGCATTAATCCTGAGTATTAGTTGATAATGATTGAGAACCAGAATATATTTCAAGTCACACTAACGAAGATGCATGTTGTGTTAAGTAATCTACACTCCCTCCACTTGTGTTGACAAATTCCTTCACAATCCTAAAAACATACAGTCTTCATTTGTGTACACAACCTGCACTTACACCATTCTGTATGTTCCGAACTTCCTTGTAACTATTTCAGTAACTTAGTGTCATTTTCTTTTCATTTAATATTATTTTATGAATAATTTGGTTAACATTGCAGACATTATTAACAAAGATTTAGATAACAGATACTTTGTTATAACCAGATTAGTAGGTAGTAACAGCTGCAGTGCTCTCTCAGCTAGTCTCACTTGATGTCGCCATAGAAGTTTACTTGATCCTTATTGCTCATAGAATTTGCTGATTCAAGACCATGGTGTCATCATTCAGTTCATAATTCAAAACTCCCAACAATGAAATAATATTTTAAAAAAAACTAATGATATTTTCTTGGTTTACCTTTCCTTTAAGAATGGTTAGTTGGTTTGGACTGATAATTGGCAATTGCCAGCTGCCAATCTGAGAGGACATTGCTATATTAATCAATAGGCTAAGGTCTCAATATCTATCAGTTAAGACTGTTTTGTTAAGGGACTAATTCACCGAATTAGTGTTAACCATTACTTATTTAACAATTATTTCACTACACAACTAAACAACAGACATATTCAAACATAGAACAACGAACAACAACTGCCACAGTCTTTTGTCATGAAGTCCAAACAGCACAAGATGGCCCTCCAGCCAGTGGCCGCTATTTAGGATCCAAAAACGACTTAGACTCTTTTAATCAGTTCCATAACATCCTCCCACCTTTTTATCATACTATGATTAAAACCACTGTACTTCAAATATTACAGATCAAGGAAAATTTACAGAGTGAGGCGGGATGGAATTCGTATCTTCCTCCCACACCTTGTCGAACTCAAATGTGGAACATCAGGGCTCGATACAGGTGCACCAGGGCTCAATACAGGAACACCAGGGGTCGAGACAGGAACACCAGAGCTCGAAACAGGAACACCAGGGTCTTTATCCAAGACCTCTTCTTCACACTGCCACTCAGTAAACGGAGTTGCTTCTAGAGGATAGATGTTCTGCACAGGCCGCTTCAGCTCTCCACTTGTAGTCTTCACCATGACTACTCTGACGACATTGTCCTTTCCGGGGTGTACTGAAACCACCCTTCCTAAAGGCCAGTCCATTCTACGTGCACTGTCACTTCCAAGGATCACTACTTCTCCCACCTTCAATTCTCGATGTGAATTTGCTTTGCCTTTTCCCGGTTTAAGTTGCCCTAGGTACTCTAGTCTGAATCTTTTTCGCAATTCTGCCCTCAAATGCCGCATGTGCCTGAACCTTTTTCCATGGTTTAGCTGATCAATGTGATCAATATCAGGTACTCCCACCCTCGGAATGTCCTGAAGAAACATTGCAGGTGTCAACGCTACCAAATCATCACTATCTTCAGACAAATAAGTCAAAGGTCGAGAATTGATGACTGCCTCTGCGTCCAACAGAACCGTTAATAGTTCCTCATAGTCTAAGGAGGAACGACCTAGTACTCATCGCAACAACTTCTTCAGCATTTGAACAATACGCTCCCAAAACCCGCCCCACCATGCAGCAGTGGGAGGATTGAATTTCCAAACAATTCTCATGCACGTCGCCTCAACATTTATTTTGGTCCAGTCAACTTCACTGAAAGCATTTTCTGCTCCCACAAAATTTGTCCCATTATCACCGTAAATGATGTTTGGTCTCCCTCTTCGAGCGACGAATCTCCTCAATGCTTGCAGAAACCCTGGAGTAGATAGTGTCCTAACGAGTTCAAAATGCACAGCTCTGAAAACCGCACACGTGAATAGCACCACCCAGACCTTTTCACCTCCTCGGAGGTATCACGGGCCAGCCAGACCAATTCCTACAATTTCAAAGACAGAAGCGTCTCTAATCCGATCCTCTGGTAAAGGTGCAACTTTGATGGTAATCCCCTTTGCTTGGTGTCTTCTGCACCTGACACAGCCAGAAATCACCTTTCTTATTGTCCTTCTACCATTAACAATCCAAAACCGTTCTCGCAAAGTGGAGAGAAGAACTTGTACTCCAGCATGAGACATTTCTAGATGTTTCTCCATGATCATCATGTGAACTAGCTGGTGTTTAGCTGGTAGCAGAATTGGAGTGAGGAATAATTCATCGTCCGGTCTCCTTATTAACCTCGTTTTTACTCGAAGTAATCCTCCATCTTCAAACACGTTCAGATTTTTGAAGGACTGCTCCTTTTCGGCGAGCATCTCTTGCGTAACAATCTTCAACAGTCTTCTTTCAGCTACTTGCAATTCTTCGACTTGGAGTTCCTTTGAAGAACGTACTTCACCCCCTTTTCATGTGTTGTGGATGAATCGTAGAATCCAGGCTGTCATCTTGACAACTTTTGAGTACTTGGAGAAAAGTATTTCAGATACCACTTTTCTTCTGGTTCCACAGAAACTAGTACAGTTGAAATTCCTTTCCTTTTCTCTTCATTTATCCTTTCTTCATCAGGCAAGGCATTGTCGAGAGGCCATTCCAAACTAGGAAATCTCAGCCAATGAGGGCCCTCCCACCATTTTGAAGTCATGAGTTTGGAAGCAGAACAACCCCTAGAAGGTAGGTCAGCCGTACATGATTCCAGCTATCAGGGTTAGACAACTGTTTAATTTCCTTCACCCGATTTGCTACAAAAGTTCCCCAGACTTCCTTCCTCTTGATCCAGCAGAGAGCTGTTGTAGAGTCTGTCCAATAATATGTTGAAAGCTCTGCTAATCCTGAACTTGCCTTTATGGAAAATGCAAGGTGAGCTCCAATTGAACAAGCTAGGAATTCCAACCACGAAATAGTCATTTTTTTTAGCGGGACTACACGAGACTTTGCCTGAAGAAGCGTTATATTTGTGTCCTTTCCATCTTCTGAACAAAGAAACACAACTGCAGCATATGCTACTCCACTTGCGTCGCAGAACGTTTGAAGGCTCCAAGATTCCCGTGTCTTGCAGCGTGCCATTTGTCTGGGAATTTTAATATCAGGCAATACCTCAAGTTCTTGATGCCAAATTTCAAACTTCTTCCTCATGTCATCCTCCATTTCCTCATCCCAGCTCATTTTCTTCCGCCAACTTTCCTGCAACAGCAACTTCAGTACTAGAGAGACAGGACATGTGAATCCTATAGGATCAAAGATTCTCTGAGCAGCCGCCAATACGTTTCTTCTAGTGATCTTGTCGTCAATCTTCGACATGTCAATTTTCTCACAAGAAAGAACATCTTCTGTCTTGTTCCAGCGAAGTCCTAATACCGAGGTTACCTCTGGAACTGATGAGTCGCTCTCGGGAGAATTTAGACTTGTGTACTCCCAGTTACGAAGATCAAAACGTGCTCTGGCCAGCAATGCGGTAGATTCTTCTATAAACGTACTCAATTCTTCCTCATTATCCAAAGAGGTGATACAATTGTCTACATAGAAGGAATTTCTCAGTCTTTTTGCTGTCTCTTGGTAGTCTACGCTCTCTTTCAATTGAAGGTCAAGAACTGCTTCCAGCAGAAATGGGCTGCAATTCAGACCAAATACGACTCGGCAATGTCGAAAAACTCTCAATTCACTATCCTTTGAATCCTTCCACCACACGAAGCGCAAGAAATCACGATCAGTTTCCTGAACAGATATCTGCAGGAAAGCCTTCTTAATATCGGAAATCACTCCTATCCTATTTTTTCGAAACATCAATAGAAGCGTGGGGATTTGTTGTAGCAAATTAGGACCCTTTTCGAGACACTCATTTAAAGAAGGAGTATCCTTCGATTTGCTGGATCCATCAAACACGGGTCTCACATTGGTGGTAGAGTTTTCTTTGAAGATTCCCCGGTGTGGTAAATAATAGCACAGGTCTTCCTTTTCTCCTTCTGGAACCTCTTCAATTATGCCCTCATTTATCCATTCCTGAAACACATTTCCATATTCCTCAAACTTTCCTTCTTTGGTCAGTCTATTCCAAACTGAAATCAATCTCTTCTCCGCTATCTCCTTGTTGTTCTGTAAGTACTGTCGGCTCTCCAACCAAGGTAACGCAACTTCATATAGGCTATCCGCATTAACCTTTACAGTATCTTGGAAGTAATGACGTGCAGCTTCTTCCATCTCTTCTCTCGACTTGTTTTCCATGGGGTCAGATATGCCTATAGTCTCCAAGTTCCAAAGGTCGGTTATAGAGGCAGATTGAATGAACAGAGTAGTTGAATACAAAGCCAGGGAACTACCCTCTTCGTCTTTCAATTTACCAGTCACGGTCCAGCCAAGCGTTGTCCTCACAGCAACCAATCCTGATTCAAGCTTATGGGTTTCATTCAGCAAAAGACTCCTCGCAACATCAGCTCCTAGCAGGACTTCCACGTTGGATGGATTTGTTCCCACATCAGACAGCCATATCCTTTTTGCTTTCATTTCCTTCATCCACGGTCCGAACTTCAACCTTGGAATCTTCCCACAGATTACCTTCTGATCAATAAATTGCAACGTGGTATTAAAGGAACCATCACAACTGCTTACCATAGCGTGTAGAAGAGAAAGTGACGTGACTTGTGGAGTTTGTATGGTCCAGCCGCTAGGTGGCTCTAGCGTCGGCTAGCGCTGAGTGCGGACGGTATCAATAGCCTACCAGCAGTTGAATATGGTTGAATGTTACGTTTCAATTATCAGCTTCCACAACGATGTATTAGACAAGATGACCCAAATATAAAATTCTCCACACTGAGTACATAAAACGCTGACGTCCGTTGAGTTAATTATGAAACATTACTTTACGTCATACAGTAGGTTCATCCTGGCGGGGATCAAAATGTAACTGAATGTGTAAAAATCATAAGCTACAGACCATTCACATCTGAAACAAGAAGTTCCGTGACGAACTAAAGAGCCTACTTTTCTTAAAATTTAAGATTCATGCCAATGATTAATCTATATGGATCTATCTAGAATAATGATGAAATTAAGTTGGTAAAATCGAAATTTCTAATTAGTTCGAAATACTGTATACCTGGCATAATGTAGCCTAATAGAGAAGTACAGTTGGCAGCCCTGGTGACTAAATATATTCTTAGTTCCATCTCTTAAGGTACGGACTACAAAATTTGGTTGAAGTCCAATGGATAGCATGGACGTTACATGCAGTTAACCCCCTTAGCGTGTACGGCGCAACGGTGCGCCCACTAGCCTGCTACGTTCACAGCGTGTACGGCGCAAGGCTGCGCCGTCGAATTTGAAACGCCCGCTACGTGGACTTCGTAATAGTAATTTATTTGGTCGTAAGATGGCAGGAAGAGGCAACTTTTGGCTACACTTCGAGCTACTTATTATTGCCAGGAGGTGTCGCATATCTTCACAGTAATTTATTTTTCAGATCTCTGCACACGTGTTCCCGCTTTTGCGGACCGTGAGTTTGCTTGTAAACATGGCAGGTCATGGCACAGTTATTGATGACAAAGAAATAGCTAATTTGCTCGATATTAGTGCCAACGAAAGTGATTCAGAGTGTGACAGCGATATAGAGGATGAGTTCGCTATAACTTCCAGTGAAGATAGTGACGCTGACGATGTAATTCGTGATAGAACGCCAAGAAATACAAACACATTAGGCGACTGTGATATTGTCCCAGTATTGACGTGCCGCTGACCAGGGATAACCAGGTTATCAATAGTTTGGAATATTATGTTATATGTTGTTCTTATTGTGTGTGTTTTTTGAAAACTTTTGCCAGTGCGTTTGGAAATTATAGCGAAATGCATATGACACCGCGCTTACCATTGGGAGTAGGCTAGAAATAATGCATGTTGTGGGTGCAGCCCAGAGTTTCACAATATCACGCTTGAGGGGTTAAACATTGGATCTAACAGTGCTCGAAAATCATGTTGGCAACAATGACATGTATTGGTCAGAAATAATCTGAAATAATATGATCTATTGTTGTGTCAATTTTGAATAAAATCCATTACAGTAGTTAGTACAGAAGTTACATGCATTTTAAAATTGGACCTATCAGCAGACTTAGAATCATGTTGGAAACACTGGCGTAGGCCTATATTAGTTATTCCAAATTAATCTAGAATGCCAGGTATTATACGTTCGCAAAGTTTAGAGCTGTTGGCTTGCATACTTTCTGATATATTGATATTAGGGTAACAAAAATAGAGACAGCATTTATTAACAGTTGGCATCCCTGGTTACTCTTAAGACTCGGCATAGTCATATCTGTTATGGTACACATAGCACACACGAAATTTGGTTGAAATCCAAATGTTAGTATAGAAGTTACATGTATTTAAAGTTGGACCTCTCAGCAGGCTTAGAATCATGTTGGTAGCACTGACATATATATGTTACTCAAAATTAATATAGAATGTCAGGTACTATACATGTGCATAGTTTAAAGCTGTCTGCTTGCATACTTTCTGATATATGGGTATTTGGAAAAAAAAATATTCAGAGCATTTATTAACAGTTGGCAGCCCTGGTCGCCCTTAAGAATATGCTCAGTCATATCTGTTTATGTATACATAGCACATACGAAATTTGGTTGAAATCCAATTGATAGTGTAGAAGTTATATGCATTTCAAATTTGGACCTATCAGCAGGCTTATAATTATTTTGGCAGCACTGCCATGTATGGCCTCCTGGAAATTAAACTGCAGTATTATTATCTATACGTGTGCCAATTTTGAAATAGCTCCCATTCATACCTTCCAAGATATCCAACATGGAGCTCAAATTTCAATTGCGATTTTTCAGCAGTTGGTAGCACTGACATAATTTTCAAATATGGCCGTGAGATATTCAGGCATAGATCTTTACTCCTACCAATTTTTGTTTCGATTGCTGCAGCCGTTTAGGAGTTGATAGGGGGACACACACACACAGCCAGACAGACAGAAGGACAGACAGAAGGACAGACAGACAGACATTTTCCCGATCCCATAAGACTACTTTTTCCTCATTTTTGCAAAATGTGAAAAGTAGGCTAAAAATACAGTACATATAAAATAATATAAACTCACCCATGTAACTTATAGCTGTCAGCTGTTCAAAACTTAGCAAAGCTTACGGGACGATTTTGCAGACTTAGCAAATGACTGTTATTTCCTAATTTCGTACGAAAGATAAAGCGGCACTTAATGAAATGAAAAACAAGTTTTCCAATAAGGTCCAATTTATCTTCCATAATATATCCTAAATCACAGGGCCCTAAAACAACCTCATCAATGCAGTCCAAACGCTCATAAAATATATCACCCCACAAATTTGAGAGGGTAGAGTAATAGATTTTAATTACTACGGACTGGTTTATGCCATGGACACGTTCCCGAGTTCGCGACGACTACTTCGACCTGTAAAAGAATGTTGAAGACACTGTCGGATGGGTGGGTTAGGTAAGTAAGGGTATTTATTGAGCCAAAGACCTTTATGTCAGTGAAAGTTGCAGCTGTTGTGTCTGACGGCCTTTCACTTTGAAGGGTTGTTGCACACTTCACGCAGCTGATTCCTTTTTTTATTTGCTTGACAATGCACCCTGCTAGATAGTAAACCAAGCGTTGCTTCGGAATGTTGTCTTCATAAGGAAGGGGAAGACCATTCTCCCAGTCCGTTATCACCACTTTGTCTCTAATTTTGTCGTCCGCAGACAACTTACCAGATTTGTGTTGTTCCTCGGTTTGCTTCACACATAATCGCATTTGATTAACGAATGACGTGAGAGGTGGTTCTAACTTAGGTTCGCAGTTCCCAGACAGAGATACAGCCACATTAATTGGAACACACTCTAACATATGCAAATGCAGAAAATCTACAATTGATGGGTGATCGTCACAATTTATGGACCTTAAAATTCCGAATAGACGTTCCAAGGGGTCATGATTGAGTTTCCCTGTCAACACGTACCTAAAGCATTTGGACCATAAATATTGAGCGACTTCTAAGGTACTCTTTATCGTGACTCTTAAGAGATTCCATTGTCTTATTTGAGGCAAATTTCTGAGCTAATGGTTTCGTAAAAGTCTATTAAATTAATGCCTTGTGCGAAGGGGCATCTTTGTAGAGTGCGTTTGTTGGTATTCTGGAGTTAAGCGCATCTGCTAGATTGTTCATGTTTCTTGTGAATAATTCTATATTCTAACTGCCGCTAAAAATGTCGGGGTAAGTTTGCAGGAAGAACTTAATGGCACTCGCGGTCGCATTGCTGAATAATTGGAAAGAGAGTCTCACGTTCGTTCTTTGGAAAGACGTAAGGTTTATCTGTGTGGAAGTCAATTTTGGACAAGCTTTAAGGCCTGTGAATTCGGGTACCGTGTCCATGGCATAAACCTGTCCGTAGTAATTAAAATCTATTACTTGATTTTTGTACAGCAACTTACTTTTATCGTGGAAATCGCTTCTTGATAGAATACACCTGTCAGCACCAAGAAATACGGACTAAATACGGCAGCATTTCTGTGTTTCAAACTCGCGAGCGCTTATTAGAAAGTGACTCCAGTCAGCAACAGTCAGCCGCTGCGCAGTCTGTCGGCGGGTGCAGCAACTACCCTTACTAAAGATAGGGCAGATTCGGGAGTCGGCACACTTTCTCTTCTATACACTATGTGCTTACGTTCACATCATACAGGTGATGATCTTCTTCACGGGTCTCAGCAGCCCCAAACAACTTGTGGATCATCATCTCGGTCTTCAAAGGTTTATATCCCATTTCCTCAGCAGTCTTCCGTAAAATGTAAGATCTTTGTGATCCACTGTCTATTAGTGCTCGGACCATCTTCTCCTTTCCTTTATGTGTCAGTTTGATGCACAGCGTCTGTAGAAACACCTCCTTTGTGGCACTCTGAATGTTCATGGAGATATTGCTTTGCCTTTCCCTGTCTTCCTGTATTTTTGATTCAGGTTTCTCCTCGACCTTCTTTGTATTCAGTTTATGACACATGATCACAACGTGAGGACTAGTGCACAGTGGGCAACGAAGATGTGCCTTGCAATTTTTCATTCTGTGTCCTACCTTCAGACAAGCAAAACAGCAGTTTTCTTTGGCCAGCTTGTTGCGCCTTTCCTCCAAACTCATTTGTTGAGCAAGGTGGCATTCCTTGCTCTCGTGGAATTTGCTACAAAACACACACTTTCTCTTCTTGCCTTCAAACTTGGCCGAAAACAAAGAATTCGCCGTTGGCAAATGTGTGTCGACATTTTTTCCTCTCACTCTCTCTTGTCTTTTCATATCGGACAGACCAAAACCTGCCCGAGCAAAGGTTATCCTCTCTTCTCTCTCCACTTCACGTTTGAGGAAATTTAGAAGAGCCTCTAGCCTATCTTTCTGTTCACCAATCAACTCATCATTCGCTGATTGATTTCTGAGCCATGTCCTTAAAACATCTTCAGGTAAGCATGATTCCACGAGAGGGAACAACATGGACCCATACTTATCCCTTGTCACACCTATAGATTCTAGAGCTCTTAACTTGCTCTCTAATGTGTCACACAGTAGGCCTACAGCTATTCGTGTCTTGTCATTGTTGTGCGACACATTCTGAATGACTAATCCAATAAGCTCCCTAACATAGTACTCCGTCAGGAGATCTTCACGACCGAACCGATTCTTCATGCACTCTATAACCTTTGGATAGTTTTCAGCGGTGACCGGGAAACTGTTCAGAAGTTCTCTGGCACGACTGTCAGGTTTGGTGCACTGAATCAGATATTGAAATTTATCTTCTGATTCTATGTCACTATCTTCATGGATTCTCTTAAACATGCTCCAGAATCCTAACCAATCTTTAACATCCCCTCCAAACTTGGCTAGTTCCAACCTAGGAAGTTTCAAGTTTCTTTTAGCTGCTGATGAAGCTTCAGAAATGTGTTCTCTAGCCACACCAACATTCTCATTAGAGCAAATATTAGTCATTTTTAACCTTACTTCATCTAAATTATCTCTATAAGTCTCAACTGCCCCGTACTCACGGCGGTAGACATCATCCTCTTCTTCTAATGCTAGTTCCAGTATTTTTTCATCCAATGGAGCAAGTTCAGCACTTAACCTCTCCAATTTCTGTGCCGATTCCAGGTCAACTATTTCGCTGGTTAAATGACGCATTACCTCATTATACGTCTTTGTGTAGGACGCTCGAATTGGCTTACGTTGTTTCACAAGCTTTTCCATTGTCGTGTAGGATAGGCTATACCAAGATTTTCACTCACAAAAAAACTTACGTATCTTGCCGTAACTTCTCGTAATTTAAGTATTAAATAACGTCGGGGTCACCATATGTTTTGTTAAGGGACTAATTCACCGAATTAGTGTTAACCATTACTTATTTAACAATTATTTCACTACACAACTATACAACAGACATATTCAAACATAGAACAACGAACAACAACTGCCAAAGTCTTTTGTCATAAAGTCCAAACAGCACAAGATGGCCCTCCAGCCAGCGGCCGCCATTTAGGGTCCAAAAACGACAGACTCTTTTAATCAGTTCCATAACAATGACTGAGAGGAATTTGGTAGACAACGACTTTAAAATACCTAAAGCTTTGGTTCAAGAATGCACCTCCGATTTTTCAGTCGAATATCACTGTCATCATCATCATCATTCCCCCTTATCCAGCTCCTGCCGGGTCGGGGTATTTATGGCACTTCTCCACTTTTCTCTTTCCTTCCATGATCTTGTCCCAGTCCAGATTTCTTTTTCTTAAGCTGTTCTTCACTGAATCAATCCACCTTGTTCTAGGTCTTCCCCTTGCTCTCTTACCCTTGCATTTTTGCACTGTATCTCCTGTAATCATGCTAAACCAAATGGATTTGTCCCTCCCTGCAAAACACGGCTAACTCTTGACAGGTTAATCTATGGAAAATATGCCTACCTGCTTCACAAATGAGATAACCTACCCTCCTCAGAATGCAGCTGCAAAGCAGATAGTGAAACATATTGTTGAGAATGTACATACGGTATATGGAAAAGAGACATTCAGGACACAAAACCATCAGCAGTCAAGTATGTATGCCTATCTGACTGGAGAATATGTTCCTTGCCATAAGGTCAATAGATTACTTAAGCACCAGCAACAATTGATTATGACAACAAATAAAGCCACACTTACATGGGAAGGGATTATCTCCAGGATAATAGTAGTATGTGAATTCTGCATGCAAAATGGTAACTTCTTCAGGAAGGTTGAAGCGGTCCCGATCCCCTGCAACAGTCACAAATAAAAACTCTTGAACAAAAATAGAAGCAAACTTGGATAACATTATTCTTTCCTAACATTCATACTGGAAAAGGGGCACAGTAAACTATCAAAATGTGTATATTTGGGATAATATACCCTTTTAAAAAGTTGAGGCAAACAGTTAGAGCTCCATGATACACACAGATCAGAATACAATGTTGTTATAAAGGAATTCAATGTTACCAATGGCTAAGATGCAGGTGCCAGGTTATCTGGACTTGGAAGAAGAGAAGGTTCAATCTCCACCGTTAGCCTTCCTTAAATGGTTTTCTGTGGTTTCCCAGTTTCAACTCCAGGATGGTACATTTTAACCTCTTAACTGGGTATGACGTATATGTTGTTGTTTCTTATGGCGAGCCCGGATTCCAATCTATCAGCTTTCTTGCGTTCCAATAGAGTTGTGTGAGGTTCCCTGAAGTTCTAGCAGTCACATCAAGTTTGTTACAATGTATAAGGTGCCCCTTATCCATTTTACTTCCAGGTGCGTGACAAAGTGTGCATTTTTCAGATCTCAGGATGTTGATTCGTTTCAGATGAGCTGCAAGGCAGTCATGGCCAGTGTTAAGTCTGAAGAAGGCTACAGCTTCTCTTCTTGGTGTTAATTTATATTGATTCCATTTAGCATCAATGACGTATATATTCGTACGTTGAATGTTATAATTTGATGGGCATGACAAATATATACGTACTCCATCTTTTACTGCTAACGTCTCCTTGGCGTGACGAGTTGTCACGGCATGGCGAATGTCTTGGACAAAATTGACGTTTTGGCAGCAGGTTAGCAGCAGTTACGACATTTCCCACCTCCGGTATCGTGTATTTTTATTTTATTGTTGCGTGGTGCCAAGGTTCGTATATAAGAGGTTGTCTCGTTCCGCGCGCATGCGCTCTACTCCCCCGGCTGATGACGTATTGCTCAGACCCGGCAACAGCCAACACCACAGTCTCCAGTAAGCTGGCAGCTTCAGCTATTCT
The DNA here is from genome assembly GCA_946902985.2 of Meconema thalassinum. NCBI lineage: Eukaryota > Metazoa > Arthropoda > Insecta > Orthoptera > Tettigoniidae > Meconema > Meconema thalassinum. The sequence goes on from OX336391.1 coordinate 242,649,554, forward strand.
TTATGGTGTTGTGTTGATGTGTTTATCTATTCTCGTTAAGTGTGATTATTTAGTGGTGTTTGATAGTGCTTCATTAAGTACAGCTCTACACGTTTCCCCTAGTAATAGGTAAGTGCTCGGTAAATGAAAGAGCCATTTGTGTATCATTAGCTTCGTGGTACGATCTGATAGTTTTTTTTTTAAAATTATTTCTTTCAGTTTTCTACGATGCCTGGAATGAGATGCACGGTGGCTTTGTGTACAAACAGTCTTATTAAAACGAAGCGGGATCCCGGGAGTGCGCATATAAAGTATCATTCATTCCCTAGAGACAATTTAATTAGGCAAAAATGGGTCCTGTGTACTAGAAGAGACGGGAAGTGGAATCCGAATACTTCACAAATATGCTCTGAACATTTTACGGAGGATGACTATGAGAGGGACCTGAAAGCAGAATTATTGAATTTAATTCCTAAGAGAAAACTAAAACAGACTGCTGTGCCTTCACTTAAATTAGGAACTGATATACCCGAAGAAACCCAGGTGCAGATACGTGAACGTGAAATACGTAGTGAGAAGAGAGAAAATAAAAGAACTGTGAATCAAATTTTAGAAAGCTCGTACTCTGTTCAAGAAGTGTGTGAAGACGTCCAAACTACAACGGAGGAAAATCAAATAGATGTTTTGAAGATGGAAAATGAAAAGTTGCGACAAAAGAACGCAGAGCTGGAGGAGAGAATCGTACTGAAAAGCCAAGAAATTGGCAGGCTTAAAAGAGAACTTTGTAAAATGAAGAGAAAAAGGATTGATGAAACAGGAGTGCGTAAAAAGGCCCGGGAAATACTCGGTTCAGTTTTCACCGAAAATCAAATAGACATCCTTTTAAGTAAGAAAAAGAAAGTTAAATGGACAGACGATGAAATATCTCTTGCATTTTCCCTGAGATATATTAGTAAGCGTTCATATCTTTTTCTGAAGAAGAAAATGAACATTCCTTTGCCTGGACTGTCTACACTGCAAAAATGGGCATCAACAGTCGATATGAACAATGGTGTTCTCCAAGATGTTTTCCGCTTTCTGTGCGTTGCTGGTTCATCTCTGAGCAAGAAAGAAAAAAATACTGTTCTTCTTTTTGATGAAATGAAAGTTAAAAGCGTCATGGAATATGACCGGAAAGGAGATGAAGTTATCGGGCCACACTCCAATGTGCAAATAATAATGGCTCGGGGACTTTTTGCTCAATGGAAGGTGCCTCTCTTTGTTGATTTTGACGTGAAAATAACCTGCGAGATTTTAAACTCTATTATTTTAAAACTTTCCGATATAGGGTACATTGTAAAAGCATGTGTTAGCGACATGGGGGGTGGAAATGTTGGACTTTGGAAGGAACTAGGAATTAGTACTGAAAAAACCTGGTTCACTCATCCCTCTACGGAAGAAAAAATATACATGTTTGCTGACGCGCCACATCTTCTGAAACTAGTGCGGAACTGGTTTTTAGACACTGGGTTCCAGCTAAAGAGCGGACAGATTGTAAATAGAAATCCTATCGTAGCATTATTAAATGATCAGAAGAAAAGTGATCTCAAAATGTTGCATAATCTGAACGAAAGTCACATCACTGTGGAAAAGACTCAAGAGACAAAATGTGAGGAAAGCGTGTCAGTTATTGTCGCACAAGACAGCTACTGCTCTGCAATTTATGAAACCGGGAGCTGATCCTCAGCTGGCTGAAGAAACTGGAAAATGTATTGAAATAATTGATAGGTGGTACGATGTGATGAATACATACACTCCCAAACCTTCAGGTAGACCTTCCAAGAACCCATATGGAAAAGATCTGGAATCTCAAGACGCAATTCTCAACGACATGCTTGAATTAATTGAAACAATGAGATGCTGTGGCAAGAAAAATATACAGCTTTTTCAGAGAGGAATCATCACATCAATTAAATCTTTGAAGTATCTTCTATTAGATTTGAAGAGTGTCCATGGTATTGAGTACATACTCACCCACCGTCTCAACCAGGACGCTTTAGAAAATCTGTTTTCTCAGATTAGGACGAAAGGGGGTCTGAATGATCATCATTCTCCTTTAGACACATTATATCGTTTAAGAATGATTATTTTAGGGCGAAATCAAGGACTCCTTCAAAATAATTCTAATACATGAACCGAAGATGATTCCGAATATATTCCAGCCAAAGTGCTTCGAATGTCTGGTGTATTATGCAAGAAGGAAGAAGATAATCCGGAGAAAGATAGCGAAATAGATGTCACCAAAGAAATGATTTCATCTTCGATTCCTGAAAACGAATTGAGCACCCCCCTAACTGAAATGGAAGCCAATGCATTGTTTTACCTTTCTGGGTGGGTAGCAAAAAAGCTTAGATCGACATGTCCAAACCTTGGTAGCTATACATTTACTAGCTCTGAATCGCAGACTATGAATCCACAAAATGCATGGATCAAAAGTTTGTCGTTCGGTGGACTCGTAGAGCCTTCTGAAAGCTGGAAAAAAGAGGCAAAATTGCTAGAAGATGAATTTAAGAAGTACCATGGTCTCAAGAGCATAAAAAGGGGTAAATTGTGCATTACCAATTTGGTTGAATCTCTTTACAAGAAATATCCTGAAATAAATCGTGTAGTGGTAGAGACATTCGTTCGACAGAGGACCTTCATACGAATGAAGTTCATGAATGCACTGAAGACAACACAGGGGAGCTACAAGAGGAGTAATGAATGTTCAGTCTCTCATGACAAAATATCCAAGAAGATGAAAAAATACACCAGGTGAATATATTTTCAGGCTTGAACGCTCGATTGAGTTCGTGAACAGTGAGCAAATGTACCGGTAATAGTTTTCCCTACTTAATCTCAACAGTATAATTGAGCATGAATTTTAATAGAATTAAAACGGCGCTGTGTATTGTACATTATGTTGAACTTTATCAATTATGACTCAATTTTGAAGCTTCAGAATTCTCGTTCTTTGTCGATTCGAATAACTTTTATGTTTAATTATTCATGATGATGATGATGATTGTTGTTTTAAGGGGCCTAACTCTAGGTTATCGGACCCTAATGGTTTGGGTGATAGTGAAAATGAAAGATGATCAAATGAAACCTATAACTAAAACTAACTACTCTCTTACAAACTAGAAGAGGAAATGGCAAACAAAAAGTGTATTTACACACTCTGATTATTTAAAGCTCTATTATATTAAACTGCATTTATAGCAACAAGTATCACGAGTTCTTATGTTGTACATCAACCCCGTGGTTACCTTCTGCAGTAGTGCAAGGCTAGTCGTAACAGTAGTCCCAGCCGCTCAGCGCGGGTCGGCTGATGACGTCACGCAGCAGGGGAGCGCTGTTACCACAGACCTTATGAGAACGAGGCAACCTGTTCTCTACAAGCCTTGGCGTGGTGCTACTCTTCCCTCTGTCGGTGGTGGACAGCCAAGCAATACACTGCTTATTTTATTTTTATAAATAATAGTACATTTTTCAAGCCCTAATTGGGCTCTTCTTCAGCTAAAAGGTGACATGTAGTACCGTTTTGCATTCATTAAAAAAAATACTTTCACTTAAAATAAGTATATTGAACTCCCATAGTTCCTCTCGTCAATAAAAATCGTTGCAAACTTTACACAGTCCCATTTATGAAATAATCCTCTTCATCTTTTAATCATGCCTGTTCTTCAACGCATATATCCAAAGTGACCAACGCACTAGTTGTTCACAACAGTATCATTACTCATCAATCTACGAACACCATGCCACATGAGCAATCCTTTGACTGATGTTCCTGGATCAGTACCATCTGTTGGTGTTTGAAAGTCATATCTTACAAAGCAAGCTACCTGATACGGTACCTAGATACACAACAATTACAGGTCTGCTCATTTGAGTGTCCACCCTGGTGGTAGATTAGATTTCTGCAAAGCTCTAGTTAACGACTGTTCTTAAGAGTTTCTATGATTTAATAAGAGCTAAGCAAACTAATGGTACATCATGGCAGGGGCTACATAAATTCTATTATCATTAACGACCACCTGGTGTTAAAATGGTTAGGTGGTACTCCTTCAGTTAAGCACTGAAATGCAAACAAGCTTGTAGTTTTATGCAACTCTAAACCTAGCGGTCATAAGTCACGGGATGCCTTATTAGAGGGAATCCAAAACACATGATGAATAAATCTCATGTACATTAACTAGGAATTGAACTCCGTCCACCTTGGTGAGAGGCAAGCAGATTGACTGCTATGCCATCATGTCCCTACACTGCAAGAAGGGTGGACACTGAAATGGCATCAAACATGCAGGTCTAGTTAATATGGAGGAGGATTGCAACAACAGTTTTAGGCAAATTGCAAAATGGTGACAAATACTGTGCGACTTTGTTAATACATTAGTGTCCAAAAGTTAAGGATAATCACTAAACGAGTCCATACCGCCTGATAGGATTGTCAGATGGATTGCTGAACAAACGGAAGCTGAATCACACACCATATATCACACAACTTGTCCAAAAAAACAGTGTCAGAAAGGTTCTGATAGCTAAGGTACACCTTTGACAACAACTAACAAAACTTGGCAATGTCTTCCACAACAAAATATGCTGTTAATAGGGTGTATGGTTACCCCTAACGGCCACACATGCTTCGCAGCGATGTGGCATGCTCTCTAACAGATGGTCCAAGAGCTCTTGTGGCAGTCGATCCCATTCCTCCGAAAGGGCAATGCGAAGGTCTTGGAGGGTCCTTGGTGGAGGCTGACAGGATGCAATTCGCCTCCCCAATGCATCCCAGGCATGTTCTATAGGATTCAGATCTGCAGACCTCGCTGGCCAGTCCATGCGATTAATGTCTTCCCCGGCCAGAAATTCATCCATCAGAGCAGCGCGGGGCGGTCAAGCAGTATCGTCCATTAAGAGGAAGTCTGGACCAACCACACCTCTGAAGAGTTGAACTTGTGGTCTCAGTACCTCATCCCCGTATCTCCAAGCGTTCACAGTGTTACTCCGACCACCCATGAAGATGTGAAGGTCTGTACGGCCAACATCTTGTATCGGCTATCCGGTTCTCTCCAGATCAATGCGCGACAGGAATCTTTCTACAAACTGAAGCAGGATTCATCTGTGAAGAGTACATGCCTCCATTCATTCATGGTCTAGTTTTGACGTTGACGGCTCCAGAGAAAAAGTGCCTGTCTCTATGCTGGAGTGAGCGGGACGCACACCGCTGGACGTCTGGCAAACGGCCCTGCTGTTCCAAGCCTCCGGTACACAGTCTGCCAGGAAACGGCAACCCCCGAGACTGCTGCAAGCTCCGTTGACAATTGTCTTGCAGGTGCACTCTGATTTCGTCGGGCGGTTAAGGCCAGCTATTGCGGTCCTTCTGTCGACCTGGTACTGGCCTACGACTAACATCTCCTGTGTGTCAAAATCGTCTCCAAAGCCTGGAAATGACACTTTGTGGCACATTCAAGGATACTGCGACTTCGGTCTGTGTCGGGTCTGCTTCCAGGCGGCCGAGTATTCTACCCTGCAAAACGGGGTCCAGATAGAATTGTTGTGCCATTACGTTGTCTCGTTCACCATGAGGCTACACTCCGCACACTATAACAGGGCAAACACGACAGGAAATATGGGGTGCAGGCACTGGCTGTGTTTACCTTGCGGTTATGCCACTAGTCAAAGAGGGGAATACTCCTTTTCTACACAGAATGAAAACATTAGGTTGGTGGGTGCAAATGTCGTGCGATTTGCGGTCTATTTCCTGATCCCCTGCTTATTCGTAACTTATGCTTAACTTTTGGACACTAGTGTAGGTGGCAATGCAATAACAATTCTGTGTACACTATGGTGTTACTTTCTAAAAGTGGAACTATAACTTAGGGAAACATACAACATACAACAAAGAATAGTCTCCAGTGACAAAGAGCACAACTTACCGTATTTAAACATGTTAACCTGATTCCTAGATGACCTAGTTTGAGAAGAATTTCTGGCAATTTTCTTTATTTTCACTAGAACTACTTGACAAACAAAAGTTACATATTTTAATTTTAATATCTGTCTCCACCTAGACTCTGCTTGAGACAAAGAATACATACTGGTAATACATATTGATTTACTGTAAAAAAGTGTCACTTTGAATATAACTCAAAATTTCAAAAATGATATGTAATGAAATCTAAAATAAAATAAAAAAAGCTCAAAATTTACCATGCATATATGGCGAGGCATCCACCAACACATACTGTATTTACAGTTTTGTTAAATAGTGTCTACCCCTTATTAAATTGAAATTAAAAATAATTTTGTTTACCACCTAATCAATACAAAAATACAACCCCTTATTATTACCATTTCCAATGGGGTTAGGGATGAGATGCGACGAAATTCTATGTGGCACATGGTTTTTACAGCCGGATGTCCTTCCTGATGCCAACCTCATGAGGGGAGTTAATGAGAGATGAAATGAATGAAGATAAATGCAACTGGGCAAGGATGTGGAAGGAAGCGACCGTGACCTGTCAGAAGGTACCGTCCCAGCATTTGCCAGGAGTTGAAAATGGGAATCCACGGAAAACCATTTCAAGGGCGGCCGACATTGGGGCCCCATGGCCTAGCGCTGTTCTTTAGCGAGCGTAGCTACCGCTTGTCGGTAGTTTTGTTAAAGGGAGGTGCGAGTGAATTTTTCAGATTTTGAAGCAAAAACTCTATTTTTTGTATTATTCAAACAAAAATAGCCCAATTCTTCCAATTTCAGAAAATTATTTTATTTTAGTCATTCTGGCTGTTGTTAAGCTTGTAGAGGCCATTTAATGAGAGCCTGCATGACATTTAAACATTTGAGATGTCTTTATAATAATAATAATAATAAAAATAAGCAGAAGAAAAAGGCAGAAGAGGGCCGTGATCACGAGAAAATGACTAGAAGACATATAAAATGGCAGAAGATAGAGTTTAAGGAAGAAAAGGCGAGGAGATGTGGAGGAGAAACATGGAGCAGGGCAGTTCTAAGTGAGTACCGTATTTACTCGGCTATAGGAAATCGCTTATAGTACCCCTCCTTAATTATAGAGAGTCAAAATACAACATTCTTGGAAATAGACCTTTTTTTTTTTTTTTCAAAATTATAACTGAAATTCATCCTCTTTTATGACAAAAATATTTTTCTTGTTACATTATTTAGTTATTCAGATGATATGACCGCCATTTTGCATACATATACCGCGTACGCAATTGGGCAGGATATCGAATTGTGTAGCCAATAGGCTTCACCCAATATCCAATAGAAGATTGGCCGAGTAGAAGCATCAAGTTTAAAATCCGGCCAATGAAAGTTATGGTTTCATATCTTGCCCGCATTCTTTCGTTTTGTATACAAAGATGTAGTGCCCTTGGAAATAGTGTTCGTGGAAACCTTTTTCTCAATTTTATTTTAAACACATTTAATTTGTTGCAAGAACTGTTGTAATAACTATAGCCTAATAATATCCAGGTGGTCTATCAATGTAATAAATATAATATCAAAGCTTGCCACCTCAAGGTAGCGGGGCGATGTACTCGCCAGAAGAATCACAAAAAGTACAGTACACAGACTTCACTAACATTTATTTACTAGCAGACCCGCGCGAGAAATCTCGCATGTTATAAACCACACTTTCCCCTATAGGTTTATAATGAGAGTCTTAAGGAGAAAAGTTATGTTTTTGTTTCAGCCAAATGATTATAGAACACTATTTATATTTCAGGATAAAGGAAAGACCTCAGAATGTTAATATGACATGAAACAGGCGTCACAGCGGCCCGTGGACAGCAAGTATGGAGCGTATTTTCTTTCAGCAATGGTGTTTGCAAATCGCACACTCCGTACATTTTTTTAAAGTCAATTTTTAAAGAAATTGTAGATATTTATTAAATTATAGTGCAATAAGTCACTGCTAATGCCTACAGAGATGCCAACTTTCATAAAGAGCAATTAGTAATCTGACTCGGAGTGCCCGGGGGGGGGGATTATTCAAACAAAATATAGAAGGGGGGGTGTATGACATTCAAACAAAATATAATCTACTGTATTACAACTTAAAATAGATTATAGCTACTTACCAATTACAATCCCTCCTCATCAACAGCCTCCTCTGCAAGATCTACATCTATACCAGATACTTGGGTGGAGGGTGAGGGTACGCACTTCAAATTTTGAAGACGAGTGGCTTGTTTGGCATCTTGAAGTTGGAGTCTAGTAAATGTACTCTGATGGCAAGGTTTTCCATCCGAAATCATCTGCATTTTCTGGACCAGTAGAGAACTTAGCAATTCTGTACTCATATTCGCGCGAAATTCAGTTTTGTTTTTCCTCACCAAGCTAAAAACACGTTCTGTGGGAGAATTACTATGTGGGACCAGAAGAATTGCCATCATACGTTTGCTTAGTGAAGGGTACTTCGTTAATCCAGAAACATCGGTAATCTTCGAAATTTCGCACCAGATTTTGTCAGCCCTTTCATTCTTATCAAAACTCAACGTATCGAACTGGAAACTACTAAATTCTGATTCTAAGGATTCTGTCTCCTCTGCTGTCAGTACCTTAGGAAACTGGTCAGTGAAGTATTCAATAGATGAATAACCTTTTGTTCTTCGCTGAAACACATCAGCAATTTCAGCATGCTCTAAAAACTTTTCTTTGATGGGCCACTTCTTGGAAATATACTCACATGTTTTTGAGTAGAACAATCTGACATCAGAAAAAAAACATCTTCATTTGATGCTCATTCAAAAAAGCTTCTTTAATATAGGCTCTTGTCTTAGCTCCAACAACCAAATCATTGTCACTTTTCTGATACTTTCTGCTAGCAAAGTTAACAGAAAACAAATCGGAGTCGGGAACTGCAGATGCTTTGACAAATCTAACCAACATATCAGTGAAAAAATTATTTAATTAGAATGAAGCTGATGAATAAGTGGTTTCTCTTGTTGCAGGAATATATTCAATGAATTGAAAAGTGGAAGAACAGAACTGAGAAACAAAAGGTATAGTTTGGTTGAAGGATTTTCAAACTGCTCCTTAAATTTCTGAAATTTTGGGCCAGCATTGCCATGGTCTGTATCACAGAAAAACATGTTCAATGGATTCCACTGCTCCAAGACTCTGTCGACACACTGCAACAGTGATAGCCATCGAGTTGAAACGTATTTCAATATCTTGTGGGGCTTTTCCCCAAAGACTTGCTGACAAAGCTTCAAAATATGTTTCCTCTTTGAGCTCTTCTGTAAATAATAATAGATGTCAACTAAAAATTGTTCAACATTGACATTTTCAACACCATTACACCCTTTTTGAGCAGCTAAGTGCACAAGATGACAAGCACAGCCTTGCACTTGGATGTTTTGATTTTCTTTGCAAATGAAAGAACTAACACCTTTGGAAATGCCAGTCATGGTACTAGCATTATCACATGCAAAACCAACACAATTATACCATGGTATATTTCTCTTCCTCAGTTCCCCATCTAAAACTTTAAAAATACCTTCTCCTGTATTGTCCCGCGATTCTTGGATGGTTAAAATCTTCGTAGAAATCATCCCTGCTTCTGCATCAAAGAAGGAAACAACTATCGGATAGTGTTTAGTATCGTCAAAATCGTTGCTGCCATCTGTAGCGAACGAGAAGGGTTAATGCATTCAAGTGTCCGTAATTTTCTCATCGATGGATCTGGCTACACTCCTAATTATCGCTCCTGTTTTTGTTCTCGCACAACTGAATTTTGATGCTATTTTCGAATCTGGAAACATTTTTTTAAATAAATGTCCGGCATGGTCACTGCAGGCCAAAGGCAGATAATGTTCGACAACGAAAGCCGTAAATAAAACTTCCGCATTCGTGATAGCATTTCTATCTTCAGAATTACTTAAAAATCGCGTTAATTCCCTGTTGGACCCCCTCAGTTTCACGAAATCCGAGTGAATTTTACTGTTGATATGTTTCCGGCAGTCATCTCTTCCGCCATGTGCAACCGAAAAATCGCGGGAACACACAGTACAAAACACTTGGGACGAAGATTTGGAAGAATGTAATAAACACGGCCACAGTTTTGTATATTCCTCCCTAAATCTTTGAACGACTTTCTGCTTCTTCGAAATTTTGTTATCACCATCACCACTAGTTCCAACAACACTACCACACGCAATTTCTGGCACTAAATATCGCTTCATACTGCAGGCATTCACTTTCTTCTCGGTTCTTGCTAAGACTAACTTGTTCCTTGACCTCAGTAACAAAGAAATAAGAGCACGCGCGCAGACAGAACGCGCATGTTCACATGAAGCAATAAACAACGAGTGGGTTCAAAAGTTGCCGATCGCTTCCGATCTCAGCGCATGGTGCCATTTTTAAAAGAATAACATGAATTCAACCGAAATTCGTAATTTTACGTTACCCATTCGTAAGAGCGTAATCGTAAGGGAAGAATCGTAAAGATTACGATTAATTCGTAATAGTTGGCATGTCTGTGTCTATTCTCTTTCATTTGAATGCTAATTTGTTACGATCGGTCGCTAATGAGCCGCGCAGGAGGGATGCATACTACTGAAATAATATATATGATGATTAATAAAAGCAAGCTTCCATTTACCTGCATCTCTCACAGAGAATGCACCACAATCTTCATAATAAAATTAGCCCTCACAAAACTTAATATTCTTCTGCTCCATTCTTTATTATTACTCCACCTTTTGTGGATAACACAACCCTTAATACTGGTCTGTCTGCATGGACAAACCAATTCATAATACTTGACACTCCTGCAATTCATATATAACTCCTTTCTTTATTTTCCTCTAATAAAATCCATCTTCACATCACAACATTTTGAATCACTCCTTTTCATTCTCATAGACCAAGTCAGATTCATTCAGAGATAACCCAATCGATTTTAAAACATATCCTCACTATCATTCATTCCAACCACAAAAATTCTATTTTTTCTTTCCAAGCCCAAGGAAGCTACTATTTCACGTCCAAACCAAATGTCACACAATCTTCAATCATCCAACAAATTGCCAGCACCGGACATAACATAATTTTCAACATCAAAACCAATTCCCAGACCAGAAAGCATAACATCGTTATCTCATCACCTCCATTCTGCATGGCAGAAAATATCAATCTCCCTTCGCCATAGAAACCTTGCCCTAAGCCAAAGCCACCTGCCACCCACTGCCGGACCTACACAAAGAATCTCTATGCCACAACACACAAGATTCTCAGTGGTGTAACTTGGTAGGATAGTTGCTAAAGATACAGTAATGTAAATTTGCCATGGTTGGTAACCTCATAAAAAAAGAACGCACAAGGCGAAAACCTGAGAGTGAGCTATTGTAATTTTGGTTACACAGTTGGCGTTTGTGTGACACGTTATTGGTATATTATTGTGAAATATGTGAATAATACGTACCGGCACTTGGTTGTGTTTACAAATGTTAGTGAGATGTCATCGTTCAGCATCAATCAATACTCATTGATGCATTCTCCCTCCCTATTTTCAAATAAAAATAAAGTCTGCATTTCCATATCTCATACTTTGTCCATTCTATTTCTTTGATACTAAGATTTTTGCTTAGCAAGGGATAGTAGTGAAAGTCATTGGGGGATAGCCAGGAATAGTGGTGGATAAGTGAGGTTATGGCAGTCTCATAATGGGCTGATTAAAGATGTTAACTTCGTTTATTTTGATTAAATATATCGCACTATGTAGCATCAAAATGAAATAGCTTATTTTTACTCTCTCTCTTTCCCAAAAGAATGTTTTTTTGCGAAGTTCACGTCTTTAGTACCACCCCCCCCCCCCCTCCTTCAATTTCGGAACCAAAAATTTAGAAAAAAAAGGGGGTCCTATAACCGAGTAAATACGGTAAATATCACCTGCCTCTTTCTCTCATAGCTCTTTTTCAATATTTTGCTGTGTACAAAATGCTCCTTGGGGTGCAATTCTTATCAGATATTGTTGTAACTTGGTAGGATAGTTGCTAAAGATACAGTAATGTAAATTTGCTCTGGGTTTTGAACTGCTTTGAGTTTTAATATAAATTTTGATAGCCTAGCTAAATTTAAATTAGTGCTGGATTTTCAAAAATGTTTAAAACTAGAGCTTAAACACTTTTGGAAAGAGCAGTATCCATCTGGCACCAAACCAATTATTGTTTGGTTGGTTCTTAAGTTTAGGGGCTGCGACAACGCGGTCATGTAGCCCCGTGTACTTTGGGTGTGTAGAATCTGTCTGATAACCGGTGTTAATTGTGATGACTGTATCAGTGTGTGTTATCTGTTTTTTAATTTAAGTACATACTGCAACTTATAATTTTTCAAATAGTTCCTACTTTTGCCGCAAAGCGCCACCTTCAACGACTATTAGGCCAAGTTCAGAACTTAGCTACCAGACGCCACCGCAGTCGGCTCTTGGCAACGAACGTAGAAACCTCCTATCCAATTTAGCTTCACACAGGTGTAATTAGTGGAAGGTTCTTTAACATGCCATAAATCTATGACATGGGACCGCCGGCTTTACTTTCCCTCCGAAGGAAGGCAAACTGGGGGATTTTTAACGCTCTTAAAAAATCCGACGGCTTCGGCCGGATTTGAACCCGCTATCTTGGGTATAGAAGCTCATTATTGTTTCTATACATCTTAACTACAAGTAGAAAAAAATCAGCTTGGTCAAACATAAATTTTGATGCAAGGGACTTTTTTTTATGAGACCACTTTTGTTATACAAAAATGTTCAATAACTCAAGAAATAATGAAGATATTTAAATATTAAGTAGAAAAATAGATGCCAGCAACTCCCTATATAAGTGATTAAAATCTGGTAATGTTATGATGAAAACTGTGAAAGTTGAATAATTCAGTCATACCTACCCTAAATAACTGTCAGTGACAGTCACTGGTGCAAGAGTGAAGTTGACACTGTTCGCAGCTACAGTGCGGAAGACACCCAAGCAGATAAGTAGTAGCCTGTACTATACAGTACAACCATAGTTGACTTTTTACAACCATATAACTTAGTCACTCCAAACAGACAAATTCTGGTTTTCTATCACCATTTTAGCATTTCACCTGACATTATATATACAACTAGCATACACCGACAAGTTGCATTACCAATACTGCAACTAAATAATTGTACATATTGTAAATATTTTCACCTGTATTTTCAAACATAGATTTCAAAACTGGTCATCCCAGTGTATTTATTAATCTCATGTATTTTCTTTTTCAGGATTAGGGTATAACTCAACTCTTTTGGGTACATTCGTGTTGACCGACTAAAAAGCACCAAACTTTTGTTTTGCTCACTAAATGAAATATTCAATACTGAACATCATTATTTAGTTGGATACACTTGATTATCTATGCTATCATGAAGAATCATATCCGGAGGCAGCTTCTGACCACAAACAAGGGTGCACAGCATGAATGTTATTCAGGTCTCAATGGCAGTGTTCTGAATAAGACGTGCATGTCTCTCGTGGCTGAGGGAGGGTGCAGCAGAGAGAAATAACTTCTTCAGAAAGATAACAGTATAATTTCTGTTATTTGAACATGGATCATCTGCCCATGGTGTTACGATAAATGTCATAAGTACAGTGTTTGCTCAGAGGACTATTGAGTTTCCATACTTTTAGATGTTTATTATTTAAGGGTCTTCGCCTTTGCGAATGTGCTTTTGTATGTTTGAATAATTCAAGTAACCTTTCCCATCTCCCCTTGTATTGATAGTGGTTACTGAAACAAATTTAAATATTTTCAAACTGTAACTCAGTTTATTGTTGTTAATTCATTTGAGGGGCTAGGGACATCTTGATCATCAGCCTTGTGTAGTTGGGTGTATGTTGAACTTATCTGTTATTCTCTATTGCTTGTGATGAAAGCAAAGGAAGGAAGCTTTTAGTTTTACGTGACCGTTAATCATGCGATCATAAGCCATGGGACCTCCTTTTTACATGTAATCCGAACCACAGGACATGGCATTTCACTTCGAAAATCTCACATGCATTGACCGGGAATCGAACCCGGTCCACCTTGCTGAGAAGCCAACAGCTTGACCGCTGCGCCACCACGCCCTCCTATGCTTGTGATGACTATAGTAGTGTAGGGACAGGGATGGGATAGGCATCCCGGGACTTGAAGTAAGGTCCTATCCCAGCATTTTCCTGGACTGAGTGTGGAAAAACCCAGGGAAAGACCACACTAAGCAGGATAGCCACCTGCACCTGCACTCATGACCGTAGTGCACAATGTAATGAGCATGGCTACGCAGCAGGACTCATTGCATTGTATAATTTTACGTACATTATAATTGTTTTGAAGATTTCTCTGTGTTCATTGCCCCAACTCCAGTCTGCTCAATACTTCACTTTGTCAAACCGTCCATCCTTTACCTAATCATCACTTTTCCAATTACATTTTACTTGCTTTACTCCTCTTTCCACTGGACTACCCCCTGCGGTCCTCCAGAGGGGTTTGAGTGAAAACTATAGTGAAATTTTGATCAAAACTGAGATAGTGCATGTATTGTATGGTAAGTGATGTTCTGAACATTCTAGTGTAAGCAGTACCTGAAATTGACAAAAAACAGCAGCATGGTGAATGTTTGTGCAGTATATTGGTAACTACTGCTTGCTAGATATGCAGTATTACACTTCATTCTAAAAGGCAAAATTGAACAACTTACAGGGAGAAGGCAGGAGGCGAACATCATGCCTTAATAACATTCAAGACAAGACTGGACTGGCATAAGAACCATTCAACAACTCTACACTGTCCATATTGCTTGCAAATGTGCGGAAGAATGGACAGGGCACATAAAGGAAGAAGATGGTTTACTCCTGAACCCCTTATTTTTAGTTAAATATTTATGAGGGTACTTCCAGTGGTACTGGTACTGGTAAGGTGAAACATTCACTTGAACAACCCTTCATACCACTTGTCATTACTATCTTCACGCACTATGTTGTTACAGAGCTGGAGCTCACAGTAGCAAGGCAATGGTTGCAGCAAACAAAATTAGCCGTTTTTCTTGACACGGCTGATACCGGTATATGTACTAAAGATCAGGGGCGGCTCGGCCGTATGTGCTGAAGTGCTGCAGCACATTGTTTTATTTGAAAATTAATTTCTTTAATAATATTATCTACAATCAAATACAGTATATTAAAAGGATGTCAGTAAAATGATTGGAAATATATCAATTCCCCTCACAACGAGGTATTTATTCATGCGCTCCATGCCCTGTCCGGCACTGGCTGTGTAGATCGCAGCTCAGTAAGAATTTCTAGGTTTATTGCCAGCAAACATGAATTGTGGCTTTTGCGCATGCGTGTCCACCTTTTCTATCGTGCTGTTGGGACAACAGCCAAGACCACAGGCTGAGACATCACAGCAATTCTTCGTTCGAGCACACGGTAGCAGCACTGGTCACCGGAAATGAGAACGTAGTAGGTGACTCCTTATAGACCCTGCGGCAGCATTTTAGAGGGAATTGTTCAAAGTAAACGGTGGAAAAAATAAAGGAAGCCATCAGCTGTTCCTGCCAGAAGGTATTTTAATACTCCCAACTTACCTATCCTATAGTCACATTTTGTAAATCGATGAACTATAGTTCGTTCAGTATGGAATATGCAGTGAAGAGCCTCTTGAGTGTTACTGAGGGAGTGTTTCAATACAGTAAATTGTGTTTCTAAACACAATATATTTATATTCTGAAGGGGGGATGGGTTCCTTACAGCACACAACTGATTTTCTGCACCAGCCGCCACTGCTAAAGATGTCTTAAATATATACTCAATGACAAAATATATCAACTATAAAGTTCAATAAAGATTCATATTTGTCATAAAAATCAGTTTGGTGTTTAAGGTTATAGCCTAGCTTGCAATTTTGACTGAATTGTATTGAATATGCTGTAGCTCATTTACAAATGTTACTTTAATAAAGAAAACATAATTTCAAGACTATTTTAAATTATTTATCAACATGCAAAACAAGCTTTAAGCATGTTTATTAATTCATTTTGAAGGTTGTGGTGTATCATAAGGTTGAGTCACAATTGAAAAGTGGTAAATATCATGGGAATAATTATTATAAAATACATGCATTGGAAATTTTGAACCTTAGATTTAAAAAAAGCAAATACAATCTTTTGCTTAATATTCTTAATTGATGGAATTTAATGCCATGTTAATGTTTTTCTTTTAATTTTTAGGATTAGAAAGGGTAGCATGTGATAGCACAACTTCCTTCAGATCCTTCAAGAACACTAGCATTTGTAGAAAAATATATTCTCAGTTACAGGAGATAGTATTCTGATTTTAATCACAGTGTATAAATTCAAACAAAACCCCTCCTAAATTGCATTGCTCACCAAGAAAAAGAAAATCGCTCTTGTTTGTTTTGACCTCCTCAAATTAAAATAACAAAGATTCAAAGTGTACCAAAGATAATTCCAAGCAAGAGAATACCTCTTTTCACCCATGGCTTCCTAAAATACTACACTATGACTAATGATGCAATGCCATTAGAATTAAAAGACCATGGATGTTGCCGACAAGTAGTTTTAGCTTGGCCGCCATTAGGAAAAGCCAGTAGAATGAGTGCACTGATAATACATTTTATAATTTTATTAATGCAGCCAATGGCCATGTACTTTTCTTTTCAGAACGGGTCAGGGAAGGGATATTGGAAGGAAATCGGCCGTGGACCTATTGAAAGGAACCATCCCGGCATTTGCCTGGTAATGAAAGTGGGAAACCACGAAAACCATTTTCAGGACAGCCGAGGTGGGATTCTAACCCACGCTCTCCCGATGCTAGCGAGGCACGAGATAGCTCGTTAGCGCTCTCGGCCACCGCGGACTGTGATAATACATTTTCCTATTGTGATCTGCTTTATAGGCTGTCAGTCTGGAGAAGGCCTTGGAAATGCCCTAGCGGCAGTGTGCTGCTCGAAAATTTTAATCTGGTGTCGGTTGGCACAGGTATACTCAGCCTTGTGAGGCAAAACTCAGATGAGGTTGGTTCAATTCCCACCTCATTCATTCATTCAAGGAAAGCATTGCTATCTTGTTGCCTGCCCTAGCCTACGACTGCACACTAAGCTTTGAGAGGCTCAATGAGGTTTGGAGGAGCAGGAGAGTACACAACATATCCAGGCTAAGAAGACCGTTTATAAATATAATTGAACAAGTGGAATTTTGTATGGATGTGTACTAGATGGTGTAAAATTATTGATCCTGACCAGATGCAGTAGAATACCCGAGTTTGTGATTTGACTATGACCCAAAAATTTTTGAATGGTAAATTTGGAAGAAGAATATTGTTTTATGCAGGGCATCAGGGAATCTTCTCTGCAGCGCCTACATGCTGCTGCAAGAAGTAGCATCAGTAGTTACATTGGTAGCACAGCTGCCACTTGTATTAAAACAAAGAGTAAACTTTATACTCACCACAGCCATTCATAACAGATGCTGGAAGTGTTGTCCTTGTGTTCGAAGACAGACTATGTCTACACATATTGTCGAAGACTTTCACTTAAGTTTCTTGCGTAATGAACTGCACATAATTAATGATATTCTAAGTTCAATCCCTTTTGGATTAGTTTTGTACACCTCAGATCTTTCCGCACCCCGAAGGAAATAATCTGGTGGGGTCAAATCGGGAGACCGTGGTGGCCAGAGACCTTTAGTTATTATTCTATCCCCAAAAAATCGATTTAAAAGGTGAAGCAGCTGGTGAGATGTATGTGCTGTAGCATTGTCCTGTTGAAATTTCTTTCTTTCAGCATTCAATTTCGCAGTCATTCAACTGAGGAATAAACTTGAAAATTATCTCAGAGCAGTATTCACTGAACTGCCACAGAAGATTGGCCCTATTACGTGTGCCCGTGATATGTCAACCCGTACGCCAATTTTCTGCGAATGCAATGGTGTTTGTCTTAGTGCTTTGGGATTGTCTGAAGACCAAATTCATGAGTTTGGGGAATTTACATAGCCGGATACGTGAAACCATGCTCATCTGAAAAAAGAAAACACTCAAAATGTCAAGTCCATGCTGATTTATGAATCTTTGGAACCAATCACAGTACAACACTCTTTTTTGTAATCAGTTTGTTGTCATTCGTGAACCACAGTAATTTTATAAGGGAACAACTGAAGCGTGTCTCTTACAGCTTTATGTGCTGTCCACTTAGAGATTTCTGTTTCTTGAACTAATTTGCATGTTGATTTTCTTGGACAACGCAGCATTATATTGGAGATTTCATCAAGTTTTTCATCTGTTAAATGTGTAGGCCTGCCTGTCCCCGGTACATCCTGAACTGAGCCGGTCACACGGAATTTACTTATCAAATCCCGAACAATATCCCGGTTTGGACACTTTGAATTAGGAAACCGCGCCTGAAATTTTAGTTTTACATTTTCTGTAAAAACATATTTCACCAAAAAAAGCTCTCTCTTCAGTAGTAAACATTACGCCTGTATACTGATGCACTCTTCCAATAATCTACTGAATGCTCGCTTACTGCAATACACACTGACGATTTCGACAGCCCACACGTGTGGCCTTCACTGTATCACTACCCTGTCAAGGACACCGTGCCACCAACTAAACTGCTGATCCTACCTCTCCCAGCAGCACATAGGCGCTGTGGAGAACATTCCTTGGAGCCCTGTGTTTGGTCAATATATTGTTGCGACTTTTACATATGGCAACTTATTTGAAAGGGGTGTATTCAGTTTAACGTGTAAATGTGTGTGTAATGGGGGATGACGGTCAATCAATTATAGGGGTCGCACTCTTGGTGTATCTGACAATCCTAATGTGAACGAGGGGGTCAGCGGTTTCTACAGGTTATTTGCTATAGAGCATCCAGCGTTTAGAAAAGACTGTGGAGCCTTATGGCGACAGTGTTGCTAACTCTAGGCAGAGGTAGCGCTGACGTCATACGTTATGTTCACCCGCTTCGAGTACTGTGCTTTCATAAGTTAGCGCGACAACACAACCCCAACAACTATCTGAAATAGAACATGCCCAAGAAGGAGCAGTTTTGTAGGTGTTAACAGATTGGACCAGTATTAAGGATACCGTACGTGAAGAGAACCAATAACAGCATTCATTTCGTTGTGATAGGACGCATTACAGATTGACAGTTGTCGAGAGCACAACCCTTCCTCCCTTCCTTCTCGGATGTACTGTATGCTGACGATGTTAACAATTTTTACGTCAGCAATACTGTTGATCATCACTTTTTTTGTTATTAGTTAGGCTATAATTTAGTTTCTTTCGATTTTATTCTTGTTTTGTTTAGATTAATATTTGTACTATTGTATGAGTTAGCCGTGCAGCTGTGAGCTTGCATTTGGGAGATAGTGGGTTCGAACCCAACTGTCGGCAGCCCTGATTCGATCGAACAGAAAATAAGACAGACACACAATAATAACACCAATGACGGATAGTGCTTCAGAACTTATGTTACCGATGGAACCGAGCACGTGCTTCACTCCCGGCGAGCATGCAGCACAGGACAAGGCTCTTCCTTCCAGCATGCTAACCTTGAAAATTTTTAAATTACTAAGACGTAATATAAACGATACTTGATGCAATAACAAAGGTAATCAATTGGCAGATAATTGTAGGAAGCTATTATGACGAAAAATATATATTTTCAGAGTTCCTTCTTGATAAAAGATAAGGTAATAAAACGGGTTTCCGTTAAAACTAAAAGCCCATAAGTCCCACAGTCTTTTCTAAACGCTGGATGCTCTATAGGCTGTCCCGGATTCCGGAATAAGGCTAGTGGCTAGCGTGCTTGAGAATGAAGGTTAGTGCTACCGGCAAGTTCATGGAAGGGCTGAGTACGCGACTTTGCTTGTGCGTTCACGGAGAGCGCTGCTTGCTAAGAAGAGTGAACATGCAGACAATGAATAGTCCTGACGGCAGCAGAATCAGTCTACCGATTAACAAGTATTAGGCTGGAAGTAGGATTACAATAAATGATCGGAAAGCCAATTGTGATTAAATGTAGGCTGTTTTAATAATGCTAGTGCGGTGAATGAATGATGTTCAGCTCTGTGATAGATGATTGTGAATGCAGTGTTTTTAGGGGTTGGAAGGTGTTAGGAGTTATAGGGATTACCCTTGCACACTCACCTGATGTAGCAGCGTCGTTGGTAGATGGTCGTAGATGGACACTCACAGAGTTCCAGACAGACGAATGGGTGGGGGCTTAAGGTCCTATTTATGTAAGACTTGTTGCTGAGTCGGCTTGTTGGCACACTGGGTGCTCTACTTTTAACACCTGCTGTTTGTTGAGTGTGGTCATGATGTCGTTAAGGGTTGCTAACTTACTCGAGTTGTGGTCAAATGGTTGTTGGTGTTACTTCTCTTCTCGGTTTAGAAATAGTAGAAGCGGGAGGGTGGGGGGTGATGAGTAGAGATAAGGGGCCTATATAAGTGTGGGTGTAGTGTGGATAGAATTTACCCTCTGAGGACCTTATGTGGCATCAGGGTGTATAACAATATAAACACCATATCATTCTCATACCTTGACAAGACAACCAACAAAATATAACCTAGAATTCAAATATTTGTTACAGTGGTAAAATACTTTAATACAGTGAAATCTTTACCTATCGTTCCCAGAAGTATCATCTTTCCAGATTCATTGTCCAAATATTGTGTTCTGAGAATCTTCCTATTCAACCTGGGTTTGCAAACTCTGCATCTATCGTTCCCCAAAGTACCATTTTACCTCATCTGTCCCTCAGAAATCTAGATTCCAACAAGACTTGATCCCCTATTGATCGCTTCCAAGAATGAGTACCGGTATATTAATAATTCATTAACAGCAATTTGTATGCAATGTGGGATATTTCCAGTGCACGCTGTACTTAAGATGACAGGTGTTTGCCTTCTTGTTTATTCTTGTCCCAGCGAGTCTCAGTACATGTGCAAGGTGGAGAATGTGTTAAAGCATAATGTTTCTGTTTATTTAAATTATGTACTATAACCGATTCCATATTGCACAAATAGATTTTTCTGAGAAATATGTGCATAATAATTTTTCTGTTTATTTCTATCAAATTCCGTTCTACTGTCTACTGGGAAATATCACGCCCAATAGCGGTATATAATAACAAAACTACATTCACCGGCAAGAAAAACGCAACACTTGATTTTTTTAAATTAAAGCTTGCATATTAGCTGCATTCTGTCTCAATTATGTCACTTTATACTATTATCAGACCTTTCTCTGATCAGAGGGTTTGTTTACCACCCATTTCCTTTAAATTATCGATATAAAGTTTGATTTATGATACCCCAGTTCGCTATCTACCTCAGGCAGACTGTAACCGAAATTATTTTGGTAACAATAGCTCACCCTCAGGTTTTCATCTTGTGCGGTTGGTGGTATTTGTTTTGTTTTCAGGTTGCCAGCCATGGCCACTTATTGGTAGACCACCACAGAGAATCTTGTGTGTTGTGCCATAGAGATTCTGGGTGGTGGTCTAGCTATTGCTGGCAAGGTGGCTTTGTTTATGGCAAGGTGGCTTTGATCTTAGGGCAAGGTTTCCACGGTTATGTGTTGATTTTGATAGTTAGGATTCCATGCAGAATGGAAGCTAGCTTTTGATGAAAAGGTGATGTGGAAATTGTTGTGCTCTCTGGTCTAGAGATTGGTGTTGGGGGGGTTGAAGATTGTGTGATTTTTAGAAAGGGTCTGGCAGTTGGTTTTGGAAGAGAGGAGTGATGGTTGTGGTGGATGTTCTTCAAGAGATGCAGGTAAAGGAAACCTGCTTATATGTTTGACAAAAAGGTATTGATAGTTTTTGATGGTCAGAGTACGACCAGAAAAGAAGAATTCGTAAGTAGAAAAGAATACAAGTTGTAGTGGACACTGTACAAGAGATGCAGGTAGTGGAAACCTGCTTATAGGTTGACAAACTGGTATTGTTAGTTTTGAATGCCAGAGATCAACCTGAAAAGAAGAATTATTATTAATAAACTAGCTGTACCCGGCATGCGTTGCAATGCCAATCAAAGAAAGTTTTTTCGTTGTAATTTTGTTTCTTAAGTGCTTTTGGAAACAATCTTTTTTCAATTTCCGTTAACTGCCTCTAAACTATCGTAAAATGGATTAACTAATTTAGAAACATTCGCGGGAGGGTGCACAACAATTCACCAAAGTTTCATCGCAATCGGATGAATGGGATATGAATGCATACGGATTTTTTTTGAAACGATTTTTGCGCTGTCACTCATTTTTTAAGATTTACTCTTGCGCTACCTACTGTGAAATGGATTTACTAAGTTAGAAACGTTCACGTAAGTGTACACAACAACTCAACAAAGTTTCATCACAATCGATGAATGGTATATGAACGCATACAGGATTTCGTTGAAACGCTTCGTGCGTCGTCACTCATTTGTTGCATCTACTCGTACACTACCTATTGTAAAATGGATTTACTAAGTCGAAAACCTTCACAGGCATGTACACAACAACTCATTAAAGTTTCATCGCAATCAGATGAATGGCATATGAACGCATACGAGATCTTGTTTAAACGATACGCGTGCCGTCACTCATTTCTTGAATCTACTCGTGCGCTACCTATCGTGAAATGCATGTACTAAGCAAGACACCTTCCCTGGAGTGTACACAACAATTCACCAAAGTATCATCGCAATCGAATTAATAGTATATGAACGCATACGGGACTTTGTTGAAACGATTCGCGCACCATCGCTCATTTGTTGAATCTACTCGTCCACTACCTATTGTAAAATGGATTTACTAAGCCAGAAAACTTTCCTGGAGTTCACATAACAATTCACCAAAGTTTCATCGCAATCGGATGAATGGTACATGAACGCATACGGTACTTGGTTGAAACGATTCAGGTGCTGTCGCTCATTTGTTGAATAAAATTGTGCGCTACCTATTGTAAAATGCATGTACTAAACCAGAAACCTTCCCTGGAGTGTACACAAAGACTCACCCAAGTTTCATACCTTTCGCCCGAATGTTATATGAACGCATATGGGACTTTGTTGAAATGCTTCGCGTGTTGTTGCTCATATGTTGAATCTACTCGTGCGCTACCTATTTAAAAGTGGATGATCTAAGCCAGAAACTTTCCCTGATGTATACGCAACATCTCACCCAAATTTCATCGCTATCGGAAGAATGGTATATGAGCGCATACGGTACTTTGTTAAACGCTTCGCACGTCGTCGCTCATTTGTTGAATCTACTCGTTCACCACCTATTGTAAAATGGATTTACTAAGCCAGAAACCTTCCCTGGGGTGTACACAACATCTCACCCAAGCTTAATCGCAATGGGATGAATGGTATATGAACGCAGGTGGTCTTTGTTGAAACGAATCGCACGCAGTTTTGTTGAAGCTACTCGCGCGCCATGCTTTGTAAATTGGATTTGCTATGCCTATAACTTTTCTGGATGTGTGCACAACAACTCACCAAAATTTGATCGCAATCCGATGAATTGTGTATGGACGCATTTGTTTAAACTACACGCGCGCTATCTATTGTAAATTGGATTAACTATGCCTAAAACCATCCTGGAAGTGTGCTAAACAACCCACCAAAATTTGGTCGCAATCGGATGTTTTGTAGACTATATGAACGCATCGCCAACACTCATTTGTTAAACTAATCGTGCACTATCTATTGTAAATTGGATTAACTATGCCTATAATGATTTCGGAAGTGTGCACAACTCCTCACCAAAATTTGATCGCAATCGGATGTATGGTTTATGAACGCATAAAAGACGAACAAACGAACATCCTTTTATATATATATAAGAGAGTGTATTTTAATGAAGTTGGTGTACTGTGTCTTTGTGTGATGTCGTTTAACAAGTATATTGCCCCACTATCCTGAGGTGGCTAGCTCGGATTATCTTATTAGAATTATTACAAAGTGTCGCCCAACGAGAGGCATTAGTATCAGATTATCGTATATGTTACAATGAACGCCCAACTGTGGGGCATGTTGTTGGTTGACTCAGACCACTGCAGGGAAAGTATCATATTTATTACAATGGCGCCCAACGTGAAAGCTCGAAGAATTCAATGAATCACACAAAGACAGGAGTAGGGATGGGGGAAAATAGTAGAAAGATGGAAGCTGAGATGATGGCAATGTTGGAGACGCTTCTGCTCCGATATGAGAGGAGGAATAAGATTGAGGAGAGGATGACAAGCCAGATGAAGAGCATGGAAGTTAGGATGAGCAGCCGAATGGATGGTATGGAGGAGAGGATGTATAGCATGGAAGTTAGGATGTGCAGCCGAATGGATGGTATGGAGGTGAGAATGTCTGAGAAGCTTGACAGGGTCAAAGAGCAGGTGGCTAGCATATTCATTGTAGAAGAGAAAGTTGAGATAGTAGAATCTGAGAGCGTGTCTGTAAAGAAGGGGGAAGAGGAGATCTGTGAAGTACGTGATGCTAGGGGGCGTAAGAAAAAAAATGAAGAAGTGGAAAAGATAAGGTCAAGGAAGCTTGGTGAGGGCCTTGATGAGGTCAGTGAGCATTTGTCGGAGAAGCTTGATGAGGTCTCGGAGCATTTGTCCGAGATTATCCCTGACAGGGCTCATGTTACTAGCCAGGTCAGTGTAGAAGCCACTAATCTGGAAAATAACCTAGGTGGTCAGATTGCTGTTCAGGAACAGAGCTACCCTGAAGTAGAGAAGCTGACAAGGGAAATTTCGAGCCAGGCACTGGAGACCAGCCAGAAATTTACCAGGGCAGATAGGAAGTTGGAAGAACACAGAGTGCATTGTAGAAGAGAAAGTTGAAATGGTGGAATCTGTGAGTGTGTCTGTGAAGGAGAAGAAAGAGGAGGAGAAATGAGAAGTACTTGATGCTAGGGGGCGTAAAGAAGAAAATGAAGAAGTGGAAAAGATAAGGCGAGGTTGTAGAGGTATATATTGGAGAGACCATAGCAGGCGAAGAAGATGTCAAATGGAGGAGGAGAATAAAACTGAAGACAAGGAGGAAGATGAGATAGAAGATAACATGAAGAAGCGTTGGAAGAGAAGGACGAGAAGGATAGGCAGGAGAACAAGTTGGAGGAAGAAAAGGATGAGATGTAAGGCAAAGAGAAGGAATAAGAAGAGGAAGAGATGTCAGGCAGATCGAGATAAGAGAGTGAAGGATCAGAAGAAGAAAAGGAGAAGAAGATAAAAGGGATAAAGGGAAAGAGAAAAATTGAGAAGAAAGGAATTGCTGAGCAAGACAGTGAAGCAGATGAGGAAGACCGAAAGCATAAGAGAAAGAAAATGGGAGGAAAATCTGATGGTAGTGAAACACAGGACAAAGACCAAAGGAAGAAGAAAAAGAAAGGAAAATATAATGATACTGAATCAGAGGAGACAGATCAAAAGAAGAAGAAAGGAAAGGGGAAAGGACTTGATGATGATGATGATGATGATGATGAAGACGAAGATGATTTATGATAACGGCACAGACAGGTCTGATGACGATTCTGCCGTTTCTTCTGACTGTGATATTGTTGCCATTAAAATTAATCTTGTGATATTGTTGTCGGATTTTCCGATAGAGCAGGAGTGTCTGATAGACTCCATGAGATAGTTTCGGCTACTCTATCAGAAGAAAATATTTATGCTGGTGATTCTGGTGAACTTAGAATAATTGTTTGTGGCGATGATAGTGCCAATGGTCTTTCTGAAGATATCGCCATTGAAATGGAAGATGGCGATGCCACTACTGGCGAAGATGATCCTGTTATTTTTTCTACAGGAGATGATGTATATTTGTTTTAGTTTTGTATTTTTGTTTTAGTTAGTGTTTGCTTCATGTATTTTGTGTGATAATCGAGAAAGAATCTGTAACCTTGAGTTACATATTATTTCTCGAGGGGGCGTACTGTAACCCAAATTATTTTGGTAACAATAGCTCACCCTCAGGTTTTAGTCTTGTGCGGTTGGTGGTATTTATTTTTTGTTTGTTTTCAGGTTGCCGGCTATGGCCACTTATTGGTCGACCACCACAGAGAATCTTGTGTGTTGTGCCATAGAGATTCTTGGTGGTGGCCTAGCTATTGCTGGCAAGGTGGCTTTGTTTATGGCAAGGTGGCTTTGATCTCAGGCTAAGGTTTCCATGGTTGTGTGTTGATTTTGATAGTTAGGATTCCATTCAGAATGGAAGCTGGCTTTTGATGAAAAGGTAATGTGGAAATTGTTGTGCTCTCTGGTCTAGAGATTGGTGTTGGGGGGTTGAGGATTGTGTGATTTTTAGAAAGGGTCTGGCAGTTGGTTTAGGGAGAGAGGAGTGATGGTTGTGGTGGATGTTCTTCAAGAGATGCAGGTAAAGGAAACCTGCTTATATGTTTGACAAAAAGGTATTGATAGTTTTTGATGGTCAGAGTACGACCAGAAAAGAAGAATTCGTAAGTAGAAAAGAATACAAGTTGTAGTGGACACGGTACAAGAGATGCAGGTAGTGGAAACCTGCTTATATGTTGACAAACTGGTATTGTTAGTTTTGATTGCCAATTGTTAGTTTTGATTTCCAGAGATCAACCTGAAAAGAAGAATTATTATTAATAAATAGTGTATTTTAATGAAGTTGGTGTACTGTGTCTTTGTGTGATGTCGTTTAGCAAGTATATTGCCCCACTATCCTGAGGTGACTAGCTCGGATATCATATTAATTATTACAATACGGTATGCCTCCATTTCCATTAGTTCATTTCCTGCAATAAACTTAAAGTGCTTGGGTGATAAGTCTCATCCCTACAAACCAAATTTGCTTTGTTTGATAAAATATATTTTTCAAATTATTTCTCATCAGTTTTTAAGTTCTTCTTGCAAAGGAAACATGGTTCTTACACGCGAATAAGCTGCAAGAGCTGTAGCCTTCACTGAAGATGGAAGAAGCATGCGATACGTTGCAAGACAGTTAAATGTCAATGTTTCGACCATCCAAAGGACATACCAATGGTATAGGGAACTTGGAATATACTCCAGGAGGCATGGATCAGGCCGCAAAAGGGCAACATCAGACAGAGAAGGCGACAGATGTGAATGTCAGCGAGAGGACAGTAAGGAGAAGATTAAGAGGTGTAGAAATCTTCTCCAGAAGACCTGCTACCGGCCCCAGATTGGAACCTTAACAGTGCAGGGCACGTCTTCACTTCGCTCGCCTCCATCAGCAATGGACACAACAGCAATGGCAAGCCGTTCTCTTCACAGAAGAGAAGAGATTCAGTCTCAGATCGCCTTACGGAAGAGAAAGAGTATGGAGGAGGGTTGGAGAAAGGTTTTCTACTGTAACATTTTCCTCCAGGACTGCATTCGACGGGGGTTCTGTCATGGCCTGGGCCGGGGTCAGTAGGGATGCCAGGACTGAACTTTACGTAATTGAGAATGGGACTCTCATGGAAGTCCTTGAAAACCATGTTGTACCATTTGCTCCATTTAGTTAGTTAGTTATTGTTGTTTTAAGGGGCGGAACTACGAGGTCATCTGCCCCTCTTAACACAGATTAAAGAATACACATTTTGAATTGAATTTAAAATTTTGAGGTGGTCATCTGAATTTAAAAAGACCAAAAATTAATAAAACAAAAACAAAACAAAAAAAAAAAATTATAAAAATAAACAAAAATTACGGAAAAACATTACATTATCATTCAAAAACGAACAAGTCGTTGAGTCAATGTTCACTGGAAAATTTAGATATCTGGCCCTAACCCACTCTCACTTATAAAGCAGATAACGCGATCAGCAGCCACCGCGTCATCGGCTAATTTGCTCCATTTGTCGGGGATGAATTTCGCCTGATGCACGACAACGCACGAGCACACACTGCCCGATGTGTCCAGTAGTACCTGCATGTGGTTGGAATCTACGCACTGGACTGGCCAGCTAGGAGCCCTGCCCTCAATCCGATTGTACATGTTTGGGATATGTTGGCCAGAAATGTTCGGCAACGTGCTCCAGAGACTCTCCAGCAACTTCGGGTGATGCTGCATGAGTAGGCTTGCCATACGTCCCGGTTTGACCGGGACAGTCCCGGTATTTTGCTCTTGTCCCGGTGTCCCGCCCGGTTTTATCAATGTCCCGGAAAACGGTTGTAAGATTTAAGAAGTAATGAATTTATGTGTTTAAGAATCTTTTATGAATGGGTTACTTTTCAACAATCAACATCTTTGAATATCGCGCACAGCGTCAAAGAGGTCAGAAGTAGACTATTCTTAACTCATTAATTAATTCTTTTTTTTAGTTTGACAAAAAAGTTTTTTCTAATTGTTTTTGTAGTTAGACAAAAAGTTGTAGTTTTTAAAAAATAATAATACTTAGTAATTATTTAATTAGCCTCCGTGGCTGAGGCGGCAGCACGCCGGCCTCTCACCGCTGAGTCCGTGGTTCAAATCCCGGTCACTCCATGTGAGATCTGTGATGGACAAAACGGAGGCAGACAGGTTTCTCTCCGGGTACTCCGGTTTTCCCTGTCAAATTTCATTCCAGCAACACTCTCCACTTTCATTTCATTTCATCTGTCATTCATTTAATCATTGCCCCAGAGGAGTGCGTCAGGCCTCGGCAGCCGGCACAGTTCATATCCTCGCCACTAGATGGTGGCTTCATTCATTCCATTCCTGACCCGGTCGAAGACTGGAAGCAGGCTGTGGATTTTCATTTTCAGTAATTATTTAATTAAACACTTTTATGAAGTATTTTAAATTACATTTTATTAACACTTCTTTCTAGATGGTAGACCTGAAAAAAAAATTAAAAAGGAAAAATTATATATTTTTATGTAGCAAAAATCCTTTATTTTTATTTTTAAAAGGTGTGTAGAACTAACAATTTAGGGTGCCAGATTCTTCCCTCCCGTCACTTGTGAGGCTTAAAAAAGGCTTAAAACACCATTTTGCTTCTAATTTTAAAAAATTCCCGGGGGAGGATTCCCGAACCCCCGCTCTGCTAGGGAGTATTCCATACCTCCCAGACCCCCCGGTAAGACCATCCCATATTAATGTGTCCCGGTTTCACTTACCAAAAATATGGCAAGCCTATGCATGAGGAGTGGGAACGCATCCCACAAGAAAGCATTTCACAAATCATCGCAAATATGGCAGAGAGGTTATGCGATGTGATTCGTTCTAGGGGTGGAAATACCCGGTTTTAAGTGTTCAGTGCTTGTGTCAGTACACAAAGGAATGGATTAATTCGGTAATGATAAATTTGGGAACTTAGATTAACATTTTTAAACAACTTTGTAATTAACTCAAAATTTAAGACATTTTCCCTTTTTTTTTTCATATTCTAGAAAATTAAACAGATTCTTTATTTGAAGCATTTTTTTGTAGGTGAAGTGGTTTTCAAATGTTTAGAAAACAATTAATTATGTTAATTTTTACATAAGAATAATTTCAATGGATTAAATTATGAGAATAATTAAAAATTATAAGTGTTGCCTTTTTTTGCCAGTGAGTGTATTTACAGAAGGCAGCTTTTATGCTAGTATGGTTATTCTTTATTGAATTGGTAATATGGTGGCAATTTAATTACATTGCAAGCACATGCAAAGACTACAATAATTTGTGCTTTCCCCGACTAATACTTCCTTGTCTTTTTGACTCATCGAGTCACCCATTTTTTCGTATTGACTTGCTATAATAATCAAAAGATTTCTTTAGTTCCGCCTCGTCAATACAATTTATTCAAATTTGTAAATTAAGTGACATCTGATTATATCACAAAAATTTGAATAAATTGTATTGACGAGGCGGAACTAAAGAAATCTTTTGATTATTAATACTTCCTTGAGTACCAAGCCTACAACTTTCAACGGCAATGTGCATCCATACAGCTCATTATTTTTAAAATGATGCATAGTGATATTTCCAACAACTGGTCAAAATATGAGTTTTCTACAATCAACTTGATTCATTTTCATGCTTAGATTCACTTTATTGTAGGTACACTAGTCGGTACATTCACGATTCTTCTTGACCGGCATGGATTCAGAACTCGACACCATGCTTAAGCATATAATATGCAATGTGCAAGTCGATGTCTTTGGCACTCATCTTGTTACTCATGCAATGTAATTAGTCAGTGGTAGCCTAGTTATGAAAATTCCTAAATGTTTATCGCAACTGCTAAAGAATGGGATACTTTTAACATGAAAATTTAGGTTCAAAGAACATTGTTTTAAACGCCATGAATACATGAAGAAAGAATTGTGAGATAATACATGACTTATTGGCCTTTCGTTTCTATCGACACTTAGGTTGAGAATTGGAGATGCTGTTGCGACCTATCGAATAATAAGCTGATGTTAGTCAATTGAGTTCATAACTTGTGTCAAAAATATGCCATTTGATATTACAGTAACACTCTGTTAAGAAGTTTTTCATGGCAGCTTCGGTGGCGTAGTCGGTAGCATGCTGAGTTTCTATGCCCAAGATCGCGGGTTCAAATCCAGCAGAAGTCGTCTGATTTTTTAAGAGCGTTAAAAATCCCTCCGTATGCCTTCCTTAGGAGGGGAAGTAAACCCGCGGTCCCATGTCATAGATTTATGGCATTTTAAAGAACCTTCCACTAATTACACCTGTGTGAAGCTAAATTGTATAAGAATGTAAACAACGCTCTTAGGTTCCTACGTTCGTTGCCAAGAGCCAACTGCGGTGGCGTCTGGTAGCTAAGTTCCGAACTAGTAGTCGTTGACAGTGGCGGCAAAAGTAGGAACTATTTGAAAAATTCAAAAGTCTGCAGACCTTACTGGATTAAAAAACAGATAACACACACTAATACAGTCATCACAATTAACACCGTTTATCAGACAGATTCTACACACACCCGAAGTACACGGGGTTACATGACCGCGTTGTCGCAGCCCCTAAACTTAAGAACCAACCGAAGTTTTTCAAGGGACCATTAAAAAAAACTTCTTAACAGGGAAGTGTCTTACAAGGATAGTAGCCTGAAATGCATGTGGAACGCACACATTTTTGTTGTTTGTGAAGCATACCACAATATACTGTACATAAGACTACATAAAAGCCGGAAAAAGAAAAGCCACAATATTAAAATCTGAATATCACACCAGAGATAAAGAGAAATAAATCGACATAGGCTTCTGTATATTACGGTATAAACACGAATACCACCCGGACATTTTTATACAAAATCGGACGTTAAAAATTGGGGTGCGGGTGTTAATTGAGCCAGCTGTGCCAGTCGAACGACTGCCACAATATTTTGTCCCCACACCTCCCCCTCTCTCTGGGCTGCTTGTCCCGGGAGCTGGGATCGGAAGCGACGTGATGTCACGAGAAGCCGCGAGACTGTTCTCGATGGTTCCAGAGGGTATTTCATAAAACTGCCGCGCAATGATTGGCCGATGTGACCGCGCATGCGTGGGAGCCAATATGTGCTTGTGTGTCAAGGAGACGCGATCTCTTCTGCTCTAGGCTGTGTTTCTATCTCCCAAAATTTTAATAATGGCACCCCGTCGTGTTTGTTAAGCCGCCATTTTGGTCGCCGACACGGCCTAGGATGGGGGCTTAACGAAGAGGAGTGAATCAAAACTTTATAAAATTTTTCCGAGCATGGTGTCCAAATCAAAACGTCCCTGATTGGCTGAGCACTTATTGGGTCCTTCCCGCCACACAGCTGCGATCAATTCCGTCATTAACCTCAACTTAACATAACCTAAGATCCTTAAATTACAAATATTATTGTTGGTGAAGGTTGGGTGACTTGTGGATTAGATAAGCCAATTTTAGTGTTGCCTTCTGTAGATTTGTGGGTGGCATTGTGTTTTTTTTGGCAATCTCGTTATCTTGTAGACATTAAGTTCTATTTTGAGGGCCTATCACTGAGTAGCGGTTTATCACAACAGTAGCCTACTATTATGAATAGCTATACTTTATTAAGATTTTTCTGCACCTTCGCGAAATAGTGGCGGTGGTTTGAGATTAGTTTTGACTACCATTATGGGATTCTAATAGTTTTTCATAGAGCATTTTTGTTGTCTTGTAGGTATGATTGATTTGACATGTTAGGCCTGCATGTACAGGTTTTTTTTTCTCTGGTTTTTGGAATAATGCTCATTACTATTAAGTGCAACCGTGTTGACCGACTTAAAGACATTGAATATTTCGTTTACTAAGGCAACACTGAAATATGAGTTCCAACACCATATGGACTTGGAACTTATGTTCGCTTAGCAAAATAATGATACTTCAACAAGTCATCCTTGTAATCTCTGCAAATAATAAAAATATTTCCCATCCAATATAGGCCTATTCATGTTGAACGGTAGAAAGTTATCAACCTTTATTAAGGCAACACTAAGCCTCCGTGGCTTAGGCGGCAGCACGCCGGCCTCTCACCGCTGAGTCCGTGGTTCAAATCCCGGTCACTCCATGTGAGATCTGTGCTGGACAAAACGGAGGCAGACAGGTTTTTCTCCGGGTACTCCGGTTTTTCCTGTCAAAATTTCATTCCAGCAACACTCTCCCCTATCATTTCATTTCATCTGTCATTCATTTAATCATTGCCCCAGAGGAGTGCGTCAGGCCTCGGCAGCCGGCACAGTTCATATCCTCGCCGCTAGATGGGGGCTTCATTCATTCCATTCCTGACCCGGTCGGAGACTGGAAGCAGGCTGTGGATTTTCATTTTCATTAAGGCAACACTGAAAGATGTTCATTTTGATCTAGCCTACTTACTCGGAGAGTCATCTGCATCAATGTCCCTAGAGGTTCAGTTTTTTTAAATTCTCTCTTGCCTATGGTCAATTAACACATGGATGTTCCCTATTTTTCTTAAGGGGATTCAATGATCTTATGCTGAACTAATTAAGAATAGGGCATGTACCCCAACCTCTTAAAATATGAAGTTGTCTGAATAAAAACATGTCCATAGCCATCAGCTTCTATGCCCAAGATAGCGGGTTCAAACCCGGCCGAAGCCGTCGGATTTTTTAAGAGCGTTAAAAATCCCTCAGTATGCCTTCGGAGGGGAAGTAAAGCCGGCGGTCCCATGTCATAGATTTATGGCATGTTAAAGAACTTTCCACTAATTACACCTGTGTGAAACTAAATTGTATAGGTTAGGAATGTAAACAACGCTCTTAGGTTGCTACGTTCGTTGCCAAGAGCCGACTGCGGTGGCGTCTAGTAGCTAAGTTCTGAATTAGTCCTAGTAGTCGTTGACGGTGGCGTTTGGCGGCAAAAGTAGGAACTACTTGAAATTAAATGTCTGCAGTCCTCACTTGAATTGAAAACAGATAACACACACTAATACAGTCATCACAATTAACACCGGTTATCAGACAGATTCTACACACACCCAAAGTACACGGGGCTACATGACCGCGTTGTCGCAGTCCCTAAACTAAGGAACCAACCAACCAAACTAGAGAACACTGAGATCAGGAGAATGTTGATCGACCATGGATGCAAGAACAGATACCGTAGTCTTAAAGAGGAGTGTTTCATTTAGAGGCTTGGAACATCATGATCAAGACCCCTGTACTTGGATGTGTGCTCAATCTGTTTGAAAACCCGTTGACAGATCATGAGTTAATCTGTGGCTGGAATCCACTCCGTCCTATGCTAAGCTGTGAGTACTGGGCAACATTAGTGTTCTGTAACTACTGTATCAATTTATGAAAGTTGTGTCATAGGTCTATGCATAGACAAGTCGCTGAGAATGTTCTCTGAATGGTGAATACCAGTAGGCTAGCCTACTTAGCTGCCTTCTTCACTAGCATTTCCAGGCACCTGGTTAGTTGGTAAAATGAAATAGAAAAATCACTTGAATGGTTCAAGTTGTCCTTGATTGTCCTCATGGGACAGTGTCCCCATTCCAGATCTTAGTTCAGAATTAGTTTCCTTGACGGAGTTGGAGAAACAGTCGCAATACCTATGGTACTACTAGACCTAGTATGGTACATGTAGATGGAAGCAATGTGAGACCAACCACTAGGTAGCTTATGTCCCATTAGTTGGGAGTGTTAGGGAATGGGAGATTGGTTCAACATGTCAGCCTATGTTGTATATTTCATTAATGTATGGGATCTAAAAGTGTATCATAGGAATATCAAAGCAAGCCATAATATATTACCAGTTGGTCAATTGGATACAACAATTCGATGAAACATTCTGTTAATAATTAGAAAGTGCTGTATGCAACCAGAGAAGCGACACAAGAAAAAACACCTGAGTCTTCCAGGCAGTTGTCATCAACTGTATTTCACAAAGAGAAGAATAACTAAAATAGTTCCTCATGAAAAAATAACTGGTCAATGGCTTGAAGGACAGTAGTAAGGACTTACATGCTGTCAGTAAAAGTGGAGTTAAGAAAGATGTCTGGAATATTTAAATCAGTAGTTGATAGTCAGGATTTTTAAAATTACCGTAGGTAATTGCACCATAATATGATTAGTAGCCTACCGTATGTGCAAGATCTTAAATGGTACGTTTTTCTCTGAACCAAAAAACAGCTCTTAACATGGATTATGTTCAGGTTAGGCCTACAAGTTATTGGGAGGGAGGTTTATTCTACATACCAGTTGCACATAAAATGAGCTGATTAGAGCTCTATGGGAGTGTTTAAATGGATTGATGATACAGGGTTTATTAAGCCACTTTGTATGCATCTTTTAAAAACATTTTAGCAATTCATAAGTTACTGTCATCATTGATAATGCTGTAATTTGTGATGTTTATTTATGCAGCATGAGGAATTAGGAAACATTGGTAGGATTGGTATATTGAGTGGAGATATAGTGGGATAAAATGCAACTGTGCCATGGAAACGTAAGATGTATTTTTATTTCTCAACTTTATTTTCTGTAGACTCCAACACACACAGCCTACCACCAGGGAAAAACCAACTTGTTGGTGATGTTCAATGAGAGCAAATCTTGAAACACTGTGATTTAAGTGGTTGGTATCAAAAGTTGTATAGGAAAAATGAAAATGTGAAGTCGCGCCCAAGTTTACGAAGCCTTGCCCGACTTAGCTGAAAGTATCTTCGTTGCAAATCAAGTCTCAATAGTTAAAACTTTAGGACGACCTTTGACATGAGCACTATAATAGGCGTACATTTCGGATCGACATAGCCTGCAGTAGGTTTTATGCTACTGTATGCACCTGGGCATGTTTAAAAAAAAACTCAGCCTGCAGGTTAATAAGGTAGTATATTACTAATCTCAAGCAAAATCCAAGAAGTTACCAAGAAACTACATATCAATACTGTATTTAAAAAAAAGGGTGGCAGTGCAAACTGCACTTTTAATCCTTGCTTCATTAGTTAAACCATAATATTTGTACATAAATACAGTAAGGACTTCACATTACAAATGGCCACTTAAATTATATGCCTTAGGCATAACCTACAAATTACATGTCATGAAATTGGTAAATATATTCAGACAGCAACATCAATGCGCAATGGTCAATAATGTAGTTTTATAGTGCACAAAAGGTTATTGTACTGAATGTATTTCGAACTGATGAATAAAACTGGTGGAAACGACAGCCAATTGATTTACATCCAAAGTAATAGAAACTTGCAGTTGATCAGCAAGAGTGTTGATTTGTACTTTTATTTTCACAAATTTTGATGAACAGTGTCACACTGCAATTTAAATATAAACGTACATACAATTCCTCATCAATAAATGATTTGCACTTCATACTGTCATGAACTGGAATAGATTTCTAGCAATTTAATTGATGTAGAAATCTGTTCCTCTCGCCGCCATGTTGGTGATAATTGTAAACAAACCAGAGGGCAGCCAATGGCTGGTAATAATTGCCAGCCAATAACAAGCCTTGGCCTGTTTGCCATCTCTTGATGAATACAGTACATTTGCATTTGACAGTTGGCACAGGCTACAGTAAAAGGTGGCTTTTCACCGATGTCTCAGTCTCACTCATGGCTGTGATTATATGGAAGCTACTGAGGTATGGGTGGTGCTTAGTAATGGCATTCAGGGCACAGTCAGTGCCTGTGGATGCTGTGAAAGGTTCTACTCATAGGGTTAGGACTACTGTTCTGACTCAGTGAGGAAAGCAATGGCAAACTACCTCACTCCTCTTCTTGCCTAGAACGCCTCAATATAGCGCTGCCTTGGGTTTCTGTGGGTATCTACTCACATAATGTAACGGCGGTGCTTTTTGAGGATCCAACCAGCCTTCGGGCTGACTACCTAACAGACAATAACAAGCCAGGATGACACGGATCATAATTTGCGTTTCACTCTCATTGCGTTTTAACTCGAGGTGTCGAATCAGCTGTTCGTTAACGCCACGGGGTGCCATTATTAAAATTTTGGGAGATAAAAACACACCCCTAGAGTTTGAACTGAACAGTTGAGTTTTGAGGACAGGCAATGTAACGCTTACAGAAAGCATGGCCGGGACTCGGAGCCCGAGCCACGTTTCCTCGCGGCTAATAAGCCACCAGTGAGAAGGTACTGTGTTTTATATTCTGAACTTGCTGGAGTAATTATTTTTCTTCTGTTCTCCCGAAGGAGTTTTATTAAATATCTGTTGCTTCAGTGCGCGTAAGGAAGCCTTGTGTCTGGCGAACTTTGAACATAAACCTTGTGTGCACCACGCATTAATAGAAAGAAATTACATTCCTTAACGAGGGTTCATACTATTGTTCTGGAAGATTTTGCTTCCTAAATTCTGAACTGAATATTACATTTTTCTCCCTGAAAGCCTCGTATTTCAAACACGTGGTGGTCGCGTGCTCATAACCGCCGTATTCCAGACGCCAACGTAATTTGGTATAAGTTAACCTCAATTTTATTAATATGGACAAATGAACCAATTCTTCGAAGTCTGATATCAATGTGTATATGTTTGTGAACCTTTTGGATAGGGAACATTTTCTGTAATTCTTGTCGGCATCTGGTCTGGCCATTGTTAGGCATCTCGTGGCGCATTGTGTTCTAGGCCGTTAACTTCATTTCTCATTGCTTGCTTGCAATGTCTTAATATTTTATGTTGAGAGCATCTGTTGCTCAGTAAGCCCCCCTGGGCCGATATTATTTAAATTCAACCACTAGTTTGTGAGCACGTGTCCGTGCAATTAAATTAACTTCTGTAGTTTCTGATGCCACACAATTCCACCCCCTTTCTGCCACGGTTGGCAGTCTGCTTATTCTTGCTTCCGCTCTCCCGAGCCTGTTTGATTTTATTCATTCTTAAATTGTTTTCTTGCGGGTTGCCATGCCCGCGATCGCCACCAGCTTTAAGGGGAACCTCCAATATTTTCATTTATGCCCATGGGCTGATTACTTGTGCCCCTGCCATTATGTAAACCCCTTTGAGTTAAAATATACCTTTGCTTTGTTACTGTTTTAAACATGACTACTGTACTTATTTGGGAGGGATGGCCAGCAGCAAAGACCCCACCCTTTGGAGAAGTCCCAGACTCCACTCCAAGGTCGTCTCTGACCTGGCGTAGCCGGTTACAGTGTGGTAACGAGAGCGTGATTGAAGTCCGTATCTCCATGCACGGGTACACCAGCCAAATTTTAAAGATTTAAATTGCCCGCCATGCATGAGTATCCGCTATATGGTGCTCGCTCGGGTGTACTAGTACTTGTTTATTTACGTCTAGTGGCTTGATGGGTCGCGCAAGCCTAGCACAAGCATCAGTTCGTGAGTAGAGAGATAGCATGGCATCAGTAAACGTAAAACAACTGCACTCATTTCAGGTTCCGTATTGACCGTGTTTACAGTAAGTAAAACCTGAATTTTCCGCCGAATCAATACTTTACTTATAGACAACTCTATGGGTACATGTTTCGGAGACCCTACTGTCTCCTTCCTCAGCCCTCTTTTGGTACTACAAACATCGTATGACACATTCGAAATCCCCTAATAAAACAACACCAAATACACATCACAAATTACAAAGCCACAACATATTAAAAACTATGGGCTTAAAACACATTAATTAAAATTCAACAACAACCATGAATACAGCATGTAATGCTCCTCGCATTTTCAGTCATTCAGTTTTAGTTAAGTTTATGTCCTTGGACACGTTAAAATACTGTTTATGCACAACCATTTATTTTGTTCACAGTGTCTTCAATCTCTAAAATAAATGTAGTCAATCTATGGAGATTCTTGCGTACATAGGGCTATGTTAAATTGAAAGCATCTAGAATTTGCCTATTGTCGAAGGACACTCATTATTTGAGGTAGAGCATCAAATATTATGGTGTTCCCTCTCTATAATACTTAACAACATGCCATAGTGAAGCGACTGTTGTTTATGAATAACAGTCCAATTAGATGG
Organism: Meconema thalassinum; assembly: GCA_946902985.2. NCBI lineage: Eukaryota > Metazoa > Arthropoda > Insecta > Orthoptera > Tettigoniidae > Meconema > Meconema thalassinum. The sequence goes on from OX336391.1 coordinate 242,687,940, forward strand.
CTAGTATAGAATTGAGGACGGTCAATTCAAGGCTTCTTAGATGTTGTTTTAAGGGGCGTAACAGTGAGGTCATCATTCCCTAGACCACTTTCACTGTTATGCACCACATGTGTAAGGAGGAACGTAGCAACCTTGTTTATAAACCAAGATATCAAGCAATGTTTGCCAGTATTTCTATTTAAAGAGCAAACTTCAAAGCAATATATACCTGTAGTACATCTGACCTACTAGACCGAAATTGTGAATTGCCATCAGCAACAAATGATGAAGAGTGAGAAAATATTGCAAAATAAAGACCATAATTTGCCCCTGGATATAGTAGAAAACGCGTGTAATCGATGACATTGAAGGGTGTAAAGCTTTTAATGATTTTGAGGTTGTGAGTGAATGGAATGTGGATTTTTTGTTGTTGGTTCACAAGCACAGTTAATTTTGTATTCCACTACAGTTTATCGTTCTGTTGATGGGGCATAAAATGCATAATAATATTAATAATAATAATAATAGAAAACTATTTTGAATGTCGTTTGAATTTGTACTAAAATAACCCCCGGCACTACAGCCCTTAATGAGCCTAGGCCTACCAAGTGACCGCTGCCCAGCCATTCGGCCTTCAGATATTGGGATGACGCGTGGTCAACGCATCGGATCCCCTTGGCCGCTAATCTTTGTTTTCGTGACCGGGGCGCTGTCTCACTGTCAGACAGCTACTCAATTGTCCTCACGAGGCTGAGTGCACCCCGTTCCAGCCCTCACGTCAGTTTCTAAAATCCCTGACGGAGCCGAGAATCGAACCCAGGGCCTCCGGGTGAGAGGCAGGCGCGCTATCCCAACACCACAGGGCTGGTAATTTGTACTATTGCAATCAAAAAGAGTGTCATATCCACAAGGAATGTAGGTGACCCGAATTGAGTCCCTGGCTGTGCTAAAGGATCACTATTCAGGCGTTCAGAGCCGGTGTATACTTGCGGTAGGGTGGCCAGACCCTTTCCAATCCTCCCCCCTGCCATAGCGTCCGGCAGGTGCCCATTTTGCATCACAAGGCTAGGAGACCACGTACCAGACCATACCAAGACTTTTTAATTTCTTGGCAGTGCCGGGAATCGAACCTGGGACCTCGGGGGTGACAGCCAACAATGCTATCCACTTCACCACGTGGCGGTCTATATTTCATTAGAGAATGACAATCCTCTATGCTGTGCATGAAGACATTCATAATAGAACCAAGTGCCTGGTTCCATTTCAATTATGGTCAATGGTAAATAATCAATAAAGCATAAAGGAACCAAGTGCCATTTTTTAGTATATTCAAGTAATTTACAAAGGTAAAATAAAATTATGTGTGTAATAAAGTAAAATATATCCCCTTTTACGTAATTATGTTATTTTCAGATTCCACACGTGCAATAGGAATTAAATATCGAAGGTTAACTTTGAGCCTCAATATCTCAGTTCCATCTTGATGGTGGTTGGTTCCTTTATGCATAACCTGGTCCATTTTATGTTATGCGTGTGATGTTTAAATTGTGATCTATTTAAAAGCAAATCTTTGGTGCACGTGTAAGTGATATGGTTGAGTTGGGTAACATATTTCTGTTGTGGATATGTATCGTTGTTGTTTGTTTGGCCACATTGATAAATCCACTCAAGTTCGTTATGGTGATTAGGTTTCATCTACTGTTGTCATGTCAGTTATTTATAGGCCTTTTATATTTCAAGTTTTTAATTTTGGTAAGGGTGGTTTCCGTTTTCATGAATTTTCAATTAGTTATGTTGGTAACTGTCAGTATCAGTTTCGATTTTAGTTTTGATCAGCTGTTGGGTAGGTTTAAATTTGGTAAGAATTTGTTTAAAGCTTTAGTGATTTAATTAGATTGGTTGTGTCGTGGAATATTCAAAGAATAATTTCAATTATTCGAGCTGTTGTCACCTTGGTGTGCTAAGTCATCTTGCTATGATGTGACCAGCTGGTATGCTAGACTACGTGTGAAGTGTAGTTCAATATTTAAACTCAAGCTCATCGTTTTCTGATTATACTTTTGGTTAATTAAATGAAGTTGAAACTGGTAACGACAGTTGTGTGGATTTCTGAAATTTATTTCTTCTTGGTGTAACTTGTGTTTGTTGTTGAAGTAGGTGTCGAGTGGTCATCTGGAAGTTTTGTTTAGCTGCATTATTATAGGTTTGGAATTTTATTACATTAGGAGGACGTTCTGGGACGTGTTGTGGTTGTGTTGCTGTTTTGTGTGTGAATGGAAATTTAGATTTGCGGTTAGATTTGAGGGAAGGAATTAAGACAGGTTGTTTCTTTATTTTCTTGGGAGTAAGGTTAGGTTATTTTTATGTTTGTCTTGTAGTATTCTTCGTTGTGGTTGATCTAGTATGCCAGTGTGTGCTTCGCTGAAGTAACTACTGCACGATAGGTCAAGTTGGATTATGGGGTCCAACCCGGTTCGATTCTTGTGCAGGATGTAATATTGCTTACACGATTCGAGTTGACTTTAGTATGGGATGAAGATGACAGCGATGAAAGATGAGATTTGACATTTTGGGGGTTTTGATGTTTGGTGAAGGATTTGTGAGGTTATATCGAAAGAATTGTGGAAAGGATTTGTGGATTTTGTGGTCTTCTGTGGATGCAACTGTTAATGTTGTTTCATTAGTCCTCAGGCGAGCGTTGTGATGTTAGTGTTAGTTGTTATGATATTTCAGCGACTCATATTTGCATAATGGTTTGTAATGGGAATTTTATTTGTTTAATGGGAGGGAATTGTTATTGGTGAGTTGTAAGATGTCCACGTGATGGATGAATTATGGTGTGAGGGGTCCCGGTTCGATTCTCTGGCCTGGCCCTCTGTTCGTTTCTTGCTTAGCTTGGTTATTGTAACTCTTCAAAGGTTTTCTGTTGTTGTTGGAGCTTGGTAAAGGATGTAACTGGACATGTTTTAGTAGAACTTAACTTGGTAATTTTTATTTTGTTGCTAATGAGCTGGGGCATGCTTACGTTGGTAATACTCTAATTTAAATGTGAATATTTTCTTTTGAATTTTTGGTCACTGCATTTTGAAAATAACTTCAAGGGTTGAATATGGGAAGTCGTACGGCATGATTTAAAATTTATTCGATTTATTAAAGTATGTATGGATTAATGGTAACTGTTCTTCTTGTAAAGATTAACGTAATAAAGCTAATGCAAAGCTATGATTGTTGGATGATGTTAAAAGAAGTTGAATTTAATGTAACTAAAGTTCATATGGAAAGATAAATAAGAACCTGTGTGGTTGTGATGTAACTTCAGTAATGAAAATGTTTTGAAGACATTGTAAATGGTTTATAATGGTGTTCTTTTGTTTAGGGTTTGGTTAAATTACAGTAAATTGATAGGGAAGTAATAATGAAATTCAGTCCAGATATTGTGTGCGCGATTGATTATAAACTGACTTTGGAATTTAAATAAACAAAACTACAGTTCTTCAAAAATTATGGAAGTTAAATTAAACTCACATACTGTCGCAGTGCTACCAAGTTTTCAAAAATGTGGTGATGGTGTGCACATGTACTTGGAGTCTTGTTGCTGGTTGTGTGTTAAATGTTGCAGAGGAAAGGAGATATGGAGATTGATTGAACGAGCAACCAATGGCCATGGTCAGCTGTTCAGAGTTTGGTGATCTAACAACTGGTGGGAGCGTCCCTGGTATTCTGCTGGCAGATGTTGGGGATGTCTTGCCTAATACCGACCCGTCTTATCTACCCTGGGAAAATTCATAAATCATCTAGCACGTGACCCCGGGACTTCGCCTGCCACCCCACGCTGTGGATCTGGCAGGGGAGAATTGTACCGATGGTACAAACGGCATATTCAGGATATTCTTCATCCTGAAAATAAAATATGAACTTCCTATTTTCCCCAAAATAAACATTCAGTAACTAAAATGTGTCAATTACCCAATTTCTCAATATTGTGCAATACAAATTGGTAACTAACCTTGTGTGGCACCCTGTACCACCACGTGTTGACCTTGTCACTCGCTAATTAGACTGGAAAGTTCCATCAAAATTTCAATTTCAGCAATACCTAAGCGCTAGGTGTTCCTATTGCATATGTTCAAGTTCCAAGATACCAACGTAAGTGTAAAACATTGTGACTTTGCTTCGCTATACTAAACTTTATGGTGGCACGCCTGGTTTGGACTCAAGCGAGCGAGGGCATTAGCAGCCGGTGGATTAGACTGGAAATCATGAGGTAAGCAATAATCAAATTGAGAACATGTCTGAAAAATCATAAGATAAAAACTTAGCATGTGAAGAAAATATGGGGAGGTCTTTCGGATTCCTCCCCGATATCAAAGAAGAAAGGATGATGTGAGTTAAAAACTGGACTGAATTGTGTTTTTGAACTTGAATTTTAATTTCACTATCCGAGAATAATTAATAATGGGGTAAATGATTATTGGTGTTCGCACGTGGTCTACGCGATAAATGTTTAATTTTGAGGTTAAGTTTTATTTAATGTTTGTATGTAATATCTTTGGGAGTTGAAATGGTTACTGGTTCAATTAAATTGAAGTGTTGTTTTCCAAAATTTTGAAATAGGTTATCGTTCGTTGTTGCAGCCACGTGCAATTAGTTTTAGTTCAGTGTTTTGTGTGAGTGAATATGCTGGCTGTGTGAATGAGTTTTCTTTTCAGGTTAGGTAAGTCTTGTGCCTTGCTTGCTCAATCATTTTGGTCGTCGAGTCTACATAGCTAATGTTGCAGGCAACGTAACGATATGTACAGCAAGAAAATTAATCATCTTAAGTTAACTTACTATAAATTAAATGTAATTGGGCACGATGTAGATAAAGAAAAAAGAAGCAAACAAGACTGTCGCAGAGGAGAGGAAGAAGTGGATGGTAAAGTGGACAGAGATGATGGAGGAAGACAGCAGAGGAAATAAGAAAGTTCTTTATGGGATGGTCAAAAGTAAGAGAAGAGGTCTGCGAGAGGATGTGGTAATGATGGACAAAAATGGAAATGAGGTACACAACAAAGAGACACTCAAGACAGTGTGGAAAGAGTACTTTGAGGATTTGCTGAATCCAAATGGTCATAGGGAGGAAGATAATGTATTGGAAGATGGAGAAGACAACACAGGAATGGAAAAGGACCTGACTTGGAGAGAACTGGAAATGGCTATAGACAAGATGAAAGGAGGAAGGGCACCAGGTGTGGATGAAGTGAGTGTTGAAATGGTGAAGGCAGCAGGGGAGGTTGGGAAACAGTGGCTGTACCGTGTGATGAGGGTGATATGGAAGGAGAAAAAGACACCAGAAGATTGGAAGAAAGGATTAATTGTCCCAATATTTAAGAAAGGAAGCAAAAAGGAGTGCAGAAATTACAGGGGAGTCACACTCATACCTCACTGTGCCAAGATATAAGAAAAGATATTAGAAAGTAGAATACGAGCCAAACTGGAGAGAAAGTTGAGAGAGGAACAGTATGGATTCAGACCTGGGAGATCAACAGTGGATCTCATATTTTCAGTGAGACAGCTCCAGGAACACCACTACGAATTTGGAGAGGATCTGTTGATGGCATTCCTGGACATCGAAAAGGCCTATGATAGTGTGTGTAGGGAGAAGGTTTGGAAAGCAATGGAAAACATGGGAGTGGAAAAAGAGACTGTAGGCAGAGTGAAGGAGATGTATTGTGGATGTGTGAGTTGTGTGAAAGTTGGAGGGGAAAGAACAGACTGGTTCAGACAAATGAGTGGCCTGAAACAGGGTAGTGCGCTGTCACCCCTTCTCTTTATTGTGGTTATGGACGAGGTAATGACACGGACAGCAGGAAAGATAGGAGAAGATAAGATGAAAGCAATGTTGTTTGCAGATGATCTCATGGTCTGGGGAAACAAGGAGGAGGAAATTCAGGAGCAACTGAAGGCTTGGGAAGAAACAGTGGGAGAGTACGGATGGAAGTTCAACATCAGTAAATGTGAGATTCTGTTAACGACCAGGAAAAAGGACAGACCAATGAGTGGGATAACACTTGGAGGTGGACAGCTGAAGAAGGTGGAAAGTCTCAAGTACTTGGGAAGTATAGTGGAGGAAAATGGGAGAAATGACAGAGAGATTACGGAACGTGGCAGACAGGCAGAAGCATTTCTGAGAAGCATTAGGAGCTTAGTGTGGAATAAAGATGTCCCACAAAAAAGCAAGGAAGTGTTATACAGAAGCTACTATATCCCGATACTGACCTATGCTTCAGAAACGTGGACAATGAAGAAAAGAGACATAAGCAGAATACAGGCAGGTGAAATGAAGTTCCTGCGAAGTAGGATTGGAGTAACAAGAAGAGACAGGGTGAGGAATGAAAAGGTCAGGGAAATGGTGAAAGAGGAGCCCTTGCAAGGTAGGATTGAGACATCAAGACTGAGGTGGTATGGACACTTAATGAGAATGGATGAGAAGAAGATTCCCAAGAGGATACATGAGATGCAGATGCAGAAGAAACGACCAAGGGGAAGACCAAGAGATAGATGGCTGAAAGGAGTGGAGGAATGTGTCAAGAAGAGAGGCGAGGACTGGACCAGAGTGACAGCGGAGAGGTGGTGGGAAGAAAGAACTAAGTGGCGAGGCTTATGTTCCAAACAGACCCAGCCTGGGGCTGGAAACTGTACAAGATGATGATGATGATGTAGTTTCATTTATGTTTTTCTTTCTAATGTTTTAACAGAATATATGTGGGTGTGTGAAAATTGAAAGTGATCTTTTAGTTAGCGACAATTCCTAGGCAACCTGTATTCCTCTTTCCGGACCACTGAGATTAGGGCCCCGTCCACTCATCCCAAGTGGTGTGGTCACAAAAGGTAGCACGAGTTGTGTCCCCGTAAGACCACTACAGTTTTGTAACCCTCAAAGACTCACACATGCACTGAGCTGCATCTGGCAGTGTTGCAGTGTTTCCACTTACGCATGCCTAGCTTCTCTCCTGCACCTCCCCTGTCTAACCTTCCTGGGTCAATTCTTGATCTCTTCTGATCTTGATGTTATTAGGTTCTCATATGCAAGGTGAGCTCTTGCTTTTCATAGCTCTTCATCTAGTGCACCAAGCTTCTATAACTCAAAACACCAACCATTCAATTAGCATTATGCTTGGAAACTCTACAAGTATTCTGCAATGAGGTAAGTTCATGAATAGTAGTTTAAGTAATTATGAATATTCTTAATGAGAAATCAAACGATGAAGGATACTGGGATTCCAGGAACTTCACAAATAAGGCTCCACCAACATACAGTACCACCTACAGTGAATATTTAACAATTCTCAGAAGAAAACAGGAGTTCTAGAGGATTACGATAATTTCTACTGGAGCTCTAACTAGAGTTGTACATGCTCACTACATCATGCATGCGAGGACAAATAGTCTCCTATGGTCTTAATCAGTACCTGCTGAACGCTGCTTCCGTTTTTGCTGTGCTACACAAGGAAACAGAGAAGCCCATTATCATCAAAATGGTTTTTAACTCCTCAGATAAACATAATACCATATAAAAAGGAAAACATTTACCATTATAGGAAAAATGTGAGAAAATTGCCATATTGATTAATAGATAATTAATTCAACTTAATAAAATTAATTAAATACAATTTGTATTGATTGGCGAAGCATTTTAATTAATTATAATACCATATATCTACACAACCCACGAACAGAAAAGTTAGAGCATATGACCTTATAGTTAACCCTTAAATCCTAAGTAAAATCAATCCAACTAAAATAAATGAAAAAGCAAAAAGAAAATAACATTTAAACATCATTTAAGAGTTCATTGCTAACTGCAAATGAAGGACTTCTAGGGCACGGGAAAATACCTAACAATCTTAACTTCTGAAAGAAGGTACGTCATAATTAAAATGATATAAGCAACACGCAAAATTCATGGTTTAAACCTCTATACTCTACAAGTTTCATTTTATAACTGTGTGTGATGTTATGGTGCAAAGACCTTGTTTCCTTCAACAATATTGCACATACATGAATACTACATGCATATATACTGTGGGTACTGAATTTTCAATAATTGGAAGTAAAAATTGAGATGCAGGCATTATTTGAGTTAAGGTTGTCACAGAACTTCTCCCATCCAGATTTCAATGATGTAATTTGCCTGCTACATGTGATTTACAGTGAAAAGACACTGACCGCATCTCCATACATCCATGCACAGTGATATTGCAACACCCAACTCCCTCAGATATTGAAACTACACTGATATGCATCTTGCTGCAGACTTTAAAAAATAGTGTTGGTGAGATTCGACGACCAACAGCAGTAGACTGACAATACTTTCTAAAACACTTAGCAACATAAAGGTCAATATTGTGGTGTTTGAAGCCATATTTTCAGTGTTGCCTTAGTAAACAAGAGTTTAGTGCTTTTCAGTCGGTCAACACGAATGTACCCAAAAGAGATGGGTTATGCCCTAATCCTGAAATAAATTACATGAGATTAATAGAACACTAGGATGACCAGTTTCGATCGTCAAGCGATCATCATCAGATCCAATACACTTAGGCTATAAAATCTATGTTTGAAATACAGGTGAAAATATTTACAATATGTACAATTATTTAGTTGCAGTATTGGTACTGCAACTGTCAGTGTATGCTAAATGCAGTATCATCATCATCGGCTTTAACTCGAATCCGAGTATAAATCTTCTTCCTTCAGTCCAGTTTGTGGATGTGTTTACGGTGACTAAAGAGTCCAATCCTGGCATGGAACAAGCGACCACACAAGTCGCATAGTATTGCTGGAGGAGGACGTGGTTGGGCTGCTCGAAGTTTCCTAGCTTGACGCTTGGCCTCTTCATGTATGCGTCGATCCCTTTCAAACGTCTTTACAGAATCCGAGATGGTACGGCGCCAAGTTGAGCGGTTTTCAGCCAGCATGTCCCAGGTTTGTGGATCAAGACCTGTCAATTTCAGGGTCTGCTTAAATTGGTCCTTGTAGCGCCTCTTAGGACCACCATGAGGTCTGGTGCCATAGCATAACTCACCATATAGCATTTGACGAGGTAATCTCACATCATCCATCCGATGGACATGACCAATCCATCTAAATTGGTGACCTATTATGGATGATTCTATGCTGTTGATTTGAGCCTTTTCCAGAACAGCAATATTGGTAATGCGGTCTTCCCATTTAATCCTCAGGATTGATCGAAGTTTTTGTAGGTGAAAACGCTCAAGCTTCCTAAGATCACGTCGGTAAAGGGTCCACGTTTCACAGCCATACAACAATGTAGAAATGACTACTGCTTTGTACACCATAAGCTTTGTACTCATGGATAGATCTTTATTCATGAAGACCCGGTGCGCTAATCGTCCATATGCTGCATGGGCTGCGCCAATTCTCTTATCCACATCCTGCTCACAGGTACAGCTCACAGAAATGGTACTGCCCAGGTACGAGAAGTGGTCAACCTGTTCTAATGGCAAATTTGAAATGGAGATATTGAACTGAGGAAGAGGTGTGCCTGGTGAAGGTTGTGCCAAGACTTTAGTCTTATTGACATTTATGGTAAGACCAAAGCGATCACATGCACTTTTGTAACAGTTAACTGACTCTTGCAGCTCTTCTGGTGTGAGAGTTGGTGACGCAGCATCATCTGCATACAACATGTTAGTAACCTTAGTAACCTGAGTTTTCCTCAAGGAGCGGAGACGAGTTAGGTTGAAAAGCCCTCCATCAAAACGATACTTGATCTCCACACCTGGGATGTTTGTGGGTGAATCATAAAGCATTGCAGCCAAGTACAGAGCAAAAAGCGTTGGAGCCAGTACACATCCTTGTTTCAGTCCATGGGTAATGGGAAATTCATCGGACATCTTATTCTGATGGCAAACCTGACCTGTCATGCCATCATGGAGAGCTTTGATTAGATCTACAAAACGCTGAGGGCAACCAAACCGCTTCAGCACTGCCCACATGGCTGGTCTTGGAACCGAATCAAATGCCTTTTCCAAGTCATAAAAGACTAAGAAGAGTGGATTCTGTTGTTCTCTACATTTTTCTTGTAGCTGTCTCACACAGAAAATCAAGTCAATTGTGCTTCTGGAAGTTCTAAATCCGCATTGTGACTCTGGGAGGATCCTCTCAGAGATAACCTTGAGGCGGTTAAGTAGAATTCTTGCAAGAATCTTCCCCACAATTGATAGCAGTGATATACCACGGTAGTTGCCACAAACACTGCGATCACCCTTTTTAAAGATAGTGACGATAGGGGCATTCTTTAGGTCTCCAGGTACCTTTCTTGATTCCCAAATTCTGAGGATAAGAATGAAAATTCTTGATTTGAGGGAATGACCTCCGGCTTGAATTAGTTCCAGAGGGATGTTATCTGGGCCAGGTGCTTTTCTGGGTTTCAATTGGGTGAGAGCTGCACTGAATTCATGATAAGTAGGAGGTACTGCCAACCACAGTTGTTCAGGTTGTTGCGGCACATCACAGAGGAAGTCTTCAGCAGCTTCTGATGGACGATTTAGGAGATTGGAGAAGTGCTCCTTCCAGCGTTCCAAGATTTCTTGACTATCAGTAAAGGTAGTAGAATTATCAGCGCTTTTCAGTGTACCTGATGATGAGCGAGATGGTCCATATATTTCCTTGAGTACGGCATAGAAGTTCCTCAAGTCTCGAGCATCCGATAGTCTCTGCAGTTCCTGAGCCTTCTGTTGCCACCAAGTATTTTTAATCTGCCTTATCTGCGTCTGGCATTTACCCTTGAGTTCCAGTAGTTTATCTCTCTTTGTGTTGGAAGTTGGGTCTTGAAGATGGGCAATATAGGCATTCCTTTTGGCATTGATGAGAGACAGAATTTCCTCATTGTTGTCATCAAACCAGTCTTGTCTTTTCCGCACTATAAAACCAATGGTTTCCTCAGCTGACTGTGTGATAATCTTCTGTAATGTGGCCCATTCTTGCTGAATATCATTTGTTACTGGGTTTTCTGATAACTGGGTGACGATCCTGTTTCCAAAATGTTTGTACATGGATTCATCCTGAAGTTTGGATGTATTAAACTTCTTTCTTGGCAAATTTTTGATGTTCCTAGGTGGTTTAGGTCTGATGGATATCCTGAGCTTACATATAAGAAGTTTATGATCTGTCCAACAATCGTCTATATTCCTTGCTGTTCTGGTAATAAGAGTGTCCTTCTTATCACATTGCCGGGTAATGATATAATCAAGAATGTGCCAATGTTTGGAACGAGGATGCATCCACGTGGTTTTGAAGCGGTCAGGTAGCCGGAACTGCGTGTTGGTAATGAAAAGTTCGTGTTCTGCACAAAGACCAAGAAGCAACAGTCCATTGGGATTACATTTTCCAAGTCCCTGTTTGCCCATCACATTATTCCATAGCCTGTGATCTTTCCCAACTCTGGCATTGAAGTCACCGAGGAGCAAGAGTTTATCTGCAGATGGTACCTTGGAGATGATTTCACTTAGCTGATTATAGAACTGAGCCTTTACTTCATCATCAGAATCTAAGGTAGGAGCATAGGCAGAGATGAGTGTCATAAAGGAACCACCTGAGAGTGGTATGCGGAGAGTCATGAGCCTTTCGCTGATTGCAATGGGCGTAAGTTGGTGATAATTTACCAGTTTGGTCTTCACAGCGAAGCCCACACCATGAATACGACATTCACCCTCATCCTTTCCTTTCCAGAAGATGGTATATCCTGTTCCAGATTCAGTAATCTTGCCTTCAGCAGACAGCCTAGTTTCACTGAGAGCAGCAATGTCAACGTTGAGTCTTGATAACTCATGGGTTACGAGAGCTGACCTTCTCTCAGGTCTAATGTTATTGTCAAAATCAAGCAAGGTTCTGATGTTCCATGATCCAATAATCAAATTGTGATTCTTTACTGTTTTTGAGTTTCGACCGCATGAGGGGTGACCTGCTGAGTGCGGTTGCCCAGCCGGACCAAGATTGTGACTTCCGATGTTTAGCCCACCTTTTCTAGGACCTTCCCCATGTGGGGTGGGCAGCGGTGATCCTAAATAGGCCTGCCCAAACACAGATGCAGGACCGAATTCCTGAGTAGTCACAGAGTCTCCGGAAGACGACCATCACACATCTGCTGCCAACGTGCAGGTCCGAACTAGGGGCTTCCAGTTACACCCATAACCTGCCCCCACCGTCCATATCCCATCGCCGTTGGACTTTGAAAAGTGACGTTCGGAAGAAGTGCCACTGGCGTGAATTTGTTTAGGGTGGATCTCAGCTTGCCAGGACGAGACCCACACACTATGATCTCTGAGCCTTATCCTGCGGCTCACAAAGAATGAAACATGCAGGACCGAACACAGAGACTGCAACGAACTGCCGCATACTCAAGTACTACTGAGGTGCGCCTTTACAGCCAGTCCGTCTGGCGTGGCCTCTTCCGCCTCTATGACCGTTGGGAGCCATGAGAGTGATTGGCTCCTCATCCGCTCATTTTGCCGTTGGGCCAAAACCTGCCCATCATAACTATGGACAATAGTTTGCCCTATTAAACCTGAGCAATAGGCTGCCCCTTCCGCCAACCACACTGTGCCAGAGTTCACCTCTTTCACTGCAGTTACCGTTGAGGACTTCACCGTAACCCTGGCAAGGGACCCTAACAAGGTACTACCAGCCGGGCCAGCTGGACCAAGGTTTTTTAAAGAGGTGTTACTCCTCTATCACTCCCTACTTGATCATACTATATATATATACTGTAACACTGTATAACACTACACTAGGTGCTATTGCACCACACTGTAACACTCACCTGGTAGCAATACCAACACTGTATAACACTACACTAGGTGCTATTGCACCACACTGTGTCACTCCACTAGTAGCAATACCAACACTGTATAACACTACACTAGGTGCTATTGCACCACACTGTGTCACTCCACTAGTAACAATACCAACACTGTATAACACTACACTAGGAGCTATTGCACCACACTGTGTCACTCCACTAGTAGCAATACCAACACTGTATAACACTACACTATGTGCTATTGCACCACACTGTGTCACTCCACTAGTAGCAATACCAACACTGTATAACACTACACTAGGTGCTATTGCACCACACTGTGTCACTCCACTAGTAGCAATACCAACACTGTATAACACTACACTAGGTGCTATTGCACCACACTGTGTCACTCCACTAGTAGCAATACCAACACTGTATAACACTACACTAGGTGCTATTGCACCACACTGTGTCACTCCACTAGTAGTAATACCAACACTGTATAACACTACACTAGGTGCTATTGCACCACACTGTGTCACTCCACTAGTAGTAATACCAACACTGTATAACACTACACTAGGTGCTATTGCACCACACTGTGTCACTCCACTAGTAGCAATACCTACACTGTATAACACTACACTAGGTGCTATTGCACCACACTGTGTCACTCCACTAGTAGCAATACCAACACTGTATAACACTACACTAGGTGCTATTGCACCACACTGTGTCACTCCACTAGTAGCAATACCAACACTGTATAACACTACACTAGGTGCTATTGCACCACACTGTGTCACTCCACTAGTAGCAATACCTACACTGTATAACACTACACTAGGTGCTATTGCACCACACTGTGTCACTCCACTAGTAGTAATACCAACACTGTATAACACTACACTAGGTGCTATTGCACCACACTGTGTCACTCCACTAGTAGCAATACCAACACTGTATAACACTACACTAGGTGCTATTGCACCACACTGTGTCACTCCACTAGTAGCAATACCTACACTGTATAACACTACACTAGGTGCTATTGCACCACACTGTAACACTCCACTAGTAGCAATACCAACACTGTATAACACTACACTAGGTGCTATTGCACCACACTGTGTCACTCCACTAGTAGTAATACCAACACTGTATAACACTACACTAGGTGCTATTGCACCACACTGTGTCACTCCACTAGTAGCAATACCTACACTGTATAACATTACACTATGTGCTATTGCACCACACTGTGTCACTCCACTAGTAGCAATACCAACACTGTATAACACTACACTAGGTGCTATTGCACCACACTGTGTCACTCCACTAGTAGCAATACCAACACTGTATAACACTACACTAGGTGCTATTGCACCTAAATGCAGTATATATGTGAGGTGAAATGCTAAATGGTGATGGCTATCCGGAGATTGTACTTTAGAGAGATTATATGGGCCCTAGGAATCAACCTGGGGAGGTCTATAAATATGTAGACCTGGACAAAGGGAGTGTGATGTGATGATACTAACCAACAAAATCAGTAATACAAGGATTCAGCAGAAGAGAATCCTCATAACCTCTCCACTCCAACTCCAAACACTGACCTGCACGTGGTGTCCCCTGCTAAGCTGAGCAACCCAGTGGAAGGTTGGGTAATCAATCCCAGCGGGAAACTGGGTCAGTGAACAGACTAGTGTTGGGGGGGACTGAGAATTATTTTCTCAGTTCTTTCACCTTTCTGAATAACATTCAGGATTGTAATTCGAGGATTTATCCTCCCCTCAAGGTGAAACCTTAGATAGTCGACCATGAAAAGTCATTTGAAGAATAATTCCGCCGTCTGTAATGATAGATTACAGAAAAGACAGCATTCGGATACGGTGGGCTGTCATGCGGAAGATAATGACGAATCGGAGCGTCTGAAAACTCATCAAAAAGCAAACAAACAAATACTACGGAAAATCAAACCTAAACAAGTCTCATTCTTTTCTACACATAATGTTAACTCTCTGGTTCAAACTGGAAAATTGAAGATCATCACGGATATCATGAGAAGTCATAAAATTCTAATTATGGCCCTTCAGGAAATTAGAAATAGTGATCAAGGCCATCTGGAATCACAAGGATATAGACTATATAAAGGAATTCCAGGAAAACGAGTTATGAAAAATTGTCCACAATTTGGTAACGGATTCTTAATAGATCTCAGAATCATTGACTCGATAACAGAATTTAAATCTCAATCCTCCAGACTTACGACCCTAACTTTGAAATCGGCAAATAAAACATATACAATTATTAATGCACATGCTCCTACTAATCAAAAAAACAACACCATTAAGGACAGAGAAGAAGTACAAAAATTCTGGGATCTTTTGGATCAAACTTTAATAAACATCCCTTCATCAAACATCAAAATTCTCCTTGGTGATTTCAATGCGCAACTTGGACAAGAAAGAAGATATAGAGATATAATTGAAAAATGGACAGCACATAAACAAACCAATAAAAATGGTCAAAGATTAGTCGAAATTTGTAGAAACCACAAATTAATCTCTAAATCAACATGTTTTAAAAGACAGCCCCATAAATTGAAAACTTGGAAACATCCTGACTTCAGAAGGGGTGAATGGCAGTTGGATCATGTCTGCATGAATAAATTTCACCATCGCGAAATTCACAATGTCAAGGTTCTAAGGGGAGTTGACTCAGGATCAGACCACTATGTGGTAAAGATAAAAATAAAATTAACTCCAATGGCCAAGAAAAAAACTAATAATAACAATAGGAGGAAATTTGATCCATCTACCTTAATAAAAAATATAGAGTACTGTGAAAGAACAGGAGAAGAGTCTCTCAACACTAAAACATTGGACGAATTAATCACTAAATTAAAATCAATAGCAGAGGAGTTAGCACCAATAAATCCAAGGAAAAAACATGAATGGTGGAATGTAGATTGTGATCAAGCAATAGAGAAAAGACACCAAGCATGGATAAAACATCAAGCTCTAAAGTCAGAAGAATCAAATTTAGAACTAACTATACAAAGAAAATTAACCCATAAAATCATCAGACAAACGAAACGTAATCATCTTAAAAATACACTGGAAAAGATAGAAGACGATTTCAAGAAAAAGCAATCTCGAGATTATTACAAAACATTTGGTAAATATCTAAAAAAATTTGAAGCTCCAACATTAATGTTGAAAAATCAAACAGGAAAGTTAGCACATTCTAACCAAGAAAATACAGAGATCCTTGCAGAAGCATTCGAGAAACTGTTAAATTGTGATGATCCACTGGAAACCCTGCAAGTAAACACTGATACACCTATTTTAACTTCACCTGATTTAATAAATCCTCCAAACATTAATGAAGTAGAACTCGCAATTAAAGAACAAAAAAATTACAAAACTTGTGGCGAAGACTTAGTCTTTGCTGAAATCTGGAAAAATGCTGGTAAACCTGCGATTATAAATCTTCATCAACATCTAGTTAAAATGTGGATTACTGAAGAAATTCCTGCACACTGGACCACAGGAATAATCCATCCATTATTTAAGAAAGGAGACAAAACGAACCCAGATAACTACAGAGGAATTACCCTTCTGGACTGCACATATAAAATTTTCTCTCGTATAATTTACAACAGGATCAAAAACATTCTGGAACCACAACTTGGAGAATATCAAGGAGGATTTCGCCCTTACAGAAGTTGTCCAGACCAAATCCTTAGCCTGAAATTAATAATGGAATATTACAAAAACAGAAATAAGCAACTCTTTATCACTTTTATAGATTTCAAGAAAGCCTATGATAGTATTCATAGACTGACACTGCTAAAAATCCTCAGATCATACGGTCTCCATCCTAAATTGATAAAAATCATTCAATTAACATTATCAAACACAAATTCGAAAGTTAAATTTAGGGGAGAAATATCAACAGCTTTCACAGTAAAAACTGGTCTCAGACAAGGTGATGGATTATCCCCTCTGCTTTTCAATGTGGCTCTTGATTATATCATGAAGGTTTGGCAAAAGGAAAACCCTCCTAAGATCAAAATTGGAACAAAACCATCAATAAAAATAAACTGCTTAGGATTTGCAGATGACTTGGCTCTTTTAGCACTAGACAAGGAAGAGGTTTGTACTCAGATCACTAGTCTCCAAGAAATTGCTCAAGGGATAGGATTACAGATATCCTTTGAAAAAACTGAGATCATGCCTATGAAACCCTTAGATATAAATGAAGTCTATATAAATGATCATAAAATTAACCTAGTTCCTCAATTTAAGTATCTTGGAGAAATTATAACACATAACTTAAACGAAAAAGTAACTTGGATAAATAGAACAAATAAAATGAAAAAGGCACAATCTCTAACCTGGTCAACATATAATAAAAAATGCCTATCAATAGCTACTAAGATCCAACATTATAAAACTGTAACTCTCCCTGAAGCCACTTATGCTTGTGAAACACTGTTCCAAATTAAAAATGAACAAAGAACTGATCAGCTCCTCAAAACGGAAAGAAGAATCATTAGAACGTGCATAAATAAAAAGTATCAGGTTGAGGGAGTCTGGAGGATTCTCCCAAATGAAACTGTCTATCGTGAGATTGATCCAATCACCAGCACAATGAAGAAGAAAAGAATTTCATATTTTTTTCACATCTTACGGCTTCCAGAAAACAGAATTGTACGCCAACTGGTGATGAGAAATCTAGGAAAGAAAACTGGAGGTAAATGGATCCAAGAAATCCAACAAGATCTCAAAGCAGTTGGACTCAAAATAACAGATGCCGAGGAGAAAAATAAAATTAACACCATACTTAAAACTCACAAATTTTCTGCAGAAATGACACACAGAAAGCCTATGGAGATTTCAGATGAGTTGAGAAAATCCCGATCTGAAAGAATGAAAAAGTACTGGAAAGAGCGCAAGAACCAAGCAGTACTACCTTCAAAGAAGAAGTGATTGTGGAACGACTCAAGTGGTCCAATGTGACCAATCAAGATTAATAATAATAATAGAGAGATTATATGGCTGTAAACTATGGTTAAACTATAAAATTTTAGGCTAACTACTTATCTGATTGTCTTCCGTACTACAGCTATTCGCAGTTTCCGTGCTCACTTGAACTCGCTGTGCGGTCGACTGCGGTGGTTATCTTAACGACTGGTTTTTCCCTGCCTTCCCCCCCTGTCCCTACGTGCTGTGGGGAGTGATCGCGATGTGTTTATGTGAGGTGTTGCCAACCTAGATAAGATGTATGTTATTGAATGAGGTGGATCTACAACTATTAAAGACCGTGGATTAGTCCTCGCCACGCGTGGAGCATAACCCATTCGAACTAAGCGTTGACGGTCTTATGAGGACGTCCCGGCACCTTTAATACTGCCTCTAATATGGGCCTTGGTTTATTGCAGAAGAAAAGTACATCGTACACCTGATCCAGATAACATTTACCTATTAAAAAACCCCTAATTTCCCCCCTTTTTTTTATCTAGCTTGGCTGTGTCGCTAAATTGTGTTTTGTTTCCGACAGGGTGTGTTTTTTAGTAGCGTGAAGAGGGGTGAGCTCTCCATGAACGTGTGTTCATTTAGATTGTTGGGATTGTTTCGTTTGGCTAGGTGTATCTCGATTGCTTCCTTTATGTCAAGAGCTCTGCCTTTCGATTCGTGATGGATTATTTTAAGGTCCGACTCTATGTTGGTAAAGCTATGCCCTGCGTCACACATATGTTCGCACACGGCTGAATGTGTTCCGTATCTTATCGCATTTCTATGTTCATTATAACGTGTGTCTATTCGCCTTCCACTCTGCCCGATGTAATTAGCTTGACAATCGGTGTCTTGGCACGTTATAGAATATACCCCTGACCTTGAATACGGGTCACGTTTATTTAGATTACTATTTAGGAGGTGCCTAGCGGTTGTGTTTTTCGTCGTGAAAGCTATCTTTATGCCTTGCTTTTTGAATAGGTTAGTGATTTTATATGTATTCGCATTCACATAGTTGAAACGCGCAAATTTTTTCTCATTACTGTCCGGTTTGGGAATCGTTTTATCTTTATTTTTATGTTTGGCTATAATTTGATTTATTTTGCTTGGCGAGAAGTTGTTTTCCTTTGCTATTTGCATAATAGTTCTTATTTCCTTATTATAGTTGTCTTTTGACATGGGTATGTTTAAAGCCCTGTGCACCATTGAATTGAAACCCGCTAGTTTGTGCTTACTGGGGTGATTAGACTGATTGTCGATTGCATGCGAGGTTTGTGTTGCTTTCCGGAATATGGAATATGAAAGGTCGTTGTCTTTACGTTCAATAGTTATATCGAGATAATTTATTTTCCGGTCTATTTCGGATTCCTTAGTGAATTTGATAGAATGGTGAAGGCTATTAATGGATTGGAGAATTGTTTCTTCGCTTGTTACTAAAAATCTTAAAATGCCGTCTTTCCAACGACAAAAACAACTCTGTAAAGAACACAACAGAACTAGTAACAGCATTGAACACCCTACAAATGAAACCTAGCTTCAGGCTAGTATCCTTCGACGTAACTAACATGTACACCAATATTCCGATTATTGAAGCAATCAACACTATCGAAAACAACTTAAAATCCAACAATTCGGTAAAAGAAATTGAAGAGATTGTGAGATTACTGAGGTCGTTCTCACCCAAAACGTGTTTCAATTCGACAATAAAATATACACACAGAGAGAAGGCCTAGCAATGGGATCGCCACTAAGTGGGTTAATCGCTGACATCTTCATCAATGCACTAGAAAATGCGTTCTTAGAAAAGACTTCAACAAAGGGAATAGTAATATGGAAAAGATACGTAGATGATGTAATTTGCATCTACGATACTGAACTAACAAGCGAAGAAACAATTCTCCAATCCATTAATAGCCTTCACCATTCTATCAAATTCACTAAGGAATCCGAAATAGACCGGAAAATAAATTATCTCGACATAACTATTGAACGTAAAGACAAAGAAAGACCTTTCATATTCCATATTCCGGAAAGCAACACAAACCTCGCATGCAATCGACAATCAGTCTAATCACCCCAGTACGCACAAACTAGCGGGTTTCAATTCAATGGTGCACAGGGCTTTAAACATACCCATGTCAAAAGACAACTATAATAAGGAAATAAGAACTATTATGCAAATGGCAAAGGAAAACAACTTCTCGCCAAGCAAAATAAATCAAATTATAGCCAAACATAAAAATAAAGATAAAACGATTCCCAAACCGGACAGTAATGAGAAAAAATTTGCGCGTTTCAACTATGTGAATGCGAATACATATAAAATCACTAACCTATTCAAAAAGCAAGGCATAAAGATAGCTTTCACGACGAAAAACACAACCGCTAGGCACCTCCTAAATAGTAATCTAAATAAACGTGACCCGTATTCAAGGTCAGGGGTATATTCTATAACGTGCCAAGACACCGATTGTCAAGCTAATTACATTGGGCAGAGTGGAAGGCGAGTAGACACACGTTATAATGAACATAGAAATGCGATAAGATACGGAACACATTCAGCCGTGTGCGAACATATGTGTGACGCAGGGCATAGCTTTACCAACATAGAGTCGGACCTTAAAATAATCCATCACGAATCGAAAGGCAGAGCTCTTGACATAAAGGAAGCAATCGAGATACACCTAGCCAAACGAAACAATCCCAACAATCTAAATGAACACACGTTCATGGAGAGCTCACCCCTCTTCACGCTACTAAAAAACACACCCTGTCGGAAACACAACACAATTTAGCGACACAGCCAAGCTAGATAAAAAAAAAGGGGGGGAAATTAGGGGGTTTTTAATAGGTAAATGTTATCTGGATCAGGTGTACGATGTACTTTTCTTCTGCAATAAACCAAGGCCCATATTAGAGGCAGTATTAAAGGTGCCGGGACGTCCTCATAAGACCGTCAACGCTTAGTTCGAATGGGTTATGCTCCACGCGTGGCGAGGACTAATCCACGGTCTTTAATAGTTGTAGATCCACCTCATTCAATAACATACATCTTATCTAGGTTGGCAACACCTCACATAAACACATCGCGATCACTCCCCACAGCACGTAGGGACAGGGGGGGAAGGCAGGGAAAAACCAGTCGTTAAGATAACCACCGCAGTCGACCGCACAGCGAGTTCAAGTGAACACGGAAACTGCGAATAGCTGTAGTATGGAAGACAATCAGATAAGTAGTTAGCCTAAAATTTTATAGTTTAACCATAGTTTACAGCCATATAATCTCTCTAAAGTACAATCTCCGGATAGCCATCACCATTTAGCATTTCACCTAACATATATACTGCATTTAGCATACACTGACAGTTGCAGTACCAATACTGCAACTAAATAATTGTACATATTTTAATATTTTCACCTGTATTTCAAACATAGATTTTATAGCCTAAGTGTATTGGATCTGATGATGATCGCTTGACGATCAAAACTGGTCATCCTAGTGTTTTATTAATCTCATGTAATTTATTTCAGGATTAGGGCATAACCCATCTCTTTTGGGTACATTCGTGTTGACCGACTGAAAAGCACTAAACTCTTATAAAGGTCAATAAGAACAAGATTCCATATACTATGCCATAAGATACAATGAGGCAAAAACAGTGTCATAAGACAAAAGGAGAAGAGCATTCAGTCATTGTACTGCTCGGCTGTGTGTCCTCATGTTGTGGCTCCACTTGAAATTGATGATAGATGAATGCTAAAAATTCCTATTTGATTTCAATAATCCATAATGACGAAATAATAATAGTTTTAATGCAGCCAATGGCCAATGAAAAAGTAAAAAATACAATGCAGGAACTGTCAAGTCGTTACAAAATTGCGTCAGAGAAGTCAATCTTCTTGTACAGTATGCCGCATGATATCGGTCACAGGGCTCGCTACACAATTCACATATGCATGTAGCTGCATTTGGAGTATGGAAGTCTTTTCTTACGCATATCCTGAAGTGAAATCCATGGACTGCGAAACGCGTCACAGTGTGTCGTCAATCGTAGTCTGCTCTCTTCCAGTCAGATGATAACATCGCTTCTGTCCCATAGAAGTCCAACCATATTTCTTTCTTTTTTAAATGAAATTCCGCAAGAAGTTCCTGATAGGCAGCGCTAGATGGAAGCTGCATTTGTAGTCTGATTTGCTCAATACAGAATGGCTCTGCAGACAGCTCATACATTAGTCGGGACGGAGTAAATTTCGATACAAACAATGCTCTCTTTAGGAACAAAGACTTTACTTGCTCTATTTCCTTTAAGTTGGTTTTGGTCAGATGAGGCCAGATCAGTTCCAGACCGCAGGTTAAAATAGGTGTCAGTGTGGAAACAAAGAGCTTCATAGCAGTAACTAAAGATAGTTTACGTAAATGCTGTATGTTGTTCATAGCTATTAGTGCAGCAGTAACTCTGTTTCTCACATGCATTATGAAAGAAGTTCCTGCCGTCTGGAAAATTAACCCTAAATAGTTGAAATTCTTGACGGTTGTTATCGGTAACGTCAGATTGTAAATATTCTAGCCTATTTACTCGAATGTAATGCACACTTTTTTGGGAAAATCATGTCTCGAAAATCTGCGTGCACATTAGAAGTGATGACGCACTAGATTCGAGCACTAACTTGGAAGCATCTCTGATCTCAGTTCAGTGACTACTCTTGTCGCTTCCGTGTCTTTAATTCGATTTATAAATGCTACTTTACTGCGCAGACGTGCTTTCGCGTCATGATCTAGTTATGATTTTATTTGACCATGTTAAGGCCTAAACAAGGATTATGAAATTCATGACTTGCCATAAAGTGCGTGTAATGTAATCACGTAATGACCTAACGCTTCTACCGATCTTCTTTCTAATGACAAGAATGAAGCCAATTCGATGAAAATAAGTCAAATTGAACAATGAAAGCCGGTCGATGCAGCCTGAGCTTGCAATCTGCTCTCAATTCGAATCTGATATATACCGATACGGAAATTTAAATATCTGAACTAAGCTGCATATCTCATAATTGAATAAAATATTTAGAATACACACATGCTGTCTTTAAAAAGCAGTATACCATCATCATCATCATCTTGCACAGTTTCCAGCCACTGGCTGGGTCTGTTTGGAACACAAGCCTCTCCAACGTCTTCTATCTTCCCACCATCTCTCAGCCTTCACCCTTGTCCAGTCTTCTCCTCTCTTCTTCACGCTTTCTTCCACCCCCTTCAGC
This sequence comes from Meconema thalassinum, assembly GCA_946902985.2. NCBI lineage: Eukaryota > Metazoa > Arthropoda > Insecta > Orthoptera > Tettigoniidae > Meconema > Meconema thalassinum. Next base: position 242,711,007 of record OX336391.1, read on the forward strand.
CACCTGCCTCTCGGTCTTCCTCTCGGTCTCTTTCCTTCCCACTTCGTCTCGTGTATCCTCCTGGGCATCCTCTTCTCCTCCATTCGTTTTACAAGTCCATACCATCTAAGTCTAGATTTCTCTATACCATCCTGTAATGGTTCCTCCTTCATTAATTCTCTGGTCCTCTCATTTCTTATTCTGTCCATCTTTGTAGCTACAATACTGCTTCTCAAGAATCTCATCTCACTGGCCTGTATTTTGCTCTTTTCCCTTCCTTACATAACCCAGGTCTCCGAGGCATACGTCATGATAGGGACATAGTACGTCCGATATATGATCTTTTTGCTGTTCTGAGGGACATCCTTGCTCCATATCATGCTTCTCACACTCCTCCAGAATGCTTCTGCCTGTCTTGCCTGCTCATTTATTTCTCTATCGTGTCTTCCATTATCTTGTATCAGGCTCCCCAGATACTTGAAACTCTCCACTTTCTTCAGCTGTTCCACACCAATTGTTATTCCAGTTGTGGTTCTTTCCTTCTTCCTTGTTGTGATCACCATCTCACTCTTATTTATGCTAAATTTCATCCCATATCCTTGTATTATTCCTTCCCACAATTCCAACTGCTCCTGTACTTCCTCCTCCTTGTTTCCCCAAATCATCAAATCATCTGCAAACACCATTGCTTTCATCTTTCCTTCCCCAATTACTTGTGCCACTCGGGTCATTATGTCATCCATCACCACAATGAAAAGTAACGGTGACAGTGCACTTCCTTGTTTCAGGCCGTTTCTCTGTTCCAACCAGACCGATCTCTCTCCTCCCACTTTCACACAGCTCACGCTTCCCTTGTACATCTCCTTTATCCTCCGTATAGTCCATTTTTCTACTCCTCTGTCCTCCAGGGACTTCCATACTTTGTTTCTGCATACACTGTCATATGCTTTCTCAATGTCCAAGAAGGCCATCAGTAGATCTCTTCCATACTCATAGTGCTGTTCTTGTAACTGTCTTACAGCAAAAATCAAATCCACTGTGGACCTTCCTGCTCTGAAGCCATGTTGTTCTTCCCTCATCCCTCCTTCTATCCTTGTCCTAATTCTCCTTTCCAAAACATCATATTTATCCATTTTGTTATCGGCGATCTTTGAACAAGGATTTTGTAAAAGACACATTATCCAATTCATCTGTAATGGATATAACATGAAAGAGTTAGAAATCGATGCATTGGTCATAAAATTTAGGGCTGAGAAATGAGTGTTTTTCTCTTACGAATTCACAATGTGTAGTGATGTCACAAGATCAATTGTTACAAAGTTGCAATACATCGATATATGGCAACGATACTGCTAATTTAATTTTTTGCAAATCAAACAGTCTTGTCTAATACGCTTCTAGCCATGCGTCTGTGATCGACCTCTGTCTGGTCCTATTCACATGAACACAAAGACTATCTTACAGCACAAGTCTCTTCCTAAGAGAGATAAAAAGATAAATCAACTGTTAGCGTTGAATGTGACATAATTCTTTTGCTTACATTAATAAGCGGGGATGGAGTTTACATTTACTTTGTTGAAATGAGTTCACGGTAAGAGGACCATCGCCAAAGATTACAGAGAGGACGTGTCCCTCATTATTACCGAGGATAATGCAAACAAATGACACAGATGACTCGGAGTTCTCCGATGATAAGAACAGTGCTGAAAATTCTCAGTTGTCATCTAGTGTTGCATTTCAACTGAAATACCATTCGAAGTATAAGTATTAACACAATACTAATGAATTCAACATGAATCACGTTTTATTATAATACAAATGACGTAACACGAGTTCATTAATGTAGCAAACAAATCTGATTTTTATTTGAAGGTATTGAAATTTAGGGTGCGCATTACATTTGATCGCACATTAAAATAGAGAAAATACAGTAGTCCTGCATCAATATAATTTACATAGGCCTAATTACTGTAATTTTGTGATACCAACAACTGAAGCTGCCAAAACTCGGCCTCTTCTATGGCCAGTGGAACACAAAATAAGTCATCATCAGCAAAAAATGGACATGCCAGCAAAAACAAACCTACAGTATATAATTTTTAAATAATTCAAAGACTATATATATATTAAACAATTATCTTTTGATTATAATTTATACAAATACTGTAATACCAACTACTGAAGCTGCAAAAACTCTGCCTCTTCTATGGCCAGTGGAACACATCGCGGGAAGCTTCAATTCAACATGTTAACTCTGCAATATGTTGATTTGAGTGTCTAACGCCTATGCCTTCACTGAACTCAAAATGCAGAATTCCACGATTTATGGTAAAGATATTTTTGTTTTTGGGAAATAAATTACTTTTCTTTGTAAATACAGTAGTACTGCATTTATTTGTAAAGACATGAAAGGTGTTTTAAAATTTTCATGCTTTGGTGTGTATATTTCGGACTGACTTTGGTCCGAGTTTGTCAACAGAAAGTCTTTCTTTTTCAACTGAAAATCTACGTGCTAACTTTTAATTTTCTATTACAATATTTGTATGTTCAAGTAAATTGTCTTACATGCATTTTATGAACTACATGAGGAACATTATAATTGTAATATTGCACATAATTCTTGTTTTCAACTATTTTGTTACATAATGTTGAATCCAAACAGTACAGATGCTAAAATACGCTACATTTACAAATCAAAATGCAAAACTTTGGATTTTAAATGCAATAAAAACAAATCCTTGACCCAGTGCTTGGTTAGAATCAGGTTAGTATATTTTATTTATATGGAAATAATATCTACCACAATCCATTTATTGACTGCAGCAAACAGAATCCTACCCAATATGTAGGGATAGAAAAAATTTGCGATCGCTAACTTCGAGAATTATTAAATGAAGTAATTCACAAGTGGTAATCTGTTTTAATAACCCAAAAATTTGGCAAAAAGAATGGTTTTTAAACTCGCGAATTTTCACGAATTCCACATGAACTTCCGCGTATTATCCACAGTTATGTTTTTAAGCCTAGCAAAAACAAAACTATTGGGTAAAAAATTGAAATGTATTTTATGAACATACAAAAAAGAAATTGTAACACTTTATAACCTAATATTGTAAGAGACACTATGTCGATTATGCCAATATTAATACCGTAATGCTCGCGTATATCTCGCCCCCTGGTGTATTCTTGGAACACATGGTAAGATAGAGTATATTTTTTAATACTCTTTGCTTGTTCATTCCTTCCTTTTTCTCAAACACCAACAGTGATCTTCCAGTTTCTCTTTGGTGGTCATGTCTCTGATGTTATTGGTGAGTCTGTTCTAGATATATATCTTCCATGACTCTCCTAGCATCATCTAGCAGCGAATCTTTGAAGTTCCTCAATTCTTCCCGGTGCAAGAGGACTTCCTTATCCATCTGGCCACCAGCTTTCGTCGCCATCGCCAGCTATCATCTCCGTGATCAAGAGAACTTAGTCTCCTTTTTCACCCACCAGGCTGCGATAGTATCGTCTGCTATCAACTCTTTGAAGACCATTCATCAAGAAAAACATTTATTTTTTCAAGGTTGTCTATTCTGATATGTATTCCTTTTGTCTCCTACCCCCACTCTTTTCCCTTTCCTGGTCCCTCTGCGCTTCGCTGAGTGGGCCTCACTTGCACGTCGGCCCTCGACTTAGTCAGTCAAGGCTCAACTAGAGCCTGCCTCCTGATTTAAAGAGGCATTCTTTAGATTCCACGCCATGTTGGAACTTTAATCGTCAAAGGGAACTTCACCATCGCCATGCAGCAAAGATAAGTACAGACTTCAGGTTTTAACCTCATCTTCATCGGTTTTAATATCTACATGCTTTTAATAATCATTTATAGGCAGTGTGAGATTACTTATTTCTGGTAATAATCATCCTTCGAGGGATTTTCCATATTGAGCTTTGTCTGTCTAAGCCAATCTTCGTAAAAAGCAACACTTCTTATGCTTGTTAAATGAGAAATCTTGTCACAACGTGGGATATTATCGAATACCCACTGTCTATAAAATATTAAGCTCGTTCCACCGCTGGAATAACTTTGGCCCTATTCTTCTATTAGGATCGTTCTGGAACCTTCCAGAATCTGCACTCTATCTACAAGTCGTGCCGTCATGTATTTTCCACTCACTTGTGGGAATACTATTTATAAATGAGGAATCTTCCTTAAAAATTACTGCTCAATAGCTAATGTTCCTTCCTCCGTTGGAATTTTCTCTGGCGTATTTAATGATAATCTACAACCTTCTCAAGCAATAGACTTTCGCCTACCTAGTGCAACTAGTCATTTTCCATAATTGCAATAACTTTCTTTGCCATAAACTTTTGCGCTACTACAGTGAACTTTTCATACATTTTTAAAGACTATAGTGAAAAACAGTGCTTGTTCAACATTTCTACCGCGTCGCAATCGTCCGATTATTATAAATACGTATAACTACGTGTTTTGTACACGTTTCTAATTATCTTGTTTCCCCCTTCTAATTAGGGAATACAATTCTTTCAACTCATAAGTGAGTTATTTCTAGGTTTCACGAAAGGGAAACTTGCCCCCATTTGTCTCGTGATTCCTACTTAAACATAGGAGGTCTAGAACCTTCCTTTGGACTTTCTCTTCAGGATTCACAGTAAGTGACCTGCTCTCTTTGTGTAATCACTAAAAGTAATTCAGCTTCAATACAAGAAGTTATAGGAACTTCTCTTTTATTCTACCTGCTTTTTGTTGTTGTTACTTTCGAATTTGTTACTCTTTTCAAGATATTTACCCAGAATTTCTTAAAGTACACACCTTGTACTCGATTTATTGTCAAACTTTAATCACTTTAATTGTTCTTAACTTTTGTACTTTATCCTCTCTATTTTAAAATCTTGCGAGGATTTTAAAACATATAAAGGTTTGAAACCAATAGAATTGTTAATTGCCTGGCGCAAACTTTAGATGGTTTTTCGGAAGTCTGCGACCCCCATTTGTTATAAAATTTGAAATTATATATTTGTCAAAAAGCTATTACCTATTTGTTAAATTCATTATGCTCTTTTGCCTTGTTAAATAAATTAAATATTTGTTTTTGGATTTATCATTTCGCAAGTATAAGTTAGGCAAGATCCTGTCTTCCTTGACTTTTCCCACTTAATGCCATTAAATCTATTGATAGGGCTTTCACCAGTTGTTGCATTTGAGCAAGAACTCTTAGTGGTTATCTTGCTAAAGTCTCTCTTAGCTTTAATAGCTAATTCTAACTGGCCAGTAAGGCAAGTACAGCTCGCTACGCCAGCTTCCTGCTTGTGGAGATCCTCTCCAAAAAACTTATGGTTGGTTTTCCAAAAGATAAGTGTTTCTCTTTGCCTAAACTTTTAGTCGGCTCCTTGCTGGGTAAAAGCTTAGCAATTTCCAAATGCAACCATTGGTTCACTTACCAAAAGTATTCCCAAAGGTATAATTCTTTTATAACTATCCTTCTTGGAAGCCATGGTCGCCTTTTAGGAACTCGATAACTTTGAAAACTGGAAATATCAAAACCGATTCAAATTATTGGCATTCTTCGAATCACTTGTTCAAAAACTAATTCCTTTGAACAGACATACAATAAGTCTGTTACTCTTTGTCTTGCCGGACCATCACCCTTCCCCATAGTAGGCATATGTATCCTTTGAGAGGGAATACTCTAAAGCCACTCTCTCGCAATCCGCCCAAGTTCCAGCTGCGTCTCCCGTTAGCTTTGCCCAGGTCCCTACTCACTTTAGGTATCGGAGAGCTGATTTGCAGTGGCAACCGCCTTTGAGTGCATTTAAAGTTAAATTTATAACATTTGTGGGACTCTCCTCCTATTTTTCCATCCATTTTCTCCAGTCCGAAACCCACCTCCTTTTCTTTATCATCTTCCCTTGGTGGTTAGGTTATTCCTCAGCCAATAATCTACCCAAAATTTGGTGCCGAAACCCGGGAGAGTCCATTTGTTATTTTCTATTCTTTTTCAAGGGTGATTTGACAATACCTTGCAAATTATTAATATCTGCTTTGAATCTTTCAGCTATAACTACATCGTGCAAAGCCTGTGAAGGGGAAAGAGGCCGCTCCTGTCTCCTTTGGTGTGTCCCGTTCTTTCAACTTATTTGCTGCTGCCGGCCTGACATCATTTCCAAGGTTCCACAGTTTCGTGAGTTATACTTTAATCTATTTACCTTGTCTAGGCTCCTACTGAAAAGGATAAGGATGAAAAACTTACTTCTAAACGAGCATCCTATAAAGGACAAATTACCCGATTCAGAAAATACATCAAAGAGCTAGATCCCTCAGAAGCTCAATTAGACTTGTTAAAACATTGTGTAAGGGATTTTGAACGTTCATATGAAAATTATTGCAACATCCAAACTGAAATAGAAACTTATATGCTCAATCAAACCGAAGATCGAGTCGAAGTAGAAAACCAATACTACGAAGGCATAGGTTCTGCTTTCAAAATAATACGCCAACTCGAAGAGGAGCAGAAAAAGGACGCTTCTGTTCTTGGTTCCCTTCACGAAACTTCTTTCCGCGATAGTACTCACAAGCCCAAGCCAATTCTACCTAAAATTGATTTACCCCACTTCTCTGGAGACGAATCTACTTGGGATTCTTTCTATAAATTATTTTGCTCTCTTGTTCATGACAATGAAGACATTCAAGTCATCTACAAGTTTCATTACTTGAGATCTATCCTCCGAGGTCAAGCTCTGCAGTTAGTTGAAGCACTCCCTTTAAGTGCCGAAAATTACCCCATTGCCTTTAACTTATTAAAAGAAAGATACGGAAATTTACGGTTACGTATTCAACAACAATTTTAATGGGTTAAGGGGTCTCCGCCCAATCAATACAAGTTTACGTATTCAACGCCATATGAAGGCTCTATTTAACCTACCTGCGTCACAGCACAATGACGTCACTAGTTTGCGTACTCTCATTGATACTACTCAGCTTCATGTTAAAGCTCTGTCCCAATTAGATCAACCCACTGAACACTGGGATACTTTCCTAATACATTTAGTGGTTTCTAAAGTTGATGCTGCTACCCTCAAAGCTTGGGAAATTGAACTTTCTAGAGAAGACGATTACTCTTACGAGCATTTAGTCACTTTCATAAATGCTAGATGCCAACTCTTAACCGCTTTAGCTAATCAAAGTGAACCCTAATCTCCGAGTTCTAAATTTGAATTAATGTCTATCAAACCTAAAAGCGAACGCTTAGCGTCTAGTACCCAAAAACCTGGGTCCAGCTCATCTAAATTTAAGCCAAACACCACTGGTTACCCAACTAGGTCTAGTGAACGCCGTATTGCTAGCTCTCTCGTTTTAAACACTCAAAGCGAACCTCGCAAGAGTTTAAATGAACCATTAAAGTGCATACTTTGTAAAGATTCCCATGCCTTATATCTCTGTAAATCCTTTAAAGAACTGTCAGTCGACGACAGAAGAAAATTAGTTTCCCAAAACAAACATTGCTTCAACTGCCTAGCGCCCACGCATTCTGCTTCAAATTGCAAGTCCACAAGACTTTGCTTCCATTGTGAAAAGGCTCATCACACTTTGCTACATCGTCATGATCAGGCAAGGTCATCGACAGCATCTACTGCTCAGAAAAGTGATAATGCCAACAGTTCCAGTGCTTCATCGTACATTCAAAATGCCAAGTCCATTCGTAGTGCCCAAGTATTGCTGTCCACTGTCCAAATCGAAGTTCAGGATAACTTTGGCAACTGGGTCCGTGCACGCGGTCTTCTCGATTCAGCGGCAACTCATGATTTTGTGTCTAATTCTTTGATTAGAAAACTAGGCCTACCTGTAAACCCCACTTCTATTAACGTATCGGGCATTAACAGCTCAAAATCGCAAGCTTTACAGTTCTCAAAGCTAACCATAAGAGATATTTGTCACAGAAACAACTTTCTCAAACTGAATTGTCTAATTCTCAATAGCAATGGAGAAGACACTCCAAGTCACTCTGTAGATATTTCAGGTTTAAACATTCCCTCGCATTTAAGGCTAGCCGATCCTTTGTTTAACATACAAAACCCCATTGACATACTCTTCAGTGCCAATGTTTTCTGGAATTGCCTACGTAAACAGGTTCGTAAGTTATCCTCAAACGTGGTCGCCAGAGACACTAATTTTGGATGGATCGTCACCGGTCAACTTCCCCATTATTCTCCCCAACCCGCATCGCAATGTTACTTCGCCAATACTGATCTGGAACAGTTTTGGAGACTCGAAAGCGTTGATCCTCCTAACGTGACCTCTTCAGAAAATGAATTCTGTGAGCAACTTTTTCTGAACACCACCACTCGCTCTTCTGATGGTCGGTTCATTGTTCAAATGCCAAGATTACATAATCCCCCTAAACTTATTAACTCTCAACCCAAAGCTAGAAAAGCTCTCTTTGCTATCGAGAGCAAATTCAAGAAAGAAGCTCTCGTTAAACAGCAGTACACTGATTTCATGGATGAGTATGAAAGCTTAGATCATATGGAAGTTGTTAACAAATCTGATGATGAATTGCACCCCCCAATTGAAACAGTTTTCTTAAATCATCATCCCGTGTGGAAAAACCCTCTTGTAAAGGATAAAATCCGAGTTGTTTTCAATGGTTCATCACCTGACGTTAATGGCAACAGCCTTAACGATACTCTATACTCTGGTCCTGCTATTCAGTCAGATCTATCTGCTATACTCTTAAACTTTCGATTATTTCCCATAGCTGTTATAGCGGATATAAAACAGATGTACCGCCATGTTTTAATTCAGCCTGAACAACGAGATCTCCAAAGAATCTTGTGGCGCGACGAAATCAGTACGCCCATTAAGGTATTTCGTTTAAAAACAGTTACTTATGGCTTAAAACCTTCCGCTTTTCTTGCTATCCACACTTGTTAGCCTCTCAAGATGGTCATTTATTTGATTCTAAAGCTTCTGAAGCACTAACCACGTCATTCTATGTTGACGATTATTTGCAGTCCTTCCCCACTCTGGAGGAAGCTTCTTTCGTGTCTTTAGAACTTCAGGCATTGCTAAGGAATGGAGGTTTCCCACTTCATAAGTGGAATTCCAACGCCCCTGAGTTTCTCGCCCAGTTTCCTATTGAAGACGTAGATCCCTCCTCTGTCGAAATTTGTGGAAACTCCGAATCCATAAAAACTCTTGGAGTTCATTGGTGCACTAGCACTGACACTCTCATCTATAAAGTATCGCTCGCCGAAGAGCTCCCTAACACAAAAAGACAGATTCTCTCTGAAATTGCAAAAATTTTTGATCAGCTTCAATTTCTTGCCCCAGTTATCGTTATAGCCAAACTTTTCATGCAAGAGCTGTGGTCGCTCAAATGTGAATGGGATGACACTGTTCCCCTTTCTTTTCTTAACCGATGGCTTTCTTTTCGCAGCAATTTGCTTGATCTTTCCCTTATTGAAATTCCTAGGAATTTAATTAACGCTCATTCTAATGCATCTTTTTTCCTTCATGTGTTCGCGGACAGTTCCGAAAAAGCTTATGGTTGCTGCGCATATTTGGTTTATCGCGGTCCATTAAATGGATCTTCAGTTTCCAACCTTGTTTGTGCCAAATCGAAGGTAGCTCCTCTTAAAACTATCACTTTGCCTAAGCTTGAATTGTGTGCTGCACTCATGGCTGCAGAACTTGTTAAAAAATTACGGGAAGTATTAAAAGTCGAATTCTTGCAAATCTATCTCTGGAGCGATTCCATGATCACCCTTTCTTGGATCGCCAAGTACCCCGCTCACTGGCAAACTTTTGTTGCAAACAGGGTTTCCAAAATTCAAACTCTTTCTTCGGGATGTCAATGGAGGCATGTGCCCAGTGCTGATAACCCAGCCGACATTATCTCTCGTGGATGCTTACCCTCTCAATTGGCAGCTTCCCAGTTGTACTGGCATGGGCCCTCGTGGTTAATCGAAGACTCTTCTTCTTGGCCTTCCAAACCTCCAGCTACAAACTCCAACTTGCATGACGCTAAAGTATCTTTATCTACTGCTTCGTGTCTTGTTTCCAACGTTTCTCATCCCTTGTTGTCCCGCTATTCTTCCTTTCATAAACTAATTCGAATTGTCGCCTATCTTCTTAGATGGAAATATCTTGTGGTTGACCAACCTCTTCTCCCCAAACCACACCTTACCAATCATGAGTTGAATCTCGCTACCATTAAGGTTTTACGACTGACACAGCAAGAAGCCTTTTCTTCTGAATTGTCTTTACTTTCTTCTAAAAGGGATCTTCCCAAATCCAGTCGTCTTCGTGCTTTGGCCCCGTTCCTTGATGACAATGGGTTACTTAGGGTAGGTGGTAGGCTCTCTCAATCTTTGCTCTCTGAGGACAAAAAGCATCCCGTTATTTTGCCTTCTAAACATCACGTAACTTCCTTAATTATACGTGACTTTCATTATCACAATCTGCATGTTGGTACACGCACTCTGCTTTGCCTCTTAAGGGAAAAGTACTGGATTATAAATGGAATTCACGAAGTTTCCTCTGTAATTCACAAGTGCATTCCTTGCTTCAAAGCGAAACCTAAAATCAATACTCAATTAATGAGCGATCTGCCCTCCTTTCGCTCTTCTCCTATACGCCCATTTGCTCTAACTGGTGTGGACTATATGGGTCCGTTCCAATATCAACGAAATTCCCCTGAAGCTAAACGCAAATTGTTTGGTAAGCTCTATGTTTCTCTCTTTGTTTGCATGGTTACTGGCGCAATCCATTTGGAACTAGTAACGAATGCCTCTACTTCTTACTTTTTATCAGCTGTGTCTCGCTTCGCTGCTAGGCGTGGTGTTCCTTCAGAGATGTTCTCTGATAACGCTTCCACCTTTCAGGGCGCAGCGTCCTTGTGGAAGAAAGCTCTCACATCTTCTCCAGCCATGGAACAGATCTCTAATTTTTCCTATTCAAAGGGTTTCAAATGGCGTTTTATACCTCCCTACGCTCCTCATCACGGTGGTAGGTGGGAATCCTGCGTAAAGCTCACTAAACGTCATTTAAGAAAGGTTTTAGGTAATCGCATTCTGACTTATGAAGAATTTAATTCACTGTCCGTTCTGATTGAAGGTGTTGTTAATTCTCGCCCTTTAACTCAGCTTTCCAATGACCCTGATGACCTGCTTCCACTCACACCTGGTCACTTCCTTATAGGCACTTCTCTTTCTGCCCCTCCTCCCCTTTCCAGCTCTTACAGGGATTCTAATCTACCTATTGTTTGGCGTAAACTTGAAGCCCTTCGCAATTCTTTCTGGAAGAGGTGGAACTTGGAATATTTAACTTCCTTGCAACGGAGACAGAAGTGGTTTCTTTCCAGTCCCGACATCAAAGTGGGGGACCTGGTCCTGGTCAGGGAAGTTTCTCCTCCCCTGGTCTGGATTTCTGGTAGAGTGACCGAGTGTTATCCTGGAAGGGATGGGAGAGTCAGGGTGGCCAGAATCTTGACCACTAACGGTCAGATCACAAGACCACTGTCTTTAATTGCTCCATTACCTTTAAATGTTTAATTGTTTTTCCTGATCTCTGTTGGTGTTAAGTCCTCCCAGCTTGGTGTATTCTTGGAATACACGGTAAGATAAAAAATTTACTCTAATACTCTTTGCTTGTTCATTCCTTCCTTTTTCTCAAGCACCAACAGTGATCTTCCAGTTTCTCTTTGGTGGTCATGTCTCTTATGTTATTGGTGAGTCTGTTCTAGATATATATCTTCCATGACTCTCCTAGCATCATCTAGCAGCGAATCTTTGAAGTTCCTCAATTCTTCCCGGTGCAAGAGAACTTCCTTATCCATCTGGCCACCAGATTTCGTCGCCATCGCCAGCTATCATCTCCGTGATCAAGAGAACTTCGTCTCCTTTTTCACCCACCGGGCTGCGATAGTATCGTCTGCTATCAACTCTTTGCAGACCATTCATCAAGAAAAACATTTATTTTTTCAAGGTTGTCTATTCTGATATGTATTCCTTTTGTCTCCTACCCCCACTCTTTTCCCTTTCCTGGTCCCTCTGCGCTTCGCTGAGTGGGCCTCACTTGCACGTCGGCCCTCGACTTAGTCAGTCAAGGCTCAACTAGAGCCTGCCTCCTGATTTAAAGAGGCATTCTTTAGATTCCACGCCATGTTGGAACTTGAATCGTCAAAGGGAACTTCACCATCGCCATGCAGCAAAGATAAGTAGAGACTTCAGGTTTTAACCTCATCTTCATCGGTTTTAATATCTACATGCTTTTAATAATCATTTATAGGCAGTGTGAGATTACTTATTTCTGGCAACAATCATCCTTCGCGGGATTTTCCATATTGAGCTTTGTCTGTCTAAGCCAATCTTCGTAAAAAGCAACACTTCTTATGCTTGTTAAATGAGAAATCTTGTCACAACGTGGGATATTATCGAATACCCACTGTCTGTAAAATATTAAGCTCGTTCCACCGCTGGAATAACTTTGGCCCTATTCTTCTATTAGGATCGTTCTGGAACCTTCCAGAATCTGCACTCTACCTACAAGTCGTGCCGTCATGTATTTTCCACTCACTTGTGGGAATACTATTTATAAATGAGGAATCTTCCTTATAAATTACTGCTCAATAGCTAATGTTCCTTCCTCCGTTGGAATTTTCTCTGGCGTATTTAATGATAATCTACAACCTTCTCAAGCAATAGACTTTCGCCTACCTAGTGCAACTAGTCATTTTCCATAATTGCAATAACTTTCTTTGCCATAAACTTTTGCGCTACTACAGTGAACTTTTCATACATTTTTAAAGACTATAGTGAAAACCAGTGCTTGTTCAACATTTCTACCCCATCGCGATCGTCCGATTATTATAAATACGGCCATGAACATTTACCTTCCATCCCAGTTGATCTTTCCTAAACCCCTTACTAACAAACCATAATAAAATTGTTACTTTAGGTCTTTCTCAATGAGGTGTCACGCTAGAGACGTGCCCCCCCACTTTTGCTTACATATCATTAATTAATTTCTGTATAACTACGTGTTTTGTACACGTTTCTAATTATCTTGTTTCCCTCTTCTAATTAGGGAATACAATTCTTTCAACTCATAAGTGAGTTATTTCTAGGTTTCACGAAAGGGAAACTTGCCCCATTTGTCTCGTGATTCCTACTTAAACATAGGAGGTCTAGAACCTTCGTTTGGACTTTCTCTTCAGGTTTCACATTAAGTGACCTGCTCTCTTTGTGTAATCACTAAAAGTAATTCAGCTTCAATACAAGAAGTTATAGGAACTTCTCTTTTATTCTACCTGCTTTTTGTTGTTGTTACTTTCGAATTTGTTACTCTTTTCAAGATACTTACCCAGAATTTCTTAAAGTACACACCTTGTACTAGATTTATTGTCAAACTTTAATCACATTAATTGTTCTTAACTTTTGTACTTTATCCTCTCTATTTTAAAATCTTGCGAGGATTTTAAAACATATAAAGGTACTGGAGTGGGAAGGAAGGAGCAGCGGAGTAGGAGTAGTTGTGAGAGATGGAATGAAGGAAGAGGTAAAGGGAATAAGTGACAGGATCATGAAGATCAGAGTAAATGTAAAGGGAAGAAGCCTGGAGATAGCCCAGGTGTATGCCCTCAAGTTGGATGTACAGCTCAAGATAAGGAAGACTTTGAGGAGGAGCTACAACAGCAGTTGAATGGGCAGAGCATCATTGTCATGGGAGATTTGAATGCACATGTAGGAAGTGAAAGGCAAGGATATGAAAATGTATTGGGAGCAGAAGGATGGGGTAGCAGGAATGAAGAAGGGAGAAAGTTGCTGGATTTTTGCAAGAGAAACGGTTTAGTGGTAGGCAACTCCTGGTTCCGGAAGAAAGAAAGCCACAAGGTAACGTGGTACAGCAGTGATTTAACAAAGAAATCTTTGGTAGATTACATGCTGTACGACTGGGAAATGAAGAGAAGTGTCAGAGATATAAAGGTAATACCATCAGAGGCCTTAGATAGCGACCACAGAATACTTGTAATGAACCTGGGAGTTGTTAAGGATAGCAAGAGGACAGAGTACCAGGAAAGGAGAATCAAAGTATGGAAACTCAAGGAAAAGGAAGTCAAGGAAGAATTCCAGAAGATAATAAGGGAAAGGATGCCAACAGACAATCCTAAAACAGGGGAAGAGGAATGGAAGCAATTTAAAAACACAATGGTGGAAGCTGCAGTGGCAGTATGTGGAAGAACAAGCAACAGAAAGCGGTGTAAAGAGACACCATGGTGGAATGAGAGAGTAAAAGAAGCTGTGGGAAGGAAGAACAAGGCTTTCAGAGTGTGGTTCCAGGAAAGAACTGATCTGACAAGGGAAGATTATAAGATAAAGAAGAAAGAAGCAAACAAGATTGTCGCAGAGGAGAGGAAGAAGTGGATGGTAAAGTGGACAGAGATGATGGAGGAAGACAGCAGAGGAAATAAGAAAGTACTTTATGGGATGGTCAAAAGTAAGAGAAGAGGTCTGCGAGAGGATGTGGTAATGATGGACAAAAGCGGAAATGAGGTACACAACAAAGAGGCACTCAAGACAGTGTGGAAAGAGTACTTTGAGGATTTGCTGAATCCAAATGGTCATAGGGAGGAAGACAATGTATTGGAAGATGGAGAAGACAACACAGGAATGGAAAAGGACCTGACTTGGAGAGAACTGGAAATGGCTATAGAAAAGATGAAAGGAGGAAGGGCACCAGGTGTGGATGAAGTGAGTGTTGAAATGGTGAAGGCAGCAGGGGAGGTTGGGAAACAGTGGCTGTACCGTGTGATGAGGGTGATATGGAAGGAGAAAAAGACCCCAGAAGATTGGAAGAAAGGATTAATTGTCCCAATATTTAAGAAAGGAAGCAGAAAGGAATGCAGAAATTACAGGGGAGTCACACTCATACCTCACTGTGCCAAGATATATGAAAAGATATTAGAAAGTAGAATACGAGCCAAAGTAGAGAGAAAATTGAGAGAGGAGCAGTATGGATTCAGACCTGGGAGATCAACAGTGGATCTCATATTTTCAGTGAGACAGCTCCAGGAACACCACTACGAATTTGGAGAGGATCTGCTGATGGCCTTCCTGGACATCGAAAAGGCCTATGATAGTGTGTGTAGGGAGAAGGTTTGGAAAGCAATGGAAAACATGGGAGTGGAAAAAGAGACTGTAGGCAGAGTGAAGGAGATGTATTGTGGAAGTGTGAGTTGTGTGAAAGTGGGAGGGGAAAGAACAGACTGGTTCAGACAAATGAGTGGCCTGAAACAGGGTAGTGCACTGTCACCCCTTCTCTTTATTGTGGTTATGGACGAGGTAATGACACGGATAGCAGGAAAGATAGGAGAAGATAAGATGAAAGCAATGGTGTTTGCAGATGATCTCATGGTCTGGGGAAACAAGGAGGAGGAAATTCAGGAGCAACTGAAGGCTTGGGAAGAAACAGTGGGAGAGTACGGATGGAAGTTCAACATCAGTAAATGTGAGATCCTGTTAACGACCAGGAAAAAGGACAGACCAATGAGTGGGATAACACTTGGAGGTGGACAGCTGAAGAAGGTGGAAAGTCTCAAGTACTTGGGAAGTATAGTGGAGGAAAATGGGAGAAATGACAAAGAGATTACGGAACGTGGCAGACAGGCAGAATCATTTCTGAGAAGCATTAGGAGCTTAGTGTGGAATAAAGATGTCCCACAAAAAAGCAAGGAAGTGTTATACAGAAGCTACTATATCCCGATACTGACCTATGCTTCAGAAACGTGGACAATGAAGAAAAGAGACATAAGCAGAATACAGGCAGGTGAAATGAAGTTCCTGCGAAGTAGGATCGGAGTAACAAGAAGAGACAGGGTGAGGAATGAAAAGGTCAGGGAAATGGTGAAAGAGGAGCCCTTGCAAGGTAGGATTGAGACATCAAGACTGAGGTGGTATGGACACTTAAAGAGAATGGATGAGAAGAAGATTCCCAAGAGGATACATGAGATGCAGATACAGAAGAAACGACCAAGGGGAAGACCAAGAGATAGATGGCTGAAAGGAGTGGAGGAATGTGTCAAGAAGAGAGGCGAGGACTGGACCAGAGTGACAGCGGAGAGGTGGTGGGAGGAAAGAACTAAGTGGCGAGGGTTATGTTCCAAACAGACCCAGCCTGGGGCTGGAAACTGTACAAGATGATGATGATGAAAGGTTTGAAACCAATAGAATTGTTAATTGCCTGGCGCAAACTTAAGATGGTTTTTCGGAGGTCTGCGACCCCCATTTGTTATAAAATTTGAAATTATATATTTGTCAAAAAGCTATTACCTATTTGTTAAATTCATTATGCTCTTTTGCCTTGTTAAATAAATTAAATATTTGGTTTTGGATTTATCATTTCGCAAGTATAACAGTTAGGCAAGATCCTGTCTTCCTTGACTTTTCCCACTTAATGCCATTAAATCTATTGATAGGGCTTTCACCAGTTGTTGCATTTGAGCAAGAACTCTTAGTGGTTATCTTGCTAAAGTCTCTCTTAGCTTTAATAGCTAATTCTAACTGGCCAGTAAGGCAAGTACAGCTCGCTACGCCAGCTTCCTGCTTGTGGAGATCCTCTCCAAAAAACTTATGGTTGGTTTTCCAAAAGATAAGTGTTTCTCTTTGCCTAAACTTTTAGTCGGCTCCTTACTGGGTAAAAGCTTAGCCATTTCCAAATGCAACCATTGGTTCACTTACCAAAAGTATTCCCAAAGGTATAATTCTTTTATCACTATCCTTCTTGGAAGCACTTGGTCGCCTTTTAGGAACTCTACAACTTTGAAAACTGGAAATATCAAAACCGATTCAAATTATTGGCATTCTTCGAATCACTTGTTCAAAAACTAATTCCTTTGAACAGACATACAATAAGTCTGTTACTCTTTGTCTTGCCGGACCATCACCCTTCCCCATAGTAGGCATATGTATGCTTGAGAGGGAATACTCTAAAGCCACTCTCTCGCAATCCGCCCAAGTTCCAGCTGCGTCTCCCGTTAGCTTTGCCCAGGTCCCTACTCACTTTAGGTATAGGAGAGCTGATTTGCAGTGGCAACCACCTTTGAGTGCATTTAAAGTTAAATTTATAACTTTTGAGGGACTCTCCTCCTATTTTTCCATCCTTTTTCTCCAGTCCGAAACCCACCTTCTTTTCTTTATCATCTTCCCTTGGTGGTTAGGTTATTCCTCAGCCAATAATCTACCCACCCCCGCGTATATCTCGCACACCAATTTTTTAGTTGAAATTTCAGGGGAAAAAAAAGTACTCGCATATATCACGCATTCATTTTTGACGCCGTCATATAAATGACCGTAATAACCTTGAGGTATAAACACGTTCGATTTAGCGCGCCACAAGTCGTCATTGAAAAAGACGTTATAAGCTCGTTAAGGATGATTCAAGGCAGAAAAGGAACTCCAGCATTTATATTGGATACGATCGATCATCTTCCATATCGATTCCTCACTACATGTACGAGCAAGCTCGATCTTACCCGACCGCGGCTGAAGACACAATGTAGGCCTAAAGCGTGCTAACAGTCACGCCGGCGCCGCATCGCATGCTTGCGCGAGGTCTGTCCGAGTTTGTACGTTCGTAGCGGCACTACAGTATAGCGTCAGTTTACGCAAGTTTGCATCAGTTCGTGTGTTATGGTTATGCGACATTAAGAACCTATGAAAAAGACGTCATGAGCTCGTTAAGGATGATTCAAGGCAGAATTTAGAGCGCAGACGCGTAGGGATCGATACCTTCCATATCGATTCCTCGCTACATGCCCGAGCGAGCTCGAACTTAGCCGAGCGCGGCTGAAGCGTGCTAACACCCACGCGGCGGCGCTTTACATGCTTGCACACGGCCGAGCTCTGAAGCAACGCAATACATAAAAACGAAATCATTGAGAATCGAGAAGACTGAACTGAGTTTCTCTGCGATGTAACAGTAGGCCTACTTGCGCAATCTTCGAAACATACGAGCATGTTGGTGCGAGTGGTATAGTACAGATTTCCTCATCTTCGAAGCCCAAACAATACAAGAGGAATATGGAAATTCCCCGCGTATATTTCGCACCGACAAATTTCACTCGTATTTTCGGCTCGCGTATATCTCGCCCCCCATTTTTTTAGTTGAAATTTCAGGAAAAAAAGTGCGAGATATACGCGAGCAAAAACGGTATCTAAGAAAAAAGATTGTCATCACTTTATGTTTCTTAGACGGTTTATTGTTTCTAATTTTAGATTGTACAATTCTGAAGAAAACAATATATGACAACGAAAATTCATGTCGATTTTCTATATAAGAGATACAGTAAGTGTGACTATAGACACACTAGCTTGACTGTGGGAACTTTTGGGATTTCCGTTGCATCACTCCTGCACTAGATCTCTGGCGTAGATTTTCTCAACAATGTTTCACAAGACGAAAAACTTGAGATTCAAGTAAGGCCACATTAATCAAAGAGCTTGGCACAGACATTACTGAACTCATCACTTCATTAGAAGGCCAGTCTTATCCAACTGTTCACCTTCTAGATCAACATCTACAGAGAATTCAGCAAGCCCTTTAACTTGATGTTTCTGGAAATTACAGTACCAACATTAAGGAGTTGTTGGAGGGTTGTAGAAATGTGTCAAAAAGATGGAAAATACATTCAGTTTTAGCAAACGTTGGGTCCCATGCTCTTACAAAATTAATCAGCTTGAGATCCGTAGACCCTGGGAACAAGCTTTACAAATGAGTGTGTTTGATCCAGCAGAAATAGTACCAATGAACACAACTGAGATCTTGCAAGAAAATTAAGAAGTTGCCATTCTGTGGAACACTGTAAGAAAGTGAGGTGATAAGAGGATACAACGAACTACAAACTTTAATCAAGAAGCAGTTACACGAGAGGACCAAGACAGACATCGTTGGAGTTTTGCAAGGAATTAAATTTATATTTCCAAAGTTCTCAGAATCTGTGTTGAAGACCATTTGGATACCCTGTTCAACGCTGACTGTGAATGTTTTCTCTTTCAGATTACAATAGCATGTTAAGTGATTAAGTGATATGCATCACCGTTTGCCACAAGAAAATTTGGATTTTTTCACTTAAGTATACTTTGAAGGATGAACTGTGAAATGTGTCATTAATGGACAGTATTTTAATATATAATGCATGTTGTCCATGATATAAAAAATATCCTGCCTAAAACTTATCATTTTTTAAGTACTGAAAAGTGTAATTGAGACCACTGAATTTTCCATTTTAAAATACTGCTTTCTTCACTTTAAAATCGCAAAAAAAAAAATCCTTTTCATACCAACATGTTATTGAATGCTTTTGGTTAACAATTCTTTTGGGCTGTTAAAATATAACTCTCACTGCGATTCTTTAAATTCCGTTACTGAGTCCTGACCTCGGGTTTTTGCCTTCACACAGTTAACGACTATCTTAGACCTATTTTACTATATTGGGTTAAAATCAAGCTTGTCCGTGGTAGTGTTATTATTATTATGCTTGTGTGTATGTAGTGCAGTTTCATTCCTGAATGATTCGCGCCAGTAGATTCAATGGCATATTGATTATCAGTTATGGATATTACTGATAATTAAGTCAAGGGGATATTTTGACCATTACTACCTGGCTAGGGTTAGAATTACTCACTTTTCACAGTCTTAATTGTAAAAATTAAAACTGGATGTACTATAAGGTACATAAGGAAGTACATTTCAGAAGCTGGAATTGAGCACACCAGGTAAAGTTTAACGGTAATTCATCGTGCCCATATGAGTCAGGGATTCTCCAAGCTATTCTCGTAACTGAATCAAAACCTCTTCGTCTGGCTAGGCTATCTTCGCCTATTTACGATTGTCGAGTGTCAACTAACTTTCCACAATATCGCTAGGATTGCGAGGGAGGCAAATAGTTCCAGGTCGCTTCACTCATCACTGCATGGGACTTCTATCATATGCAAATGTGTATAAAAATGGATGCTTGCCCATTGTCCTTAGCATATTTAGAGTCGGTGAAGGTAAAGTTGCCCCAATTAAACTGGATCATTGGTGTCTTTGAGCTGTGGCTACCACTTTGCTGTACTTAAATTCCTTTGAGTTTACGCTGCGTTCGTCCATTACACATGCAGGCTGACATGGTTCACAGCGGAAGGACTATTACAACTTCCGGTGTCCTCGAGCTTTACAGGTATTGGCAACCATCATGATAGACCTAACTTATTGCTGAAGTGAAGTGTTGCGAGTTCCAGACTCAATTTTCAGTTGTCAGTGTTCAACACTATGGAATATCTTCAGCTGTGGCTTGTGAATCTAAAAGGTACAGATTTCAATAAATATTTGTAGAGGTGAGGTGAAGTCTTCAGAAAGTGATAATTGCATGTGTTACTCTGAAACAGTAGGTGTGGGTACATAAGTATAGATTGAAGCAGTCAGATAAAACTAGTTAGCCATACTAAGTACTATATTGCTGGTGTAGATAGGTTTACCTTTTCCTGCCTGTTTATGCCATTCACAGGGAGTTTAATAAGACTCGGGTACAAATCAGCGAAGCATGCAAAATGTTTACATCTTGGTAAGACATCT
The DNA here is from genome assembly GCA_946902985.2 of Meconema thalassinum. Lineage (NCBI taxonomy): Eukaryota > Metazoa > Arthropoda > Insecta > Orthoptera > Tettigoniidae > Meconema > Meconema thalassinum. The sequence continues at coordinate 242,731,603 of OX336391.1, forward strand.
CGTTGCTGGGGGGAATTGTTTAGTTAATTTGACAAGGATCCATAAGACCTGAGCCTGGTGCCCGTACTTGCCGGGATTGTGTTAAGGGGAGTTTTTGAATATTTGTGGCCTGTAGGTGAAGGCTAGTAGAACTAGTAAATGGTAAAGGTTAGTTACAAATGGTGCCCATTTGTGGAGCCATTACTAAGATATTGGAACCCAACAGTGAAGCTGGTAGATTACAAATATTTTTTTGATTGAATTTATTTTCTTTCTTTTAACTTAGAACTACTGAATGATCACTCCTTTAGAAAAGAATTACATTATTTGTTTTAATTTACATATTTTTTATTTTGAATCACACATATTAGAAACCATGTAATATTCTGGTGTACATGTTGGATCTAACCTCCCATAAACTACTGAGATTTGAAACAGGCTAAGGCACCAGAATTTTACAGACAGTAGTGGCTACGCGGGCTAAAGCACAGCGTGAGGTCAAGGGGCCAGGCTCTCTGCTGACTCGGTAGACGCGTTGGTTCGAACCCCACAGTCGGCTGTCCTTGAAATGGTTTTCCGTGGTTTCCCATTTTCAACACCAGGCAAATGCTGGGACAGTACCTTCTGACAGGCCACGGCCGCTTCCTTCCACATCCATGCCCAGTTTCATTCATCTTCATCCATTCATTCTCGCATCCCGACGCGCAGGTCGCCTACGGGCTTCGACTAGAAAGACCTGCACTCGGCCTCTCAGGAGGCTACACGACAACAACAAAAAACAGAATTTGGTCCTCGAGGGGTTCTTTAATATTCCAGTAAATCTACAAACATGAGGCTGACACATTTAAACATCCCTAAGAGCTATTCGATTGAGATAGGATCAAACCTGCAGTTTTGGATTTTGAAAGCCAGGACATAACCAGCTAAATAAGATGGCCGATCTACTTAATGCAAGGCGGCTTCGGTGGCGTAGTTGGTAGCATGCTGAGCTTCTATGCCCAAGATCACGGGTTCAAATCCGGCCGAAGTCGTCGGATTTTTTAAGAGCGTTAAAAATCCCTCAGTATGCCTTCCTTCGGAGGGGAAGTAAAGCCAGCGGTCCCATGTCATAGATTTATGGCATATTAAAGAACCTTCCACTAATTACACCTGTGTGAAGCTAAATTGTATACTGTAGGTTAAGAATGTAAACAGCGCTCTTAGGTTCCTACGTTCGTTGCCAAGAGCCGACTGCGGTGGTGTCTGGTAGCTAAGTTCTGCACTAGTAGTCTTTGACGGTGGTGTTTGGCGGCAAAAGTAGGAACTATTTGAAAAATTCAAAAGTCTGCAGTCCTTACTTGAATTAAAAAAACAGATAACACACACTAATACAGTCATCACAATTTACACCGGTTATCAGACAGATTCTACACACACCCAAAGTACACGGGGCTACATGACCTTGTTGTCGCAGCCCCTAAACTTTAAGAACCAACCAACTACTCAATGCAGCATATTTTCCACTAAATGGAGTAAGTGATTTAATATTGGAAGCTCTCCAGTGTTCCGTTGATAAATAACAACCAACAAAGTACAGTATATAACAGCACATCAACACAATAATAAGCACCAGCCAATCAGGCTAATTTCCACCCCAGGCTCCATTCATGCTTTAGTTATCTACTATGAGTGTAAAAAAATATGTAAAAGACAAAGCAAAGCTGGTCTCACCTGCAACAAACTCCTTAGGCACCTGCTTCCGCTGACATGTGGTCACTTGGTACAAGGCAAAATCCTGAACACGAAGAATCACACAGGATGTCATCAGCTTGGCCAACTGGACTAGAATATAGTTCTTTACAGGATTTCCACTCGAGTGTGGAGGAACTATTCTGCGGGGGAATTCCTAGACAGAAAGCAATCAACAGTCAAAAAGAAACTGGAAAAATTAATTCTTTGTAACATACTGTATATTCTCCCATTGTTACATAGGAAGTGCATTAAACCATGTAACGAGAGCAAAGAAAAAACACACTTTGCCACTAGCAAGGCCACAATGTGTCAGCCTCATGTTTTTAGATTTACTGGCATCAGTCAGTTGCAAATGCTGCCGCGACTTTATAACCTGGCGTGACGTTGTCAGAAGGAAGTACGGTAATCTCGTCTTTATGCTAGCGGGCTATGAACCGCGTCGCAAGCGGTCAGCATCGCCACTTAGCACATTCCGTGAGCTTATAACCTGACTTGACCTTATCAGAAGAAAGTATGGTAATCTCGTCTTTATGCCTGCGGGCTATGAATCGCAACGCGAGCGGCCAGCACTATCACTTTGCACATTCTGCGATCTTATAACCTGGCGTGACCTTGTCAGAAGAAAGAAGCCTGTCTCTGCAGGCTATGACTCATACTATGCGAACGACTGGCCCATGGCACGCTGAACAACGATCACGCTCAACGCTACTCCAGGGGAGTGGAACTTATGTGGATCTATCACTTCCGTGAGTTTGCCTCGGAATGACGAGATTCAATAAGCTAGCCCCAGTTCACAGACGTTAAAACAGGCCCAACTGCTATTGGCGGAATCTTACGCAAGGGACACCTCGTGCCAGTCTAGCCGAATCTAGCATCAGCCACTTCCGTCGAAACATCTCAAGAGAGACCCGTGCGTGATGTTAAGCACGTGGTGTTCAAAATGAGAAAATACAAGAATTATATCGAGATCTTGATGAAAGTGAAATACCAGGGGTTACATAATAAGCAAATAATGATAATATTAAGAAAGCACACAAGCGTGCAGCAAATAATGATACAGTATATATTTAAAATTGTGGTTTTCTTCTTTGAACTTAAATATTCTTCGCATAATCGTCGCACCTTGCTTTTTTCCACGAATTTTAGGCGATAAAATGCGACTACAGTAAAACTTCTTTTATACGATTCACACTTATACGTTTTCTACACTTATACGTTTTTTTTCTTGGTCCCGGCAAAATCCCTATACTTTCCATGTTAATTTATTTCCGATATACGTTTTACATTTATTCGTTTTTCACGCTTATACGATCATATCTTACGTCCCCGAGAGAAAAATGCGTCGTTTATACGTTTACAACGGTTTCCCTACCTAAAATCTCTAAAAATATTGGAGCCAGAAACTTATGACACGCACTGTACGTTTCTCGGAAACCATCCCTCGCGCGGCGCAATGTTGTGGCGAGAGCGACCTTGAAGCTATGTTCAGCCGGAATTGCGTGTGTTGCGAAATACAACATCACTTGCTTCAGTCATTGTTCTGCCTTGATAGCAGTGAACATGGGTGAAAGTGCACTACGATTGCTGTTGTTCACTTCTTAACGGGGACCATCGCTCGCCGCTCGCCCGCGCTGCGGGCCTGTCTCCCGCCAGGCACTCTGCCGTAATGCGTAGCTCGAGCGGCCTATAGCCTATACTGTAGTTCACAGCTGGTGCTGAAAATGTTCGCCATTCTCTGCTACACATCGCTGGCACCTCATTATGAAATTGTCATTTACGTTCTGAAGTTCCTCACCACCGATTGACTATTTCAACTGTAATATAGTCTTTAAGCTCATTTTCGCGAAAGATTTCCTGTACTTTATGAAGGTATTTACACACGTTCACGTAATGAAAATCGCATTGGAACATCACACGGAGCACTAAAGACGTGAACAATTGACTAAACTGAACCCCACACTGCTAAAGCACACTGCAAAGGAGGGAAACTTGTGGCGCCAAGAAGCGCATTACGGCAAAGTGCTTGACGGGGGACCAGCTCGCGGCGGGCGCGAGCGAGAGTCCGCGTCGCATATAACACCAAGTCCCTGTATAACCCATAATGTCACATACATTTTGCAGTTTTTATTAGCGACTTTCATTTACGCGTTTTTCACGCTTATACGTTTTTTTCATTTGGTCCCTTGAAAATCGTATAAGTGAAGTTTTACTGTATTATGCGAGGTAATATGGTAATAAAGAACTATGTATAGAGAATTAAATAATAAGTAAACAATAAAAGAAAGAAATTAATAGGCACATTATAAACAATAAATAAATAATAAATAAATATCAAACTAGTTGCTTCAGCTAATATGTCGTCTTGTGTACAAGAAGTCGTTATGATTACCCAGAGGTCGCTCTGCTCCTAGCCATTTGACGAGATTACCATGGTCTTCACAGTAGAACATGTAGAAACATCACTTTACACAATCGGTGTCATTCTTAGTCGTTTCACAAGATTTCCATTGTCCTAGAGGTCAGGCATGGGCAAAAATAGCGTTATTTCGCAATCGGCGCCGCTTGCTGTCCACTTCACAAGAATCCCATTGCTCTCGTCATTGGATGTGGACAGATATCACGATGTTATGCATCGCCGCCGCTCTAGGCCGTTTTGCAAGATTCACGAGATCCTCACAGTTGGACAGTGAGAAATAATGAAATATTATGCAATCAGCGCTGTACCCAGCTGTTCGACTGTTAGTCTGTCTGCCTGTCCCAGCAGAGTGGTGGTCACAAGTTCGAGGTTGGGCACGGTTAAAACTCACGAGCAGTTATGGACATGGGGTGTCGTGATTCCTGTTGTCCCTATAATGCAACCTTAACACGATTCTTTACATTCCATTTTGTCCTTCCTTTGTCCTTTGTGGTTGGGAGTTTGCGGTAGATCACGAGGAGAAATGGGTATTGCCATGCTACATAGTCAATGTCAGTACTGTAAAAGTGGGTTCACGAATTTCTTGCTCCCCGTACGATTTAAAGTATATGGTCAGGGTAAAGTGGCGAGTAGGTTTCGGGATGTTTAGAGACAGGATTCCCGCAGTCCTTGTGGTCACAACTTCCCGACCAGGCACAGACTTCATGCAATCAGCGCCGATCTCAGTTTGTTTGACGAGATTCCTGTTGGCAAGTCATTTGGTACACCCGCTGTCTTGAGGATGTCATTTAGGCGAAGTAGGTATCGAATATTACAAATTATTCTGAGAGGATTGCAGGAATAATACCACAAGAGGGCACATTTTCTTTTGAATTATACAGGTTTTTGAGATAACCAGTTAATTATATAAATTATATATCCAAAGGAAACAAACCATATTTACTCGGCTATAGGACCTCCCTCCCTTAATTTTCGAGAGCCAAAATAAAAAATTCTTGGAAATTGCTTATAGTACCCCTCATTAATTATTGAAAATTCTTGGAAATTGACGAATTATTTAAAAAGAATTAAAATTATAACTGAAATTCATCCTCTTTTATGACAAAAATACTTTTCTTGTTACATTATTATTTTTGTTATTCAGTGGGAGAAGGTAGTGTTATCATATGGGATGAAGTTCTCAGCACAAAAGAGTGAAGTGGTCATCACAACGAGGAAGAAGAACAGACTGGATATGGGCATAACACTTGGAGGACAGCAGTTGCAGAAAGTAGAATGCTTCAAGTACTTGGGAAGCATAATTGAAGAAAAGGGAGGCAATAGGATGGAAATAAATGAGAGGGGAAGGTGCGCAGATGGATTTTTCAAGAGTGTTAGGGGGATGATATGGAATAAAGATGTACCACAAAAATGTAAAGGAATCATCTACAAGACCTACTTTGTGCCAATTTTGACATATGGTTCAGAAACATGGGTGATGAAGGAAAGGGACAAGAATAAAATACGAGCAGTGGAGATGAAGTTCCAGAGGAGTAGGGTAGGAGTGACAAGAATGGACAGAGTAAGGAATGAGAGAGTCAGGGAGATGGTAAGAGAGGAACCATTGCAAAATAGAATAGAGCGATCTAGGCTACAATGGTATGGACATGTGAGGAGGATGCAAGAGGAGAGGATACCGAAGAAGATGTTTGGAATGGAAATGACGGGAAGGAGGCCAAGGGGAAGACCAAGGGACAGATGGACAAAAGGAGTTAAGAAGAGTGTGGAGGAAAGAGGAGTGTGCTGGGACACAGTAAATGACGAGAGATGGTGGATGGACAGGAAACGATGGAGAGGCTTATGTTCCAAGCAGACCCGACCAGCGGTTGGAAACTGCTCAAGATGATGATGAGATGATATGACCGCCATTTTGCGTACATGTACGTGATTGGGCAGGATATCAAATTGTGTAGAGAATAGGCTTCACCCGATATCCAATAGAAGAGACCACACTATTGGCCTAGTAGAAACGCCAAGTTTAAAATCCGCCAATGAAAGTTATGGATTCATATCTCGCCTACATTCTTTTGTTATTTTTTGTATTGTGCTTCAAAGTGGTGTTTAAAGGCAGCCTTCTTCTCAGTTTTATTTTAAACACATTTCATTTGCTGCAAGAATGTCGGCATTTGTGCGACACATTATTGGTATATTGATGTCAAATATGTGTTTACAAATGTTAGTGAGATGTGATTGTTCAGCATCATCACTCATTCCCTAATTGATGCATTCTCCCTCCCTATGTTCAAATAAAAATGAAGTTTGCATTTCCATGCCTGATACTTGGTCCATTCCATTCTATTTCTTTGATACTAAGATTTGTGCATAGCAAGGGATAGTAGTGAAATTCATTGGGGGATAGCCGGGAATAGTGGTGGATAAGTGAGGTTATGACAGACTCATAATGGACTGATTAAAGATGTAAACTTCGTTTATTTTGATTGAATATAGGCCTGTAGCGTACTATGTAGCAACAAAATAAATTACTTATTTTTACTCTCTCCCTTTCCCAAAATAATGGATTTTTGCAAAGTTTAGAATTTAGAAAAAGGGGGGTCCTATAGCAGAGTAAATACATAACAGAATTTTGATTAACAACACTGTACGTGAACCGAAGGATGTTGCTAACTTACGAGATGGAGAGATTTTAAAAATAAATATATTTCTCCATGTTATTTTGCGAATAATTTTTTGAAACTCTATTATTTCACAATTCTGAGACATTAAATTATTTAACATTATTCTGGGACTTCAATTCGAGATATTTTCCAAATTTAGAGGTCAATGACAGAAATGAGAAGTTTCTGTCGAGTTTCGTAAGATTTCACATATAATCGTTTCGCAAAAAGTCAGGGTCTCTTAATACTGGAAAATTATTCACATACAGTGAAACCCCCCAAATCCGAACTAATTGGCGCTGTAGCCTGGTCGGATTTCAATTTGTTTGGATTAGCTGAAAAATATCCATTACATAATAACCAGCCCTCGTTACGTTATTGACTAAACACTGAGCGAGGCAGGCTAGTTTGGTGCGCGACGAGCGTGTTTGTGACCTTGAAATAGTGAATCTGGTCCAATGATGGCAATGTAGCTAGTGACAGTGAGGAAGAAGAAATTTCGACAGACAATGTGGCTTATACTGAAGCTGCATCTGCTCTTGACATCGCATTGCGCTTCGTAGAACAACACGCAGAAGCCAAGACAAACGACGTCGTGTTCATGCGATGCAGGCGCACAATTGCCTCCGCGGGAAGGTTTTCGTGAGTTCCGATAATTGAAGATAACCGATTTTAAGTGAAATATTAAGTGATATTTTGTTGTTTCTACTGTTATTGTTTTTGAAAAGTGATTAACCTAAGGAATTACAATAACCAACTTTTCAGCTTTTTAACCCTGGATGAGATAAGTAACTTACAGTATGTAGGCACATTTACACTTTGTTAGGTATGCTAACTGCACTTCTTTGTTAATTTTTCAACTAATTATGCAAAATAAGGTTATAATGTAGAATATACAATATAATTGTTTCATGACTAAATAAATAAGTTTTTTTTGGCACATGTTTTTCAAACTTAAAATTGTCGAAGAAAACTCGAAAACTCGTTCAGAATAACGGGGATTTCAGATTTCCGTGATTCGGATTTGAGGGGTTTCACTGTAAAACTAAAAACTGGATGCCAAAAATATTTATTGAACCAATTCATTGAGGTCGGGCACAGGAAATTTATAGCTTTATTACACAATCGGTGAAACTCACGCCATCGCAATCTGTGAGATTAGAGGTGCGAATTTGAATGATTTAATCCGACCTTAGCAAATTGTCATCGTCTCCATTTATCCAGACCTGAAGTTAGCTACATTTCATTACTTTCATTACCCATTTGGAATATAGCTACTTTGTAACCTAACATTTCTAGGTTACAGAGACTCCTTTTAGTTTCTTTTAGGTATTTTAGTTTGTTTTGTTTTATCGGGTTGCCAATCATGGCCACGGTTGGTAAGTTGTCATGGAGAATCTTGTGTGCTGTGCCTTGAGACTCTTTGCTGGTGGGTAGCCAAGTGGGTAGACCAGGTGGCCTTGGCTGATAGGTCAAATGATTCCTTGACATGGCATGGTTGCCATGGGGATCAGCTGCTTAGAAGATGTTTCATGCAAGATGGATGCTGCCATGCTCTCTGTGCTAGGATTATCTTTTTCTTTAGTTGTGGGTAATGAGATGTTATGTGCTGTGGTATGAATGTTCTGATTTGGAAAATAGATGTGATTTTTTGAAGAATGTTGAGGTAGAAAATGATTTTTCATAAAATGCAACCAGAGAAGATAGGAGCAGAAGAATATTAATGATAGTAAAAACCCCCTGTACAAGAGATCCAGATAAATGGAAACTTGCTATATTGAATGAACTGTGTATTTTGAGAAGACGGTGTATTGTGTCTCTGTGTGGATTCATTTAATGCAGGCATATTGCCCCTATACCCTGAGGTGGCAAGTTTTATAAATATTATAATGGTGCCCAACGGTGTGGCATGTTGCTGTTGGTCAACCCATAACCTACTGAAGGTTTATGTAAATATTACAATGGCACCCAACGTAGAAGCACAAAGAAAATGAATCACACAAAGACAGGAGTGGGGATGGCCGAAGGTGGTAGAAACATGGAAGTTTCAATGATGGCCATGTTGGAGATGCTTCTGGTCCGATATGAGAGGAGAAATAAGATGGAGGAGAGGATTACAAGCCGGATGGATGGTATGGCAAGCCTGATGAATAGCATGGAGGAGAGGATGAGCAGTCGGATGGATGGTAAGGCAAGTCAGAAGAGTAGCATGGAAGAGAGGATGTACAGCCGGATGGATGGTATGGAGGCGAGAATGTCTGAGAAGCTTGACAAGGTCAAAGAGCAGGTGGCTAGCATATGCATCGTAGAAGAGAAAGTTGAGATGGTAGAACCTGTGAGTGTGGTTGTGGAGGAGAAGAATGAGAAGGAGCAGGAGGAAGAAAAAGGGAAGTTGGAAGAACAGAGTGGAGGTCATATGCATTGTGGAAGAGAAAGTTGAAAGAGTAGAATCTGTGAATGTGTCTGTAGAGGAAGAAGAGAAGATCTATGAAGTACTTGATGCTTGGGGGCGTATGAAAAATAATCAAGAAGTGAAAAAGATAAGACGAGGTTGTAGAGGTATATATCGGAGAGACCATAGCAGGCGAAGAAGAGAGAGCAGTTGTGGTGGGTAGACACAGAGGTCGCCGCCGACGTAACAGAAGAGGACGTCAAATGGAGGAGGGGAATAAAACAGAAGACAAGGAGAAAGATGAGATAGAACATAACGTGAAGAAGCGTAGGAGGAGAAAGATGAGGATACGCAGGAGAACAAGTTGGAGGAACAAAAGGACCAGATGGAAGGCAAAGAGAAGGAGTAAGAAGAGGAAGAGATGTCGGGCTGATCGAGATAAGAGAGTGAAAGATCAGAAGAAGAAAAAGGAGAAGATAAAAGGGATAAAGGCAAAGAAAAAAGAAAAGATGAGAAGAAAAGAATTGCTGAGCAAGATAAGGCAGATGAAGAAAAAGAAGGGAAAGGAGAAGAAGGAGAGAATGAAGGCGGAAGGCAAGTGGCTGACGCCCAAGCACAAAGCAGACTGTGCGCATGCTCAGGCCCTGCTACAGGTTTGCATGGCCCAAGGCACGGAACTGCCTGAGTCGGACGACCGCAAGCCTTCTCGACCCGGCACCAGGAATTGGCCCAACAAGACCAAGTTGCAGCAAGCCGCTGCCGACCAAGAAGAACAGAAGGTGGTGGTGGAGATTGTGGACCAGATTCCTCTGCTGTCAGAGGGCAGCATGGAACACAAGAAGGAAAGGGAGAAGCAGAAGAATCTGGAACAGAAGAAAGAGGTAGCCAAGATTGATGCAGGAAAAGCACCTGCAGAAGAAGACGATGCGGAAGGAGACAGACCAGAAGAAGTAGAAAGGGAAAGACTTTATGATGATGATGAAGACGATGTACAGTAGAACCCCTTTTTAACGAATCTCAGGGGGATTTTATATTTCTTCCTTAGAAGGGGGTTTTCCTTAAAAGGGGGTTTGAAGAAAATAGGCTATATATCACAAGAAATAATGATACCGGTACATTTATGTCTTCAACTAATGTAATGTCAAGAAATAATAAATGAACATGTTAAGAAATACTAAAAAGTCAAATTAACACAAGAATAACAGAAAATATTTACGAAACAGCACAGGTAACGGATTCCTTAGTGGTCCATTGGGAGCACAAGCTGCAGCAAGGAAAGGAGAAATAGGTATTACTGATTTGTAATTGTAACTTGAAGGAACAGAGGCCTAATATATATTAAGGATATTTGTGAAGGCAGACCATGAGAACTATGAGAATAAGCATAAGGTATTACCTTCACTTTCTGAAGTAGTCCAGTAAAGTAGTTTGCTTCCTCTTGCCCAGATGTCTCACGAAAAGAAGTTTTCTCTCAATTTGGTTGAGAGTGTTGATGAGCTCTTCATCCACACTGAAGGAGGAGAAGTACCGGCGGACAATATCCAGTCCTTCCACTGCTGCCCCATAAGTTGGTTCTGCTGGATCCTCTTCTTCTTCTTCTTCGTCTTCCTCTTCAGTACTTTGCCTTTTTGCATCACCACAAAGGTCTCCAACATCCATCTGTGGTGGTGAGGTTAGGATATCATCATCACAAGTAACAAATTCTTCAAATGTTGTGACAGTAGAATCCTTTGATACAACCCCCCAATCTTCCCCAATGTCATCAGTAGAGTCTTCTTCATTAAAAACTTCTGAAATAGCACCAAAACCTGCATGGCCAAAGCAGTTTTGACTAGTGGTCGTTGTGACTAGTTGCCATGCTGCTACAAACATATGCATGGCTTGGAGTATGTTCAATTTCATTACCTCATTTCTTTCGAGGAAAGAAACAGCTCTTTGAACCAGGGCCTTCCTGTACTTCACTTTCACAGAATGAATAATGCCAAGGTCCAAAGGCTGCAGGTGACTGGTGCAGTTAGGAGGAAAGAAAACCACTTTGATATTCCGCAGGAAAGACGTATCTGAAGGATGAGCTGGACATCTGTCTATCACCAGCACTATTTTCCTTCCTGCCGATCCCATCTTGGCATCCAAGCTTTGTAAAAATTTTCGAAATATCTCCGATGTCATCCATGCATGCACTTTTGTTAAAATCATATTTACATGGGAGTGTACGGGTGTTCTTGAAACATCTTGGATTCTTAAATTTTCCAATTATTAGTGGGGGTAATTTTTCACTCCTGTTGCTGTTAACACACAACAACGTTCTTTACTTTTTTTTTGCCTCCGTGGCATTTTTCTCCGCGAACAGCGTATGTTTTGGACGGGAGCAAGTTGTAAAACACTCCCGTTTCATCGGCGTTAAAAATATCCTTAGCATCATATCCTTCAAGAAGTCGAGGCAACATTTTCTCTTTCCAGTATACAACTGTATCGTCATTAACTTCCGCACTCTCGCTGCACATGCTTTGGAACGAAAGATTGTGCCGTTTTTTGAAGCGATCAAACCAGCCATTAGAAGCATGGAAATCGACCAAACCCAGCTTAAGTGCGATTTCTTGAGCTTTTTGTTTAAGTATGTTCCCGTCAATTGGAGCGTTCTCACTCCTTCTTCCCTCGAACCATTTTATTAAAATGTTTTCAAGTTCCTCGTACGGCGAAGAACGAATATTCTTCCGTATTTTTGCCCCAGAACCGCACTCAACTTCCGCGGTCAGAATACCTTCCTTCTGTTTCATGATGCCAAACAGCGTAGAGGGTGCCAAGTCATATATTTTTGCCATCTGTGACAAAGGTACTTGGCTATCTCTTTCAACATCCCTGATGATGTCTATCTTTTTCTGAAGAGTCAGCTTCTTACTTTTTGCAGCCATAATGAATGTGGTCCGCCGCCTCGTAGCACAACTTCCAACAACACAGGAACAAAAACAGAGAATGAGCCTTCAGTCCGCACCCCTCGCGTCCATGTGATTCCTAAGCAGCGATTGGAGCAGCGGGACAGAAGTGCCTAGCCGGTGTAAGAGCGCTGCGGCTATAGGTTAAGGCAGCTGACGTCACTGTAGACATTACCCGACTAAAACTGTCCTAACTCCCTAACGGTTGGAGATAAGTATATGCGTTCGCGGACTTTTTTGTAGAGCTTGAACAGCTCTACATTTCGTACGCATATACTTGGGGTCTATCAATGACGGTTCAGGCAGCGTAAGCCATGGAAGGCACGACTTTCTACTTATTCCGTAATTTTTTCTAGAATACATTTTCATTTTGTAGAATATCCATAAACATTTTCAGTTTCTTATTGCTTATTGCTTTTAATCTTTCACCTAAATCACGTGAAGTTTGCAAGAGACCTTTGGCCTAAATATTTATATTTCGTGAAGTTACCCGAGTCTCGCGGCATTTACGCGTAGGCCCTACGTCAGTCATGCCTCTAGGCTGTATAGCCCTGTACAAGAGATCCAGGTAAATGGAAGCTTGCTATATTGAATGAACTGTGTATTTTGAGAAGACGGTGTGTTGTGTCTCTGTGTGGATTCATTTAATGCAAGCATATTGCCCCTATATCCTGAGGTGGCAAGTTTTATAAATATTATAATGGTGCCCAACGGTGTGGCATGTTGTTGTTGGTCAACCCATAACCAACTGAAGGTTTATATAATTATTACAACTTTTTCAAAGCTTTTGTTACCGGTAGACACCCTGAGTGATAACAAGCAGACTACCCATTGTAAAAGCAATCAAAATAATATTTCATTGCAAGCATGTGCTATGAGCTTGTAGCTATGATCCGACGTAAAAACTTGGGCAAGGCATTTTTCTTAAACCCTGAATTAAATTTCAAAAGATGGCAAAAAAAACCTTGTCTTACATTCGAGAGTAAATGTAGTACATATTCATGCACACGTACAAGCTCACAGGGATATGAAATACTATTCTAAGAAATACAAACTTATTACCGATGCATTAGTTGGAGATCTTTCAGCAGAATCAGGCTGTGGTGCACCAGTTGAGCGATTCAGTGGCATGTGGTGAACACGACCCTGTTCAATTATATCCAGGAAACTAGTTCGAAATGAGGCTAAAGCCTGATTCAGCCACTGTGAATGAGGCGATGCACTTTCACGATACTTGGGCCAATGTTTGCGATCACCAATAGCCAAGTGGTAAGGATAGTAGTCAACCTGCAACACATGAATACTCATCACTTTATGAATTACCACACACACACATTCAGAACAATTCACTAATAATTGGCTGAGAGAGAAAATGACCCTGTTTCCATAGTAATGAGAATAACAGTTGATTTATGGGGCTCAAACTACATAGAAATTGACCCCTAGTGGCTGTTACAAAATAAAGGCAAAAAGAAAAGAAATGCTCTAACCCTTGGGAATGATGAGAGGCTCAGGATTTGGAAACATGCACGGTGAAGAACAGGTGGAAGTTACTGGACAAAGTGAAAGGATCCAGCTCAGAAACTCCTCGTTTCAACCAGGGATGACACTGGAATTAAATTTTATATTTCATTCTGGAGCAGGATATTGAGCGTACAAACACTTATGACATTCGAAAGAACTTTGATGGAAAGAACATACATAATTTCAAGAAATTTAAGGGGGAATAAGCATGTATTCGGCCCGAGTATTGCCCACATGCTCGCCATGGCGTTGTTTAAGTATTTCATATAGTTTCATGCAGGTCATTGGCGGAACACTGACCCTTGCGCCCACAATTAACAACAAGTACATCATCCTGGGATCAAACTGGGTCCTCACAAACTCTCTATTTATTTCCAATCTTAAGTTATGCACCAACATTTCATAAACTGGAAGACAAACTATACCTATCAACAATATGATTTCCAGTGAACATTGTCGCTAATAATGTGTGGCGTAATAGCGGGCATTGTCATCTTGGTTGCATGTTTCATGAACAGTGCTGTAGAGCACCTTCGTGAACTTTGTATCTGATGACTTGGCGATATTTTGAATGGCAGTGACTGAACCCTAACGCTGGCACGTGTAGAGTGCTCGACGCACAGTAAGTCTTGACTGGGACTCTGAAGAGAACACACGCACGAGGGGAGCCTCGGAAACTTTGCTTTAAAAAGGTAACATGTCGGAATTTTAGCGTGGGCTAGACTAATGGAAAGGACACTGAGAAACTTTAAAAGCTTTAGGCATGATGTTTTAATATTACTTAGATTTGTATGTTGCCAGTGCGAGAAAAGGCAATGTGCGTTGTAAACTTTCTCTCCAGGCCTTGTGCTCAACAGGAGGAACACACACCAACCGAACTATGGATTTATTTATTATTATTTTATTATTATCATCCTTTTGTTGAAGGTGCGACCAACCGGGGGGGAGAGGGGGCAGATTAGGTGGAACACCCCAAGACGAGAAACGAACTGCAAAGAATACGACAAGGTGGTATAAAACAAGGCGAGATGTCGGAGGCCACTCTCGCATCAAGGGGGCCACCCCGCGTCACTTTCAGTGAAATACACCTGAAAGCAGAATGTACTTCACCGCTGAACACTTCCCCGGGAGTACATAAATTAAGTTGGAAATGCGCGTTGAGCTGCTTTACCTTTTCTTCAGATATCCGGCTGCAATCACACTCGTTCCTCCGCTCCTCGAAGTAGAAGATACCTAAGAAGAAATAAGGTGAGGAGGAACCCACAGGTTTTCTATAGTTAATCCCCAGCGCCCTACATGCAAAACAACCAGCAAATGAACACAGGTGTGTAAGTTTATCAATAATAAAAATTTAATAAATTAAAGACCCTGTCTAAATTTACACCAATAAAAATAAATAATAAAGGATACATCTACTAATTTGAAAAACGAAATAGTGCTGGCTATGCCCTGTTCTTGCAAAATTTATTTAATCTCACTGAGGTACATGAACATGGCTGAAGGCCACTAAGAGAAATATCACATGCAAAACTTACATACAGTTGCTTTAAGAGAGAACGAAAGTTGTTAACAGCTCCAATTAGGATTAAATGAATTTAATTTAAGTTCAAAATTAAAATTAAATTGAAGAGAAAACCCTTCCCTATGAACTGGACATCCAACAAACATGTGGTTTACAAGAAATAAACGCAAAAGTCAATTGCCTTCGGCCCCACAATGCCACAGAGAAATTTAAAAAAAACAATGGCCACCAAACAGTTGAATTATTTGTCACAGTTCGGTACTAAAAGAATGGTTTCACAGAAAAGCTATTAAGTTGAGAAAATCATCAGTGAGATATCGGCCCAATAAAATTTGAAATAGTACATAACAGTACCAAATATTACACAAGTTTAAATGCTTTGGATCATAATGTGATAAGCTGACTAGCGAAAAACAGGATCCCTAACTAGATATAGAAATAAAACACGAAGTACCCGTAATTACAATAAAATAACTATCAATTTAAGATAACGAAAATATATATATAAGAAGAGAAACAAATTAAAACTTGGAAGCTTCCATATTAAATAACATTACAGTAAACCACACAATTCGGTGGATACTGTCACACCACTTTTATATCTGGCACATCTAGGTAAAGATAAAAAAATAAAACAAAGAAAAAATAACATACCTTAATTCTCTGGCACTTTGCAAAATTTTAACACATGCTTTAAAATAAATAAAATATTCTTTTAAAAACAAAAACACCTCTTTGCACTAACGACTGCCACTGTATATCTTGCTTCAGGATCCACTTTCTTTTCTTGCAGGGTTATTGCGAAAATGTATATATGGTCCAGAACAATTTAAAAATAAGTAGAATATAGCCTTTTCAGCTTCTTCCTCACCCCATAGGGTTTCTTGAAATAGAGTTCCTCCAGACCATATTTCTCAGAGCGAGGGGAAGATTTCCCCCCCTCGTTCGTAACAAATCTGGTCTCAGAGTCTTCTAACAAGATATCTATTCGACAAAACACAATTGTTTTTCACATGGCCCAAATCATTTATCCACGAACCAATGAGATTTAGGCGCGAGTATGACAATACGCATTTTGGCCTCTTACACCCGGCCCCACCAAAGCTTTAATTTGGCGGTTATTAAAATAATAATTCATTTGACATAATCACAGGATGATCATTTTCCAGATTCTCCTTCAGTCAGACATCTCAGTCGAGAGACGGAAGCAGGGCACCTGGAGCACACTCATGCTGCGATGAAAATAACCATCTTCACTAAGTAGTTGCTGAATGGTGCTGCCCTCTCGAGGCCAGTGAAAGCACTTTAGGCAATCAGTACCTTATTAAATTAAGAAAATGTCTAAATCTAGTAATTTGCCGAATAACCTTATTAGAGGCATGATTTACATGGCTGAGCAGGGATTGTGCTTTTTCTAAGCAATAGTATTAGTGTATTTTAATTCGTTTGTTTTTAACCCTTTTATTTTATTCACGACAAGCTGTACCGGCATGCGTTGCAATGCCAATCAAGGAAAGTGTTGGTGTTCAAGAGCTTTTGGTATATGCATGCATAAGGAGACATACACACATACAAACTATCATGTAACATTCATTGATATATATAGAGATTAGTGCAGTGTGGGCATGCCGGCCCGGCCTTGTGGGGTCTGGTCCTCCCTTCGTTCCCCGACCTGTCCTGAATGGTAGCGGTGAATCTCAGTCAGGAAAGGGGACAGAGCGCTCTCTTAGCTTGCTGGGTGAAATAATAGAGGTCAATGTCCTATAACTTTTGGTTTCATGACTTAAGACTTTTCAGTGTAAGAGATTCAAATCCTGTATAACACTTTGTTAAAATTATTGGCTCACCTGAAACTGCTGGATGCTGATCTGCAGTGCAGCTCCTTCCTGAAGATCTGGATGTATGGAACGCCCAGCTGCAAGTACATCACCATTAGGGTAATCAACGATAGAGATCCCGTTTGTAACCAATACATCAGCGAGTGCCGAGTGAACTCACCTCCAGGATCATCACAAAGGTGCAGGTCAATTCGTTGTGACAAGAAGTGGTAAGATGTCTCCACTACATCATAGCGGGAGAAAATACGTGACAGCGGAGTATCAGATTCCTTGGTACGATTCTGCTGAGAAATCTGGGCTTGGTATTCTGGCAGTTCCTATAAAAACAATATGATGTTGAACTAACACAATGATCATTTGGGGGAGGAGGAAAATAATGTATATTGGACATTTCTTACACAGGCAGTGACATGCTAAAAGTCAAAACAGTTTCAGCAGATGCTGCATGTTTCTCTGAGATGTGTTCAAAATTGTAAATGAGACTTTGTGTAAACCAGTTTCATCTGTGATACACAAATCTTCACTGTACTTATTAAGTTAAATTCCACAAATGAATTCAGCACTGAGAAATTTTATCAACATCTTGTTACTATGTAAATCGGACAGGTTTCTGAATAGTTGAAATGTTATTCAGTTTTCATATTGAAATTATAACATAACAAGGTCGACTAGAATGAAAATGTTTTGGGAAAAGAAGAAAAATAAGAAGCTGAATCTTTAATATTGTTTTTGAGACATGTGTATACTTGTTTTGGTTAAGTGCTCCAATGAGGGCGTAACATAGGTAAATAAATAAATAACAAATCATCCAACAGATAAAATTAAAATTGCCTTTCATAAAAAGGAAACATTGCACTCCCACCAGACTCAATAATGATGGTGGTGGTGGTGGTGGTAAGAATGAATGAATGAATGAATGATCCAACCTTTCTATGTATGGATAGCCAAAGCCTGGGGAAGGAGGTTTATTTCTTGATTAAAAAAAAACAGTGTACATACCTGTATATACAGTATATAATTACTGTTTATAAATAAATCCACAAATACATGCAAAATGTTATACTTCTAACACAGAAATTGTAAAGAAATATTACGGTAATTTTAATATTTTTAAGCAATTGGTATCTACTGTACCTACAGTACCATATTGCAAATATCATGCATGGTCCTACAAAGCCATCGGATGTGGCTTATCTGTGGGATCAACTTTCTAAACATTACTCAAATGTATAATTCGATAGAACCTCACTCGTGAAAGAGCGTAACAAGATTGATTTAACTTATTAAAAATTTACATTTTATTTTATTAAATTTAGAGACACTGATCAAAATCTAGCTTAGTTTAATAATAATACTAATAATAATAATAATAATAATAACTTAAAACCAATTTTTCACCTCAAGCTTCCGAGCAGCCTTTTTGACACGAGTCAGTTCAGTTGACTTCTGCACCAAGCCTGAGAGAGAGTCAAGAAAACACAGGGCTGCCTTCAGCTGTGAGTCTGTCAGGACCCACAACAGGTCATCCAAGATCAGCACCAGTCGTGAGCCCATAATGAAGCAATCTACAGAAATAAATAAAAGTTAGTACATTATCTGTTTACAAGACACTAGAAGCACTTCCAACACACACCAAGACAAAGATAGAAAGAAGAGGCATTTGCAATGTCCGCCCTATCAACAGAGAATATAATGCTGGAAATGTCAAACTGTGTAATACTGAACCATGTACAGTTTCTTCCCATACTGAAGGGCGTGATGGCACAGGAGTCAAGAAGTTCCTTGCTTCTTACCAATTCGATTTCCAATTAATGCATGTGAGATTTTAAGGTAAAAAGGAGATCCCTTGGCTTATGACTGCAGAATTAAGTGTCACATAAAACTAGTACAACTACAAGCTTTTCTTACCATACATAGAAGAAGAATACAAAAAACAGGAATTCCTTTTTCTACACTATGTATGCTAACAACTACTATCCTCTGTTTGAAGTACTCAGCATGCAAAACAGTCTATGCTATTCAGAGCTTACAGCGATTTCCTCATCACATTAGCTGCATCAGCATATTACTTTCATTTTCTTCACCTGCAGGAATTAAAAATGCCACTTAGCGTGAGATAGGGAAAGACATGCTCTTTTTCCCAGGAACTGTCAAATTGACGGAGTCACAGTATGGTGTTGTCACCAGTTGACTACTTCTCCGCATTTCCAGTAGTTTTCTTCACACATTTTTGGAATCTCCTCAAGATCAAGTATACCGTCTGTCCAGGAGGAAAATATTCATGTACTATGCTGAACAAGGGTGTCGAACAATACAGGAAATACGGGATATGCGGGAAATGTACAGGAATTTTAGTGACCCGGGAAATATACGGGAGTTTGGCATTTGATCCGAGAAATCATGAAGAGTCGCATAATACCGACTTCTTAGCCTCTAAACGGTCAATACAGTCCTGCCACTCGGCCTTCTATTTCGCCTGCAGACCATGCCGCCACCCACATTTTGCACCACCGCCTCTTAGAGCGCTATGCGGGTTGACAGTCCAGCCAACGTCACGACTGCTTTGCCTAACGTCACGACAGCTTTGCCTGGCCGACCGTTCCCAGGGCTGCCGAGAGGATTTAAAAGCCCCTATGCAATGTTTTGCTCGGGCACCCCTTGAAATACTTTTAATTATTACTTTCCACTAATAGCTATTCTGTAAAGACAGTGTCATTTTGAGAAAAGCATCTGATGCACAGTCATAATTTAAAAAAAAAACATACAAAATCATTTTTCATAGAAAACATCATAGCATTTAACCTATTTTATGAAATATATTTTTGCAAAGTGCACAAAACGATTTTGGAGTTTTGAATAATTTAAATACAGATAACATGCATAGGGAAATATTTAGCAATTCTGTAAGTCTTCACTTTAATTACCAGCAGGCTACATAATGAAAAATGAGAAGCACTTTAAAAGTCTGGATTAGTTTGGTAGTAGGTTCAACACTAAATTTATAGCACATTATTCCTAAAGAGTTATAACTCCTAACTTATAGATCAATGTCAACAAATACATTTCCTTGACTTCATTGAGAGATTACATACATCATAATTTAAAGACCTAGCAAGATCGCTCTCCAGGGAAGACAGGCCAAGGTTATTCAGTCTTTCCTGGCACATTGTTGATCTGAATACTTGATTTTTTATTTCTTTAATTTTGCTGAAGGATCTTTCAACATCAGCAACTGCTTGGAAATAAACTATTCAATTTTAATTTTCAAAGAGTTTCAGAGGTCTCGCAAGAAAATGTGAAGAATCACTAACTAACGGGCCCTCATCGCTTTCGGGCCCCTATGCACTTGCCCCCCTTCTCTGCGGCCCTGGCCGTACCCCCTATGCTAGGTGCTACGTGTGCCACGCTCATTGCTAGACAATGATGGACAGGACTCGGCCTGCATTGCTATTCACAGAGGAGACCAGTTTTCAGCAGAGCTGATATTATCTATACTAATATAACAAAGCTGAAGAGTTTGTTCGTTTGTTTGTGTGTGTGTTTGAACGCGCTAATCTCTGGAACTACCAGTTGGATACGAAAAATTCTTTTTGTATATGATAGCCTGATTCAAGAGGAATAGTTTAAGCTACGTAGCATTAGGCTACACCTCTCAGGTAACCTTAAAGATTGATTTTTGTTCAGTAAGTCGGAAGAACAAGCGCTCCCGAACAGCTTCAATAATACCTATGTTTATTGTTGCCTGGCAATGCAGGCTGCATCACGTCGCCCCTACCAGTGTTCTGGTGCAGAATTCCAAGCAGCTTATAAATTGCAGTCACGGGGAGTAATTAGTGCAAAAAGATTTTTTAGGCCCCTTAAAACAGTTATCATGACAATAGTATGCCTCTGTATAAGGGCGATGGTGTTGGTGCAGTATACTGAGGTTATCAGCTGCAATAAGCATTGGTGCTTTCAAATTTACTTTCATTTCTTCCGACCCTTATCCTTGAGCGCTCCAGTTCTGTAGTAGTATTCATTATCATCCATAAAACAAATAAATCCACCGGGCGAAGCCGGGCACTACTTCTAGTATATTTCATATTTTTATGCCAATCTTTGCAAAGCTTAATGTAATGGGGAAGGATATTCAGTAGAAATAGAAACCATTATGCTAATTCGACTTTTGTCTACGTCGCCGTCCATCACTTGAACGAGGTTTCTGCTGTTCCTATGGCTTCGAGGTCGACGCTGGGTTCTGGGGAACAATGCGGGGAGGTTGTATTGAAATGTTACACAATCAACACTGCTCTCGGCCGTTTGACAGGTTTCACTTTATCCTCGCGGTCGAATATCAACAAATATTGCTATGTTACGCAATCCACATCACTCGCAGTACGCTTGGCGAGATCTCGGGCCTCCCGGACACACACAGATAAATGTCGCTATGTACGTAATCGACGCCGCTCTCAGCCATATGACCGAGATTCCAGTTGGCCTAGCATAGTGGAAGGTGTCAAGTTCGCAGTCGAGATGGTCGAATGTAGCGAGTAGGTATCAGCGCCACTCGCAAGAGGAATGACTTAATTCTCGCAGTTTTTACTGTGTGGTCTCGAGTTTACGGTGGAGCGTGGTCTGACTCTCACACATGTTGGGGACTTAGATTCCACAATGATGCGAGACATCCTTGGCCTACCCCTACAGTTCTTGTCCTCGACCCTTCCTTCCATAACTAAGTTTGCTATTCCTGGGTGTCTTCGTCTGTATCCTACCAACCTCTCTCTTCTCTTCATTAACAGTCGCCAGAAGCATCTCTCCTCTCCCACTCGTCTAACCTCTTCATTTGTAACCCTATCTACCCATCTGATCTTGATCATTATCCTGTAACACCACATTTCAAACGCTTCAATTCTCCTCTTTTCTGCTGCACCAACACTCCAAGTTTCTCTTCCATAGAGTGCCATGCTCTAGACAAAAGCTTTCAGAAATGACTTCCTCATTCCAAAATCTATATTCAATGTCAACCGATTCCTCTTCTGTAGAAATGCTTTCCCCACCTGAGCCAACCTACTTTTTATATCCTCTTTGCTTCGTCCATCACTGGTTATTTTGCTTCCTAAGTAACAGAAGAGCCAGCCCCGTGGTGTTGGGGTAGCGTGCCTGCCTCTCACCCGGAGGCCCCGGGTTCGATTCCCGGCTCCATCGGGCATTTCAGAAACTGACGTGAGGGCTGCAACGGGGTGCACTCAGCCTCGTGAGGACAACTGAGTAGCTGTCTGACAGTGAGGCAGCGCCCCGATCACGAAAACCAAGATTAACGGCCGAGGGGACCCGATGCGATGATCACGCGTCGTCCCAAAATCTGCAGGCCAAATGGCTGGACAGCGGTCGCTTGGTAGGCCTAGGCCCTTCATGGGCTGTAGTGCCAGGGGTTAAGTAACAGAAGACTCCTAGACATCCTTTAGCCTTTCATCTCCCATATTGACGTCCATAGGGGTTTCTGATTTCTTTTGGCTACATTCTAATATTTTTGTTTTACATTTATTAAGTGTAGAAAATCCTACAGAAAACTCCACTGAGGATGACCACTGTAAGTGCCAAGATACTAATTTATGATCTCCAAACACAAACTAGTCGAACTTCGATATCTCGAAGTGCTTTCGGAAATAAAAATTACTTTAGAATTATCGAAAATTCGAGATATAGAAATACATAAAATTAGGGTTCTATTACTAATATTTTTGTTTTACATTTATTAAGTGTAGAAAATCCTACAGAAAACTCCACTGAGGATGACCACTGTTAAGTGCCAAGATACTAATTTATGATCTCCAAACACAAACTAGTCGAACTTCGATATCTCAAAGTGCTTTCGGAAATAAAAATTACTTTGAGTCATCGAAAATTCGAGATGTTGGAATACATAAAATTAGGGTTCTATTATCATAAATACATAAATAGTCAACTGTTGCTATGTCATGCTGTTATTGTCCCTAGGTCTACTCGTGCAGGTATACTAACTAGGATTAAATGTTGCTGTGAAAATATTGCAGATAAATTTTGAATAATTTTACTGGATGTATTTTCAGTTCCTTTTGTAAATGTGAATATTGCATAGTGCTATAAATCTTGTGTTTATTTATCATAATGGTTGACAACATATTAGCTGGAATTCCCAGCATAATATGCTCCTGACAGAAATTGACAGAAATACACCGTCAAGGTACCCTACACAACTGATTCGATATGTTAACTCCCATGTCACACCTAAACAATGTATTTCAACTGCATTTTCATCCCAACTTCGACTTAAAAAGACATATTTAATGTACGGGGAACAAAACAGCATTTGAGTTATTGAAATCTTCGAGCGATAGAAATTCGAATTATAGAAAAAACATGACATATAAATTGTGTAGAACTTTGCTGGGATATTAAAATTACTTTGAGATATCGAAAATTCGTGATATAGAAGTTTGACTGTACTTAGTCCAGCCATAAATCTTGCCTTAGACAGCTTGGCTACTCTGGTTGAGTGAATGAAAAGAAAACCTGGGGACCGAAAATCAAAGACAGATATTTCAGAGTTGTCATACCCGAGATCCTCTTCTTGATGGTGATACGACAGCGTGCTTGGTTGGTGAGCAGCCTTAGTGGTGTGAGGTTTTCGTCGAGCGTTGACTTGGCCTCGATACGGACTGTCTGCCACTCCAGCTCCTTGAAGATTAGCAGCTGGCCACGTTCAGAGTCCTTTAGCCGTGTCATGCGCAGATCGCCTCTCACCCATGTTGGAGACTTAGATTCCACCATGATGCGAGACATCTGTTTAACCAGTTAGAACCCTCATATAATGGTCAACATAAAAATGCACCAGAATTTACATGCAGTTCAATCTCTAGTTGAAAATTTAACAAATAAGATACTAGGTAAAAAAAAAAAACCAGTTATAGTCAACTCTGAATTAAATGGGTATTTGAAGGTCACATAGAAGCATATTTTGATTTTTCTAAAGCTTTCAACATTTTTACTTAGGTAAAATTTAATGATATTTTATTCATTTCTGAAGCATATGCTGCTTGCTATTTGTTACTGCACATCCCTGAATCAATACTTGAAGTTATGCAGAATTTTCCTTTCAAAGAATGAATTTGACAACCAAGGTTCTGCAGCTTCATGGTGATGTAATGAATCTCCCTTTACATACATACATACATACATACATACATACATACATACATACATACAAATACATTTTCATTTGAGACTGTTTTGCCTTTCAGCATCCAGTCTAGTCCATAAGCCTCTATTTGCGACCAAGTCGCTTCCTGATCCCCTATTAGCATTTAACACTGCAACCTCCTCCACTTCTACACCTCTCACTTTGAAATCATTCAAAACTGAATCTAACCATCGCCTCCTAGGTCTACCTCTGCTTCTCTTACCCTCTACAGCAAAACTCATTAACCTCTTAGGTATCTCTCCTCCGCCATTCTCTTCGATTTTTTAACATACATTAATAAATATCAACTACAATCAGATATGATTTACATTTTTAGTAATGTTTTATTATTTTAATTAACAGCCATCACTTCACTCATCTATTGAGAATTATGGAGCATGAAGTATGGGCGGGGACACCAAGAGCCCGCTGATGAACCAGCTTGGTGTCCTAGGCGAAATGCCACACAAGACACGGCACAAACCTAGAAAGATTGCCGAGTTTTATGTATATTTTTACTTGTAATTTACATCATGTGAAAGGATATTTATTTAAAAAGGTAAAAATTAAAAATAAAAAAATCCTTGGATACATATCCAGTGAAAATGTATAATTTTCCTGACCAGTAAATATTGTTATTAGTCTTTATAAGGAAGTTATTTGACAATTTTAGTGAAGTTTTCAAGTTCTCTCTTTGAGAAATATATGTAAGTCTTTTTTGGAATGTTAATGCTGAGAGACTATAAGTAGAGACTGATGAAGAGAGTATAATGTTTTAGCTCTCGAAATATGTACCTGTGATATTTTATTGAGTCATTTAATGTTAATGTGTTTCTTTCTTTCTTTCTTTCTTTCTTTCTTTCTTTCAGACACCATTTTATTTGGACTAGGTGGAAATTTTGTTTTGTTTTTAGTTGCATACCCTCAGATATAGCCTGGTGTTTTAATCAAGTTCTCTGTGAAACGAAAGGAAACCAAGATTCTTGACTTCAACGTGGGATGGACGCCGGTGCAGTGAAGTGAGGAAACTACAGAATGCAGTGAAGAGTACAGTAGAGTACAGTTTGGGTACAGTATTTATTTGTATACAGATTTCAAAAATAAAAGTAGTCACACTATTTTAACAGTGAATCAATTCTAAGTTCCCCTTTAGATCAGAGTGTTGTTACAAAATGTATGTGCTTGTAGATGTACAGTTCAGGCAGTTTTTGAACTAAGCCGTTTAAGGAGTATGCTTGGCATCTGCTTCCTGTGGATAGTGGTTAATCATTCAATTATTATATCAATGGTAACAAGCCTCGTTCAACTTAACATGTTTATTTTGTTATTATTCTGTAGTGATATACTGTAAATAATACAAATGTTAGTTTTAAAACAATGCTGTTGCATAATACAAACATTAACTTTTTTTCTTTTATTTTACATTACGGTTTATCATCATAGCAAATTAAATTTAAAAGCAGTCATGAGGATTTAAACCTGGGATGTTGACATTGTATACATCTCGAGATTACTCCGACTGAGCTAGAAGGAATTTAATTTCTACCACTTTTCAGCTACATGATTGTAGAAACACCAAATAAATTTGCATTTAAATGATATTATGATTATTTAATAATTCTGTATAAATAGGTTTGGAGTTTTAATAATGGCTGCAAAACAAATTATGACTGAGATCAAAATTATGAACTTTATACTTCAAAAATCCTTGGAATTTATGTCTGCAAAATATTCTTAATATGCTTTATTTACTAAGTTTTAATTCTAAAAGGCATATTTGTATCATAGTGAATACTTTGCCATTATTTTAAGACCTAAGTAGTGGCTAAGGTTCAAAAATCTTACTATGTAATTTTTGCCTGAAAATTTGATTGATATGGCTTTACAAAGTGGTGAAGGACAGAAAGAAAAGCTCAGAGATGGGTATAAAATTATCGATGTTCAGGAATTTTTAGATGAAAAGTGGTAAAAAAAAATACAACACTACAACGAAGTATCAAATTAGTAATGGAGGTGGAAAGGTATCCCTTTCATACCACTGCTACTTTAATGACAGGTGTCAATTTTCCTGGCCACGACCAGATAGTGAGATTTTTGTTTAACCTCTATGCTGCCATGTTCATAGAATATTTTATATAATGGAATTTATAGTAAGGCAAAAATAAAATTCGCCTGAGTTGAATGACAATATTAGATATATGTCATTGTTCTATTAGACTGTGGTGTGTGAGTGTGTCTGGCGAGGGTGCATGTGAGTGGGCCTGGTGACAGACTGTTATAGTGGTAGTATTAGTTTGTTGGTGAAACTTTAGTATTTTTTTCGTTAGTAGAATTTTGGTATTTAATTGTTAGTTGAAGGTTAGTATTTTGTAGTAGAACTGCTCTTTACTTATTCTGAAAGGGAGTAGCAGCCTTTCAGAATAAATCAATTCTTTACTAGTCTAATAGACGGTTAAGATATTGATAATATAAGCCAACTAATGGCTACACTGCGTTCTGCTGCACGGCTGAAAGCAACGGGAAACTACAGCCGTAATGCTATTCCCGAGGATATGCACCTCTCTATGCATAATTACATGTGATGATGGCCTCCTCCCTTGTAAAATTTCAATCCGGAGGTAAACTAGTCCCCCGTTCGGATCTCCGGGTGGGGACTACTCGAGAGGGGGTTAACATCACAGAAGTGACAAAGAGGAAATCTGACATTCTACGGATCGGAGCGTGGAATGTTAGAAGTCTGCTAGGAAGTGGAAAGTTAGAAAACTTAGGAAGGTTGATGATGATGATAATTGTTGTTTTAAGGGGCCTAACATCTAGGTTATCGGCCCCTGATGGTTTGGGTGATCGTGAAGATGAAAATGAAAAGCGAACTTAAAACTAAAACTAACTACTAACCTACATACTAGAAGAAGAAATGGAAAATTAAGGAGAATAAGGCAAATAAAGGACAGGAGGAAAAGAAATGCCCTCAACCCTCGAAGAAGGCGAATTGAGGGACTTGGAAGGAAGGAGAGCCATGAAAAGCAGATAGGAAAGTGAAAGAGGAGAGGGTCCGTCCCAAAGGTAAGGGACAAAAGGGGAAAACGGACCCAGCTCAGGAATCCCTCGGGGTCGCCAACTCCCGAAATCACCAGCCGTGAGCCCCTGAGGGTGTAGCATGATCTAGGGTGCACCAAAAGTGATGGGGCTACATACACCCGGCCTCCTTGAGGGCCTTAAGCAGAAGGCAGGAGATAACATGAAAAGAAAAAGAAGGCTGACCCCTCGCAGAAGGAGGGAATCAGAAAAGATGAGACAAGGGCCAATTAAGGCGGGAAAGGAAGAGACTCCCTAGGCCTCGGATACCCTAATACCGTCGGGGTCGGAAGAGAACAAGAGTTGACCAAGTGAGGTCGACAGGAAAGAAGACAGGGAGGAGACTTAGAATGGGAAATGGATAGGTTGAGGTTGGATTTGGTTGGGATTAGTGAAATGTGCTGGCAGGAAGAGCATGACTTTTGGTCAGGAGACTATAGGGTCATTAGCACTAAATCAAACAATGGCCAAGCAGGGGTTGGTCTCATATTGAGTAGGAACCATGGACAGCGGGTGGAATATTATGAGCAATACAGTGAACGGATTATTGTAGCAAAAATCAATACTAAACCTACGTGCACCACAGTGGTACAAGTCTATATGCCTACCAGTCAAGCTGATGATGAGGATGTTGAAAAGGTCTACGAAGAAATAGATGACATTCTGAGGCATATCAAAGGTGATGAAAATGTTATAGTAATGGGAGATTGGAATGCTGTGGTAGGAAAAGGGAGAGAAGGGAAGATAGTAGGAGATTTCGGATTAGGTGAAAGGAATGATCGAGGAAGCAGGCTGATGGAATTCTGCACCGAACATGAGTTGGTCATAGCTAACACCTTGTTCGATAACCACAATAGAAGAATATACACATGGATGAGACCAGGAGATACAGGGCGTTACCAAATCGACTTCATTATGGTCAAGCAGAGGTTTCGAAACCAGATTTTGGATTGTAAAACATATCCTGGTGCTGACATAAACTCTGACCACAATCTGGTTGTAATGAAATGCAGATTAAAGTTGAAGAAACTGAAGAAAAGTCAAAAGCCAAAAAGGTGGGCAATAGACAGACTGAAAGTGAAGGATGTAAACGAAAGATTCAAGAAGAGTATAAAGGAAGGACTAATCAAAACCCCTAAACAAACTTCAATTGCAGACGAATGGGCACTTTTGAAGAATGAAATAACAAAATCCGCAGAAGAAAACATTGGTAGGAAAGAAAGAATAGGTAGAAAACCGTGGATCACTCAGGATATACTAGAATTGATGGATGAAAGGCGGAAACACAAGAATCTAAGAGATGAAACGGGGAAAGCAGAATACAGACGTCTGAGAAATGAGGTTAACAAGAAGTGCAAGGAAGCGAAAGAAGAATGGTTGAAAGAGAAATGTGCAGGTATAGAAAATTGTCTAAAATTAGGAAAATTAGACACAGCTTATCGAAGGATTAAGAATACTTTTGGGGAAAAGAAGACTAAGTGCTGTAATATTAAGGACACAAATGGAAAGCCTCTAACAGATAGGGAAGAAAAGGTTGAGAGATGGAAAGCTTACATAGAGTGCTTGTATAAGGGAAAGGAGATTGAGAATCATGTAATGGAAAGGGAGGAGGAAATTGATGAGGATGCAGAAGGAGATTTAATATTGAGATCAGAATTTGACAGAGCATTAGAGGACTTAGGCAGGAACAAAGCACCGGGCATGGATGATATACCAATTGAGTTGCTACGCTGCATAGGAGATGAAGGTCTGATCAGGTTATTTCACTTGGTGTGTAGGATTTATGAGACAGGTGAGGTACCCCCTGATTTCAAGAAGAATGTTATCATCCCTATACCAAAGAAAGTGGGAGCTGACAGATGTGAAGATTACCGTACAATCAGCTTGATTACTCATGCTTCAAAGATCCTGTCTAGAATAATTTACAAGAGGATTGAAAGCCAGATAGAAACGGAGTTGGGTGAAGACCAGTTTGGTTTCAGGAGAAATGTAGGAACAAGGGAAGCTGTACTAAGTCTTAGGCTGATTTTGGAAGGTAGAATAAGGAAAGATAAGAGAACGTTCATGGCATTTGTAGACTTAGAAAAGGCTTTTGATAACGTTGATTGGACTAAATTGTTTGACATTTTGAAATCTATTGGAATAAAGTACAGGGATAGGAGGGTGATATACAATCTATACAGAAACCAGACAGCAGTCATTCGAGCTGAAGGACATGAGAGAGAAGCTGGTATTCAGAAAGGGGTAAGGCAAGGCTGCAACTTATCACCCATACTTTTCAATCTTTACATTGAACAAGCAATGAAGGAAGTTGGAGAAAAATTTAAAGTGGGAGTGAAGATTCAAGGAGAAATAATTTCAACTCTGAGATTTGCTGATGACATCGTCATCTTGGCCGACAAGCCTGAGGATTTGAATGAGTTTTTGAATGGTATGGATTCCGTCTTACGGAAGAAATTCATGATGAAAATTAATAAATGTAAAACAAAAATACTGGAATGCAGCCGAAATAAATCAGAAACCTCTATGGAGATCAAATTGGCAGGTGAAAAGCTGAAGGAAGTAGGAGACTTCTGTTACTTAGGAAGCAGAATAACCAGTGATGGACGAAGCAAAGAGGATATAAAAAGTAGGTTGGCTCAGGCAAGGAAAGCCTTTCTACAAAAAAGGAATCTGTTGACATCGAATATAGATTTAGGTATTAGGAAGTCATTTTTGAAAGCCTTTGTCTGGAGCGTAGTGCTCTTTGGAAGTGAAACTTGGACTATTGGTGCAGCAGAAAAGAGGAGAATTGAAGCATTTGAAATGTGGTGTTACAGGAGAATGATGAAGATCAGATGGGTAGATAGGGTTACAAACGAAGAGGTATTAAGGCGAGTGGGAGAGGAGAGATGTTTCTGGCGACTGCTAATGAAGAGAAGAGATAGGTTGGTAGGACACATACTAAGACACCCAGGAATAGCAAGCTTAGTTATGGAAGGAAGGGTCGAGGACAAGAACTGTAGGGGTAGACCAAGGTTAGAATATGTTAAACAGATAGCCTCGGATGTAGGGTGTGGTAGCTATGTGGAGATGAAACGATTGGCTCAGGACAGGGAGGCATGGAGAGCTGCATCAAACCAGTCAAAAGACTGAAGACTCAAACAACGAATGACAATCCCACTCTGACCACTGCCCTATTAGACTTAGTCTGCAGCCTCTCAATTTAGGGGCAGATGACCTCGTAGTTCTACCCTTTGAAACCTCAATAACTAACTAACCTCTCAATTTTATAATCACTTGATACCATGTTCAACTAAAGTTTATGTGACAGATTGCACGTGTACTGCAGTGTGCTGGATGACTAGTGGTAATGTCAGAAATTCAGATTTATATATTTTTGCAGTGTACTAGCTGTGTTGAAACACCGGATACCATGAGAACTCTGCAGTTAAGCAACATTGGGCGTAGTCGGAACTTGGATGGTGTGCCGGTTCTAGGCACTACACGCTGTTGGCCAACATAAGGAGGAGCGGAAAGGCCCTGGCCATCCTGGCGCACGTAAACTCCGGCTGGGGGAAGCCTCTTCAGAGGCTCGGATCTGCCTTAGGGCAGAATACCGATTAATTTTAACTGTAGTTACACATACTGTCAACATTTATGTTACAAATATTACTTGGCAGTGTTCTTGAGTATGTACATAAACAGTAAGTAAATTAATTTAGCAGTGGAGTAGTTCTTGAAATGGCAGAAGAAAGATATAATCAATGGTTTTACTATAACAAAATGTTTGAATATTATTTATTTATTGTTTTTGTTGCACAGTGTAATTCTATGCAATCAAAATTTAGTGATAAAATTTCCTTTATGGCACTCTTGATTATGCCAGTAGTAATGAATAATTATTTATTAAGAATACAGTAAATACACACAATTTGTGCAAAGTATAAAAATATACGGTACACTTCAGGTCGTGCAGAAATCGAGATCGATTTACCACGATTCCTAGTACACTTGAAAACGTTCACAAGGTTTGTTACATCGCTCACATACACACATGAAATTTGGATCATGATGGGATTTCATCCGACACAGTTTGTGATGGTAGACGTGAACGGCCATAAGAGTTCACGAAATGTCGAAGATCCTGGTTCGAGTCGGTCCATATTCTGTTCGTCTCGACCTCAGTTGAGTAAAACTCAATCCTTCGATGTTCTCTCATCCAGGAATTTCTTCCAGTTGGTTGACAATAAGAAAATCAAGTTATTTGAGGTATTAAAAAAAAAGAGAGAATTTATCACTGCCTTACTCAACCTTTTGAGCAGCAAGTTCAAAATAAATTCGGCAGCATAGAGGTTAAATGCCACCATTTGAGATGAAGTCACCTTTTCCTATTATCTTCATCCTCTGGGCACCCAATTTCAGCACATTTTTGCCTGCAGAGGTGAAATGTCTATGTCAAGGTTGTGGATGGATTTATCGTAGTGGAGCTTCAGAGACGTCGGCCGATACTCGTATCCGAGTTTGCGCTTCTCGCCTGCAGTTCCATAATCTTTAGTCCAGACGATGAAGATGGCGCTGATGGCTTATCAGGCCAATTCTCGCATAGAACATGCGACCACATATGTTGCAACCGATGGAGGGTGGAGGTCGTGGTAGTATTTGACGTATCTTCTTCCTCTAGCGAATTTTCTCTTCCTGTCTACGACGTTCCTGCTCAAACTGTGCAACTGCAGCTGAGATGGTAGCACGCCAGCGAGGGCGATCCAGTACAAGAGTATGCCAAGTATTTGGGTTTATCTCTACTCTCCTCATGGTCTGCTTGAGTTGGTCTTTATATCGTTTTAAAGGAGCACCATATGGCCTCTTGCCAGTGTTGAGTTCACTATACAGGATTTGCCGAGGTAGTCTGCTGTCACTCATACGATGGATATGGCCTGCCCATTTAAGCCGATGACCAACAATGGAGGCTTCAATACTGTTTATCATTGCTTTCTCAAGGACTGCTATATTAGTTACATAGTCATCCCATTTGATGTTCATGATTGATCTAAGTTTTTGTTGATGAAAGCGTTCTAGTTTCTTGATGTCCCGGCGATATAGGGTCCAGGTTTCACATCCGTACAGTAGCGTAGAAATAACAACAGCTTGGTACACCAATATTTTCGTGCAGATATTTAGATCTTTGTTTAGAAACACACGATGTGAGACACGTCCAAAAGCCACATGGGCAGCCTGAATTCTGTTTACCACATCCTTCTCATAGGTACAGTTTGCTGATAGAATACTACCAAGGTACGAGAAGTGTTCCACCTTTTCCAGAGCTGAGCCAGATATGTTGATACAAAATCTGGGGGGATGGTTCCAGGAGCAGGCTGAGTTAGCACTTCGGTTTTCTGAATGTTGACAGTCAGGCCAAAACGTTCATAAGCTCTGTTGAAACAGTTGACAGACTGCTGAAGCTCTTCTGGTATGTGGGCTGGAGAAGCATTGTCATCTGCATATTGCAATTCTGTGACCCGAGTGGAATAGGTTAATCTTTTGGAACGGAGTCTGGCCTGGGTGAAGAGCCCCCCATCATATCGATATTTAATTTTCACACCCGAGTTGTTTTCAGGCGATGTCTCATGAAGTATAGCTGCCAGGTACAGGGCAAAAAAGTGTAGGTGCAAGTACACATCCTTGCTTGAGTCCATTTGTAATTGGAAATTCATCTGAGATATCATTCTGATATAATACCTGACCAAACATGCCATCATGGAGAGCTTGGATCAAACTAACAAAATGTTCGGGGCATCCAAAGCTCCTCAAAACCATCAACATAGCGCTACGTGGAACCGTATCAAAGGCCTTTTCAGGGTCATAGAACACTAAGAACAGAGGTGTCATTTGTTCTCTGCACTTCTCTTGGAGTTGTCTTGCGCAGAAGATCATGTCGATTGTACCACGAGAGGCCCCAAATCCACAATGAGATTCAGGTAGTAACTTCTCCGAAACAACCTGAAGTCGATTTAGTAAGATTCGAGCAAATATTTTTCCAGCTTTGGCAAGCAGGGAAATACCACGGTAGTTGCCACAGATACCGCGATCACCTTTCTTGAAGATTGTAACAATTCTGGAGTTTTTCAGGTTAGCAGGAACATTTTTGGTTTCCCAAATTAGAAGAATGAGATAGAAAAGCCTGGTTTTTAGAGGTAAGCCTCCACATTGAATAAGTTCAAGGGGAATGTTGTCTGATCCTGGAGCCTTCCCTGTTTTCATTCTGCTGAGAGCTTTGATAAACTCTTTAAAGTTTGGAGGAGTGTCCATCCAGGGTTGGGGAATATGTTGAGGGGCATGCTGAAGAAAATCGTCAGCAGCAGCAGAACTGCGTTCAAGAGTGAACTGAAGTGCTCCTTCCATCTTTTCAAGATTTCCTGGCTGCCTGTAAGAAGGGTGGAATTATCAACAGCTTTCAGGTTCCCGATTATGATCGGATCGGTCCATACAGCTCTTTCAGTCCAGCGTTGAAGTTGCGTAAGTCCATGCTATCTGAGAATTTCTGAAGTTCCTTAGCTTTTTGCTGCCACCAGTTGTTCTTTATTTCCCTGATTTCAGACTGACACTTCCGTTTTAGTTCTTGAAAACGCAATTTCTTCTCTGGAGGATGGATCTTGAGAAACAGATAGATAGGCATCCCGTTTAGTTTTGATGAGGTTCAAGACTTCCTCATTATTATTTTCAAACCAGTCTTGTCTCTTCCTTTCCTCATAGCCAATGACTTTCTGTGCAGACTCGGTAATGATATTTTGAAGTGTGGTCCATTCACATTCTACATCCTTTGTGTTAATTGGATTATGAGTTAGTTGTTCTAGAACAGAGGTTTGGTATTCTGTGGCAACACTATCAAGTTGAAGCTTAGAGGTGTTGAACTTCTCCTTGTTTGATTCATGAAATGGGTACATGGCTTTTTATGGATAGAAATCCTGAATCGACTAATTAGAAGTTTATGGTCTGTCCAGCAGTCATCAATATTTCGGGTTGTTTTCGTGATCAGGACATCACTCTTGTTGCACTGTCGGGTAATGACATAATCAATCATATGCCAATGTTTTGAGCGTGGGTGCATCCATGTAGTCTTGAAGCAATATGGCAGTTGGAACTGGGTATTGGTGATAAAGAGCTCATGCTCAGCACACAGGCCAAGAAGTAACAGACCATTAGCATTGCAGTTCCCAATTCCATGTTTACCCATGACTTTTCCCCATAAGAGGCTGTCCCTCCCCACTCTGGCGTTGAAATCTCCTAGTAGTGCAAGCTTGTCTGTAGCAGGCACCTTAGTGAGGACTGTGTTCAGTTGGTTGTAGAAGCGGTTCTTAGAATCCTAGTCATCCGTAAGAGTAAGGGCATATGAAGAGATGAGAGTAATGAACCTGCCTCCTTCGAGAGGTATGCGGAGAGTCATGAGTCTTTCATTTACTGCAGTGGGAACGAGTCGATCATTCACCAATTTGGTCTTTACTGCAAAACCCACACCATGGATGCGTCGTTCATTTTCCTCCTTTCCTTTCCAGAAGATGGTGTATCCTGATGAAGCCTCAATGATTTTTCCCTCTCCCGCGAATCTGGTTTCACTCAGGGCAACGACATCAAAGTTAAGTCTGTTCAGCTCATGGCTGATGAGAGCTGTTCTCCTTTCTGGTCTGTTATCGTTGTCTAATAATGTCCTGACGTTCCATGCACCAATAGTAATGAACTTAGTTATCTTTCTTTCTTGATTTTGACCGCAAGTTGGGGTAACCCTGAGTGCGGTTTCCCAGACAGGTATGGAAGTGACTACCCATAACAATGAGAATGTCCTTCTTACTTGTTTGTCTTGTGACATCTCGCAGCATTTGGTAGAATTCTTCCTTCTTCTCTGGCTCCGACTGTTCTGTAGGCGCACATGATGATCACATTCCTGATCTTTGTCTTGAACCTAGCAAACATGAGCCTACTAGAAATTGGCTTCCACTCCATAAGGCTTCTCTTTGCATTTCTGTTGAGCAGCAGCCCCACTCCATCCCTGTGTTCTTCATCATCGCCCCCAGAATAGAGAAATGTAATTCCATCTGTTGTCTGTATTTCACCAAATCCTGGCCACCTCACTTCACTCAATCCTAGGATATCCAGCCCATAGTTCTTCATCTCCCGTGTCACTTGTTTCAGTCTGGTTTTCTCCATCAAGGTCCTCACATTCCAGAAACCGATTTTCGTAGTCCTCTTCATGCCAAAAGTCATCAGGTTATCCTTTAAACACAAATAGTGCTAAATGTTCCGGCATAACTCAACAAGATGTTTAAATATATTATGGCTCAACGGACAATGCATATTTTCTTATGAAAATTGTATATCAGGTTATCCGTCCGGTTTTGTAATTTCGCTTCAGTTTCCGTAATCAATTTATTTAAGAGGAGTGAGTGATTAACCCACTGCCTCCGAGTGCCTTGGAGGGGCTGCCACCTTAAGCCTGAGGCACCAGGCTGATTTTCTGTCAGGGTTTCTTCCCTTAGCCTTTGAAGAACCAACTCCAAACTACAAGGCAGCAGTTGTTTCACCAGAGCCCCGTTAGCCATAATTTCTTCAGGGTTCCTGTAGGGCCTTCATAGCTACCGTAGCGGTCTTGAGGCACACAAAGTCCCCATTGTACTTCACCCCTACAGGCAATCCCCTACTTAATTACGTTGCCCATCTCCCACGACGAGGACGAGGGGTTGGATTTGTGAGAGACGTATATAATTATATTCACATATAATTGTTTTCATGTTATTTTTTCGCGTGCTCCAGTAATTGATTGGGATTGGAGTGTGTTGACTGAAAAGTTGCAATATCAATTGTCATAAATATGTCTCTGACACCGTTGTCCGGTCCCAAGTCCGGAATGACAAAGGAGGAGGGTTAGCTGGGTTGGCAACCAGCTTATAAAAACTGCTAACGCCGAGTGTTGAGCGGCGGTAAATAACTCAACTCCCTAAGGTAGGCCAACGGCTTCGGGCGGAGGAGCCTTCTTAGGATTGGGTGTTGGCCCCCCAGTGGAGGAAATGCCACTGAAAGCCAATGTGTTGCGACCCAACAGCAAAGCAGGCGGAGGAGGAACCTTTTATTCTTATGTTCCCAATGGCTGTGGAGGCGGAAGAGGTCATGCCAGATGGATTGGCTGTAAAGGCGCAACTCAATCATATTTTGAGTCTGCGGCATTCCATTGCAGTTCTGGAGCTGGAAACTGCATGTCTCATGCTCTATGTGCCGCAGTGAATGGCTCTAGGACCATAATGTGTGGGTCACTCCCTGGCAAGTTGAGATCCACCTTAAACAAATGCAAGCCTATGGCATTCTCTCCTGCTGTTTCTCTACAAGGCCAATGGCGATGGGATAAGGATGACGGAAGCAGGTTTGGGTAAACTGGAGGCTTCTAGTCTGGACCTACACGTTGGCGGCAGATGTGTGATGGTCGCCTTCCTGAGACCTGTGACTACTCAGGGATCCGGTCCTGCATCTGTGACTGGGCAGGCCTATTTAGGATTACCGCTGCCCACCCTGAATGGGGAAGGCCCTAGAAAATGTGGGCTAAACATCGGTAGTCACTTCCATACCTGTCTGGGAAACCGCACTCAGGGTTACCCCAACTTGCGGTCAAAATCAAGAAAGAAAGATAACTAAGTTCATTACTATTGGTGCATGGAACGTCAGGACATTATTAGACAACGATAACAGACCAGAAAGGAGAACAACTCTCATCAGCCATGAGCTGAACAGACTTAACTTTGATGTCGTTGCCCTGAGTGAAACCAGATTCGCGGG
Organism: Meconema thalassinum; assembly: GCA_946902985.2. Classification (NCBI taxonomy): domain Eukaryota; kingdom Metazoa; phylum Arthropoda; class Insecta; order Orthoptera; family Tettigoniidae; genus Meconema; species Meconema thalassinum. Next base: position 242,768,663 of record OX336391.1, read on the forward strand.
AGAGGGAAAAATCATTGAGGCTTCATCAGGATACACCATCTTCTGGAAAGGAAAGGAGGAAAATGAACGACGCATCCATGGTGTGGGTTTTGCAGTAAAGACCAAATTGGTGAATGATCGACTCGTTCCCACTGCAGTAAATGAAAGACTCATGAGGGGTTGGAGCAGATCATGGGTAAACATGGCCTTGGTGAGATGAATGACAATGGGGAGAAATTTACGGAATATTGCGCCAGTCAGGATTTGGTGATGGGTGGCACGGTATTTCCTCATAGGTGGTGCCACAAGGTCACCTGGGTGTCTCCTGATCAAGTCACAGAAAATCAAATAGATCACATCGCGGTGAGCAGGAGGTTCAGAAGAAGCTTGGAAGATGTTAGGAACAAGAGAGGAGCGGACGTTGGTATTGACCATCATCTTGTGGTTGCCAACTTCCGCATGAAGATCGTCGCAGTCCGCCGAAAGTTTAACACTCGGCACAACAAGTTTGATGTGGGCAAGCTTAAGAACCAGCAGAGATTGGACCAATTTAAACTGGAGCTCAGAAATAAATTCCAGGTGTTGGACTCCGAGACAGAGAAGGACGTGGAGACTGTGTGGAGCGAGGTAAAGAATATCTTCGTGGAAACCAGTGAGATGCAGCTCGGGTACAAGAACTACCTGCGGAAAGAATGGATATCCGATCAGACCTGGGACAAGATAAATTATAGGAAGGAGATTAAGGCCAAGCTCAACACCTGCAAGACTAGGCAGCAGAAGGCTCTCACACAAGCAAAGTATTCAACAGCAAACAGGGAGGTAAAGAGGAGTGTACGGAAGGATCATAGGAGGTGGATTGATGAGCAGGCGGAGAAAGCAGAAGAAGCGGCAAGAAGGGGGGACGTTAAGGAGCTCTAAGGCATCACAAAGATGCTTTCAAAGAAAGGGTTTAATAAAACTAGGCCTGTGAAGAGCAAGACGGGCGAGATCCTCACGACGTGTGAACAACTACTGACAAGATGGAGAGAACACTTTGCGGAGGTTCTTAATAGAGATAGAGGACCAGAAAGTAAGCAGCGAAGAGAAGATGAAGAGGAAGCAGAAAGTGACCCAAGCATCAGCCTCGACTCCCCAACTCGGGGCGAAATACGGACAGCGTTGAAGCAGATGAAATGTGGGAAGGCACCAGGTCGGGATAATATACCAGCGGAAGTACTGAAAGCAGACCTGGATATTACGATCGATCTGCTGCACCCGCTGTTGGAGAAGATCTGGAAGGAGGAGAAAATACCAACCGACTGGAAGAAGGGGTTGATAGTAAAATTGCCGAAGAAAGGGGACACCACAAACTGTAACAACTGGAGGGGTATCACCTTGCTGTCCATTCCAAGCAAAGTGCTGGCGAGAGTCATCCTGAATCGTATAAAAGACTGCGTAGAAAAAAGACTTCGGAAGGAACATGCTGGATTTTGACAACATCGCAGCTGTGTGGATCTCATCAACACCCTCCGAATCATCCTGGAGCAGAGTGTGGAGTGGCGGAATACCCTTTACCTCACATTTGTTGACTTCGAGAAAGCCTTCGACTCCGTAAATCAAAGAATCATGTGGAAGACCCTCGAGGAATATAAAATTCCAACAAAGATCATCAGAATCATGGAAGAGATGTACGAAGGGTATGAGTGCCAGGTTCTTCACGAAGGCAAATTAACAGAAAAGATAAAGGTCAGTTCCGGAGTGAGACAGGGGTGTGTCCTTTCCCCCACTCTGTTCCTGTTGGTCCTGGATAGTGTGATGAAGAAGGTAATGGGAGGACGGAAGAGGGGTATTCAATGGGGTATAAATGACAGGCTTGAAGATCTGGATTTCGCAGACGACATTTGTCTTATGGCACAAAAGTACCGAGAAATAGAAGATAACGTGGGAAGGTTGCAGAGAGAAGCAGAACGTGCAGGACTGATGATCAACACCAACAAGACCAAAGAGATGAGGATAAATTCTGACATCACGACTAGTTTGACAGTCAACGGAAAGGACATTGAGCGAGTTGAGTCCTTCCTCTACCTTGGAAGTATAGTCACAAACGATGGGGGAGCAGAGGAAGATGTTCGAAGCCGTATCAGGAAGGCAAATGGTGCCTTTGTCCAGTTCTACCCCATCTGGAGAAATAGAAACATTTCCAGGAAGACCAAGCTCCGCCTTTTCAATAGCAACGTAAAGTCGATTCTTCTCTACGGCTGTGAAACATGGAAAGTCACAAAACCGATCAACAACCAGCTACAGGTGTTCATTAACAGATGTCTGCGTCGCATCATGAATGTGAGGTGGCCGGACATAATCTCAAATGAAGATCTTTGGACCATCACCAATCAACAACCGATTAGCATCCAGATCAAGGAGAGGAAATGGCGCTGGATTGGCCACACACTAAGGAAGCCGGACGCAGCTATTGAGGGGGCGGCGCTAGACTGGAATCCTCAAGGCGCCAGGAAGCGAGGTCGACCTAAGAAGACCTGGAAGAGGACAATCGAAAATGAAATTGCAGAGGTGGACAAGAACTGGAGTCAAGTGAAGAGAATGGCCAGGAACCGTACTGCGTGGAGAAATTTCGCCAAGGCCCTATGCTCCGGAAGGAGCGGCAGGAATTAAGGTAAGGATAATTATATACAGAGTGGTTCACCAGCCCCTTATTATTTAGTTTTCTGAAACCCAACTAACATTACATTTATCCCGATGGTTGATATCGCTCTGCGCTCTGCCTGTGTGACTGCGATGTAATTGAGCCTTGGGTCTAGCAAAGAAAAAAGAAACCATGAAGGATTCCGCACCAAATACTAAGGACTATTCTACTAACATGTGATTTATAAAGAAAACACATACACGTAATACAATCAAATTAATAGGTTACGCCATGTGATCTGTAATAGCAGAAAGTTAAATCAACACCATAAACCATGATTGAAGACTTGGACATGGATAATAAAGTTTGATAGTATACGTGCAGCGCTCGGTATCCACATTGTAGTTGTGGCTGAATCGGTCAAGTTCCAGCCGGACATGGTGGGTGAGAACGGCTAAAATGGTGCTTCCAATCCAGTCGTATGCATACTTTTTTGAACGACAGCCCGTGCTCTATTTTAGTGGAGATGTAATACTAAGCCACACCTACAAAGTCACATTGCCACATTTATTAACTTACGATGTATTTCTGTGAAGAGTACGTTGAAATTTTGCTGATTTATAAAGAGAACACGATCGAATCAGCAGATTGTGCCACGTGACCTGTAATGGCAGAAAGTTAAAAATCTGACATGGATATTAATATAACATATCGAAGTGTACCGGGTGAGTTAGCCGAGGTCGTTACGGCATGACTGCTGGCAGTCGCTCACATCCGGGAGGCGAGGAGGTTCGAATCCCCTCGCCGGCAACCTTGAAGATGGTCTTCTGTGGTTTCCCATCTTCCTTCCAGGCAAATGCCGGGGTTGGTCCCTAACTATAGGTCACAGCCGCTACCTTCCAACTCCTTGTCCTTGTACATTCCCACTCTCCTCCCCAACGGTACTTGTAGCTCACCCATTGGGTGTCCGCCTCGAAGCAGCTACAAAACTGGCGAGCCGAACATGTCCTCGGACACTCCCGGCACTAAAAGCCATACCGTACGCTTAAAAAAAAAAAAAAAAAAAAAAAGTGTATGCTGCTCTGAGAGCTGAAGCGGAGTACACAAAGCCTCGTGGGGGAAAAACTGACAAGAGGTGGGTTGATTCCCACCATAGTCACCCTGGAATTGGTTTTCTGTGGTTTCCCACTTTTACACCAGGCTAATGCCGGGATGGTCTCTAACTTAAGGCGACGGCCACCTCCTTCTCAATCCTTGCCTTACTTGCTAATACACTCATTAATACAGACACTGCTATAACACAGGTTATCAGAGAACTTCTACAAACACACCCCCCCCAAGTACTAGGCGCTAAATGACCGCGATGTTCTAGCCCCTCAAATGAAACAACACATCGATGGAGATTCTGATCACCAGTGATCGCATCGAGGTATACGTATTCCTGAGAATTTCCCTTGGTATTATTTTGTTATTAAATTCTAACAAAAGAAGACAACTCTATTTGAGGTGTACATATTAAGATGTTTCGTGTAATACCAGATTCGAACACTATGTAACGCTCATGGAATTCAACCCGAAAATGCATCTGCTCGCTAAATTACTAGTGCCATTTGATTCATAATGTCGATTATTAAGGTCCGTATTGACGTAACTATATTTTGGAAGAAGGAGTAGCATGGAGACTAGAGTGATCCCACGATGACGCAGTCGGGCAGGGGCCCGATTCAGTGGTTTTGGTGCACACAGGCCTAGAAATCCATTAAGAAGATCTTCTTTGGAGTGTTGAACGGGAGTCGAAAACAATGGATTGGAGAACTTTTTTTATTATTCTGTAGAAACTGTCTTCATGTGATTTGCATGTACTTGTGAATAAGGAAGGTTATCTTTGAAGTTTTGTTGGACAGGCTGATGAAGGGGGAGTGATAGCCCTCGAAACATGTCCCTGTAAGTAGTAATAATAAATAGTATTGATAGGCGGATATCCTATTATTCTTTCAAAATATATTACTTACTGTCGACCAAAGTATTATGTGTACTCGAGTTTGAAGGTTGTTTGTTAAGTAACCAATAGACCTACATAAAATCCAATACCATCAACATTTTCGTCGTTCTATTTTACATTAGGTCATGTAGGTTTGGATTTTTTTATTTATATTTTAAATTTTTATCGCAGTTGGAACACAAAAAGTGCACGTTTTTAAGCGTGTTTCAACCATGCGTCACATTTAAGAATTATTATCTCAAAAGCCCGTCATCAGATCGAATCCAAATTTTAACACAATATACATTGGAATGTTGTATAACTGGTTTATTAATTTCACAATTTTGTGTGTCGAAGTAACAAAGTTGTTATCATTGTTGTAAGGTAACTTTTTCTCGGCTCGTGATGGTTGAAAAATGTACTTCTTGGTTGCGTTGTAATCGTTATACATCAAAAAGTTATGCTGTATGACTGTGAAATACGTAAATTAACTCACTTATTTTATATCGGTTTGCATTTTTACGAGGAAATAACACATGGTTCTCCAGCTAGCCGCTCCGGGAAAAGCTGTACAACGTTGCTGAGATGGAGCCCATCACTTCCGAGCGAGACGCGCCATGATACGTGTGGGCACCATTTTGGCAACGCTGTACAGCTTTTCCCGGAGCGGCTAGCTGGTGAAACGTGTTATTTCCCCGAAGAAATACAAACCGATATAAAATAAGTGAAGTAATTTACGTATTTCACAGTCATACAGCATAACTTTTCGATGTATAAGGATTACACTGCAACCAAGAACTACATTTTCCAACCACCCCGAGCCGAGAAAAAGTTACCTTACAAAAATGATAACTTTGTTTCTTGGACACACACAATTTTGAAATTAATAAACCAGTTACACAACATTCCAATGTATATTGTGTTAAAATTTGGATTCGATCTGATGACGGGTTTTTGAGATAATAATTCTTAAATGTGACGCATGGTTGAAACACTCTTAAAAACGTGCACTTTTTGTGTTCCAACTGCGATAAAAAATATTAAAATATAAATTAAAAATTCCAAACCTACATGACCTAACGTAAAATAGAACGGCGAAAATGATGATGTTATTGGATTTTATTTAGGTCTATTGGTTACTTCACAAACAACCTTCAAACTCGAGTGCACATAATACTTTGGTCGACAGTAGTGTCCCATCCGCAATAATTATGGTAACTGAGACCTCTTGTATCATTTTTGTCTTATGACATTGGTACGATAAAACGTAACGAAAACAAATTATAAAACTCTCCCCATAGCAAGAATCGAACTACAACTCTTTCAATCCGCAGTCCAACGCGTTACCATTTCAGCCACGGATGCTTACACACTACACAAAGATGGAAAGTGTGAACTTTTTGTGTTGGACACTTGACTTCCTTTATCCAAGAACACTCCTATCGGTTCGAATACTTATTTTAGTCGATGGAAAAAAATGTTCATGTTCTTTTGTTGTGATGGCTTTGAAATGTGCAGTCACCGCCAGCTCGATCGCATGCCCCAGCTACCTGAGCATCATGGGTAGCGGAAACAATGTTATGTCATGGAGAAATGAGAATTAGGAATAGTGTGATATTCTTGAGGCATTTTATCTAGAGTAGAAGTGGGATGCACGGAAAACCACTTCCAGGATGATTTAGGTTGGTCTCGAGTAGATGATAAAGATTTGAAAATCGATTCCACAAGCATGCCAACACACACTATTTTGGTTGTATGAAAATAATCCTACCTGAAAATTAATTCAGGAGGCACTCAGTTAGTAGCTTTCTTTTCTAATAACGTCAGTTTCTCTCTTAGCATATCTTTAGTGAGAAAAGTCATGTTAACAGTCTAATGAACTCAATACACCACGGTATTTCTCAGAAGTGGATCAATAATTAATACTTTTTTATATTTGTCAAACATAAGAATGAGGACTGATTAACATCCCCGGGTTACAGAGGGCTCTGACTTGGCACAGCATAAGAATGAGGATTGGTTTACAACCCGGTGTTACAGAGGGCTTTAACCTGACACGTGCGGCGGCCTGAGTGAGTCTGAGACACCAAGGTGCTCAACATTTCGAATACTTGCTACCCTGAATATAAGAGTACCTTGCTTTTGTTCTGCAGATCATGTCGTCGTACAACCTGGCTACGTACCATTTGATAAAAATGGTCCATTTCAGGACCAAATATAAAGTCACTCGATGGAACAGGTAGATATGCACCCTAATACATCCATTATAAACAACATTAAGCAAAAAAATATACTAGCTCGGGGTTCGAACCTGCTGCCTAACAGCTTGCCACCTTAGCTACTGAGAGCCATGGTGTACTGCTGGCATGTAATGAATCTATTCGTAGGCACTTCTTGTCCAAACATAAGGTGGTGTTATTTTGAGCTGTTATCGTTTTAATCATGCATTATATTTGAGATCATTGAAATAACACTGCCGCTAATGATTTCTACTATATTCCCGAGCATGAACTCAACGGTAAAGTTGTACTAAGGCCATAAAGGAGGAGGTACTAATGTTTTTAGAATGACTGAGATATACGCATTAGTTGGGTTGCTTTTCTCCAAAAAATTAAAAAAATAAGGGGCTGGTGAACCACTCTGAATATAATCCATTGCATTCATGGATAATTTAAACAGCAGCATTATCAATGGTTGCTGAAAAGGGAGGCATTTCTCTAGGAACAATTATTTGTATGTGAAAGGAAGGTGAAGGGAGTGCATAAATTATTCTGAAAAGAATAAGATAACTACCATTTATACTGTTTACATCAACTCTTTGGTAGAAAAAAGTGGAGAAGTATTTTTTAGAGAGCTTTATTTATCTTTAGCTTTGTATGTGTGGCTTGTTAATGGTGCTATTTATTAAGGGGGGAGGGGACATACAGCTTAAGAAGCCAAAACAAAAATGCTTTTAATATTATGAGTGTGCCTGTCACAAATCTTGTATAGCAATAATAAACATTTCCAAGGAAACACACACACGACAAGAAAGATGGCGATGTTAAACGCAAGTCACGAACGGTTATCTATTGAAAATTGTTCCCAATCGAGTGATGTAAGTGTTCAATGTGATAACAATTCTTTATCCATTGAAGAGGTGTGTCTTAATTGTGAAGACAAAGCATGTAGTGGCGAAAAAATTGTGAGATGTGAAGGAAATCAACTGGGAAAAAAGTACGAGTTGCCGCGAGCGGCGAGTGAATCTGAACTCCTCAAATTAGAATTGGCCTCCAAAGAGGAAATAATCAAAATGCTTGTGGTTGATTTAAAAAACGCACAATCTCAAATAAGTTTCCTTAAAGAAAGACTACAAGCAGAAGAAGATAGGCCTACTCAGGCAGACTATTTAGAGGTTAGGTCTAAAACGAATGCACGCTTTCCAAGACGTAGGCCTACCTTGGTGAAATCTGGGAACATTCCTAACAACTTTATCTCCCAGAATCCATTTGAAATCCTCAGCCGTTCCGATTCCCAATTAGAAGAAAGACAAGATACCGGTATTGAAAACGGGACATCCAGATACGACAAACCTATCCATAACCCTACTAATAAGAAAAGGAGACGTCCCCGTGTACTTGTCATGGGTGACTCAATTCTGCGAAATGTAGGCCCAGTAGTTGATGATGCCGCAGTCTATTGCTATCCAGGAATAAGAACTGAGCAATTAACTAGAAAGGTATGTGCAAACGAGGTTCGTGAAGACCCTGAGGTGGTAATGATTCATGTAGGGACCAATTGCTTGAACAGTTCTCCAACACCAACTCACATTATGAATGACGTGGACAAGCTCGTGGACGAAGTGAAAAGTGCCTTTCCGAGTGCAAAAGTGTGTATTAGTGGTGTATTGCAAAGACGTGACATAGACCCACGATACATTAATGCAGTGAATTCAACACTGGATTGGTTGTGTGGTGAAAAAAACATTATGTTTTTAGAAGGGAACTCTTGGTTACAAGACAGGGACCTTGCTTATGATGGTCTCCACCTCAATAGAAGAGGAACAATGAAATTTGGAAAACTTTTAAACAGAGTTGCCAAGTTTTTACTCTCGGAAAACTAATTGCTGGAACGAGTGATGACATTTTATTGTTTAGAGAGAAGAAAGCGCTGACTACAAGTGGACACCTAGGTGAAGTACAGTGCAGTGAACATAAGTACAACTGTTTGGATGATTTCATGCAACAGGACTCTAATATAAGTGCATGCATAAACTCATTAGAATTAGGTGGAGAGGTTAGGTGTTTGTACATTAATAGCAGAAGTATTCGGAATAAGCTTGATGACATTGAAATTCTCGTGCAGATGATAGGTCAGATAGATGTATTGGTAGTTACAGAAACCTGGGTGAAAAGTAATGAGGCAGATTTTTATAACTTCAACAATTTCACAAGCGTGTTTGCTCATAGAGATGACAAAGTTGGTGGGGGTCTGGGTATTTATGTATCACACAAATGGAAAGTGAACGTTAAAAGAAAGTGTGAAATGAATCATAGTTTGATGTGTATTGAGGTATTCAGAGATTATGTTAAAAGTAATAGGCCAACATACAAAAGCATTGACATTATTGCAGCATATAACCCCAATAGAAGCAATGCCATACCCTTCTTAAATTCATTTGAAAGTTTTCTTAGCCAGATAAACAATAAATTATGCATCTTCCTCGGAGATACCAACATTGATATCCTAGCTGATGATCAATTAAGAAGGAAATATCTAAATTTAATAGCATGCTATGGTTTTAAACAATGCAACACTAAATATGCTACACGACTTTGTGACACTGCAGCTACTTTAATAGACCACGTGTCACTAAACAATTCAGAATTAAGTTATAAAATATCAAATGTCAGCAATGATATTAGTGATCACAGTATATTAATTCTTGATATTTCCAAGACCAATTATAGCACGTACACTCTGTCACATAAGCCGACAAAATCAACAACACACGAGGTCTCTTGGGATAGGCAACACACTCCTGAAACTAATATATCTATAAATGCAGATTCCCATAATGATGCAGATAGTACTGTTAACTCTCTATATAACTCTTTCATCGAACAATTGAATCTAAGGAACAGGCATAGCCAAAGAAAAATAACAAACAATACTAACAATAACAGACAGACTACTAACTTACCATGGGTCACAGCTGAACTCCTTACACTTATAAAACAACGAGACACTCTGCATGCAAAGCTCAAAAATCCCCTTCACAGAAATAATAATGATATGAACCAAGAATACTGTAGATGCCGGAATAATGTAACAAACTTAAAAAGAAGACTAAAGTCAAATTACTACTCAGATAAATTCAGAACATATGGAAACAATTCTAATAAAACTTGGGAGACTATCAAAGAAATCATACACAACAAAAAACCAACAGTTGAGACATGCACTTCACTTGAAATAGACAACAAAATTATCACAGACAATCAAGAACTATGTGAATCATTTAACTTGTTCTTCACAAACATTGCTGGAAGTCTAGCAAAAGCTATTCCTGAACAGAAGGAAATCCTCAGTAAGGACCACAATCAGTCAAATTCTCTCTACTTATATCCGACAGATGAAGCAGAGGTCAAGTCCATCATCACAAATTTAAAGAATAAAAAGAGCTGTGGATTAGATAGGATCAAGACAAATTTCATTAAAAACAATATACAATCATTTATTAAAATCTTGGTTGAAATGATTAATGAGTCCTTAGTTACTGGCATGATACCAGATGACTTAAAAGTGGCCAAAGTAGTTCCTATATTTAAGGGTGGTGACAAAAGAAATCCAAATAATTATAGACCTGTTTCTATTTTATCGGTAGTTTCAAAAATTCTGGAAGAAGTGGTAAAAACAAGATTGCTTTCATTTCTGAACAAGAATACATTCTTTCATAATATGCAATATGGATTCAGGGAAAATTCTAGTACTGAGGCAGCAACTATTGACCTAATAACAATGCTACAAGAAACTATTGACAAAAATAATATGGCAGTTGGGTTATTTATTGATCTCACAAAAGCCTTTGATACAGTAGATCATAAAATACTGTTATCAAAATTAGAAAATGCTGGTGTCCGAGGTATAGCACTAAAATGGTTCCAAAGCTACCTTATTGGAAGAAAGCAGCATGTAGCTTTGAATAAATGCATAAGTTCAGGAAAATATATAACTCATGGAGTTCCACAAGGATCTATACTTGGACCTACATTATTCTTAATTTATATAAATGATATTGTGGAATGTAATTTGAGAGGGCATATCAAATTGTATGCAGATGATACAAATATCTTCTACACTGGGAAAGACATAATTGAAATCATACAAAATGTGCAACAAGATATAAATACTCTCTCACAATGGTTCCAGGCCAATAAATTAACAATGAACCTACAGAAGACCAATTACATGGTAATTTCAAAGCAAAGCATGAAAGAAATCACACACGACAAAATATATATAAATAATATTGAAATAAAAGAGGTTAATCAGGCAAAGTATTTAGGTCTAATCATCGACAAACACCTGACCTGGATTGAACACGTTGAACGAATTGCTAAGAAACTCTCACCTATAGTAGGGATCCTAAGGAAACTTCGGTATCTTATTCCCCTAAACCTTGTAAAACAAATCTACTATTCACTTGTACATAGCAAGCTCCAATATTTAAATGTTATTTGGGCTCACTGCAGGAAATCCACACTGAATGATTTAATGACTATTCAGAATAGGGCTATTAGAAACATATTTAACCTTCCTTACTGCACTCCAGTAAAAGATATGTACATCAGAAGTAAAATTCTACCCCTCAGCATAAGTGCAGATCTCCGAGCAGCTATGCTAATATACAAAATTAAACACAACACAATACTCTATAGCTCTCCCTACATCTTGAACTCGGACAATCATTCTTATGGAACTAGGCATGCGAAGGACGTAGCCTTATATATCATTCACTCTTCTAAATACGGTAGAAATAGTTTCAAGTTCTCTGCATCACAGTCGTATAATAAACTTCCCGATGAAGTAAAAAGTGCACCAACTTTGTCAGTATTTAAGAGGAAAACTACGAAAGTATTGTGGGAAAAATTTGATGCATCGTAATACATCAAATAAGCTTAAAAATCCTGTGCTTATCATTTTAAGAGACCTTGGTCTAAACAATCTTAGATATAGTATCAACTTTACTAATAGGCCTATGCCCTTATTCATCAATTTGTGTTACCTTCAGAATTTTCTTCCTGGTGTGTAAACACACATATTACTGTACAATTCCTCTGTACGAGCCTATGGCTCTTTGGAATTAATTGAATAAATATCTTGCTATTAGAAGCAAAGTTCTAAATTTTCAAAATTCAAATCATAAGTAATTTTATCCATTTTTTTAAATTTGTTCCTTGCTTTGTGCTGATGTTCACCGTTACCCTCTTACCTCCCATGTTTATTGGAATTTTTGGACTTTTCTTCTATAAAGTGGGTGTTAAACCTTCAGCTACAATATGAATCTACCTCATTTTCATAATTAATTAAGGGTTATATTTTCACTCCTATTTTGAACAAACTAAAAAAATAGTTTTAACGTTTTATAGAAAGATGTTTGAGTGAGATTCGTTTTGTAGCTGAAGGTTTAACATCCACTAAAAAAAAAAAGTCCAAAAATTCCTATAAATATGGGAAATATGAGGGGAACAGTGAAGGTCAGCACAAAAAAAGATCCAAATTTTGAAAAATGGATAAAAATAGTTGATTTGAATTTTGAAAATTTAGAACTTTACTTCTATTAGCAAGATGTGTGTGTTTCCCTGGAAATGTATATAATTGTTGTGTAAGATTTATGACAGGCAGAGTCATAATCGTAAAATCGTTGTTTTGGCTCCTTAAGCTGTAAGACAGGGTTATTCAACAAAGGATTTTTTCGCCTTCATACAGTATGTGGGTGCCACATATTCAATGGCATAAATTCAGAATATAAATGTAATGCTGGAGGTGACTGTTCAGTTAAGGGGTAAACACTAATATGCTATTATCTCAGAAACACTCTGTATGAAGTTACAAGCTTTCTTTTAAAAATAATTATCACTGCACAATTAGCTGTATTTTGTGTTGGGTGAAATCATTGCTATAGACACTCATATATTAGGTACATATATATATATATATATAGAGAGAGAGAGAGAGAGAGAGAGAGAGAGAGAGAGAGATTTACCTGCACCGAAGCGATGAATGCAGGACTCTTGAATGTGACTTTTACAGTGTTAACGGCTACAGTTATGCCATCTATCACTTTGTTGATAAAGCTGTATTTGGCGGGGGCTGTGTAAGAGGAAAGGCCATGATGAGCAGACATTGACCTCAGTTCTTCGCAGGTCTCCACTTCGATGAGCACTTCATCCAGGCTCTGAAAACAAACAACAACTATATGGTTCAGTTGGCTGAATTGCTACTCTCCTTCAGTGTCCATGGTTGTAACATCAAATCCTGACACACACAGTTGGGATTTAGGGATGTAAGAAATTCTTGAAAGAGAATTTATGGCAGGAAAGACCCATAGAGGATTAATTCAAAAAAGTAAGCAACAAGCAACCTTCGACAAGCCGTTCTCCTGAGGTTGTGAGAAAGGTCAAGGTCCTTGTCTATGGCAGCAATCCAGCCACCCAGAGAGCCATTACAAGAAAGTTGGGGGCATCTTTAAAAACTGTTAGCACTATCATTAACCAGGATTTAAACTCGAGAAATTTAAAATGGGGTAGAGTTCACAAATCATCATATTGCAGAACGGTACAAAAACAGAACAAAATTCTATGAGAATCACCTGGCAGGAGAAAAATGGACATTTCTAGTCACATTAGACAAAACATGTCAATCTAAGTGACTGCGACAAACCCTGTGTGATTTACTGCTGGGAGAAAATGGTATGCAGTGTAAGAGGATATAAGGAAACCCGAGATATATAAGCAAAGCGAACTGATGTGAGTTAAATAATAATAACGAACTGATGTGCATGGATGGCAATAGCGGAACCGCGCAAACTAAACATGTGCGAACATGGCGCGAGTTTTAGACAAACTGAAGCATAAAAGGGCAGGTGGCAGCACCTTACATAAAATAGAACCGCATACTTGATAAATAAGAATAAAACCAATCAAAGTTACAACACTTCCCCTCAAGTAGAGGTTCATACAATCCTTGCACTCTCCAAACCAGCGAACTTCAAGCAACGTTCATGTTTCATTCGACTTAAACTCTTTGTGAGAAAGTCAGCAACTTGATCATTCGTAGAGATATACTTCAAAATAAAAAATTTACACTCAAAGACTTCGCGAACAAAGTGATGTTTGATATCAATATGTTTGTTTCTACTGTGATACATCGCGTTCTTTGCCAAATTAATTGCACTTTGATTATCACAAAAAATGAACATAGTGGCTAAGTCTTTGAAGCCTAACTCGAGCAGAAATCGACGTAAGTACACAGCTTCCTTGGCGCACTCTGACAACGCCATGTACTCGGCCTCCGTGGTGCTAAGGGCCACGGTTCTTTGTTTTCTTGAGTCCCACGATATAGGGCATCCGCCGAGCAGGAACACGTACCCCGTGTAGGACCTCCTATCTTCTTGGCAGCTTCCCCAGTCGGCGTCGACGAATCCTTGGATCGGTTCGGTGTCTTGCTTCGTAGATCAGCCCGATGTTCGAAGTCCCCTTCAAGTACCGCAGCACTATCTTGGCAGCTTTCCAATGTTCGACTCCGAAGCAATTGTTGAACTGTCCCAGGTAGCTGACAGCAAACGAAATGTCCGGGCGTGTAGTTGTCGACAGATATGCCAGCGCGCCTACCAATTCGCGGTAAGGCAACTTCAACTCGTCAGTACTGGGATTCTCATTTTTGCTCAATTTCGTTCCAGGGTCGAGTGGTGTGACTACAGGGTTGCAGTCGGCCATCTCGTAGCGTTGGAGAAGCTCTTCAATGTAACCTTGCTATTGCATGGCTATACATCCGGTCTCCTGGATTAGTTCAATGCCTAGGAAGTGTTTGGCCAATCCTAAGTCCTTGACCTTGAAATTTTTACTCAGGACTCTGGAAATCTCGGCGATAGTCTTTTTGCATTTTGATAGCACCATCATGTCGTCAACGTAAACGGCAATCAAAGTTATGTTATTTCCGGAACCAATTTGGAATAGACATGGATCCGATGCGGTTGGTTTGGCACTGCACTTCCTCAAGACCTCACGCAGCTTAGCATACCAGTTTCTCCCGGCCTGTTTCAATCCGTACAGTGATTTTTGTAGTAAGCAGACCTTGTCGCCTCCATGCAACTGGCGAAGCATGTTCTTGGCCTTCTCCTTGGTTTCGTAGTCAGTTCCAGACATCGCAATGCTCACTAACATCTCCCTGAAGTTCTTCGGTTGTTTCATGAATATTTCCTCGTCTAGGTCACCATACAGATAAGCCGTTGTGATATCGTACTGTCTGATTTTTACACAGAGCTTGGCAGCGAGACAAACCATCAATCGAATTGATTCCATTGGCGCCACCGGTGCGAATGTGTCAAAGTAGTTGATTCCATACTCCTGGTTGAAACCTTGAGCCACCAGCCTGGTCTTCCTCTTCTCAAGTGTTCCATCAGGTTTTAGTTTGTCGCGCAGCACCATCCGGCATCCGATGACTTTGGCATCACGGGGAGGATCCACCCATGTATTGTTTCTCAGGATAGATTCCATTTCCATGACCATGGCACCATGCCACTCGTTAGAGTTTGGTCCTGTTATTGCCTCCTTGAATGGAATCTCTGCTAGAAAAATCACGTCTTCTTGCTCCTCCACATCTTGGAGATTTGTTTGAAAAAGTTTCTTCGGTCTTCCCCTTTTTCCAGTTCGCAGAATCTTGGGTCGACCAGGTCCTTGCATCAATTGAGGCGTAGTATCGGATGTTTCGACAGTCGTTCTATCATGATCATCCACTGGCGTCACATCGAAACCGAGGAAAGGTTCTCCTGGCAGATCATCATCATCTCCGATTTCGGGTTGAGAGACTGGTTCCTCCACGACAGCTGGTTGATCTTTTTCTCTTGGTGATTGCGGCGGTGGTTCGGCAAAGAACAGCTCCCAACAAATATCTTGCTTCGAGGATTCCGGGCGCTCCATCCTAGTCTCTTCCAGTGGCTTTTCATTCTCGAAGAATTTTACATCTCGGCAAATCAAAACTTTGTCTTTGTCAGGGGAGTATATGCGAAAGCCTTTGGTTTCTTCGGAGTAACCCATGAACACGCCTTCTCTGCCTCGTTGATCCAGTTTCCCTCTTCCGGGATCCCTGTCCAGGAAGTAAACCTTGCTTCCAAACGTTCTGAATTGTGAGACGTCAGGAATCTCTCCTGTCCACAATTTGTACGGTGTTTTGCCTCCGATACTTTTTGATGGCAGGCGATTACGGACGTAATTTGCAGTATTCACTGCTTCCACCCAAAAGCGGTGGGGTAATCTGGCGTCGAACAACATGCACCTGGCAGTCTCCATCAAAGTCCTATTCATCCTCTCCGACTTCCCGTTTTGTCCGGGGTTGTGAGGGACTGTGATGCGTCTTGTGATTCCGCGCTTCTTCAGGTAGTTGTCGATCTCTCGATTCAGGTATTCCCTGCCGTTGTCAGACTGGATCACCTTTACTAGTTTTCCTTTCTGATTCTCCATCCTGGTAACGTACTCGACGGTAGCTTCGTAGACCTCTGATTTTGCCTTCAGAAATCTCACTTCACACTAATGAGAGTGATCGTCAGTGAATTCCAAGAGGTACCTTGAACCTCCCATAGATGGAGTCGGCATTGGTCCACACACGTCCGTGAGGATCAAATCGAGTAGCTCCGTCCGTCGATCGGATTTCTTTGGAAACTGCGTCCTGGACATCTTCCCCTCGAGGCAGACTCTACAGTCCAGAGTCGTCGATGGATTCCTCAGCTCAACGCCAGAAACCCTCCCTTTTCTCACAGCTACCAAGATGTTGCCCACGTTGACATGTCCGAGCCGACGGTGTAGCAATTTTAGATCAATTATTTTGGACGATGAGGCATATTTGCTCGTTCTTGACTCTCACTGACGTAATATAGGTTATTCTTCCTCTCAGCTCGCATCAAGACTTCTCCTTTTTCGTTCAAGACGACTGCGCCTTCCTTGTCAAAAATCACCTTGTGGCCGCGGTCGGTGATCTTTCCCACCGGCAGCAAGTTTGTCCTGAGGTCTGGAACGTGAGAAACATCAGAGAGAGACATCTATCTCTTCGTTCGCAATGCGGGTAGATAAGCGAATACTATCTTTTCCCACGATCTCCGCCATTGAATCATCAGTCAATTTCACCACACCCCTTCGTGACTCATCGATCTTCGAAAAAATCGCAGGGTCGCCACAGATATGTGAAGTGGCGCCACTGTCGAGACACCATATTCTGCGTACGCCACTGCTCTGAGTTGTCGTCGCCTGTAAGCATAGTTCTCGAGAGAAATTTGCCGATTGAGTATTAGAACTGTCTTTACCTTTGTTCTTCGATGGATCTCTTTGTTTAAATCTGCACTGGCTGGCTCGATGTCTTTGCTTTTCGCACACGTAGCACAGGAACTCAGATCCGCCTCCTTCTGTTTCACTGTTGTTGTTTAGTTTGGGTGTTTGTTTCTTATAGTTCTTGTTACCTGGACCAGTCTTCTTCTTGACGAACATAGCTTCCGCTATTTCACCTTGTGTGCTCGATTTTCGTGTGTCATCCTCTTCGATGATTTTGGTCCGAAGAGCCTCGGGAGTCGGTAGGTTGTCGTGTGACTCTATTGCACACCTAAAGTTCTCGAACCGTGCCGGCAGACTGTATAAGCACATAACTGTCAACAATTCCGGATTGATCGTGATGTTCATATCTCCCTATTTGTCCACGGTGTCGAAGAAATCGTACAGATGGTCACGCACGTCGCCATCGTCCGCCAATTTTTGTAATGTTAGCCTTTTCAGTAAGGTCGCCTTCCGAGCCGGTCCCTGGGATTGGTAGATCTGTTTCAGTCGTTGCCATGTATCACGTGCCATGACACAATTCTTAACTTGCTTTATTTCACTTGGAGACATCGACAAAATGATCAGCGACCGAGCCTTTTGATCCTTCTTGTCCCACTCTTGAATTGCCGCCGCGTTTGCGTTTCCAGCCGCTGGTTCTGGTTTCGTAGAATTCCCGCCGACGAATTCCCACAAATCGCCCGTAATGAGGATAGCCTGCATCTGCACGGCCCACGTGTCGAAATTATCCTTACCGAGGGGTTCAATTCTCCCAATACTTCCGGCGTTCATTTTTGAGGTTAACTTCTGGCACGTTTATACTAATAATTACGATTTATTATTTACGCACTTAGTCACGCGCATCTGGGTCCATAACCTGTAAGAGGATATAAGGAAACCAGAGATATATAAGCAAAGCGAACTGATGTGATTTTAATAATAATAACGAACTGATGTACATGGATGGCAATAGCGGAACCGCGCAAACTAAACATGTGCGAACATGGTGCGAGTTTTAGACAAACTGAAGCATAAAAGGGCAGGTGGCAGCACCTTACATAAAATAGAACCGCATACTTGATAAATAAGAATAAAACCAATCAAAGTTACAACATGCAGAATGTGAAGAAACTTTTTCCAGGGGATTTATGGCTATCGCTTGTTACTTTTATAATGGGATGTTAACTATCTGTCATGTTACTAAAAAGGCAAAAATGAACTCCAAACTGAAGTCCTGATCCTAACTTACTGCAATGAGACCCTGGCTCTGTACGGTACAGACTCATAGAAGGTGTAGGTGCATCAAGATAAGGCGTCAAGTCATACCTTACTTTCAGTTCGATCATCGTATTCTTAGAATGGAAGAAGAAACCACGCTATATTCTTCAATGATGTTCTAGTGAAATCATCTTATGCTTCTCCCATGGACTTTTGTGCATTTTGGACTTCTGAAAAGGGCATTGGGAAACATACATCCTCGTACGGTGGAAGTCTTAAGGATAGCCTGTATGAAGTGGGAAAACATGGACATGGCTGTGCTTTGTCTTCTTCAGTGGAAAACGAGTACCAGAACTATAGCTCATATGAAGGGGTGTCAGAGCACAATGAATGGTGGAATAACCTACAAAACATTTGGTTTCTACAAAACAAATGTTAACAAATATATCTTATAATATCTTAATATTCCTTTATGTTCGCATGTCGAAATGTGAATACTATATGTCAGAAAACTGTACTATAATGAGGCTCATTATAGTACAAGTTTTCATTATGGGACAGTTTCTCCCACCAATCAGAGCTCAAGAAACAGTCATTTGACTGTAAGGATAGCATCGCACCTGCGCTGAGTTCCAAGGCCTTCTAATTTAAATTTCACTGCATGGCCTAGTGTCATAGTGGGATAATCGAGGAGGCCATGATCAAATACAAGGTATTCTCTGCATCCCATGCGCTCTGTTCAGTACATAAAACTGGCGAAATCTCGACAGATATTTATGAATATTTATGTTCGAACATAAAATAGTTATAATAATTATCGTCGAACATAAACAGTCGTATGCAACTCGCCTATAATGGTAATTAAGACACTCGTATGGAAATTATAAAACTCGCGTATAAAATACTTGTGTCTTAATTATTGCCATTATAGGCTTGTTGTATAATGTACTATTATTAGGGGTGGTGAATTTTCGCAAATGCGACAAAGCGCGAAATGCTCACAAACGCTCGTACTCTTGTACTTTCAATTTTCACGACCTGCAAACAACGTTTTAATGTGTTTTGTAAAAGCGACAAAATGCGAAATTGACACAAAATGCGAAAATCATACTAAAACTCTATATAAATGCGAAATCCATAATTTTTCAAATAAAACGTTCTTCTTTCTTGTCTAAGTTCCTACTGAGGAGTTTGTACTCCCTTGAAGTGTTTACGACAGGTTGACCACTGTCCTGGAATGCGGGAAGTAATCCCTTCCGCAACTCGTTGCTCGACCGGCGGTTTCATAAGCTACACTTACACGGAAAGATTTCTGAGATCCGGCCTGCTGTTCGCCATCAAGTGTGGCGCCAAGCCTGTCGCGTTCCCATTCTTTCCGTTGAGGTGATGACAAAGATATCTCGTCAGTACCACATGGCGCCTCAAACTAGGCTTGCTCTTCAACGAACAGTCCTGTAGCCGGTTGAAACGCGTCGTGAAAGGCAAGGCCTTGCACTATCCCTTTCCGTGTATGACTATTCTCTTCGCGTAGGACAAGTTAACAAGTAAGCTACTAAGATGGTGAGATCAAAAATATCTATAAAACAGCGGGCAGAAAATTATAAACAAGAACATTTTTATATCAGTGATAGTGACATTTTAATGTGTAAATTGTGTAATCAGCGCCTGAAATGGCAAAAGAAGAACGTTTTAGACAAGCACGTCAAAAGTCGGGGACATGTCAGTGCAAAAGAATGTTTTAACAGTAAATCAGAGGAGGAGCAACGCGGAGTAAAGCGGCATGCAAGCAGTAAAGCAAATGATGCAAGATAAATTGAAAAGTGCAAAATCTGAAGAAAAAAAAAGTGCTTTTGTTGAAGATACAGTGAAGATGTTTTTGGAGACGAACATCCCTCTTCACAAAGTGGACCATCCAGCTTTTCGGGAGTACTTGTCAAAGTAAGTAAGCCTACCTTATTTTAAGGTTGTATACCACGTATTTAATTTTGTCCAATTCTCAAAAACTAAGGCAGAGCCATGAATTTAACGAGGTCATTTCCGCGTCTACATTTCAGCGAAGACAAAAAACATAAGGATAAAATGTCTGAAGACTAAAATTATCTATATTTAGGGTGTGTTACAAAACCGTATTAAGTGCCCGATATTAGTTATTGTAGCATGGAAGAGATCTTCTGCTTAACTAGTTTTAGGCAATTTCTTTCAATTCTGTGTTTAGGTACATGCCAGGATCGGGAGATCTACCAAAAGAAAGTACATTGCGACATGAATATGCACCTCGCTGTGGAGAAGCAATGAAAGCTGAGATTAAGGAGTGCCTACAAGGAAAGCCAATTGTTATAGTTGCAGACGAGACTTCAGACAGGCTGGGAAGATGTGTTTTCGCGGTTTTATTCCGAACAATGTGTGACAAAGCAAACCAGGACGTATTTCTAGGCAGTTTTAGCTTTCTTGACAAAGCTTGTAGCAGGGCAATCATTGACGCTTTGAAAGAATATGAAATCTCATATGAAAATGTACTTGGTTTGGTGTCAGTTTCAGCTTGGTACATGGGGACATGCTTTAAAGCACTGGAGACAATAATTGGTGACCATCTTTTGCACTTTCAATGTTTTGTGCACAAGGTAAACTTGGTTGGAGATGTGATTTTAAAAGAAATGTCACAACTAACCAAAATGAAAATGGCTTTCTTACATTCAAGGAGAATGAAAAGTGCTTATGTCAGTTTTCTCAAGGAAAGGTACCCTGATCTTCCAGCAGTAGTATTTCCTTTCCCCGTGATCACACGCTGGAATTCATGGTTTCAGTCTGTGGAATATGTTAACAAGTATTTAGATGCTTTAAAAGATTTTTTTCAATGAAAATTTGTTAAACAGCAGTTCTTCAGCACTCCTAAATATTTTTAATGACGGATGTCATTATTTTGAAGTACAGTGTCAGGCTAAATTTGTGATTCAGGTCTCAGTCAAAATTAGTAAATTAATTACCCAGTTGGAAGGCTCTTCCTACCTTTTGCACATAAGTTGTGGGATGAGTTGTTAACTTTAAGCACTATGTTGAAAAGGTGTGCTGGAGGATGGTTACCCACAGATATGTTGCAATTCATGGACTCATTTTCAAATGGGAATGTAAAAAGCGAAATGAAAAACATACTTATGGAGTGTATGTTTAAGTGCAACAAAAAGCTGAGCAGTCGCATGGCAGAAAACGCGACAAATTGTTTTTTCCAAGAGGTTGGCAAGCTTTTTAATCTTGTCACTGCTGGCCGGGTATTGTCAATCGACTTGAAGGATTTAATTGAAAGTAAAAGGAAGATCCCATTTTTTGGGGATGTTAATATGGATAGTTTTGTTGAGGGATATGAATATTTTCATTTCCAACTGGTACAAATCATGCAGAATAATGAAGACTTAGATTGCCTGCAAATGCTGTTGGCAGTTAAGCTCAAATACCCAGAGTTTGCCAAAGCAGCTCTGCGGTGCATTTGGGCTCCTACCAACAGCGTAAATGCTGAACGATACTTCAGCAAATACAATATAATTGTAAGTGACAGGAGAACACGAATGACAGAACAAAATGTTGAGGTATGTTCAATGATTTCATTCAACAGTGTTACTGATTCATGAACCTGCAAGAGTTCAGTTAATTCTGTGTATTCTGTCTTTATTATTGTGGTTTTGCACTGGTATAAATTTATCTCCTTTTCTGTGTTATGCTTTAGGCTGTATCAATAATGAAGTTTTTTTCTCTGTTTACTTTAACCTATATTAATTTACAATAAATGTACGATTTACTTCATGCACTTTTATCTCAATATTAGCCTTTTACAAATGTGATTTTAATTTCGCATTAATGTCCTTTCAAAAGAGATTACTCGTTTATCAGAATTCAACTAAATTACATGTATTTCTCCGTAGTGCTACAAAATGCTAAATTGCAGATGTGTAAATGCTACAAAATGCTAAATGCTCAAATCAAAATGCTAAATTTATGATTTCAAAATGCTAAAAATCACCACCCCTAACTATTATATATTCATTCTAAAACCCTAATCATTAAAAACTTGAAACAGTATAAATTCATGACAGATCAAAATACTTTACTCCTACAACAAACACTATACAGTCAAACCTCGATAGAACAACATTCATGGGACTATGACAATGCTTTTGTTATAGGAGGGTTATTGTTAAAATGAGGTTTTGTTAACAGTGACTACTACAGTACTGTACCTTAGAGGTCAGTATAGCCTATACGATAGTACTTCTCTGATGATAAATAATAGAATAACGAAAAAAAAATACACAATTAATCTGGTAGAGCACTGTACTCTTCTTGTATACTCGTAAGTCTCATAACAATATAACTGAAGGTAAAGAATCAGCTTATAAATTAAAGAAAGGTAAAATAAAATGTATGTACTCAAGCTTCTTACATTTTTATAAGCATCGGGGATTTTTTGAATGTCCGATCACCAATGGTGTCAACTTACGTGTCCCTGACGTGTTGCTGCAGAAAAGAACCGTTCGGCGTACTTAAAATTATCACAGATTGCAAAAATCACGGAAATTAACGGCGTATGACTGCAACTCAAGCTCAACAATGTACAGACTAAAACATTTAACACTGGTTCAAGCACAGGAGCTCTATGACTCTTTCTACTTTGCTGCCTAGCAGAGCTCGCCCGCGGCTGTACCGTATTCGCTACCTGCTTACAGTCACGACAGTATAGTATAGCGAAGCTTCTGAAAATACAGCGCTGAAGGTCGAGAGGTTTAACAAACAATACGGTTATGGCTGTGAGTTTGTGTCATCGCTCGCCGCATGAGTCACAACTGCCCCAGGGCTGGGCTGTGCCCTGCCTCGTGTATTGCGTGCGCCTTATGCAACAGGGCTACTAGGACAAAGGGATGGTCCAGAATATTCGTGACTGAGCCAGCGATGGAAACCTCGAGAAGCCGTGAACCCTGGATGGATCTAGAAGCATTTATTGAGTCACCGGCCTGCTATATAAGAGCGACCTGTCAAGCAGTGGTTGTTGTTGTGTTTTACGAGCGAGTGCGAGCGCTTATCCTGAGCGACAGAAGTGTGGAGACTTGCGAAACCCCTAGTGAAGCCGATTCTCTTGACAGCGAAGGGAGTGAGGAGCTTACAGGGGACTGCCTGTGTTTTGAGCGAGTGTGCTTACCTAGTGCGAGAGAGGTCATTGTGGTGAGTTGCAAAACAGTGAGTGACAGACCTAGTGCAGCTATTTCCAGCCAGCGTATGGGGACGGACTCATTAGCGAGAGGATTAACTGTGGTCTGTTGACAAGTGAAAGGGGAAGTATTCTCGACGTGAGGAAACTGGAGTAAGGTAATAATTGCTTGTATTTGCTGTTGAGTAGTGTATCTTTCTGGCCACAATAAAGTTAATTATTTCTTTAAAGCAGTAATTGGTATTGTGCTTTCTACCCACCATAATCCAGTTAACAAAAGTGCCACTAGGGGCATGGCACGTAACAATACGTACCATTATGGTCACATTCTTAGAAGCAAAAAAAATAGTAAGATCCCCGAAACTTTGTCTTCGTTATAACAGGGTGTTGCTAAAATTACTTCATTGTAATGAGGGGTTATTAACATAGTAAATATAGGAAATAAGCCCGGACCATATAAAATTATTGCTGTACCCGGCTTTGTCGTTCTTGGGAACACTGAGATGTTCTTGTTTATTTTATAAATTAAGTAGCCCCTAGGATCTAGAGGGCATTGACTAAAGTTAGAAAAATGGCATCCAATGGAACAGACAGCCTGTAATGCAAGATAAATAAAGTTCAGTTATTTTTAAATTTATTAAATCTATCCATTGGTGGAGGGCCGAACATTTGACATTTGGCGCCCAGCGTAACGGCTCGATGGTTCTTCTCGTCAGTGTTTTGTGATTACTTCCGCAATGGAGACGATTAAAAGTAGAAGAAGAATCGACAGAGCATTGTTTACGCAACATTCAGTTTCACTTGATAAGTTTCTTGAAGAACAAAAGTATGAAGAAGCTCGAGAATCATTTGCTTGTTTGGAACAGTACTTCGAGAACATCAATGCCCAGAATGAAGAGGTTGTGGTATGGATGTTGGATAACGGTGCTAGTGAACAAGAACGAGATCAAGAAGCGCTGGCGGCTGACGAGTATCGCAGTAAGTACGAACTGTTGAAAGTGCGGCGATTAAAAATTGATTCTCGAGACCGACAATCTATCGCAAGTGAAGATTCAACAAATGCTCAAGTAAATAGGAAAATAAAGCTTCCAACCATAGAATTTCGTAAGTTTGGTGGTGAACTCAGAGATTGGTTGCCATTTTGGAACCAACTCCAGCGTATTCATGAGAATGTAGGGATTGCACCAGTTGATAAATTCTATTATCTTATACAAGCTATGTTACCCAACTCCAGAGCTAGGTCTGTTGTCGACAGTTTTCCAGCCACAGATGATAATTACATGTTAGTGATAGAAGCACTTCAGGAACGTTTCGGTAGGGAAGATCTTCTAATTGAAGTATACATCAGGGATCTTCTCAGTTTGACCCTGCCTGCTAGTAAAACATGCCGTTCACTCACGGAGATATATGATAAGTTGGAGCGTCATTTAAGGGCACTTGAATCTCTCAGTGTTACAACTGGGAAATGTGCAGCAATCCTTTGTCCTTTGTTAGAATCGTGCACGACTGAAGACTTTTTAAGAGTGTGGCAGCGAAGTTCTTTATATAGTGATATATCTAATGCAGAACAACGACTTAATATAAGTTCATGTCCTTCATGAAGGATGAAGTGCAAAATGAGGAAAGGATCCATGTGGCCATGTCTGGATTTAAACAGTCAGCTGATAGGGTAAAGAAAGTGCAAAAAGATAGCAGTCCTAAATCATGTTCTAGGCAAGATGTGCCTACAGCAATGGGTTTACTCTTGTTACAGGAAAATAAGCGTTCTGCTTGTATTTTTTGCAGTAATGAACACCATAGCAGCGCTGACTGCTATAAAGCAAGCGATATGCCTCTCTCGGTAAAACTTGAAATTATTAAGGATAGGAAATATTGTTTTATTTGCATTAAACCAAATTATGTAGCTAAAGAGTGCACCTTCCAGCAAAAGTGCTTGATTTGTGATAAGCGCCATATAATGTCATGTGTCCAGATTTTAAGAGAAGTAAGAATGTAGTTAACAGTACTGAATCCCCTAGGCCTGACGTCATGATTGTACATAAATCTAACGTGTGATAATAGTGTGTTGCTTCCTACGCTTCTGGTGAAGGTTCGAGGGAATGGATGTGAACGTACTATGAAGGCAGTTCTTGATACAGGGTCACAACGGTCATATGTCTTGAAGGGAACAGAACGGGAAATTAATTATTTTCCTGTTGGGAGAGAAACTATTGTCCATTCACTGTTCGGAAGTCAGAAAACCGGTATTTGTGAGCACAATAAATATAGAATTCATCTTGCCAGTCTCAATAATGATTATTTGTGCAATTTTGAGGTCTTGGACCAAGACAATATTTGTGATAATGTACCTCATGTTCAGAATAGTGCCTTGGTTAATGAAATACTTGATAATACCAACAATATACAGGAAACCATAGGTACTGCAGGTCCTGTAGAAATTCTGATTGGTGCTGACATTGCTGCCAGACTCTTCACGGGTATCTGGAGGGTTTTCCATTCTTTAGGTCCGTATTGACGTTTACAATTCAAGTTAATGGGATAGGGAATCTCCGCCCAATCAATACCTTTTGTTAAAAAACTAGAAGTTTATTGTTATTGGGACATGTTTTGAGTAGTGACTACTCTTCTTCAGCCATAGGCATTAGATCATTGACACTTATCTAAAACATTTTCATCAAATGAGAAGCATGCACACTAAAAGAATAACACTGTAAATACACATCTAAAAGTACATTAAAAAACTTAAGTTGAAAAAACAATAAGACAAACTGGAACTTTTCCATTTTATGTTGTGTGCCAGTCTGATTGGCCTAGCCTTGAAGGCTTATTTAGAGATGCAGGCTGGAGAGAGGTCCCAGGATCGAACCCCATCCGAGCTCGTGCATGTTGGTTGTTGACGGAACGGAGATGGTTTATTGCGTGATATTCATTAACCTGTTACGTCATATGGATTGCTGTTAGATGGTAAAGCGATCCTGCCAAAGATGGCATGTTGTATGTTTATTATTATTATTAATCTTGATTGGTCACATTGGACCACTTGAGTCGTTCCACAATCACTTCTTCTTTGAAGGTAGTACTGCTTGGTTCTTGCGCTCTTTCCAGTACTTTTTCATTCTTTCAGATCGGGATTTTCTCAACTCATCTGAAATCTCCATAGGCTTTCTGTGTGTCATTTCTGCAGAAAATTTGTGAGTTTTAAGAATGGTGTTGATTTTATTTTTCTCCTCGGCATCTGTTATCTTGAGTCCAACTGCTTTGAGATCTTGTTGGATTTCTTGGATCCATTTTCCTCCAGTTTTCTTTCCTAGATTTCTCATCACCAGTTGGCGTACAATTCTGTTTTCTGGAAGCCGTAAGATGTGAAAAAAATATGAAATTCTTTTCTTCTTCATTGTGCTGGTGATTGGATCAATCTCACGATAGACAGTTTCATTTGGGAGAATCCTCCAGACTCCCTCAACCTGATACTTTTTATTTATGCAAGTTCTAATGATTCTTCTTTCCGTTTTGAGGAGCTGATCAGTTCTTTGTTCATTTTTAATTTGGAACAGTGTTTCACAAGCATAAGTGGCTTCAGGGAGAGTTACAGTTTTATAATGTTGGATCTTAGTAGCTATTGATAGGCATTTTTTATTATATGTTGACCAGGTTAGAGATTGTGCCTTTTTCATTTTATTTGTTCTATTTATCCAAGTTACTTTTTCGTTTAAGTTATGTGTTATAATTTCTCCAAGATACTTAAATTGAGGAACTAGGTTAATTTTATGATCCTTTATATAGACTTCATTTATATCTAAGGGTTTCATAGGCATGATCTCAGTTTTTTCAAAGGATATCTGTAATCCTATCCCTTGAGCAATTTCTTGGAGATGAGTGATCTGAGTACAAACCTCTTCCTTGTCTAGTGCTAAAAGAGCCAAGTCATCTGCAAATCCTAAGCAGTTTATTTTTATTGATGGTTTTGTTCCAATTTTGATCTTAGGAGGGTTTTCCTGTTTACTGTAAAGAAATGAAAAACTTTAAGAAACCGGAAAGTGCATTTGAGAAGAAGGGTTGAAGAATGGTTGAAGGGCAACTTACTGAATGCTGACGTAGAAAAATGTTTATAATGTTGGATCTTAGTAGCTATTGATAGGCATTTTTTATTATATGTTGACCAGGTTAGAGATTGTGCCTTTTTCATTTTATTTGTTCTACATCACTGAGTGAGAGTGTGAAAAGGATCGACTGTCGAATAGTGCTGCAATGAGGCTTACCCTTTATGGACCTGTTGGAAGCGCAGCGTGAACTGTGTGGCACTGAGTAAGCTGCTGAGCGACTGTGACCTGGACGAGTGCACGTGACAGGCGAGGCGGGAGGGAGGGGAAAGGAGGGAGGGGGGGAGCCGGGCTTTGGCAGGAATGGAGTGGTGCGTAGGTTCAGCGCATGATGTATATGTTTTGAAAAGGCTAGTTTCAGGGGGGGGGGGGGGGGGGTGAGCATTGGGTTGGGAGGGTGATTGGTTGGAGTATTGTTTGAGAGCATTTGTTTTTGTTGCTGTAAGTTGGGGAAAAGTTTGTAAATGTTCTCATGTAGTATATTTGCATCGAAATTAATTTCATTAAGATTGTATATGGGATTATTACGTTGCGCGTTGTCGATTTCTACTTGTTCGAGCGTGTTCATTATATCCCCTTTCTTGGCATAGTGGATGATCTCTAAATCATTCTGGATGTTCGTGAATTTATGTTTGGCTTCTTGCATGTGGTTTCCCATGGCCGAAAATTTTCTGTGTTTTACTGCGTTGACATGCTCGTAATATCTCGTGAAGCTATGGCCCGTTTGCCCCAAATAATCTGCTCTACATTGTTGACATTTAAGTTTATAGATGCCAGACGATTGGTATTTGTTCAATTCATTGACTTTATTGGAGTTGTATATAATCTTGTGGTTGTTGTTGCTGGTTTTATAGGCAATTTTGGTGTTGAATTTCTTGAGTGTATTTGCTATATCATAAGTGTGTTGATTTACGTACGTAAAAACTGCGAAGTGTGTTTTGTTTTTTCTTATGGGGGTAAGTTGAGATTGGGGTTTATTTTAAATTTTGTTAATGATTCTTTCTATGTCCGGTCGGGTATACCCGTTGGCTTCGGCAATTTGAAAGATTATGGCTACTTCATGTTGATAGTCTTGTTCGGACATGGGGATATTAATGGCTCTATTAATGTAGCTTACGAAAGCCTTTTGTGACTTTGGGGATGATTAGAATTCTTTTTAATTACTGTGTTAGTTTGTGTTGGCTTTCTGTAAATGCTGTACTGAATTATTTCATTCATGACATTTAAATTGAGATCTAGGTAATTGAGTTATTGACGGATGAATCGCCTGTAAATTTGATGTTAGTATCTATATTGTTCAATTTGGCGAGTAGTTGTTCGAAATCCATGGTGTTTTTGTCCAGAATGACAAAGATATCATCCACATACCTTCCCCAAAATATAATACCCTCTATTTTATTGATGACTTCACTCGCTTCAAGGTGGTCAATGTAAATGTTGGCTAAGATGCCTGAAGCTGGGGAGCCCATCGCTAACCTTGGTTTTGTTTGTAGATATTGTTGTTAAACCTGAAATAGTTATTGTTAAGTGTGAAACTGGGGACTCAATGAATTCATCAATTTCTACTTCTGATAGTTTCTCATTATTTTTAAGGTTATTTTTGAATATGTCTATTGTTCTTTGGACCGGTATGTTTGTATACATGTCTTTTATATCTATTGTATGAATGGAATGAGTGGATTTAAACATTCAATTTGTTAGATTTTTCTCAAAAATGAAGTGAGTTCTTAAACGATTTATTAGCTTTAAAAGCGTAATTGGTTTGAAGGAATTTCTGTATAAATTGAGCCGTTCTGTAGATTGGACTGTTCCTGTAATTAACGATTGGCCTGATAGGAATGTTGTCCTTATGGATTTTAGGGAGTGATCTGAGGGTGGGAATACTAGGGTTCATGTTGATTAGATTACTGTTATGTTTTTCGTTCATTATGAAAACTGTGTCCTTAAGTATTTGTTTGAATTTCCTTTGGGTGGTTGCAGTTGGATCTTTGTTTAATATGGAAATATTTTTGTTGTCAAAAAATTCTTCAGTTTTTGTAACATAATCCTCTTTGCTCATAATGACGGTAGGGTTGCCTTTATCTGCTTTTGTGGTGATTAGACTATTTTCTTTAATCTTCGGATGGGGTTCGATCCTGGGACCTCTCTCCAGCCTGCATCTCTAAATAAGCCTTCAAGGCTAGGCCAATCAGACTGGCACACAACATAAAATGGAAAATTTCCAATTTGTCTTATTGTTTTTTCAACTTAAGTTTTTTAATGTACTTTTAGATGTGTATTTACAGTGTTATTCTTTTAGTGTGCATGCTTCTCATTTGATGAAAATGTTTTAGATAAGTGTTAATGATCTAATGTCTATGGCTGAAGAAGAGTAGTCACTACTCGAAACATGTCCCAATAACAATAAACTTCTAGTTTTTTAACAAAAGGTATTGATTGGGCGGAGATTCCCTATCCCATTAACTTGAATTCTTCACGGGTAATGTTAGAAGTGTATCAAGTGGTTTGATAGCTATGGAGACCAGGTTAGGTTGGACCATTTTTGGTAAATATCCCAGTGAACAACTGCTATGATTGTCACATCAATGTTGATTAATGATTTCAACATCTCAGATCTTTGGAAATTGGAGCTGATTGGCATTACGGATCCTGTTGATCGGAAAACTAAGCTTGAATTGTAGTTGGAAGTTGACAAGCATTTTCAAGAGACTGTAGGTGATGATGATGATAATTGTTGTTTTAAGGGGCCTAACATCTAGGTTATCGGCCCCAAGAGACTGTAGGGGTGAATGGTGAAGGTCGATATGAAGTTCACCTTCCCTGGAAGGATAGGCTCCCCCCTCTTACTTCGAATTACATCCTGGCAGAAAAACGACTGGATTCTACTATAAGAAAGTTGAAGGCTAATACTCTGTACCCTGATTATGAACATGTTTTTGAGGAATGGCTTGAAGAAGGTGTCATTGAACGGGTTCCTGACTCGGAGATTGTTAGTGATAGCTGTCATTATCTTCCTCACAGACACGTAGTGAAAGAAAATAACACCACCAAAATTAGACCTGTGTTCGATGCATCAGCTCGTGAAAAGAATAATCCATCATTGAATTCGTGCTTGGAGAAAGGGAGATCATTGATAGAACAGATATCTCCACTTCTTTTAAGATTCCGTCTGAAGCAAGTGGGAGTTGTGGCTGACATCAGGTGAGCTTTTTTGCAGAGGAGTATACATGCAAATGACAGGAACTTCCTACGTTTTTTATGGAAGGATGATTTGGGGAATATAATTGTTTATCGACACAGGAGAGTTGTGTTTGGTGTTGTCTGTAGTCCTTATCTGTTAAATGCAGTTATCAGACTTCATCTCTCAAGGATTCTAGATGAATGTCATGAGGGAATTTCTGCATACTTTGAGACCACAATTA
This sequence comes from Meconema thalassinum, assembly GCA_946902985.2. Taxonomy (NCBI): domain Eukaryota; kingdom Metazoa; phylum Arthropoda; class Insecta; order Orthoptera; family Tettigoniidae; genus Meconema; species Meconema thalassinum. Next base: position 242,799,737 of record OX336391.1, read on the forward strand.
AAAGTCTTTTGGATTGTTTCTATGTGGTTAATGTAGTCACTAGCTTTGATAAAATTACTGTTAGTACCACAAGCAAGGGGGTCTGGGGCGTAAGCCCCAGGTTAGGTCTGTTTTTGTATGTAAAACATTAATAAGATAGAATTTATGTCCGCTACTAGGTTAGGTACTGCCTGGTCAAAAATTAATTTTGCCAAAAATTACTGCTAGTACCACAAGCAAGGGGGTCTGGGGCGTAAGCCCCAGGTTAGGTCTGTTTTTGTTGGTGAAACATTAATAACATAGAATTTATGTCCGCTACTAGGTTAGGTACTGCCTGGTCGAAAATTACTGCTAGTACCACAAGCAAGGGGGTCTGGGGTGTAAGCGCCAGGTTAGGTCTGTTTTTGTATGTAAAGCATTATAAATAAAACTTTATGTGACTGCTAGAACTTCTGGAAACCTCACACAACTCTATTGGAACGCAAGAAAGCTGATGGATTGGAATCCGGGCTAGCCATAAGAAACAACAACAGCAAACATTATAAATACATAAATAAACACTGTAATTGAGATCACTTTTGACTGAGTATAGTGATTTCATAAATCACGTGCGAAATAGTACCAAACGCGTGGGGTTGGCATTACTGACTCAGTGAGAAAGATGGAGGCCAGAACTTCGATTTCAGCTATATAAGTCGTGTTGCTATTTGGGCGGGATGGTGGGTCTATGACAGCGGAGCAGTGAACATCTAATACTTAATCCTCTCCTGATATCCTCCCGACTATTAAATCAGGTAATTTCAGTTTTTAAACAATTTTATTAACCTGGGGCTTACGCCCCAGACCCCCTTGCTTGTGGTACTAGCAGTAATTTTCCTCAAAATTAATTTTCGACCAGGCAGTACCTAACCTAGTAGCGGACGTAAGTTCTATCTTGTTAATGTTTTACATACAAAAACAGACCTAACCTGGGGCTTACGCCCCAGACCCAGACCCCCTTGCTTGTGGTACTAGGCTAGCAGTAATTTTTCGCAAAATTAATTTTCGACCTGGCAGTACCTAACCTAGTAGCGGACGTAAATTCTATCTTATTAATGTTTTCCGTGTAATAACAATTATTGCGGTGCAGCAGTGGCTATTGAGTATGAAGAGATTGTGAAATGACTCCCAAGAAACTCCCAACAACTCCCGGAAAGGTATGTATATCATAAATGACATATTTTCAATAAGCTAAGGTGTTAAAAGTGAAGAAAAGGGAGGATGGTCTAAGATGCACTTAAAATCCGATTTATTTCTCATCGTTTAATAAGGTATTTTGGTTGATTAATGTACTATAAAGACTGTTATCGCTCGTTCTACTTTCATTCAACGCTACTACAGGCTTTTAATATAAGCTAGTATTAACTTAATAGTAGAAAGAAAAAACTTACAAGGAATATCGGTACACTCTTCAGCTTTGTCCACTGTATGCGAAACACTACTTTGTTGCACCATGCACTGGTAAGTCGAAGCCATGATGGAAGTTCAAGTAGATCTGTCAAAACTATTTCATCCAATTCCAGATTACAAAGCTCCCCCTCACCTTTGAAAGTACTGAGGTTAATCCTATCAGCAGATAAGTTCTTGGTGAACCTGTCAAAAGATGGTGTTATCACAGATCAGTTGAATTTCAAACCAAAATCTTATCGAAAATAAATCCAAAATAAATAAATTAAACACTAATATAAAATTTTAAAATGAGTAATGTATATAGCATTAACATTAATTAGCAGTTGGCCGATATTTGCCTAAATAAAATCATAAGAAAACTAAAGATTACGTACGGTACATTGAAAATTTTTCTAAAACTACGACAATGCTAATAAATATCAAAACCAAGCAGTAATTAAGTAATAAAAATGTTGAATATGGCCTGTCACAATTTTTCCATAACCCCTCCCCAGTGACACATAGTGTTGGCAAGATACGATCATTCTTACCTTGATAAATGCTTCAAAAGCTGGTTTTTTATTATAGACACCATCTCAAATATCGAGTTTAATATAACTAAAAGGTAAATGATGATTCTCACTTCCCCATGGCTATGTATGCAAGATTCTACCCTATACAGACATACTAACCACCTAATATCTTACATCACCCTCACAAAAAAAACTAACCCCATTTCTAAAATAATGACGGTGACATCTATGTGCTATGGGAAGAACTACATACAATGTTGCCACAACTGACACAAAGAAACAATGTTTGAAACGTTTTCATTTTCAATGTTATAGTCAACGTCAACGTATTATAAAGTTGGTTGCTCAGGATTCTTCATCCATTCTAAGGTTGGAATCATACCACTTTTCCCCCCAACAATACAATGGTGATGCATAGTAAATTTCCTTCCGTTGGGTTGATCTGTAATTGGGTCACTTTTGCCAACACCATTTGCAGTCGACAGAAAACAACGCACTCCTTATGGAAAAGAGGGCTGCCTGGAAGGAAATAAACTTATACGAGCAGTAAATACAAACCATTTCGATGTAATCTAGCCAAGAGCCCCTAAGTTCGGTCAATTTATTGCCTTGGTAACTTGGGAAAACCAATTACGACATATTCTCAACGACAGAACAATCGTGATACCAACTAGTAGTTCAGAGTTAGCACAAAATTATTTCAGCGATTTCATGTAGGCCTACATGTATTATTGAAAGTATATAGCCTACAGCATTCACACATATACCAATTAAAAGAGAAACTCATCAAGTTTTTTAAGTCTGCCTGTTACAAATGCTCGATGAGCCCTCCTCGCGTCACACTGCAGAGATCGATATGGTAGTTCAGCTCGGACCATACACGCTGGAGCATATTCTAGTTAATTTTAGCTACAACCAAATGGATCCGATTTCTCACTTCAACAAGATTAACTGGCATGGATGGTGCATTAACTTCATGTTTGATAAACCCCATAAGAAGAAATCACACGGTCCAGATCAGGCGGCCGGGGAGGCCAGCGCATAAGACACCGATCTGTGATCGAGGCCCCTCAAATCCAACGTTCATGGAGTTGTTCATTAAGACATTGGTGCAGGGTGGAAATGTGGGAAAGCTCGACAGTTTCGTCGGAGGCAGACGGGTGGCCGGTGGATTGTCTTTTACACAGACATCCTGTGGTTACAAATTTCGAATACCATGTACAGATAGTGTTTTTATTTGGTGGTTCCTTGTTAAATCCTGTGCGGAAATGCCATTGAACAGTGCTTACAGACATAGTTGAGTGAAATTCAAGAGCACAATAAGCACGCTCCTCTCCTGTCCCCGGGCAGATAACACCACCTAGCGCAGTAACCTTCAGACAAAACATGGTGAGTTTCTCTTTTAATTGGTATAACTGTCAATGCTGTAAGCTATATACTTTCATTAATACATGCATATGAAATCACTCAAATCATTTGTGCTAACCCTGTATAATGGAAAGGGCATACATGTTCCTACTAGTCCGTCCTCTGCTGAAATATGCTGGGGTAGTGTGGGATCCATACCAAATGTACCTAGTAAAGGAATTGGAAGGAGTACAAAGGAAGGCTGCCAGGTATGCAAGGGAGGACAGGTTGACGAGTAGTGTGAGTGGAAGGTGGCCTTGGTGGCGTAGCTTCTATGCCCATGATCGTGGGTTCAAACCCGGCCGAAGTCGTCCGAATTTTTAAGAGCGTTAATAACCCCACAGTATGCCTTCCTTCGGAGGGAAAATAAAGCCGGCAGGCGCGTCATAGAACCTTCCACTAACTACAATTGTAATGAAAATCCACAGCCTGCTTCCAGTCGACCGACCAGGTCAGTGATGGAATGAATGAAGCCCCCATCTAACGGTGAGGATATGAAATGTGCCGGCTGCCAAAGCCTGTCGCACTCCTCTGAGGCAATGTTTAATGAATGATAAATGAAATGATAGTAGAGAGTGTTGCTGGAATGAAAGTTTGACAGGGAAACCGGAGTCCCAGGAGAAAAACCGGTCTGCCTCCGTTTTGTCCTGCACAGATCTCACATGGAGTGAACGGGATTTGAACCACGAACCCAGCGGTGAGAGGCCGGCGTGCTGCCGCCTAAGCCACGGAAGCTTCCCACTAACTACAATTGTGCGAAGCTAAATTTGTAGGTAAGATTTTATTATCGCTTTCTACGTTCCAACGTTCGCCACCAGATTCCGGTTGCCGTGGCATCTAATAGCCAAGTTCACAGTTGACGATAGCATTTGGTAGAAAAAGTAGGAACTACTTGAAATTAATCGTCTGCTGTCCTTACCTGAATTACAGAAAACACACACTAATACAGCAAACACAACTGACACCGGTTATCACCGGTATTCTACACACACCCAAAGTACACGGGGCTAGATGACCGCGTTGTCGCAGCCCCTAAACTGAGGAACCAACCAAGTGAAATTATGACCTAATAATTGATCATTAATCATTAAATTTGGGTTAAATCTGGGGAATTTGGGGGTAAATCTGTGAAATTTGAAGTAAATATGGGGTAGTTTAGGGAATTCGGCGCACATCTGGGGAACTTAGGGGAAATCTGGGGATTTTATGGAAATTCAGGAAGGGGGGGGGGGGGGAGAGTGGTGGGGGAGGGAGAAAGGGCGGTCGCAATCTAGGAAATTCAGAAATGCACGTAGCTGCTCAAAATCGTCAGAACTGCCACTACCTCCCTATTCGTTACAAGCTTTGTAAATTTGTGACTCGCGAAATTTCCGCAGAGAAAATCTACTATATATTTGTCAAATACCACTCACTCATTCATCACGAAATCTCAGAAACCACCGAACGGATTGGAATGAAATTTGGTATGTAGCTTCCTCAAGGGCCGTAGGTGCTCGCTAAGAAATGTTTTCAAAAAATTCACTCGGGATCATGGTCAAAACGCTAAACCGCGATTATATGAAGCAATGCGGGCTGCAGTACGTCGCCCCTACCAGTCTTTGCAGGAAGTGAGCTTACTGTCATAACGTGCACTCATTGTTGTCTGCGCTCCCGACCTTTACCCACTCTCCCTGTTTGTACTTTATACTTTCGCCATCACTTTACAATCATCATAGTGCATTATATTTTAGCCTTTAATTGAAGTAACTGTAGAGTTCCTTTGTTTGTTGGATTAGGTACGGTGCTTTTCATAATTTCTTGGTAGTACATAGTTAGGGAACAGAGTACAGGCAGCTAAGATGAGATTCCTGAGAAGTATGGTCCAGAAAACGAGGAGAGACAGAATGAGAAATAAGATATACGGAAAGAACTGGGAGTACAGAAACTAAATAACAAACTGGAGCAAAACAGATTGAGATGGTTTGGACATGTCAAACGGATGAATGAAGTAAGGCTACCAAGACGAGCACAGGAACAACGGATGACAGGGAAGAGAGGACGAAGAAGACCAAGAATGCGTTGGATGGACTCGGTGGAGAATAGCATTAGAAAACGGAACCTGGATTGGAACACCGTGTCGGAAGTGGAATGGTGGAACGACAGAACAAAGTGGAGAGGAACCATATTTGCCCCCACCCAGTTCAGCTGGAAAAGGGGAAATGAAGAGGAAGAAGAAGAAGAAGAAGACATAGTTATAATGAAAAGTAGACTTTGGTAAAAGAAAATTACCTCTACCAACGTTAATTTTGTTAAGTTAGGCTAGGTCTATTCCATTTATCATTTTTTTTTTAGTTGAGATTTGCTTTATTACGTTAGAAGAATATTCGCCACAACGTCACAACAACACTCAAGCACCTTTGAAGAAGACCATGTCTGCCGCTAACTTTTACAGTTTCAGAATATTTGAGCTTGAGGGTGATAATTCTTATCTTTGGTTATTTCGCAATCTTCTCAATCAGTGTCAGATTGGTTGGTTGGTTCTTAAGTTTAGGGGCTGCGACAACGCGGTCATGTAGCCCCGTGTACTTTCAGTGTCAGATTGATATGTAGGGCCTATGCATAGATTGAGACAGAGAGACTACTTTGGATTCGCATCAATCAGAAAAAAATGAGAAGTGAGGAATATGTGCACCTGAAGGACGCAATGAGTAAAGCTGTCAGCCGTGTGTCAGATAATGGTAAAATGGTCGTCTTACCGTCGACTTTCACTGGAGGCCCGCGCTATATGCATGAACGCATGCGCCATTTTGGACGTCCTGATTTTTTTTTATAACATTCACCTGCAATCCAAAATGTTCCGAAGTAGTCGAGCACCTGAAACAAGGTCAACAACCTCAAGATAGGCATGATTTGGTAGCGCGGGTATTTCATTTGAAAGTCAAGCACATGATAAGACTTCTTAATAAGGGTTGTATCTTTGGTCCTTCTAGGTGTTACATGTATTCCATTGAATGGCAAAAGCGAGGATTACCCCACGTTCAAATACTTCTGTGGCTGGAAGAAAAGCTAAGGCCCGAAGACATCGACAAGGTGATCAGTGCTGAGATTCCTGACCCAAATCTTGACCCTGCTCTCCATGAGATTGTCAAGGCAACCATGATCCATGGTCCATGTGGAGTTCTCAACAGGAGTTCGTCTTGCATGGTGGAAGGAGTATGCAACAAGAAGTACCCCAGACTATTCATCAAGGAAACCCAAACCGGGGAAGATGGGTGTCCCAAATATCGCAGGCTGCCCACTTCGGAGGATGGGGTTTCTATTATTAAAAAAGGAGTGGAAATTGACAATAGCTCGGTGGTACCCTATAACCCCGTCCTATCTCGCACCTTCTCAGCTCATATCAATGTTGAGTACTGCAACTCTGTAAAGTCAATGCAATACATTTGCAAGTATGTTAACAAAGGTTCCGACCAAGCTACTTTTAACATCGGAGAGTTTGACGAAGTTGCGAGATATGAATCAGGACGTTACATCAGCAGCTCAGAGCCGGCTTTGCGCTGCTTCCTCATACATGAACGCTATCCTTCGGCCATGCAACTTGACGTCCAACTCGAGAACGGACAGCGGGTTTACTTTAATGAAGACGACGTTCGTGACCAGTTTAACAGCCCTCCAAACACAACTCTTCTTGCTTTCTTCGAACTATGCCGATCCGATAATTTTCCTTCAACACTTTTATATTGTGAAGTTCCATCCTATTTCGTTTGGAAAGGTAAGAAGTTCTGTAGAAGGAAACAAGGAAAGCCAGTCCCAGGCCATCTTGGTGTGAAAAAAGATCAGACCCTTGGCAGAGTTTACACCGTTCACCCTAGTAATTGGCCTGTTCGCCATCTCTTGATGAATACAGTACTTTTGCATTTGTCAGTTGGCACAGGCTAGAGTAAAAGGTGGTTTTTCACCGATGTCTCAGTCTCACTCATGGCTGTGATTATATGGAAGCTACTGAGGTATGGGTGGTGCTTAGTAATGGCATTCGGGGCACAGTCAGTGCCTGTGAATGCTGTGAAAGGTTCAACTCATAGGGTTAGGACTACTGTTCTGACTCAGTGAGGAAAGCAATGGCAAACTACCTCACTCCTCTTCTTGCCTAGAACGCCTCAAAATAGCGTTGCCTTGGGTTTTTGTGGGTATCTACTCACATAACGTAACGGCGGTACTTTTTGAGGATCCAACCAGCCTTTGGGCTGACTACCTAACAGACAGACCCTAGTAATGCCGAGTGCTACTACCTCCGCCTCCTTTCACATAAAATCTCTGGCCCTCAGTCTTTCACTGACCTCAAAACCGTGGCAGGGGTGGTTCAACCAACATTTCAAGCGGCATGTAAAGCACTTGGCTTGCTACAGGATGGTGTGCACTGGGACCGCACACTAGAGGAAGCGTCCTCCACCGACTCTCCCCACAAGATACGCGAGCTGTTTGCCATCTTACTGGTGTTTTGACAAGTGAGTAATCCCATCATGCTCTGGAAAAAACACAAAGACAGACTCGCGGAAGATGTGGTGAGAGAGGTTCAGAGGCAGTGTGCTGATGTCAACCTGGTCATGGGTGTTATCTACAACAGGTGTCTGGTGCATCTTGAGGATTTAGTACTAAAAATGTCTGGTAAACAGCTGGAACACTTTGGACTTCCGTCGCCTTCTCGAGAACAAAACTCTGTAGTTGTTCACCGAGACTATGTCAGTGAACTATCTTACGACACAATTAAGTTGTCCAAAGTGGTTGCTGATAATGTTCCAAAATTGAACAACGAGCAGAGATTGGCCTATGACGAAATAGTTCGAAGTGTTGTTTCAGAATGTGGTCAGCTCTTTTTTCTGGATGCACCAGGCGGAACTGGCAAAACCTTCCTGATTAATCTCCTGCTCAGTACATTTAGAAGTCGACAGAACATAGCCATTGCAGTCGACTCCTCGCAGCAACCCTACTGGATGGTGGAAGAACAACGCATTCTGCCTTCAAGCTCCCTCTTAACCTCGGTCACGCTGCATCTGCCCTTTGTAACATCTCTGCAGTTGCCTTTGAAAGTCTGCTACGCCACGACAATTAACAAGGCTCAGGGGCAGAGTTTAAAAGTAGCTGGCGTGGATCTGAGAAGTGACCGATTCGCACATGGTCAACTGTACGTGGCATGCTCCAGAGTCCGTTCATCTGGTGCTTAGTCATTCTGCAGCCTGAGAGAAAGACCAGAAATGCAGTTTACCGAGAAGTGCTTAGGCGTTAAAAACACTCTCGATAGACATGGCAGTAGGCTAAGGGGCCTGCCTTAAATCAAAGCTCCCCGCCGTATATTGCACCCGATTTCCAATTTCAACGCTCCATGTTGCCGTCATTATCTTTCACTACATGAAAAATTTATACAACTAATGTTATAACGGGATTCCAAATGTTATTGCGGGCGAAGCCGCGGGTAACAGCTACTATTATAATAATGTTATTTACATTTATTCGCAACGTAGGCAATTCCAAAACAAGGGAAAACGTTATCTCAAATGTTTGCGAAAGTAACTACCTAGCCAAAATATTTAGCATACGAAAACATTATAATGCCGCGAAATTTTGCCATTATATTGCGCTGCCCAGGGCTGGATTTACCAATAGGCCCCACAGGCCCTGGCCTAGGGGCGCACCATGCTGAGAGGCGCATAATTAATACTGTGCGCATTTATTTATTTATTTATTTATTTATTTATTTATTTATTTATATTTGTCAGAAAATTTCCATCGAATGTTATCGACTACAATACACGTATTTCGTATAATTTTATTATATAAATTAAACTTTCCAAAATTTTGACACGTTTCCAATTCATATTGTTGCCATCATTTCCCAACAAATGGTTTGCAACAGCAGATCTTTCGACTTCAGCTTTAGAATAGGAATATTTTATGATTTATTAGGAGAAAATTTAAGTCTTGAATATTAATATCAGTTTAATTTGAATAATTAATTATGCATAGTTGTAGGTTGTAATATACGGTTGGCCTATTTATTCATAGTTTATATATACAAATTTAGAAACAGTTGATTCTCTCATTATTTTAATTTATTTAATTGATTATACTTAACGATACATTAGAATAAAATAAAAATTACCTTCACAAAGACCTTTCTGAGGTCTAAATTCTCCCTCCTTCACGTTGGTATGAAGAGGGGGCGGCAAAAACCCACGGGCCTAGGAGCGCATAAAATCTAAATCCGGCTCTGGCGCTGCCCTTCTCGCCAGAATGCAGTACGGACAGCTGAAGAATGACTTTAGAATGTTGTTGTTGTTGTTCCATATTATAACTCCGTGGATACATGTGGTGAAGTGCATGTGGTGGTGGTAACGATCAATAATTGTTCTCACGCCTCGTATAATGGCATTCGTGTATAGTATATCGTCGTAAACAAAGGTCTATTTAAATTAGTCGTTAGGATGAGGGAATGCTGTTTTGAGACAGCATATGATTCTTGTCATTCTTTCGACAGTGGTGTTAAAATACAGTTGAATTGAAACTATGTTATGTTCGGGTTTTACGTGTAGGAACTGCGTTATAAACAGGCTACCATCGTATTCTTACCATGTTCGTGCTCACGATTCACATATATTGTATTCGGTAACACGTTTTTGTACAACGTTTAGTCCGTTGGAGGACGACAGGATATTTCAGAATATATACGGCTGTTACGACTGGAAACTCGAGGGAGCTAGAAAATGAGGGATATGGTATAAGACAAAGGACATCATCCTCAAGGGCCCAGAGTGGATAATCAATGAAGTAAAAAAAGTCAGGATTGCGCGGCAGAGGTGGTGCAGGTTTTCCTACAGGAATGAAATGGAGTTTCTTGAGAAAGTCTCCGGACGGTAGACCACGGTATCTTTTAGTAAATGCCGATGAAGGAGAACCTGGAACATGTAAGGATAGAGAAATTCTCCGTCATGAACCACATCAGCTGGTAGAAGGATGCTTAATAGCAGCAAGAGCCATGGATATACATCATGTTTACATTTATGTAAGAGGAGAATTCTTCTTTGAATCATCCCATGTGCAAGTTGCAATCAATGAGGCATATGAGGCTGGGCTAATTGGGAAGAATTCTTGTGAGACTGATTATCCTCTAGACATAGACATCCACAGAGGAGCAGGTGCCTATATTTGTGGCGAGGAAACTTCTCTAATAGAATCATTAGAAGGCAAGGCAGGTAAACCAAGATTGAAACCACCATTCCCTGCTGACGTAGGCGTGTTTGGTTGTCCTACTACTGTATCAAATGTTGAGACAGTAGCTGTAGTACCATCAATTTGCCGAAGAGGAGCAGAGTGGTTCAAGAGTTTTGGCCGGCCCAATAATGTGGGGACAAAATTATTCAATATTTCTGGTGAGTTCCCTTTTCGCAATTCTTCTCGTTGTAGACAATTTTATGTACGAGGTCGATTCAGTAAAGTAAATATAGGTCCTCTCCTTACCATAACTGATGTGAGTAGTATTTCTTCAAAAAGACACCCTTTAACTTCAAGGTTCCCCCGAATGTAATGGCTGCTTGTGCCTTTAATTAAGGGTGTACTGCAATTTAAAACAAATAATATACAGTACCGTATCGTGTAGGTTTAGTCTATATACTTAATGACACAAAGTGAAGTCCATGCGCCACTCCTTGCTGCTGACACCATCAATTACCTTTGAATTGAAGCCTTTCATCCTTGCAACCATCTTTTATATTGACATCACAAAGGCAGTAAGTCGTTCCATACACATAGTGTTCCTTAAGAAGTGCGAGGCTTTCTGCCTGTCTCATTACTATGTAATCTACCAGGCATCATCGATTAGGTTAGGAATATAAGTAGGTATGTGGTAAGACGAAGGGCCATGGGAAAACCCCATATGCAGAAAGGAAAGATTGGCTACAGCATAAATCTGGCTTGAGAAGGATTAGGTGAGATTGTTAGTATGGGAGAAGATATAATATTACACATTCATGTCCGTCCTCTCGTCGTGCCGAGGCAGTGGCCGCTGGGGTGATCTATGGCAATGAACCTCACTCCTCTACATTCTTGCCATGGAGCGGTAGACAGGGCAACTGAGGTGGGTGGTTAGATGACCACCCCCACAGTTGGCGCACACCGGCGCGTCTCGCGGCGTAGAGCACCAGGTGTGGTGATGAAAACCAGCACACCGATTGCACCTGACTGGGGAGCCACAGGATCCCTGAGAGTGACCCCACTTTAGACAACAGAAACACTGTAGGAGCCTGGTCTGGGCGGGGCTTCTACTGTGACGATCTCGCAGGCAGTGGCGGTAGCTGATCCTGGCTGCAGGTGGTGGCGCTGCTCTCCATTGCTGGTCCCTTCTGGCAGCGTCTCTGGCGTCTGCAGCGGCGTTTCTTCTTTGTCACCTTCCGGGTGGTGCCGTCCATCGCTGGTGTCCTTCCCTGGTAGGTGGTGAGCGCTGGATGGGCATTCAATGGTCTCACCTGGGGCACTGCAGGCTCCTCCTAGGTGGCGGGCGCCGGTTGCCCCGCTGATGGCCTCGCCTGAGGCTCTGGTTGCTTCTCCTTCCTCTTCTTCTTCTTCTCTTTGAAGGATTGTTTGGGCCTGAGATAACTCTTCACCCAGTCTCCAGGTCAGATGTAAATACAAAAATTCCACTCGGCACGTCGGAAGGCGGAGGTAGATTTCACCGGGCAAACTAGGGGATAGGCTATAATAGGCAAACTATGCAGGTTTTCGTAGGAGGATCAGACCTCATTTATTGCAAGAAAGTATTTTACAATTGGAGGTTAATTAACTTTTTCTTCGTTTTTGTATGCATATTTTTTATCATTTTACTGTCTTATGGGGATGGTAACCTTCTTGTCATTTGGGGTTCATTTTTATACTTGTGATCACTATGTCCTCATGCAAGGTTTGGAACTGATGTGTAACTAACTAACAGCCTGTTACTTCTTCACGCAAAAATTTATCTCCCGCAGAGATGTTGGTTGGTTCCTCAGTTTAGGGGCTGTGACAACGTGGTCATGTAACCCAGTGTACATTGGGTGTGTGTAGAATCTGTCTGATAAACGGTGTTAATTATGATGACTGTATTAGTCTGTAATTCAGGTAAGGTCTGCAGACGGTCAATTTTAAGTAGTAGTACCTAAGTTTGTACCATATACAAACGTCAACGACACCTAGCTGTGAACTTGGCTACTAGATGCCACCACAATCAGCTACTTGCAACGAACCTTGGAACTTCCCCTCCAAAGGAAAGCATGCTGAGGGATTTTTAGCGCTCTTAGAAAATTCGACGACTTTGGCCGGCTTTGAACCAGTGACCTTGGGCATAGAAGTTCAGCATGCTACCAGTTAGCCGCTTCCCACAGAGTCAGATGGAAAAATGAATGTGATCTCGTGCAATGGCGTTGTCATGGCAACCTCTGATAGCTCATCCCTCATCAATTTAGAAGCGTTGTCATGGTAACCTCTGATGGCACTTTGCATTTTCTTTAATTCCGAAATCATTTTTATCATCCCTTGGCGTAATGGTGGGTCGCATCAAAAAATTCTTTCAGACAAAGTTTTAGGTAATTATTAGGGGAATAGTTTGCACTTGGTACGGTTTTGATATTGTGCCTATTAAGCGATATATGATTAATGTTTCCCGAAAAACCCACTTTTTCCACCCCTTTGGTCAATGGTTGGTGCTATCAAAAACTTTTCAAACATAAATTTTTGGCACTTATCCGACACATATTATGAACTTTGAATGGATTCGATATTTCACGTATTAAGAGAGTTATAGCGATATCTCACTTTTTCGAGAGAAAAAAAAGCCCCCCATTTTCATCCCGTTCAACCGATTTTGACCATTAACGAGCTCGACCGAGATTTTAAGGGGATACATATTATGTAAAACATTGAAAGTGATTGGTGTAAAATTACGGCAGTTATCGTGTCCACAAAAAAAAACTGATGTATATATATATATACATATACTGTGACCGAAATCGCATTTTGAGTTACGCTCATTAATACGTTAGAACAGCGGGATCAAAGGCTCGTGACTGGACAAGTGCATAATGAACTTGAGAGCGAGTCTTATAGCCTAGCAACAGCCTGGCTGGACACAGCAAGGAGACGCCGGTCTTTCTAACATATGAAATATACTCTTTATACAACGCATCATTGATTTCAGCTTTACCTTCATGCATTGGCAGAAAATGTATAATATAAGATACCATCGACTAACGGCTGAATACTAATTAAATATCACCTGTGTAATACTGCATTTTGAGTTACGTCGTAATACGTCACAGGAGAGGGAGGTCCGATTCACCCCTTACTACACCACGTGATAACAGGAGGGGAGAGCTCGTCACCTGTACTTTGCAGCGCATCGCTGGCTCTTATTCGGAGAGAGTTCACGCTGAAAAACACATAGGCTATTTTCAACCGAGGTTATGATTTTCCAAATCGCACGGCATCAGATTGCTTAAGTGAACATGTGTTCGATTGAAATAAACGCTCAAACGGTCTAGTGTTTGAAACTAGCGATAAATTCAGTGATATTCGTGTGCATGTATCGGAGATTTATGTGAGTAGAACAATTCCTTAAATTATCACACAACACGAGGAAGAATTACAGCTTCATGATGGAACTGTAATGAACACTACAAACCAATACATGCAAACGCACTCATACCATGTGAAGTCCTAGGTTTGACACATTAAGAAGTTATTACTGCAATATTCACATTCAAATAAACATTGAGGAGCAGAACACTATTAATATAAACTGATTTCAAGGCTATTAAAAATGTGCATTATTCAGAAAGCAGTGGCGAACAGTCAAATTGTATTTGAGGAACCTGAATTAACCAGAATGCTCTTTATACACAATGAACTTTTCTTCGTGGGATCTTATGATAGCTTTTACACAATCAAGATGTCATCAGCTTAGACAATTTGGGGGGAAACTCATAGGCTTTGATGAACGCCGAGATCAGCAGACACACCAACTTATAGTCAGCACGATGATGTTGGGGTTTTCTAATTTCATTAAACGGAGGTCTAACAAGTTCAAGACATCTTTAGGCATCGGTGGACTTCACTCCATTTGCAAGGGCAGTGAAACATTACATCCATAATACACCATGACAACCAACACCATGAAAGATGATTGATTTTATTTCCTGATGACTGTTATGTTTACTCCTGATTTTTCAAACATAAAAGAGCTACCTTAAGAGTTAGTCATTGCTATTAGTATTTCACAATGTTTTCTTATAGAGATAATAACTTAATAATTATTTAATTCATTGATAAATTAAATTAATTTAATTTAAATATTTTTATAATAATAATTATTTCTATTTAAGAATAATTTCCCACGATCTTTTGAATGCGATTGTCAGCGACATTTCCCGATCTTTGACACCGATGGTTGATAAAGTTAATAATTGGATTCATTATGATGAATAATAATAACAATAATAATAATAATAATTATATCTAATTTATTTAAAGTAAAGATGACATTCATATTTATTAATTAATGGTTGATTATCAACGATAATAATCACATTCGTATGGCAATTTATGACAGCAATTTGAAGAATTATTGCAGATAATAATTTATTAATTTCCTATTGATTAACTGAGCATTGGAAGATTCTGAATTAATGATTCGATTGATTTTTATGCTATAACATGCTACTTCTCTTATGATATTTTTACGCAGCAGCCTATTTATACATGAATGCATGTTATTTGATTTATGTTGTGGACACTTCTTACGTAAGTGGTCCTATAGTTGCAACATTTGAATGCGAGTCAGGTGGCCCATTCAATAATTATGATAGAAATACTTCACATTTGTAGGCAGTGAAAATATGTATTTCACGATTGATTTTTGTGATTAGAAGAATTCTAGGAGGTGTCTGTGAACACAATCCTGAGATTATTATTGCGAAAAGCATGTTTAATGAATGCGATGAATAATAATAATATATATATTAAAGGCTGTAAAATAATGGATATTGATATAAGAGCTTATAGAGATATTAACAATACCTAAGAATATTCTTTATTTATTTATTTATTTATTTTATTTATTTATTGGTGCCTTTATTGTGGCGAAGTTAGGGCTCTAGGCCCTCTCTCACACTTAACCACACACAATGCAACTTACATGAATACTCAAATATTATATACTTAACCTACCAAACTTACCAAACTTATTGAGTAATGGCGCAGTGCGAGTGACACGTGAGTGAGTTCTATCCAGGAATAACTGTATAATCGGAGGTGTTAAATACAGGTGATTGTGGCAATCTATTTTTAAAAGTTTTTATTAGTGGCTGGGAACTATTTGCAAAAAGAAACATTATCTTAAGTGCGACAGTTTCTCCTAAAAATTGAATTTTCGCTATGGGCGGTTCGAGCAAGAAAAAGCAGCAAGGCGCGGAGCAGCCCAGCAGTCCCAGTAGTGCCAACTCAATTGAGGAGACCGTAAGGAAGGTACTTATGGAATCACTTCAGTCTAAGGAATTCATAAACCTAATTGCCAGCAATATTGTGGACAAAATCACGGAGTGTGTGATAACGGAGCTGGAGCAGTCCGTGAATTTCAATAACGAACTATGCCACGATCTAGAGAGGAAACTAGAATTAAGAAAGCGTGAACTTGACGAACTGAACCAGACTATGAATGACAGACTGGACGAAATAGAACAGTATGGACGTAGGCTCAATGTCAGACTACTTGGCATTAGTGAGAGTGATGCAGAGAACACGGACGACCTTGTACTCCAAGTTACAAGGAACATTAATGCAGACGTCAACAAGAATGACATTGATAGGAGCCACCGAGTGGGAATGAAGTCATCAAACATGCCGCGACCAATTATAGTGAGGTTTACCTCATATAGAGCTAGGAGTGAGTTCTTCAAGAAGAAAAGGCATCTCAAGGGAACGAGGACAACTATAAGGGAAGACCTCACCGTGAATCGACTTGCTGTTCTGAAGACTGATGTGTCTCGATTTCAATTGAAGAACGTTTGGAGTCAAGATGGTGTCATTTTTGTAAGAAACACCGACGGAAGAAAGGTCCGAGTGACGAAAATGAAGGAGTTACCAGCCCAGTAGGAAACCAGATGAGTAATTGACACTTTTTAATTCCTGGAGTCCATCTCATTATAATAAAAACATTACATTTTTAATTTCTTTTTCAATTTAATTTTTAATTTATTTAAACTCACTAATTTAATACGCATTATATTTTATTAATTTCACTTCATTCATTAATTTATTGCATGATTCATTCTAATCCTTCGACTTAGTTTCAAGTAACTTATAGGTTAACATCAGCTGCTAAAGACTTTAAGACGTATAAGTTGGTACGCACTTCATCTTCCTTTGTCATTTGGGAACACAGGCTCACGCGAAGGTCACTAACCCCTCCCCTCCCACTTACTGCTCCCCTGTTACTGCCCCAGAGCGATCACCCCTACCTGCTACCTCGCCCTTTCACTTCTGAGGAAACATCCAATACAGTAATTAGTATACCTTACCAACAGATCTCAACAGCTGACTAATTGTAAATATCCTCTTCCTGTCAAATATTTCTGTGTATGACTTTATTTAATGATGACTTTGTAAGATATAAAATTCATACAGAAGTAGGTGGAGCTATTGATCAATATGTGTCTCAAATACTTACATTTAAGAAGGTAAATAACTTAAGCATATTTCACACAAATATTAGAAGTCTATCTAAAAATAAATTTAGATGCCGAGTTAGAAGCATATAACCATATATTTGATGTCGTTACACTCACAGAAACTTGGAAATTAGGTAACTTTAATATATGCAAGCATTCCAACTATAAAACATACTATAACGAAGGATGCTTTAATAAATGTGATGGAGTTGTTTTTATGGTGAAGAATTCTATTGACCATGAGGTAGAAACTGTGACTTACAATGATTTCAAACTCCTTAGGCTCAAAATAAATTGTGGGAACAATAGAATTGCATTGACAGGCATATACCGTTCGTCAAAATACAATAAACAACTATTTATTAATAATCTCCATGATTATGTCCAGCAAAAATGTACACTAGAAACCGAGTTGATTCTAGGCGACACTAACATAGATCTATTTGATGAGTACGACTCTAATGAATTAAACTTACTGCATGAGTATAATTTTAGATCGTTGATACATGGCACCACTAGAGAAACTTCAACGAGCAAAACATGTATTGATCATGCACTTATTCGTAGCGATATTTCTAATCATAACATCTTACCCATTATATCACAGAGCAGAATTACAGATCACTATGCTATATTAGTTAGTATAAATCTTGAAAATGGCAGTGACTTAGAAGCAGCTCAGTGTAACATACGTGAACATAATTTAAGTTAGATAGTGAGATGCTTAAAAATAAATCGAGCAATATTAATTGGGGCACAGTATTAGGGAACAACCACTTGGATTCTAAAGTAGATAAATTTATACAAACTATCCAAAATTGCATAAAAATTCTTCAATACAATTAAATTCAAAGCAACGAAAGAGAAAGGAGTGGATCACGCACGCGCTAAATTAAGTCCATTCACACCAGAGATAGGTTGTATCAGGAATATATAGCAAATAAAGAGAACAATGCCATGAAGGAGAAATATAAGCGGTATAGAAATAAATTAAACGAATTGCTTAATAAAGCTAAAACTGACCACTATAAACAATTAATAAATTCCAATTCTAATAATCCAAGAAAAGTATGGGGCATTGCCAATGAAATTACACAAAGAATATGTCATAAAGAAAAAATAACAAAAATAATATCTCAAAATCATGTTTACGATGATGATTTCTCTATAGCTAATACATTCAATGATTATTTTATTAATAAAACTACTGACATGTCTAAAAATATTAAGAACAATCCAGATTTTTCCTTGAAAATCAACAGAAACACATATTCCTGTTTTTTTATTTCGATTACCGAAGCGGATTTACATAAGTACCTACACGAAATAAGCGACACTAAAGCAATGGGAATAGATAACATCTCAGCTCAAATTATTAAGCAGAATTTTAATTCTTTAAAGAGTCCTTTACTAACAATAATAAACGAGTCACTTACAGTTGGATACTTCCCAAAGCAATTAAAAATTACAATTGTAAAACCGCTACATAAAGCAGGCAATCCTTCAGAACTAAAGAACTATCGACCGATATCGTTAACGACAATCATATCAAAATTATTTGAAAAATGTATAAAAAATCATACTTATCAATTTTTGAAGAAACACAATCTACTATCAACTACACATTTTGGCTTTATAAAAAATGTCAGCACCACTGATACTTTTGGGGAATTAACTAGGCGAATTTATGAAAATATGATCAGTATGAAACCGACCTTGGGCATATTTCTCGACTTAGAGAAGGCTTTTGACTCCATACCTCACCATATTCTCCTTCAGAAGATGAAAAGATATGGCATCAGAGGCATAGCACTGAAATTGATAGAAAGCTATTTGACTGAAAGGATTCAATACGTTAGAATAAATAGAACTACAAGTCTACCTTTAAGAGTGAAAAGAGGAATACCACAAGGCACAGTGCTGGGTCCATTATTATTTTTGATTTTTATCAACTATATTGAATCATCTATACATGGAATTGAAAATGTTAATGTCATATCGTACGCAGATGATACGGTAGTTTGTTGAAGGTAGAACATGGGGAAATGTAAAACAAATTGCAACTGCTGCATTGAAAATGTTAAAGGTATGGTTAGATGGTAACGAACTATTTTTAAATATAAATAAATCAAAGTTCGTAAGATTCAGTTTAAAAGCAGTTGAAGATGATTTCAATTAACTAAAAATACACACTTTGAACTGTAATCAGAACTGTGACTGTCCTAAAATAGCTAAAGTGGATACAGTTAAATATCTGGGATTATTTATAGATAGTGACATGAAATGGAAAAGCCAATGCAAACACCTTACAAGTAAAATAAGAAGAACAATCTATATATTTCACAATTTAAAACATATTGTGAATTACAAATTAATAAGAGACATATACCATGCTCTAGTCCAGTCAGTTCTTACATATGGTATTTTTGCCTGGGGAGGCGCCTATGAAAATGTACTAAAAAGTGTTCAGATAGTGCAGAATCTCATACTACGAATAATGTTGAAGAAAGATAGATTATATCCGACTATGAGACTGTATGCTGAGACAAGGGTCTTCAACATTAAACAATTGTATGCTTTTGAAATATATAAATACATTTTTAAAGATAGAAATAGAATTCAAGTTGTTAGCCACGGGTATGAAACCAGAAGTATTACAGAGAATCTCTCTATTTTATATCAACCTAAGTTAGGTATAGCCAAACGTAACTTTCTGTATTTCTCACCAAAATTATATAACATTCTCCCAATTAAATTAAAAGAATTTAAAGGAAATCATGCAAGCCTGAAGATGCATATAAAACATTTTCTCAGAGAAAACAAAATTAAAATTGATAATATAATTAGTTGAGCCTACAAGTTTATAAAACACATATTCAATTTTCCTTCTTATTCATTATTTTTAGTGTATACATCATTTACATAGAACGTGTTATTCGGCTAAGCCATTATACAATTTTTAGAAATAGTAATCAACGATATGCATGCCACACACAAGGTTGCACCTTTTAGTGGCATATGTCATATCTCTTCCTGCTCTGTATGAATTTGATATCCTATTTCGACCTGTCTTTATCATATTGTAACAATATAATTTAATAATTGTAAATTTACAGGTTAAACAATGAGTAGGAAGTGTAAGGAATTTCATAAAATGTGTACAGATATTATGAATTTTGTAAAATGTGTGTATCTGTAACGATTTAATAAATAATAATAATAATAATAATAATAATAATAATAATAATAATAATAAAAAGTTCCTCCTCTGAAATACTAGGAAAACTTAAATACTAGAATTAAATAAAATAAAATTAATTTAAATTAAATTAAATTGGCGACTGCGTGATATTAATTAAGCTATACAATTTAAATGTCATACATTTATAACAAAATTATACTATGATCATTCACTCACACATTCATACACAAATTGTTCTAGTTGGCCTACGAATTCAAGAGGAAATCTTTACATGCACGTTTGAAAGTTGTTAGGGATGTACAATTTCTAACGTCGCGAGGACAATTATTCCAAATTCTAGTTGCCGACACGAGGAAAGAGTTACTGAAGGCAGCTGAATGATGTAGAGGAATTGCAATTATAGATCCAGATCGCGTGTGACGATCATGAAAGGAAGAAAGAAAACGAAAATTACAAGAGAGATAGTGAGGAGTACTTTCATTCAGAAGTCGATATATGAGGGTACATATGTGCAGGTTTCTTTGTTGTTCTACCTTTAGCCAGGAAAGTAGATCATAAAAAGGAGACACGTGTTAGGAAAATTTCAAGGAGAAAATAAACCTAATGCAGGAATTTAAAGCTCTCTGAAGTTTCTTGTTTTGTTCTCCGGTAGCATCTACTAATACAACATCGCAGTAGTTAAATATAGGGAGCATCAAGGTTTGGACGAGTTTTATTTTCAAGTTACGGGGTAGAACGGACTGGTGAATCTTAAGTGGATGAAGTGACGAGTAAACTTTCCTGCATGTATTAGTAACGTGCCCATCCCAATTCAAAGTTTCATTTAGTGTGACTCCAAGACTTTTTACCGATTTAGGGAACGGGATAGCAACACCATTAAGTTGAATTTAAGAAAGCGGTCTACTGTGTGAATGGAAAAGCAATTTAGTCTGCCCTATTACAATACCTTGTGTTTTAATTGGGTTGATGGCAATCTTCTCTTCGAAAGGAAAACATTTAAATGAAGTAATCTATAACCTATTAATGAATGAATTTTGCCGTATTAATTAATCAATGCATCACCCTCATAATAATAATATATGGACGATATTATAATAATTTATGGATTATAATTTATTGGAACTGAATTGTGGAATTTAACAACAATTAGCAGGTTGATGTAATATAATTGGAGATTGGAATAATTATTAATGAACATTAGTTACTACATGAAAGATATTGGACACTACTTTAACAGTATTCCACACCAATGTCGAATGCTCATTGAAAATAATATTTGCTAATTAATTCTGTTTTTATTGCAATTTAAATTAAATCACGATTTATCCTTGTTAGATAATATTCTCATAATTGATTAACTTTTTCCTTAAAATATGTTAGTTTAAAGGTGTGATAAGTTAGATTTTTGAGGGGAATGTAAAGTTACAATTTACAACTTATTTCAATTTATTCCAATCTGAAATAGTGACAGTGAAGTGCAACGATTTTATTTTATTTATCATTCAGCTAAACCAACGAACAGTGGAACTTTATTTCATATCGCATTACCCCAAGTGCAATAGGAAAGTCGAATTGGCAGTTTAGGACTTTTGGATCTACGATCCCAACATAAGATTGAACCAATTCGATTTTAGGAGGGTATATTTATTTGTGTTCGTCTGCTCTTAAATAAAGAGAGACCATTTTATCTTAGTTATCTTAAATTATTCCTGCAGCTTGTTCCTTTTCCTGACTGAGTGATTTTATCCTATTTTATTTAGATAGATATATATCTGAGGCAACCCATCTCACCTATCCCGTTAAACGACCCGAGACATTAGGTCTCTTGCCTGCCCGTGTTCTCAGTTGTTTGTGGTAGTTTTTCCCGATATATATTTCAGGGACTCCTGCTTTTTTGTAACGACCATGTACCATTTCTTGGACATCACATACAAACATAAATACATACATATTTATTGACGGCTTCCACCATTTTCTTTTATACAAGATAAAAGACATTACGAGTAATACAAAGTACGGTACCCTACTATTACAATCAACTATATTCACACAGATTGTCTAATGAAGAGGAAAACAGATTTTTTCTCAGGGGTCTTTCATCGGTATTGATTTCCGGGCCGACGTGAGATCTGGGAAACGGGTACAATACACACACACATATATATAAACTTTTGAACTGACGGTGGTTTTAGGGTCTGGGGGATGTGAAACGCGAGGATATGTCGAAATTTTCCGAAAGTCGAAACATGGTACCCATTGCAAAAGTTAGCTTTCTAATGAAATCTACCTAAAATAGGCTACATAATTAAAAATACTACCATCAACGACACCTAGCTGTGAACTTGGCTACTAGATGCCACCGGAGCCAGCAACTCGCAACGAACGTTCGAACTTCCCCTCCGAAGGAAAGCATACTCAGGGATTTTTAGCGCTCTTAGTAAATCCGACGACTTCAGACGGGTTTGAACCCGCGACCTTGGGAATAGAAGTTCAGCATGCTACCAGTTCCGATACCGAAGTCGCTTCCAATAGACAGATGGAAAAATGAATGTGATCTCGTGCAGTGGCGTTGTCATAGCAACTGTTGATGGCTCATAACTTATCAATTTAGTAAAGTTGTAATGGCAACCTCTCATGGCACTTCGCATTTTCTTATAATTTAAATCATTTTGCTTACCCCGTGGCGTAATGTTGGGTCATATCAAAAATTCTTTCAGACAAAAGTTTTAGGTAAGTATTGTAGGAATATTGTCCATTTCGTACGGTTTTGATATTGTGTCTATTAACAGAGATATGATTAATGTTCCCCGAAAAAAACACTTTTTCCCACCCCTTTGGTGAATGGTTGGTGCTATAAAAAAACTTTTCAAACATAAAATTTAGGGCCTTATCCGACACATAGTATGAACATTGAATGGATTCAATATTTCAGATATTAAGAGAGTTATAGCGATATTTCACTTTTTCGAAAAAAGCCTCCCATTTTCACCCTCCTTTGACCGATTTTGCTCATTAACGAACTCGACCAAGATTTTAAGGGGATACATATTATGTAAAAAATTGTAAGTGATTGGTGCAAATTTACGGCAGTTATCGTGTCCACAAAAAACTGGTATCTATACATATATATATATATATATTACATACATATATATATACATACATTAATTATATATAAACTTTTGAACAGACGGTGGTTTTGGGGTCTTGGGGATGTGAAACGTGAAGATATGTCGAAATTTTCCGGAAGTTGAAACATGTTACCCATTGCAATAGTTAGCTTTCTAATGAAATCTACCTAAAACACGTTTCCGACGTTTTACCCGTGCGGGTGTGGTTGGGAGTTTGGGTTAAATTAAAAACATGTTTGATACACGAACAGTAGTCTACTTATGCGAACGTTGTGGAAAGGGCAAAAAAAGAAAGGATAAGAGAGGAAACAAAAACACAGGGTGCTATAGCCTCACGCCTAGTGACGCTTAAATTAAGCAAGCAATGATCAAAGAAAAGGTATGGACGAGTTGTATTAAATTTCGATAAAGGTGGAAACGGGGGCGTTCGAAAAGAGGACATTGAAAGAACAGACGTTGGGTGGTACAGACGGCTTGACCACAGTCGCACTGTATCCGAAATTCACGTAACCATCACCTATTATCCTGAAGACGGAAGGGATCGCTAAGGATGTTGAAACCCAGCTAGATAAACCAACTGTACCTCGCTAGATGAATAGCAATCAATCTCACGATACATGTATATTCTTAAAACTACGATAGTACTCCTCCTTAGTTACGTACAAAACCTACAATAAAGTATGGTAGGACGAGATTCTTGGAATCTCAGGGAGTGAACGGTATAATAGTGCAACGGGCACCAGTGCCTAACTAGCAGTACTATTGCATCAGATCGTTAAATAAGGAGATCGTTGTGTTCTATAAAAATGGACAGGCAAACTAAACAGTGCCTGCTAGCATTTATTCATAAGAGAATAACAATGACAATAAATGTCCACATAAGATCATAATACAATCACACGCTGTATAAAACTTCTAATAACCTTAAAATTAAAAGTATAGCATTGCTATATGCAAATATAATTGTGAATTTCAGTTCACTACTTTACAAGTCCTCGTTGACAAAATTAAATAAGTTACGTCCTAGACAACTCGTCTAGATATAATATTTAAACTATCCACACTCTTATGGATCTTACTGTAATTGTTAACAATATTAAATCCTCACGTTATTGCTTGGCAATCCTTCCCCTGCGTGATGCATACTTAAATTTCACTGACACAAATCTAACTTCACATATTTAAAACTTTGAAATACCCTCAATAATAAATTCTTTACATATTCGCACTACAGTATTATCGTTAGCTAGGCGATAATCTCGTTATATGATCTACAGATCATTCTTCCTACTCATTCCTTCATTCTCATATTCAATGAAATCACCCACCACTTCTTTTGTTATATCCGTTTCTAATTTTCATATCCTGTGTGAACATATTGTTACGAGCGGTAAAGCTTATAACTGCTCGGCATAGTCATAATCTTGATAAAAATAATTAAGTAGACTATTATATAGCAAACTATCTTTTGTGGTTTGTTCAAATACGTTGTACAAGAAGTTTCACTACTTCTTCCTTCAAAATATCATAATCGTAAATTCACATACTTGATACATCGACAACACTGTCGTGACTTCATTACTTACTTCGCTATATTTTCAATTAATCCATAGGACCATTATCTTTCACCATAAATACAAGTCAGCGTTAACACATACGCTAATACAGCCTTCCTCTTCACAAGTTTCGCAATAATAATACTCTTTCCCATTTCAATACACACTCTGTGGGTTCATGAAAATCAGTAATCCTACTTATGTGGTTCAAATTACACATTATCTATCGATTACACATCTTTCTTTTACATACGTAAATATTTATGACTTGTCTAACCGTTCCTGTTATTTCACTAACATATTTCATGTTTTATACCTTCCAGAGCGATTCAATTGCGATATTATTCCTTTCTTACCATTTTATGAAACCACAGTTCATTGAACTTTACATATAAATATATCTGTCTGTATGTTCTCGTTTCGTTAATATAAATACACTGCATATCCTCACCTTTCTTTTATTTCGTGAATATAAATTCAATTTATTCATTACTTATGTTCCTCATAATATTCTTAGTTACAATTCGTTATAATTCTTTGCATTTCGTATTGTCGTACCGCAATATAGCGTTTTATAATATGTGTTACAACATCAGATTGTCAATTATATTTAAATAAAACACTAAGCTTCAACAAAGCGCTTCCTCTGATAGCAAAATATACCTGAAGTGATTGTGTCCTGCCTGCATGGACTGAAGCAAGCAGCACAGCTGGGTAATATTTAACGGGACTGGTGTCGAGGCACACGGCAGCGAGCAAGCCGGTCATGCGTCTCTCCTCCTCCTGCCTCGATATCAGGTGGTAGCAAGTGCGGCTCCATCCCGACTCTCTTCTTCTTCCTCATCGATCCAGGACTCCTACACTTTCGTACGTTTCCGAAACTAAGAGCGTTTCTGATAATCATCCTCAAGCGAACCCCAAGTTCTCCGGCGAATATATAGTTGTTTAATATGTTTAGTATTTCTGTAAGTTGGCATGGAAATACTTCGTAGCTGTATGTGCAATAGTGACTTCGGTGAAGCGTCATGTTGAGCTTGCACCCTAATTGACTGTGCGTTGATGTGTGACTAAGTCACTGATGGAATCCCCATATCGTAAAATGGCTATTTCTCCTCCATAATTGTGTACGACTTCATAACATCCAAGTTGTAGACCTTGTTAAACTTCCTCGTTGACTCCAATTTGATAACAATGTTTGTATTTCGAAAATGCAGTTGGAAATACATCGTTGAATATCGTTTGGTTAAATCGACTTAGTTTTGCAACAACTCTTGTACTTTTAAAAATGTTGCTTTCGCTTGTAAATAGTAGCTTCAATACGTAGTGGGTAGATTATTGGCTGAGGAATAACCTAACCACCAAGGGAAGATGATAAAGAAAAGGAGGTGGGTTTCGGACAGGAGAAAAAGGATAGATAAATAGGAGGAGAGTCCCACAAAAGTTATGAATTTAACTTTAAATGCACTTAGAGGCGGTTGCCACTGCAAATCCGTTCTCTGATACCTAAAGTGGGTAAGGACCTGGTCGAAGCTGACGGGAACCGCAGCTAGGACTTGGGAGGTTTGGCAGAGAAAGGCTTTAGCGTATTCCCTCTCAAGCATGCATATGCCTACTATGGGGAAGGGTGATGGTATGACAAGACAAATAGTAACAGATTTATTGCGTATTAACGAGGGCATGAACCTAGGAAGAGTTAGGAAAGCCAGGATCTTGCCTAACTGTAGTATTTGCGAAATGATAAATCCAAAAACAAATATTTCATTTATTTAACAATGCAAAAAAGTCTAATAAATTTGACAAGTATATAGTTTCAATTTTTGATAACAATTTGGGGTCGCAGACCTCCTAACATTTAAAGTTTGCTCCAGGCAATTAACAATTCTTTAGGTTTCAAACCTTATATATGTACTAAAATCTTTGTAAGATTTAAAAAAGACAAATGAAGTGATTAAAGTTTAAACATTAAATCGAGTACAATGTGTGTACTTTCAGAAATTCCCAAGTACCTATCTTAGAAAAAGTTACAACTTCAAAAATAACAAAAAAAAAGAAAACAGGTAGAATGGAAGAGAAGTTTCTATAACTTCTTATATTTACGCTGAATTACTTTTATAATAGTTACAAAATAGGACAGGTCACTTGCTGTGAAACCTGAAGAGAAAGTCAAAAGGAAGGTTCTAGACTTCCTATGGTTAGATAGGAATCACGAGACAAATGGGGCAAGTTTCCCTTTCGTGAAACCTAGAAATAACTCACTTATAAGTTGAAAGAATTGTATCCCCTAAATTAGAAGGGAGAAACAAGATAATTTGAACCGTGTACAAGACACGTAGTTATGCAGAAGTTAATTCATTACACATAAGAAAAAATGGGAGGGCACATCTTTAGATTGACACCTCGTTGAAACAAACCTAAATTAACAATTTATTATGGGTTGTTTGTAAGAGGTTTAGGAAAAAGCAATTGGGATGAAAGGTAAATGTTCATGGCCGTGTTTATAATAATCGGACGAGCGCGACGTGGAAGAAATACTGAAAGAACACTGTTTATCACTATAGTTCGTTGAAATGGATGAAAAGTTCACTGTAGTAGCGCAAAAGTTTATGGCAAAGAAAGTTATTGCAATCGTGGAAAATGACTGGTTGCACTAGATAGGCGAAAGTCTATTACTTGAGAAAGTTGTGGATTACAATTAAATGCGCCAGAAAAAATCCCAACGGTGGAAGAAAATTTAGCTATTGAGCATTAATTTATAAGGTAGATTCCTTAGTTTGAAATGGCATTCCCACAAGTGAGTGAAAGATACATGACGGCGTGACTTGTAGATAAAGTGCAGATTCTGGAAGGTTCCAGAACGATCCTAATGGAAGAATAGGGCCAAAGTTACTCCAGCGGTGGAACAAGCTTAATATTTATAGACAGTGGGTATTCTCTGATATCCCCCGTTGTGAGAAGATCTCTCATTTAATAAGCATAAGAAATGCTGCTTTTCACAAAGAGTGGCTTAATTAGACAAAAGCCCAACATGGAGAATCCCGCGAAGGATGATTATTGCCACAAATGATTAATCTCACACTGCCTATAAATGATCGTTAAAAGCATGAAGATAGTAAAACCGATGAAGATGAGGTTAACACCTGAAGTATGTACTTATCTTTGTTGCATGCCGAAGGTGAAGTTCCCTTTGACGTATGAACTTAATGTGCCAACATGGCGTAGAATGTAGAGAGTGCTTCTTGGTTTGAGGAGACTGGCTCTAGTTGAGCCTTGACTGACTAAGTCAACTGCCGAAGTACAAGTGAGAGCTGCTAGACGAAGAAAAGCACTAGCCTAGACGGCATAACCAACAAGAAGTTGAGTGCACTTAAGAAAGAGAGTGAGCGGTTGCTCACGACGCGGAGAAGTGTAGAACTGAAGTGACCGAGCGAGCTGGCTGCGCGCGCGGAGAAGAGCAGTAGGAGGAGGGGAGAAGAGGGGGAAGCGGGCGAGAGAGGGGAGGAACAAAGAGGTTGCACATAAACATGAAACAACTTTACAAAAATAAATGTTTTTCTAGACGAATGGTCTTCAAAGAGTTGATAGCTGGCGATGGTGACGAGATCTGGTGGCGAGATGGAAAAGGAAGTCCTCTTGTACAGGGAAGAATTGAGGAACTTCACAGATTCGCTGCAAGATGACGCTAGGTGAGTCTTGGAAGATATATATATCTAGAACAGACTCACAAAGAACATAAGAGACATGACCACCAAAGAGAAACTAGAAGATCGCTGTTGGTGTTTGATAAAAAGGAAAAAATGAACATGCAAAGAGCATTAAAAATTATATTCTCTCTTACCGTGTATTCCAAGAATACACCACGTAGACTTATTCTTTCGTTGATGTAGCGATGAATCCTCTTTATAATTATTCGATTTGTAATACTTGTTTGCGTAGAAATAATGTTATATCTTTCTGCTGTAATATTTCATCGGAGTTCGTATTCAGCTTGGCCGGTGGCGATGCTGTTTCCTCCATCAAAGTCTCTCTGGATTCCTCGGTCTACATTTTCCGTAGTTAACTAACACGTCTATCAGTTTCCGAAGTCAGATATGGAATGAATCCTATTGACGCTCTCTCCCTTCTCATGTAGCTAATTAAAATGGCGTTCATGGCATTAGACCTTGAAATAATCTTCATCTGTAAATATCTTTTTCATCCATATTCACCTTTTTATAAAATTTATATCATTGGCTTTTATTTTTAATTTCCTTCATATTTCTGCCATTAAATCTCTTCTAGAAATGTTTTTAAATAATTATTAAAATATTATTGTCCGCCAATATATATTATTCCTATTGGTTCAGATCCGGTCAAGTGATATAAACCTTTCCTTCCGCGGCATGAAATCTCGCGCGTGCCAATGTCACCTTCCCCCTTCCCAATTCGACACTCTGCACATGGATTGAACTACAAGTCTCAACTCCATTATGATATGGTAACTGCGTTTTATAATACACGATCACTCGTTAAAACATAATACTGTGTCCGGTGAAAATACACTTTGAAGCGCGGTCGGGCCGAGCCGAGTAGAATTGCTGGCCGACTCCAAACACTGGTGTTTCAAATGGCCTGGCGCTCGCGAATCGCTGACCAGCCAAGTTCTGTAATACCAACATGTGACAACTGTAAGACAAGTGAGTCTCTCTTGCTGGCTGCAACTCACCGAGTGAAGCTACCCCCTCCAACTTCCTGGATATATATCGATATGTCAATATATCGTTTGTAGCTTTGATTAAATTCATGTTATTCCTGCGTTTCACTTGCTAGGTTCTATTTCTCGAGTATAATAGCCTTCTGCTAGGGAAATACACATTCTACAGTCTTCCTAACATCTTTAATAACTCTAATTTGCTTCATATCAGTGAAAACAATTCTCTAGTTGGGGTCGATGCGCGACATTATGTCATCTATGGATTTATTGATCGGCTGGGCTTCGAGTCGTCCATTCGGAAATGCTCGTGGCTTCCGATCTGCAACCGAATGACACTTCTTACAATATCTCCGTCGCATAGCATGACTGTCTTGTGACTTCAAATACGTCACGGCTCCTGACGTAACTATTTACATTATCAGGACGAAAAACCTGACAAAAAAAACGGTACAGTACCATGGCTGAGGGTTGCGTATTCTGCTAGTGAGTCAGCCTCTTCGTTACCAGGAATGGAGGCGTGTCGGAGAATCCACACAAATATGATGTCAAAACTGGCTTGAAATAATTCATAAGACAATTTTTAGATGGCATGTGTGTACCAGTGCTGTGAGGGATTGGAAAAGTGTAGAGCAGACAGAGCGCTGCGGGCGTCAGATAAGATAGCTTGCCTAGTGGACTGTTGTTTGATGACTTCTAAGCCATGACGAATTGCAAAGACTTCTGGGGTGAAAATTGAGATATCACTCGGTAAAGGGAATGGTAAAGACTTATCGAGGGTAGGGCCGTAAACCGCTGCGCCCGTAAAGTTGCCATGGGAGCGCTTGGAACCATCGGTATAAAAGGAAATGTGATGAGGAAAGTGATGAAGGAAAGCCTGGAGCTGCTTATGACAATGATTATGAGGGGCCTGGGCAAGAGTGGGTAAGGATTGAAAAACACTGAGAAAAATGGAGGGGGTGAACAGTTGAACTGGATAATTACAACTGTGCAACAAGTGAGTACTGTATTGGTAAGCGAGAAGCAACGCAGGGGAATTAAAAGAATAAAAAATATTACGAGTGCGATATCCAGACATAAGTTGGAGTTTAGGAAGTAAGGGATGATTATATAAAGATAGCATTTTTAAAATATATTTACTAGAGAGGAAAGATCTGCAAACGCAGAGTGGAAATTCTCCTGTTTCAACGAACAGGGCGTTGATGGGGGAAGAAGATTAAGCTCCAGTGATTATGCTTAGTGCTTGGTATTGTAAGGTGTCAAGTTTTTTCAACGACGTACGAGGTGCCAAATCAAAGAAATGACTACCACAATCTAAAATAGAGCGCATTATGTTTTGGTAAATACGGAGGAGGACAACAGGGTCGACGCCCAAATGTCGGCGGGTAAGCGATCTAAGGATGACGAGTTTCTGATGGATAATTGATTGTAAAGCTGTAAAGTGAGCTTGCCAGTTAAGTTTGGTGTCAATATAAAGTCTGAGGTATTTTAAGGAGGTACGAAAGGGAATTAAATGGGAAAATATATACAATTGTGGTGAGGGTGGACGACGCGAGGAGGCAAATAGCATGGCAGCATCGTTTTTGGGAGACGTTTGAAAACCGTGGCGCAAAAACCAGGTGTTCATGGGTATTAAAGTATGTTGGAGAGATTGAGTACATTCATCTACCGTGTTACAGTTTTGTAAAGCAGGATGTCAGCGGCAAATTGAAAGAGGCGCGCATGAGGAGTACCGTAATTAATTGTTCAAGGTCAGCGGTATAAACAAGGTATAAAAGCCCACTCATGATATCACCCTGGGGTAAACCTTGAGAAGTATGACGAATCGAGTGGGGAGGATCATGGTATTTCAAAGATATTTGGCGATTTGTGAGTAATTGTACAATGATGTGACGTATTGTACCAGTATTTTCTGTAGCAACAGATCACATGTATTTTTAAGAAGCGATTATCTCACTCTTATATGGAGATTTCAACTTCCAGTTGAGAATTACAGCAAGCAAGACGCGAGCCTAGGGGAATCACTTATGCAACCCTGCTTTGCAGATTCGGTGACGTTCTAGTCTGTCCACGGTGACACTGCTCACATATGTGTTTGAAGGACGAGTTTGTTCACAAGATGGCTGCCCTAAACCGTGACATGAAACCTACAAATATTGACATTTACAGAGATCACAGAGGGGATCTACAACATGGGATTATAATGATATACTATAAGGAGTAATCTGAAAGCATTTACGAAGATTAAGATGCATTCAAAACGTTAACAGGTGTTTATCGCATTAACGGTATGCACCTTCGATTTATATCGACCGGAAAGCGGTGGATTATGGGAAGAATCCAGCACAGCTGAGGCAAGACCAACTACAATACTCAGACCTTAATGCAGGTATCGAAAGTGTGAAAATGGCGTATGCGGAAGCCCGAGATTTTGTTTGTTTACAATCGTTGCTGGGATACAATATTAGCTTTGATTAGCTTCGTTTGATGAAAGTTGGGATAAACTATTGCTCATCTGTAATTTGTAGTGTCTTCAGTATGTCTGTAAAGTCCAGTTCGCGTTTATGTACTGCAATCGTGTATAAATATGACGTGATAATACGCTTATTATGGACTAGTTCGTTTGTGTGATGATTGTTCAGTTGACCGATGGCATTGTGTCATTTACTGCAGATGTTGAAGTACCCAAGACTGAAGCATTAATAGAAGTGTCTCAAGAATATACACCGCAATGATTTGCTAGTTAGTGACAATATAATAATAGCTTAGTACACTTCAGTACCGGTAGTGTCGAACTTAAGTACGTAAAGGGAAAACGCAATGATCATCTACGGCAAGACTAAACTGTTGACGTTATCTTGAACGCTCAGCTTCATGTGCCTCCGTAAATTCTTACCGTCTGGCAGATATTCTACACTTCCTTGTATACACGCCAAATACTACAGTGAACTTCTGTTTTATTGGTTAAGGAAGATGTTTCCCCTGTGCCAAACAGTGAACTCATTGTGTTCCGTCATTATTCATACTTTTGTGATTCTTACAGCTTGCAAGTTATTTTTTATTATGATGTGTGTAATAAAGTGTTGTGAGTGACTGGCCAATTATGTACTTATATTACGAGATGGTGTGCCGCGATAATTCCGTAAGAGGGAGATGGTGCTTTGCTACCTATATTACTTTACTAAATGAACTATTTCCAGCGTACAACTATTCCAAACGGTAACAGCGAGTGTTTAATAGGTTAGATGGTAACACATCGCGTCCTTTGTGTGTGGTAATCTCCATAATTATGTTCAGATATCCGCACGACGACTTATTTGCATATTTCAATCAACTAATTCGGTGTGATGTTTTACCCGAGATTTTAGACAATTCCACGAGATGTCTTAATTGAATCGTATCTCTATAGTGTTGGTTCGATTATTTCAGGCAACTATTCTCATTCCGATTGTGTACACAAATACTCTGCATGTGCTGGGACAGCACTTCAGTAACCGGGTACTTTCTTCTCTCTTACTTTAGAATCTGTTTGATTTTATGCTAATAATATTAATCTATAATTACTGAACTTAAATACAAATCGTGATAACTCGCCAAAAAGCTTCTTATTCAACCACAGAAACAGTGAGACTATTGTAGCTGCCCCTTGGGTGAAGACGAAGAAACCTATAATTCGAGGCCAGAACTATATAGATAAATTAAATCAGATAAGTCTAAATTATTGATGCATATTTCTTCGGAACTTAGTCTCATCTTGTGATATCTTTTTATGCTCTTAGGTGAGTAAAAATAATAATTTACACGAACTGTGACAAGCCCGATGACATGATCTTAGCTATTGGTAGGGCAACCGTCGCCGCCATGTTTTTTCTACATTAAGGTCTGAGTATTGTAGTTGGTCTTGGCTGAGGCGAGCTCTGTATTAGGACAGACACTCACATCTTGATTCTGTTCCGACAACAAGCTCAAATATCATTGGAATTGTGCGCTTTGTAAAGTCCGCACGGGAATAGTGCTTTAGTGCATTCAGACAGGCACGACCGCGGAGAACACGGGACGTTCGCATAACCGATTGTAGCGTGTTTTGGTCTAGAAAAGTGTCGCGAATGAACATTGTACTTCTGATAAACTTTTAGTAAGCTTGTACGCTACAACGAATGAACTTATATTATCATCCAGTTATCAACGAACTTTACTACAATGTTATACAGTACTGAGTTGAGGGGAATAGTCAACCAGTCTAATTTGAGTGTAGTTATGAGTTGCTAAGGCATTCATAAGGAATACAACACATAAGCAGGATTGAAATTTTAATAGTGACCGATGCTTGATTATGGAATGCATAAGCAGACGTCTATATAAGAAGAGACTGGAGGATTTTATGGAATGATACTGACAATGAGATAATTACTACTACTATAATGCATCTTCAAACAAGAGTGGAGGTGTCAACTACCCCTTCGCTACAAACCCATTCAGGCGGGTACATGAGACGGGTTTTGAGTTACGGACAGCTGTTTCAGACAGGAGAGGAGATGGGTTCGAACACCTGAATTACGGACCAATACTTCAACTTCTCAACGCTGAGGATGACGGTTCGGTCTCAACAGTGATATATGTTCTTACATGCATTTACTCACATCAAGACAACATACGTTAGCTGGGAGATTTCTTTATTAGTAGACGGTATGGATCATGTCATATCTGTAGATTGCCTTTTTCACCATATATATTTATTTAGTATCTTGAAAATTGACTTGAAGATTAGACTTGACGTTTCTGTCATTTCTGTTTGATAGTCTATTTTAAGTTTTGATCCGATAACGGATGCACTTATGTAGTCAATTTTTGTGTAGATAATCTCTTTTGTCATTTTTGCAACATTGCTATTAACATTTTGGTAATAAATTACGAGCATTATAATTAGTTGAGAAGAAATATTTATCAAGAAGAAGCGTTTTAGGAAGAAGACTACGATATCTTTGTATAAGAATGGGAATTAGGAAGATGATGACCAACTACGATTTTATGAACATTTTACAACATTAATTATGTTGCTTTGTAAACTTCGAAACAGAATTACTTCGATATTTTACACAGCATTGAATTTTGAATGACTGTATTATTCTACGTGAAGGTAGATACATGCATTGCAGTCTAGTAACATTTTTAAAGTAAATCTTCGCAACATTTTTGGATTAGGCGATTATAGCCAGTTTTTAGTCAAGTTTTTGAGTAGAGATATTTTGTTGGATTAGAGTAAATTCAGTTTTCGATTTGATAGTTCATTTAAGTTTTGTTCTTTTCTGATTTCGTATAATTCTAATGGTTTATATCGCAACCTATTAATATTAGGCATTTTTCCATGGTGTAGAGTTGTACGATTTTCTTAAGAGGCAGACCCATTTTTAATTTATTTTGCGGATCTGAATTAAATCTCGATCTCTATTAAATTGTAATCTCTTGTAAAATATTTTTGTGATTGTGGAAATTCATAATGAAATGAATTATAATTGAGAAGTGGATCTCAATATTAAGTAAAGTATATTCTGTCATGAATAAATATGACATTGCTGGAATTTACAGATGTAATGAATTAAATTGAAGAATTATAGAACTATTATGATAGTTTTTCCAAGAGTGGATTAAAACTTTGATAGTCATGTTAATTGTGAAACATGATATTTCTTGATGGTTAATTGAAACTTGAACAACTTTATTTAGGTGTGGAAAAATTACATACAGCTATTGAACGCTATGTTTCGTATTGAATGAAGCAATACAGGTATTAATGAAATTATTTGAATACATTTCGATATCAGTGGATAGTCAGAAATAGTATGGAGTTTGTATTAGGAATCTCTAGTGTGGAGAGATTGCCGTTTATGTAATAATTTTTGGTGAATTATGCTAGCTAATAAGCAGTCGCTGAATTGTATAAGTTGATGAATATTATTCGTGAATAGAACACGATCATTGAAGCCACAATGCTGGAATTTAAATATTATCCAACATTTAAATGTTAATTGAGGATAAATGTATTTATCATGATTTAGATTGTTAAACTTAACGAATATTCAATGTGAAACAATAATTGGAAACAACATAAAGATGTTATAACTAAATGGAAATACGATTGAAAATTACTTGAGAAACACTACGTTTGATGAACTTTATTGCTTGTCGAATGAGACAGATTATGGTTAAAGATAATGCCAAAATAATTATGTCAATGGATAATAAGTGAATCATAGCGAAATTCGGTGAAAGAATAAGACTAAATTTTTGTATATAATTCTTAATTAATATTTTCTAGGGTATTTGTGTATATTTAATAGACGATATTGTTAAATCGTGTATCAATGTTTTTAAGAAGAAAAAATGCTTGTGGATGCAATACCATGATTTATTCATGAGAGTTAAGACGAATCATTAGATTTTGTCATACAGTTCGTAGATTCTGATCTACACCATACTTCGTAGATTTTGATCCACACTATACTTCGTTTTCAAACGATACACTAAGTAATACATTTCAAATATCCAATGATTTAGTGATTTTTATTAGGAACAGGATGTGTGAGGAGAACCAGTGGGGCAATATTTCCAACGTTCAGCCATATGCCCGAGATTTATTTTAGAGTGTTTCTAGTTCACATTGAGCTAGTTTTCATTTGTTCTTCTACCACTGGGACTTTCTTAACACATATTATAATGATGTGTCCTTATCCCAGGTTGATCCATGTTGGTAGAATTTTGAGGGTTTATTTCAGCCGGGTACTTCCAGATTCTACGATCCAGTGTTTCCATCGGATATCAACAGGTAAGACCATGTGGATACGGGTACAGTATGCATCTGGGAAAGTTAAATTGCTTCTACTGAGTGGTGGGCAGGATGCTCCGCTAAAGGCTGTGAACAGGTACTTATTCTCTTATATGGGCGAGCCGAGTCACGTGACGAAGCGTAAAATGCTGTGAACCATTACCAATTGAAGTAGGTGACGTAGCAGATGCGTAGAATCTTGAAACTAATGGAGGTATCGCAGGCACAGCTTAGAGATGGGTACGCCTACGGCACAGGCGTTAAGACAGGGTACAGGGTGTGTCTAGAATACACTAGAAATTGCCTAAGCCTATGCCATAGTAAACGTTGCAAAATAAAGTATTTAAATGTTTTAACATTAACATTAACAAATGTGAGGAACCAAAATATATCATTAAATTTAAGAAAACTTGATTTAGTGGGGGAAGCTGGTCTCTGAAGCGAGAAAAGGTAAAGCACAAGAAGAGTGCAATGCAACACTATGGTTCGATTGGCAAAGGAACAATCATTGAAATAGCTCTAACATAATGGCCACTAGTATTAATCTCCACCACTCGGATCCGGTTATCCCGGCCAGGGTAACAATGAGTCACTCCTACCTGGAATCCAAAAGAGGACTGGGGTACCAAAAGATCACCAAGTCACTCACCTGAATATTGGGACGGGAGATATGCCACCTCCTGTTCCCTGAAGCGAGTCAAATATGTTCAGGCAATATTGGGCATATTAAAACCATTCGACTATTTAAATACTAAGTTGCTATTGAAGGGTTTGGCAACTCAAACTATCACTTGGGGCACTGCGGGCTGTTCAACATGGCCGGGATAAAAAGGAAAAAATTACTCGTTTGTGATTTCTAAGGTTGATAATACCACGAACCGATCAACCATATATGACAATCTACAGTATTATGAGAAAACCAAGCAAAGTACATAGCAGTGAGCAACAATACATAGACGGCTTTGGTAAGGTGAAGTAATCGATAACTGCGTCTCTGATGGTGTCTTACTACTTTTGCTACCGTCAAATACACCTAGCCGCGAACGTGGCTACTAGATGCCACCGCAACCAGCACTTAGCGGCGAACATTGGAAATTATAGAGCGTTAATCTAATCTAACCTAAAAATTTAGCTACTTCAAATTGATCGTCTGCAGTCCTTACCTGAATTACAGATAACACTCACTAATACAGCCATCACAATTAACACCACTTATCAGACAGTTTCTACACACACCCAAAGTTCACGGGGCTACATGACCGCGTCTTAGCAGCCCCTAAACTGAGGAATCAACCAACCAACCAACCAACCCGGTGGTGTCTATGTGTTGCCAGCTGTTGAGGGTGAAATCTCTTTGGAACATACATTCCTGTGAGTTTGAATACACAACATGTCCTCCCTCTTTTAAATTGTACTTGTTATGCCTATGGTGAAAATCTTACTGGTGGGCGGCGTTTACGTGTAGACCTGCGCGGCATAACCGGAGTACCGTAGCTGGTATTGGTGTTCGGTTTCCATGGATCACTTGTGGCGTCCTCTCGGTTGGTGCTTGGAAGAACCTAACACGTCGTGGCCTAGGTGGATTTTCGGCAGGTTCATCGCTGGTTAGTTCCTGGTTCTCTATGTTTGGCTGTATTCCTGGAAATGGCCTAATTTGGTCGATGTGGCGCTTTATTCGTATCTCCTGGTAGTTTATCCCATAGTGAAGATCTTCAGTGCGGACTGTGATGGTACCGGGGAGCCACTTGTCCAGGTTCGGGTTGCCGGACAGGCAGTAAACTGACTGTCCCGCTTCGAATGTGTGGATTGTCGAGTCAATTTCTGCTTTCTGTTTTTCGCAGACTCTAGTACTGTGACCGTTTGACCGAAGTCCCACGACCACATGAGCATGAATTTCAAAATCCGCCGAGCAGAATACACAAAGTCGTCTCAGGGTCTATCTGGCCATAACATCAAAGCAAAAACAAACGGATATTGAAATCCACACTCCTTCAAGGATAGAAGGAAATGCAAATATTTGTGAATGCCACCAGTTTCTTAAAATATCTCAGTTGAATTTGTCTGTCAACACACCTTACACCAAAATATAATATGTTTCCACGAGGAGAAAAACTAAAACACCAGTCCTTAAAATAAAGACATCCTACGTTCCCCCTGGGACCCTCATCTAACTATATGAGCCACATCAATTAATTAAATAAACAGCCATTCGACTGCAACCAAAAATTAACTATTCAAAAATTATTCACATTATGACACCCGGGAACTTATCTGTCCATCCCAGTATCTGTCCAGCTGACTGGAAGACATATGCTTTGTACACAGATGCCAACATTAGGTGGATAGCTCCAACGCCAGAAAATTACTGGAGGTTTGTTGGGCTAATAAAATCAGCTGCTAAAAGAACCATCCCTCGTGGCTATCGGAGGGATTACATACCTGGTTGGAATGAGGAAACAAGTCGCTTATCTGCTGAATACTTAGAAGAAAACAGTCAGGAGAAAGCAACTGAACTTCTGAAATCTCTAGATAACGCTAGAAGAGAGAAGTGGATAACAGCAGTACAAGATCTCAACTTCACACACTCGAGCAGAAAAGCATGGTCACTCATCCGTAAACTAGATCCAACTTCCACACCACCGAGGATGCAGACCTCCATTAATGTGGAAACTATAGCAAACCACCTGGTCTCTGTATCTCGGGCTCCGGGGAATAAGAAATTCACAAAGCAAGTTAAGTCGGAACTAAGACAGAGAAAACAAGTAATCCAACCAAATGACCAATATTCAAGTCCATTTTCCTCAGAAGAAATACAAAATGGTCTCGACTCCCTTCGTGGTGGTAAAGCTGCCGGATTTGATGGCATATTTCCAGAACTTTTAAAGAATTGTGGTCCAGCAACCAAGCGCTGGCTTGCTTCTTTCTTTAGTAATGTTCTGCAGTCAGGCCGACTGCCTCCCTTGTTTAAGAAAACTAAAATTATTGCTATCTTGAAACCAGGCAAGGATCCCAATTTACCCCAAAGCTACAGACCAATAGCCCTACTAAGCGTAACTTACAAGCTTCTGGAAAGACTGATTCTTAACAGGATAGCTCCTACGATTGATTGCCTCATTCCGATTGAGCAAGCTGGTTTTCGTCATGGTCGTGACTGTAGCGATCAGTTGCTCGCTTTGACTTCCTATATAGAAAGTGGATTTGAGAGGAAGAAGAAAAGTGTCTCTGTGTTCCTCGATCTTACCGCTGCCTATGACACAGTCTGGAAAGAAGGTCTCCTCCTGAAACTCAGTAGAGCAATACCATGTCTCAAGATCTTCACTCTGATAAAAAATATGTTGGGAAACAGATTTTTCCAGGTTCATACAGAACATGTCCGCAGTCGTTTTCACAAACTCAACAACGGTTTGCCACAGGGTTCAGTGCTGTCTCCCATTCTCTTCAATTTATACATACACGACCTTCCAGAAACCACATCTCGCAAGTTCATCTATGCAGATGACATCAACCTCACCTTACAAAGAGCAGACTTCAGTGATGCTGAAGAAATCCTATCCCAGGATCTTGAGAAGATGGACGATTATTTCACAAAGTGGCGATTGACACCTAGCCCTCTGAAAACAGAAGTAGCTACGTTTCACCTCAGTAACAGGAATGCAAACTACCAACCGACAGTCAGGTTCAGAAATCACACACTGCGATATAATGCTACCCCCAAAAGCCTTGGCGTAACTTTAGATAGATCTCTAACCTATCGGAATCACCTTCAGAAACTGGCAGCTAAACTGAAAAGTCGTAACAACCTTCTGGGAAGACTAGCTGGAACATCATGGGGTGCAGATGCAAATTCACTGCGAACAACTGCTTTAGCACTAGTATATTCTTCAGCTGAATACTGTTCTGCTGTATGGCTGAATAGTTCCCATACTCGTCTGGTCGACGTCCAGCTACACCACACAATGAGAATCATATCTGGCACCCTGCACCCTACTCCTGTACAGTGGTTACCCGTACTGAGCCACATTCAACCTCCTCACATCAGACGACAAAATGCCCTTGTCAGATTATGGACTAAGGTGATGATGAACAGCTCTCTTCCCATCCACCAGGATGCAGATGAAAACGACGTAGCAAGACTGAAATCCCGGAAACCTGCCTGGAAGACGGCCAGGAATCTAGCTGACATACCATTTAGACCTGACGAAGCATGGAAGCAAGAATGGGCCAGATTACACCCACATGGTCTAATCAACATCGATGACCCAACAGCAAAACCTCCTGGGTTCAACCTCCCGCGCACCATCTGGACCAGACTAAACAGGATACGCTGCGGCGTTGGAAGAACTGCTTCTGCACTACACCAATGGGGGTGGTTGGAGTCTCCTTCCTGCAACTGTGGTGCTGAAATGCAAACCATCAGCCACATCGTGAAAGAATGTCCTCTGCGGGCATTCACTGGGCCTGTGGAGGAGCTACATCAAGTAACCCCTACGGCACTCACTTGGTTGGAAGGACTAGACATCAGCTTGTGATGAAATATCAGAATCTGCAGCAGTGTGTGTGTGTGTGTGTGTGTATGCGTGCATCCCAGTTATTATGTCTGTAATACTTTACATCCATGTATATAAATATGTATATATTAATTTTTATTTTGTAATAGCAATTATATGTAATACATTTCAACGATTGTCAAATGAAGCATCATACGCTAAATAAATAAGTATCATCCTAGCGTATATTTCAAAACTGTACACGTTATCCTAGATGTGCAGAAAATTCTCCGTTCGTTCTGAAATCAGGATCATTACTTAGGAGATTTATCACTGTTGTCCATATTTCCGAAACTGTTTCGATGATTTAAGCTTGTCCAAATTTACAAATATTTCAAAGTCACTTACAGTATGTAGAATCTCCATATTCCCAAAGAAATGCGAAATTCATATCTAAACTCCATTAATTAACCATCCATTACTATTCTCAAGTCTGAACTTGCTCATGATATTATTCCAAATTATTACAATATTATCTCATTGTTCAGTCCAAAATAAGTATTATCAAAGTTGAGCATTAATCAAATTATTAAAAAAATCATCAAGATTTTCCAATCAAATATCGGATCATGTAATCTCATGGTTATTTTAATTTACATTATTCCTGGTGAAAGTACCATTTTATTATTATTACCGTAGGAGTTTTAAAAATTTAATGGATCAGAAATTATTTAATTAATCATCGGAATAGTATTTCCAGGTTTCTCAAACATCTAGATTTCTGGAAAATAAATGCATCCCATTATCCAATTATTTCAATCAGGACACGGCAAGGTTTCCAGCAAAGCTAATTATTCACGGCAATGAGATACCAACTCTTTCTTTAAGTGGTTTCTCAAATGTCGGTAACTGTACTGCAATATCACAGTATAGAATTCTGCTGATGATATGCATAAGGAGTTGTATATGTGAGCGACTTCATCATCCTCACCCTTGTTACGTGCCACCCCCTAGTGGCACTTCCGTTAACTGGATTACGGTGGGTAGAAGCACAACACCAATTGTTCCTTTAAAGAAACGTATTCGCTTTATTGCGGGTCAGAAAGATACACCACTCAAATAGCAAATACAAGCAATTAGTATCTCATTCTAGTTTCCTCTTGTAGGGAACACTTGCCTTTCACTTGTCAATAAGCCACAGAAGTTAATCCCTCCTAATGGGACCAGTGGCCTCGGTAGAACTACCTGCAACACTTCCTTGAATACACAAGCTCCAGTTATTTACGATAGCCGGTCACTCATCATAACACTCTGCTTCGCTGTCAAGAGAATCGGCTTCACTAGGGTTTCGCAAGTCACGTCACCATCAACTGTCGCTCAGGTAAAAGCGCGCACTAGCTCGAAAACACAGTCCACCTCGCTGGCCAGGTCGCTCTTATATAGCAGGCTGGTGACTCAATGAATGCTTTTAGACCCGTCCAGGATTCACGGCTTCTCGAGATTTCTATCACTGGCTGGGTCACGAATATTCTGGACCATCCCTTTTGTCCTAGTAGCCCTGCTGCTTAAGTCGCAGGTAATACACAGAGGCAGAGCATAGCCCGTGGGTGGCGGTGACTCACGCGGCGAGGCGACGAAACAGACTCACAGCCGTAACACCACCCCCTTCCTAAAAGGCTGATCGTCCCGATCAATCATTGGTCCGTCTGTGTCCCTCCGTAGGCTGCCAGGCGGTCTCAATGCACGATCTTCATCTTCGCCCTCGGCCTCCCCTGGATCCTGTAGACCAGAGTTTCTCAAAGTGTGGTCCGCGGACCCCCGGGGGTCCGCAAGCATATTTTCAGGGGTCCGCAAAAATATTCGAATCTAATTTTGTTAATTACTCATACCAAGAACTCCTGTTTCTGCAAATAAAAGTTTTAGTTTGTATTACAAAATATGTGCGTGGCAAGCTTAGCCAATCCTATGATCAGGTCAATATTGTTTTCGACGGGTGGCTACCCTGCGGCTAGCCACTAACACACCTAGTCTGTCATCTGTTCTGTCAGCGGAGCAAACGTATCGGCATCTGTTATTCAGTTGACTTTTGTCGCTATTTTGATGCTTGTCGTGATGGTTTGTTTTGCTTTGTTGTGATGTTTAACTTTTAATGGTGGAAACATTTTACGTAAGGAAGGGTTAATTTTGGGCTTGTATCATGGATCGTTGGTTAAAGACAGGGACTGTAAAACGTTCAGTTGATAAATTAAAAAGAGACAATGAACGTGAAAGTAAGGTTAGGTGCTCAACTTCAGTAGCTAGTTCTAGCTGCAACACTGATTTACGTAAGACTGTTAAGCGCCGCAAATATTCCGAAGAGTATTTAAAAGTAGGTTTTGCGCAATCTAATGACGAACAAAAACCACAGTGCGTGTTATGCTACGAGATTCTTTCCAATGAAGCTATGAAACCTGCGAAATTAAGGAGGCACTTAGAAACAAAACATCCAGACTTTGCTGATAAGTCATTTGAGTTTTTTAAGAAAAAGTCAAGAAATGGAAAAGATGAAAACATCAATGGAGAAAATGGCGTCAGGTAGCACTGCTGAAGAAGCTACTGTGGCGTCATACGAAATAGCATTACTCATAGCTAAATCTTGAAAGCCATATACGATTGCAGAAGAACTAATCTTACCAGCGGCCAAAAAAAAAAAGTGTAATATAATGATTGGAGAGGCAGCTGCTAAGGAATTAAGTACAGTTCCACTTTCAAACGATTCTATAAAACGTCGAATTGATGACATGTCTCAAAATATTGAAGAGCAATTACTTTGTAGGTTAAAATCTACAAAAATGTACGCTTTGCAGCTTGACGAAAGTACAGACCTATCAAACAAATCTCACTTGTTAGCCTTTGTTAGGTATGAAAATGAAAATTTGCTTTTAGAAGAGCTTTTGTTTTGCAAAGAGATTCTTCATAACAATGCCCAAGATGTTTTTGAAGCATTAAATGATTTTATTTTATCAAATGACTTGGACTGGCAACGTTGTGTTGGTGTGAGTACCGATGGAGCAGGGGCCATGGCCGGCAAAAAGACAGGCCTAATTGCTCGTGTCAAGTCTTTCGCTCCCAAAGCTACGTGGATTCACTGCTCTATTCATAGGGAGGCATTGGCTGTAAAATAAATACCAGAAGATCTAGAAACATC
Source organism: Meconema thalassinum (assembly GCA_946902985.2). Lineage (NCBI taxonomy): Eukaryota > Metazoa > Arthropoda > Insecta > Orthoptera > Tettigoniidae > Meconema > Meconema thalassinum. The sequence continues at coordinate 242,843,881 of OX336391.1, forward strand.
ATTAAAAGAAGTTGTGAAAGTTGTAAATTATATTAAAGCCCGACCTTTGAACTCTCGTATTTTTATCAGCTTTGTGAAGAAATTGGAAGTGAGCATGCACAGCTCTTGCTTCACACTGAAGTTCGCTAGCTCTCCCGAGGTAATGTCCTCACACGTTTTTTGAATTGCGTGATGAAATTAGAATATTTCTTTTGAAAGAAAAATATGAAAACTTTCTTCTCAAAGACAAGTTGTGTGAATTTGCGTGGTTGATCAAGGTTGCATATTTGGCAGATATCTTCCAGCATTTGAATGTCCTAAATACGAAACTTCAAGGGTCTGACACTGACATATTCCGTGTAGAAGAGCAAGTAGAAGCTATGATAGGAAAACTGCAGCTTTGGTCTGACCGTATGCTTAAGAATTCATACAACAATTTTACATCGTTGCAGGAATTCTTAATAACATCTGAAGAAGAGATGCCTACAAATACAAAAGAACTGTTTGCTGAGCATTTAACAGGCCTATCTCAGAGTCTGAGAAGTTACTTTCCTGAACCTAATCCTAATAATGATTGGATGAAGTATCCATTCAAGAAGAGAAGTATTGGTAACCTCATCGACCTATCTGATACTGATCAAGACCAATTGGTGGAACTCTCATGCAGCAGAGCCTGGGATATTGTTTATCAAGAAAATAACTTGGCAAGGTTTTGGCTAGTTGTACAAGCTGAGGTACTAGAACTTGCCAAAAAAAAGCCCTCTAACATATTGTGCCCTTTTGTACGACATATTTGTGTGAACGAGCCTTTTCTGAACTGTGCAACCTGAAGCCAGCAAAAAGAAACAGACTGAAGAACATTGAAACCGATTTAAGGCTAAAGCTTTCTAAAATATATCCCAACACTTTAGAGATAGTCAAAAGCAAAAAACAGTACCATTGTTCTCACTAAAGTAACGGTAAAAACACTGATAACTTTTTATTCTAAGATTGCATTTAAAGTCTACTCCTACTGTAATTAAGAAAATTTGTGTATACTTATGTAAGTCATGTTTTTTCCAGTATTTATTCCAATTTAAATAAACTATATATATACTGAAACAAACAGATTAATTGTTTTTACAACCCACCATTTTTGGTATAAATTGTTTATCTTTTAAAATGACAACCGTTAAAAAATGTACAACAAAAATTAAAGGCAGTTTTGAGGGGTCCGCAATGACTACATAAATAATTGAAGGGGTCCTCGAGTACAGGAAGTTTGAGAGCCCCTGCTGTAGACGACATCGTTGATCCGTTTCATGACTCGGTACGGGCCCTCCCAGGACTTCTGCAGTTTGGGTGACAGGCCTTTCTTCCGTCCTCGTGGAATCCGCCGGCATCCGTCTGCTGGTCGTATCGGGTCTTCATTCGGTCGGTCTCGATCCGCAGTCTCCTCCTCGCTAACGCGTGTACGTCCTCCAGTTGGTCGACCAGTTCTTGACAATACTGGCTTACCGGGACCGGATCATTCCCAGGTCGGCCGAAGGCAAGATCGACAGGTAGACGGAGTTCCCACCCAAACATGGCCTGGGCTGGTGTGCACCCAGTGGCTTCATGAACGGCGGCGCGGTAGGCCAGGAGAAATAGTGGAAGATGCTTGTCCCAATCCCTCTGGTGCTCCATTCGGCTATCAGTGCCAGGTAATCATCTTCTGCTTGTGCCCGCGTGAAAGATTCGCGGTGTCAGCTCCCTTGAAGTTCCACGGTAGGCCTTCGGCACTGTAGTCCGGTGTTCTCCTCCCTTCTAGTACAGAAGATGCAGTCTTCGGGGCACTGTCTTCGTGACAGGGCGTCGGCATTAGAATGCAGTTGGCATTTCCTTTGCTGGATCTCAAAGTTGTACTGAAGCCTCTCTAACCACCGCGCGAGTTGATCCTCGGGCTGCTTGAAGTTCAGGAGCCACCGCAGGGATGCATGGTCGGTCCTGATGAGAAATTCTTGCCCGTACAGGTACTTGTGGAAGTGTTCAATGGTCTCCACGATGGTGAGCAGTTCCTTCCTGGTGACGCAGTAGTTCCTCTCTGGTTTTGACAAGGCTTTGCTGAAGTAGGCCTCTACACTCTCCTCGCCGTCCACTATTTGCGACATGATTCCCCCTATACCAAAGTCGCTGGCATCGGTATCGACGATGAACCTTGTTCCAGGTCTGGGGTAGGCCAGAATAGGTGCGGTGCACAGAGCCTGCTTGAGTTGTTCGAAGGAACAGTGGCATTCTGTTGCCCACGTGAAGAGTTGGTCTTTCTCAGTCAGTCGATGCAGTGGTTTGGCGATGTGGGCAAATCCCCTCACGAAGCGACGGTAATAGGTGCAGTGTCTCAGGAAGCTTCGTAGTTGGGAATTGTCCTTCAGAACTGGCCACTCCCTCATAGCTGCGGTCTTCTCTGGGTCGGTGCGCACCCCTTCCTCGGACACGATATGCCCAAGGTACTGGACCTGCTTCTGGAAGAGCTGACACTTCTTGGGACTCAACGTCAGCTGGGCAGCCCGTTGCTTCATCAAGATCTCATTCAGGTTGCTGAAGTGCGCATGGAGGCTTCTCCCCAGAACGATGACGTCGTTGGGTAGATTATTGACTGAGGAATAACCTAACCACCAAGGGAAGATGATAAAGAAAAGGAGGTGGGCTTCGGACTGGAGAGAAAGGAGAGAGAAATAGGAGGAGAGTCCCACAAAAATTATAAATTTAACTTTAAATGCACTCAAAGGCGGTTGCCACTGCAAATCCGCTTTCTGATACCTAAAGTGGGTAAGGACCTGGTCGAAGCTGACGGAAAACGCAGCTAGGACTTGGGCGGTTTGCAAGAGAATGGCTTTAGTGTATTCCCTCTCAAGCATGCATATGCCTACTATGGGGAAGGGTGATGGTCTGGCAAGACAGAGAGTAATAGGCCTATTGTATGTCTGTTCAAAGGAGTTCGTTTTTGGACCAAAAATTCGAGTAATGCCAATAATTGGAATTGATTTTGATATTTCCAGTTTTCGAGGTTGTAGAGTTACTACAAAGCGACCAAGCGTTTCCAAGAAGTATGGTCATAAAGGAATTATACGTTTGGGAATAATTTTGGTGAGTGCACCAATAGTTGCATTTGGAAATAGCTAAGATTTTACCCAGCAAAGAGCCGACTAAAAGTTTAGGCAGAGAAAAACACTTATCTTTTGGAAAACCAATCATAAGTTTTTGGAGAGGATCTCCACAAGCAGGAAGCTGGCGTAGCGAGCTGTACTTGCTTTACTGGCCAGTTAGAATTAGCTATTAAAGCTAAGAGAGACTTTACCACGATCACCACTAAGAGTTCTTGCTCAAATGCAACGAGTGGTGAAAACCCCATCACGAGATTTATTTGCATTAACGAGGGCATGAACCTAGGAAGAGTCAGGGAAGACAGGATCTTGCCTAACCGTTGTATTAGAGAAATGATGAGTCAAAAAGGAAAGTTTGAATTTATTTAACAATGCAAAAAAGTCTAATAAATATGACAAGTGTATAGTTTCAATTTTTGTTAACAATTTGGGGTCGCAGACCTCCTAACATTTAAAGTTTGCTCCAGGCAATTAACAATTCTTTAGGTTTCAAACCTTTATATGAACTAAAATCTTCGTGAGATTTAAAAATAGAAAAGATAAAGTACAAAGGTATAAAGACAATTAAAGTGATTGAAGTTAGACAGTAAATCGAGTACAAGGAATGTACTTTAAAAAATTCCCAAGTACCTATCTTAGAAAAAGTTACAACTTCGAAAATAACAAAAAAAAAAACAGATAGAATGGAAGAGAAGTTCCTATAACTTCTTATATTTACGCTGAATTACTTTTATAATAGTTATACAAAATAGGACAGGTCACTTACTGTGAAACCTGAAGAGAAAGTCAAAAGGAAGGTTCTAGACTTCCTATGGTTAAATAGGAATCACGAGACAAATAGGACAAGTTTCCCTTTCGTGAGACCTAGAAATAACTCACTAATGAGTTGAAAGAATTGTATTCCCTAATTAGAAGGGAGAAACAATGTAAGTTTAAAACGTGTGCTAGACACGTATTTATGCAGAAGTTAATTAATGTTATATAAGAAAAAGGGGAGGGCACTTCTATAGAGTGACACCTCATTGAAAAAAGACTTAAAGTAATAACTTTATTATTATGGTTTGTTAGTAAAGGGTTTAGGAAAGATCAATTGGGATTGAGGATAAATGTTCATGGCCTTATTTATGGTAATCGGACGATCGTGACGCGGTAGAAATGTTGAACAAGCACAAGTTTTCACTATAGTCTGTTGGATGGATGAAAAATCCACTGTAGTAACACTAAAGTTTATGGCAAAGAAAGTTATTGCAATTGTGAAAAAAAAACTGGTTGCACTAGGTAGGCGAGAGTCTATTGCTTGAGAAAGTTATAGATTGTCATTAAGTACACCAGAGAAAATCCAAACGGAGGAAGAAAAGTTAGCTATTGAGCGTTAAATAATATGGAAGATCCTTTAGTTTGAGAAAATATTCACACATATGAGTGGAAAATACATGACGTCATGACTGGTAGATTCTGGAAGGTTCCAGAGCAATCTTGACTAAAGAATGGGGCCAAAGTTATTCCAGCGGTGGAACGAGCAAAATATTTTATAGACAGCGGGTATTCGATAATATCCCACGTTGTGAGAAGATTTCTCATTTAATTAGCTTAAGAAAAGCTACTTTCTATTAAGGTTGGCTTAGACAGCCAAAAGCCCAACATGGTAAATCCCGCGAAGGAGGATATTTCCCCAAAATATAGTTATCTCACACTGCCTATAAAATGATAGTTAAAAGCATGTAGAAGTAAAACCGATGAAGATTAGGTTAAAACCTGAAGTCTGTACTTATCTTTGCTGCATGGCGAAGGTGAAGTTCCCTTTGACGATTAAAGTTCCAACATGGCGTGGAATCTAAAGAATGCCTCTTTAGTTCAGGAGGCTGGCTCTAGTTGAGCCTTGACTGAGTCGACGGTCGACGTACAAGTGAGACCCACTCAGCGAAACGCCGAGGGACCAGGAAAGGGAAAAGAGTGGGGGTAGGAGACAAAAGGAATACATATAAGCATAACCAACATAAGAAAATTAAATGTTTTTCTTGATGAATGGTCTTGAAAGAGTTGATAGCAGACGATACTAGCGCAGCATGGTGAGTGAAAAAGTAGACGAAGTTCTCTTGATCACAGAGATGATAGCTGGCGATGGTGACGAGATCTGGTGGCGAGATGGAAAAGGAAGTCCTCTTGTACAGGGAAGAATTGAGGAACTTCACAGATTCGCTGCTAGATGACGCTAGGTGAGTCATGGAAGATATATATCTAGAACAGACTCACAAATGACATAAGAAACATGACCACAAAAGAGAAACTAGGAGATCACTGTTGGTGTTTGAGAAAAAAGGAAGAAATGAACAAGCAAAGAGTATTAATAATATACTCTGTCATACCGTGTATTCCAAGAATACACCATACTGGGAGGAGAAACACCAACAGAGAGCAGGAAAAACAATTAAACATTTAAAGGCAATGAAGCAATTGAAGACAGTGGTCTTGTGATATGACCATTAGTGGTCAAGATTTTGGCCACCCTGACTCTGCCATCCCTTCCAGGATAACACTCGGTCACTCTACCAGAAATCCAGACCAGGGGAGGAGAGACATTCCTAACCAAGACCAAGTCCCCCACTTTAATGTCGGGACTGGAAAGAAACCACTTCTCTCTCCGTTGCAAGGAAGTTAAATATTCCAAGTTCCACCTCTTCCAGAAAGAATTGCGAAGGGCTTCAAGTTTACGCCAAACGATAGGCAAATTAGAATCCCTGAAAGAATTGGAAAGGAGAGGAGGGGCAGAAAGAGAAGTGCCTATAAGGAAGTGACCAGGTGTGGGTGGAAGCAGGTCATCAGGGTCATTGGAAAGCGGAGTTAAAGGGAGAGAATTGACAACTCCTTCAATCAGAACAGAGAGTGAATTAAATTCTTCATAAGTCAGAATGCGATTACTTAAAACCTTTCTTAAATGACGTTTAGTGAGCTCTACGCAGGATTCCCACCTACCACCGTGATGAGGAGCGTAGGGAGGTATAAAACGCCATTTGAAACCCTTTGAATAGGAAAAATTAGAGATCTGTTCCATGGCAGGAGAAGATGTGAGAGTTTTTTTTCCACAAGGAAGCTGCGCCTTGAAAAGTGGAAACGTTATCAGAGAACATCTCTGAAGGAACACCATGCCTAGCAGCGAAGCGAGAGACAGCTGATAAAAAGTAAGAAGTAGAGGCATTCGTTACTAGTTCCAAATGGATTGCGCCAGTAACCATGCAAACAAAGAGAGAAACATAGAGCTTACCAAACAATTTGCGTTTAGCTTCAGGGGAATTTCGTTGATATTGGAACGGACCCATATAGTCTACACCAGTTAGAGCAAATGGACGTATAGGAGAAGAGCGAAAAGAGGGCAGATCGCTCATTAATTGAGTATTGACTTTAGGTTTCGCTTTGAAGCAAGGAATGCACTTGTGAATTACAGAGGAAACTTCATGAATTCCATTTATAATCCAGTACTTTTCCCTTAGTAGGCAAAGCAGAGTGCGTGTACCAACATGCAGATTGCGATAATGAAAATCACGTATAATTAAGGAAGTTACGTGGTGTTTAGAAGGCAAAATAACGGGATGCTTTTTGTCTGCAGAGAGCAAAGATTGAGAGAGCCTACCACCTACCCTAAGTAACCCATTGTCATCAAGGAACGGGGCTAAATCACGAAGACGACTGGATTTGGGAAGATCCATTTTAGAAGAAAGTAAAGAAAATTCAGAAGAAAAGGCTTCTTGCTGTGTCAGTTGTAAAACCTTAATGGTAGCGAGATTCAATTCATGATTGGTAAGGTGCGGTTTTGGGAGAAGAGGTTGGTCAACCACAAGATATTTCCATCTAAGAAGATAGGCGACAATTCGAATTAATTTATGAAAGGAAGAATAGCGGGACAACAAGGGATGAGAAGCGTTGGAAACAAGACACGAAGCGGTAGATAGAGATACTTTTGCTTCAAGTAAGTTGGAGTTTGTAGCTGGAAGTTTAGAAGGCCAAGAAGAAGAGTCTTCGATTAACCACGAGGGCCCATGCCAGTACAACTGGGAAGCTGCCAATTGAGAGGGTAAACATCCACGAGAGATAATGTCGGCTGGGTTGTCAGCGCTGGGCACATGCCTCCATTGACATCCCGAAGAAAGGGTTTGAATTTTGAAAACTCTGTTTGCAACAAAAGTTTGCCAGTGAGAGGGGTTTTTGGCGATCCAAGAAAGTGTGATCATGGAATCGCTCCAGAGATAGATTTGCGAGAAGTCGACTTTTAATACTTCCCGTAATTTCTTAACAAGTTCTGCAGCCATGAGAGCAGCACACAATTCAAGCCTAGGCAAAGTGATAGTTTTAAGACGAGCGACCTTCGATTTGGCACAAACAAGGTTGGAAACTGAAGATCCATATAATGAACCACGATAAACCAAATATGCGCATCAACCATAAGCTTTTTCGGAACTGTCCGCGAACACATGAAGGAAAAACGATGCATTTGAATGAGCGTTAATTAAATTCCTAGGAATTTCAATAAGGGAAAGATCAAGCAAATTGCTGCGAAAAGAAAGCCATCGGTTGAGAAAAGAAAAGGGAACAGTGTCATCCCATTCACATTTGAGCGACCACAGCTCTTGCATGAAGAGTTTGGCAATAACGATAACTGGGGCAAGGAATTGAAGCGGATCAAAATTTTTTGCAATTTCAGAGAGAATTTGTCGTTTCGTGTTAGGGAGCTCTTCAGCGAGCGAAACTTTGTAGATGAGAGTGTCAGTGCTGGTGCACCAATGAACTCCAAGAGTTTTTATGGATTCGGATTTTCCACAAATTTCGACAGAGGAGGGATCTACGTCTTCGATGGGAAACTGGGCGAGAAACTCAGGGGAGTTGGAATTCCACTTGTGAAGTGGGAAACCTCCATTCCTTAGCAATGCCTGAAGTTCTAAAGACACAAAAGAAGCTTCCTCCAGAGTGGGGAAGGACTGCAAATAATCGTCAACATAGAATGACGTGGTTAGCGCTTCAGAAGCTTTGGAATTCAATAAATGACCATCTTGAGAGGCTAGCAAGTGTAGGGATCGGATAGCAAGGAAAGCGGAAGGTTTTAAGCCATACGTTTTTAAGCGAAATACCTTAATGGGCTTACTGATTTCGTCGCGCCACAAGATTCAGGCTGGATTAAAACTTGACGGTACATCTGTTTTATATCAGCTATAACGGCTATGGGAATTAGTCGAAAGCCTAAAAGTATAGCAGATAGATCTGACTGAATAGCAGGACCAGAGTATAGTCTGGGACAGCTTAAATGAGTTACTAGATCAAGACAGGGTAGGCAACATTAACAGCCGTCCCCTATGCCTACGTAAATGTTGGTTTATGGTTGCATTTCTTGAAGGTAAGTTGTTTTCAGGTGCGAGCACATTGTCGCCAACCCTGCTTAAAATCTCGCGATCTCCAAACACCATAATACCAGTAAAATTCCGTACCACACAGTTGCCGACATGTTTCTGGCAATAACTCCCAGAATGCATTTTTCACAAAGTCAGCCAACATTATAATTACGACTGTAACTAATGACTTATTATTTAAATAATTTCACAGTTTTCTTTGGAAATTCAAGTCTAATGAAGTTGTAACAAGTTGTACAAGGTAAGTACTAGTAATATACATCGATTAAAACAGTTTATACAGTTATTATAGACTCTTGATATGTGTGTGTCAAATCCACTTGTCTGAGATGTTTCGAAGCATTTATTTTATTAATTTTTGGATAAATTCTTATTTAGATTTCATCATGACGCCTAAAAAATACGAGAACAAGATTGGAGATGGATTGGAGTAACTCTACAAAGATCACTACAATTTAAGTAAGTAGGCCTAGCCTAGACCTACACAATTTAAAGTACAGAGTTATTTAATCGTTGTTTTATTTATTTTTATATTCAGTCAGAGCACAAATAACGTAATAAAAAACCTTAATGGTCTGTGGAAATTTTGAAATAGTCTTCCGACTGCATTTTCCGTATAGGCCTAATTCAAACATAACCTCAAATATAGCCTATGTAAGTTCTCTCTCGGGAATGTATTATTAGGTCCCATTCGCCTTCTAATATAGTAATGTATATTATTCTCGACTTCCAAATGCCGTCAGCCTTAATATTATAATACATTGCAAATGTAACTCTTTAAGCTTGGAAGTAGGCCTAGTCTATGATTCGCACTCGGTTGGTGGTAGTGAATGTATTGGTGATTATTTATGAAGCTTATAACTTATGTACTTGGCTACTGACCTTTAGCCTACTTAGTAGTAGGCAGATAAAATATTTATATTAGGCCTATTTTTATTTGTTTCAGTCATGGTTGCGACAGAGTAGTGTGATGCCCTTCAACGAACTTCAAGGGTTGTGCAACATGAATCAGTCATCATTCTCAAGAGCCATATACTCACATGTGCATGGTATATGTACTGCGCTAGAGTCACATATGCAAATTTTCAGAGAATACCAACAATATCTCATAGCTCTCTTTTAGTTTTCGACATAAGTTACTGCGCCACTGAATGTCTGGGTGATAATTACTGATGTACTAATGTTGGGTGAGACAAAGTCATTGTTTGCTACTTGGTTAGATGACACGGTTTGGGCGAAGCCACTGGTTGCAATAAGTTATAAATATTGGTCGCAGCTATAGCCTACTTGTATTATTAATTCTGAGTGAAAGTAGAAAGTAGCTTATACACCTGCATCGGACATGATTGTGACTGTATGCTATGATGGCTGCGCTAGATTTAGTAGCACACAGGTAAAGATATTTGTAGGCTATACATTATACGGTAATAGAAAACTAAAAATTTCATAGATCTCGTAGGCCTATACTACACAGCTTGGACATTGGACGTGAATAATGAAATAAAAGGCAAAACCATTGGTCTGGATAAAGATTATTGATGCTTGACTACCCCCACTGTGCATGACAAAAACCGGGGGTGTTATATATTAGCTAACGCGGCCCGCGTTACCTCAATTTTCATATTAAAGCATTGTTGTTGTTTCTTATGGCTAGCCCAGATTCCAATCCATCAGCTTTCTTGCATTCCAATAGAGTTGTGTGAGGTTTCCTGAAGTTCTAGCAGTCACATCAAGTTTGTTGCAATGTGGCAGGTGCCCCTTATCCATTTTACTTCCAGGTTCGTGACAAAGTGTGCATTTTTGAGATCTCAGGATGTCCCAAATAGGATCACAACTTATATAGATGGAATTCCAGCTGAGTCTGCCATTTTCGCTGTTAATTATGCACAAGTACAGTATTGCCAATCCCACACTTACGGGACTACTTTGTATAAGCGCGGTACCATGAAACAAAATAGCGCCAAGTTTGAACCAGTTCGCAATGGATTGTGCAAGCTGTTTTTGTCTAAACCAATAATTGTTAATTCATTAGGCCATACAAACTCCCCTGGATTTTGTCACGCACAGTGGGGGTAGACACGCATCAATAATTTTCATCCAAACCCATGGTTTGTGCCTAGTCCAATAACTTTTAGGCAGTGAGGCGCTGGTTTTTTCCCGATTAGTTCGAAACATGAAATTCTTGCGATCAGCGTTCATTACAGTGGTAAATACTGTTCTACATACAAAATAAACCTAACCTGGGGCTTATGCCCAGACCTCCTTGCTTGTAGTGCAATCGATAATTTTCGTCCAGACAGTTGTCTAAACAAGTAGCGACCAATGGTTTCGTCCAGTCAGTCGTCTAACCAAGAAGAGCTCGTTTATTTCTTTTTCTCACATAATTACAACATTACATGTGTCGTCTAATTTAGGCCTATTTAGTATCGGATATGTTGGTAACTAATGACGTCAATGTGATCGCTCACTGTGGCAGTTTCACATACCAAATATGCTGTCGAACATGGCTGCGGTTGTTAAATATACAATAAATAAAAACACATGTTTAAGTGATTTAGCACATATATCCGGTGCAGAAGTGATCAAGGTTAGTAGTTACAATTGATAATGTCCCCCCCCCCTCCCGCCAGAAGATGAAATAAGGTATGAAAATGATATATTATCAAAGTGAAAGCAAAAAGAAAAAGGAGTGATACATGGTACAGAATTAATCTGAAATTTCACTACAGTATATGTCGTTTTATAAAAGGGCATAGCTGGTGGGTTACAGACAGCTAAGGAGAAAGCATCTATTAGGACATCACTTCCATAATTATTATTCGTCATTACACAAGGTATTTAGGCTAAGTTAAGTATTCTACTTGGTTCATCACTCCTGAAGTGTTACCTCTATTACGTATGTCGTTTTTGCCTTGAACATTTTTGGTTGAAGGCAGGCTATTATTATATTTTAGAATATGCACTGAAAATTTGATGTAATCAGCGTAACCGCAGCCTTCGTAAAGAGGTTTACGCAGGCCAGCGCGTATCCCATTTTTGAACAGCTGACTGCGGCTGACTGTAGCGTTGGGGATCTGCACCACTAGCGCTGGCCAACAGCGGGGCGCACTTGAACTCGGTCAGTGATAACACTATGTATTGTATTCGTCATGATAATGCTATTATTATGATCATGTAGAAATGAGTGGAAGTGTAGAGGACGTTCCCATTCGCGACAACGCTGCCTCAGTTCAATTCCCTCTCATATATTCCACTCTCGCAATTTAAATAACTCAGCTCTCCACAGAAAATTGTTTTGTGTTGGTATCTTATAATTATAATTTTCAATATATTACTCCGTCGATAAAGCTTGCCTTTCAACGCCTGTACTTAACTCGTCAATTTCTCAGTGAATTCATTGAATTTTCTACAAGTGGCTTTTAATGTGCCGGTTGATGAGAGGTCAGGTGACTATTCTACCAACCATCTCGCGTTGTGCGGCTAGCAGTTTTTGGCAGTTGGTCCAGGTTCAATTTCCAGCTCTGCCAAGAAATTATAATTTTGGTCTGAGGGATGGAACAAGGCACACTCAGCCTCATGAGGCAAAACTGAGAAAAGGAAGGTTCGATTCCTATCTTAGCCATCTTGGAAGTGGTTTCCACGGTTCTACTCCTGGCAAATGCCGGGATGGTTCCTAAATTAAGGCCATGGCCACCTCGTTCCCAATCCTCATCTGAATAATAAATGCACACACTAATCCAGCCATCACAATAACACAGGTTATCAGACAAATTCCACATGCCCAAGTTCACAGATCTACATGACCATGATGTCACAAAGCCCCAAAATCAACCAACTGCTGCTTTCTACCATTCCAAGACGAAATCTTCGAGTTGCCATTAGTCTAATGCCCCTAAAATCCACGACTAGTTCGAATGGTTTTAGGCCTAAGCATTGGATCAACCATCCTCTTTGCATCTCAATAGGGATTTGCCAACAGGCTTTCAACAGCTTTTCTCAATTCTGCCTTCATATATGTAGGCCTATTGGCAACTCCAGCGGTAAAAATTAGAAACTTACCAAGTAGGGTACATTTGTCACGTGGTGACTGTTTGTATATGGTTTCTTGTATTCGTAAGCAGATCGAGGTAATTTCTTCGTGTCTTTATACATAAGTAATAAGTTTTACTCGTTGATGGAGTGTAAAATGAGTAAAAGCAACGTATATTGCTCAGTTTACGGCTGTAAGTCGATGCATAAAAGAGGGCTGCGGATATAGGTTTTCATCAGTTTCCAAAAGATGTAAATAGCAATAGCCAAAAGGTGACGATACCAAATAAATACGGGCAACAGGAGCGGGTTGGACCACTCACCACTACACTCACTGACGACAGGACGGGTTGTTCACTGTTTACGCCGAGCCAAGCCGTACCAAGACAGCTAGGCCTACACCAGCCGACTACAGCCAAGCTTCATCAGTCAGGTATCCTTCCCCCTCCCTAGTTCATTTCCAATTACCCTACCAATCGCCATCACCTCGCTCTGCGATATCCGAGCCATTCCACTACGAGTCATATAGGCCTAATTTGACTTCGCAGGGTAAATTTCTACTCTGCGAGAGCCTGCTACCAGTCCGATATTCTACACCAAACCCACCAGCTAACCATCTAAATCAAGCAATTCCTGTGTCCCCCGAGCTTTAATACAAGTTAAACTCATCCCTTCGCCCTACCAAGCAGCAAATAATTTCTACAGTCTATGGTACAGTGAGCAAACTCAAATATAGCTTTTAAAGTAACAGCGCCATGACTCGAACTGCTCAAAAACAGATACCAGCAGACAACCGATGCTTGATAATATGCAATTGACACATAAAATTCAGTGGAACACACAAATTAGATCACGTGTATCGCACAGTTATACATATATACAATCAAAAATAACATTGTCATTATTTTAGGTACCACATTTACTGATTATAACCGAAAAATAAAAAGTGTTCCATATCAAACGCGTGTTATTGAGTATTTTTACTCTACTTATCCAGACCGACCGCAGCGCCCCAAGTGTTAGTTTGAGTTGCCAATACATGCAAGAAATGAGTACGGTACTTATCAAAAATAAAGAAATAATAAGCTAATATGTACCCTACTATTATATTTCTCTCCTACTCCTAAATCCTTCTCTGAACACTCATCTTAAAACAGAATGGTCTGCATTTTTGGACTAATTATAAAAATATAGCTTATAAGAAGAAATGAACATGCTCATCTTTAGCTCCCTGGCAAAAATAATTGAGTAAGTATTAATGTTTCTGTTCTTATGCATTTTATATGATGCTTTAAAAATCAATCTAGAAGAGATAATTTAAGTTAACTTCACTACCATAATACTGCTTAAGAGTTACTGTCGAGGACTGATGACCAAGATGTCCCTAACTTGAGCAAGGACTGCTTCACAACTTCATGTAAAACGTATTTTCGAAAAAGAGCCTTTACTTAGTTTGGATCATTTGCGATACGTGTTACATGGATGTGTGTGCTGACTTTTTGGTGTTACATGATGTAAGTTGGCAACACCAAATGTGGCGGCCATGTTGGTTTTCTAGTAACTTATTTAAGGTGTCCTGGACTATAAAAAGTGTCGTTAAGGCTGTTGCCATTAATGTCGGGTGATGAACCATTGAAAACAACTCGGATTTTATCCTTTACAAGCGGGGTTTTCCACACGGGATGATGATTTAAGAAAACCGTTTCAGTCGGGGGGTGCGATTCATCTTGAGATTTGTTAACAACTTCCATATGATCTAAACTTTCATACTCATCCATGAAATCAGTGTACTGCTGTTTAACGAGAGGTTCTTTCTTGAATTTACTCTCAATGGCAAAGAGACCTTTTCGAGCTTTGGGTTGAGAGTTAATAAGTCTAGGGGGATTATGTAATCTTGGCATTTGAACAATGAATCGACCATCAGAAGAGCGAGTGGTGGTGTTCAGAAAAAGTTGCTCACAGAATTCATTTTCTGAAGAAGTCACGCTAGGAGGATCAACGCTTTCGAGCCTCCAAAACTGTTCCAGATCAGTATTGGAGAAATAACATTGCGATGCGGGTTGGGGAGAATAATGGGGAAGTTGACCGGTGACGATCCATCCAAAATTAGTGTCTCTGGCGACCACGTTTGAGGATAACTTGCGAACCTGTTTACGGAGGCAATTCCAAAAAAACATTGGCACTAAAGAGTATGTCAATAGGATTTTGTATGTTGAACAAAGGATCGGCTAGCCTTAAATGCGAGGGAATGTTTAACCCTGAAATATCCACAGAGTGACTGGGAGTGTCTTCTCCAATGCTATTGAGAATTAGACAATTCAGTTTGAGAAAGTTGTTTCTGTGACAAATATCTGTTATGGTTAGCTTTGAGAATTGTAAAGCTTGCGATTTTGAGCTGTTAATGCCCGATACATTAATAGAAGTAGGGTTTAAAGGTAAGCCTAGTTTTCTGATCAAAGAATTAGACACAAAATCATGAGTTGCCGCTGAATCTAGAAGACCGCGTGCACGGACCCAGTTGCCAAAGTTATCTTGAACTTCGATTTGGACAGTGGACAGCAATACTTGGGCACTACGAATGGACTTGGCATTTTGAATATACGATGAAGCATTGGAATTATTAGCATTATCACTTTTCGGAGAAGTAGATGCTGTCGATGACCTTGCCTTATTATGGCGATGTAGCAAAGTGTGATGAGCCTTTTCACAATGGAAGCAAAGTCTTGTGGACTTGCAATTAGAAGCAGAATGCGTGGGCGCTAGGCAGTTGAAACAATGATTGTTTAGAGAAACTAATTTTCTTCTGTCGTCGACTGACAGTTCTTTGAAGGATTTGCATAGATTTAAAGCATGGGAATCTTTGCAAAGTATACACTTTAATGGTTCATTTAAACTCTTGCGAGGTTCTCTTTGAGTATTTAAAACGAGAGAGCTAGCAATACGGCGTTCACTAGACCTAGTTGGGTAACCAGTGGTGTTTGGCTTAAATTTAGAGGAGCTGGACCCAGGTTTTTGGGTACTAGACGCTAAGCGTTCGCTTTTAGGTTTGATAGACATTAATTCAAATTTAGAACTCGGAGATGAGGGTTCACTTTGATTTGTTAGAGCGGTTAACAGCTGGTATCTGGCATTTATGAAAGTGACTAAATGCTCGTAAGAGTAATCGTCTTCTCTAGAAAGTTCAATTTCCCAAGCTTTGAGGGTAGCAGCATCAACTTTAGAAACTACTAAATGTATTAGGAAAGTATCCCAGTGTTCAGTGGGTTGATCCAATTGGGACAGAGCTTTGACGTGAAGTTGTGTAGTGTCAACGAGAGTACGCAAACTAGTGACGTCATTATGCTGTGACGCAGGTAGGTTGAATAGAGCCTTCATATGGCGTTGAATACGTAACCGTAAATTTCCATATCTTTCTTTCAATAAGTTAAAGGCAATGGGGTAATTTTCGGCACTTAGAGGAAGTGCTTCAACTAACTGCAAAACTTGACCTCGAAGGATAGATCTCAAGTAATGAAACTTGTATATGACTTGAATGTCTTCATTGTCATGAACAAGAGAACAAAATAATTCATAGAAAGAATCCCAAGTAGATTCGTCTCCAGAGAAGTGGGGTAAATCAATTTTAGGTAAAATTGGCTTGGGTTTGTGAGTACCATCGCGAAAAGAAGTTTGTGGTTCATGAAGGGAACCAAGAACAGAAGCGTCCTTTTTCTGCTCCTCTTCGTGTTGGCGTATTATTTTGAAAGCAGAACCTATGCCTTCGTAATATTGGTTTTCTACTTCGACTCGATCTTCGGTTCGATTGAGCATACAAGTTTCTATTTCAGTTTGGATGTTGCAATAATTTTCATATGAACGTTCAAACCCCCTTACACGATGTTTCAACAAGTCTAATTGAACTTCTGAAGGATCTAGCTCTTTGATGTATTTTCTGAATCGGGTAATTTGTCCTTTATAGGATGCTCGTTTAGAAGTAAGTTTTTCATCCTTATCCTTTTCAGTAGGAGCCATGTCAAGGTAAGTAGATTAAAGTATAACTCACGAAACTGTGGAACCTTGGAAATGCTGTCAGGCTGGCAGCAGCAAATAAGTTGAAAGAAGGGGACACCCCAAAGGAGAGAGGAGCGGCCTCTTTCCACTTCGCAGGCTTTGCACGATGAAGTTATAGCTGAAAGATTCAAAGCAGATATTAATAATTTGCAAAGTATTGCCAAATGACCCTTGACAAAGAATAAAAATAGCAAATGGACTCTCCCAGGTTTCCGGGACCAAAATTTGGGTAGATTATTGGCTGAGGAATAACCTAACCACCAAGGGAAGATGATAAAGAAAAGGAGGTGGGCTTCGGACTGGAGAGAAAGGAGAGAGAAATAGGAGGAGAGTCCCACATAATTATAAATTTAACTTTAAATGCACTCAAAGGCGGTTGCCACTGCAAATCCGCTTTCTGATACCTAAAGTGGGTAAGGACCTGGTCGAAGCTGACGGAAAACGCAGCTAGAACTTGGGCGGTTTGCAAGAGAATGGCTTTAGTGTATTCCCTCTCAAGCATGCATATGCCTACTATGGGGAAGGGTGATGGTCTGGCAAGACAGAGAATAATAGGCCTATTGTATGTCTGTTCAAAGGAGTTCGTTTTTGGACCAAAAATTCGAGGAATGCCAATAATTGGAATTGATTTTGATATTTCCAGTTTTCGAGGTTGTAGAGTTACTACAAAGCGACCAAGCGTTTCCAAGAAGTATGGTAATAAAGGAATTATACGTTTGGGATTAATTTTGGTGAGTGCACCAATAGTTGCATTTGGAAATAGCTAAGCTTTTACCCAGCAAAGAGCCGACTAAAAGTTTAGGCAGAGAAAAACACTTATCTTTTGGAAAACCAATCATAAGTTTTTGGAGAGGATCTCCACAAGTAGGAAGCTGGCGTAGCGAGCTGTACTTGCCTTACTGGCCAGTTAGAATTAGCTATTAAAGCTAAGAGAGACTTTACCACGATCACCACTAAGAGTTCTTGCTCAAATGCAACGAGTGGTGAAAACCCTATCACGAGATTTATTTGCATTAACGAGGGCATGAACCTAGGAAGAGTCAGGGAAGACAGGATCTTGCCTAACCGTTGTATTAGAGAAATGATGAGTCAAAAATGAAAGTTTAAATTTATTTAACAATGCAAAAAAGTCTAATAAATTTGACAAGTATATAGTTTCAATTTTTGTTAACAATTTGGGGTCGCAGACCTCCTAACATTTAAAGTTTGCTCCAGGCAATTAACAATTCTTTAGGTTTCAAACCTTTATATGAACTAAAATCTTCGTGAGATTTAAAAATAGAAAAGATAAAGTACAAAGGTATAAAGACAATTAAAGTGATTGAAGTTAGACAGTAAATCGAGTACAAGGAATGTACTTTAAAAAATTCCCAAGTACCTATCTTAGAAAAAGTTACAACTTCGAAAATAACAAAAAAAAAAGAAAACAGATAGAATGGAAGAGAAGTTCCTATAACTTCTTATATTTACGCTGAATTACTTTTATAATAGTTATACAAAATAGGACAGGTCACTTACTGTGAAACCTGAAGAGAAAGTCGAAAGGAAGGTTCTAGACTTCCTATGGTTAAATAGGAATCACGAGACAAATAGGGCAAGTTTCCCTTTCGTGAGACCTAGAAATAACTCACTAATGTGTTGAAAGAATTGTATTCCCTAATTAGAAGGGAGAAACAATGTAAGTTTAAAACGTGTGCTAGACACGTATTTATGCAGAAGTTAATTAATGTTATATAAGAAAAATGGGAGGGCACTTCTATAGAGTGACACCTCATTGAAAAAAAACTTAAAGTAATAACTTTATTATTATGGTTTGTTAGTAAAGGGTTTAGGAAAGATCAATTGGGATTGAGGATAAATGTTCATGGCCTTATTTATGGTAATCGGACGATTGCGACGCGGTAGAAATGTTGAACAAGCACTAGTTTTCACTATAGTCTGTTGGATGGATGAAAAATTCACTGTAGTAACACAAAAGTTTGTGGCAAAGAAAGTTATTTCAATTGTGAAAAAAACTGGTTGCACTAGGTAGGCGAGAGTCAATTGCTTGAGAAAGTTATAGATTGTCATTAAGTACACCAGAGAAAATCCAAACGGAGGAAGAAAAGTTAGCTATTGAGCGTTAAATAATAAGGAAGATCCTTTAGTTTGAGAAAATATTCACACATATAAGTGGAAAATACATGACGTCATGACTGGTAGATTCTGGAAGGTTCCAGAGCAATCTTGACTAAAGAATGGGGCCAAAGTTATTCCAGCGGTGGAACGAGCAAAATATTTTATAGACAGCGGGTATTCGATAATATCCCACGTTGTGAGAAGATTTCTCATTTAATTAGCTTAAGAAAAGCTACTTTCTATTAAGGTTGGCTTGGACAGCCAAAAGCCCAACATGGTAAACCCGCGAAGGAGGATATTTCCCCAAAATATAGTAATCTCACACTGCCTATAAAATGATAGTTAAAAGCATGTAGAAGTAAAACCGATGAAGATGAGGTTAAAACCTGAAGTCTGTACTTATCTTTGCTGCATGGCGATGTTGAAGTTCCCTTTGACGATTAAAGTTCCAACATGGCGTGGAATCTAAATAATGCCTCGTTAGTTCAGGAGGCTGGCTGTAGTTGAGCCTTGACTGAGTCGACGGTTGACGTACAAGTGAGACCCACTCAGCGAAACGCCGAGGGACCAGGAAAGGGAAAAGAGTGGGGGTAGGAGACAAAAGGAATACATATCAGAATAGACAACCTTGAAAAAATAAATGTTTTTCTTGATGAATGGTCTTCAAAGAGTTGATAGCAGACGATACTAGCGCAGCATGGTGAGTGAAAAAGTAGACGAAGTTCTCTTGATCACAGAGACGATAGCTGGCGATGGTGACGAGATCTGGTGGCGAGATGGAAAAGGAAGTCCTCTTGTACAGGGATGAATTGAGGAACTTCACAGATTCGCTGCTAGATGACGCTAGGTGAGTCATGGAAGATATATATCTAGAACAGACTCACAAATGACATAAGAGACATGACCACCGAGGAGAAACTAGGAGATCACTGTTGGTAATTGAGAAAAAGGAAGAAATGAACAAGCAAAGAGTATTAAAAATATACTCTGTCATACCTTGTATTCCAAGAATACACCAGTCGTCTAGGTAGACCAGGCAGGTCTTCCAGTGTAGTCCCCTCAGAATGGACTCCATTAGCCTTTCGAAGGTCGCAGTGGCGTTGCACGGACCGAATGGCATGACGGTGAACTGCCAGAGTCCGCTGTCCACAGAGAACGCCTTTTTCTCGCGGTCCTTAGGTTGGACCTCCACCTGCCAATAGCCACTATTCAAATCCAAGGTGGAGAACCATCTTGACACCGATATGGTGTCTAGGGTGTCGTCGATCCGGGGTAGAGGGTAGCTGTCCTTCTTCGTGACGTCATTCACCCGCCTGTAATCCACGCAGAACCTGGTGGAACCGTCCTTCTTCTTCACTAGCACGACCGGAGAACTCCAAGGACTATGTGATGGCTCGATCACCCCTTGCTCCTTCATCTCTTCTACCATCCAGTCGACTTCGGCTTGCTTGGCGAACGGAAACACGTCGGAATGGGGCCCTAATCGGTGCGCTGTCCCCAACGTCGATTCTGTGCTGGACCAAGCTTGTCTGCCAAAGTCTTTGCTCTCCACGGAGAAGACATCCTGGAATTCATTTAGCAGGTCCCGAAGTTGGCGTGATTGTTTCTTGTCTAAATGGTACTGGGATCCTTGGTACAGCTTCTGTAGTTCTTCTGGCAGTGCGCGTCTTCTTCGGTTGTCCGTCTGCAGGTGTCCGTCCGTCGTATCTGTGATGCGTGCAATCCAGGTAACCGGCTCGCAGACTCCTAGGTTGGTGTGCCGGTGAACCGTAATGTCGTAGTCGTTCAGGTTGGACAGGCGGACATACGGCCGAGACGTCGTGTTGAGGGTCTTGGCTATTAGCAATCCTTTTGTCTGGATGCCCTCATAGTTTGGCTCGACGACAGCCGCCACTCCCTCAGCAGTTCCGTCGACAATTACGGCAGCGCTGACCTCCGTCCTGGCGGGAACGATGACGTCCTCTCTCAGCCTTTCTCGTCGTGCGGTGATGGCCTCGTGTGGTGGTTGCAAAGCAAGTTACTCACCTCCGAAGTGCAGAGTGTTGGTACTCAGGTCCAAGATGATGTCGTTCTGATCCAGAAAGTCCCGTCCGATGATCACTTCGTTTGATACGTCAGCCACAAGCACTGGATGCTTCATCGCCCGTCGACCAATGACGAACTCCAGTGATGCTTCGCCATGTACCGGTGCAGTCTCTCCAGTCGCGGTTATTAGTTGGAGGTTCCTTTGTGTGGGTTGCACTCTCCACCTCGGGATCACGGTGGGATTGACGATGGTTCTCGACGCTGCCCTGTCGATCAGCATTGGCCAGCTCACTCCGTTGACGACTCCGTCGACCACCAGGCTACTATTGTCCCTCCGTAACTTCGTCACACGAACTTGGACAGCCGGGGCTTGACGACTGTCACAAGCCGACCTTTGCCCCCCGAGGCTGGTTGATACTTGCTTTCCTGGGCCGCGCGTTTTCCCTACGACTGACTGTCCCGACGGAAACCCTTGGAGGCGGCGATCATCGCAGTCCTTGCTCAGGTGACCTCTCTTACGGCAGGTCCAGCAGGTCGGTAGTCCTCTTCCAGGCCACCTCTCCGGATGTCCTTCGGCTACGTTTTTGTTGGTGGTACTGCGACTCTTGAAGAACCGGCCTAACGCCTCCATCATTTCATCGACCAGGGGCTTGGTCTTGTCGGCTTTGGCTGGTTCTTCGACGTCCACCTGTCGCACCCGCGCGTGCATCCTAGATACCTGCTTTGCCGTCTCGAACTCAAGTGCGTGGCTCAGCGAATCTGCAAGTGTCTTATTGCGCGCCAGTCGCAGTGCCAGTTGAGTATCTGAGTCTTGTAGTCCGTCAATGAAGGTTTGCGTCGCAATCTGCTCCAGAAAGTCGGCCGGCACTGTTGGATAGGCGAGCCTTAGAAGGCGTGCGATGTCCATCTCGAACTCCTGCAGGGTTTCCGCGTTCTTTTGTACCCGGGTCCGGAGCTGCATCTGGTAGGCCTCCTGAAGATGGCTATATCCATATCGGGACTCCATATGGGCGATTATTGAAGCGTAGTCCTGGGATCCAGTCGGGATGGCCTGAAGGACGTTAAGAGCTTCACCTCTCAGCGCTACAATGAGAGCTGCTATTGTCCCTCCGTAACTTCGTCACACGAACTTGGACTGCCGGGGTTTGACGACTGTCACAAGCCGACCTTTGCCCACCAAGACTGGCTGATACTTGCTTTCTTGGGCCGTGCGGTTTCCCTGCGACTGACGGTTCTGGCGGAAACCCTTGGAGGCGGCGATCATCGCAGTCCTTGCTCAGGTGACCTCTCTTACGGCAGGTCCAGCAGGTCGGTAGTCCTCTTCCGGGCCACCTCTCCGGATGTCCTTCGGCTACGTTTTTGTTGGTGGTACTGAGACTCTTGAAGAGCCGGCCTAGCGCCTCCATCAGTTCATCGGCCAGGGGCTTGGTCTTTTCGGCTTTGGCTGGTTCTTCGACGTCCACCTGACGCACCTGCGCGTGCATCCTAGATACCTGCTTTGCCGTCTTGAACTCAAGTGCGTGGCTCAGCGCATCTGCAAGTGTCTTATTGCGCGCCAGTCGCATTGCCAGTTGAGTATCCGAGTCCTGTAGTCCGTCAATGAAGGTTTGCGTCACAATCTGCTCCAAAAAGTTGGCCGGCGCTGTTGGATAGGCGAGCCTTACGAGGTGAGCGATGTCCATCTCGAACTCCTGCAGGGTTTCCGCGTTCTTTTGTACCCGGGTCCGGAGCTGCATCTGATAGTCCTGCTGAAGATGGCTATCTCCATATCGGGACTCCATATGGGCGACTAGTGAAGCGTAGACCTAGGATCCATTCGGGATGGCCTGAGGGACGATAAGGGCGTCACCTCTAAGCGCTACAATGAGAGCTGTAGCCTTTTCTGTGTTGTTCCAGTTATTTATGGAACAGGCCGCCTCGAACTGACGTAAATAGGTGTTCCACGGGACCTTTTCGTCGAAGGTTGGGGGCGTCACTCTGCTCTGTCCCGTTCCTGATATTCCCGGTGTACCTGTGGGCGGGTGTCGGCGCAGCTCGGAAACTTCCTCTTGAAGAGCGTTGAATCTCGCTTCCATCCCCGTCGGCGGGCGTTGGTTCAGCTCAGCAATTTCCTTTTGTAAAGCGTTGTATTTCTCTTCCACCCCCGTCAGCGGGCGTTGGCGCAGTTCGGCAACTTCATCTTGTAGAGCGTTAAATCTCGCTTCCATCCCCGTCGGCGGGCGTTGGCTCAGCTCAGCATATTCCTTTTTTAAAACGTTGAATTTCTCTTTTACCCCCGTCAGTGGGCGTTGGCGCAGTTTGACAAATTTCTCTTGTAAGGCGTCGAACTTCTTTTCTACTGCTGTGACTTCCTCACGTAGGCCCTGTTCTAATTTCCTTTGGCTCTCCTCTAATTTCGTCAGCAGACACTCATCCAGATATTTCTGGCCATCCAGCAATTTGGCGGTTAGGTCCTCTGCTAACTTATTCTGGCCGTCCTTCTGGTCCTCTGCTAACTTCTTCTGGCCGTCCTCCATCTTCTTCTGGCCGTCCTCCATCTTCTTCTGGCCGTCTTCCATCTGCTTCAGGTCGTTGGTTAAATTCTTCTGGCCGTCTTCTAATTTGGTTTCCATGCCACTTAACTTTTCTAGCAATGCTGCCAGTTGCGCTTCCATTTTGGTTGTTAGTCTTGTAAAGGTCATGCACTCCTATGAAAATTAGAGAACTGTGGTAAAATGACCTGCCTTGGTTTTGGAACCAGGACCGTCAGGTGTTGTGCTTGTGCTTGAGTTCGTAATCCGGCTTCTGACACCAGTTGTTACGTGCCACCCCCTAGTGGCACTTCCGTTAACTGGATTACGGTGGGTAGAAGCACAACACAAATTGTTCCTTTAAAGAAACGTATTAGCTTTATTGCGGGCCAGAAAGACACACCACTCAAATAGCAAATACAAGCAATTAGTATCTCACTCTAGTTTCCTCTTGTAGGGAACACTTGCCTTTCACTTGTCAATAAGCCACAGAAGTTAATCCCTCCTAATGGGACCGGTGGCCTCGGTAGAACTACCTGCAACACTTCCTTGAATACACAAGCTACAGTTATTTACGATAGCTGGTCACTCACCACTACACTCTGCTTCGCTGTCAAGAGAATCAACTTCACTAGGGTTTCGCAAGTCACGTCACCAACAACTGTCGCTCAGGTAAAAGCACGCACTAGCTCGAAAACACTGTCCACCTCGCTGGCCAGGTCGCTCTTATATAGCAGGCTGGTGACTCAATGAATGCTTCTAGACCCGTCCAGGATTCACGGCTTCTCGAGATTTACATCACTGGCTGGGTCACGAATATTCTGGACCGTCCCTTTTGTCCTAGTAGCCCTGTTGCGTAAGGTGCAGGTAATACATAGAGGCAGAGCATAGCCCGGGGGCGGCGGTAACTCACGCGGAGAGGCGACGAAACAAACTCACAGCCGTAACAATATGCATAAGTAGTTGTATATGTGAGCGACTTCATCATCCTCACCCTTCTTTACCTGAGTATGGGTCAATAATCCAACCCTCAAAACTCGGATTTAAACATTTTTACTAATTCATTTATTAACATTATTAATCAATTATTATTTCAATAATGACCACTCAGCTACACAGGCTGGACTTAATGGCTTATTACAATACCACCATATGGGACTATGTCACACGCATGCAACCCCATCTAAATACCTTTATATCATCTAACCAGGCCTATCACATAGATGTAATTCAAATAAGTGTCATCTCTGTTACTCTCCGGCCTCATGCAGCATTTCCTCAACACACATAGTTCCCCTATGTTATACAAATTCGATTTTATGAACAACCTTCCGTTCCCAAAAAAATATTATTCCTTATGACAATCATGCTTTTAGCATTTCATTACATTCAAATGTTCCGATGTTCTGAATTAAGAATCCATTAGTAAACATTTACTGTTTACAATTAATTACCACCAGGAATTATTATTATTATCATCATCATTGATAATTAGTTAATTAATCCGACTATCAGTCGTAATGCATTCGCGTATCAAATTATTATGTTCATTTACAATGTTATATTACAATGTAGGTTCCATATCCGATCATATTTATTTACATTAAGATTGTAAATCACAGAAAATCGCGTTCCTGTCATGTGATTATTCCTCCGGAATATGTTAATCAAACTTAGAATGGATGTCCAACTTCAATGACGTAGCCAGGAGGGGGTACTGGTGGTTAGAACCCCCACCCCCAATGGAAAATCAGCATGGTTGTGACTTGGTGATGTACAGCTCTCGTCTTTCGGCCCGGCTCCACATTTGAGGCTAGACCGTGACCACCTCTCGGTTGTCACGGCTAGACACGTCTTCATTACAACGTAGGCCTATAACCACAGTCTATCTACACAGCCGCGAAGCTTGGCTCATATTTTTCTCCCGCCGCGCGCCCTGCGACTATAATGCTCTCACGCAGCCAGCAATAATGTGGCGACTGCGCTGTGTTGGTGAATGTTATTGTTGCTGGATTTACTGTATGTTAACATTGTGTAGCCGTTATGTGTTTTACAAGATGAGATGTGCAGTGCAATAAACAGATCAAATATTAAACGCCAGATTTCAGTGTTGCTATGTAAGCTAAGTAACCTATATGATCGCTTTTCAGTCAGTCAACACGAGTGTAGGCGGGAGTGACAATTTTTCTCCTAGTGCCTGAAATAAAAATACGTGAATTGTTTATACTCTTGTTGTATGAGAAACGCTTATTAAGTGTGCAAATAATTATTGTATTACGAATTATACAATACACAGGGAAATTAATTGTTACTCCTCGCCCAATCTAATTGTGTGTATTCATGTTGACTGAATGAGAAGTCATTCTATTAATGTAGACTGTTCAAATAACAAGACGACATCTGACTTTCGAAAGGACCCTAAACGGTAAGATTTGAGCTACGGATTTTAGGCTAGCATTATAAAGCTTTTCAAGCGAACAACAGAACTAGTTCTTTAGGCTAACTGGTTATAAATCAATAACAATGTTATTGGTTTTACATCTCTTTTGACTACTGCGGCTTTTTAAAGACGCCAGGGTGCCGAAATGATGCCCAGTGCCCGAATGGAATCTTTGACGTGCCAGTAAATCTACAGACACGGCTCCCTCGCATTCACCACCCTCAAATGCCAGCTGACTGCTCCAGGATTAGATCCTGCAACCTTGGACACAGGAGGCGAGAACGTTACCGCTGAGCCACGCAGCGAATCGATTATAAATCAGAAGCATGTCTCGGTAAAATATCTATGCATGGCTTCGTTGGCGTAGTTGATAGAATGCTAACTGCTACGCTTTAAAATCCTTCAGTATGCCTTTCTTTGGAGGGGAAGAGAAGCCGGCGGGCCCATGTCATAGATTTACGGCTTGCAAAATAACCTACTACTACAATGGTAATGTGCAGCCAAAATTTGCAGGCTGTTAGGTTATAAACGCTCTATCAAATTCCAAAGTTCACCGCTGGGTGTCAGTAACAGTGGCGTCTGGTAGCCAATTGGAATTGGGGACTCTACGGGCGTTCAATTGAAATGCCCTACTATGGTCATTGGCTGTAATTCAAATATAAATAATATCGGAAGGAAGCTTGTAGTTAAACGTGACCGTTAATCGCGAGATCATGAGCCACGAGACCTCCTCTTTACGTGGAATCCGAACCACAGGACATGGCATCTCACTTCGAAAATCTCACATGCATTGACCGGGAATCGAACCCGGACCGCCTTGGTGAGAGCATACAGCTAGACCGCTGAGCCACCACGCCCCATAAATAATATCAATGCATTTTCAAACTAAGACATAAGTAATCGTAAAAGATGTCATCTCAAACACGTGCCGATATTTTATTTTTCAGGTGTAGAAAATGGCTTTGAAATAGAGAGCTGATTTAATGAATAAAAGTGTAGACTATTTTGTACAAAAATAGGAACTTATTTTCGAATAATTTCGAGTAAGCCAATTTATGTCGTCAGGATAATTCTCTTACGAAATACCTGGTCTCCGAGATGACTGCTGTGAAATTACGGTGCACAATTGTTATTGCTGAAATTATTTGTAAAATTGACATTGTATTATACTAGCAGGTACCCGCGACTTCGCCCGCGATAAAGACAATGGGGACGATGCATTATTGCTGATAATTGGTCTATTCTATTACAGCAATCGTGGCTACAGGTGGGTCCATTCTAATTCTGAATATTCTGATACGTACAGTATATTGATATGAGCAGCAATGTGGGAATTTTATAGAGTTGTGAAAGTCTGCAGGGTCGTGACCACCGAGAGGAAGGCCATAGCGCTCCGCTATGACGTCACGGCCCGTCGATCCACTCTTCACCGTCACCCGATCTCATAAGACCGTCTCACCTCATTACACAAACGTACTATTCTGTAAAATCTCGAACTATTAATTGAACGAGTAAACTGTACAGCATTTACAACTGTTTGAAACCTTAACGTTCATAGAGATCATTCGCTCAGCCTCACTGTAAAGACATACTTGTAACATATTATAGTACCGGTATCTCTAGTATTAACTTACGAAGAGAGTAAGTCTAACTAGAACAGGTCTCTTGGAATACAGCCATTTATTTATTTATTTATTTATTTATTTATTTATTTTATTAAAAGAGGAATTAGAATATAATTATTCTTCACGGCTTGATATATCGGCTATTCGGCAGTCGGAGGTAAAACTAAAAACAAAAAGGTTCTTAATTTGTTTCGTTTTTGTATATATTTTTAAATGGCTCGTGACATACTGTAGGCTATAATTAAATCAGTGCGTTCCTTGTGCTATTGGTGTTATTAGTGCAAAAGCCCACTAGACTATATTATGCCTTGACAGCAGGAATGCAATGCCTAAGGAAATGTAAAGTTTTGAAGACATTTTTCAATGTTACCTATACAACATGTAATAACTCTTCAGTCGGTAAACACAAGTTTGAACTGGGCGGGGATAAAATGTAATATTTAAACAATTCTGGAAGAAAAAATACGTAAAAAATTTGGAAACTGAGGAGGTGCCTGGAGGAAAATAAAAACTTATACTTACGGTACGTCTTTTTGTACAACTCCATTTGATTAATAATATCAGCTACAAGAATGTGACCCATAATTTCTATTCTAATTAGAAACTAAATAAATCTTCCATGAATGGAATTATTCCTTCTTTTAAAATCCCCATTCATCTTGCCTTAACTTCCAATTTGGAATTTTCAATGAATATTGTACATTGGTGTTAATTATAAATATCAATTAACTTCAGCAGTAGGCTATAGGCTACATATCCTGAGAAAATTTCAGTACAAATAGAGTATGCTACTATAGGCCTACTACAATATTAAAAATGAATTGTAAGACAAAATTACAGCTGGAGAAAAACATTTATTAGGCTACTCCAATCAATTGCAGCTTACAGAAAGGGAATGTCAATGAGCCCATTTTCAGATTCATTATTATAGATCACTTATAAATTATTTAAAGCCCATATCACACAAAACTCACTAAAGGAAGCTGTGTGATAGCTATTAGAATGTAAATAGCACAATATTTTTACCCCACTATATTAAATATTATAGCCTGTTCATAACTCCACTTCTGCATTCGTTAATATTTTAATGGCATTCTAATTCACATGAGTACTCAGTGGAGTAATGTGATCGCTTACATCCAAGGTACGGTAAGTCCTCGTCATCAAGAATTTTTATGGGGCGATGGTTGTAAAATTAACTACTGTAGTCATAATTAATATTTAGAAATTATTTGAAATCAAATGTCCTGAGGGGTCCTTTAGAGGCTTTCTAATTGCCCATAATCAAGACCCCATAGAAATGAAAAATGAAAATAATAGGGTAAATACCTACATAATGTACTGTTACGTGCCACCCCCCTAGTGGCACTTTTGTTAACTGGATTACGGTGGGTTGAAGCACAACACAGATTGTTCCTTTAAATGAAATAATTAACTTTATTGCGGCCAGAACATACACCACTCATCAGCAAATACAAGCAATTATTACCTTACTCCAGTTTCCTCAAGTCTCTTCCTTATGGAGAGCTCTTGACCTCTTTCACTTGTCAACAGTTAATCTTCTCGCTAATGAGTCTGGTGGCCTTGACAGAACTACATGCAACTCTCCCCTATGTACACAAACTACAGTTACTTACGAAATCCTGCTACACGCTGCTTCGCTGTTCACGAGCTGGGAAACAATGTCACTGGGTTTCGTAACTCACCACACTTCTGTCGCTCAGGATAAACGCTCGCACTCGCTCGTAAAACACAACAATAATCACTGCTTGACAGGTCGCTCTTATATAGCAGGCCGGTGACTCAATAAATGCTTCTAGACCCATCCAGGGTTCACGGCTTCTCGAGGCTTCCTCCACTGGCTGAGTCACGAATATTCTGGACCATCCCTTTGTCCTAGTAGCCCTGTTTCATAAGGCGCACGCAATACACGAGGCAGGGCACAGCCCAGCCCTGGGGCAGTTGTGACTCATGCGGCGAGCGATGACACAAACTCACAGCCGTAACACCACCCCCTTCCTAAAAAGGCTGATCGTCCCGATCAATCATTGGTCCGTCTGTGTCCCTCCGTAGGCTGCCAGGTGATCTCGATGCACGATCTTCATCTTCATCCTCGGGCTCCGCTGGATCCTGTAGACGACATCGTTGATCCGTTTCACGACTCGGTACGGGCCCTCCCAGGACTTCTGCAGTTTGGGTGACAGGCCTTTCTTCCGTAATGGGTTGAAGAGCCAGACCAAGTCGTCCTCGTGGAATCCGCCGGCATCCGTCTGCTGGTCGTATCGGGTCTTCATTCGGTCGGTCTCGATCCGCAGTTTCCTCCTCGCGAACGCGTGCACGTCCTCCAGTTGGTCGACCAGTTCTTGACAATACTGGCTTACTGGGATCGGATCATTCCCAGGTCGGCCGAAGGCAAGTTCGACAGGTAGACGGAGCTCCCTCCCAAACATGGCCCGGGCTGGTGTGCACCCGGTGGCTTCATGCACGGCGGCGTGGCAGGCCAGGAGAAATAGTGGAAGATGTTTGTCCCAATCCCTCTGGTGCTCGCTGACGACTATTCGGAGATGGTTCTCGATGGTGCGATTGAATCGCTCTACCATCCCGTCGGACTGAGGGTGTAGCGGAGTTGTCCTTGTCTTCCGGATCCCCAGCAGCTGGCATAGGTTATGGAACACCTGCGACTCGAAGTTCCTTCCTTGGTCGGAGTGCAGCTCCAGGGGTACTCCGTACCGGCTGACGAATTCCTTCACCAGGGTCTCTGCAATCGTCGCGGCTTCTTGGTTAGGGAGAGCATACGCCTCCGGCCATTTGGTAAAGTAGTCGCTGACGACTAATATGTAGCGGTTCCCTGCCTCGCTTAACGGGAATGGCCCAGCAACATCGATGGCCACTGTCTCCATGGGGCCGCCCACGTTGTAGGTCTTCAGTGGACCCCGTCGTCTTCGTCCTGGGCCCTTGCTGGCTGCGCAATCGTGGCACTTCGCGCAGTGGTTCTCCACGTCTGTTCGGCATCCGATCCAGTAGAACCGCTCTCTCAGCTTCTCCAGGGTCTTCTTTATCCCTAGGTGTCCACCAGATGATCCTCCATGAACTTCCTTCAGGACTTCCTCCGTCATAGCCTTTGGAACGACGACTTGTTCCCGAGATGTCTTCCCGTCGGTGCTCTCCCAGGTACGGCAGATGAGGCCATCCCTTACAATCAGCGCCCAGTAGGACTTAAACTTTGGGCTGCAGTCACTCACAATGTTCCACCCGGGTCTGGGGGCACAGGGCCTCTTCCATTCGGCTATCAGTCCCAGGTCATCATCTTCTGCTTGTGCCCGCGTGAAAGATTCGCGGCTCCAGCTCCCTTGAAGTTCCACGGTAGTCCTTCGGCACTGTATTCCGGTGTTCTCCTCCCTCCTAGTACAGAAGGTGCAGTCTTCGGGGCACGGTCTTCGTGACAGGGCGTCGGCGTTAGAATGCAGTTGGCCTTTCCTGTGCTGAATCTCAAAGTTGTACTGTTGAAGCCTCTCTAACCACCGCGCGAGTTGACCCTCGGGCTGCTTGAAGTTCAGGAGCCACCGCAGGGATGCATGGTCGGTCCTGATGAGAAATTCTTGCCCGTACAGGTACTTGTGGAAGTGTTCAATGGTCTTCACGATGGCGAGCAGCTCCTTCCTGGTGACGCAGTAGTTCCTTTCTGGCTTTGACAAGGCCTTGCTGAAGTAGGCCACTACTCTCTCCTCGCCGTCCACTACTTGCGACAGGATCCCCCCTATGCCAAAGTCGCTGGCATCGGTATCGACGATGAACCTTTTTCCAGGTCTGGGGTAGGCCAGAATAGGCGCGGTGCACAGAGCCTGCTTGAGTTGTTCGAAGGCCCTATGGCATTCTGCAGTCCACGTGAAGAGTTGGTCCTTCTCAGTCAGTCGATGTAAAGGTTTGGCGATATCGGCGAATCCTCTCACGAAGCGACAGTAATAAGTGCAGAGTCCCAGGAAGCTTCGTAGTTGGGACTTGTCCTTCGGAACTGGCCACTCCCTCACAGCTGCGGTTTTTCTGGGTCGGTGCGCACCCCTTCCTCGGAGACAATATGCCCAAGGTACTGGACCTGCTTCTGGAAGCTGACACTTCTTGGGGCTCAACTTCAGCCGGGCAGCCCGTAGCTTCATCAAGATCTCTTTCAGGTTGCTGTAGTGCTCCTCGAAGCTTATTCCCAGAACGATGACGTCGTCTAGGTAGACCAGGCAGGTCTTCCAGTGTAGTCCCCTCAGAATGGACTCCATTAGCCTTTCGAAGGTCGCAGGGGCGTTGCACAGACCGAATGGCATGACGGTGAACTGCCAGAGCCCGCTGCCCACAGAGAACGCCGTTTTCTCGCGGTCCTTAGGGTGGACCTCCACCTTCCAATAGCCACTATTCAAATCCAAGGTGGAGAACCATCTTGATTCTGATATGGTGTCCAGCGTGTCGTCGATCCGGGGTAGAGGGTAGCTGTCCTTCTTCGTGACGTCGTTCACCCGCCTGTAATCCACGCAGAACCTGGTGGAAGCGTCCTTCTTCTTCACTAGCACGACCGGAGAACTCCAAGGACTATGTGATGGCTCGATCACCCCTTGCTCCTTCATCTCTTCTACCATCCGGTCGACTTCGGCTTGCTTGGCGAGCGGGACACGTCGGAATGGGGCCCTAATCGGTGCGCTGTCCCCAACGTCGATTCTGTGCTGGACCAGGCTTGTCCTGCCGAAGTCTTTGCTCCCCACGGAGAAGACGTCCTGGAATTCGCGTAGCAGGTCCTGAAGTTGGCGTGATTGTTCCTCGTCTAAATGGTCCTGGGATCCTTGGTACAGCTTCTGTAGTTCTTCTGGCAGTGTGCGTCTTCTTCGGTTGTTCGTCTGCAGGTGTCCGTCCGTCGTATCTGTGATGCGGGCAATCCAGGTAACGGGCTCGCAGACTCCTAGGTTGGTGTCCCGGTGAACCGTAATGTCGTAGTCTTTCAGGTTGGACAGGCGGACGTACGGCCGGGACGTCGTGTTGATGAGAGTCTTGGCAACTAGCAATCCGTTTGTCTGGATGTCCTCATATTTTGGCTCGACGACAGCCGCCACTCCCTCAGCAGTTCCGTCGACAGTTACGGCAGTGCTGACCTCCGTCCTGGCGGGAACGATGATGTCTTCTCTCAGCCTTACTCGTCGTGCGGTGATGGACTCGTGCGCAGGTTGCAAAGCAAGTTCCTCACCTCCGAAGTGCAGAGTGTTGGTACTCAGATCCAAGATGATGTTGTCCTGGTCCAGGAAGTCCAGTCCGATGATCACTTCATTTGATACGTCAGCCACAAGCACTGGATGCTTTATCGCCCGTCGACCAATGACGAACTCCAGTGATACTTCGCCATGTACCGGTGCGGTCCCTCCGGTCGCGGTTATTAGCTGGAGGTTCCTTTGTGTGGGTTGCACTCTCCACTTCGGGATCACGGTGGGACTGACTATGGTCCTCGATGCTCCCGTGTCGATTAGCATGGGCCAGCTCTCTCCGTTGACGACTCCGTCGACCATCAGGCTGCTATTGTCCCTCCGTAACTTCGTCACACGAACCTGGACTGCCGGGGCTTGACGACTGTCACAAGCCAACCTTTGCCCCCCAAGGCTGGCTAATACTCGATTCCCTGGGTCGCGCGGTTTTCAGGCGACTGATTTCCCGTCGGATACCCTCGGCGGCGGCGATCACCGCAGTCCTTGCTCAGGTGGCCTTTCTTACCGCAGGTCCAGCAGGTCGGTAGTCCTCTTCCGGGCCGCCTCGCCGGTTGCCTTCCGGCTGTGTCGTCACTGGTTGTGCCGCGACTATCGAAGAAACGGCTTAGAGCCTCCATTAATTCGTCGGCCAGGGGCTTGGTCTCGTTGGTTTTAACTGGTTCGTCGACGTCCACTTGACGCACCCGCGCGTGCATTCTGGATGCCTGTTTTGCCGTCTCGAACTCAAGTGCGTGGCTCAGCGCATCTGCCAGGGTCTTATTGCGCGCGAGTCGCAGCGCCTGTTGAGTGTCCGAGTCCCGTAGTCCGTCGGTGAAGGTCTGCGTCGCAATCTGTTCCAGAAAGTCGGCCGGCGCTGTTGGATAGGCGAGCCTTACGAGGCGTGCGATGTCCATCTCGAACTCCTGCAGGGTTTCCGCGTTCTTCTGTACCCGGGTCCGGAGCTGCATCTGGTAGGCCTGCTGAAGATGGCTATCTCCATATCGGGACTCCATAAGGGCGATCAGTGAAGCGTAGTCCTGGGATCCAGTCGGGATGGCCTGAAGGACGTTAAGGGCGTCACCTCTCAGCGCTACAATGAGAGCTGTAGCCTTTTCTGTGTTGTTCCAGTTATTTATGGAACAGGCCGCCTCGAACTGACGTAAGTAGGTGCTCCACGGGACCTTTCCGTCGAAGGTTGGGGGCGTCACTCTGCTATGTCCCGTTCCTGATATTCTCGGTGTAACGGTGGGCGGGCGTTGGCGCAGCTCGGCAACTTCCTCTCGTAGAGCGTTGAATTTCTCTTCCACCCCCGTCAGTGGGCGTTGGCGCAGCTCGGCAACTTCCACTTGTAAGGCGTCGAACTTCTTTTCCACTGCTGCGACTTCCTCACGTAGGCCCTGTTCTAATTTCCTTTGGCTCTCCTCTAATTTCATCAGCAGACACTCTTCCAGATTTTTCTGGCCATCCAGAAATTTGGCGGTTAGGTCATCTGCTAACTTATTCTGGCCGTCCTTCAGTTCCTCTGCTAGCTTATTCTGACCGTCTTCTAATTTGGAAGTTAGGTCCTCGGCTAAACTTTTCTGTCTGTCTTCCATCTTCTTCAGGTCCTCCGCTAACTTATTTTGACCGTCTTCCATCTTCTTCTGGCCGTCTTCTAGCTTCTTCTGGCCGTCTTCCATCTTCTTCTGGCCGGCCTCCATTTTGGTTTCCATGTCATTTAACTTTTCTAGCAATGCTGCCAATTGCGCCTCCATTTTAGTTGTTTGTCTTGTAAAGGGCATGCACTCACAGGAAAATTAGAGAAAATGACCTGCTCGGGTTTTGAAACCAGGACCGCCAGGTGTTGAGCTTGTGCTTGAGTTCGTAATCGGGCTTCTGACACCAGTTGTTACGTGCCACCCCCCTAGTGGCACTTTTGTTAACTGGATTACGGTGGGTTGAAGCACAACACAGATTGTTCCTTTAAATGAAATAATTAACTTTATTGCGGCCAGAACATACACCACTCATCAGCAAATACAAGCAATTATTACCTTACTCCAGTTTCCTCAAGTCTCTTCCTTATGGAGAGCTCTTGACCTCTTTCACTTGTCAACAGTTAATCTTCTCGCTAATGGGTCTGGTGGCCTTGACAGAACTACATGCAACTCTCCCCTATGTACAAAAACTACAGTTACTTACGAAAACCTGCTACACGCTGCTTCGCTGTTCACGAGCTGGGAAACAATGTCACTGGGTTTCGTAACTCACCACACTTCTGTCGCTCAGGATAAACGCTCGCACTCGCTCGTAAAACACAACAACAATCACTGCTTGACAGGTCGCTCTTATATAGCAGGCCTGTGACTCAATAAATGCTTCTAGACCCATCCAGGGTTCACGGCTTTTCGAGGCTTCCTCCACTGGCTGAGTCACGAATATTCTGGACCATCCCTTTGTCCTAGTAGCCCTGTTGCATAAGGCGCACGCAATACACGAGGCAGGGCACAGCCCAGCCCTGGGGCAGTTGTGACTCATGCGGTGAGCGATGACACAAACTCACAGCCGTAAAAGTACCGTATATAAGATGAACAACATGGAAAAGGGAGCAAGCTAAATCGTCCAGAACATACGGTAACCTAAAAGTTAATCATCTAAAACTGAAGTATAAAGTTCACAAGAGTCTCCCATATGGTTACCGAGGCAATAAATATTAAGGGGAGACGATGGCTGAATAACAGAGAAGTTTTAAAATAGGCATAATTTTTGTACTATTAAACACATAATCAATGAAAATTTGCACAAGCATTCATAATTAATAAATCCTAATGTGTAATGATTTATAGATTTTTTGGTTAATATTTGAACTCGCTCAAAAAAAATCCTTATATTTTTTAAAGCATCAGTTGGGTACATTTTTTTCCAAAAACCCATGCAGATATCCCTTTATAATTTTCCACACATGTTTGAGAGCGCAAGGAACTTTGTTTGCTGGAACAGTTTCTTAGATTTTTCATCAGTTGAATTTTGAAAGGATTATAAAATTTGGATTCATTTTTTATGTACAGAATGTTACTTGGTAAGACCTTAGTTTTCAAAATAATTGGCATATCAAAAAATGCTTCTATTCAATTGTATACCATGTAATTTTCTATGTGAGTTTCAATTTTCTCTTTAATTCTACAAGTAGTTCTGGAGAAAAATGTACCTACACCCTGAAAATGACAAAACTTAGAAAAACAAGAAAATATAAATGCATGTTAGTTTTTTCAGTGTTTCACAGTCTAAAAGCCTCCATAACTGTATACTTCCTCTCCTTCCTGATCCTCTACACCTGTTTTGTTGCCCCTCTTTTTTTTGTCTTGTCAATTTCAACTTATTTATGATAGCAGCATCTGCTTTCATGACACGAAGGCTGCCGATTTGTCCTAGCATTTTCTGTGCAAACATGCCTGGTTCAAATCCTAGCTGCTTTAGGACATTAATCCCTTTGTTTCCATTATTGTAGACTGAAGCAGCCTCAAAAGCAGGCATTTTCACCAAATGGCTGGGAACAAATGTTGTCTTTGGACATCTTTTGCAAATAAGAAAATTTAAACTCTCATTAGGGTTTCGAGTTTTTCCATGTGTACATTTCTTGAGGAGCTCAGGTGAAGCATGGGCTCGGTACACTGGCTTAATGGCTAAAAGAACAGCTTCAGGAAGGCTGTTCTTATGAGTAAAATGTTCACCAGTTACACTTGCTTGCGTGTATTTACACCAAAAATCTGAACTGTTCACTAGATAATGGCAATTTGTTTCGTGAAGCCCTGACAGGAGTTTGTATGGTTACATTCCTAACCTCAATATTTATTTTACTATTCCAAATGCTGTTTACATGCATCTTCTACACTTTCTTGAACACTTAACCATGTCTAGCCATCATTAAACGACTGAATGTATAGTTCAGTCTCTATAAAAGAATGGATCAGTAAATCTAATAGAAATTTCTAACATTTTTATGAAAACAAACTGAGAGCTTTGCTGACAAAAGCCACTGCCTTCTATCACACGGATGGAAACAGGCCTGTCCGATAACTACAGTAATCATAAATGTCATCTAGAATATGCTAAGTTACATAGTTCATCGCCTGTCACTCTCATCCAGAACACGGAATGTAGGAAATGAACTTACAATATGCAGGGGGCGTGGCCTCTCCACGACATCAATTCTTCCGTTATTTAACCCACTTATAATTTTATTTTAGGTTCGAAATTTTGGGAATATGTTCTCAAAGCATGAAGCTTTCATATAAGTTGATTTTAAAAAAAGTCATGTTTTGAAAATTTTCTGTCATCATCTCCCCTTAATCAAACTAAAGTATAATGGTTACACGAGCCTCCCATATGGTTACCGAGGCAACAAATATTAATCAAACTGTAGTATAAAGGTCACACGAGCCTCCCAGATGGTTACCAAGGCAACAAATATTAATCGAACTGAAGTAAAAAGGTAACATGAGCCTCCCATATGATTACCGAGACAATAAATATTAATCAAACTTAAGTTAAAAGGTAACATGAGACTCCCATATGGTTACCGAGGCAATAAATATTAATCAAACTGAAGTATAAAGGCCATATGAGACTCCCATACGGTAACCGAGGCAACAAATATTAATCAAACTAAAGTATAAAGGTTACATGAGCCTCCCATATGGTTACCGAGGCAACAAATATTAATCAAACTGT
Source organism: Meconema thalassinum (assembly GCA_946902985.2). Classification (NCBI taxonomy): domain Eukaryota; kingdom Metazoa; phylum Arthropoda; class Insecta; order Orthoptera; family Tettigoniidae; genus Meconema; species Meconema thalassinum. The sequence goes on from OX336391.1 coordinate 242,881,098, forward strand.
AGCATTAAGGTCACACGAGCCTCCCAGATGGTTACCGAGGCAACAAATATTAATCGAACTGAAGTAAAAAGGTAACATGAGCCTCCCAGATGGTTACCAAGGCAACAAATATTAATCAAACTTAAGTAAAAAGGTAACATGAGACTCTCATATGGTTACCGAGGCAATAAATATTAATCAAACTGAAGTATAAAGGCCATATGAGCCTCCCATATGGTTACCGAGGCAACAAATATTAATCAAACTGAAGTATGAAGGTTACATGAGCCTCCCATATAGTTAGCGAGGCAACAAATATTAATCAAACTGTAGAATAAATGTCACATGAGCCTCCCAGATGGTTACCGAGGCAACAATTATTAATCAAAGTGAAGTATAAAGGTCACATAAGCCACCCATATGTTTACCGAGGCAACAAATATTAATCAAACTGTGGTATAAAGGTCACATGAGCCGCCCATATGGTTACCGAGGCAGCAAATATTAATCAAACTGAAGTATAAATGTCGCATGAGCCTCCCATAGGGTTACCGAGGCAAGCATTCATCATCTAGAACTGGAAACACCCATGGACCAGTATATAATCGAGAGGGAAGAAAATATCAACTCAATGTAGGATGTTGTATTAATGATTCTCTTAAAACATGAATCTAAGGGTGTGGCAAGCTGGAAATACTCAACTGTTATGTTGTATAACAATGGCATGTAGCATGTGAATGGGATAAGGAATCATTAACATTAATATTAAAAATGAATTGTAAGACAAAATTACAGCTGGATAAAGACATATATTAGGCTAGGCCTACTGCAATGAATTACAGCTTACAGGAAGGGAATGCTATTGAGAACATTTTTCATTATTCTCTTCCAAAATAATAATAATAATAATAGGTGATATTGTTCTCCCTGTGATATCAGTTGATAGTAGGCTATGCTATGTTGCATTTAATGGCATAATATCTCATTAGGCTCAAAATGTCAGAATTATTCTTGGATTAGAAAGGACAGTCTAGGGAAACATAATAAAAATTAATAAAAGAGCAAATTCCTGTGAGGAGCTTTATTTAATATCTAAAAAATTGGTACCGTACTCACCAACAAGTCATAGGCCTTTAAGGTTATGTTCAGCTTTACTAATCTATAATTTGGCAGACAAACATAAAGAAATAAAAAGCTGAATATCTCCACTAATCTTTCATGTTCCATAATTGTGGACAGTTTCTTGTTAAGTGAAAACACAAATGTATTTATCACAAAGCATTGAATTGTAAACCTAACACTGAAAAGCATATTCACATTCGTTTGGGAAGGAAAACACTAACGCTTTCTTGTAGCTCCAAACACAACAACCAGTAGCGGCTGGCCCATAAGGACTCCAGGACGGTGTCCTTCCTAGAGAACGAAAAGGGATTTTAATTTACTCTTGATATTTTAAGTCAAAAATAGTACCGTCAACTGGGGTTACTTTACACAGACCGGGTAACTTTACACACTTTTCGCTAAATTCTTTTGAGCACTGTACGTGGTTGGTTTTTGAAGTTTTGAGTAAAATGCCTGTTTATACAAGACACTGTGGGCTGTACGAGTTAGAAACCCGTGTTTGTGTTATTTGTACTTCACTCCTTTGGATAATAATTGCAACTTAGTGCACTTGAGTATCTGTACATATGGTAAGTGGTATAGAAACTTTCATTTCTATGACAGTCATATTTTTTATAGATGTTCTAATTTGTGACAAATCAATTTCCCTAAAGACTAGAGAGGCGGAAATTGGATGTGGAACATGTTTACTTGTTGAGTCACATTACTAGGAAGCCTAAAATAACCGAAGGTGCACGACTCGCCCTTTGGAGGGGGTAACTTTACACAGGCTATTTGACACAAAAACCAGTGTTTACTATTTCATATTTGAATTCCGGAGTATTTGAGTGCTGCGGATTACTAAGAGCCTAGTAATGTGACTCAACAAGGAAACATGTTCCACATCCACCTCCCGCCTCTCTAGTCTTTAGGGAAATTTATCTGTCACAAATTAGAACATCTAGTAAAATATGACCATGTCATAGAAATGAAAGTTTCTATATAACTTAACAATGTACAGTGCATTTATAGCTGCAGTTAATATCCAAAGGAGTGAAATAGAAAAAACACAAATACGGGCTTTTACTCCTACAGTTCGCAACGTCTTGTATTAACAGGCATTTTACTCAAAATTTCCTAAACCAGCTACCTGCAGTCACTGATATAAATATAGAGTCTAATAACGTGACATTTCTGTTAATGATGCCTTAGGCTCCTGTGAAAACAAAGATTGGTACCGGTACCTTTCTACGACTAACACCTCAGCATTGTTGTTCTTCTTATTTGCTACAAAACAAATTAAATGTTTGACACTCGTTTAATTTATTTTATAATGTATTCAGACAATTCAATTAAGCTATGAAAGTATCCTCTTTACTTCAAATGAGTGTTATCTTTGCAATGAAAAGTTCCAGGCATGTGTCAAGTAACCCCTTCTGAGGCTGTATAGCCAAACGCCATGATAAGTGCATGTCTGTGAAAACTAACCCCAAGGGTGGGGTAACTTTACACACGTGTTCATTTATTTTTAAAAGTGTCTGAGAGATAGTTTGCACTCTCGGTGACGTTATGTTCTTTTGTAAGTACCCTTAAGGAATACATAAACATGTCTCAATCAATTTAACAACCTATCACGACAAATAAAATTTAAAAACTTTGGCTCTATCAATCAGGAAGACTGTGTTTAGTGGTATCACGCTCAGCACGCAGCTCAGACGCAGCTCACTGGTCAGTAAGGAGTTACGGACTCGCGGCTTTCCGCCCTAAGATTGTGCTCGGGCGAGGGGATTGAGACGTAAGGGGAGTACGTATACTGTCTGCTGCCAGAGGGGTAATCTGTGGACGCGGTGTGCGGGCAGTAGTCTTCAAGTCGGGCGGAGTCCGTACAGCTCTGTAGCACCGGTAAATATCTCATTTCCCTGGCTCCTCTACGAGCATGCGCCCAGCCGGGGAATCACCCCATTAGCAAATAAAGTAAATGAATGAATAAAACAAATCTCCATGGTTGCATATAATAAATATTAAATTTAAATAACAATAATCCATGAGCAGCTTGCCCTTTGTTTATCTTTGAAGACAAAAAATATATAATTATATTTAAGTGTAGCATCTTGCGAGCCTCCGTGGCTTTGGCGGCAGCACGCCGGCCTCTCACCGCTGGGTCTGTGGCTCAAATCTCGGTCACTCAATGTGAGATTTGTGCTGGACAAAACGGAGGCAGACAGGTTTTTCTCAGGGTACTCCGGTTTTCCCTGTCAAAATTTCATTCCAGCAACACTCTCCGCTATGATTTCATTTCATCTGTCATTCATTTAATCATTGCCCGAGAGGAGTGCGACAGGCCTCGGCAGCCGGCACAGTTCCTATCCTCGCCGCTAGATGGAGGCTTCATTCATTCCATTCCTGACCCGGTCGGAGACTGGAAGCAGGCTGTGGAATTTCATTTAAGTGTAGCATCTGAGACCAGGAATCTCGATTCATATTGCAATGGTGAAGTATAACACGGACCTCTGGCTAGCCTCCTGTGGTTAGTGAAGAGGTTGGCACCAGTGAGCTATTTCGCTTTCGTGCTGAAGAGTCTTGAGTGCGGTGGTAATATTCAGCAGTTGTAATCTCTGTGTTGGTGATAATTAATCTGTATATCATTAAGTAGTGTTTATTTACCGGTGCGACTGTGGTTTGGAAGAGCTTGTGCCGTAAGTGATATTCTAGTGATATCTCTATAATAATAATAATAATAATAATAATAATAATAATAATAATAATAATAATAATAATAATAATAATGATAATAATAATAATAATAATTCTTGTTACGGCTGTGCTCATGAAACTCCTTAGGGCTTGACTGACTTTCTTATGCTTACGTCTCAGTGTGATTAAGTATTTCTGCGTTTCAAAATTAATTCTGTGGACGCTATTTTAAAAACGGTAGCGGAAAACTTTCTCTTGAGAGTAATTTTCACATCAGGTTCTCAGTGTTGTTACCCTATGAAATCATTGTTGTAATACTGGTACCAAATCATAAAAACAAGTGTTGAGGGCAGCTTTGAGATCTGACATCAAGAATATCAAGTAGCGATATTTTTATTGCATATAAAAGTAACTTGATTCTAGGCCTACCGGTACTCTTTTTTCCTCTGTCAACTTATAAAAAGGTGCGGGAAAAATACTGTGATCGCCCTCCCAGCCTAACAGTATGTCGGCCGCCACTGACAACAACTATGCGGCATTATCTCTCAACTACTACACCGAATGCTCCACTATAGTGGTATCATGACGAATAGAAGGAGAAAGTGAGGAGACTCCTGAAGTTCAAGCGCGCCTCGCCAGGCAGCGCTAGAGTGGGCAAGTTCCACACTGCCGGGGTCAGCTGGTCTTAGGGATGGTGCTAAGGGAAACGAATTACTTTGTAACTAATACTCTTTTAAAAAGTAATTAGCGGTTACAATTAAAATAGCACGGCAGGGCACAATGGAAAATATAATTCACGGAAATAAGAACTACGGTCTTCATTGCATGTTACGGAACGCACAGATTCCTGGAGTATACAGTCGGAGAAAGCCCAGATCTTTCTCGTAACATCTGCAGGATTAAGGATGTGAGATTGTAGAGAGCTTGTCTTGCCACTGACTCCTAACGAATTCCTGGCCTTTGTATTTGATTGACTACCATCACAAGTAAAGCCAGCCACCCTCGCCCCAGCCTCTTCTAACTGCAAAATCACCTAGACTATATTAGAATTTTTTGCGAGAAAAACCCCTGGAGTAGCATTTTTGCTTGCATAAACCACAACTGGCTGCACCCAATTATGCACGAAAGGTACGAACTTGAACACTAGAGCGTGATTTGCAAGTACGTTCTTCTGGAGGTCAGGTGTGTGTCCACCTAAATCAACTAATCCATCTACTTTATCAGAAAAGCTATTTAACTCGATTTCTTCTCTTAGCTTCTCTTCTTCGAAAATTACAACACCGTAACGTGAATTATCATTCTTTTTTTCCTTAAAATAGTCTTAAATAGCATTTATACGATGCGTATTAACTCCATAAGGGCACTTAAGTCCTTTACAAAGTTTTCTCAAGTGACTTTCTGAAGGCACAGGCAAGAGATTATGTCGCCGACAATGACGGGATCCTTTCGGTGATTTTATTCTCAACAATGAACACTCTAAAATGAATTCATTGCTGTACCTCATTCCATTGGGAGATTTTTCCTGGCATTTCTTGCTAAGGTGTTCGTTATCAGGGGCGGATCCAGGGGAGGGCGAGGAGGGCGACCGCCCAGGGCTCCGCGGTCCTAGGGGCCCCGCGCCATGGATTTTTCTACATTTAATTAATTAATTAATTAAGTATACTTTTCAAACTAATTTATAATTCATCTTCCTTTCTTCAGTGCAGCTATGACCTCTCGAGACCGTTTAGCAAGTTAAGATTTCAGTGAAATAATAAAAGTCTTCAGCCGGGAAAAAAAGTCGCAAAGTAATATTTTAATATTTCATTGTTTACATAATCTTATTCAAGGTGACTTAAAGGTTTCTTTCATATTATTAAAATAATGTACTGTAGTGTATTCAAAATATTGTAACTATTCTTTATTTTATTATTATTATTATTACCAAACTATTTTCCATTTTATTCGATAATTTTTTTCTATTGTTGTGGGCCCCACCTTATCATATCGCCCAGGGCATCGCAAGGCCTGGATCCGCCACTGTAATCGTTATCTTTGTAATTAAATGCCTGTGAAATTCGAACCTGCTTCTCCAGCAAATTAATTCTCGATTTTGCTGAGTTGAGGCGGGATCTAACGCGAATTAAATTACGGTTAGCATTCTTTAGGCGCCTTTTGAGCAATATTATAGTCTTTTCAGCATCAGTAAGTACACTAGAATGACCCAAATTCTTATCAACATTGGACTGACCTTTTAATGCCTCATTCGTTACTCCACTCCCATCTTCAATCTTCTTTCTTCTTTTTCTGGTGGTGTCGAGATTCTTTTTCCTGTTGGGAGCTTTACGGGACTTATTCTCACTACTTCGGTAAATTAGGGGGGAAATGAGGCACTGCTCCAGGACGTAACTTCCACCACACACGAGAGATTTCCACTTCTTCACCATTCACTATAAAATTATCTGATTTTACTATCAAATCATCAGAGAAATGAATTTGACAAATTCTACTACTACGCGTTAACTTCGTATCCTTTCGTGGAATAGCTCTGGCCCATTTTTCAAATTGATTTGTATCCTTCGGTGGTGAAAAAAATCGTATATCGTCAACTACTCGACCATACCCTGACTTACAGCCAGGTACAAAACAATAAGGCATGTTGAACTATTAAATGAACCAAGCCACATAAGAAATATGTTTGAAGTACACAAAACACAAAACGCTGATGTACACAAGACACAATGAACTGAATTTAAGAACTGAAAGCAAAGAAAATTCAATTTAATTCACACAAATATCTCACACAGTAACTTCTCGCGCACTTTCTACGACCCGGCTCGACGGAAACACAGCACGTGTTGGACATACTCGCTTACAGTGCTTGTAGCGGCAGGACCAGAAACTACCGTGCTAAAATGGCGGAGTCCTCACACTAGGTCCTTCTATTCGTCATGGTGGTATGGTACTGTGATAACGCAAATATGACCAATAAACCAAAAATCACACACGAGAAATGTTGAACAAGTAAGACTCCAAGAAGAATTCACTCGACTCTAATGGCTGGCGATCTGAAGCTGTAACCACGCAGCGTGACGTCACTGGAATTTCGACAGTGAGTGAGTTGGCCTTCCTCTCGGTGGTCACGGCAGGGTTCGATGTTACATTATGTTAACACATTTTAAAATTACTTTTTTGGTTTTGCCATCTTCTGCTGAGACATAACGATTTTGTTGTCCGGATGTTCGCGAGTACGCCACATACAGTTGCCCATGGGAAAAAATTGTTTTGTCTAAATGTACACGTGCTACTGTTAAGTGCGTGTCATTGCGCTTTGTTAAAGAAATTGCGAATATTGTTTGAAGAGGGAACTGCACGCTTGCACACTGGAATGGCAAATCTATCGGAATATTGGGAATTAAAAGTATTCTTACTTAAGCTATTCTGGATGTAATTTGCCCACACTTATTGATGATATGAACGTCAACACATCGTTATTAATAGACCTATAATTAAATATCTCTCACCTTGGCCACTGATGTACATTATGCAGTCTCTTCCAGTGTTACATCCCAGGGATTGAAATTCTCCAACAACCCTTTTGTCTCACATGCCTCTCTAAGTAATTAAAATTCCTGATTGTTGTTGTTTGAGTCTTCAGTTTTTTAACTGGTTTGATGCAGCCCTCCATGTCTCCCTCTCCTGAGTTAATCGTTTCATCTCTACATAGCTACCACACCCTACAGCCGAGGCAATCTGTTTAACCCTGGTTTACCCCTACAGTTCTGGTCCTCGACCCTCCCATCCATAACTAAGCTTGCTATTCCTGGGTGTCATAATATGTGCCCTACCCTCCTATCTATTTTCTTCATTAGCAGTCGCCAGAAACATCTCTCCTCTCCCACTCGTCTTAATATCTCTTCATTTTTTACCCTATCTACTGTACCCGATACCTAGTTTAGGCTATCGGCTACGCCAGCAGACATTAAGCCGTAGTTGAGGTTTTGGGAAGAGTTAGGAAAAGATAGCGCACCGATCGCGTCAAGAAGAATGTCCAGATGACGTAGGAGGTCTAGGATCAAGGAGGCACTGACATCTGTAAGAAGATGGAATTATGGATAGAGATGTGAAGTTTTATTAAGATATGTGTGGAATATGGTATTTAAACATCTTGGAAGAGGATATATAACATGCATTATATGTGGAAATAATTGTAAGGAAGTTAGATAACCCTTAAGTTATTTTATAACGGAATAGCCGAGATGATGAGGGTTCGAGACTATGATCGTGACGCGAGAGCACAGTGGTGGGGGACTACACCACGTGTCTGCGCCAGGCAGATAAGTGAGAAGACAGTGCCAGCACATTCAGTGGAGCTCTGTCAGTCGAGCTCTATAGCGCTAGCCAGACGCACGGTGAAGGTCGTGTTGCGTACCGAAACTGTCACGGCAGAGTGTAGGCGACAGTTTCAGCATCGCCGAGCAGCGAACGCCAAGCAGGTCATTGATCCAGGGGGACTTGCCGAGGAAGCAATCACAGACGGCCGGGATATGTTAGAACAGCACTGCAAGTAGTTGGAGACTTTATTACAAGCTACATTTCAACGCAGTTTGAACACAGCTTTATGAATAACTTTATGACTATGCTTTTCTATAACGCATTCAAAGTTACTTTAACAATTTCAAGCAAGCGGAATGTTGTTAGCATAGGCACTGATGAACATTAGATCGTGCATTAATGAAATTTATTTCTTATGCAGTTTCATGAATTACCAAATACAGACAACTACAGGGTGTTTCGTAAACTTGAACACTCTCATGTAAAATTTTATTTTTACGAAAGTGAGACTTAGCAGTTGTCGGAGATTGATCTTTCAATACTCAAACTGAACATTTAATGGAACAGTGGCGTAACTTAGAAGAGGAATAGGGGGTCCGCTGTTTCCATGAACATTTTCGAGAGGAGTTGGACGATATCCGCTATGGGTAATCCGAAGTTCAACATGTCAGAGTAGACGCAGATAGAGACAAGATTGCACCGCAGAGCGATGGATTCGATTCCTGACGAGAGGAGATCCACCAGCTGATTCACTTGGGATTTCGAAGGCAATCGTCATTTCATGGATGGAATGATATTCACGCCGATCTTTCGAGAAATTCATTATGTAGGGAAAATCGATGATCTTGGAAATTTAATTACAGCTGATTATGAAAGGTACTGTAAGTGTTATAACTACCTGATACGATTATTTTCATGAATACTGGGCACACATGTATATTTTTCTAATAGGAGTGATACGATTATTAAGACATGGTTTGACTTTATATACTTCGAATTTGCTAGAATATGGAGTGACCATATGATATGGCAGGCATCATTATACGAAATTCTCACCATTGGTTGGCTTTATTAAGCAGATGTTTGGTCTTTTAGACATTTTTCCAGCTAGGATATTTTTCATGAATAGTTTTTTTTGTGTAACGAGTATTTCGAACTCGTGATCTGCAATTGATTATCTAAAATTACTTCGTCAGTTCATTGCATACTAGCGAGTGTGTATTATTCATCAGTAGGGATTTTTTCCATTGGATTGTTTGGAGATATTAAGAAGTTGTTCACTTTAGTGAATGAACATCGCTTTTATATGACAACTAGAAACTTGTTGATTCCTATCTGGTACATTCACTCATATAGTCTACGAGATGGGGTTCGTATTTATACGATTGTATGGTGGTACTCATCTTACCCATCGTTCAGGGCAATATCATCCAAGTCGACGGGGCGAGGTCTTTCGTATTTATACGACTGTACGGTGGTTACACATCTTACTCGCCATTGAGGGACTCATTTTTATCATCCGAGTGTACACGAGATTGTAAGTGAATCAAACAAGGAACTACTAGTCACATATCAGTCGAGATTTTGTTAAATAAAGTAACGATAAATGTCAACAGGATTGCATTTAGTAATTCTTGTTTGCCAATCCAATATTTTGTTGCTATACTCTTTTGAGAGTAATTTCAGTTTAACAGCTGTTACAGCTGATGCTTTTGATGAGTTTTATAATTGTGTCTGATACCTTTGAGAAGGATTTAAAGTAATTGAATCTTGTAAGATTAATCATTAATGGTCAGATTTATTTTAAGGCAGATCAGTATTGCAGATTTTGATATGAGAGATGATAGCACATTGGTGTTTTTCTGTGATGTGAGTTATGAAAATTGTAAGAGAATTTATGCTATTTGAAAGCAGATCTTAAATTACTGAGGTAATATATTTTTTCCAATTGTTTAAGAAGTTGTCTAGATGTGATCAGAGTAATTACAGTTATTGGAGATTGTGTGCGTTGATAATTTGAAGCCAGTTATATATTTTTGTAGATCATGCAACATGGTTAAGTGGAGTTTGTGGTAGGCATTTTGTGGAAGTTGCCAAGTGATAGTAGCAATGTTGCTAATGTATTTTGAAGCAGACATGAGGTCGTCGTACCCAGTCTAGCGTAATTGTTGAGATTCATGCTGTATGTGCTGAATATTTATGGAGTTTTGTGGAGTAATTGTTGTATTCAAATGTGATATTTGAAGTATTGAGGAAATGTAATGTCGTTGTGGATAGTTAAATCCAACGTGATGTCGTGGAGACAATGATATTTTTTGGCATGATAAATTAAATACGAGATATAACTTGGAAGTGATAAAACTGTAAGACAACGTTCTATAAACCATATTAAACAATTTGTCAGGAAATTAAACAAATAAATGAAGTTGATAATACAAGATTTTCTGAAAATAATAATTAATGAAATAATAATCTGAGAATTAAGCATATTAACGATCTGACTTAATGAAATAAAAATCAGAATGACTAGATAAAATAATGAAAAACTAAATAACCAGATGATTGAAATTTAAATAAGTTGATAAATTAAATTTTGGAATAAATCGATGAATTAAATAAGTGGATGAATTAAAGATTGGATAATTAAACTGAATTAAATAAATTAATAGACGATTGTAATGATGATGAATAACTGAATTAGAAGGTGATAATTAATTAAAGAAGCTGATGATTAATGAATTTATATGGAATTAAATAAATTTAATTGAGAGATAATTTGAAGGAATTGCAACGTGAGTTGAGAATTTAAATGATGTAATGGTGATGAATTAATGATTCTGACAGGAATATGTAGAATTTTGAAGTGAGAATTAATGTGAGAAATATTTGATTTTGATGATGACGATAACGATGACCAATGAGCCATGAATTTTCTGTAATTCACAGATAAGTAATTGTGAATGACAATGTAAATAGTGTAAATTAATTATTCAATGTTTAGGAGCATTTGACTAACATGTTCAACATTTAAATTATGCCATGCAAACCATAAAATACTTGATATTTAATATATGTGATTATAATATGTGTATGTTTAGACAGATTAATAACTTTTTTAAATCCACATTGATGATGTTAAGTTAAAGAGAAATTAGGTCTCAGGTTTCACAAATGTCAGTGACGAAAGACATAGTGCTACAGTGATCCTGAGAACCCAAGAGAACTTTAGAGATTTTTCTTGTTATGTGGATGAAATAATTTTGGATTAGAAAAGAGATGGTTCGATTTTTGGACAATGACAATTTAACTTTGGCATTCGACCATACTCTTAGGTAGGAGTTATATTTAAAATGTCTGTCTGACTATCAAAGTAAAATAAATTTGTTTTTATCTTAGTTGTGATCTGATGATGGTGTGATGTTCCTTTTTCTTTCCTTGTTTTGAGTAAGGCTTATCCGGAAAGGAAGTGGTTTGCTAGGAATTCAGTTGATGGCGCCCATTTATATTTGTATTATTTTTATTAAACTTAAGCCCGTAACGACCCTAGAGATACTTTGTCTCGTGATACCCACTGCTTTTTCGATAACTCAGCTGAATTTCCGACACATTCCTTATTTGACTAGAGGTTCATTTAACTCCGCTCTGTCCTGGAACTCCAGGAATGCGATGTTATAGCAGATGGGTCATCGCATCCCCAGGACGAACGGGTACAGAGAGAGAGGGAGAATTGGCGCCCAACGTGGGGCTTCGATTTTGTTTATTCTATGGAATCACATCAGATTTAGATTACTGAGAGATTGATCTCAAGTTCATTTAATTGTGTTACAAAATTTATTAAACTTAGTCAGACAATGTACTTGTGTGCCCATTCCAGTGTTCATGTTAATCGTATTAGAATAATATCATGTTAGTTATAATACATTTTTCCTATACCCAAGTGAATGCAGGAATTGAGACATTGTGATGTGTTGTTGTCTAACGTCTCTGTATAAAACGCATATTGAAAATATAATTATGTTGCCAGAAGATTTAGCTAAGGTGTTAGGAGAGTTACAGACGGGTATGTCTGGTATTGCAGAAACTATTTCTAAGATGGAAACGGAAGTTAAAGAACAAATTAATAATTCAGAAGCTAGATTAGAAGCTAGATGTAAAGAGAATGTGCAATCATTACAGGCTAGTACTGAAGATAATTTAAAGTCATTAGAGACTAGGTTACAGTCAAATAGCAAAGATGAGTTGATGTTATTAGAGACTAGGCTACAGTCAAATAGTGAAGTCAACTTGAAAGACAATTTTAAGTCCTTAGAAGAAAGATTACAGTCAAATAGTAAAGATGAGTTGATGTTATTAGAAACAAGATTACAGTCAAATAATGAAACTAACTTGAAGGATAGTTTTAAGTCATTAGAAGAGAAATTACAGTCAAATAGTGAGGATAATTTCAAATCGTTGGAAGAGATATTACAGTCTCGTAGTGAAGAAACTAACACTGAATTAGAAAACTAGTTAACTAGATTAGAGAATAGCTTAACTTTAAAGAATAATGAAATGCTGAACACTTTACAATTAGACATAATTGCAGTAAACATGAAAGGAGAGGAAAATGTTCAAATATTAAGAAAAAATATTATTGAATTAGAAAGTAGAGGAGAAGAAAATATTTTTACTTTAAGAACTGACGTTATGTCCATACAGAAAGACATTAAATCAGATGTATCGAAGTTGAGATTCGACATCGATGGTTTAGTGGCAGATGTAGGAAATATTCAAGAGTGGTCTACCGAAGTATCTTTCGAGACTAAAATTAAAGGTCTAGAAATGAATCTAGGTAATGAGATTAAAGATTTAAAGACAGTAATTGGGACCATTAAAGAGGAAGTCTTAGGAGAGGTTAATTCTAATTTAAAATCATTAGAAAATCAATTGCAGAAAGATATTAGGAAGATAGACGACGATATAGAGCAAAAGGTTAATGTAAACTTAGCTCTGTTCAAAAATAGAGTCGGTGCAATTGTGGAAGAACGGTATAGTGAGGTCGATGCCGAAGCAAAAGAGAAACGTGAAGGGTTAGATGAAAAATTAATCGCAGGTATGGCAAACTTAGAAGCAAGGTTTACGGAGAACAAGGAAGCGATGAAGATAGATTCAACTCTATTTAGAACAGATGTTGATCTGTTAAAGGAACAAGTCGCGTTAGTAAAGAACACGTGCGAAGGCAAAATTGACAAGTTGAAAAACGATCTAGACGAGAGTAACAAAACGCAGGATGTTACATCGTTAGATGAGTTGAAGACTCAGGTCAAGAAATTAGCAGAAGACAGGATAACTAAACTAGAATCCATGTTTAACAGTTTCACCAGTCAGAATATAACATCAGGGGAAACATTGATAAACCAGACAGCGATAGACCGCAGTATGACTAATCAAGAAGCGAGCATGGGAGAAGACCGTCAAATGCAACCGAATGTGACATTCGAAAGGGCCAGTTCAACCCCTCAGGATAATCCAAGTTCGAATAGGAGTACGTTTGGTCCAAGCGAACGATACTCAGGTCCAGTCACCATTATAAGGAATCCGGATGACAAGCCGAGGAAGTTTTCGGGAAATACAGGAGTCACACCAGTCGAATTTCTGCGAGATATTCGAGACTACATGGCGGAACATAGGGTAGCCAAAGAAAGAGAGCTAAGGATAGTCGAACGCGCCTTAGATGGGTCTGCGCTAACTTGGTTTAGAGCGTTCAGAAGCAATTTTGCGAACATGGAGCAATTTGCCATAGCTTTCTTGAGGAGATTTTGGAGTGCCGAGGATCAACTTAACGTAAGAGCGGAAATGTACTCAAAGCGCTATTCTACATCACATCCGACGCATTATGCCAACTATTTCACGTCACAGCTGGCTAAATTACAGTTTCTGATTCCTCCATTGCCAGAAGAAGAGCTTTTGCAAGCTATAGCGAGACAGTTACCGATTGAGGTACAGCGATCACTAATAGCGTCGGGAGCCAATACACTTGAGCATTATGACGACATTTTACGACGATTGGACTATACAAGCGCTCAAGTAACGCCTAGAAACACCAGAAACGACAATAGAAACACGCAAGAAGTGAATGCGGTAGTCGTAGACAATGCAGCTCAAACGGACAGAAGAGATTCCTGGGAAAACCGACGGAACGAAGGGAATCGAGGAAACATCCGTAACGCTCGAGGAAATGATCGATATAGAGGACCATATGAGAGGCCATACGATCAAGAAGCAAGAGATAGCCGATATAGGAATTATAACCAGAATTCCAGATATCAAGACAGGAATCGATATAACAATAGATATCGGGGCAGAAATAACTGGAGCCAAGGTCAACAGTATAATGGGAACGACAGGCAGGATGGCCGAAGAAACGATCCTAACGACAGACGAGATAATCGTGGACATGAGAGGTCGAGGCAAGAAGATAGACAGCCTAGTGCACCACTCGATGATACAGTGAGAGATGTCAATCGAGCAAGCACGAGTGGCGAAGGGAGAAACAAACGTCAGAATAACACGGAATCAAGATGCTAATCATTGGAAGTCAATCATCATTATTGAGAGTCAGAAAGTACCATCATGCTGAGTAAGGGAATTGTAGAGCTATCGTGTACATGTATTATATATAGAATGCCTGAGAGTGTATTTTTTTTTCTCAATCCTGATAAAAAAAAGGAGATGTACGGGAGAGATGTACCCGATACCTAGTTTAGGCTATCGGCTACGCCAGCAGACATTAAGCCGTAGTTGAGGTTTTGGGAAGAGTTAGGAGAAGATAGCGCACCGATCGCGTCAAGAAGAATGTCCAGATGACGTAGGAGGTCTAGGATCAAGGAGGCACTGACATCTGTAAGAAGATGGAATTATGGATAGAGATGTGAAGTTTTATTAAGATATGTGTGGAATATGGTATTTAAACATCTTAGAAGAGGATATATAACATGCATTATATGTGGAAATATTTAAAAGGAAGTTAGATAACCCTTAAGTTATTTTATAACGGAATAGCCGAGATGATGAGGGTTCGAGACTATGATCGTGACGCGAGAGCACAGTGGTGGGGGACTACACCACGTGTCTGCGCCAGGCAGATAAGTGAGAAGACAGTGCCAGCACATTCAGTGGAGCTCTGTCAGTCGAGCAAGTAGGGTCGAGCTCTATAGCGCTAGCCAGACGCACGGTGAAGGTCGCGTTGCGTACCGAAACTGTCACGGCAGAGTGTAGGCGACAGTTTCAGCATCGCCGAGCAGCGAACGCCAAGCAGGTCATTGATCCAGGGGGACTTGCCGAGGAAGCAATCACAGACGGCCGGGATATGTTAGAACAGCACTGCAAGTAGTTGGAGACTTTATTACAAGCTACATTTCAACGCAGTTTGAACACAGCTTTATGAATAACTTTATGACTATGCTTTTCTATAACGCATTCAAAGTTACTTTAACAATTTCAAGCAAGCGGAATGTTGTTAGCATAGGCACTGATGAACATTAGATCGTGCATTAATGAAATTTATTTCTTATGCAGTTTCATGAATTACCAAATACAGACAACTACAGGGTGTTTCGTAAACTTGAACACTCTCATGTAAAATTTTATTTTTACGAAAGTGAGACTTAGCAGTTGTCGGAGATTGATCTTTCAATACTCAAACTGAACATTTAATGGAACAGTGGCGTAACTTAGAAGAGGAATAGGGGGTCCGCTGTTTCCATGAACATTTTCGAGAGGAGTTGGACGATATCCGCTATGGGTAATCCGAAGTTCAACATGTCAGAGTAGACGCAGATAGAGACAAGATGGCACCGCAGAGCGATGGATTCGATTCCTGCCGAGAGGAGATCCACCAGCTGATTCACTTGGGATTTCGAAGGCAATCGTCATTTCATGGATGGAATGATATTCACGCCGATCTTTCGAGAAATTCATTATGTAGGGAAAATCGACGATCTTGGAAATTTAATTACAGCTGATTATGAAAGGTACTGTAAGTGTTATAACTACCTGATACGATTATTTTCATGAATACTGGGCACACATGTATATTTTTCTAATAGGAGTGATACGATTATTAAGACATGGTTTGACTTTATATACTTCGAATTTGCTAGAATATGGAGTGACCATATGATATGGCAGGC
The DNA here is from genome assembly GCA_946902985.2 of Meconema thalassinum. Lineage (NCBI taxonomy): Eukaryota > Metazoa > Arthropoda > Insecta > Orthoptera > Tettigoniidae > Meconema > Meconema thalassinum. The sequence continues at coordinate 242,897,357 of OX336391.1, forward strand.
ATCATTATACGAAATTCTCACCATTGGTTGGCTTTATTAAGCAGATGTTTGGTCTTTTAGACATTTTTCCAGCTAGGATATTTTTCATGAATAGTTTTTTTGTGTAACGAGTATTTCGAACTCGTGATCTGCAATTGATTATCTAAAATTACTTCGTCAGTTCATTGCATACTAGCGAGTGTGTATTATTCATCAGTAGGGATTTTTTCCATTGGATTGTTTGGAGATATTAAGAAGTTGTTCACTTTAGTGAATGAACATCGCTTTTATATGACAACTAGAAACTTGTTGATTCCTATCTGGTACATTCACTCATATAGTCTACGAGATGGGGTCTTTCGTATTTATACGATTGTATGGTGGTACTCATCTTACCCATCGTTCAGGGCAATATCATTCAAGTCGACGGGGCGAGGTCTTTCGTATTTATACGACTGTACGGTGGTTACACATCTTACTCGCCATTGAGGGACTCATTTTTATCATCCGAGTGTACACGAGATTGTAAGTGAATCAAACAAGGAACTACTAGTCACATATCAGTCGAGATTTTGTTAAATAAAGTAACGATAAATGTCAACAGGATTGCATTTAGTAATTCTTGTTTGCCAATCCAATATTTTGTTGCTATACTCTTTTGAGAGTAATTTCAGTTTAACAGCTGTTACAGCTGATGCTTTTGATGAGTTTTATAATTGTGTCTGATACCTTTGAGAAGGATTTAAAGTAATTGAATCTTGTAAGATTAATCATTAATGGTCAGATTTATTTTAAGGCAAATCAGTATTGCAGATTTTGATATGAGAGATGATAGCACATTGGTGTTTTTCTGTGATGTGAGTTATGAAAATTGTAAGAGAATTTATGCTATTTGAAAGCAGATCTTAAATTACTGAGGTAATATATTTTTTCCAATTGTTTAAGAAGTTGTCTAGATGTGATCAGAGTAATTACAGTTATTGGAGATTGTGTGCGTTGATAATTTGAAGCCAGTTATATATTTTTGTAGATCATGCAACATGGTTAAGTGGAGTTTGTGGTAGGCATTTTGTGGAAGTTGCCAAGTGATAGTAGCAATGTTGCTAATGTATTTTGAAGCAGACATGAGGTCGTCGTACCCAGTCTAGCGTAATTGTTGAGATTCATGCTGTATGTGCTGAATATTTATGGAGTTTTGTGAAGTAATTGTTGTATTCAAATGTGATATTTGAAGTATTGAGGAAATGTAATGTCGTTGTGGATAGTTAAATCCAACGTGATGTCGTGGAGACAATGATATTTTTTGGCATGATAAATTAAATACGAGCTATAACTTGGAAGTGATAAAACTGTAAGACAACGTTCTATAAACCATATTAAACAATTTGTCAGGAAATTAAACAAATAAATGAAGTTGATAATACAAGATTTTCTGAAAATAATAATTAATGAAATAATAATCTGAGATTTAAGCATATTAACGATCTGACCTAATGAAATAAAAATCAGAATGACTAGATAAAATAATGAAAAACTAAATAACCAGATGATTGAAATTTAAATAAGTTGATAAATTAAATTTTGGAATAAATCGATGAATTAAATAAGTGGATGAATTAAAGATTGGATAATTAAACTGAATTAAATAAATTAATAGACGATTGTAATGATGATGAATAACTGAATTAGAAGGTGATAATTAATTAAAGAAGCTGATGATTAATGAATTTATATGGAATTAAATAAATTTAATTGAGAGATAATTTGAAGGAATTGCAACGTGAGTTGAGAATTTAAATGATGTAATGGTGATGAATTAATGATTCTGACAGGAATATGTAGAATTTTGAAGTGAGAATTAATGTGAGAAATATTTGATTTTGATGATGACGATAACGATGACCAATGAGCCATGAATTTTCTGTAATTCACAGATAAGTAATTGTGAATGACAATGTAAATAGTGTAAATTAATTATTCAATGTTTAGGAGCATTTGACTAACATGTTCAACATTTAAATTATGCCATGCAAACCATAAAATACTTGATATTTAATATATGTGATTATAATATGTGTATGTTTAGACAGATTAATAACTTTTTTAAATCCACATTGATGATGTTAAGTTAAAGAGAAATTAGGTCTCAGGTTTCACAAATGTCAGTGACGAAAGACATAGTGCTACAGTGATCCTGAGAACCCAAGAGAACTTTAGAGATTTTTCTTGTTATGTGGATGAAATAATTTTGGATTAGAAAAGAGATGGTTCGATTTTTGGACAATGACAATTTAACTTTGGCATTCGACCATACTCTTAGGTAGGAGTTATATTTAAAATGTCTGTCTGACTATCAAAGTAAAATAAATTTGTTTTTATCTTAATTGTGATCTGATGATGGTGTGATGTTCCTTTTTCTTTCCTTGTTTTGAGTAAGGCTTATCCGGAAAGGAAGTGGTTTGCTAGGAATTCAGTTGATGGCGCCCATTTATATTTGTATTATTTTTATTAAACTTAAGCCCGTAACGACCCTAGAGATACTTTGTCTCGTGATACCCACTGCTTTTTCGATAACTCAGCTGAATTTCCGACACATTCCTTATTTGACTAGAGGTTCATTTAACTCCGCTCTGTCCTGGAACTCCAGGAATGCGATGTTATAGCAGATGGGTCATCGCATCCCCAGGACGAACGGGTACAGAGAGAGAGGGAGAATTGGCGCCCAACGTGGGGCTTCGATTTTGTTTATTCTATGGAATCACATCAGATTTAGATTACTGAGAGATTGATCTCAAGTTCATTTAATTGTGTTACAAAATTTATTAAACTTAGTCAGACAATGTACTTGTGTGCCCATTCCAGTGTTCATGTTAATCGTATTAGAATAATATCATGTTAGTTATAATACATTTTTCCTATACCCAAGTGAATGCAGGAATTGAGACATTGTGATGTGTTGTTGTCTAACGTCTCTGTATAAAACGCATATTGAAAATATAATTATGTTGCCAGAAGATTTAGCTAAGGTGTTAGGAGAGTTACAGACGGGTATATCTGGTATTGCAGAAACTATTTCTAAGATGGAAACGGAAGTTAAAGAACAAATTAATAATTCAGAAGCTAGATTAGAAGCTAGATGTAAAGAGAATGTGCAATCATTACAGGCTAGTACTGAAGATAATTTAAAGTCATTAGAGACTAGGTTACAGTCAAATAGCAAAGATGAGTTGATGTTATTAGAGACTATGCTACAGTCAAATAGTGAAGTCAACTTGAAAGACAATTTTAAGTCCTTAGAAGAAAGATTACAGTCAAATAGTAAAGATGAGTTGATGTTATTAGAAACAAGATTACAGTCAAATAATGAAACTAACTTGAAGGATAGTTTTAAGTCATTAGAAGAGAAATTACAGTCATATAGTGAGGATAATTTCAAATCGTTGGAAGAGATATTACAGTCTCGTAGTGAAGAAACTAACACTGAATTAGAAAACTAGTTAACTAGATTAGAGAATAGCTTAACTTTAAAGAATAATGAAATGCTGAACACTTTACAATTAGACATAATTGCAGTAAACATGAAAGGAGAGGAAAATGTTCAAATATTAAGAAAAAATATTATTGAATTAGAAAGTAGAGGAGAAGAAAATATTTTTACTTTAAGAACAGACGTTATGTCCATACAGAAAGACATTAAATCAGATGTATCGAAGTTGAGATTCGACATCGATGGTTTAGTGGCAGATGTAGGAAAAATTCAAGAGTGGTCTACCGAAGTATCTTTCGAGACTAAAATTAAAGGTCTAGAAATTAATCTAGGTAATGAGATTAAAGATTTAAAGACAGTAATTGGGACCATTAAAGAGGAAGTCTTAGGAGAGGTTAATTCTAATTTAAAATCATTAGAAAATCAATTGCAGAAAGATATTAGGAAGATAGACGACGATATAGAGCAAAAGGTTAATGAAAACTTAGCTTTGTTCAAAAATAGAGTCGGTGCAATTGTGGAAGAACGGTATAGTGAGGTCGATGCCGAAGCAAAAGAGAAACGTGAAGGGTTAGATGAAAAATTAATCGCAGGTATGGCAAACTTAGAAGCAACGTTTACGGAGAACAAGGAAGCGATGAAGATAGATTCAACTCTATTTAGAACAGATGTTGATCTGTTAAAGGAACAAGTCGCGTTAGTAAAGAACACGTGCGAAGGCAAAATTGACAAGTTGAAAAACGATCTAGACGAGAGTAACAAAACGCAGGATGTTACATCGTTAGATGAGTTGAAGACTCAGGTCAAGAAATTAGCAGAAGACAGGATAACTAAACTAGAATCCATGTTTACCAGTTTCACCAGTCAGAATATAACATCAGGGGAAACATTGATAAACCAGACAGCGATAGACCGCAGTATGACTAATCAAGAAGCGAGCATGGGAGAAGACCGTCAAATGCAACCGAATGTGACATTCGAAAGGGCCAGTTCAACCCCTCAGGATAATCCAAGTTCGAATAGGAGTACGTTGGGTCCAAGCGAACGATACTCAGGTCCAGTCACCATTATTAGGAATCTGGATGACAAGCCGAGGAAGTTTTCGGGAAATACAGGAGTCACACCAGTCGAATTTCTGCGAGATATTCGAGACTACATGGTGGAACATAGGGTAGCCAAAGAAAGAGAGCTAAGGATAGTCGAACGCGCCTTAGATGGGTCTGCGCTAACTTGGTTTAGAGCGTTCAGAAGCAATTTTGCGAACATGGAGCAATTTGCCATAGCTTTCTTGAGGAGATTTTGGAGTGCCGAGGATCAACTTAACGTAAGAGCGGAAATGTACTCAAAGCGCTATTCTACGTCACATCCGACGCATTATGCCAACTATTTCACGTCACAGCTGGCTAAATTACAGTTTCTGATTCCTCCATTGCCAGAAGAAGAGCTTTTGCAAGCTATAGCGAGACAGTTACCGATTGAGGTACAGCGATCACTAATAGCGTCGGGAGCCAATACACTTGAGCATTATGACGACATTTTACGAAGATTGGACTATACAAGCGCTCAAGTAACGCCTAGAAACACCAGAAACGACAATAGAAACACGCAAGAAGTGAATGCGGTAGTCGTAGACAATGCAGCTCAAACGGACAGAAGAGATTCCTGGGAAAACCGACGGAACGAAGGGAATCGAGGAAACATCCGTAACGCTCGAGGAAATGATCGATATAGAGGACCATATGAGAGGCCATACGATCAAGAAGCAAGACATAGCCGATATAGGAATTATAACCAGAATTCCAGATATCAAGACAGGAATCGATATAACAATAGATATCGGGGCAGAAATAACTGGAGCCAAGGTCAACAGTATAATGGGAACGACAGACAGGATGGCCGAAGAAACGATCCTAACGACAGTCGAGATAATCGTGGACATGAGAGGTCGAGGCAAGAAGATAGACAGCCTAGTGCACCACTCGAGGAGACAGTGAGAGATGTCAATCGAGCAAGCACGAGTGGCGAAGGGAGAAACAAACGTCAGAATAACACGGAATCAAGATGCTAATCATTGGAAGTCAATCATCATTATTGAGAGTCAGAAAGTACCATCATGCTGAGTAAGGGAATTGTAGAGCTATCGTGTACATGTATTATATATAGAATGCCTGAGAGTGTATTTTTTTTTCTCAATCCTGATAAAAAAAAAGGAGATGTACGGGAGATATGTACCCGATACCTAGTTTAGGCTATCGGCTACGCCAGCAGACATTAAGCCGTAGTTGAGGTTTTGGGAAGAGTTAGGAGAAGATAGCGCACCGATCGCGTCAAGAAGAATGTCCAGATGACGTAGGAGGTCTAGGATCAAGGAGGCACTGACATCTGTAAGAAGATGGAATTATGGATAAAGATGTGAAGTTTTATTAAGATATGTGTGGAATATGGTATTTAAACATCTTAGAAGAGGATATATAACATGCATTATATGTGGAAATATTTAAAAGGAAGTTAGATAACCCTTAAGTTATTTTATAACGGAATAGCCGAGATGATGAGGGTTCGAGACTATGATCGTGACGCGAGAGCACAGTGGTGGGGGACTACACCACGTGTCTGCGCCAGGCAGATAAGTGAGAAGACAGTGCCAGCACATTCAGTGGAGCTCTGTCAGTCGAGCAAGTAGGATCGAGCTCTATAGCGCTAGCCAGACGCACGGTGAAGGTCGCGTTGCGTACCGAAACTGTCACGGCAGAGTGTAGGCGACAGTTTCAGCATCGCCGAGCAGCGAACGCCAAGCAGGTCATTGATCCATGGGGACTTGCCGAGGAAGCAATCACAGACGGCCGGGATATGTTAGAACAGCACTGCAAGTAGTTGGAGACTTTATTACAAGCTACATTTCAACGCAGTTTGAACACAGCTTTATGAATAACTTTATGACTATGCTTTTCTATAACGCATTCAAAGTTACTTTAACAATTTCAAGCAAGCGGAATGTTGTTAGCATAGGCACTGATGAACATTAGATCGTGCATTAATGAAATTTATTTCTTATGCAGTTTCATGAATTACCAAATACAGACAACTACAGGGTGTTTCGTAAACTTGAACACTCTCATGTAAAATTTTATTTTTACGAAAGTGAGACTTAGCAGTTGTCGGAGATTGATCTTTCAATACTCAAACTGAACATTTAATGGAACAGTGGCGTAACTTAGAAGAGGAATAGGGGGTCCGCTGTTTCCGTGAACATTTTCGAGAGGAGTTGGACGATATCCGCTATGGGTAATCCGAAGTTCAACATGTCAGAGTAGACGCAGATAGAGACAAGATGGCACCGCAGAGCGATGGATTCGATTCCTGACGAGAGGAGATCCACCAGCTGATTCACTTGGGATTTCGAAGGCAATCGTCATTTCATGGATGGAATGATATTCACGCCGATCTTTCGAGAAATTCATTATGTAGGGAAAATCGACGATCTTGGAAATTTAATTACAGCTGATTATGAAAGGTACTGTAAGTGTTATAACTACCTGATACGATTATTTTCATGAATACTGGGCACACATGTATATTTTTCTAATAGGAGTGATACGATTATTAAGACATGGTTTGACTTTATATACTTCGAATTTGCTAGAATATGGAGTGACCATATGATATGGCAGGCATCATTATACGAAATTCTCACCATTGGTTGGCTTTATTAAGCAGATGTTTGGTCTTTTAGACATTTTTCCAGCTAGGATATTTTTCATGAATAGTTTTTTTTGTGTAACGAGTATTTCGAACTCGTGATCTGCAATTGATTATCTAAAATTACTTCGTCAGTTCATTGCATACTAGCGAGTGTGTATTATTCATCAGTAGGGATTTTTCCATTGGATTGTTTGGAGATATTAAGAAGTTGTTCACTTTAGTGAATGAACATCGCTTTTATATGACAACTAGAAACTTGTTGATTCCTATCTGGTACATTCACTCATATAGTCTACGAGATGGGGTCTTTCGTATTTATACGATTGTATGGTGGTACTCATCTTACCCATCGTTCAGGGCAATATCATCCAAGTCGACGGGGCGAGGTCTTTCGTATTTATACGACTGTACGGTGGTTACACATCTTACTCGCCATTGAGGGACTCATTTTTATCATCCGAGTGTACACGAGATTGTAAGTGAATCAAACAAGGAACTACTAGTCACATATCAGTCGAGATTTTGTTAAATAAAGTAACGATAAATGTCAACAGGATTGCATTTAGTAATTCTTGTTTGCCAATCCAATATTTTGTTGCTATACTCTTTTGAGAGTAATTTCAGTTTAACAGCTGTTACAGCTGATGCTTTTGATGAGTTTTATAATTGTGTCTGATACCTTTGAGAAGGATTTAAAGTAATTGAATCTTGTAAGATTAATCATTAATGGTCAGATTTATTTTAAGGCAAATCAGTATTGCAGATTTTGATATGAGAGATGATAGCACATTGGTGTTTTTCTGTGATGTGAGTTATGAAAATTGTAAGAGAATTTATGCTATTTGAAAGCAGATCTTAAATTACTGAGGTAATATATTTTTTCCAATTGTTTAAGAAGTTGTCTAGATGTGATCAGAGTAATTACAGTTATTGGAGATTGTGTGCGTTGATAATTTGAAGCCAGTTATATATTTTTGTAGATCATGCAACATGGTTAAGTGGAGTTTGTGGTAGGCATTTTGTGGAAGTTGCCAAGTGATAGTAGCAATGTTGCTAATGTATTTTGAAGCAGACATGAGGTCGTCGTACCCAGTCTAGCGTAATTGTTGAGATTCATGCTGTATGTGCTGAATATTTATGGAGTTTTGTGGAGTAATTGTTGTATTCAAATGTGATATTTGAAGTATTGAGGAAATGTAATGTTGTGGATAGTTAAATCCAACGTGATGTCGTGGAGACAATGATATTTTTTGGCATGATAAATTAAATACGAGATATAACTTGGAAGTGATAAAACTGTAAGACAACGTTCTATAAACCATATTAAACAATTTGTCAGGAAATTAAACAAATAAATGAAGTTGATAATACAAGATTTTCTGAAAATAATAATTAATGAAATAATAATCTGAGAATTAAGCATATTAACGATCTGACTTAATGAAATAAAAATCAGAATGACTAGATAAAATAATGAAAAACTAAATAACCAGATGATTGAAATTTAAATAAGTTGATAAATTAAATTTTGGAATAAATCGATGAATTAAATAAGTGGATGAATTAAAGATTGGATAATTAAACTGAATTAAATAAATTAATAGACGATTGTAATGATGATGAATAACTGAATTAGAAGGTGATAATTAATTAAAGAAGCTGATGATTAATGAATTTATATGGAATTAAATAAATTTAATTGAGAGATAATTTGAAGGAATTGCAACGTGAGTTGAGAATTTAAATGATGTAATGGTGATGAATTAATGATTCTGACAGGAATATGTAGAATTTTGAAGTGAGAATTAATGTGAGAAATATTTGATTTTGATGATGACGATAACGATGACCAATGAGCCATGAATTTTCTGTAATTCACAGATAAGTAATTGTGAATGACAATGTAAATAGTGTAAATTAATTATTCAATGTTTAGGAGCATTTGACTAACATGTTCAACATTTAAATTATGCCATGCAAACCATAAAATACTTGATATTTAATATATGTGATTATAATATGTGTATGTTTAGACAGATTAATAACTTTTTTAAATCCACATTGATGATGTTAAGTTAAAGAGAAATTAGGTCTCAGGTTTCACAAATGTCAGTGACGAAAGACATAGTGCTACAGTGATCCTGAGAACCCAAGAGAACTTTAGAGATTTTTCTTGTTATGTGGATGAAATAATTTTGGATTAGAAAAGAGATGGTTCGATTTTTGGACAATGACAATTTAACTTTGGCATTCGACCATACTCTTAGGTAGGAGTTATATTTAAAATGTCTGTCTGACTATCAAAGTAAAATAAATTTGTTTTTATCTTAGTTGTGATCTGATGATGGTGTGATGTTCCTTTTTCTTTCCTTGTTTTGAGTAAGGCTTATCCGGAAAGGAAGTGGTTTGCTAGGAATTCAGTTGATGGCGCCCATTTATATTTGTATTATTTTTATTAAACTTAAGCCCGTAACGACCCTAGAGATACTTTGTCTCGTGATACCCACTGCTTTTTCGATAACTCAGCTGAATTTCCGACACATTCCTTATTTGACTAGAGGTTCATTTAACTCCGCTCTGTCCTGGAACTCCAGGAATGCGATGTTATAGCAGATGGGTCATCGCATCCCCAGGACGAACGGGTACACTACCCATCTGATCATCATTCTCCTGTATCACCATATTTCAAAATCTTCAATTCTCCTCTTTTCTGCTGCACCATTAGTCCATTAGTCCAACTCAGCAACTTTTCTAGGTTTAAGTCGTGCCTTGTGCGGGGATTCAATGGCCGTGAAAGACAAAATACCAACTTTATTGAAATAAGTTTGCTCAATTCCTCAGTAAAAGTAATTAAGAAAAAAAAATAATTTAACGTGACAGCCGGTAGAATACGACACATTCGTCAGTGAATATGGGTTGCTGATCATGGTAAAAAACGAAAAAGAGCAGATCAATATTGGCAAACAGAAATATTCAGTTAACAAAAAAACAAATAGATAAAGAAAATGAAAGCATACCGTGCAAAATATAAAGCATCTTAACACTGTAAATTAGAGTAAAGATCTGAAAGCTCACTTACAACAACCAGCTCAAAGAGTATAAAATTAGACTCAAAATCACGATCGTGTCCGACCCCAGAAACCACCTCTATAAATAAAATATATTTCATTTTGCGCGTATCAATGCGAGGAGCAATGATCATGGTTTCCACTTCTATGAAGTGGGAACCGAACCCCGCGTTTTAAGGTCCTAAAACGAACGGTTTTCGAGATATTGCCAGAAAACTATCCCCAGTCTGCGAAATTTCAGCGGTTGCCATAGTAACGTTGCTCTGTTTCTCAGAGGGAACACAGTTATTTGGGAATATCTCCGAAGCCGTTCATTTTAGGAACTTAAAAGGTGTGTTTCGGGGTCCCTACAGGACCTTCGAGTATCGTTTCTCGTATCTGGCGGCTTAAAATGAGCTAAATCAGATCTTTGTACCGACTGTCCTTGCTCAGTGCCAAAGGGCCGAAAAAAGTCACTTACAAATTGAATTTTCAAAAAACGTTTCTTAGTGAGCCTCTACATACACGGATCAACCAACATGCAACATTTCAGCTTTCTAGGTCTAGTGGTTTGAGCCCTGCGTCGATGAGTCCATTTTGGATGCACAATGCCAAAGGGCCGAAAAAGGTCACTTACAAATTGAATTTTCAAAAACCGTTTCTTAGTGAGCCTCTACATACTCGGATCAACCAACACGCAGAATTTCAGCTTTCTAGGTCTAGTGGTTTGAGCTCTGTGGTGATGAGTCAATTTTTGGATTATATATAATAGATTATCAAATTCAGGAATGAAAGGTTTCAAAATCACTGAAAAATACGAAGTACTTACAATTGAGTCATTTAAGACCTTAAGATCTTTTTATCGTTTTCGTTTCACAAATCACACCGATATTTTTCTAATTATTATTATTATTATTAATCTTGATTGGTCACATTGGACCACTTCAGTCATTCCACAATCACTTCTTCTTTGAAGGTAGTACTGCTTGGTTCTTGCGCTCTTTCCAGTACTTTTTCCTTCTTTCAGATCGGGATTTTCTCAACTCATCTGAAATCTCCATAGGCTTTCTATGTGTCATTTCTGCAGAAAATTTGTGAGTTTTAAGAATGGTGTTAATTTTATTTTTCTCCTCGGCATCTGTTACCTTGAGTCCAACTGCTTTGAGATCTTGTTGGATTTCTTGGATCCATTTTCCTCCAGCTTTCTTTCCTAGATTTCTCATCACCAGTTGGCGTACAATTCTGTTTTCTGGAAGCAGTAAGATATGAAAAAATATGAAATTCTTTTCTTCTTCATTGTGCTGGTGATTGGATCAATCTCACGATAGACATTTCATTTGGGAGAATCCTCCAGACTCCCTCAACCTGATACTTTTTATTTATGCACGTTCTAATGATTCTTCTTTCCGTTTTGAGGAGCTGATTAGTTCTTTGTTCATTTTTAATTTGGAACAGTGTTTCACAAGCGTAAGTGCCTTCTGGGAGAGTTACAGTTTTATAATGTTGGATCTTAGTAGCCATTGATAGGCATTTTTTATTATATGTTGACCAGGTTAGAGATTGTGCCTTTTTCATTTTATTTGTTCTATTTATCCAAGTTACTTTTTCGTTTAAGTTATGTGTTATGATTTTTCCAAGATACTTAAATTGAGGAACTAGGTTAATTTTATGATCATTTATATAGACTTCATTTATATCTAAGGGTTTCATAGGCATGATATCAGTTTTTTCAAAGGATATCTGTAATCCTATCCCTTGAGCAATTTCTTGGAGACTAGTGATCTGAGTACAAGCCTCTTCCTTGTCCAGTGCTAAAAGAGCCAAGTCATCTGCAAATCCTAAGCAGTTTATTTTTATTGATGGCTTTGTTCCAATTTTGATCTTAGGAGAGTTTTCCTTTTGCCAAACCTTCATGATATAATCAAGAGTCACATTGAAAAGCAGAGGGGATAATCCATCACCTTGTCTGAGACCGGTTTTTACTGTGAAAGCTGTTGATATTTCTCCCCTAAATTTAACTTTCGAATTTGTGTTTGTTAATGTAAATTGAATGATTTTTATCAATTTAGGATGGAGACCGTATGATCTGAGGATTTTTAGCAGTGTCAGTCGATCAATAGTATCATAGTGTTCAGGCCCTAGGGTCCCTACGCCCTAAGGAGCTTATACACCCATGGAAGAGATTCGGCCACACGCCCCTGAACCTACAGGCGTTCACACAAACAATCATCCAAACACAAATCCCAATTACTACAAGACTACGCTTCTAGCCCTAACGCTCAACACCCAGATTCACCCCAAATCCACCCTCAAGCCAACAGCGGCATACAAATCTAATACACGCAGCCAGGCAGAGTTAGAGTATCAGCTATTGCCAAGGCTTGCAACATCCACATACATGTACACTTGGAGGTATCTGGAACACACACATATGAAGAAATCCCGACGCAGCACTTTCCAAAGGAGTAAAAGGAACAGCCCCAACGAGCCCAATATCTGTTGTCGGCCGAAGGCTTTGTTCCACGGATCTGTGACGTCCTGACGAGGGTAAGTGTTTGACTCAGCATCCTAGTACTTATATTTTACATCCCCAAACTGACACCTGATTGATTGTTATACTTTACACATTGCTCAAACATTTCCATTTGAAGGAATAAACACTAACACTCTGGTACTCCTAGACCAGCAGTACATTAGTCACATACCAATACAGACCATTGTTACTACTTTTATTTCACCTCTCACTTCCCCGCCTGACATCCTTAATTGACGGTGTCCGCTATTTAGTATAAGTGCTTTGCTAGGTGATTTCTATTGTTCTAACCTTGAAGAGAGCAGACTGTCGGAACTGCACGCTCAGCGGCCAGGCACGACCGCACAACCCCCATGGGTGCGACCGCATACTGTTAGAGCTCGCCCGATTCCCCCCACACTCTTCCCCACGCACACACTCGTAGTTTCCGACCTCTGCGGAAACTCGCCCTTTTGGAACAGCACCCCTAAATTCTACAATTTACACCTTTGTTCGTCCATCACCCCAGCTCCCGGGCAGAACAATAGGCTTTCTTGAAATCTATAAAAGATATAAAGAGTTGCTTATTTCTGTTTTTGTAATATTCCATTATTAATTTGAGGCTAAGGATTTGGTCTGGACAACTTCTGTAAGGGTGAATTCCTCCTTGATATTCTCCAAGTTGTGGTTCCAGAATGTTTTTAATCCTGTTGTAAATTATGCGAGAGAAAATTTTATATGTGCAGTCCAGAAGTGTAATTCCTCTGTAGTTATCTGGGTTCGATTTGTCTCCTTTCTTAAATAACGGATGGATTATTTCTATGGTCCAGTGTGCAGGAATTTCTTCAGTAATCCATATTTTAATTAGATGTTGATGAAGATTTATAATCGCAGGTTTACCAGCATTTTTCTAGATTTCAGCAAAGACTAAGACTTCGCCAGAAGTTTTGTAATTTTTTTGTTCTTTAATTGCGAGTTCTACTTCATTGATGTTTAGAGGATTTATTAAATCGGTGAAGTTAAAATAGGTGTATCAGTGTTTACTTGCAGGGTTTCCAGTGGATCATCACAATTTAACAGTTTCTCGAATGCTTCTGCAAGGATCTTTGTATTTTCTTGGTTAGAATGTGCTAACTTTCCTGTTTGATTTTTCAACATTAATGTTGGAGCTTCAATTTTTTTTCTTAGATATTTACCAAATGTTTTGTAATAATCTCGAGATTGCTTTTTCTTGAAATCGTCTTCTATCTTTTCCAGTGTACTTTTAAGTTGATTACGTTTCGTTCGTCTGATGATTTTATGGGTTAATTTTCTTTGTCTTGTTAGTTCTAAATTTGATCCTTCTGACTTTAGAGCTTGATGTTTTATCCATGCTTGGTGTATTTTCTCTATTGCTTGATCACAATTTATATTCCACCATACATGTTATTTCCTTGGATTTATTGGTGCTAACTCCTCTGCTATTGATTTTAGTTTAGTGATTAATTCGTCCAATGTTTTAGTGTTGAGAGATTCTTCCCCTGTTCTTTCACAGTATTCTATATTTTTATTAAGGTAGATGGATCAAATTTCCTCCTATTGTTAATATTAGTTTTTTCTTGGCCATTAGAGTTAATTTTATTTTTATCTTTACCACATAGTGGTCTGATCCTGAGTCAACTCAGCTTAGAACCTTGACATTGTGAATTTCACGATGGTGAAATTTATCCATGCAGACATGATCCAACTGCCATTCACCCCTTCTGAAGTCAGGATGTGTCCATGTTTTCAATTTATGAGACTGTCTTTTAAAACATGTTGATTTAGAGATTAATATGTTGTTTCTACAAATTTCGACTAATCGTTGACCATTTTTATTGGTTCGTTTATGTGCTGTCCATTTTCCAATGATATCTCTGTATCTTCTTTCTTGTCCAAGTTGCGCATTGAAATCACCAAGGAGAATTTTGATGTTTGATGAAGGGATGTTCATTAAAGTTTGATCCAGAAGATCCCAGAAGTTTTGTACTTCTTCTCTGTCCTTAATGGTGTTTTTTTTATTAGTAGGAGCATGTGCATTAACAATTGTATAATATGTTTTATTTGCCGATTTCAAAGTTAGGGTCGTAAGTCTGGAGGATTGAGATTTAAATTCTGTTATCGAGTCAATGATTCTGAGACCTATTAAGAATCCGTTACAATTTTTTTTCTAATTAATAATAATCTTACTCAATTTTATGGAAGAACTAGCTTTTGATATGGTTAAGGATTTGATATAGCATAGCTATTTATAATTATACCCATGTTAGTAACCCGCGCCGGCTTCGCCAGGTATCTTTAGTGGTTTACCCAACGTAAGCTTGAAAAGCGTACACTCTTCTCTGAAATCTTAACTCGACACGACTCGAAAGTTGATGCTGGCCGAAGACTCGCTCGCTACCTCGATTACATGCTCCAAAGCTAGTAATTTATATTTCCACTGAATGGAGATTGTTGGAAGAAATGAAACCGTAAAATCACTTATATTGGGCGATATATTAAAGATAGAGATAGGCCTATGCTATCGCGGACCTTTTTGTAGAACTTTTCATGCTGACCAATTCTTACACTCATAGTAGGCCTATATACATTTAACGATTTATCCAGCGTAAGCTTAAAAGGCGCACGGACGGCATGTTTTTATTCGACTCGATTTACTTAAATTGTTACTGCTCGGCTTCCTGTGGTCACAAATGAATGTTTTTCTGCAGAAACCTTCCTCGAGAAATCCTTTGCAGAATTCTGAAAACCGCATCAAAATCCATCCAGTGGTTCTCGAGATTACCCGTTACATCCAAGAATCGGGGACTCTGTTTTATACCACAGTATGTCGAGCTGCCCGCGACTATCATTGAAACAAATAAATGAATTCATAACTAGTATGGGCTATTAAAGCTTCGTAAGACTCATTAAATACGTCATACAACTGTTCCTAGGGATTCTTGTAGAGAACTGAACTAATAAAAACAGAGCATTTATTTAAATGTTCCTATGAATTAAAAGTGTACAGTATATCAACATTGTGATTTAACATGACCTTTGTTTACAATGGAAATAATCCCTCAGGTGAGTTAAAATTCATAAAACCCCTACAAAAGTGAAATCATCAGTACCGCGAATAACGCGCTCAAGGGAGTTGCCAGCTTGATGGCTGCCGCGAGCGCTAGTGTCGCTCCATTTTCCAATAGGATCCAATTTCGTAACGCAGCGAGCTTCGTGACTGTGTATACAACTGGTAATACAACTCCGTCCTCCCAGGTTTGCAATCTAACTCTTCCCCAGAGAAATATAGCTCATTTCATACTGAGGCTAGCGCCAAGTAATTTTGAATCCCACCTAGCGGGACAATCTTATATGTAAATTAATCTAGTTTAAATTTAAAATAACGCGTTTTAATAAGGACTTAGAAAATGCTATGGGTACATTAACAGTAGTACATTAATCTAGTTTAAATTTAAAATAACGTGTTTTAATAAGGACTTAAAAAATTCTATGGGCACATAAACACTATATGTGGGATCGTTATTAACTTCTTGATCATGAGATTGCCGTCAGCCGAGTTGCTACAGTATGTCCAAAATTCCCCGAATTACGGTTATCTCCCAGTTACGAATGAGTGAAATTTGTCGCATGTGTAGTGTAAGCAAATAAACCTTTTTCCGGCTGCATGTAGCACTTGTAAGGTAAAATGGACTTTGTAGGTGACAAAAATCTTCGAAAATGATATTTTACGCGTTCAGGGCTAATTGCAATATAAAGCACAGGATCTTGTTGAAGAAATTGTATAAACATAAAACTGAGCAGCCTATTGTATAACTCATTAATCAACATGATACATCGTGAGAGGACATACCCACTTTTGCTGAGACTTCTGTTAAGTCTTCCCTTGTTTAGAGAAACGCAATCTTCATGTTGGTAGCACAGATAGATTCGAGTTTATTTTGTTCCTGTCAGGGGAACAGAATGGTTCTTGATTTACCATTTCAGTAAAAATTTAACTTCATTTTTTACAGAACTGTTTCTTTTTGTTCTCATTTGTACTATTTGTACTATTCGAAAACGTCTGGACCAAAATACACGAAACGTTTCTTGTGTTGAAATATCTCATTGAGAAATGGAAATACTTGTAGAATTGTTAATAATTCCTTTGAGGGGCTTCAGACATCTTGGTCATCAGCCCCGTGTAGTTGGGAGTGTGTTGAAGCTGTCTGGCAACCTGTATTGCTGTGATGACTGTAGTAATGTGTGTAAATGTATCAAGGACAGGGATGGGGTTGACGCTCCGGGACTTGTGGTAAGGCAATATACCGGCAATTTCCTGTAGGGAGTGAGGAAAACCTCGGGTAAAAACACACTCCGGATAACCGCTGTCAGCACCGGGATTCGAACCTACGATATTCGTACTTACTGCAGCTGCCCTCGCGGCCATGGTGCACGTTTGACGAGCGCGGCTACCCCCATTGGTCGATCCTGGATACGCTACTGTCCAACATCATCCTCAACAAACCTAACTAAACATGAAAATCACAAACTGTCATGTCGAAAATAATGACATCTACATTTAATCTAAACAAATACATTTAATATTTAAAGCTCTCCAACATTGAGAAAATTATTAGGCATAGAATGTTTCAAATACCATCTACATATCCGTCCAATATCATGACTGTGCTTGTCCGATTGAATTCCAAACGAAGTTTTTCCATCAGAAATCTCCAAAAATAACTTGCCTCAGAAAAATCCATAGTTGTGCCTTTGGCTTCCCAAAATAAATAAAATCCGTAATATCCTAAGTGGTTGACAGTATAGTCGAAATTTAGAATCAAATACACTAGCTACTGTAATAAATATTGGACAGCGAGGAAGCAATACTAGAAAGGTGGGCACACTATTTAATGAACTGCTGAATGAAAGTCCAGCTGACGACCAAGAAACCTTACCGCCTGTAAATACCTAGGTACAAGATAATCGGAAAAAGAAGTATCGGTTCCTAGTATTGAGGGAGTTGAGCTTGGCATTAAGAAGTTAAAGAATAATAAAGCCCCAGGAATGGACCTAATACAATCAGAGCTTTTGAAAAACGCTGGAAATGAATTTGCTAAACACTTTCACAAACTTGTGGCTAAGATATGGATAGTTGAAATGATTCCTGATGAATGGAATGTAGGTATTATCTGCCCGATACATACGAAATGTGATAAAATGTTGTGCTATAACTATAGAGGGATTTGCCTATTATCCATTGTCTATTAAAATATTCTCCAACATCCTCTTTAACAGACCGGCGCCATATGTGGAAAATGCAGTTGGTGACTATCAATGTGGATTTTGCCAAGGAATAGCTACTACGGATCAGATTTTCACAATCCGACAGATACTTGAAAAATGTAAAGAATTTGGAATTGATACACACCATCTTTTCATTGATTTTAGGTCAGCTTATGACAGTATTGACAGAAATAATCTCTATGTAGCAATGGAAGAGCTAGAGATCCCTAAGAAACTGATCACTGTGGTGAAAGCTACCATGAACAATACTAGGAGTCAAATTAAGATACAGAACATGATAACAAATGCTGTAACGACAAAGAATGGAGCTGGGCAGGGAGATTCATTATCATGCCTTTTGTTCAATATAACTTTAGAGAAGGTTATTAGAGATTCAGGAATCAACACGAGGGGAACCATCTTATATACATCAGTTCAAGTTTTGGTATACGCAGATGGTATCGATATAATAGGAAGAACACCAAGAGCAATGAGAGAAGCTTTCATTAGCTTTGAAAAAGCAGCAAGAAAGATGAATCGACAGAAAAATGAAGAGAAAACTAAGTAACTTATATGCACGTAACCAAGAAAGAATACCCTAGTGATTCCACATACATAGAAATTGACTCGTATAAGTTTGATGTTGTGCGTAGCTTTACCTATCGTGAATCAGAAGTTAATTCCAAGAACAATGTTAGCTCTGAAATCCAGAAGCGTATACTGTCTGCTAAAAAGTCTTATAATGGTCTCAGAAAGCATCTGAAGTCCAAGCCGTTGTTCAGGAAAACTAAGTCCTAATGTATAAAGTTTTAGTAAAGCCTGTATTAACATATGGTGCTGAGACCTGGACACTCTCAAAATCTGATGAAAGACAACTTGGTATATTTGAAAGAAAGATTTTGAGGAAAATTTTTGGGCTAGCGGAGGAAAACGGTGAATGGAGAAGAAGACATAACCATGAATTGTTTACTTAATGAACCAGATATTGTAAAATGTATAAAGATCAGAAGGTTGGAGTGGGCAGGACATGTGCTGCGTGCTAATGATAGAATGATAAAGACGAAATTGAATGAAATGCCAGAAGGAACCAGGAAAGCCGAAAGACCAAAGCTAAGGTGGGAAGATGGAGTGAGAGAGGATTTAGAGACAATTGGATTCAAGAATTGGAGGTGCTCAGCACTTAACAGGAAAGAATGGGGAACACCTCTTCAGAAGGCCGAAGCCCACAGAGGGCTGTCGTGCCAGTGATGATGATGATGAGAGGGTATCCTTCACCGTAAGGACATACCGTTCTGCTTGACCATTAGCTGATGGATGGTACGGCGCTGTAAGCTTGTGGTACTTCATATCACTGTTCTGCAGGAAGGTCTTGAATTCTTCTGAGATGAACTGCCTACCGTTGTCTGAAACGACGGTGATTGTGATGCCATGTGCTGTGAACAAGCCATCCATCAGGGCGTTTGTTGCTGCAGTTGTCGTGGAGGTCGTCGTCTTGACCTCGAGCCACTTGCTGTAGGCATCTACAACAATCAGATGCATGTTGTCAGCTACTGTCCCCACGTAGTCGATGTGAATACGTTCCCACGGTGCCTTCGGGTACTTCCAGTGATACTCGTGGAACTTCAGTGGAGCGTGCGCATATGGTGCAGGACTTCGTGAGCCTCTCGATGTCGGAGTCGATGCCTTGCCAAAACAAAAAGGAACGTACCATTCCTCTTTTTTGTCGGTCCCCAGGTGAGCTGCGTGAAGGTCGTTGAGGATGGCATTTCGAAGTGCAGGTGGAATCACTACGCTGTGCTCGAACATCAAGCAGTTGGTGGCGAGCGTGTATATCATCTCGGGTGCCTTGAATTCATAGCGGGTGAGGTCTTAGCCTCCTTCCAGAAGACTGACGCTTCTGCCAAACTTAGTGTCCTTCCTCCTCTCTCGTGCAACGGCTTCGGATTTGACAGGTAACTGCTGCGTCTGGTGAACTGTAGAAGATCAAAGTCGTAATCCTATGTTTCTTCCCTCTGTTGCGAGATTGAGTTTCGGATGTTGTTGACGGTCGATGGCAACAGTGCTCTGGAGCAGTAGTCAGGGCTTCAACGTTTTAAAAACAACGGTGTAGGTAATAATAATAATAATAATAATAATAATAATAATAATAATAATAATAATAATAATAATAATAATAATAATAATAATATCAGCTTCAAAAGCATCGGCAAAATTTACAAGAAATGATTACTAGACTATTAATCATTTAGGGTAGGTAGGACTCTTCAGCCGTAGTGAAGGCAACCTGCCTTGGGGATGAAAACCCCGAAATCAAACTCATTGCAGCAGCGGGCGGCTACTAACGACGTCTGATCCCCATGATAGGGGCGGTCAAAATCATATCCTGGCCGTAGGTATAAAAGGCACACCATCATCACGATGAGACCAAATAAGAAAAGTGGAAATAAAAGGCCGCTACCCGAGGAGCGTCGGGGCACCCTTGGAGCGATCACTGGGGGTGACAGCATACAAGCCGGTGGTGATCAGGAGCTGAACAGGCTGGCCCTGATCGGGGAACACCCCGAACATGTTACAGCCGATGTTGATAGTAGCATCCTAACACCATCCAACACTACACCTGCTCCTAGTGCTTCTTCTGATACTCAGGAGACCACAAGAGCAGGCACACCGAGAAAGCGCATGAAATGGACAAATGAAATGAATATGTACATCATGCGTTCATATTATCAGATAACGAATATGGAAACTGACACTACTGCATATAGACAGAAGTTGCACGCCGCATTCTGCCAGAAATTCCCTGATATTAATGTTACGGAGCAGAGAATAGCAGATCAGCGCCGTGCTATAGTTTTGAAGAAACTTATCCCAGAACATCACATCAAGCTGCTAATGGTTGACGTAGCTGCCGACAATACTCATACCTCTGTAGACGAGTCCATATATCAGGAGAGTACACGTCTGGTCAATGAACAAAGGCACACCGATCTTCCTTCAAATGACAAAGATGTAAGTATATCGCCGGAAGCACTCGGAAAACCAATGCGGAAACAACTCGAAGATGAATTTGGGAAGGCTCTCATAGAATTTGAAGGGACTGATCCAATAGAGTGGCCCATTATCACGAACCAACATTGCTCTAAGAAACTTGCTACCGCTGTTGTAACAATGAATGACATTCTCTCTCAGCATCTGTCCCGGAAATCATATTGTTTCAACCATGTTCAGACTGTAATTTACGCTGGAGCGATAGCTGTGATAAGAGTGACAGGAGGTAGATTATGGCGACCTAAATATACCTCAGGTCGACAGAAGAAGATGCCAGCTTGGAAGATACGTTTACGAAGGTCTGTTGATGAACTGAGAGTAAATATCGGAAGAATTCATCAGTATGTTGCAGGCAATAGAAGTAGGAAGGTTGTTCAATGTGTTCAAATGTTGAGCCATACGAAGAGTAAACATGCAAAGTACAATCCTCCGAACTGTAGCCCCCTTGAGATCCTAGACACGTTAAAGCAACAACTTGAGACAAAGGCACAGAGATTACGTCGATATAAAGAATCGAACGAACGAAAGCAACAGAACAAGCTATTTGTTACCAATGAGAAACGGTTCTATAGGAATCTGGGTGATCCTGGAACACAAATGGGCAGTTCGCCGCAAAAAGAAGAGGTAGAGAATTTATGGTCATCCCTATGGTCGAATGCAGGAGATTATAACAGCAGCGCTAAATGGATTACGGAGGAGGAGGAAAGAATGTTAGAAATTGACACGATGAGTGACTCTTCGGTATCAACTGAAGATGTGACCCGGGTGGTTAAGGAGACCCAAAATTGGAAAGCGGTAGGACCAGACAACATCCACAACTTTTGGATCAAACGTTTCACTTGTACTCATGAGCATCTTGCCCGCTGCTACACAGATTTCATCCAAAATCCACAGCTTATCCCCTCTTACTTGATGCGAGGTAAAACATACCTTCTGCCAAAATGTGATAGAACCAATGATCCTTCCAAATATCGACCTATCACCTGTCTGTGCACCCTGTATAAGATATTTGCATCTTGCATTGCACGTAAGATTTATGAACACATAAATCTTCATAATATCCTGGCTGAGGAGCAGAAGGGGTGCATGAAGAAGTCTCAAGGTTGCAAAGAGCAACTTGTAATCGAAGCAGTTACTATGGAACAAGCAGGAAAGATGATGCGTAACCTCTACATGACCTTTATTGATTACAAGAAAGCTATTGATTCAGTGCCACATTCCTGGTTAATCCAAACCCTGAAGATATATAAAGTTGATCCTGCCATCATTATAAGTCTGCAACATATGATGTCCCATTGGGCGACCAATATATTAATGTCTAATGGAGACACATGTATGGAATCGGGATTTATTCAAATCAAAAGAGGTATCTTTCAAGGGGACAGCTTGAGCCCTCTAAGGTTCTGTTTGGCGCTCAATCCGCTATCATCATTTCTGAACAATGCAAAGTGTGATTTTCCAATTAAGCACCATGGTATAGTGAAATACAAAATTTCTCATTTGATGTATATGGATGACATTAAACTAAATGCATCCTATGAGAAACACATCGACAATCTAATTGCAATAACTGCTTCATTTTCTTCTGATATTGGAATGTCCTTCGGATTAGGTAAGTGTCGCACTCTCACCATTCGGCGTGGAAAATTAGAGGCCCGAGCATTTCAACTTGATGACGGTTGTTTCATAAAGCCTATGGAAGGTAATGAGACCTACAAATATCTTGGTCTCTTGCAATCTAATCGAATAGATCATAAAGGTATTAAAGATAGAACCGTAGCTATCTACAATCAACGCCTTAACAAGATTTTAAAATCAAAGTTGAATGGAAAGAACACCTTTAAGTCTATTAATACCTACCGTATGCTATTCCTGCTCTGACATTCACTTTCGGTATTATCAAATGGACGCAGACTGTCTTGCAGAACATCCTAATTAGGACACGTACCATCTTAACAAAACACAGATGTCTCCACCGTAAGTCAGCTGTTGAGCGATTGACAATCCCGCGTCAAAGAGGTGGACGAGGGCTCACGGACATTATTCAATTGCATGCAAGGCAAGTGAGGAACCTTCAAAGATACTTTCTGGGCAGACATGACTCTCCCATCTATCAAGCCGCTGTGAAGGCAGATGACAAGTGCACACCGCTGGATCTTCTTCACGTAAGGGATATACAGTTAGCCACTGATGAGGAATGTTGAGCCATCAAGCTTCAGCAGTGGACGCAGAAAGCTCTGCACGGTCGTCATCCGTATGATCTCAACCAGAAACATGTCGACATTGATGCGTCAAACAGCTGGTTGACTCATGCGGACCTATTCACTGAGACTGAAGGATTCATGGTTGCAATCCAGGATCAAGTTGTGACTACCAAAAACTATCTTAAATATATAGTTAAGGCAAATATTCAGGATGATAAATGCCGAAGATGCCAACTAGAACCGGAAACAATTTAACATATCACAGGAGGCTGTCAAGCAATCTCCTGTACTGATTACATGACAAGGCACAACCAAGTGGCCAAAATAATGCACCTACACCTTGCTCAAAAGCACTTATTATCTGATAATATTTTGCCTTACTATCAGTATGTTCCTGACGCCGTTTTGGAAAATCCTAGCCACAAGTTGTTATGAGACCGATCAGTTATTACTGATAAAACCATACCAGCAAACCGGCCAGATATCGTTCTTGTGGAAAAGGTGCAGAAGAGAACCTTCCTAATTGACATTGCAGTGCCCAATTTCCATAATCTGCAACAAACCTGCTGTGATAAGATCACCAAATATCTGCCCTTGGCTGAGGAAATACGGCAAATGTGGAGACAGGAAAGAGTAGTGGTTCTGCCCATAGTAATTTATTCTACCGGCATCATCCCCAAATCATTGGCTCGCAATCTACAAATATTGGGAATACATCCTGGTCTACATATCACCATGCAGACCAAATGCAGACATTTATGAGCATGTAGAAAACATACTACATACCATGCGAAGAAGAAGATTATCCTTTTTTGGACATTTACAAAGAATGAACGATGATAGATTGACAAAGAAATTTTCGATAAAATTATAAAACTTAAGATACAGCCAGCTTGGTTTCAACAGACCTTGAATGACCTTAAAGAGGCCAATATACAAATTGAAGACATACCTAATAGACAACTCTTTCGGAACAAAATTAAAACAGTCACCTTCAAGGAGGAACTAGAGAGAAACAGGAAACAGCCACACAACACTGAGGAGCTCCGGCGACAACAATCTGAAAGAATGAAGCAATTTTGGGTGACCAAGAAGAAATCATATAGCAAAACTTGATGTATTGATTTAACGTGTTCTACTAAGGGCTATTCGATTAAATAAATAAATAATATTAATATCGTATGGCCTCAGGTGCCGTGTGCAAGCTTGATTATTTGACGCCTCAAGGGCTGCTTGCTTGTCGAATTATTTGTTGTTATTCCTTGGAGCGCTATGAAGGTCAAGGAGGTTTTATATTTAAGCTCCTTGACACTATAGCCCTTTCTAGTAGAGAAAGGAGGAACTTTTGTGTTGGCGAAAAATCCCGTGATTATTTTTGCCATTATAAACACGGCCTACTTAATTCAAATGGGTTCTTTAACACGCCGACAACGTATGACATGCGTGTCGTGATTTTTGTCGCCTTTCAAAAATTATGTACCTTGGCCAGGAGTGAACCTGCAAGCTTGGGGTTGGTAGACCGACACGATAACCGCGAGGTAGTCGGCATATTGCTATGGAAAACTTTTGTATTATCCTGTTATAATCAGTAAATGTGATCCCTAAAATACTGACAGTTATTTTATGCATAACTGTGCGATACACGTGATCAATATTTTTGTGTTCGACTGGATTTTACGTGTGAATTACGTATTATCAAGTATTGCTTGTTTGCTCGAATTTATTTTTGTGCATTTCAAATTCTGACGCTGTTATGTTTGAAAGCTATACAGTATTCGAGTTTGCTAATTGTACCATAGACTCCAGAAATTTTACAGAAGGGATATAAGTGTTATTTGTCAAACATGTTATGTGGAAGAGTAGCCTACACCATGGTGAAAATGTTGGCCAATTTACGCTCTTGTGCTCCAGACGTCGCTGCTCTACCCCACATGGTTACATGAGAACACTAACAATTAAGCAGTTTCAATTTTCATTAAAGGCAGGTGCATCAAAATGTTGCAATGTTTTATCAGTGCTTCACTTCCGTCACAGGTAATTAGGGCCTATTAGTCCATTATTATTATTATCGTAAGTGGCTTGACTGTCCCCCAACATCCACCACCAACTGTATTCTAACTCGTTCCTATTCCCCGTATTTATTCGTTATCGTCACATTTCGGCTATTTGCTATTTGCATCTTTCGCAAAATAATGAAATCTTACTGTATAACCGCAGCCAAAGCCGGATTACGGTAAAATGAGGCCCAAGTCCCTCAGATTTTTGGGCCCCTTTATTTTTTTCAAATAATTATTATTTTTAGCACCTGAACATTTAATAAAGTATATACAAGAGTTTTTTTTCTCAAGATGAATAATACACTTTTTATAAATTCATATATGCATACATTTCAATTGAAACGATCATCGTTATTTGAAAACATTTCAGATGATTTGATTAACAATTTAACAAATCATAATATTTGTTACTTCTGTAAAATGTAATCAAATATTGTTTGGGGGCCCCAGATAATTGGTGGCCCTAGGCCTGGGCCTAGTCGGGCCTAATGGGTAATCTATCAATGACCGCAGCCCTCTCATACATCGGCTTGCAGTCGTAAACTGAGCGTTATTCTTTCACTTAATATGTATTCAAACAATTAGTAAAACTCGTTAATTGTATATACAAACATGAACACATTAACATGCTCTGTTCACCCATGCAAGAAACAATACAAACTGTCACCACGTGAAAAATTTATCCTACTTGGTAAAATTTTCATTTTCACACCGCTAAATGGCACATCAGATATCTGGAGTTGCCAATAACAGCAAAATGGCTAAATTCATAAGGATGACTTGATTCATGTGGTGACATAAATTTACGAGCAGCGAATAAGATAAGGGTGTAAGGGTGTCGTACCTGCCTCTCGCCCAGAGACCCCAGACTCGATTCTCGGCTCCGTCAAGGATTTTAGAAACTGGCGTGAGGGCTGGACTGGGGTGCACTCACCCTCGTGAGGGCAATTGAGTTGCTGTCTGATCATAGAGGCAACCATATGGCTAATCAGCCATCGCTTAGGACGCCAAAGCCCTCAATGGGCTGTAGTGCCACAGTCCTTTAGTGAATGAGCTAACAGTGTACTATTCAACAAATATTAATAAGCTAATAATAATAATCAAAGAATGTCATATTCACAATGGATGTAGGAGAGCCGATTTAAGTCCCTGGCTGTGCCAAATGATCACTAACGAGGCGTCTTAAGCCTGAGTTTACATGTGGAAATGTGTGGGTAGATCTGCATTAACCAACATTTAAACAATCATTAACATTTAAATGTCTTGCAGTGATTCAAAATTTCGAAATCATAATTTATTTTGAATTATTTTACTGAAGTAATTTTGTACTCAGGCCGAGTAAAAAAATACTGTTCATTTTAAGGAATCGCTTTCATTCATTACATCTATAGGCTATGTTCCTTTATTACTGAAGTACAGTATATCATTTTGATTGTAGTATGGATTTACCATTAGTTTAAAAAACTCAGTCTGAGATATTCTGTAATTATTGCATGCTGGGTTATAGCAGTAGAGTGGTAAGGCGGGTTCTAAGCCACTCAACGCCTGGCGTTGCGGAGCGTCCATGTTAAATTTGTCGATATCTCGCGAACCCATGGTCGGATTTGGACATGTGACATGTCGTAGGACTCGGGGTGACTCACCCTTTCCTATGGACCATATTTTAAAAAAACATTCGGAAATTTCTGTTTATGAAAATGGGGTATATTTCCAAAACCAATTATCCTAGAACGTTGTGCAATGGCTCAAACAAATCTTCTTTATGTCGTTTATCCTTAGAACAAAACTTTATATTTTTTACATTTTCCAAAAAAGTTCAATTTTGAAAAAAACGCTATATTTTGAAAACTAAGAATTTTACAAAATAGTGTGATTAACTTAAATGAAAAGTCTTTATCCCCTTTCCCCCCAAAATAAGTTTCAGGTATCTAGGACAAAAAGTAGCGCAAAGGGAAAGCTGCACCTAGTCGCGTGGGTGCTTGAATATGGATGGCTATGTTGGAAAAGGGTTATGGTGTGGGAAGGAATAGTGTTAGGAAGGCGTGCTTGATGTCGTTTTAATGGTATTTTTCCGATCTATCTAATGGCGAGGTTACTTTTTAACAGGTTGACTTTTTGAAATATATTTTGGGGTGAAAGGTTTTTTTTGACATTTGTGGTGATATCTCGCGAACCAATAATGCTAGAACGATGTTTGAGTGTTGTTTTTTCGGTGCGTGGTCCTATTTACGAGGATGCATGTGTTGAAAATGAGGGAAACCTTATTTTGGGGCTAAAGCATGATTTTTAGACTTTTTGTTATATTTCGCGAACCAATAAAGCTAGAGACGTGAACGAGGTGTCGAAGGACTTGGAGTGACGTCCCCCTTTTGAATATAGTATTTCTGTTTTCCATAAAAGATTGACAAAGGGCCTAACGAAATACATGTTGTAAAAGAAATAGATTTTTTTGACTTTTCTTACATTTTTAATTAAGAGTGGTAGTAGAGAGAGACGGTACCGGCTGCATGTGTTTAAACCACCATGTCGCGGGCATGGTAACCGTGCCCTAAATATCAATGGATATTTCACCAACCATTTATCGCTGAGGCTCATGTGATGGTTCGTTTTAAGGGTATTCTTTTTTCGGATCTTTCCTATGGTGAACACATTGACTGAAATAACCCAAATTTGCTAGGTCATTGACTTTGGTTTCCCTAATATATAGCGAACTTGTTATGTTAAGAAAGTCTGCTATAGTTTATTTAATCGGCGAATGTTTTAACATGATGCATGAAGAGGATCCCTAAAGGGGGTCTTTTTAAAATGTTGTGACACGACTCTGTGGCATTGGCATATTGCACAGCAGACTGTTTTAGAATATGAAAACCTATAACGTTTCGGTTGACCAAGCGATCTGAATGAACACAAGATACGAAGCTGACTCTATATATTACAACAGAATTTGTATGTGTGTTGTTGAAAAAGCGAGCTAGGGAACAGACTACTGCCACTGTAGCAAGCAGCGAATGAGTTTGTGTCTGCCGGGTGCGAATCGTATCGGCTTCAGGAATGCCATGACCTCACCTGGCAACTGCGCTAGCTAGAATCAGAGGACAGTTGAAGGTCAAACACTGAAAATGTGTCTGGCAACAGTGGTGGAGTGGAAAAGTAGTGGACTAGCGCAACACATCCCCACCACCACCATTACTACGTGAGAGGTGCGAACAGGAGTGTGGGAAGGGTGAGAGGGAAAGGAGGGAGGGAAGGGAAGGGTCAGGTAGGTGGGGAGAGAAGGGGGAGAGAGAGAAAGAGTGAGACGTGTTGCTGATAATGCATGCGGACTTGTATTTAGACCTGAGTGCAGTACAGAGGGGTATAGGTTTAGTGAGCATAACTGATTAAAAAATAATAGACACACGGATTTACACAAAATTTGAGTTATTAATCCAAGAATTGATCTAAATCCCAACCATTTCACATACATTTTGTTTCCTTTTTGTTTCAACACTTTTTCACAAGGTAATGTTTTGGAAACGCTGTCTTTAGAAGTTCTTGGAGATAAAACCTGCCTTTTATGGGTTGATGGTTGAGGTCCTCAAGTAAATAGGTGACTGGGCTGTCCAGGTTGACTTGACTAATACGAAATAGTTCTGTCCCCCATTTCGGCGTGTAGCCCTTGTCGAAGACAGACTTGAATTTGCTCACACGAACAAGGTCTCCGATTTTGAGGAGGTGACGTCTAGGGTCTGCCGTTTTTATAGGATTAAACAGTTTATCCAGCCGCAAAATATTTTTTGTGACCAGTCGTGGCATGGTGCCAATGGTTCTATGTTTGCTATCATTGTAACGTGACACTAGCTCTGGTATTAAGTATAGCCAGCGATAAGAGCACCGAGCTCTAACCTCTTTCCACATATTGGTTGTTAAAGTGCGTTTAAACCTTTCAACCACACTGGCTTTTAGATTGCTGTACGTGGTGTAATAGTGAATATTCAAAGATTTGAGAAAACTGGAGAAATCGTTGTTGAAAAATTCTTTTCCTTGGTCTGTTTGCAACAACTGGGGTTGACGTTTGGATTGTTGAATAATACGTTTAAAGGCCGTGGTGACTAGAGGTCCGGACTTGCGTCTCACAGGTTGACAAAGGCCATTTTGGAATACACATCAATGACAGTCAACATGCAGCGTACACCATCGTTAATGCCAGTAGCGGCTGGCGGATAATTGTTCTGGGTGTTGCACTATGGGAGAGGGGGGGGGGCATGTATTATTTTTTTATTTTGTTGCCTACATGTCACTAGGTGATATTCAGACTTACATCGCCCCCCCCCCCTTCCCCCGCAATTTTCGTTTAAGTTCTTAGACATTCAGTATGTGTCTGCTCTTAAATCGTTCAGTGCATAGTCTTTATGGCATAAATGGGAGGATTTTTTTTAGTTCAGAGTTTTTGTCCATAAGAGTTCGTCATAATGTTCATTTTTTAAACAGGCAAAACGTAGTTGTATCACCATGTAGGCCTATCGACAAAAATAAAAATCAAGCAGTTCATTAAAATAGTATTGCAGTTTGGCGATGTTTTAAATAACTGAAGATATTCTCAAATAATCCCAAATTACTAAGTTAAATAAAACTGTGGAATTATCCCTACATCTAAATCAGTTAACCATCAGTAACTTCACTTTTTGAAATAAACTGGTGTGACACTGAACAATCGAAATATTCTCGGGATTTTAGGGGGTGGGGACATGACCCCCCCCCCTTGCCCCAACCCACCCCCTCCCCGTACCTCCTGCGGACACCCATGATGTGATAGGGTAAAAGACTGCTTGATATCGGAGAAAACTGTATTCAATTTCGCGGCAAAACGGATGTACCTCATTCATAACGAATGCCGCAGTTCAGAGACATCACAATTTAATCGGATTAAAATTGGAATATAAGTTAGTCTACATGAAAACCTTCACGAGAACAAAAATAACGTAAGTTATATATGAGGGCGAGAACTGCGAGTGTCACAAGTTCACGCGCAACATTGACGAAGCATCTCGGATGTCTCCGGCCGCGCCTGCGCCTCAGCTCCTGGTTGCAGTCTGCGGGCAACGACCAGCCGTGTTAACTGTTGGGATAGGACTTACCTAGTCTGGCATATCTGCCATACCCTTCACTATTGAGATCTGGTCGGTGCTTGGGCCTGGCAACGACCAAACGAACGAGCGCTCCTAGACGGCTGGCGCACCTCACTTTCTCTGTCAGTTCACAGTAACTTACTATAAGATTTCCTGAATTATTCAAGAACAGAATTATGAATTCCTATACATATAGAAGGTAACATAAAACTTTTATACTAAAAATATTATTACGGAATTGTTTTTCATGAATTAATCTGGTCGTTGTGCAACACTGCAACCTTATTACCGGCCGCCACTGGTTAACGCTAGCATAGGGAATCATCTCCACCAAATCAGCCTGCCAACGTTCATCCACACCCCGTGAAATAACCTTGAGTCACTGATAGTTACGCCTAGCTGGGCGATGCAACTCGTGAGCAACTTTGATGGGTTGGGGCTTAAACAATAATTTTGGCATTTCGAAGTTCTTGTTCAATTTATTTGATTTCCCAATCATGACCGGTGTGGCCAGCTTGACGTGTAGCATGCAAGAGCTGTAGCCGCTGGACTAGCTTACTTGGATTATGCCAGTAGGTGACATCCACAAGGGGTTTTAATGGTTTAAATATCACTCCTGAAGCTGACACTCTACGACTACTAAACATTTTTGCAATGATGGTTTGATATTTTTGAGATATATTAGCATTCGCTTGTTGAGGGGCGTTATACTGTCTTTTGTGGGCATTGGTTTCCAATAAAATGGATTTATATTTGTCATCACACGTAGATGGTGTTTGGGATAATAACAGCTTTAACAGACATGGCATTATTTGATAGTTTATTTTTAATGACATTAGTACCACTAAATTTAATAGACGAATCACCAATTTTAAAACCATCCTCTTCATAGCGAACCCCATACGTGGTATCTGTCTTCCCAGTAAAGAGCTTTGTGAGATAAGGTTCTAGCTCGGAACAATAAATATATTTTTAAATGTGTTTTAATTCAGCTTTATGTTGAGACGTGGACAAGAGTTGTGATATTGTAGGGTGTTTTGAAGTGGAAGGTGATGTTTCGGCAATGGCCGATGTTTTATTTTGAAAAAAAAAAAAAAAAAAATCTGCACGAGTTGATGATTTCTTTTTGAGGAGTAAACGCCTGATCATCCTCATCCTCAACATCGCTAAATGTATTCAATTCTTCTTCTACTTCCTCTTCCACAGGAACCTCTTGTAGAGTTTGCGTTGCTTGTGAAAGGGTGGATAGCGTTTCAGATGGCTAGAAAGAGGGGTTAAACATGGCTTTTAGAGGAGGTGCTAAATGTTGTTGAATAAACAAAGCATTATCCGCACGTGATCGTTTCAATTGACGAAACTTTTACCGAATAATATTTTTTGCTCTAATAATATGCTTTTTCAATTGACTCTCTGCTAACGCCATGGTGTCTCAATAAATGACTTATGAGGGAATGAGACGGTCTCTTAAATAGTAATAAAATTATCAAACCCTAAGTGATAACGTCCTTGGTCAAGTTCACTTGGTTTGTCAATCACCAAACAAGCATGGCGTTGTATGTTCCAGCACTTGGCACACAATTCAGTAAACGTTTGAAAGGTCATATCCGGATTGACATGTTCATTATAAATGCGGCGACTATTCCCCTCATCCTGGTGAAATAAAACAATGACTTTGGCATTGTCGCGAATAAGTTGTTTGGAAAATTTAGAATACGTTTGTCGAAGATAAAAGCAATCGATATGCTTGTGACGACCCATGCTAAAATAGCTGTGAATGATGGCTTGTCGTTCAATGGATATATCATCGAAAATTATCAATGAATCAGGCCTCACAGCATCCGGAACAATAACATTTTGTAGCATGGAAAACGTAAAATAAACCATATTTTCGGACTGTAATTCAGACATGACTTGATCCAGAGGGATTTTGCAAAAATATGAATATTTTGAAAACTTAGACCGTTTGGCGCTGTGATGAGCGTGAGCAAAAGATTGGTATTTCCATATCCTGAAGGCCCCACGATGAAGCAGCGAATGGAAGACGGAAACAGTGAACCGTGGCGTTGTTCACGAGATGTAGGATAGAAATGGGAAACCATGTCCCCCACGGGAATGCCTCTTGCTGCTTAATAATCTTCATATCAACTAAGGGTCAAAGAGGCTAGCAGGCTGTCTATATACATGGAACCAAGTCTTGTGACAGAAACAGTAGGCTAGTACTACAGGTTAACAATGGATGTCTTTGGACGTGCGTTAATGGTCAAGACCAAGACTGTTCCCTTACATGATCCTAAACAAGAGACAGACCCTGCCAATAAACACTATATGGATAGGTCTGTGGTGGCACGCACTAAACGGGGAGATTATGACCTTAAGGAAAAGCGGTTAACCTATGTTAAGCATCCTCAAGTGTCTACAGATGCCACCACAAAAAAGTATATGGATAACAAGGTGCGAGAATTATATGACAAAGTGTCCCAGCTTACTGTAGATGGTTATACGGCTAATCATTTCCGCATGATTCATGTAGCCGATCCTTTGAACCCTCGTACCAAACTGTTTTTAACTTTGGATATGAACAAGTGGTGTGACGTTAAAGAAAAGAGTTTACACATGAGGCGAAGACGACTAGCTGACATTTTAGACCCATAGAACCCCATGAGGTGGCAACCAAACAATTTGTGGAAGACTATGTATCCTTCACGATAAAACCACACCCTCATGTATTTCTCACGACCATGATGCATTGAGGTTTTGTAAAAGACACTGACGATGTAACCTATGTTTTACCTTTAGGTGCAACGAGTTATCGTTTACCGTATGATGGACGTATTCGTGTTATGGACTATACGCCTGATGTAAGACATTTATCGACACGATTAAACCATAGTGCCATGTCACTACTTGGTGATTATACAGTCAGCGTGGGCGATAAACTCTCCTTCTATTTGGTTCTAACCTTAGAGGCAAAAAAGGAGGAAACACAATAAAAGATTTCTCTCTTTATTTGGAACTTGAATATACAGCCATGAAATAATGACCACATGTTAGTTGTCACTCAAACGTTCTTGTGGAAGGTTGTTCCTCATCATGGTGAAACAATGATATGTGGTAAAAAAAAGACTAAAAAGAAGACCTCGTCATCGACCAAAGAATGGGGTTAAGGCACTTGTTGCCAAGCCATTGCGAATAAATAAACGTTAGGTTTCAAAACAAGGCCGAGTCATTCCTGTCCCAAACGAGCTGGATTTTACCGGCTTTATTTGCCTGCCTTGAAGCCCTGGGTTCACTTTAGTGCTGTTGCTAAAACGATAGAAACGCCAATTTAAAGCAAGCCTTCTATAAACAAGATTTATTTTCCTACCACCAAATAAAAAATAACCACAGCCATAGCAAAACATGCCCTGAGCCATGAAGGAGTCAAATGCTATGCCAAACAACTAATGCTTTACCATTTTCGAGGCGTGTTTATGCGGAACCAATTACAGCCACGACCCTGGAAACAGGAATGTGCCGTCATTAATCTAGATGATCACCGAAGACCAGGAACCCGTTATGTAGCCTATGTGAAATAGGGTTCTACGGTGTGGTACTTTGACAGTCTAGGGGATCTGCCTCCGTCCATGGAACTAAACACATATTTTGGGGAAAAAAACAGGACAAAGATATATTATAATATGAAACGTCAGCAAAAGTTTAACATGCAAGAGTGTGGGCGTTTGTGTTAATTTTTTATATAAAAGACACAGCATAAGCAAAAACGTAAACAGTATGTCTGCAGAAAGTAAGAAGTTTACATTGCATGGACGTGGATCTGAAGTCATCCTAGACTTTTACCCTCCTATTGAATTGAGTGAAAGACCTTATGGTTTGGGGCTAGTTTTTCTTGAAACGTAGAATAGAATATACAACAAAATGTCAACAACAAGTTTAACTATGATGATTCCATGCTAGCCCTGAAGCCTCGTGGATATACCATAGACGATATTCATGAACACATTTACGTGGTGCTGGTAAAGTAATATGTTTTAAAGTAATTTCTTGATGGAACACGCAAGTTTGAACTTATCGACCATACCATCACTCATCGCTGCAGTATTTTATGCACTTAAAAATTGATTTTCAATCACAGCCCGATTCCATTGGCCCTTTACTGGTGTTTATACCGCGAATGTTGGAACCCAACAAAAACATGAATCTGACCATGAAGTGAAATTGATCGAGAACCATTACGTGTTGGTGACATGTAATATTATTAGAAATGTGTACACCAATCAAGAACCATAGCATTCGCTCTAAGATTTTATAGTAACATCGCCTAATTGCTATATTATTCGTGAAAATCCTCCAGTGGTGCTTTTTCATTATGTGGGTGTTGATCATATTAGCAATGGTATAACCTTAAGACTTGTCAATAGAGACCAACAACTGATTCAACTAGATTCCCGCATATCAGTCACCTGCAAGTTGGTTCTAAAGCCACTATGAAGTTGGTGTATAAAGCAACAACACCGTCTACGAATGGTGTTAGTTTTTTGCCACGTGAATACACGTTAACACATAAGGACACGCAGATTTTACAGCATCTGGGTTATCACGTAAACCTACATGATGAATTATATTGTTCTATCCCGGTGTTGGGGGGGAAGGGATGAACAGGGGTATGTAGATGTATAATTTTGGGGGTGGTTTCCGAAAAGGTGCAGTTTCCCGTAATTCGGGGAAACTACTAGTGTAAGTGTCTGTTGAAGGCTGCGATGTAACGGTGGTACAATCCTAGGGGGTGCGTTTACTCGTTAAGGGATGTATGCCTAAGAAAGAGCTATTAACTTAGATTTGCAATTAAGTCTGAGCGAGCGAAAGCGAGCTCACTTGCGAAGTCGGCAACTTGGCCGCTGCTGGCTGGCTGCTACGCGAAGACAATGGAGTGCCTGACGGTGCAATTCCTGACGTTCACGGTCAGGGGCAATTAGGAATAATAGCAGATTGGGTGTCAGGATGTAAAGACAAGTGAAATGATTACATGATGTGTGTTTACTGACCAAGTATTTATTTGGTCAGTTATGGTGATCTGATGTCCCTTTTACTAATGGACATGTGTAGAACAATGTGTTACAAGTACAAGTGTGGGTTTGAGTGATGTGGTACGAAGTTATACGGAGATCTGAGCACACTCTACTCTCACCTGGTGATGACGTGCTGGAGTTGGAGCTGGAACTGGAGATGCAGAGCCGCCGGCCGCGATAGACATTGGGCTTTCCTGGGGCCTACCTTTTAAGGTCTCCCGAGCTGCTGACTTGGCGTTTCGTCACTGTTGGTGTTCCAGATTCCGGCGATAGTTTGTTTGTTTATGAGTGATGTAAGCTTGGCTGACAGCTAGACCGCTGCGCCTGCCTGTGTTAAAGAAGTGTATGAGGCTTATAGCCTGTAGGGGTAGTTTTATAGGTGAAAGATGAACGGGTGTGTTGGCGTTTTAGGTCCTAGGGTCGTACCGACCCTGGGGTTGAACAAGACATTCTCGGCCTTTGTTCGTGGCCTTACGAACGGGAAATAGTGTAGATGTTTCGGTGTAGTGGTTCTGCTTCTTCTTCTTCCTCCTCTCCCTCTTCTTATTTGATGATGTGTAGATGTCGGTGTTGTCTCGTCGTGTCGTACTGTCTGGTTGGTGATGTGGGGTTAGAGTGTGCTCAGGGAGGGTGGGTATTGGGTATATACATAGTTTATTTTTATATTCTTGACATCAATGTTGCTAAAAAGATATACATATACATATATATGATGATGTTCCACACAGGGAGGAAAAAAACCATGGCTGGACGGGTGGTTGTGCCGTCCGTTTTGCTGTGTGCGAAAAAATTGCTCCCTGTATGTACAATGTATAGGAAAAGTGTTAGTGTTTGAAAGAAGGAAGAAAATAGCAAAACAGGTGCCCCAGGGTGTAAGTTAAAGGTATATATATATATCAAATAGTTTATTTTTTTGGGGTGAAGCAGGGCACCTTCACAAATTTTATCGTTAGTAGAATAGAAAGTAAAGAGACAAAATTGTGTTACAGTGTGACAGTGTTAAATGGTGTTGGAATGTTACAGTATTCTATGTGTATTCTTCATATTTCTTATAATTTTACGGTGTTGTTTACAATTTCTTACAATTTTGTTCACAATGCTTATATACTGGCCTTAATTATTCTAATGTTAATGCTAAACCTTCTTGCTCATGAGCGTTGTACCTTTCTCACTATCCACATGGCCGTAGCGCTTTCCTTTTTGGCCATCTCTACCTCGTGTCTTTCACCTGTAACTTTCACCCTGCAACCTGTGGTTTAGTGGCTAAACCGCTCAACCGCTCTCGTGAATTTCCCTCCGTGGGTGGAAGAATTCACCTTGATGGCTAGGATAGATGTTCACAAAGCTGCGTCTCTCCTGGCTATCGCTTCCGCTCATCATTCAAGCGTTTGCTCTGTATTGCGTCAGCGCCGGTCGGTGCCCCAAGGTCACCTCGCGTAACTGCCGCCTGTCGTCATCACTTTATTAGAGTGACTGAAATCGCTGATTTTTGTGTTTTTGTGTGTCATAGTAGAGCGTGTGTACAAGCTGGTGTTGGAAATATATTTACAAAAGACATGTGTATAGTGCTGGTCATCTGAAAAAATAATAATTTATTAACCAGTTCCCCTTTCCGGTGCAACGTGCGTATATAGCGCCTTCTGGGGTGCCTGAAATAGGATACGATATAATAGTCATATACATTTCGGTTATATCTTGCACACATGCTTATATCTATTGTGCGCCATTTAAATCTAGCTTAACCTAAGCCGGCTATAACATTACTGCTATACTTATGCATGTACTCCTGTTTTCTTGTGTATTTGTTTGTCTCCTCCGTGTATACAAGTGTTGGTGTATTCTTTGAATACACGGTACGTGAGAATCCAATTTTAATGCTCTTTGCATGTTCATTCCTTCCTCTTTGTCAAACACCAACAGTGATCTTCTATTTTCTCTGTGTTGATCAGGTCTCTTATATCTTTTATGAGTCTGTTCTAGATATATATCCTCTGTGACTCACCTAGCGTCATCTAGCAGCGAATCTCTGAAGCTCCTCTATTCTTCCTGGTGCAAGAGGATTTACTTATCCATCTGGCCACCAGATCTTGTTACCATCGCCAGCTATTTTCTCCGTGAGCAAGAGAACTACGTCTACTTTTTTACTCACCATGCTGCGCTAGTATCGCCTGTTATCAACTCTTTGAAGACCAGCTCATCAAGAGAAAATCATCATTTTTTGTTATAACGTTGGCAATGTTTATATGTTCTCCTTTTGTCTCCTACCCCCACTCTTTTTCCCCATCCTTAGACCCTCCGTGCTCCGTTGAGCAGGTCTCACTTCTAAGTCGGCAGTTGACTCGATCAGTCAGGGCTCAACTAGAGCCAGTCTCCTCAACCCAAGAGGCATACTCTCTTCTACGCCATGTTGGCAAAGTAATTATCGTCAAAAGGAACTTCACCTTCAACATGAAATCAAGATAAGTACCATCTTAAAGTTTTAACCTCATCTTCATGGTTTTAACTTTCACGTGCTTTTAACGATAATTTTATAGACAGTGTGAGATTATTTATTTTGGGGCAAAAATCATTCTTCGTGGGATTTGTTTGCCATGTTGAGCTTTTGTTCGTACAAGCCAACCTTACTAGAAAAGAGCTTTTCTTAAGCTATTCAAATGAGAAATCCTCTCACTACGTGGGATATTATCTAATACCCGCTGTCTATAATTCACCAAGCTAGTTCCTCCGTTGGATTTTCTTAACCCCATTTTTCTACTAAGGTCGTTCTGGAACCTTCCAGATTCTGTATTTCATCTACAAGTCCTGCCGTTATGAAATTTTCACTTACTTGTGAGAATGCTATTTAAAATTGAAGAATCTCACTTCTGAATTAAAGCTCAATAGCGAATTTTCTTCCACCGTTGGATGTTCTTGGCGCATTTAACTGTAATCCACCATTTTCTCCAGCAATAGACTTTCGTTCATCTAGTGCAACCAGTCAGTTTTTTTTTTCAAATTGAAATAACTTTCTTTGCCAAAAACTTTAGTGTTTCTATAGTGAACTTTTCATATATTTCAACGAACTATAGTGAAAACCAGTGCTTGTTCAACTTTCTACCGCGTCGCGATCGTCCGTTTACATATAAATAAAGCCATGAACATTTTCCTCAATCCCTATTTCTCTTTCCTAAACCTCTTACTAACAATCTGTAATAAACTTTTAAATTTAGGTCTATCTCAACGAGGTGTCAATATATAGATGTGCCCTCCCATTTTTTCTCATGTGTAATTAATTAATTTCTGTATAATTACGTGTCCAGCGCACGTTTCAAACTTACATTGTTTCTCCCTTCTAATCAGGGAAAACAATTCTTTCAACTCTTGAGTGAGTTATTTCTAGGTCTCACGAAATGGAAACTGCCCCATTTGGTTCGTGATTCCCATTTAAAACATAGGAGGTCGAGAACCTTCCTTTTGATTATCTCTTCAGGTTTCACAGTCAGTGACCTGCCCTTATTTGCATAATAACCAACATTAATTCTGTATATATATATAAGAAGTTGTAGGAACTTCTATCTTATTCTTCAAGTTTTTCTTATTGTTATTTTCGAAGTTGTTACTCTCTCTAGAATATTCTCTCAGAAATTTCTTATGGTACACTCTTTGTACTCTTGTAAATGTCTAAACTTAAATCATTTCATGTGCCTTTTTAAAATCTTACAAAGATTTTAGTACCAGGTTTAAAACCTTAAGAATTGTTATTTGCCTGGAGCAATTTCTAAATGTTGTCGGAGGTCTGAGACCCCAAATTGTTAATAAGATTGAAACATATTTAATTGTTAAAGATATCAACTTCCTCTAATTTGTTAAATAAATTAAGAGTTTCTTTTGCTTTTTCATTTTTCTAATACAACGGATAAGCAAGATCCTGTCCTCCTTGGCTCTCCCTACTCGATGCCATTAAATCTATTGATAGGGATTTCACCACTTGTTGCATTTGAGCAAGAGCTCTCAGTGGCAACCTTGTTAAAGTTTCTCTTAGCTTTAATAGCTAATTCTAATTGGCCAGTAAGGCAAGTAAAGCTCGCTACGCCAGTTACCTGCATGTGGAGATCCTCTCCGAAAACTTATGGTTAATTTTCCAAAAGATAAGTGTTTCTTCTTTGTCTAAGCTTTTAGCCGGCCTCTCGCTGAGTAAAGGCTTAGCCATTTCCAAATGCAACCATTGGTTCACTTACCAAAATTACTTTCCCAGGTATAATTTTTCATCACTATCCTTCCTGGAAGCACTGGGTCGCTTTTTTCAGGAACTCTATAATTTCGAAAATTGGAAATACCAAACTTGATTTATATTATTGGCATTCTTCGAATTATTTCGCAAAACGAATTTCTTTGAAAAACCTTACAATAAATTTGTTACTCTTAGTTTTGCCAGACCATCACCTTTCCCCATAGTAGTCTTATACATGCTTGGGAGGAAATACACTAAAGCCTCTCTCTTGCAAATCGCCCAAGTCCCAGCTGCGGTTCCCGTTAGCTTCGACCAAGCTCGTACCTACTTTAGGTATCAGAGAGTTAATTTTCAGTGGCAACTGCCTCTAAAGGTATTTAAAGTTAAATTTACAATTTTTGGGGGACTCTCCTCCTATTTTTCTATCCTTTTTCTCCAATCCAAAACCTACTTCCCTTTTTTAATCATCTTCCCTTGGTGGGTGGGTTATTCCTTATCCAATAATCTACCCAAAAATTTGGTCCCGGAAACCCGGGAGAGTCCATTTTCTATTTCTATTCTTTGTCAAGTGTCATTTGGCAATACTTTGCAAATTATTGATATCTGCTTTGAATCTTTCAGCTATAACCACTTCGTGCAAAGCCTGTGAAGTGGAAAGAGGCCGCTCCTGTCTCCTTTGGTGTGTCCCGTTCTCTCTACTTATTGCTGTTGCCAGCTTGATTCCCAAGGTTCAACAGTTTCGTGAGTTACATTTCAATTTATTTATCTTGACATGGCTCCTACTGAAAAAGATGAAACTCTCATTGCTAGACGTTCTTCTTATAAAGGGCAACTCACCAGAATCAGAAATTTCATCAACAAATTAAATCCTGCCGAGTGTGATTTAGATATCTTAACACAACGCCTTAAGTTGTATGAAAGGTCCTATGATTATTATGATCAAACTCAAACCGAGATTGAATCCGCTTGCCCAGAACTTCAATTGGATCGGGACGAGGTCGAACCCTTGTACTTTGAAGGGATTGCCAAGGCCCACCAATTGATTCGCAGTATCTCAGAACAGGACACTAGGGTCATCAATCCGGCCCAGTTCGCACCCGCTTCAGTTCACAAGAACAAACCGAAACCGTTACTTCCTAAGATAAGCCTACCTCACTTCTCAGGCCAGGAAGGTGAATGGTATTCTTTTTATGAACTTTACTGCTCCCTAATTCATGACAATAAGGAAATTCCCGACATTCATAAATTCTACTTCCTCCGTACATCTTTGGAATGCGAGGCCTTGGCCTTGGTGGAGTCACTGCCTTTATCCTCTTCAGTCCTGACCTCAGTTCAGAACTTTGAAATATACTTTTCTGTGTTTAACTTATTGCAATTAGGTAAAATAATACATATTTATCAAAAAAAAATTTTTTTTTCGAAATCACTGGGCTTTTATGACATGTAGCATATATGCTACATCAGGACTTAATGACGACTCTCCTCCCACTACTTTGCAATGCTAAATTGTTTTGTGATACACGATTACTAATGGTTTAATGCCTTGTAAAGTATTTACAATAGTAACATAATATTTTGTACATTTTTCTATATTTATTTTGCATTATCTAAAGTCAAAATACAAATAATTAAGAAATGATAATAAATTTTTTTTGATTAAAAAGTCAAAGCACTAAAGAAGTTTTATTAAAAAAACATAAAATTGAGAGTACAATCCACAATATCCAGTTATGGCCCATGAAATGCTGAGAAACAGTTTCTTTTTTCCGTAAAGCACAGGTACATTTTGCATTTTTGCACTGTACAAAAGTGAATCACTTTCAGCCCGGTAGTCTACATCTTGATCTACTTTTTTGCGTTCTGCTCATCATTTCTGGTAGATGCAAAGCATGAAACTTCCTGGATTGAACAGACGGCATAGGCGCTGGTATTCTTCGGCGCCTCAAGTTTCGATTTCCATCGTCCTCATCACCATCATCATCATCATTAGGTACATCATTCGCTTCATCTTCATTGTTGGAGATG
Organism: Meconema thalassinum; assembly: GCA_946902985.2. Lineage (NCBI taxonomy): Eukaryota > Metazoa > Arthropoda > Insecta > Orthoptera > Tettigoniidae > Meconema > Meconema thalassinum. The sequence continues at coordinate 242,939,088 of OX336391.1, forward strand.
CCGTATTCAATCTCGGGTCATCTTCCCTCCCATCATCATCATCTCCAATCTCCAGCTCAATATCAGACACATCAGGATTGATAGAGTCAATCAGTTTCACAATGTCTGCATCATTCAAGGCTGAAGAAATAAATGGTGAAATTTAATGTTAACGTTTTAATTACATGGTAAGAGAAAGTAGGCTATGTGGTAAGAGAAAGTAGGCTATATAATATTTAAAGACCTCATATTTCTCAACATTTAAGCCACATGTGACTTAAGCCTTACCTACAGCACTGAAAGACATGCTAAAAATGAGGAAAATTCAGACATAAAATCAAGTAGCAATTATAAAATGTCAAGGTCATTGCCTGATGTAGAGTATATGCTACGTAATGCAAATCGTGATCGTGTAAGTATTTTAGTATACTACCGAAACTTACATTCAATAGCACATTCACTGTTGATCAATTGTAAGCAATTTTTATAACATTTACATTACTTTAATATACAAATACATATTAATTACCTGCACGTCTTGTTTCCATGGTTACCAGTCCGCCAACTTAAATATTCGCAGAGGTGCTGCCACCTATTCGCTCGAGCGGGTATCAAAAAAAAAATATGTGCGTGATGCGCGGCCAGTAGACTATATGCTACAGCCGGCAACCCGCAGAGAAGCCAGCGCTTGAGTCAGAAAAAAATAAAAACCGCATGTAGCATATATGCTACATAAGGACAGAGGAGGTTAAGCGCAGACAACTACCACATCGCCTTTAATCTCCTTAAAGAGAGATATGGCAATTTACGTTTGTGTATAGCTCGCCACATACGCTGTCTCTTCAACCTGCCAGCCGTCAAACCTAATGACGTCACCTCTTTAAGAGACCTGTTAGACTCTATTCAATTGCACGTGAGAGAATTATGTCAACTTAAGCAGACCGTCCAAACATGGGACACTATTCTTATTCATCTGGCTACATCACGATTCGATTTTTCAACTTTAAAGGCTTGGGAAATTGAACTCGCTCGCAAGGAAGAATTTTCGTTCGAACATTTAATCTCGTTTCTTAACAGCCGATGCCAAGTTCTTACAGCACTCTCATTTCAGTGCGAAAATGTCGAAACGAATCATCAGTCTCACATTTTTGAGAAAAACCTTGCTTTTTCAAAGGGTCATCAGCCCCCATCTGTCGAGAACAAGCAAACCCGTTCTGCTTCTTGTAATCATGCAAGAGAACATATCAGGCCGCCCAACAAATCTTTAAAATGCACGCTCTGTAAAAAGCTTCACACATTGTATTTGTGCAAACCCTTTAAAGAATTGTCTGTCGAAGATCGAAGGAAGTTTGTCTTCAATAGCAAACATTGCTTCAATTGCTTGTCACATAAGCATTCTTCTTCAAACTGCACGTCTTCCAATCTCTGTTTTCATTGCAAAAAACCGCATCATTCTTTATTGCACGTTCACGATAAATCGAGGTCATCAGTACCTGCCTCTTCAAACTCCATGCAGAGCAGCTCCGAACAAACTAACGCTTCTTCCTGCATTTCTAACGCCGAAACTTCTCACAGTGCGCAAGCTCTTTTGTCTACTGTTCAATTCGAAATCCAAGATAAATTTGGAAATTGGGTTCGAACCCGCGGTCTTCTCGATTCCGCTTCAACGCACAACTTTGTTTCGCAATCATTAATTAAAAAACTAGGTCTTTCGTCATCGCCTACTTCTATCAATGTGACCTGCATTGACAATTTGAAAACACAAGTCTTGCAGTCTTGAAAATTGAAAATCAGAGACGTTTGCCAAAGAAACACCAATCTTAACTTAAACTGTCTCATTCTTGCCAGTATTGGCAAGGATACTCCTAGCAGCTCTATTAATACTTCCGGTTTAAAGATTCCTTCGCACTTAAGGTTAGCTGATCCTCAGTTTAATGCTCAAGGTCCCATTGATGTACTTTTCAATGCCAATGTTCTTTGGAATTGTCTCCGTAAACAGGTTCGCAAGTTATCTTCAACCGTGGTCGCTAGAGACACCGATTTTGGTTGGGTTATTACTGGTGAAATCCAGCATCCCAATGTTCAAACCAAAGCGCAATGTCATTTCGTTACAGCTGACATAAATCCCATTTCTGAAAAAGAGAACGCTCATGTTTCAGATCTCAATATTTTTGAAAAACACTTGCCGAAACGATGTCTTATCGTGAACAACTACGCTACCTCTGTAAGTTGTTTAAATGGTTTTTCCTTCTTCCCGCACAAGATAGCAATTCAATTTCGCCTTGCCTTGAGTTATTTCGTCTACCTTCTCATGTCATTTTTATAGCAGGTAATTGCTTAAACTCTCTCTAGAAAACTATCTTCCCCTCGTGCAAAACCATGGCTATCAGTCTCCATCACTTCGCTGTAAGCTATGTTTCACTTCTTTCGCTATTTAGAAGGATGGCCACGGCCGGCTCCCTCCTCCTTCCTCACAATTGGAAGCCGCTTTTGAAACCGCTTGAAAATCTGAATTCTCTAACATCTAGAATAACTATTCTTATGCATAACCTCCTTCTCAATGTCCCGGCTTCCTTTCCTATTTCGGAAGAATCAAGCTTTTTCCTGTCGAAAATTGTCGGATTCCGTGATCCTCTCAATTATGCGAAATTGATTTCCTACTCTAATTCATATATCTTTAAATTGTTTTTTCACGTCCAAGCCACGAATGACTGCATGTCGTGTTACACGTTCCGCTTTAAGTTACAGCTGATTCAACTAGTGTTGTTTGGTTACTTCAAACTGCTTGTTTGTCAAACTTGTTTGTATACAAGCCCGAGTAACGCCAAGTTGTTGTTTATTTCCTGTACGCTTGCCAAAGGTCAAAGCAAGATTCCCTTATCTCAACTCTGGCTGATTGCCAACCATTGTCTGGCGAGTTGCTTCTGTAAGCTCGGAAGCCGCTCACCTACTTCCCAAAATAAACTTGTTCCGGTTAAGGACTCTTTCAGCTATTTATATTCCTTATCTCGTTGTACTATGTGGGTCAAGGCCGCGCTTGCTTATGTCTCCCACTTACTCACGCTCGTATTCTGCAATTGCTTCGATTCTTGTCTCGTAACATCGTTGCATATCCTTTACGCGCTTATGTATTGCACTTTGCTTACATATTTTGCGATCTTATTGTTCATTGATGAACAAACTTGTTTTTTCTCGTCGTTACATTCGATGTGTTTTTGCATTTATACTTGTTATGTCACGTTTCTCGCTGACTTAAGTATTTTTCTGAGTAACCCCTTTGATACTTATTATGACCTAAGGTCATTGTTTATGGCTACTAGGTTGTTACCTATGGCGTTCTTTCTTTCTACTCGCATAGTTTCTTTGTTTATTTGGTATATTCTTATCCTTAATAGATGTACTTGTTTCTATACGCTTTGTTTAAACTTGTTAATTCTCCTTTTGCATCATATCGCAATCTTTACTAGTGCCTTATTTCCCGCAGTTTCTAGCTATTTTGTGATTGAAGTTGTCGTTAATTCTCGTTCTTTAACTCCGCTTTCCAATGACCCTGATGACCGGCTTCCACTTACACCTGGTCACTTCCTTATCGGCACTTCTCTCTCTGCCCCTCCTCCTCTTCCCAATTCTTACAGGGATTCTAATTTACCTATTGTTTGGCGTAAACTTGAAGCCCTCCGCAATTTCTTTTGGAAGAGGTGGAACTTGGAATATTTAACTTCCTTGCAACGGAGACAGAAGTGGTTTCTTTCCAGTCCCGACATTAAAGTGGGTGACTTGGTCTTAGTTAGGGATGTTTCACCCCCCCTAGTATGGATCTCTGGTAGAGTGACCGAGTGTTATTCTGGAAGAGATGGGAGAGCCAGGGTGGCCAAAATCCTGACCACTAATGGTCCGATCACAAGACCACTGTCTTTGATCGCTCCGTTGCCTTCGAATGTTTAACTGGTTATTTGTTCTCTGTTGGTATTTTCCCCTCCCAGTACGGTGTATTCTTTGAATACACGGTACGTGAGAATCCAATTTTAATGCTCTTTGCATGTTCATTCCTTCCTCTTTGTCAAACACCAACAGTGATCTTCTATTTTCTCTGTGTTGTTCAGGTCTCTTATATCTTTTATGAGTCTGTTCTAGATATATATCCTCTGTGACTCACCTAGCGTCATCTAGCAGCGAATCTCTGAAGCTCCTCTATTCTTCCTGGTGCAAGAGGATTTACTTATCCATCTGGCCACCAGATCTTGTTACCATCGCCAGCTATTTTCTCCGTGAGCAAGAGAACTACGTCTACTTTTTTACTCACCATGCTGCGCTAGTATCGCCTGTTATCAACTCTTTGAAGACTAGCTCATCAAGAGAATATCATCATTTTTTGTTATAACGTTGGCAATGTTTATATGTTCTCCTTTTGTCTACTACCCCCCACTCTTTTCCCCTTCCTTAGACCCTCCGTGCTCCGTTGAGCAGGTCTCACTTCTAAGTCGGCAGTTGACTCGATCAGTCAGGGCTCAACTAGAGCCAGTCTCCTCAACTCAAGAGGCATACTCTCTTCTACGCCATGTTGGCAAAGTAGTTATCGTCAAAAGGAACTTCACCTTCAACATGAAATCAAGATAAGTACCATCTTAAAGTTTTAACCTCATCTTCATGGTTTTAACTTTCACGTGCTTTTAACGATACTTTTATAGACAGTGTGAGATTATTTATTTTGGGGCAAAAATCATTCTTCGTGGGATTTGTTTGCCATGTTGAGCTTTTGTTCGTACAAGCCAACCTTACTAGAAAAGAGCTTTTCTTAAGCTATTCAAATGAGAAATCCTCTCACTACGTGGGATATTATCTAATACCCGCTGTCTATAATTCACCAAGCTAGTTCCTCCGTTGGATTTTCTTAACCCCATTTTTCTACTAAGGTCGTTCTGGAACCTTCCAGATTCTGTATTTCATCTACAAGTCCTGCCGTTATGAAATTTTCACTTACTTGTGAGAATGCTATTTAAAATTGAAGAATCTCACTTCTGAATTAAAGCTCAATAGCGAATTTTCTTCCACCGTTGGATGTTCTTGGCGCATTTAACTGTAATCCACCATTTTCTCCAGCAATAGACTTTCGTTCATCTAGTGCAACCAGTCAGTTTTTTTCAAATTGAAATAACTTTCTTTGCCAAAAACTTGAGTGTTTCTATAGTGAACTTTTCATATATTTCAACGAACTATAGTGAAAACCAGTGCTTGTTCAACTTTCTACCGCGTCGCGATCGTCCGTTTACATATAAATAAAGCCATGAACATTTTTCCTCAATCCCTATTTCTCTTTCCTAAACCTCTTACTAACAATCTGTAATAAACTTTTAAATTTAGGTCTATCTCAACGAGGTGTCAATCTATAGATGTGCCCTCCCATTTTTTCTCATGTGTAATTAATTAATTTCTGTATAATTACGTGTCCAGCGCACGTTTCAAACTTACATTGTTTCTCCCTTCTCATCAGGGAAAACAATTCTTTCAACTGAGCTACCGTTCATTTACGTGGGCTGGAACATCGTCCATTATTTAGTGTGTGTGTTCTCTTCACCCCATTTTCCGGATGAGGACTGTGTTACTTCACTTCCTGCGAACGGAAGACTTGTTCCCCGCCATAGGAACTCTACTTAGGTTACAGACTATCTAAAAGTCTAGTCTAAATTGGTCGTCTCTAGGTTCGTCCGCTGAGTCTAATACTGAGTTGGCTAATTCTCCTACTAGTCGTCATAAGTCTCCCCTGCAGGTCTGGCTTCGACACGGGGGTAGGCTAGGCACTCCCGAGATCTCGATGTTTGCCCGCACCAAGCCATCGTCGCTTCGACCTTACGTCAATCCGTCATTAAGCTGGGTCAGGATCTATTTCCACCTCCTGCGACTCTGCCCTCGTGTGGCGTTCCTGCTCCCATCAATATGCATGTTCGTCACCACCTAGTGTGACCTCAGATTCCTTTTAAGTTATTATGATAAGTGTAATTTTGTATACTGTAGTGTTTTGGGTGTAATATTTTGGTATAATTTTGTGTACTAGTGTAATTTGGTATAATTCTTAGTGTTCTGGGGTTGTAGAGCATTCTAAGCACAGTGCCTGCTTTAGGCCTTTCATTGCCTTGTCGGATCTCCAGCGCTGATACTTTGTTATGTTTCTGGAGATATTAGTGGGTGTATGGGATGTCTGGTCCTTTGTTACAAGGATCCGAAAGGGTGTTAATTGTTGAGTAAGGTATAAAACGTGGGTGGGGAAGGGTTATGCATCGTTGGGCTCCATGTTTATGGTGGCCGAGAGTCGGTGATGCTATTGGGATGTTTTTACTGTGAGTGGATAGGGGTGAGTTTGTCCCTCGTGTCCAAAATTGGAAAATGCGTCATGCAGGTATGCTAATAATATAACCCTTGGTGTTTGGTTGGGATATATCATGCATCGAGATGGATTTGAGCGCATGGCTGCTCTCAATTGAGGAAAATGGGCGTGTTAGAGTATAATAAATTTATGTGTTCAGCATGCGGGATTATTTACTGAAATATTGGTTAGTATGTAAATATGGCCTCATCTCTCTATATAGAGATGTCCATCGGCGCTTAACATTGGTGTCCGAATCACCTCTAATATTCAGGTGTAGGCATAATGGCACAAGGTGCAGTAGACCTTTGAATTGTGAAACACATGAATGTCTAAATCAACCCCTTTGTATTATTTTAATGTAGTGTAATATGTTTTCACGTGTATGTGTGTGTTTGTATGAGTTTGTATTAGGTATTAGGCTAAATGGAAGGGAGGGTGTGAGGATGTTTTGCCCGTAGCTTGTACTATGGCCATCCTGATGGCATTATCCAACTTTACTCCTTTTATGGTGTGTCAGCCTCTCTTGACTTTCTGTGTCCTATTCCGCTCTCTGGTGGTGTTGGGATTTGCACTCGCTGAGCGTCTATGTGTCGTTGAGATGCCATATAGCATCTAGCGTTTATCAAAATATTCCTCTGTATACTGTCGTGGGCCTATCATCCCTTACGTCGTGTGAAATATATCTGTTCTCTTAATACCGCCCTTAATTATTATATGTGTTTGTGTGTAATTGCCTTGCTGCCCCTAAGTGCTGGGCGCGTGTGTGAGAGAGGCGGCCGTGGCCTCAGTTTGCAGCGCACTTTGTGCCCGCGCTTCCTGCCGGCTGATCTCTCGCCTGCGCGTGTCCTGTTATCTGAGCTGGTTTATCTGCATCGCTTAGCTACTCGCCACACGCTGTCTAGTGTTCCTTATCGCAGCTGTATACATGTTCCAGTTCTATTACTGGTCGGTCTGAAATAGTGTAGTCTCCCAAATCAAATCTGTCTGCAATATATGTGTAATATTTTGGGCAGGACCAAATGTAATACCGTTCTCATATCCTGTGTATACATCCGTGTTGTCAGTGTATGGCTTCCTACTATTGCTTGTGCCAGTGTCATCATGTTTGTGTATTGTTGTCCCGTTTCGCTGTTGCAAAATTTCTTCCGCAACAGTGTGTGGCATCACGCTGGAATTCGCTGTGTTCGCAACGCGCTGTTTCCTGTATTTTGTTTATTGCCTTTGTGTAACTTAATGTCTTCAGCGACATGCAGGAAGAATAACAAAACGTGCTGTCTGCCACTATCCGTGTCTCGATATATGTTTGTGTTAGAAAGAACAATTTGTTAACCTGTAACATTTCCGCTACCAAGCTTGTTTGGGAACTTGGTTCCGCAATTCCTCCGTTCTATGCAATTATCTAGTGTTTATGTCTAGCAAGTCTATTCGCCTGTGTCCGGGCTAATCTACCGCCCCTGTACTGAATACTCATGATTTTCGGCCGTCGAGATGTGGTGTTACAATGCTTTGTGTGAGCGTGTGCCTGGTCCCCTAGTATTCCCCGCGTTCGTGGGATATGTCTGCCCTGGTGTATTTTTGTGTGATAGAGTGTGATTTTGCCCTAGGATGTCTATTTCTGGGCTGTTCTGACTGTCCTTCCTAATTTGTTTGTTCTCTATCATTCTGCCTGTCGTCTTCCTTTTCGGAGCGTATCTTGCCCTATTTCTGGGGCATTTCTAAGTGTCCCGCACTAATTCTTCATGCCGTCCGGTGTTGAGATGTGGTCTTACCACCTTTTTGTGTTGATGTCTGTTGGGTTCGTTAATAGCGTCCCAGTGTTTCAAAAATGTATTCTGCATGTGTCTACCTTTTTGTCCTTGTTTGTGTGCGTGTAACTTTCAGTATCCTGTGAACCGTGTACCTGAATCGGTTGATTTTCAGTCGGTCAACTTCCTCCTTTGTTATTTGTTGGGCCTCCCGTCCTTGTCTATGATGCGGACCCTAGATTGCGTATCCCTATCGTGCGTCATTGTGTGGCCTCTGGTATCGTAGTCCGCAGCCGTTGGCTAACTTGTGCTAGTTACGTTAATTCTACCGGAGTTTGTAGATCATCTACTCTGTTTGTGTTGTATGACCGTGTATTTTCTAGATATGTGCCCTTGACGCGAGCCACAATGTGTGCCGTGTGCCTTATTTCGGGACCTCCATTTTGGTAATTACCGTCCCGTGGCGTGTATAATGTGTGTGAGATGGGCGTGTCAATGTCCATTTAGTGTGAGTGTTCCGTATACTCTTGAACGTCCCTCGTACTTAGATTTCGGGCGTTACGGTTTGAAAGAGTATTTTGTTGTCTCGTAGAGGCCTGGTGTTCCTGCCATGTCCCCTATCGGTAGTCCCGGGGTCGCTAATGCCCTAACTAGGTTATTATAGCGAGTACCATGGAACAAGCCTGCGCACGTGTAAGTATGACCTGTGTACATTCCCTGTGCGAATTTTGGTTGCCCCTGGTCCTGATTTGTGAGTGTAGTGCGTTATTGAATCTGTATTAAATGATTCTTTGCCGACCGCTGTGTTACCGTGTTCGCAGTACTGCTCTGGCTTGTGGCTGTCTCACAGTGTTGTAACTCACGTGCAAGCTGACTTTGCAGAGTATTGGGTTACCTATGCGGTAATACCGCTGGCGAGGAGATTACTTCCTGCCTGCTGTTAACATGTCAATGTACAGCACTCATGATTTTCCTCCCCATTCGTCAACGCTAATTATAATATGTCGTCGTCCCGTGTACTTTGTGTATGTATCAACCCTTGTCGTGGCTATGTAATGACGCTACATGCACGGTGAGAGTTGTGTGCTATGCTCTAATCCTCTCCCGAATGCGTTGTAAAAGAACCTGCGTCTACTTACAATTACCACGTTCTCCGTTTCAAGTTCTACTGTGTTTGTTACATGTATACCCCTTGGGTATGGTGTATCTATCTGTGTAGTTTATGTGCTTGTGTCCCTGTAGCTCCTGGCCCCTAGTTGCATGTCTGGCAGCTATGTGTATGTGGCAGGTTCGTATTTTGGTGAGGTCCTCGCGGTGCGAGTCCTACCTTTTGGCCTTCTTACCTGATGACCCTATATGTGTCAGAGTTGTGTAGTGTTTATGTCGTTTGTGACCGATGTCTGCCCGTGTGGCATCTAGTATTATGTCTCGAAGACACATGTCGTAGCCTCATATTCCCTTTAATTTGCTTAGGCCCTCTTAGTTTTGTGTTTCAGGGCTTGCCTTCTCTCTCTGTGTTCTCGCATCAATTTATGTATTACCTGTATGTAAAAGAACCTATCCGTGTTTATGTTTGTGTTGTGAATGATATTAGTGTAATTCATATGTCAACCCTGATGTCTATTTAAGACATGTACATCATCCTGATATGCAAGTACATATACATACAGTTATAATATTACACTTTTATGCATGCATTAATTCTTAACCATAACTTATGGGCTGCAGTGCGTGTAAGGGATCCTATGTTTTTTTTGTGATCGTGTATTTATGTTGTTTGTGAGATGTCGTCCGTGTAATTGTCTGTTCCCGTGTCTATGTCCATGGCTTCAATTTTACTGTGCCTACGAATTGCCTTATTTCTAGCTAGTTTTCTTTATCTTAAGAGTGGATTTTTCACGGTGAATGTTTTTAACCTCTTCCGGGCGCTATTGCTCGAGAAGGTGATTGTGCTCGTCGTGAAATGGCGGCATAGGCCTCTGCCCTCCAATGGGGTGGGTCCCCACTGCCTTTCTGCGGATTTCTCAGTAGGGTGAGCCTGGGCCTACGTTCATCGTGGTGCCTGTTTATCGGCCTAGGTGTGCTGGTGCCTGAAGGGCTGCGTTTACCCCGCACTACCCTATCCATGTCTGTGGGTGTGTGTGTCCTCCTATTGTAACGTTTTCGCTCCACGTTGAGCGCACAAATGTAACGTTCCCGGTCCTTCTAAGTGAACAAAGGTTACGTTCCTGGCGGGGCTCCAATATTGCGTTCTCCTGGAGTACAGTAGAAGAATCGCAACAAGAACAATCACCGCTTTACTCACACCACCAATAGCATACTTACCTCTTACCTGTTCATTAGCAATGATTATAATCAGCTCGTGTGGGCGCCAGGACATCTAACACTTACTTTAGATGTGCCAAAGTATTTAATTAAAATAGTGATAGAGCACTCGAAACGTCTTTCTCTCAAGCCGTGGTATAGCTGAGCCATTAACCAATTGTCTTATCGCTACTGGGAGAAGGTATGCATTATGTCTAAAGCTAGCTACTGGAAATGAAAGTCCTACCATTACTTAAGAACAAAATTTAATTGATCAAAATTTAAAGTAGCAAAAGACGTAAAAAGAGAAACAAATGAATTTTAAAAAAATCTGGAAGTTATATTAAATTGGCGAGAGTTACAAAATGGAATATGAATTAAATTTAAACAAAAGCTGGATTCTAATTTGCCATAAACAGAATTACAGAGACTTGATTGGATTTAGTAAAGGAACTCACGGCCGTCTTCTTCATAGTGGTAGTCTGGTTTTCCCTCTGATCTTGCTGGCGGATGTTGTATGGTTCTGCCTCAATATTGTATAGATCCTTATCTTGATACGGGCAGGGAACCAATTTGTCCCGTCTCCCGACTGACATATGTGAATGGCTTTGCTCCAAAATTCACTTTTGTGAATATGATCAAGGACACGATCATATTCACGTCAGTAGTATTAATTTTAAAACTTCTTGAACTGATAAGTTGCGATCTCGCAGCGAAGATGTCTGATAGACGTGAAGATTCAGAAAATCTCAGAAGATTGGGGGCTTGAGAGTAGATGACCATTGGTTTTTATGGAAGATGAACTTCCCCACTCTGCAGTATTTCTCGACCAATCAATTAGGTATCCTGATGACGTAGCTCCCCACTCCAGATCCCTAAGTTCTCATCATGCCTCTTCATTAGTTGGGTTAACCACGTGGGGTTGCTTCTGAAGTAATTTTAAATCAGCGTCCTGATGCGGTGTTCTTCCGAGAATTCGTGACGTCAGCGCTAACTGACCAACTTGCTTTGTCTTGAAGCCTCGCGTCCCCGGAATTTTTGTACATATATCTCGAAAGTCATGTCTATTTTTGGCGGACTACCCGTGGCGAAACTGACGACACGTTGAACGAAATATTTCCCAATCAAGTCTTGCATAAAATATAACCTATAATGAATCTAACTAAAATCTCCATTTTATAACTTCCGCCAAACAATAATTAAACCCCTTATATATATATATATATATATATATATATATATATATAAAGAAATTATGGAATAAATCTAGAATCGATATGATAATTAAATATACATAATAATAATAATAATAATAATAATAATAAATTAATTTTGCTGCTTATAAAACATATACATTAAGGGGAAGTATTCGGACTGTTACACTATCTACCTGGCCTCGCGGGGTGGGTGGGTGGTAAAATTTCCCTTATTCCCCCTGTATTGTGTGTTTGAGGCAGGATAGTGCGTACAGGCGTGTGTGTTGCACCCTGGGGAGTTGCAAGCAACACCCTTCTGTCTCTTTGCACTGGGGGTGCACATGTCAGTGTCCGCCTCCATTCTGGCGAAGTCGCCCTCTGAACTGGCGGTAGGGGTCGTGTATCTGTGTGTGCATGTCCCTTTAGTGTGCTTGAGCCTAAGCTGGCCGTTTTCCCAGTTGTGTCCACGGCAGACTACTTCCATTGTGTTTTGGTAGGTATAGGAGTGGATACTTTCGCGAATTGTAGCGTTACTGTGTTTGTGTCCTATACAGTTCTGTGGCCGCCAACTGGAGGAGCGCCTGTTCACGAATAAGCTCCCTGTATAGGGCATATAACATCGTGTAGTGCACTCTTATTCTCTCTAAAGTTGTGTTAGCAGGTATTAGGCCATATACAGTGTTCAACCGGACGTATATCCTGTTCCTTCGAGCATGGCCCCTATTGAAATGTTCGTGTATGTCATGTAAATGTTTGTGTGCGCGTTTCAATTGCGCTTTCTGGCCCTCCGATGGGGTGCATGGCTGTTTGCCCTGTATTGCTCCTACCCTTGCTGGGAGTGCCCGTATTTGTGCCTTTCGCCTTTGTATATGGCTCTGGTACCTTAGTAACAAGCTGAATAATACTGGCGCCCCCCCTATCGCTTCTATGGCTTACAACCCATGTTGTCCCTGCGTGTGGTGCCATATTTGTGTGTTAGTGTCTAGTGCTATTAAGTGTCCGTATATAAGATGTAAAAAATATGTCCCGTGGTATTTGTGTGACACTTAGTGTTAATGAAAAGCGAATGTGGGCTGGTAGGGCTAATATATATATGTTTTCTTTAATTGGGCTGGTTAGTGGAGAAAGACAACAAAAATTCTGGTCTGTACAAAGTGTTTGTACACAATGCATTTCGCAAAGTACTGATAGCCTCTGGCCTAATTATCGAGCGGCGTAATCTCCTAACTTCCTTTGGGGGAGGATGGGTGGTCTAAAAATTCCTCCTATCTTCACAGAGAAGAAAAAATAAATACGTACTCTGAGAAAAAATTCTATTTTCGCTTGGCTGCCTAGGTACTTTTCCGGTCTACCACGAGGGCTCGTTGTCTGAGTCCCTACCATTAATTTTCGTGGTACCCCGCCTCCACCAATCTGTTCTATCCCGGTGTTGGGGGAAGGGATGAACAGGGGTATGTAGATGTATAATTTGGGGGTGGTTTCCGAAAAGGTGCAGTTTCCCGTAATTCGGGGAAACTACTGGTGTATGTGTCTGTTATTAGGCTGCGATGTAACGGTGGTACAATCCTAGGGGGTGCGTTTACTCGTTAAGGGATGTATGTCTAAGAAAGAACTATTAACTTAGATTAGCAAATAAGTCTGAGCGAGCGAAAGCGAGCTCACTTGCGAAGTCGGCAACTTGGCCGCTGCTGGCTGGCTGCTACGCTAAGACAATGAAGTGCCTGACGGTGCAATTTCTGGCGTTCACGGTCAGGGGCAATTAGGAATAATAGCAGGTTGGGTGTCAGGATGTAAAGACAAGTGAAATGATTACATGATGTGTGTTTACTGACCAAGTATTTATTTGGTCAGTTATGGTGAACTGATGTCCCTTTTACTAATGGACAAGTGTAGAACAATGTGTTACAAGTACAAGTGTGAGTTTGGGTGATGTGTTACAAAGTTATAAGGAGACCTGAGCATACTCTACTCTCACCTGGTGATGACGTGCTGGAGTTGGAGCTGGAACTGGAGATGCAGAGCCGCCGGCCACGATAGACATTGGGCTTTCTTGGGGCCTACCTTTTAAGGTCTCCCGAGCTGCTGACTTGGCGTTTCGTCACTGTTGGTGTTCCAGAATCCGGCGATAGTGTGTTTTTTTATGAGTGATGTAAGCTTGGCTGACAGCTAGACCGCTTCGCCTGCCTGTGTTAAGGAAGTGTATGAGGCTTATAGCCTGTAGGGGTAGTTTTATAGGTAAAAGGTGAAGGGGTGTGTTGGCGTTTCAGGTCCTAGGGTCGTACCGACCCTGGGGCTCAACAATATCCTATAGGTTGTGAACCGCATCGAGGAGCAAGAATTGATCCGCATTCCTATGAAGCTCAAACACTTGGACTAAATAACGATGATGAAATTCAATTTGTTATCAACAACCAAGATATTTACACCCTACCACACGAAAGTGTCATTCAGATTGAAGGTCAGCTCACTAAAGCGGATGGCTCTACACCCACAACATCCAAGTTAGCCAACCAAGCTTTTGCCTTTTTGTTTTCCGAGGTGCGCTATGTGATTACCGATATTGTAATGGATAGCACTCGAAATGTTGGTATTTCAAGTGTCATGAAACTATACCCCTCTTATAATGCTGAAGAAGGTAAAACACTTTGCATGGCGGGTTGGTGCCCTGACTCGTCCAATGACTGGATGGTTCACACCGATAGCACCTTTACTGGATTTTTACCTCTTAAACTCATTTGAGGCTTTGCAGAAGATCACCAGCGTATTGTGGTAAACGCAAGGCAAGTGTTTTATATGGTCAGATATAGGAGTGATCATAATGCACTCAAGGGATCCGATGATGCACCCATAGATTCCAAAATTCAACTACAACGGATTCTATGGAAAGTACCACACGTGACCCTTTCTGATAGCAAAAAAACTAGAGATGCTCAAGATTGTGGGGAGAGATATGCCTCTACCCATGGAAATTAGAAGCAGGGTGCTCCTATTGCCAACGACCAAATTCACAGATGGTCTGTGAAAACAGCACGCTATACAGAGAGACCACTCTACATTATAGTGAGTTTTCAAACGAATCGCAAGCATCAACAAACCAAAATTGACACTCAATATGATCACCTGCAATTGAGAAATAGTCGTCTTTTCCTCAACGGACCTGTTTTTCCCTATGAAGGACTGGATTTGGCGCCACTGGTGGTCTTTGATTGTTCCTACTTGGAAGAGTCTGTCAAGCAATCCAATATTAACAACCGACTATATTTGAAACTCATGACAATGTCCCGCCAAACACCATGGCTTATTGTCTCAATATTCATCACAAACAAGTCAACTATTATCCACTGTCCAACCAAGTGACTAGTGTATAAATATCAGGCAAACCATCGTCAAGCAGCTCAGTCATGGATTGCTTTAAAGCCAAAGGAGGTGTCACACCCATGAATTTAAAATCTGAGGAACAACGTTCCAAGACCTTTGCGACATGGTATGTGCCCTTTATTAACCCCCAAGCCTTGGCAGCGGCCGGTTTCTATTATTTAAAATCAAGAGATGAAGTGAAATGTGTGTTTTGTTCAATCGCCAATGGGAAGAGAGTGATGAACCAATGCAAGAAAATCAGCGCTGGTCACCAGCCTGCCCCTATCTCTGTAGAATGGATGTGGGTAATATACCCAGCCATTCAAGTGACCCCTCACTAGTGCCTCTGAGTGATGAAAAAAGTTATGATACGTGTGGACCTTATGGCGTCAACGGTGCTTCGGTGAGCAGTACAGAGTCAAAAACATCCAGTTTAGAGACATTGGGACATCACCGGTGTCATGGACGCTATAAACACCAAATACTTTATTGTTGTATGAGTTGGTACCGTCCCTATCACAGAATGACGAAAACAAAATTTAAAACTTGTTATGATGTTTATGCCAATAAAATGATGTAATAAGAAAGAGGTTGTTGTTATTATTTCTAAACCTGAATAGTGACTAGCTTGTTGTCAGTTGAACTTGGTCCAGGCAAGCGTCAACATATTGAGTACGCTCATTGTGGATTGCCAAGGGTTTAAAATTGGAGATAACAAATGTATATTTAAAGAGATGGCCATCATTGACTGTTCCACGTTTTGGATTTCACAACCCACCCATCTCGTGTTTAAACCACCCTATGCTTTTGATTTGTTGTGTGAAAAAGACCGGAAACGAACCCAATGGATTGAAAATCATTTACAACTAGTGTGGAATGAGGGGACCATTTCATATAAGTACCTTGAAATGGTGATGAAGGCGCCTTTATCATCAACCAATGCGGTATGTGTGAAAGGTAATTAAAAGCGCCAATGGCTACAAGAGTTTTTGACTCCTTACTATCAATGTATCGATTTGATGGATTTAGGCTGTCCGTCTTTGCAAATATTAATGGACCGCTGTCCCTGTGGCAACATTAGCAATAAAGCCCTGGCGAATGCGTGGCATTTGTTTCATTGGTTAACCATTAATGCCTGCTGGGACGTGTTAAATAAAATTAAAACTCAATGTTATCGGTGGATGGCAGCAGTGAGATTTCTAGAAGCGACGTGTAAACATCTACAGTTTGTCATAGGATGGAGGGGAATGCAACCGATAAGGCAATTGGCAAATTCTTTGTTTGCAAAAAGAAACTAGACAGTTTTACCAAAGAAGAATTATTGACGCTTCCAAAATCGTTTATTTATTATGTAGCAGCTAATGCAGTGAAAGAAAACTGGCAACATGTACCAAAATCATGGACTCAAGACCCTATATAAAGTGAATTGCAACCATGTACTGATTACGATCACCATACGCAAGTAGCCATGGCAAAAATACCATCTATGCGACAGTGTGCTACTTGCCAGCTGGTCAAACTCTATCACGGTCATAAAACACGGTGTAAAGACTTTTTTATTTCCTCTTTCCAAGGGTGTGATGGCGACAAAAAAGCAACAACAACAACATCCTCAACAAAGGAGGAGGAGGAGCAAGATCAAACCTTTTCGCCGTCTATGGAAATAGATATGTCAAACTTGTACTGGTCTTGGCGTCATTGGCAAAGTCATTAATCGTTTACCTTTCGAAATCCACTTACCTGGGTATCGCTATTGTGGTCCTGGAACAAAGATGAATCAACGTTTGCAACGTGGCAATGTACCTATTAATCCTTTGGATCAAGCATGCAAAGAACATGACCTTTCTTATCGCCATAGTCATCCTGCATTAAGACGTGTGGCAGACGAAATGTTGTTGAAAAGAGCTAAACAATGTTTGACATCCTGTGATACCTCAGTGGGAAAGAGGTTGGCAGCTCTGATTGTGATTAGTGCCATGAAAGGAAAGTCAATCATGTGTAGACATTAACATTGAAAAAAGAAGGATTGTGGAGTTGGTATTTTTGTATTCTTTTTTGTAAAGCCCTATGGGTTATGAAATTTTAATAAAGGTTTCCCAGAGCTTGATCTTTTTTCTTTTTAATAAAAAAAATTCTGATAGCCATTTGTTGATTTTCCATTGTTCACACATTGCAATTTTCCAATTTCCAATTTCCACTTTTCTTAAAATTTCATTTTCAATTTTTTGTATTTTGTCGATAGGGCTAAGTTTATTTGTGCATTTCACTGTTAACACGTTTCTGATTTAGCCCATGTCAAACGTTGATATTTGTAAAACACGATTGTTGATTTTAAGTTTTTGTAAATGGTCTTGATGCGAGTGCTTGGCCATGCCGATTGTGCAGTCTCTCTCTCTGTTTGTAGAAACGTAGAGGCATACTACAGGTAAGACTGTCTTACAAAACAAAGTCTACCTACCACTGCATTCAAAGAAAAAGAAAGCTTCAAAAACAAACTATACTATTTACCATTAATATATATGCATTCATTTCCCCCTGACCCTTCCTCACCGTGTTTGCTATGGTCCAAACGATAAATGTTACCTACACATATGCTTTCTCTCTCTCTCTTTGTGTCTCTGTAGTCATACATCCACACGTACATGCCTGTCTTTGGGAACAAACACAACCACTATATTTATTCCCAAAGAACAGCCTTCACATGCACACCCATCCCAAAGACTTATGGTTAACCATTATCTATTACAAAAAATCATTTAAGTTACTAAAAAATAGCACCTTTTTACAGTCTAGAAATCAAATACAAATATTTACAATTTACCATTTTTAAATTTCCTACATAGGGAGATTAAAATAAAAAAGTAAAGTTGTACAGGGCTTTAAAGAGCAAAGGGTCTAGGTGCTTTCTACTATTTACAAAAAAATCCTATATTTACAATTACAAAAACTACTACTTACAATGTATATCAATAACAAAACAAAATACTAAATCTACTATTTACAAAAAGCTATGCCTCTAAACGATAAAACAGGGCAATCACACCTCCTCCTCCTCCTCCTCCTCCTCCTCGTGATGATAACCCCATGGCAGGCTGGTGAGCAGGTCATCAGTCCACACACGTTTGTTATCCATCGAGGCGAGGGTGTGTTTTTTTTGTTCCACGAGATACAAATTATGGCTGTTGGATTGTATCCTGCACTATTTATGACACATAGCTTTTCCAGTTCGTAAAACCTCTAGGTAGTCATCCACACGAAGCGATTTTACGACTGCTCTTCCTACGCCTCTTGCTCTTTTGGCTTCTTTACAGTCTAGTGTGCATTTTGGAAGCCAAACCATCGAATTTCGTAATGATGGAATCACCGCATTCATCTTTTAAAACACCCATTTCTTTCTTGTTTTATGGGTAGTTGGAACACGTCGTCAGCGCTATAAGAAGAGGTGTCGAACCAGTCACTATGTTGCCTCATTACGACATAGGGGTTGCAGTGGCGAATGTGGTAGATAAACGAGTCCGTATCCATATACAAAATAGATACGTCCCCGAAATGTTGCTTGGCAAACTCGTACTGGACCGATTTGGATAAGTCTAAAATGATTTGACCCAAGTAGATGGGTTTATTCACGGTCACACTGGTCTTACTCATTTCAATGGTCGACAAATTCTCATCAATAATTTTGATCGATTTGAAATTTGGCTTGGCAATGTACCGCCGGGCACTCCACCGCCTCTCCCAGTCATTGACTAATTTAATGTTGCGGTATTTGCGTACATTTTCCATGCTCTTTCCATAAGTGAAGTTGTTCATCAATTTTAAAAATATTGATTTCAAACTGCTGTGTTGCCGTATGTCGGTGCTGAATGTTCAGTCGCATGTATGGCTTAAGCCATGCTTTTTGGGCAAAGGAAGTACCCCTGTGGATTTTCTTTGACACTAAGCTTTGGGCTGGACATTGCACCAACATTTGGATATGTAGCACATACCGATTTTTGTTGTCAAGTGTGCCCATCAATTTTTTTTATTTTCACTTTACTTTTAGGGGGAACCATTCGATCCAGGCAGAATGGAAAATCGGCATGTTGGTCATACAATGATGAGGGATATTCAGCATCCACTTCTAAAACATATCCGTGGCGCGTTTCGAGGCCGGCCGTGTTCACATCAAATTGTGACACTTGTTTCTCTGCGAGTTAGGCAGAATCCTTATAAGTTAAAGGCTGGCTCATGGCATAACCATACAAATTATTCACTTCGTAGTACATCAAACATGATTCTGGTTTGTCTTGTGAATAAGAGGGCATGTATGGATTATTCGCTTCGGCATGGCGCTGGTTAAGCGACACAAACCCACCGCGAATGCCTTTTGCAAAGAATAAGACCATGTCTACATCAGTGAGTAAATCCAATTCCACTTGAGTGTATATCAATGGACAGCACAGGACTTGTAAAATACTGAGCCGGGTCGAGTGCATAGATCTGCTGACACAACTCACGAATTTTTTCAAACACATGCGTGAGCAACAATACATCGAGTTTTAGGTAATGCATAGTATATTCACCTAGAGTATTTATATTGAACACTCGCCAAACTTGGCATGCATTTGCTTAGTCTTCATCGGAAACGGTACAGTGTGTGAGCTTAGAGTGAAATTTCTCTTGCGGTGGCAGAGTTTTCTGCTTTCACACGTCTCAACTTGCACAGTAATCATACGGGAAAATACCATTCCGAATGCACAGGATTTTCAACTTAAAGGAATCTAGAAATCGAATGCAAAATTTGCCCAACCATCTTTCAAGGCTGCAAAACCCTCATGGTTTTGAGGAATAATAGAACATGTCCCCTTGCCGACATCACCCAATTCACGAATCAGAAACTAAATATCGTAATTCGTCAGATTGTGGAAAAACACACTGATAAATCGAGGAGCTGGATAATTGACATTACACTTCCTGTGCGCAGCTCAACGAAACTCCCCCGTAAAGTGTGAGTGGTCACAAACCGTGTCTTCAGCACTGACCAGAGGCTTTTCACAAATATGGCATATGGTCGCCTGCTCATATGGTTGCTGCTGTTCTGGAGTTAGGCTCATGGGTACTGGGTGGTTCAGTAACTTCTGTACATGGTCAGCCAACTCGACAAGTCGATTTAAAAATCATTTCGCCCAATCTTCTCCCTGATAAAATTTAAAAGAGGATATTGTGGGGTCATAGGCACACGACGTTAAATCTTATAGCAAAGGGTTCGTGCTTTTGAATGGGTGTGGCGAGAGCTTCAAAATTAGCATAGACCACAAAGGGCACTGTGTCACGCTTGTGGATATCTTTAAATTTCAACACAGCATCGTCTCCTTGTGGCAATAACAGTCTCACCGCTTCCTGAGATACACAATCTACCCTATGTCGTTCTAAAAGGTTAAGGGGTTTAACATATTGCAGGCAACGATCACAAATATGTTTTGCACGCTTGTCCTTGGACATTCGGCTGCCTACCAATCTACTCAGCCTTTTAATCAGGCAACAGTGATTCACCTCTCTGTCAGATAAATATAAAATATGAATATGGTGTTGTTTTCGTTCTTTCGTGCATAAAGAAACCCATAATTTCATCACCGTCAAGGCCATACACCATTAACGAATAGTCCGAATTATCTTGTTAAACCTATGGATGTTGGTTAAGTCCATAGGGAACGACACGCGAGTTAAATTTAAATTGTGTTTCAAATGGTTAAATGCACCCTTGTACATTCTCGGTCTGTAACAATGCTGTTGTACTGGCTGTCAATGTTAACCACGGTCGTTTTCTAAGCTATTGCCTGTGGTGTAGGGATTTAACTAGACCTTGCCTTGAAAGGGTTGAATTTGCACATGTTAATTTGCAGGTGATGAATTTTGTCTATCGCAAGGCCACTGGTCCTTCTTGCAGTTTATCAAATTTACTCAGCAAGACATTCACCACGTGGGATTCACACCACACTTCCAATTGTGTGCTGTGAAAAGCTTTTGCATTTGGCTGCAAATATAAAATGTATCGTTTTGCTCAACGTCATTCTTTTTGAGAAAATAGCACACGAGTTATGTATTTACTTATAAAGCCGTGTGCAACCCTCGCGCTGTACAAATTTGATCCCTAAACATTTCAAAGCAATTCTTTGAGAATAAATTTTTCCGTAACATTCACCACGCGACCAAAGCATACACGCGATTTAAAACAATAATCAAGGGGTTGCCAGGTTAAACTATTGGCAGTGGTAGAGTGGGACATCATTGTAAAACACTCTTACCTGAGTTTTCAGCCATCAACTGCCTGATGATGGTTCCAGATTAGTGAGTTTGAGATTTTCAACCGATGCAGCGGTAAAGCTTTTTTATTCCACCACTCTAAAAAATAAATAAAATAAACCATCATAAGTATAACAATTCCAAATGAATACATGCATTTCATAAATAAAATATGGTATTAAACAAAAACTCAAACAGGTTATATAAAAATCTCACCTTGGTTTCTAATGTCTTGCTTTCTCCTTCTCGTAGGTTCAAGGGGTGTAATGGTCTTTTTCTCTCTCACAACAGGGTATCTTCCGCAACGATTAACTAAAACAAAATAAGTAAAACAATTAATAAATTTCAATCAAATAATTTAAACATCCATTAGCATTAAAAACATTAAAGTCCATTAATAAAGTACTTGCCTCTTAAAAATAATGTATCCAATATCTTCACTGACTGGGACAGGCACAGGAATCCACTAGCCTTAAACACCTAGGGTAAACAAATCATCTGTAACAAATAAATAAAATTCCTTAATCACCTCATCAATTAATCCATCCATCAATCAATCAATGTCTGTATATAAAAATTAATACATACCTTACAACGTGGTTAAGTATTTTCCACCAGCACATAAAAACACTGTTAACTAGAGCCTGTGTTTACACTGTAACGTCTGACAAAGTAATGATATGGCATGCGACGTGACATCACCAGGACTCTCTGTCCCCCATTCTTACCTCCCCTCCCTCCCTCCATCCCCTTCACTGCTTTTTGCACCTCTCACCACAGTAGTAATGGCGGTGGTGGGGATGTGTTGCGCTAGCCCACTACTTTCCCACTCCACAACTTTTGCCAGACACATTCTCAGTGTTTGACCTTCAACTGTCCTCTGCTTCTAGCTAGCGCAGTTGCCAGGTGAGGTCAGCGCATTCCTGAAGCTGATAAGATTCACACCCAGCAGACACAAACTCATTTGCTGCTTGCTACAGTGGCAGTAGTCTATTCCCTAGATCGCTCCATCAGCAACACCCATACGAGTTCTGTTGTAATATATAGAGTCAGCCTCGTCTCATCACAGAATTATATATTTTTTTCATTTACACTCATGTCTTGTGTTCTTTCACATCGCTTGGTCAACCGAAACGTTATAGGTTTTCATATCCTAAAACAATCTGCTGTGCAATATGTCAATGCCACAGAGTCGTGTCACTACATTTTACTAGCACGTTAAAGATCCCTTTTATGGATCCTCTTC
The DNA here is from genome assembly GCA_946902985.2 of Meconema thalassinum. Taxonomy (NCBI): domain Eukaryota; kingdom Metazoa; phylum Arthropoda; class Insecta; order Orthoptera; family Tettigoniidae; genus Meconema; species Meconema thalassinum. Next base: position 242,961,561 of record OX336391.1, read on the forward strand.
ATGTATCATGTTAAAACATTCACCGTTTAAATAAGCTATAGCAGACCTTTTTAAAATAACAAGTTCGCTAAACATTAGGTAAACCAAAGTCAATGCCCTAGCAGTTTTGGTTAATTTCAGTCAATGAGTCCATCTTAGGAATAATCCGAAAAGAGAATACCCATAAAACGAACCGTCACATGGGTCTCAACGATCAATGGCTGGCGAAATATCCATTGATTTTTGGGCACGGTCACCGTGGCCAGTGACATGCTCGGTTTAAACACACGCAACCGGCAACGTCTCTCTCTACTACCACTCTTAATTTAAATTTTAAAAAAAGTAAATAATCAAAATTTTTCTTTTCAGATGTATGTCATTAGGCCATTTGTCAATTTTTTTGGAAAACATAAATACTACATTCAAATGGGGGACGTCACTCCAAGTCCTTTGACACCTCGTACACGTCTCTAGCCTTATTGGTTCGAGAAATATAACAAAAAGTCTAAAAATCATGTTTTTGCCCCAAAATAGGTTTCCCTCATTTTCAACACATGCATTCTCCTAAAGAGGACCACGCACCGAAAAAAAAACCTCAAACATTGTTCTAGCGTTATTGGTTCGCAAGATATCACAAAAAAGGTAAAAAAATACGTTTCACCCCAAAACACATTTCAAAAATTCAACCTATTAAAACAATAACCTCGCCATTGGATAGATCGGAAAAATACCATTTAAATGACACCAAGCAAGCCCTCCTATCTCTATTCGTTCCCACAACATAACCCTTTTCCAACATAGCCATTCGTATTCAAGCACGCACGCGACTAGGGGTAGCTTTCCCCTTGCGATTTTTTGTACTAGAGACCTGAAACGTATTTTGGGGATAAAAGGGGTAAAGACCTTTCATTTAAGTCAAATACACTACTTTGTAAAATTCTTAGTTTTCTAAATATAGCCTACTTTCAAAATTGAACATTTGGAAAAAAAACTCGAGAAAAATATAAAAATATAAAGTTCTAACGATAAACGACATAATGACCTTTCGTTTGAACCATTGCACAACGTTTTAGGATAATTAATTTAAGAAATATACCCCATTTTCAAAAACAGAAAGTTCCAATGGTTTTTTTAAAAATGACCCATAGGAATGGGGGCGTCACCCCGAATTCTACGACATGTCACATGTCCAAATCCGACCATGGGTTCGCGAGATATCGACACATTTAACATGGACGCTCCACGACACCAGGCGTCGTTGGCTTAGAACCCGCCTTACCACTCCACTTATAGCCTATATGGGTTGAGCTCCCACCGGAAAAGCAATGCTGGATACGCGTTTGAATGAAAGGAAAGAGCGGGAGAACGTTATTATCTGGAATTTGTGGATTGCGACATTCATGGCTAATGATTTATACCAGTTAAACCACACTTGAGTATCATATGCATCTCTGATCAAGCCGTCTTTTACAACATCCCCGCCCCCCCCCCCCCTCCTCAAATAGTGCAACACCCAGTACGAAAACGCACCAGCTACCACTGGTGGAAGGGCTACGCATGCACGGGAATACAGCAAATAATAGATCTCCGTTAGTAGATTGAAATGTCACAAATTTCATGTTTGTAGCCTGCACCGTTAGCGATATATGAAAGGCTATACATTACAGAGTCACGATGGTTTTAAAGTCAACAAATATAAAAATAAATGAACAGAAATCCAAGCTGCAATCTCGTGAAAGATCACAAAGTTCCGAAACAATATACTCCGACCGAAATCCATTCATGTGACTCGGCTACCCCAGCCCTGTTCTAGAAGGAAATGAGGGATCGCTAGTCATTCTTCACCGAGAGCTTAAGAGCGAGTCTCCGAACCAAGGAATATTTCCTTTTATATGTCCAGCATGCAACTCCATTCTTAAGAAATCTCACTGATCATAATTAATTAAATATCTTTTAATGAATCTTCGTTACTTATTATTGTCAAGCAAAGATAACAGAATATATCAGTTGTCAAACGGTTAATTATTGTAGCAGAAAACCGGGTATTTCTTCTCTATCTTATGTGAAGCTCCTCATGATGACGACAGTTAGAGGGATGATTTCTCCTCATACCCCCTTCCACCCACGTGACGAGGAAGCCAGTCTGCAGTACGGTGTCGAGCCTGACTTGAATTCATTCGCATATAGTCCAAGGATGATGTAAGTATAAGTCTATAAGTATATAGTCTACAATACAGTGTCAATCCTGACGGGACACCTTTCAGATTTGATTTCAATCACGGAACGGTTGCGGACGTGAAAGTTGAGCTCGCGATGAAATTGAGATAGATAGGTAGATGTATTTTTATTAATTCCATTTGATCAAATACATGCATTCAATACATTTTTGATATAGGACACGTCAGAATTTACATCTATAAAATAAAAGAACTAACAGGTATATATTACTAATATCATAACGAATAGAATAAGAAGTGATATCACTGGCCTAGTACGCCTGGTCCGCCGCAGCGCAGCGCTGGCTCCGATCTGTGATGTAAGTTTGCATTGGCGTTTACGAGACTTATAAAACCTTGCGACCTGTTTTACATGTTAAAACACTGCAAGATATCCTCATAGGCGCTAATAATTTCGACATCTCCACTTACTTTACTGTGCCCAATTATAATTTAATAAGTCGTCTCCTGTAATAGTCCAGTTTCGACAATAAGCGAAGACAGAGAGCAAGTTCAAAATGCAATTCGTTTTGCCAGCTATCGGTAAATTAAAAAAAAAGAACGGAAAAAATTAACCTCGCTATCAAAAAGGATTTCTTCACATTGTTACACATTTTATATTCCCTTAACAGACTTGCAACACAGAAAAAAAAAGCCGTACGAACGCAACTTTCAACTTTACCGTAGATTACTATACAATTCAATAATAACCATAAATTTCACTCCACAAACACCAAAATCAGTAAACTACCATCATTTCAGAAGAACTTAACATGAAACAGACATAGAAGGCATAGTTATGACCCCTTCATAGAGTAGGCTATAGCCTAATACTGATCACGCCTCCTTCAGCATTACGGTACATAGGCTATATGTTTTTTAACTCATTGCCTTTTTATTCTCATCCCTTTCTTCACAGAAGTAGTCTTTAATGGCATCAAGAGCATTTTTATTTACACCATACCGGACAAATACTTAGGCAAATTAGGAAATATATGTGGAACAGAATAGTCTTTCAATCGCCAGTTGGTTCTTGGGAGAAGTACTACTTCCTTCCCTTCTATCACAAATTTGTCAAATTTAACAATTAAATCTTCTGAAAAGTGAGCATCTCAGAAGTAGGACTTTTCAGTAAGTTCCCTATCCTTCCCTGGTACGGCCCCTTTGCACTTGATAAAACGTTCCTTATCTTTAGGAGGTTTGAAAAACCGTCTGACCTCTTTACAGTCCCCACAGCTAGATCTGCATCCTGGTACAATAGAGCAAGGCATCTTCACTACTCGCATTAAGCACTCATGAAAATATAAGGGCTAAACTGCTGTTTACTTACATTAAATAACAATAAAATAACACACGACGATAACGTCAACACACGACAAGAAATTAAATTCCATTTCAGTTAATGCTTCCTACAATAGCATTTCAGGTATTAATACTATGAAGTAATAGTGTAAGCACTTGTATATCAATAAACGTTTGCACAGAACACCACCAAAACACTCCGATCGATTAAATACTTAATATATCGCACATAAACACATAAACATGTGTGGAAATCAACAATCTCAAATCGACCTTAGCGCTGCGTAGCGGCGAATGCCAACCCGATCCGTATTCATTACATGCTCTTGGAGGAGAAGAGATCACACTTTATATTCTATTCGTTATGCTAATATTATAACTATTGAACCTATTATAATAGCAAATCTTAATAGATACAATCTTATTGCACAACTATTTACACCTCACTCTATTATCATAATATGAAAATTTAATTCTCTAAATACAACAACATACAGCTAGGTATTACAATTAAATTAAAAAGTAAAATATAATTATAGATTTCATCGCTCCTATACTCTAAGATATTCAACTACTGAGTAAAAACAATGGCACTGCAGATAAGCTTTCAACATTCTATCAAAGGTTTTTATTTTTGGGGCCAGTTTTATATACTGGGGTAGTTTATTGTATAATTTAACTCCAGTGTGAAAAGTTCCTTTTTGATATATGCTTGTGTGTGTGAAATATGAATGTTTTGATTTTGTCTTGTGTTATGCCTATGAACATCATTGTTTGTTTTAAGAAAAACATCTTTATTCATTAAATTCTTAAAAAAAAAACATAATACTTTCAAAGATATATATGCAGGGCAGTGGGAGAATGTTTAAATCTTTAAACAGAGGTCTACATGATTCTCTAGAGTTTACATTTGCCATAATTCTAATCGCCCTCTTTTGTATCCTAAACGTGCTTAGTACATCTGGCGACATACCCCAAAATATGATCCCATAACTTAAGTATGAATGGAAATAAGCAAAATAAGTATTTCTTAATGTGTGCATGCTAGTGCAGGTTTTCAAAATACGTAACGCAAAGCACATCGAGTTCAGTTTAGTATTCAAATATTGTATATGTTTATTCCATTTCAAGTCTTATTGTATCCACAGTCCTAAAAACTTTGTTTCTGATTTATTTTCTATTTGATGACCATTTAATGTTATATTGGGTTTCGCAGGATTCCTATTCTGTATAGTGTGGAAATTTAGACATACTGTTTTTTTTATAGTTTATTATGAGGCGATTATCTTGTGACCATTTGGTTAACTCTCCTGTAACGGAGTCAGCAGACTGCTGTATGACCTGTTTAGTTTCACCTTTTATTACGAGTGTTGTATCGTCCGCAAACAAAATTTCCTTATGTTAATGAACGTTCTGTGTTATATCATTGTTATATAGAAGAAAGAGTAGTGGGCCTAAAACCGATCCCTGGGGTAGTCCAAATTCAATAATTCCCTCATTGGACAATGTTTCATTAAGTAATTTGGTTCCATCATCCTTGTGTCTCAAGCTTACTATTTGTTTACGCCTTGTTAAGTAAGACTCTGTCCATTGATTAGCTAGACCTCTAATACCATATTGATTTAGTTTGGTAAGGAGGATTTTATGGTCAACAACATCAAATGCTTTCGATAAATCCAAGAATAGGCCAGTTACATGTTCCTTATTGTCAATTAATTTCAGTATACAATTACTACATTCGTAAATTGCTGTCTGTGTAGATTTTTCCGTTCTGAATCCATGTTGTGAGTTTGATAATATTTTATTTTTTTCTATGAAACTTATCAGTCTCTTATACATAATTTTTTCCACAATTTTTGCAATACCAGTTGGTAAGGTAATAGGACGATAGTTATCTAATTCATCTCTTGAACCGCTTTTGTGCACTGGAATTACTTTTGATAACTTCAAAATATCCGGGTAAGTTCCTGAGAGAATTGAACTGTTTATTAAGTGCGTAAGTGGATTTATTACATTTTCTGCACATTTCTTTAAAATTGCATCAGGGATGCCGTCAATGCCAGCACAGAATTTATTTTTTAGCTCTTTTATAACTATTCTTACCTCTTCACTTGTGACATGATTTATAAATAAAGAATCACTGCATATATTTATTTTATTATTAGAATTTAGTGTATTGACCTGTGATTTATTTAATAATTTTTGTGGAATTTCCAGAAAATAGTCATTAAAAGTGTTTGCTATGTCCTCTGGATTATTAATCACTTTATTATTTCTGGTCAGTGTAATGTACCTTTGTATTTTAGCAGATTTTCCAGTTTCTTTGCTATGTCCTCTGGATTATTAATCACTTTATTATTTCTGTTCAGTGTAATGTTCCTTTGTATTTTAGCAGATTTTCCAGTTTCTTTCTTTATCACGGACCACATAGCCCTGTTTTTATTAGATGATTGGGAAATAAAATTATCATTATGCATTTTCTTTGCTAGTCTTATTACCTTATTTAATATGCTAGTGTATTTATGTAGTATAAATTGAATTCAGGTGTTGTGAGGTATTGTTTATATAATTTGTGTAGAAATTTCTTTTTTTGACACGAATTTATAATCCCTGTTGTTATCCAATTGCTAGTTTTGTTATTTTGAACAGTTCTTCGTTTAAAGGGGAATGCTATTTCAAAATAGTGTTTTAGGGTATTGTTAAATGCATTAAATTTACCATTTACATTTTCTAGTTCATAAATTTCTGACCATGTTTCCTTATTTAATAAGTCATTGAAATATGTAACATTTGATTCAGTGAATGACCTGCACTTTGATTTTACTCCATTATCATTATTATTGATTGTTTCGGATACTTCAAAACTCAGTATTTGTCCATGGTGGTCACTAAAACCCGGACAATAGACTTCTATTGAATGGTGATATTTATATGTATTTATAAAAATTTGATCAGGAGTGGTTTTACTAAATTTTGTTATCCTTGTCGGGGTATTTACTGTAGGTTTCAGTCCATAGGAAATTAGTAACTGTGTTAATAATTCACAATTTCTATCAAATTTTAAGAAATCCACATTTACATCCCCACAAATTATTATATCGAAATTTACTATGCTCATGTTATTGAGTAACAATTCTAATTTATCTATAAATAAAGGAAACTTTCCTGACGGAGGACGGTATACGCATACAATTATTAACTTAAACTGCTGTATTTTTACGGCAGAGAATTTAAAATCCTGCTCCATAATTAGATAATCATAAGCTGTTATCTGTTCATGATCTAAATTATTTCTTAAGAAGATGCAAGTACCACCATGGCTAATATTAGATCTAGAGTATTTACTAGCTTGTATAAACCCTGGGAATTGAATTAATTCGAGTTGTTCCTCTTTCAGCCAATGTTCTGAAATACATAGTGCTGAGATGTCTTTAAGTTCATTTTTAAGCATTAGATTTATGTAATCAATTTTATTATAAAGAGACTGGACATTCTGGTGGTAAATTTTAAATTTGTTACTTTTGCAAGCTTGTGTTGGTGATTTATTTACATTATTATTATCATCATAATTGTTATTATTATTGTTGCTAGACAAATCCGAAATACCATTGTTGCACTCCGTTAAATTTGACTTCAAAAGATCTGAATGCCAAACCTCACGTTTGGCTTCTTCTACCAGTTTCCCTGCTTCCACTCTAATGATATTACTGTTGAATTATTCTTACCATTTGAATTTACAATTTTGCAGATTTCATCACTAAGATACTCTTTTCCTAATCTATTTAAGTGTAGGCCATGCCGAGTGTGGAACTTCCTGTCTAATTTACTTACATCTACAATTTGGACATTTGGAAAACTCTTAAAAATTTTATGAATTTTTCCATTTGTAGCCTCTATTTCTACATTTACACATGATTTGGGAATTAAGTCGTATCTCTGCGGAATGTTTACAATAATGACATTTGTTTTTTGCATGGATGGCAATGTACCCTTTAAATCTTTGATTACCTTTTTACTCTCATTTCTATAGACGTCGTTTGCTCCAGCGATGATCACTGCGTAGTCCTTTGCAGTAAGGGACGCACACTCTCCTATCATCCCCTTCGTGACCTCTGCAATTTGAGCTCCTGGCTTTACTGTCGAAGTGACCTCCATCTCTCTGCTTCTCTCCAATACGCATGCTGCTACATCTCGCCCGTGGCTATCCGCAAATATCCGCATCTTCCTGGATTTTCTCTTTATCACTTTCTTCTTTTCTTCTTGAGGAAAGTCATCATTTTCTTCGACAAGCACTCCAAATGAATTTGAGACGGGAATTTCAGTTACATGTACTCCATTTATAGGCCTAGGCTTATTCAATCTTACCTTACCAGCAATCACTGTCGACCAAGTTTCCTTGCTTTCCTCTCTGTTTCCTTTTAATTTATTCAACTCTTCCATTAACTTAGCAATATCTTCCTTTAGCAGCTTTATAATTTCGTCTTTTGAGGACAGTTCGTTTCTCAGGTTATGACATTCGCATGACGGTAGCGGTAGGCCTATATTACGACAAACGGTTTCACTTTTCTCCTCATTCAATTTTACCTGAGATCTTGTGATGATTTTATTTGCATTTTTTACTTTTATTTTGCACGACGAGCATAAATCCGTTACGGTTACACTACCTGACGAGACACTAACACTGTTTACTGTCGTCATACTAGAGATCTAAGTTAGCCTAGATGTTTACACCAAATTACACTAAATTTATTTTAATTATTACTACCTAATAGAATTAATCTAATTACCTACCAATAAAGAAGAATGTGAAATACGTATAACTTCCAATCGGGTGAAGTCTCGTAAAAGCACCACTGCTCTACTTGGTTCAAACAGTGATTGAAGAAGTCACCGAATCTTTGGATACACGTTCCCACAACTTAGTTTAAGTTTATTAAATTATCAATAAGAATTTCTAAATACTATCAATATTCCGTATTACACTTGATCTAAGGAAAGTAACTTTATAGATTTTAAACCTCTGTTATAATATTTTACCACTTTTATCAAATATTTACACTAGCTGCTATTTCACTACACTTTCACTGTGACGCCATCGTTGTACGTAGTGATTTAAGTTCGGCTGTTTGCCAAATGATGAACACTCTACACTCTCATGTACACTTGCACTCGATCACTCTGTCCACACTCGAAGTGTAAACACTCGGTAATTTGGAACGTATGTGCACTCGCTCTCCCTGAGCGCGGCGCGCGAAGTATGATCGCTGGCGGCACGAACAGCTGACCGTCTCATGTTTACATTCGTTGCGATCTGATTATCGCGAATAAGAAGGGGTGCATCGTGTATTTGGCTCTGGCAACTGAAGTATGTGAGAAAAGTAAGCTAATGAGTAGCCGTGGGATGTAAAGGCGTCCATGTCTGATGATGGATAATATAATTTGCAGCATTTCTTCCCTGATAGGCCTACCTGCTACTGCAGTGCATTGCTTAAGAATAAATCCTACATTTATTTCTTTAGCATTTTACTTCCATTTAGTCCAATGAGATAGTGCTCAATCACTTGTTAGTGGCGTAAAATTTATTACTTACTTATTAGGCCTAGGCTACCTACTGAATAAACTGGGAGTTAAGCTTTCAATCTCTTTCATTGGAGAGCATTCCATGAATTCTGAATCTCATCCCACTCCCATTTCCTTGTGTAGTAGAGGTGTACTGTAATCCCTATCAGAAGGTATTGGTAAGGACACAATAACGATCCTGGTACATAATCTTGGAGAACCAGGTTCAATTCCCGATTAATGCATGGTCGACATAAAAAAAGAGATGCTGTGGCTCAAAATTGTGAAATTTGGTAGTATTGGTTTAACGTTTTCTATAATTGCAACGGTTTGAAATCCCAGGATGCTAGAATTATCCCCCGGTAGGGTTCTTCAAAATGTCAGTATATAAACAGACACAGGCCTCTTGCATATAGTAGGCTAGACATGGGGCCTTATAGGCTGCACCACATACCTGAACAATCATAACTTTTCAGGCCACGTTAAAACTACTAGCTTGAGAATAATTAGCAACCACCCTGTTATGGTACAGCTTCCAAAACCAAGAGTCTGTATTCTTACCTGCGGTAAATGTTTCCCAGCTCGTCAAAAGAAGATGAATAGGACGTGTGGTATAACTCCTGCATCGTGTTGACTGCTTTAAGTGTGGTACTATACTACGGAAGCCATGGATTCCGTTGTGCACACAAGTAATGGCAAGAAATGGAAAGACTAACTTGTCATAAATAAAATTTTAAAATTAGTACTTTTATTGTATTTTTGCCGTCTTTCTGCTATTTTTCTAAGAGTTTCCTGAACCAGTGAACACTGTGCCCACGTTAAGCCTGCTTTATATAGGGAGTATTTTCACAGTTAGTGAATAACTTAATTATTAGTTATTACAAACATACACAAACAAAGGCAGCTAAGTCACTCTGGTGTGTTGTCCAAGTGCCATGCTAGCTTTCAATTCATCCTAGAAAAAGCAGGTTTTAGAGTCCCTTCAAATCGAGCAGCATGCATTCAAATTCCAGCATGGTATATTGCTTTTTTTGCTCATTTCAGATTAACTGCATTCTGACTAGTTGACAAATCAGTGCATGTGACATGCATATGAGAGATGCATTGAGACACTGACTCGCATACACACAGGAGTGCCTTTCTGTTATTGCCATTGTCATAGAAGAACAATGTAATCCAAACAGGTTCAGAAAAAGTATTTTTTCAAAAGGCATAGAGTAACTTACATCAATCATTAGGTAGCTTCTAACAATATAATACTTCCACTCCTCAGCACTGAAAACTATTATTAGCGTTTTGTAAAAAAAAAAACGAGTTCTACAGTAGTATAGCAGGACAGTCATGCTTCATTCTTGGAACATCCTTAATCAAATAATAATAATGTTATTGGTTTTATGTTCCTTTAACTACTGCAGTTTTTAGAGATGCCAGAATTTCCACCCAAAAGGGTATCTTTAACATGCCAAAAAATCTGTGATACGACTCCCTCTCATTTATGCACCAACTGACTGAGCCAGGATTCAATCCTGCAACCTTAGGAACAGCAGGCGAAAACATTACCTCTGCGCCATGCGCCTAAATCAGGCAGCACATCCTGTTGATTGAAAACAGGCCTATTATGCAAAATTGTGATGTACCACATGTTGTACCAATGTTGCAATTTTTACTGTTTATAAATACTTTCAGGAATAAAAGGTTGGAACACATTTAAATTAATGTAAACTGTACAGATATGATTTTGAAATTACATTTCATTTCTCTATTTTATTGACTTCATATTATACATTTTTGTTTTCTTCATATGTATATTGCAGCAATTCCACAAGGGAGGTCTCCCATTTCTTCAGTCTTGGTATAAATCCTGTCCTGGATGCAGATGACATCGACAGGGTTGCTGGATGGAGGGGAGAGAATGTAAATGTTGTCAATATAATGGGGTTTATTATAAGCTTCCTTGACAAATTCCTCACCTGCCAATGTAAAGACAGAGATTAGCCAAATTAGGTGCTTAAAAACATTTCAAAATTATGCAGTCATAACATAAGGAAAAATTGTTATACATGCACTTCAACAAAAGTTTGGAACACTGGCATACAGAGTAGTCATACCATATTGTTGCTTCATTGGAGGAGTTTGGACATTGTGGTCATTTAGCCCCGTGTACTTTTGTGTGTAGGCCTATGTACAAGAAAAGTCTGAAGGCTTTAGTAGTGTGTGTATTAGTAATTCAGGTGAGGATTGGGAAGGAGGCGGCCATGGTTTAAGTTAGGAACCATCCCAGCATTTGCATGGAGTCGAATTGGGAAACCACAGAAAACCACTTCCAGGATGTATGAGGAGGGAATCGAACCCACCTCTTCTAACAAGGGAGTTAGCACAAGTTGCGATCGCAATTGCAAAATAGTTGTGGTTTGCATGTAAGAGTTTTACGTCTACATTGCAAATAAGCGCACAATATTTGCCATGGACAATTACACTGCACCTTACAACCATGCGCATGTTCAGTCACCGAGTTCAAAAAATGGGTTGTTGGCAGCTATGGGCAAAAATTACGAGTATAAACAATAAATTTGGAACACAACTACAATACAATAATTGTGGTGACCAAATCCACCGTATGTACAATTTCTAACGTCACGAGGGCAATTATTCCAAATTCTTGTTCCAGACACGAGGAAAGAGTTACTGAAGGCAGCCACTGGACTGTAGCTCAATATGATGACTTCAGACCAGAGAGGTTTAAAACACCGCCAGAACATATTTTTGATGTTCAAACGCAGTGTGATTTGGAAGACTGCTTAATGCTGTTATTCTTGAAGTGAATGAGATAACTTTGATAAGCAACTCTGCTTCCGGCACTTTATGCTCTGGTGACATGTTCATCCTCGTAATGTGAATGTGACTTTTTCATACCTTGTGTCCTCGTTTCATCATCAGAGTGATATTACGTATTTAAATTAGCAACCCTGGTCACTACTGAACCTCATATATGTGCTAAAGTTCGTAAATATGTGATGTTATTTATTGCTATTTTAAAGACGGCTGCCATGTTTGGACAGCGCTTGCATCTCGTTCAACTGTCATCAAGACTCACTCTAGCAGCACGCACCGAGACGGGCACATTGTTGCCCACATGTGATTACAAAATCACTGTTGATAAAAAAAATTAAAAACACAACATCGGGAGGCGTTAGGCTGAAAGCATTGTCAAAACTCATTGATCTGGCCGCGTTAGGCCGTAACCATTTTCAAGAACCATTGGATTGGACAAAACGAAGGTTAGAATGGTTACGTACAGGTGTGGCCTGGCCGTGCGCAGCTAGCTGGGCACGGCTGACACAAAACCATTGGTCTGTGCGCGTTAGGCTGTCACCATTGTCATAAACCAATGGGTTGGACAAAACGAAGGCCAGGTGTAGATGTGGCCTTGGCCACGCGCAGCTAGCGGGGCATGATTGACACAAAACCATTGGTCTGTGCGCGATAGGCTGTAACCATTGTCAAAAACCATTGGATTGGACAAAACAAAAGGTTAGAAGGTCAGGTGTAGCCTTGGCCGCACGCCGCTAGTGGGGCACGGTCGACACAAAACCATTGGTCTGTGAGCGTTAGGCTGTAGCGTAACCATTGGATTGGACAAAACGATGGTTAGAAGGTCAGGTGTAGGTGTGGCCTTGGCCACGCCTAGCTAGCGGGGCACGGTTGACACAAACCCATTGAACTGGGCGCGTTAGGCTGTAACCATTGTCAAAACCACAGTTGTGCGAAAAAAATACACATATTTATTACAGCGGAGCGATATAGGCCTACTGCATAGTAATTACAGAGCAGATAAAAACACTCATTTCAACCGTGGAAAAAATAATCATTATAGAAGCGAAATATTGCACACACTAACCTAATTAGAGCAGTGAACTGGGTGCTGGGCACGAATGATGCGCACTAGAGACTGAACTGGGCGTTTCTTTGTGTTACATAGTACCGTAAGGGCGAGGTTGGCAGTATTGTTTTGATGACAGACCAGCGGATCAGTGGGGCTATCGAAGGGACTCGAATACTCATGACCGCAACTGATGATTGATTTGGACTAATGGCGGCCACAGCTGTAATTTTGGTTATATAAGTCGTGATCCTATTTGGGATGGTTGGGTGGGTCACAGACGGCCGAGGAGGAAACATCCATTAAAACATCGTTCCCTGATTTATTTTTCATCGCTTCAATAAGTTATTTTGGCTAATTCATGTATTATAGAGAATGTTATCGCTCGATCTATCTTCATTCAGCGCTACCATAATATTAAGCTACTGAATAGATCTTACAGCAAGGAAAACAGATGGAGGTGACAAATATGTTTCTCCATCACAAGTAGAATGTGGAGGCAGTTTATAGAGATTGAAGTACCGGTAGGCCTAGGCCTACATGGAATTCCTCATTCAACTAGATACAAACACTTATAACAAGACTCACTCACTCGCAGGAGTAACCAACTCTTATTTTGTGGGGAGGAATATCGAACTTATCTGCAGGAGTAGGGGCAGATGACCTCGTAGTTCCGCCCCCTAAAACTACAATAACTTAACTAAGTTATCTGCAGTAGTGGCAATCTGGATAAACCTCCACATGTTGCATCCAATTGCCAGACGTTAATTGCAGCTAGCATAAATACAGTAATTAATTGGTCCGTGCTATAAAAACAAACTTATCGCCTAACCCAGTTTATTTAATATTATTATTATTATTCAGAAATCACATATTCTTACCTGTCTTGCAATTTTATATGACTGTTCAAATTTGCCAAATCACATCACACCCATGAGAAACAAAATCCGTTTTGAAAAAGAAGTTTCAGTTTTTCTTTTCACGTAATACTCCGTCATCGACACTAGCAAATAAAAAGGAAAACATTATGAGTAAATGTTTCAAAGGCCATGGAAAGTTTGGTTAACCTCGCAGGTTATGGAACACTACTAACATACAAATATCATTCAACATTGCAAGTATGTTAAAAAACAATCACCGCTATTGTAAAAGATAATTACTTACAATTAAATATAAGTATCCCTCCTTGTATCGTCTGAAATTCACAATTGATCATGTCAAGTGAGAATACAGATGTTCTGTCAAAATGGCGACATCACAGAGCCTGCACCGAGTGAACGAACCGAGTCTGCACCTTCAAAATTGTCGCTATGTACACTCGCACTCGGCTCGTACACTTGCACTCGATCGTATTTGGAATACCACTCGCTGACGTCACTTCCGAGTGAGAGTGTGCAAGAGTGTACACTTTGGCTATTTGGCAAACAGCCTTCGTTACCAGACGGGAGAACGGTATTATTCTAGTACCTGACCTACAGGTGATATAAATTCAGTGCAAACGTATGAATGTGTAGCAGAGACTGATGTAAGTAAACTTTAAACCACCGTATCTGAAAGTGAATACTGAAATCACACCACACCACAATGGAATTGTAAAACAAACTACGCGCAGCATTTAAAGGGAACACTTTCACGGTGGCAGCAATTCTTAAGGCTAACTGCACAGCACAGGTTCGCATGAAAGGACAGCTATATCGTGCGCAGCTGTAAGCCATTAATACCAAGATATTCCCACAATGGTATCAAATATCGTATGCTTCAACTGAACACATTTGTGAGCGGAATACAATTCTATGAGCAATACAGTAAATATAATGCAAGATACGAAGACTAGTAATATGTGCAACGTTATGACAGCAGTGGTGCCACTCAAATGATTTTCTTGGGGATCAAGATTTTTCAACAAGCCACTTTCACATAATCCGATCAGCATGGGAGCATTCGAGAAATTGTACTCATACAACAAGATGAAGGCTTAGACTAAATAAGGGAAAACTAAGCATAGATGGATGTCAGGATTAACCCCTCCCTGGCACTACAGCCCTTGAAGGGCCTAGGCCTACCAACGACCGCTGCCCAGCCATTTGGCCTACAGATATTGGGGTGACGCGTGATCAGCGCATAGGGTCCCCTCAGCCGTTATTCTTGGTTTTCGTGATCTGGGCGCTGCCTTACTGTCAGGCAGCTACTCAATTGTACTCACGAGGCTGAGTGCACCCCGTTCCAGTCATCACGTCAGTTTCTAAAATCCCTGACGGAGCTGGGAATCGAACCCAGGGCATCCGGGTGAGAGACAGGCACGCTACCCCAACACCACTGGGCCGGCTGATGCCAGGATTAGAAGACCTAAAATACGTCTTACAATCCACACGTAGATGATGGGGTTCCATGAATTTAAAGAACGACGATCTTGGAAAATGAAGGGCAACTTTGACTACCATGATATCGTTCGATATCACAACACTTTAAATAGCCCGGTCAAGTTAGCCCAAAAAATAGGGGTAAGGTTACAAAAATTCGCATAAAGCTGAAAATTAGTACTAATGGTCTAAACACCATTATAAATGGAATGTGAAAAGTCCCCATCGGTCCGACAACGGTAAAAAAAATATATTCAAGGTCAAAGTTCGCAAATATGATTTTTTGCGTTTTTCAGCCAAACGGTAAGTTTTATCATAAAAATAGATCAGACTAAAATTGTAGATCATGCCATTATCTATAAGAATTGTTTTGTCACTTTTTATCCTAAGAGTCACCGTTTTTGAGCTATGGCCATTCAAAAAGTTGAAAAAGTTGTATTCTTCATAATATGCACACGTTTCCACGCCACCTGTGAGGTAGTGTACTTGGCGTTTTATTAACGTGGTTTCTCCGGTAGGCCTATTCCACTACGGTATCTATTGTGATCCCATTTAATTCAATAATATTTAATCATATATATTATTTCAGTAGTATAGATCCCTCCTCCGGCGCTTACAAGAGACCGATCGTGACAAATGAACTTTCTAATGGAAGAGAATAGACATTAGCAGTGACGAATTGCACTCTAATTTCATAAATATCTATACTTTCCTTAAAAAGTGACTTAAAAATGTAAGAAGTGTGCGATTTGCATATACTGTTGCTGTAGGAAAATACGCTCCATAATTGCTGTCCACTTCCCATTTTACCCGCTGTGAAGCCTGTTTCATGTCTTTTTTTTAACATCTGAGTTCTTTCCTTTATCATTGTTCATGGATTTTAGAAACCGTAAATCAAAGAAATGAATACTCAAATCGTATAATTTCATAAATCGAATAACCGGTGAGTGTTATGATGATCCAATTTTCAGTGATTGCCTTCCTAAGTTAGGGAATGTAGAACTTGAAATTCTAACTGAAATGTAAATAGTGTTCTATAATCATTTAGTTGAAATAAAATCACAACCATAGCAACGGCGTCCTTGATGTGGTGCGCCGTTGCTATGGTAGCCTCTATGTGTGGGTTGTTGACTATTTATATATCTTCTGTTTACTTGTTTTGCCTCGCTTTGTGTAGCCTGTGAACATGCTGAACGCAGTGTTCGGCGAGGCGTCGGGACGACGGAGTGTCCTTGGAACACGATCTATAGGCCCGCGAAACGGAGATTCCTATTTCAACGCCGGTCGTGAAAGTCTACATTTTTACTTAGCCCATTTAGATATTTTCCATTCATACTCCATAGGCTATAATAGAAAATTCATTAAGTACTCACAATTTTCCACGACAGTCAGCCCCCCCCCCCTCGAAAAAATTGTATATACGCCCCTGATAACATGTACGAAATATGATAAAAAATATTAACAGCTTTAAAATCATCCTAGCAGGTCATCAAAACTTAAAGAGTAGGCCAGCTAGGCTCACTTACCATTTGGTTTTAGATTCCTTGGGAATCTTAGCTTTATATTAAGCAATTCGGCCCTGTAGTCTAATTCGAAGTCTTCACTCTTAAAGTGGAGGGAACATAATTATCCTACTTGTTTGAGGGTTTCGATGATATTTTCGCTTACATGCAGCAATCCACTGATTGCGAATGCATGCGTCTTTAGGCATCGTGAAAAACGACAATTTTATAATAACTGTGACAAACTGCCACAGCATATCTTTGACCTGGCATGATTATAAACAAAAGGGCTTAAAACACGTGTTTAAACCACTGCAATCCATAGAATATAATGTGTGGGAAAGCTGACTTTCCTTGCATATCTCGCGCTACGAGGAAACGTGTGACGTCACGTCCTTTCCCTTCCCTCCGCGATCCCCTCGCCAAAGAGCTCCATATTGAGGCAACCTCTGTAGTTTACTAGCCTTGGTTCGGGAATGCTTGTTCTTCCGACTTACTGAATAAAAATCAATCTTTAAGATTACCTGAGAGGTGTAGCCTAATGCTACATAGCCTAAACTATTCCTCTTGAATCTGGCTATCATATACAAAAATAATTTTTCGAATCCGACTGGTAGTTCCAGAGATTAGCGCGTTTAAACACACAAACAAACAAACTCTTCAGCTTTATTATATTATTATAGTCACCTTAAATAAGTTACTAACAATGTAACCTTACCATTTATCCCCCATCAATCCTTCGATAAATGCCAATATTGTGTAGGGTGGGTATTTTGTAAGTATTTTTATTCTCAATTGCATTTTGTGACTGTTTTGAATCTAAATTACATTTTGTAAGTATTTTCTAACTAAATTGCATTTTGTAAATATTGTCAATTCAAATAACAGTACAGTAAGTATGTAGTTAGTTTTAGTTGTAAGTAGGTAGTTAGTTTGTCTATTAGATATATGTCATTGTTCTATTAGACTGTGGTGTGTGAGTGTGTCTGGTAGCAGTTGCATTGTTTATTAGTTATAGTTCATTGTTTCAGTAGACTGTGATGTGTGAGGGTGCATGTGAGTGTGCCTGGTGACAGACTGTTTTAGTGGTAGTATTTGTTGTTGGTGGAACTTTAGTATTTTTTTCGTTAGTAGAATTTTGGTATTTAATTGTTAGTACGGTAGACGGTTAGTATTTTTGTTAGTAGAATTGCTCTTTACTTATTCTGAAAGGGAGTAGCAGCCTTTCAGAATAAATCAATTCTTTACTAGTCTTATTGACGGTTAAGATATTGATAATATAAGCCAAATAATGGCTACACTGCGTCCTGCTGCACGGCTGAAAGCAACGGGAAACTACAGCCGTATGCTATTCCCGAGGATATGCACCTCTCTATGCATAATTACATGTGATGATGGCCTCCTCCCTTGTAAAATTTCAATCCGGAGGTAAACTAGTCCCCCGTTCGGATCTCCGGGTGGGGACTACTCGAGAGGGGGTTAACATCACAGAAGTGACAAAGAGGAAATCTGACATTCTACGGATCGGAGCGTGGAATGTTAGAAGTCTGCTAGGAAGTGGAAGGTTAGAAAACTTAGAAAGGGAAATGGATAGGTTGAGGCTGGATTTGGTTGGGATTAGTGAAATGCGCTGGCAGGAAGAACAGGACTTTTGGTCAGGAGACTATAGGGTCATTAGCACTAAATCAAACAATGGCCAAGCAGGGGTTGGCCTCATATTGAGTAGGAAACTTGGACAGCGGGTGGAATATTATGAGCAATATAGTGAACGGATTATTGTAGCAAAAATCAATACTAAACCTACCTGCACCACAGTGGTACAAGTCTATATGCCTACCAGTCAAGCTGATGATGAGGATGTTGAAAAGGTCTACGAAGAAATAGACGAAATTCTGAGGTATATCAAGGGTGATGAGAATGTTATAGTAATGGGAGATTGGAATGCTGTGGTAGGAAAAGGGAGAGAAGGGAAGATAGTAGGAGGTTTCGGATTAGGTGAAAGGAATGATCGAGGAAGCAGGCTGGTAGAATTCTGCACCGAGCATGAGTTGGTCATAGCTAACACCTTATTCAATAACCACAATAGAAGAATATACACATGGATGAGACCAGGAGATACAGGGCGTTACCAAATCGACTTCATTATGGTCAAGCAGAGGTTTCGAAACCAGATTTTGGATTGTAAAACATATCCTGGTGCTGACATAAACTCTGACCACAATCTGGTTGTAATGAAATGCAGATTAAAGTTGAAGAAACTGAAGAAAAGTCAAAAGCCAAAAAGGTGGGCAATAGACAGACTGAAAGAGAAGGATGTAAACGAAAGATTCAAGAAGAGTATAAAGGAAGGACTAATGAAAAACCCTAAACAAACTTCAATTGCAGACGAATGGGCACTTTTGAAGAATGAAATAACAAAATCCGCAGAAGAAAACATTGGTAGGAAAGAAAGAATAGGTAGAAAACCGTGGATCACTCAGGATATACTAGAATTGATGGATGAAAGGCGGAAACACAAGAATGTAAGAGATGAAAAGGGGAAAGCAGAATACAGACGTCTGAGAAATGAGGTTAACAAGAAGTGCAAGGAAGCAAAAGAAGAATGGTTGAAAGAGAAATGTGCAGGTATAGAAAATTGTCTGAAATTAGGAAAAGTAGACACAGCTTATCGAAGGATTAAGAATACTTTTGGGGAAAAGAAGACTAAGTGCTGTAATATTAAGGACAAAAATGGAAAGCCTCTAACAGATAGGGAAGAAAAGGTTGAGAGATGGAAAGCTTACATAGAGAGTTTGTATAAGGGAAAGGAGATTGAGAATCATGTAATGGAAAGGGAGGAGGAAATTGATGAGGATGCGAAAGGAGATTTAATATTGAGATCAGAATTTGATAGAGCTTTGGAAGACTTAAGCAGGAACAAAGCACCAGGCATAGATGATATACCGATTGAGTTGCTACGCTGCATAGGAGATGAAGGTCTGATCAGGTTATTTCACTTGGTGTGTAGGATTTATGAGACAGGTGAGGTACCCCCTGATTTCAAGAAGAATGTAATCATCCCTATACCAAAGAAAGTGGGAGCTGACAGATGTGAAGATTACCGTACAATCAGCTTGATTACTCATGCTTCAAAGATCCTGTCTAGAATAATTTACAAGAGGATTGAAAGCCAGATAGAAACGGAGTTGGGTGAAGACCAATTTGGTTTCAGGAGAAATGTAGGAACAAGGGAAGCTGTACTAAGTCTTAGGCTGATTTTGGAAGGTAGAATAAGGAAAGATAAGAGAACGTTCATGGCTTTTGTAGACTTAGAAAAGGCTTTTGATAACGTTGATTGGACTAAATTGTTTGACATTTTGAAATCCATTGGAATAAAGTACAGGGATAGGAGGGTGATATACAATCTATACAGAAACCAGACAGCAGTCATTCGAGTTGAAGGACATGAGAGAGAAGCTGGTATTCAGAAAGGTGTAAGGCAAGGCTGCAACTTATCACCCATACTTTTCAATCTTTACATTGAACAAGCAATGAAGGAAATTAGAGAAAAATGTAAAGTGGGAGTGAAGATTCAAGGAGAAATAATTTCAACTCTGAGATTTGCTGATGACATCGTCATCTTGGCCGACAAGCCTGAGGATTTGAATGAGTTTTTGAATGGAATGGACTCAGTCTTACGGAAAGAATTCATGATGAAAATTAATAAATGTAAAACAAAAATACTGGAATGCAGCCGAAATAAATCAGAAACCTCTATGGAGATCAAATTGGCAGGTGAAAAGCTGAAGGAAGTAGGAGACTTCTGTTACTTAGGAAGCAGAATAACCAGTGATGGACGAAGCAAAGAGGATATAAAAAGTAGGTTGGCTCAGGCAAAGAAAGCATTTCTACAAAAAAGGAATCTGCTGACATCGAATATAGATTTAGGTATTAGGAAGTCATTTTTGAAAGCCTTTGTCTGGAGTGTGGCGCTCTATGGAAGTGAAACTTGGACTATTGGTGCAGCAGAAAAGAGGAGAATTGAAGCATTTGAAATGTGGTGTTACAGGAGAATGATGAAGATCAGATGGGTAGATAGGGTTACAAACGAAGAGGTATTAAGACGAGTGGGAGAGGAGAGATGTTTCTGGCGACTGGTAATGAAGAGAAGAGATAGGTTGGTAGGACACATACTAAGACATCCAGGAATAGCAAGCTTAGTTATGGAAGGAAGGGTCGAGGACAAGAACTGTAGGGGTAGACCAAGGTTAGAATATGTTAAACAGATTGCCTTGGATGTAGGGTGTGGTAGCTATGTAGAGATGAAACGTTTAGCTCAGGACAGGGAGGCATGGATAGCTGCATCAAACCAGTCAAAAGGCTGAAGACTCAAACAACAACAACAACAAAATCACAACAACCTTTCTCCATAAGTCTCTCATTATAAACCTATCGGGGAAAGTATGGTTTAGTAATTTAAAAAATGGTACTATTGGAAATGATGAAAGCGGTGTGAATTTTAAGAAATTGGAGGAAATTATTCGGAATCAGCTAATATTACTGCTTCCTCATGTTCTTGTTCATTTACTTCTTGTTCCTCTTCTTCTTCTTCTTGTTCCTCCTCTTCTTCCTGCTGGATGCAGGTAAATTGTTCTAACAGCGACGAATCAGATGTCTCCTCGCTGATATAGTATGAACACTCTTCTGATGACAATCAACATTGGAGCATGACTGGCCTTGACAACTGGTACATGCTAATGAACAAAATAAACCAACTTTTTTTGCAGCCGCATTTAGCATTACATTCCTTTTTACAATAGATGATGTCCTGATAAATGAAAGAGCAATAGAACAGTTCAACTTGACAAATATAACTATTGTTGTTGGTGAAGACGTTTACTTACCGATATTACTTACTGCTCGAACTCCAACCGAAGAATTTTTTTTTTTTTTTTTAACCTTGGAAAGCTCAACATCAGTTGGAACAAAAAACAATTGCAATTTCCTTGTCTTCCTCCAACCTCTGCTTCTGCTCATCAACATCTATTTCGGGTATATTATCAAGTTCAAGTGTGGCTTGGTAATCAACTAGACCCAGAAGTTAATATTGTAAGTTAATCGGCAATACATTGGAACCAATCCAGAATTTACCCCCACCTGCACCGGAAAACTCCTCAACAAAGTGTTTTGGAATTGTTAAAAGGGATGTAATGCAAATGCGCCTGCAAAAAAGTTGGATTATTTTGTTCATTAGCATGTGCCAGTTGTCAAGGCCAGTCATGCTCCAATGTTGATTGCCATCAGAAGAGTGTTCATACGATATCAGCTTGGAGACATCTGATTCATCGCTGTTAGGACAATTTACCTGCACCCAGCAGGAATAATAATAAGAAGAAGAACAAGAAGAGGAGGAACAAGAAGAAGAAGAAGAAGAGGAACAAGAAGAACAAGAACATGAGGATGCAGAAATATTAGATGATTCCGAATAATTTCTCCCAATTTCTTAAAATTCACACCGCTTTCATAATTTCCAATAGTACCATTTTTTAAAAAAATATTATTGATTTAAACACGATCACAATAGATAGTGGAATAGGCCTACCGGGGAAACCGCGTTAAAAAAACGCGCCAAGTACACTACCTCACAGGTGGCGTGGAAACGTGTGCATATTATAAAGAATACAACTCATTCAACTTTTTGAATCGTTATATCTCAAAAACGGTGACTCTTAGGGGAAAAAGTTTTGAGACAATTTTTATAGATAGTGACATGATCTACAATTTTAGTCTGATCTATTTTTATGATAAAACTTACCGTTTGGCTGAAAAACTCAAAGAAACCATATTTGCGAACTTTGACCTTGAATATTTTTTTTGCCGTTGTCGGATCGATGGGGACTTTCCACATTTCATTTATAATGGTGTTTCGACCATTAGTACAAATTTTCAGGTCTATGCGAATTTTTGTAACCTTGCATGTCTAACTTGACCGGGCTAAAAGGGCAGTGAGTCCAAACTACACAAAATCTACGCTATGACAGCTATCACTATGAATTAATTCACTGATTTTTATTTCAGGTGACTGCTATATTATGCCTGATTTACAAACATAAAGAGCATTTTAGGAGTAAGACATTGCTATTTATTATAATTTCACACATATTTTCAATGAACTTAATAATTTACAATTTCATTACAAAATTTCAAAATTTAATTTAATTTAATTAATGCCATCTTAATAATTTTTCTCAATTACGAATTTTTCAGCACAATTATTTTTGATGCGATTGCTGATGGTTTATAGGATATTTAGCAACGATAGCTAATTGGTTTAACTAATGGAATCTAATTTAACATGATGAATTAATTATGAAACATAATGAATTATTTATGCAGAATTAATTAAATAATTATTATTATTTAATAGTTATCAGTACTCACGAATGCAATTTATTCTATGTCTCACGGACTGCTGAAGCATTACAATACACAAAGAGATACATCTTCAGGTTGTGATCACAAATGACCGACGATTTTTCTGAAGGCGCGGAACTGCGGCAATATGTTTCTTGCCCTTGAGGAGTTGTGTAACTTGAGATCGCTGTTCAGCCTTGATTGCCTTCCCACATGGTTGGCAGAAGAGAACGCCCCCATCAGAAGTAATATTATCTTTAAATTCTGCAACAGACGATAACTTGTAGTTGTTTTTACTTTAGACATCGTAGAACTGCCTTAGATTCACAGTGCCAGAAATGAACTGCATGTGAGTGATCCTGGTTCCAGGTAGCTGGGGGAGGGGGAGGTCTAGCACGTTGTGCAATATGGCTATGGACAAGGAAATCTCCGGCTTCCTCAGTGAGTGGCACGGGGTGACAAATTAAGAATAACACAGTTGCAAGCTGACATACGGTCTGCATGAAGATTAGATAGCTCACAGGTTCTTCCCCGTTGTAGTAACATAGAACAAAAATGCAATAAACTGAAATATCTAGCATACTGTTTCTAACAAATGAAAACATTATGTCATTTTATGTGCTAATTAGTGAAAAGCAGGAATTATTGTATTTATAGAAAAAATGCATAAAATATGTATTTACACTAAGAAATATTTATTTACCTAAAAATCTGAGCCCTAGTAATCATCGATCATGATTGCATTTAGTATGGCAATTTATGACCAAAACTTTGAATTATAATTGCAAATTCAGAGCAGTTAACCAACAATGAATTTATTGGTTATCAATTTTGAATTGATGGATTTAAAACGATTAAGATGATTACATTAATAGATTATCGAGTAGTATAAAGCAGTTTGAATAACAATTTTTTGAAACATCACATATAATGGTAGCACGTTTTTACATTAATGTTGTAGACACATTGTTTTAAGTGGTCTTATAGTGGACACGGTTGGATATGAGTCAGGTGGCCAATACAACATATTTCAGTTTGTGATAAGAGAATTTCACTACAGGTATTGGTGATTAGGAGAATTCAAGGATGTGTCAGTGGTAACGCAGTCCTAATATGATAATTTATGATGTGCGTGCTGGTGATAATATGCTAATCATTTATGATGTAATGTTGAATTTTGTTAGAAGAATGCTGTTTATAGGAACTTTTGAGAAACATTAATAATAATTTATTGGAATTTAGCTAATTATGATCATTTCTTTAGTGAGTAACTAATTGAATTATAGGTGATAATGTAACCGATTACATTAATATTTAAAAATACAATTTTCATTAATTAATTAATTAATGACGCTAATGATAATAATGTTTATGGAAAGGAATTATGATTATTTATTGATAATCATAATCGTTTATTGAAATTAAATCATGGAATAGACATTTATGATGGACATATTGCTACAAATTTATCAAGGATTAGAGTAGGCCTATTATTGACAGACATTAACATGGAAATGAGATGAACTTGATAGCATTTGAACATTACTCTACGATAATGTCATGTATAACTTGCATATATTTTTTCCAATTTATTACATAAAATTATTTAAGATCATGATTAATCTGTGATAAGCAATCCACACATCAATCAATTAATATAATAATATGTGTGAAATTACAAGTGTATTGTTGGCAAGATTAGTTACTGGGGAAGTGAAATGTGTGAAGTCTCATATTCAATTTCTTTATTCATACAAAAGCTGAAACAGTGAAAAGTGCAGTGATATTTTTCTTTATTCAAGTTCAGCTTATCCAACGTACGATTGAACTCTAATTTCAACTTCACATAACCCCAAAGAAAGATTAAATCAGGACATTCAATTGACAGTATAGGACTTATGGATCCACGATCCCAACACAAGAAAATACCAATTTGATTGCAGGAGTATTTGATTTCTGAGTGTGTGTTAGTCTGCTTTTAAAATAAAAGAGATCATTTTATCTTAGAAAATCTAAATTGTTCCTGCAGATTTGAGCAACAACCTGATTGAATGATACGATCCTATTTTATTTGGATAAATGTCCGAGTCAACCTTTCTCACCTATCCTTTTAAACGACCCGAGATACTCGATCTCTTGCCAGCCTGAACTTACCGTTGATTTTTGATTAGATATTTCCTGTTATATATTTCAGGGACTCCTAAATTATTTGTTCAACCAATGTATCGTTTCTTGGACATCACGTTGTGATTGTCGGACCGACGTATCCTCTGGGAAACGGGTACAATACCTAGGTAATGTTTGGTGTCAATATTGTTACAGCCCCAACCCTCAAAATGCTGCAACGCCCCAATATCCCGATAAACTACATACATTACATGGAAGCTCAGTACACAATCCGGAACGAGTAGCCACACTTATGAGGCAACAATCACAGCACGCGATGTAGGACGACCAAACAAGGGAAAATAACAGGCTTACATCAACAAAAATAACACTGACTGACCAACAAAACACGGCTAACGAATACATAGCGGAACAGGAGAAACATCGGGTCAGTTCTTTCTACTCTCGCTGCCAGTGGCCATTGATATCAACATCTACATCAACAGGAACATCTACACTTCGACGACGCCAGAATTGGTAAGTTTGTACTCTACAATTATTCCTTTTTTCGTATCCCGCCGAACCCTCATAACTTGTAAATGCAATTTTTCCGAATTTCAGCGGAGGACACAAGACATTGAAATAAATCCCTATCACTCAGTTTTAATTGTCTGCACGCCAGCTGCCATTCATCCTGACGCAAGCGTTCTCACTCCCCCTTCCCTCCTCGCCAATACGCAAACTTACACACACACCTGCATACAGCGTACGCAACAAGATCGCCTGCCCGGCTTCCGTGGCCGCTGCTAACTGCCTGCCTATCCACTCTTTCTAATTACACAGCCTTCGTTTCACCCTCTCGCCATCCACACACTTCCCCATCACTCGTCAAGCAAGCAAGCCCCTTTAGAAGGATCCCGAGAAAGGAGAAATAATATAGTTGGCTAAACCATTATTCCTCAATTGACTACCGGTATGCGATGCTGCAACTTTATTAACACTAATGGCGCTGAAAGAAGTGCATTTTAACGTTTACAATCACAAACACTGAATAACGTTTTAAAAGTTCACTATCATTCAACACCTACCGAAGGTTGTTTTCGAATCACAAGCATTCCAACATAAATGACGAAGAAACACACATACACCCCGGTACAGGAAGCATTGGTTTCCTAATAATTTGACACATTAATACTTACTCGAATCACCATAGAGCACATTAACACGCTTTATAAATATTGCCACTTGCGGACTTGAATGTATTATGTCTTACTCCTGGACAGCTACAGACCACCCGAAGTTGGTGACGTCATATGCGTTACTTGCCATTCGTACTGTGCTCTTATATGGATATGAGCTCGGAAATATTCATCTCTTCAAAAGTGTTCTAAACTGTCCAATGATAAAATATAGCGACTCTGGAAACTGACCACAGGACTGGCTTGTACCGCGCCGAGTTAGCTAGTTAACCGAGCCGGCCAAAGAGAAAATTAGCAGTCACGTGGGAGACTGGGAAGTAGACTGCGTAGTCCCAGAACAAAGACGGAATTCTGATGCGCGGAGATAATCGAGGACTCCGGAAGCGAGCCGATTGCCAGCACGCGCCGTAAGGGTGTCTCGAGTATGGTAGGGGTAGACTCGAGGAATACGCGTGTCACACAGCCAATGAGAAACGACCTTATTTAGATAATAGCAAGCAATGTAATGAGCATAGCTAATTACTAGCATGATTTTAACACATCGTAATATCATGGAAGATATTAAGTAATAAATAATAACTATTTATTAACATTGCGGCTAATTATTTGTTTAATTAAGGATTATTACTATCATCGATATTAAGCATCCAATCAGATCCATGTTCTGATAAGGACGCTTACTTGAGCATTGGCGAGGGGGAAGAGAGAAGAGAATCGATGTTCTTTATACTTACAACTTCATGAGAGAAAGACGTCTCAACGAAATACTCAACAATATAACAAGCTGATAAAGATTACAATATTTCTGAAGAAGAATATTAGCAAACGAAGGCACTTAGTTTGTGCAAACATCTATCAAGTCACATACAACGATATTTAAAAGTTTATTGAAATTAATGTACATTTTAACCATGTCGAAATTAGGGAGGAATATTCGAATGAATCTACAGGAGTTATAATGACCGACTAAGATGCTAATGGCAACAGAACTATGACGACAACGAGAGTATTTGAAATGACATAACATCAATCTCATGGGGGAGATTAACATCTCATCTCTCCCATCGATATTATTCTACATCTACAAGTCATTTCACCAACTAAAATGACGAATACATATATCAGAACTTTGGCGAAAGAAGACAGAAGAATTCACGAACGAGGGCGGCTAGGGGTATCCCAGCGCCATTAAGCGAGAAGGGTATCCCATCTCACACAAGAAGGTTCACCAGCAGAAAGGACGGCCACACGAAGATGATGGAGTTTGAATCCCGTTCCTGACCGCATGGGGACTTCTGTAGGAGACCGTAGGAGCCCAAACAACATCATGCAGTCTTGCGCTATTAGAAACAATCCATTTCTGAAGGATAGCGAAGAAAGCCCACTTCTAGTCATCTATAACGCAACGCAAGGTAGTCTAAGGACCAACGATATATCCAATCTTGTAGAGTATTGTAGAAACTGTTAAGAATATCCGACAACTGTTTATTAATGCAATTTTTCTATGGTTACATAATATTGTTATAGCTTTCGATGTTATATTTTCATAACTACGTCATGCGGATGTTTATTCACGATTTTCGTCGATTTTTGACTTTTTAGAATTTGATTTAAATTTTTGGAATTTTGCGACTTTCGAAATTTAAATGAGGAGATTTTTACAGTTTAGTTCAGAATATTTGTATGGTCAAGTTTAAATGTGTTTAGATCACATTTTGTCAGTTTTTGTATTGTAAGATATCGTTTTTTGACAACGATGAAAATAATGGAAATTTGTTCCAAGAATGTTATACAGAAGTATATTTTAGAGAATGCGATTCTTAAAGATATTATGTAGAGATCCATGTAAAGTCACGATCTGATAACTTATTAGACAGATTTGGTTATATATATTTGGTGACTAACAAACATAAAGTATAAAAGTTTATGAGAAATATTAAAGAAAGAATGTGTAAAGGAATGTAATGTGAAGTTAGTAAATACGAATTACAGCGTATTTTTGAAGTAATAATGTGGCAGTTTATTGACTACCACTTATTTCGCCCCCTCCCCCTCTCCCCCGCATTTGACGTCGCCGGGGAGAGAGCTCAAAAACTTTTGAACTTTTCTGTACTTTGAAATTCCTGCATCCCCCTCCCCTTGCCGGGCTCTTCTTTCGGCTAGAAAATGGCTGCTGTGGCTGTGTGTACGCTGTGCAACACCCAATAGGCTTCCTATTGGTCCTGCCTGTTCTGATATTGTTACATCGTTGCTGATAGCTAGTGAAGCTATTCTTGGCATCAGACGCTATCAGTTGGACTTGGCACAATCTGACGAAACGATGTATCGGGCCGACCTTTCGGAATGCCGTCCGAATGTGAAATTTGGTAATATAATGCCAAACCTAAGGTACTGTTAAAATATCATATGTATTTGACGTGAGCTTGTTCCTTTTACAATTTTCGCTTCCGTTGGAGTTTTCATCATCATCAAGTTTCCACTCCAGTTTCCCGGGTGTGGTTTACGATCGCTCCCCATTTTGGTCGATTCATGTACCACTGCTCCTTCAAGACTTCATCCCAGTTGATTCCCTTGGATGTGATATCTTCCTTCACTTGGTCCTGCCATCTCCTCCTAGGTCTTCCAACAGGTCTCTTTCCAGTAATCTCAGTATGTAACCATTGTTTTGCAATTCTTCCTTCTGCCATACGTTTGAAGTGACCAAACCATCGCAAACGTGTCCTAGTTATGGACTCCTTCAGGGACTGATTTATTCCAGCTTGTTCTCTTATCCTCTCATTTCTTACTTTGTCTTTCCTAGTTTGTTGAAGCATGCTTCTTAGAAACTTCATTTCTGAAGCCTGAAGTCTGCTGTCATCTTTTTTGGTAGTTGTGCATGTTTCCAACCCTTAAGTCAATATAGGGACAAAGTATGTTCGAAACAGAGTTTGTTTTGATCTTAGTGGCACTTGCTTACTCCAGAGTAGATATCGAACTTGCTGATAGAATTGGCTTGATTTCTGAATACGGTTATTTAATTCAAGCTGTATTCTGTTGTCACTTGATATTAAGCATCCAAGGTACTGATACTGGTTTACTCTTTCCAATTGTACACCCTCCAGCATTATATTATCTTTACTTCTCTGTCTGTTAACAGCAGTTGGAGTTTTATTTAACTTATTTTCAGCTTCAGTGCGGGGGAAGCCATGTGTCCTAGACTTGTAACTTTCATGTGGAACCACTAAATGATCAGATACGTCGAATTCTAAATTATTCCTTCTGCTACAAACGAGAAGTTATTATGGCCAATATTCTGGTATTTATTGCTCCTCGCTCGTCTACATATCACTACTCATATTCCCTAATGCTTGGGCAACCGCATGTATAATCTGACACCAAAGGACGCCTACCTAACATTTTACCCTAAATTGAATTTTTAATCTTTTAACTTTAAAGCACATTATTTACCTAATTGAAATATAATCAAAAATATAATTTTGGTGGGAATAGCTAGTTAATTTCTAAACGACATGCCCTCTGATGTCGTTTGTTTCATTGGTCTATTGTTGGTGTGTGGCTTGACGCGGCCATTGTTGGCCTTAGTTTTCTACCACTCTTTGCATTTGCCGCAATGTTCTTTTCATATGACCCTCTGGCGCTAATTTACTTAAATGGATTTGTTTTATTTCATTCCCCTTGTCGCATCACGTTTGGTGATAGCATTTCTTTCCGTGGTGTCACGTGCCACGTTTCCGCCCGCTTGTTGGCCCTTCAGGCTAAAATGTTAATTTTTGGTTTGTTCCGCTCTCCCGAGCAATTTAATGTGTTTTCTGTAATTCTGCTTCCCGGGACTGTGATCTCTAGGCCAAACAACTTCCGTGGGGACCTCCAACCTTTTCAACCTAGGACCAGTGTTTTATGAGTGTGCCCCGCCTCCTGATGTAGTTCCTCATATTTTCTAAATATATTCGATTTTGTATTTTGTTCTTAATTCATGACCACATTATTACATGCTGCCAGCAGTACCCTGTGGGGATAATGCCCATCTTCCACTCCCCGAGTATTTTCAACTTGCCTGAACCCTGTTTATTTCGATAAGTCGGGACAGTAAGGGGTAGGACAGAGCGTGATTAGATTTCCGCTGCTGCGTCTGCTCTGTTCCCTTGGATGATATTTTGGGTTACCTAACCTTAAAGTTATCCTTTCCTGTGGTCATGTTTTTTGTTATTGTGGGGCAAGGAAATGTAACTTATGTAATTTTAAAATTATTAAGGCTAGGAAACCTTGATATGTGTAATGTGTAAGTTATGCCTTGTGCATTGTTTAATCTCTGTCTGTTTCCTTGTTTTCATGGTGCGCCACAAATGCCTTGAGCATAAACTGTGACGCTTATTACATCTGTTATGATGTGTGCAAATGAAGAAGTCTCCCTAGAGCTCGGTGAGCTCGGCTGTTGATGCTTTCTTTCTTTCTTTCTCTGCTGAGTTGCTTTTGCAACTAAAGACCTCGTCGTGGTGAGTCCCATATAGTACTAGTAGTTTTGCTGTAACCTGTAGACTGTTGTGTCTAGTTTCTACACGGTTAACAAGTGATAACGCTCAACTTCCCCTGTGTTTTGGTGTGTTCATCGTCTTAGTGCTTATCTGCGTGTGAAGTGGTCGTGCTGACGCCTGGTGTATTCTTGGAATACACGGTACGAGAGAAAATAAAGTTTAATGCTCTTTGCATGTTCATTCCTTCCTCTTTGTCAAACACCAACAGTGATCTTCTATTTTCTCTTTGGTGATCATGTCGCTTATATCTTTTATGAATCTGTTCTAGATATATATCTTCCATGACCCACCTAGCGTCATCTAGCAGCGAATCTCTGAAGCTCCTCAATTCTTCCTGGTGCAAGAGGATTTACTTATCCATCTGGCCACCAGATTTTGCTACCATCGCCAGCTATTATCTCCATGAGCAAGAGAACGTCGTTTACTTTTTCACTCACCATGCTGTGCTAGTATCGCCTGCTATCAACTCTTTGAAGACCATCTCCTCAAGAGAATTTAATTTCTTAAGTTGGTTATGCTGATATGTATACCTTTTGTTTCCTACCCCCACTTTTTTCCCTTCCTTGGACCCTCTGTGCTCCGCTGAGTGGGTCTCACTTGTGCGCCGGCCGTCGACTCAGTCAGGGCTCAACTAGAGCCAGTCTCCTCAAACAAAGAGGCATTCTCTACTCTGT
Organism: Meconema thalassinum; assembly: GCA_946902985.2. NCBI lineage: Eukaryota > Metazoa > Arthropoda > Insecta > Orthoptera > Tettigoniidae > Meconema > Meconema thalassinum. The sequence goes on from OX336391.1 coordinate 242,993,263, forward strand.
ACGCCATGTTGGCACTCTAGGCATCCATCAAAGGGAACTTCACCTTCGACATGCAACCAAGATAAGTACAGCTTCAAGTTCTAACCTCATCTTCATGGTTTTAACTTCTACATGTTTTTAACGATATTTTATAGACAGCGTGAGATTACTTATTTGGGGTGGTAATCATTCTTCGTGGGATTTGCCATGTTGAGCTTTTGTCTGTCTAAGTCAACTTTAACAGAAAGTAGCTTTTCTTAAGCTCTTTAAATGAGAAATCTTCTCACCACGTGGGATATTATCTAATACCCGCTGTCTATAATTCACCAAGCTAGTTCCTCCGCTGGATTAACTTTGGCCCCATTCTTCTATTAAGATCGTTCTGGAACCTTCCAGATCCTGTACTTTATCTACAAGTCCTGTCGTCATGTATTTTTCACTCACTTGTGAAAATACTATTCAAAATTGAAGAATCTTACTTCTAAATTACTACAATAGCGAATTTTCTTCCACCGCTGGAATGTTCTATGGCGCATTTAATTGTAATTCACAAACTTCTCAAGAAATAGACTCTCCCCTATCTAGTGCAACCAGTCCTTTTTCATCATTGCAATAACTTTCTTTGCCATAAACTTTCGTGTTACTACAGTGAATTTTTCATCTATTCAAAAGACTATAGTGAGAAACAGTGCTTTCAGTATTTCTTCCGCGTCGCGAACGTCCGTTTACATTAAATAAGGCCATGAACATTTCTCCTCAATCCCAATTGATCTTCCCTAAACCTTCTACTAACACACCATATTAATAAAATTGTAACTTTTCTATAAGGTGTCACTCTACGAAGTGCCCTTCCATTTTGCTTGTTTGTCATTAATTAATTGCTGTATAACTACGTGTTTTATACACGGTTCAAACTTACATTGTTTCTTCCCCATAATCAGGGAAAACAATTCTTTTAACTCTTGAGTGAGTTATTTCTAGGTCTCACGAAATGGAAACTTCCCCATTTGGCTCGTGATTACTACTTAAACATAGGAAGTCTAGAACCTTCCTTTTGACTTTCTCATCAGGTTTCACCGTAAGTGACCTGCTCTCTTTTGTATAATTGTTATAAAGTAATTCAGCTTAAATATAAGAAGTTGTAGGAACTTCTATCTTATTCTTCATGTTTTTTCTTATTGTTATTTTCGAAGTTGTAACTTTTTCTAAAACAGTTACCTGGAAATTTCTTAAAGTACACTTCTTGTACTCAATTGAATGTTTAAACTTTAATCACTTTATTTGTCTTCTTTAAATCTTACAAAGATTTTTGTACATATATAAGGTTTGAAACCTCATAAATTGTTATTTGCCTGGAGCAATCTCTAAATGTTAGGAGGTCTGCGACCCCATTTGTTAAAAAGTTTAAATGATCTATATTTGTCAGAAAAATATCTATTTATTAAAGTTATCAACTTCTTTTGAATTGTTAAATAAATCAAGCGTTTCTTTCTGCCCTTTCATTTTTCTAATACAACGGTTAGGCAAGATCCTGTCCTCCTTGGCTCTCCCTACTCAATGCCATTAAATCTATTAATAGGGCTTTCACCACTCATTGCATTTGAGCAAGAACTCTTAGTGGTAATCTCGTTAAAGTTTCTCTTAGATTTAATAGCTAATTTTAACTGGCCAGTAAGGCAAGTAAAGCTCGCTACGCCAGCTACCTGCTTGTGGAGATCCTCTCCGAAAACTTATGGTCAGTTTTTCAAAAGATAAGTGTTTTTCTTTGTCTAAACTTTTAGCCGGCCTCTCGCCGAGTAAAAGCTTAGCCATTTCCAGATGCAACCATTGGTTAACTTACCAAAATTACTCTCCAAGGTATAATTTTTTTATCACTATCCTTCCTGGAAGCACTTGGTCGCTTTTTCAGGAACTCTATAACTTCAAAAACTGGAAATACCAAACTTGATTCAAATTATTGGCATTCTTCGAATTACTTTGCAAAAACGAATTTCTTTGAAAAGACATACAATACATCTGTTACTCTCAGTCTTGCCAGACCAACACCCTTCCCCATAGTAGTCTTATGCCTGCTTGAGAGGGAATATACTAAGGCCACTCTCTTGCAAACCGCCCAAGTCCTAGCTGTATTTCCCGTCAGCTTAGACCAAGCTCTTACCCATTTTAGGTATCAGAGAACGGATTTTCAGTGGAAACCGCCTCTAAGTGCATTAAAGGTTAAATTTATAACTTTTGTGGAACTCTCATCCTATTTCTCTATCCTTTTTCTCCAGTCCGAAACCCACTTCCTTTTCTTAATCATCTTCCCTTGGTGGGTGGGTTATTCCTCAGCCAATAATCCCAAAATTTGGTGCCGAAACCCGGGAGAGTCCGTTTGTCATTTTTCTGTTTGGCAATACTTTGCAAATTATTAATATCTGCTTTGAATCTTTCAGCTATAACCACATCGTGCAAAGCCTGTGAAGGGGAAAGAGGCCGCTCCTGTCTCCTTTGGTGTGCCCCGTTCTTTCTACTTATTTGCTGCTGCCAGCTTGACAGTATTTCCAAGGTTCCACAGTTTCGTGAGTTGCATTTCAATCTATTTTCTTTAACATGGCTCCTACTGATAAGGATAAGGATGAAAAACTTACTTCTAAACGAGCATCCTATAAAGGGCAAATTACCCGATTCAGAAAGTACATAAATGAGTTAGATCCCTCAGAAGCTCAATTAGACTTGTTGAAACATCGTGTAAGGGATTTTGAACGTTCTTATGAAAATTATTGTAACATTCAAACTGAAATAGAAACTTGTATGCTCAATCAAACCGAAGATCGTGTCGAAGTAGAAAACCAATATTACGAAGGTATAGGTTCTGCTTTCAAAATAATACGCCAACTCGAAGAGGAGCAGAAAAAGGACGCTTCTGTTCTTGGTTCCCTTCATGAACCACAAACTTCTTTTCGTGATGGTACTCACAAGCCCAAACCAATTTTACCTAAAATTGATTTACCCCATTTTTCTGGAGATGAATCTACTTGGGATTCTTTCTATGAATTATTCTGCTCCCTTGTTCATGACAATGAAGACATTCAAGTCATTTACAAGTTTCATTACTTGAGATCTATCCTCCGAGGTCAAGCTTTGCAGTTAGTTGAAGCACTTCCTCTACGTGCCGAAAATTACCCCATTGCCTTTAACTTATTAAAAGAAAGATATGGAAATTTACGGTTACGTATTCAACGCCATATGAAGGCTCTATTCAACCTGCCTGCGTCACAGCACAATGACGTCACTAGTTTGCGTGCTCTAGTTGATACTACACAACTTCACATTAAGGCTTTATCCCAATTAGATCAACCTACTGAACATTGGGATACTTTCCTAATACATTTAGTGGTTTCTAAAGTTGATACTGCTACCCTCAAAGCTTGGGAAATTGAACTTTCTAAAGAAGACGACTACTCTTACGAGCATTTAGTCACTTTCATAAACGCTAGATGCCAACTCTTAACCGCTCTAGTTAATCAAAGTGAACCCTCATCTCCTAGTTCTATGTTTGAATTAATGTACATCAAACCTAAAAGCGAACGCTTAGCGCCTAATACCCACAAACCCGGGTCCAGCTCATCTAAATTTAATTCAAACTCTACTGGTTACCCAACTAGGTCTAGTGAACGTCGTGATGCTAGCTCTATGGTTTTAAACACTCAAAGCGAACCTCGCAAGTGTTTAAACGAACCTTTAAAGTGCATACTTTGTAAGGATCCCCATGCCCTATACCTCTGTAAATCCTTTAAAGAAATGTCAGTCGACGACAGAAGAAAATTAGTTTCCCAGAACAAACATTGCTTCAATTGCCTAGCGCCTACTCATTCTGCTTCTTATTGCAAGTCCACTAGACTTTGCTACCATTGTGAAAAGGCTCATCACACTTTGCTACATCGTCATGATCAGGCAAGGTCATCGACAGCATCTACTTCTCCGAAAAATGATAGTGCTAACAGTTCTAATGCTTCATCGTATATTCAAAATGCCAAGTCCATTCACAGTGCCCAAGTATTGTTGTCTACTGTCCAAATCGAAGTTCAGGATAACTTTGGCAACTGGGTCCGTGCACGCGGTCTTCCAGATTCAGCGGCAACTCATGATTTTGTGTCTAATTCCTTGATTAGAAAACTAGGCCTACCTGTAAGCCCCACTTCTATCAACGTGTCGGGCATCAACAGCTCAAAATCGCAAGCTTTACAATTCTCGAAGCTAACTATAAGAGATATTTGTCATAGAAACAACTTCTTTAAACTTAATTGTCTAATTCTCAATAGCATTGGAGAAGACACTCCAAGTCACTCTGTGGATATTTCAGGGTTAAACATTCCCTCGCATTTAAGGCTTGCTGATACTTTGTTCAACATGCAAAATCCTATTGACATACTCTTTAGTGCCAATGTTTTCTGGAATTGCCTTCGTAAACAGGTTCGCAAGTTATCCTCAAACGTGGTCGCCAGATACACTAATTTTGGATGGATCGTCACAGGTCAACTTCCCCATTATTCTCCCCAACCTGCATCGCAATGTTACTTCTCCAATACTGACCAGGAACAGTTTTGGAGGCTTGAACGCGTTGATCCTCCTAATGTAACTTCTTCAGAAAATGAATTCTGTGAGCAACCTTTTTTGAACACCACCACTCGTTCTTCTGATGGCCGGTTCGTTGTTCAAATGCAAAGATTACATAATCTTCCCAAACTTATTAACTCTCAGCCCAAAGCTTGAAAAGCTCTCTTTGCTATCGAGAGCAAATTCAAGAAAGAACCTCTTGTTAAACAGCAGTACACTGTTTTCATGGATGAATATGAAAGCTTAGATCATATGGAAGTCGTAAACAAATCTGATGACGAACTGTACCCCCCAATTGAAACGGATTATTTAAATCATCATCCCGTGTGGAAAATCCCTCTTGTAAAAGATAAAATCCGAGTTGTTTTCAATGGTTCATCGCCCGACGTTAATGGCAACAGCCTTAACGACACCCTTTACTCTGGTCCTGCTATTCAGTCAGATCTATCTGCTATACTCTTAAACTTTCGATTATTTCCCATAGCTGTCATAGCTGATATAAAACAGATGTACCGTCAAGTGTTAATTCAACCGGAACAACGATATCTCCAAAGAATCTTGTGGCGTGATGAAATCAGCAAGCCCATTAAGGTATTTCGCTTAAAAACAGTTACTTATGGCTTAAAACTCTCTGCTTTCCTTGCTATCCGATCCCTACACTTGCTAGCCTCACAAGATGGTCATTTATTTGATTCCAATGCCTCTGAAGCACTAACTACGCCATTCTATGTTGACGATTATTTGCAGTCCTTCCCCACTTTGGAGGAAGCATCTTTTGTGTCTTTAGAACTTCAGGCATTGCTAAGGAATGAAGGTTTCCCACTTCATAAGTGGAATTCCAACTCCCCTGAGTTTCTCGCCCAGTTTCCCATCGAAGACGTAGATCCTTCTTCTGTCGAAATTTGTGGAAACTCCGAATCTATAAAAACTCTAGGAGTTCATTGGTGCCCTAGCACTGACACTCTTATCTATAAAGTTTCGCTCGCAGAAGACCTTCCTAACACAAAAGACAAATTCTCTCTGAAATTGCAAATTTTTTTTATCCACTTCAATTCCTTGCCCCAGTTATCGTTATAGCCAAACTCTTCATGCAGGAGCTGTGGTCGCTCAAATGTGAATGGGATGACACTGTCCCTCTTTCTTTTCTTAATCGTTGGCTGTCGTTTTTCAGCAATTTGCTGGATCCTTCCCTTATTGAAATTCCTAGGAATTTAATTAACGCTCATTCTAATGCATCCTTTTTCCTTCATGTGTTCGCGGACAGTTCCGAAAAAGCTTATGATTGCTGCGCATATTTAGTTTATCACGGTTCATCTATGGATCATCAATTTCCAACCTTGTTTGTGCCAAATCGAAGGTCGCTCCCCTTAAAACTATCACTTTGCCTAGGCTTGAATTGTGCGCTGCACTCATGGCTGCAGAACTTGTTAAGAAATTACGGGAAGTATTAAAAGTCGAATTCTCGCAAATCTATCTCTGGAGCGATTCCATGATCACCCTTTCTTGGATTGCAAAAAACCCCTCTCACTGGCAAACTTTTGTTGCAAACAGAGTTTCCAAAATTCAAACTCTTTCTTCTGGATGTCAATGGAGGCATGTGCCCAGTGCTGATAACCCAGCCGATATTATCTCTCGTGGTTGTTTACCCTCTCAATTGGCAGCTTCCCAGTTGTACTGGCATGGGCCCTCGTGGTTAATCGAAGATTCTTCTTCATGGCCTTCTAAACCTCCAGCTACAAACTCCAACTTGCCTGACGCTAAAGTACCTCCATCCATTGCTTCGTGTCTTGTTTCCAACGCTTCTCATCCCTTATTGTCCCGCTATTCTTCTTTTCATAAATTAATACGAATTGTCGCCTATCTCCTTAGATGGAAATATTTTGTGGTTGACCAACCTCTTCTCCCTAAACCACACCTTACCAATCATGAATTGAATCTCGCTACCATTAAGGTTTTACAACTGACACAGCAAGAAGCCTTTTCTTCTGAATTGTCTTTACTTTCTTCTAAAAGGGATCTTCCCAAATCCAGTCGTCTTCGTGCTTTGGCCCCGTTCCTTGATGACCATGGGTTACTCAGGGTAGGTGGAAGGCTCTCGCAATCTTTGCACTCTGAGGACAAAAAGCATCCCGTTATTTTGCCTTCTAAACATCACGTAACTTCCTTAATTATACGTGACTTTCATTATCGTAATCTGCATGTTGGTACACGCACACTGCTTTGCCTCTTAAGGGAAAAGTACTGGATCATAAACGGAATTCATGAAGTATCTTCTGTAATTCATAAGTGCATTCCTTGCTTTAAAGCGAAACCTAAAATCAATACGCAATTAATGAGCGATCTGCCCTCTTTTCGCTCTTCTCCTATACGCCCATTTGCTTTATCTGGTGTGGACTATATGGGTCCGTTCCAATATCAACGAAATTCTCCTGAAGCTAAACGCAAATTTTTTGGTAAGCTTTATGTTTCTCTCTTTGTTTGCATGGTTACTGGCGCAATCCACTTGGAACTAGTAACGAATGCTTCTACTTCTTACTTTTTATCAGCCGTCTCTCGCTTCACCGGTAGGCGTGGTGTTCCCTCAGAGATGTTCTCTGATAACGCTTCCACCTTTCAGGGCGCAGCTTCTCTGTGGAAGAAAGCTCTCACATCTTCTCCTGCCATGGAACAAATTTCTAATTTTTCCTATTCAAAGGGTTTCAAATGGCGCTGTATACTTCCCTACGCTCCTCATCACGGTGGTAGGTGGGAATCTTGTGTAAAGCTCACTAAACGTCATTTAAGAAAAATCTTAGGTAATCGCATTCTGGCTTATGAAGAATTCAATTCACTGTCCGTTCTGATTGAGGGTGTTGTTAACTCTCGCCCTTTAACTCCTCTTTCCAATGACCCTGATGACTTGCTTCCACTTACACCTGGTCACTTCCTTATCGGCACTTCTCTTTCTGCCCCTCCTCCTCTTCCCAATTCTTACAGGGATTCTAATCTACCTATCGTTTGGCGTAAACTTGAAGCCCTCCGTAATTCTTTTTGGAAGAGGTGGAACTTGGAATATTTAACTTCCTTGCAACGGAGACAGAAGTGGTTTCTTTCCAGTCCCGACATTAAAGTGGGGGACTTGGTCTTGGTTAGGGATGTTTCACCCCCTCTAGTTTGGACCTCTGGTAGAGTGACCGAGTGTTATCCTGGAAGAGATGGGAGAGTCAGAGTGGCCGAAATCTTGACCACTAATGGTCCGATCACAAGACCACTGTCTTTGATCGCTCCATTGCCTTTAAAAGTGTAACTGCTTATTTGTTCTCTGTTGGTGTTTTTTCCCTCCCAGTATGGTGTATTCTTGGAATACACGGTACGAGAGAATATAAAGTTTAATGCTCTTTGCATGTTCATTCCTTCCTCTTTGTCAAACACCAACAGTGATCTTCTATTTTCTCTTTGGTGATCATGTCGCTTATATCTTTTATGAGTCTGTTCTAGATATATATCTTCCATGACCCACCTAGCGTCATCTAGCAGCGAATCTCTGAAGCTCCTCAATTCATCCTGGTGCAAGAGGATTTACTTATCCATCTGGCCACCAGATTTTGCTACAATCGCCAGCTATTATCTCCATGAGCAAGAGAACGTCGTTTACTTTTTCACTCACCATGCTGTGCTAGTATCGCCTGCTATCAACTCTTTGAAGACCATCTCCTCAAGAGAATTTAATTTCTTAAGTTGGTTATGCTGATATGTATACCTTTTGTTTCTTACCCCCACTTTTTTTCTTCCTTGGACCCTCTGTGCTCCGCTGAGTGGGACTCACTTGTGCGCCGGCCGTCGACTCAGTCAGGGCTCAACTAGAGCCAGTCTCCTCAAACAAAGAGGCATTCTCTACTCTCTACGCCATGTTGGCACTCTAGGCATCCATCAAAGGGAACTTCACCTTCGACATGCAACCAAGATAAGTACAGCTTCAAGTTCTAACCTCATCTTCATGGTTTTAACTTCTACATGTTTTTAACGATATTTTATAGACAGCGTGAGATTACTTATTTGGGGTGGTAATCATTCTTCGTGGGATTTGCCATGTTGAGCTTTTGTCTGTCTAAGTCAACTTTAACAGAAAGTAGCTTTTCTTAAGCTCTTTAAATGAGAAATCTTCTCACCACGTGGGATATTATCTAATACCCGCTGTCTATAATTCACCAAGCTAGTTCCTCCGCTGGATTAACTTTGGCCCCATTCTTCTATTAAGATCGTTCTGGAACCTTCCAGATCCTGTACTTTATCTACAAGTCCTGTCGTCATGTATTTTTCACTCACTTGTGAAAATACTATTCAAAATTGAAGAATCTTACTTCTAAATTACTACAATAGCGAATTTTCTTCCACCGCTGGAATGTTCTATGGCGCATTTAATTGTAATTCACAAACTTCTCAAGAAATAGACTCTCGCCTATCTAGTGCAACCAGTCCTTTTTCATCATTGCAATAACTTTCTTTGCCATAAACTTTCGTGTTACTACAGTGAATTTTTCATCTATTCAAAAGACTATAGTGAGAAACAGTGCTTTCAGTATTTCTTCCGCGTCGCGAACGTCCGTTTACATTAAATAAGGCCATGAACATTTCTCCTCAATCCCAATTGATTTTCCCTAAACCTTCTACTAACACACCATATTAATAAAATTGTAACTTTTCTATAAGGTGTCACTCTACGAAGTGCCCTTCCATTTTGCTTGTTTGTCATTAATTAATTGCTGTATAACTACGTGTTTTATACACGGTTCAAACTTACATTGTTTCTTCCCCATAATCAGGGAAAACAATTCTTTTAACTCTTGAGTGAGTTATTTCTAGGTCTCACGAAATGGAAACTTCCCCATTTGGCTCGTGATTACTACTTAAACATAGGAAGTCTAGAACCTTCCTTTTAACTTTCTCATCAGGTTTCACCGTAAGTGACCTGCTCTCTTTTGTATAATTGTTATAAAGTAATTCAGCTTAAATATAAGAAGTTGTAGGAACTTCTATCTTATTCTTCATGTTTTTTCTTATTGTTATTTTCGAAGTTGTAACTTTTTCTAAAACAGTTACCTGGAAATTTCTTAAAGTACACTTCTTGTACTCAATTGAATGTTTAAACTTTAATCACTTTATTTGTCTTCTTTAAATCTTACAAAGATTTTTGTACATATATAAGGTTTGAAACCTCATAAATTGTTATTTGCCTGGAGCAATCTCTAAATGTTAGGAGGTCTGCGACCCCATTTGTTAAAATGTTTAAATGATCTATATTTGTCAGAAAAATATCTATTTATTAAAGTTATCAACTTCTTTTGAATTGTTAAATAAATCAAGCGTTTCTTTCTGCCCTTTCATTTTTCTAATACAACGGTTAGGCAAGATCCTGTCCTCCTTGGCTCTCCCTACTCAATGCCATTAAATCTATTAATAGGGCTTTCACCACTCGTTGCATTTGAGCAAGAACTCTTAGTGGTAATCTCGTTAAAGTTTCTCTTAGCTTTAATAGCTAATTCTAACTGGCCGGTAAGGCAAGTAAAGCTCGCTACGCCAGCTACCTGCTTGTGGAGATCCTCTCCGAAAACTTATGGTCAGTTTTTCAAAAGATAAGTGTTTTTCTTTGTCTAAACTTTTAGCCGGCCTCTCGCTGAGTAAAAGCTTAGCTATTTCCAGATGCAACCATTGGTTAACTTACCTAAATTACTCTCCAAGGTATAATTTTTTATCACTATCCTTCCTGGAAGCACTTGGTCGCTTTTTCAGGAACTCTATAACTTCAAAAACTGGAAATACCAAACTTGATTCAAATTATTGGCATTCTTCGAATTACTTTGCAAAAACGAATTTCTTTGAAAAGACATACAATAAATCTGTTACTCTCAGTCTTGCCAGACCAACACCCTTCCACATAGTAGTCTTATGCCTGCTTGAGAGGGAAAATACTAAAGCCACTCTCTTGCAAACCGCCCAAGTCCTAGCTGTATTTCCCGTCAGCTTAGACCAAGCTCTTACCCATTTTAGGTATCAGAGAACGGATTTTCAGTGGAAACCGCCTCTAAGTGCATTAAAGGTTAAATTTATAACTTTTGTGGAACTCTCATCCTATTTCTCTATCCTTTTTCTCCAGTCCGAAACCCACTTCCTTTTCTTAATCATCTTCCCTTGGTGGGTGGGTTATTCCTCAGCCAATAATCTACCCAACGCCCTGTACTGCTACATGCTACGTTCTGGTGAAATTAAGTGATTATTCTGGCCGTGATGTCAATTGTGATTTAGCGGAAAGATTTTTCTGGCCATGTTGCCATTTTTCGGAAGTCGCAGTAATGTTTCTGCAGTTATCGAGCTGTATCTTAAGCTTAAGTGTCTGGATGTGTAGCCAAGTGCCTGTGTTGTTGCCAGTTATGACTGTGTGTTGTCAATATTTTATATGGAAGTTGTGCCCAGCTGTATCGCGATTGTGTTGTTTATTGCTATGTTATTGTGTTGACCTTATTGTCACAGTTTTTCTGGCTGGTACTCGAGTTTAAAACCGTACCTTAATTATTTTCTGGCTGTGAGCAAAGTGAGAGCTGTATCAGTGAAATTTCTGGGGTGTTACCTCTTGAATCGTGAAAGCTATGTTTTGGCAGCGTTGCCAACTGTTTAAGGTTGTCAGTGGTAATTATTCTGGCTGCGTGCCATATGATAGAAGCTGTAGTTCTTCTTAGCCCACCGTTCTGTACTGGTGAATATTTTATTGGTGTCTTCCGTATAATTTGATAGGCCAATATTTGTTTTATTGTAGTGGTACTTCTGCCCTACTAACGTTGCTGTTGCCAGTAGCTATTGATCCTGTAGTTCTTAAAGTAGACCCTTAACTTTTGTTTGCTGTGTCAAACGTTTATATTACAGGGAACGTGAGTGTAATTTGATTATCTGTGTACATACGTACACCTGCCAACCAGCGGTGTCGATGCTGTGTTGAGAGCTACGAAGTGCTAACTGCATTGGAATGGTAATATTTAATGCTGATGTGTTAAATCTTTCTTTTGAAAATTTTCGAATCTCATTCTTATGACCTCGTGTGAAGTTATATTCAGAGTGAACCTGGAGTACCAAGAGTGTCTGTTGTGTTATGGTGAACCATGCCTGCCAACTGTAAACATCGAAGCTGATTGTATTGCTGTAAGACGTGTGCATGCTAATTAGCTTTGCATTAATAGTTTTCTGGGAATGCAGAATAGGATCTGCATTGAAATGATTTCTGGGGAAATATGTTAGGTCGAAATTCGTTTTAATATTTTAGATTTTGATTCTTTTTTGATACGTCGGTATGATATTGTGTCTTCGCTGGAATACCTACTGTGGTCTGGGTGGACAGGGTCGTGTGACTATTTCTGTTCGATTCTAGGCGCAGGGTGTACATAGTGTGTGTTACCTGATTCGAGTCTCCTGAAGTGGCATGTAAGGTTTCTTCGATGTAAGGTGGCTTATTGATGAAGTTCTGTTTTGTGTCGAGGCTACAACTTCGTGTTGTTTGTTATTGGTCTCAATTTTAGGGTTGAGCTTCTTTATGGTATTTTGGCGAATCGTAACTTCATCCTGTAGTTCCGTTATCTTTCTTTCAGTGGGAGGTTATTTGTAATTCTGTTTCGATCATTATAGGTTGTATGACTGGTGCACTTGAGTGTGTTCTGAGCCATGATTGGTGAATGCTACGTGTGTGAGCTGTTAGTACGAGTGTTCCTGCCTGGTATAAGTGATGCAGATATTGTCAAGTTGGTACTTCTGAGTTGTTCCTTCCTTTGGACTTGTGTTATTGTAACTTTTCCTGTTAGCCTGACGCAGTGTATTTGTGTTGGTGCCATTGTTCTTGAAGTATTTGTGTTGTGTTGTAATAAGCCAGGGTGCTGTTTCCCTGTGCTTTATTTGGTCGTGTTGACCAGTGCAGGAAGTTTATTTCCCTGTTCTTATCGTAGCCCAGGATGGTCCATTCCCTGAGGTTATCTTGTGGTTCAGGATGGTTATTCCCTGACCTTTTGACCCTTTGTTGGTCGTGCGCAGGATGCTGAATTCCCTGTCGCAAGTTGGTATCCTTGTGAGGTCTGTTGTTGAGGTTAGGATTGCCTCTTATGGTCGTCGAGAGTGGATGCCCCTGTCATGCTCCGTTGAGTGAACTATTTCCTTTGGCAGGCTGACATACCTAATTGGGGTTTATTGATTTACTTCTTGTCGTTGGAGCGTGTGGCAGATGTTCCAGACCTACCGAGAGACGACTGGATTATGGCTAGGTTCGGAATTTGTAAGGTCGGATTGTCGAGGCAACTTAGTCATGATGGCTGGAGTTTAAAAGGAAGTTCCTGGTCCATAGGAAGGTGCAGTTTCGAGGATGGTTAGACTTGACGTTTGATGATAGATTTCTGATCTTTGGTGATTGTTCGTCAGACGATGTTTTACATCAGTACTTCTAGTGAGAAGTATTGTCATTGTTGGACCTTTGAGGTCGTACTTGGTCGGTGTGGTGAACCGTATCAAGTAAGGTGTTGATGGTATCCCCTGAGTCTGCTCGGCGGTGCTTAGTGTTGATGGTATCGCCTGAGTCTGCTCGGCGGTGCTTGGTTTTGTGGGTATCACCTGAGTCTGCTCGGTGGTGCTTAGTGTTGAGAGTATTGCCTGAGTTTGCTCGGTGATTCTTATGGTGATATAGTGTTGTGATCGTGGGGCCTGAGAGAGCTCAGCTACACAAGGTGTCTTGTTGCAAGGTATAACATTTCTCGAAATGTGATTTGGTCGTGCTGCTGTGGTGATTGTTGCACAGTTCAATGTGCATATTTTTAGCAACTTGTGTGTGCGAGTGTGTGTTTTAGGTCCGAATGTGGTGTCTGTATGTTGTTGCTGTGACAACCCTGGTTGTCTGTGAGTTGGAGTGCAGATATTGGGTAGTGGTCCTGGAGCGTTTCTTTTGGTTGTTTCAAAATTTTATTGCCTCATAGGAACTGGTCCGGAATTTCCATAATATTTCGAGCAGCGTTTCCTGAATTGAATTTTTAATCTTTTAACTTTAAAGCACATTAGTTACCTAATTGAAATATAATCAAAAATGTAATTTTGGTGGGAATAGCTAGTTAATTTCTAAACGACATGCCCCTCTGATGTCGTTTGTTTCATTGGTCTATTATCGATGTGTGGCTTCACGCGGCCATTGTTGGCCTTAATTTTCTACCACTCTTTGCATTTGCCGCAATGTTTTTTTCATATGACCCTCTGGCGCTAATTTACTTAAATGGATTTGTTTTATTTCATTCCCCTTGTCGCATCACGTTTGGTGATAGCATTTCTTTCTGTGGTGTCACGTGCCACGTTTCCGCCCGCTTGTTGGCCCTTCAGGCTAAAATGTTAATTTTTGGTTTGTTCCGCTCTCCCGAGCAATTTAATGTGTTTTCTGTAATTCTGCTTCCCGGGACTGTGATCTCTAGGCCAAATAACTTCAGTGGGGACCTCCAATCTTTTCAACCTAGGACCAGTGTTTTATGTGTGTGCCCCGCCTCCTGATGTAATTCCCCATATTTTCTGAATATATTCGACTTTATATTTTGTTTTTAATTCTTCACCACATTATTACATGCTGCCAGCAGTACCTAACACCCCTGTGGGGATAATGCCCATCTTCCACTCCCCAAGTATTTTCAACTTGCCTGAGACCGGTTTATTTCGATAAGTCGGGACAAATAAGATTTTGAAAAAAGAATATAAAGGAAATATCACAGCTAATTGGAAGCTTTAAGGAAATGTGAGTGATAAAAAAGGAAATAATATTGTTATTAGAAGACTAGTATTTTATTGTAATACCTGTTACATTAATTCATCGATAGAACCAGTATTTTTATTACGTATTTTTATTAAGGATGTTGAAACTACGAAAAGAATTTGTTAACGAGAAGTTTGTTCAGAGTAATACGTTTTTGGAAGAAACTGCGAAGCATCTCTAAGAGAGTGATTTATTTATTCCCGTAGCAGACGGAGGTATTTGTTGTGTGACAATGAGCATTGTGAAGCCATTGGTCAATTGTTGAAGGAATGTATGTAGTGACAGACTTGCGCATATTTTGATGTTGAAATAGGATGTTATATGAAGAAGCAGTATTGTTGATGTTTATTAATATTTGAAGTTATTGCAATAGTCTCATAGAGTTGAAACTCCTTGAAAGCATTAGGACAGCGGATCCTAAATGAAGTTGAATCTGAAAGGAATTATAGGATCAACGGATCTTTGTTGAAACTGAGAGTAAACTGAGCTCTTTTTAAATTGTTCTTAATCAGAAATTGAATTTACGGTAATTATTCTACGAAATGGAAGATCATCTTTTTATTAATTATTTTTATTTTGATGACAGACCAGTTGTAGGAGGTCTATAGACTATGTCTTTACTTAATTGTATGGATTATAGAAACCCGAATTGTAACAGTTTCACGAATAAGACATATAGGCCAGGCGACAGGTCGGAAAAAAAGCCTCAATAAGGAATTAATTAGTGGAAAGCTGGAAATTGCTTTAATCGCTTTATTTGGACCCAGATATTACTCTCCCAAGATTTCCCCCTAGAGCGAATTCGGCGTTTGCCCTTCTGGCCCTAAGAAGGTACCCTTTTTTTTTTTTTTTTTGCAAATATATCCCATACCATCAACTTTATCAACAAAATACCTATTATAAAAATAATCTAGAGTAAATTTACTACAAAAATGTTCCATACCTTTTGTCTCTAATGTGAACCGTTACGATGCTACGACCATTCAAAGTGGAGCCCTTTTTGATTCTTGCGGAAAATCTATGGAAATGATATGCCATATCAAAGTTTCTTCATGTTATAAATATTTGTCAGCATTCCAGGTGCACAAGCTGTTAACTTGTTACAAGTATCAATAAAAAAATGGTCAGTAAGTACATTCAGTTCTGATTCAGTACATTTTTCATGCAGACTTCATTACTTTCTCACCAAGGGCGTTGGCAACAATGTGTACAGATGCAGCTGGCTTGCCACGCTCGGCCTTCCATACAGCTGGCAACCACAGTTTCGAGATGCCTCTCCGCGCGGTAAATTCGAAAATAAAAATCCGCAACACGGATATTCCTGTTGATCCTCTTGTGCTTTTCCAACGCAGTTGCCTTGCAAAGAAATCCGATGCACAATTGAAACAATATTTCCAGTTTGAACTAGCTCCGTATCCGGTTGCGATCTTTGATGAAGCCGGAATGCGTAAGACGCAAAAGTCTGTGTTCTATAAATTATTCCATCCTGTTACCGATGAGCCCACATTTGAGGACCTACATCATGTTCTCGACGGAGGATATCTTCTGCACCGTGCAATTTGGCACCAAACCGATACTTTTGTCGACATTAGTGCCAAATATGTAAATTACGTTAAAAGATACTTCAAAAACAGTGTCATTATTTTCGATGGGTATCCTGACGACCCTCCAGCTCGCAGTACCAAGTCCGCTGAACGCCTTCGACGATCGCACAAGCATGATGCTGCTAATGTTTTTTTTTAATGAGTCCATGATGGCACCTATGCCACAAGCAATATGTTTGTCTAATGACACAAACAAACGAAGATTGATCGACTTGTTGTTCGTCAAATTCGAAAGCGAAGGAATCGAAACCAGACAAGCTCCAGAAGATGCCGATGTGCTCATCGTTACCACCGCACTCGAGTTATCTCGGCCAGACAATTCGGTCATTATAGTGGCTGAAGATATAGATATCCTGGTCATCTTGGCGGCTCTTGTGCCACCCTCCACGAAAATGTATTTTATGAAACCCGGCAAAGGTTCAACCAAACAACAACTATTTTGCACAACAAGTTTCAATCTCCTGCCGTGTGTGCAAGAAAACTTCCTCTTTTTGCATGGGTTTAGTGGGTGCGATACAAGGTCTTCGTTTCACAGGCAGGGCAAAATGAAATTCGTAACACCGCTGAAGAGTAATGAGGAACTGCAAACAGCTGTTAGGGTTTTCTGAGACGTGAACGCAAACCCCGATGAAATTGACAAAGCGGGCCAGTTGGTTTTGGCTAGGCTTTATGACAACAAAACCACGGGAAATACCCTGAATGAGTTGCGGTTCCAACTGTTTGCAAAATCTCTAAGCAAACATCGATTTAATCTCGAAAGCTTACCTCCCACCGAATCAGCGGCACGTGAGCACTCTTTAAGAATATACCATCAAATCCACTGGATTGGGGCTGGAAAAATTCTCAATGTGGTTTGGCTCCAATAC
The DNA here is from genome assembly GCA_946902985.2 of Meconema thalassinum. Lineage (NCBI taxonomy): Eukaryota > Metazoa > Arthropoda > Insecta > Orthoptera > Tettigoniidae > Meconema > Meconema thalassinum. Next base: position 243,010,104 of record OX336391.1, read on the forward strand.
CTACGACGAGGGATCCGGCGCCACAAACGCTCCTAAACACAGTGTCCTGCAAATGTTCGAAAGGATGTAACGCAGCGTGTGGTTGCAGGAAAACGGGCCTCCGATGCTCCAGAATCTGTATGCATTGTATGGGACGGTCATGTACAAATGCTGCCGAGGAAGATGATACAGTATGGATGATTGTGACGGAGACATCGATGTTAATCTTGAGCGCCCTGTGACGTCGGACAAATGTACCGATAAAGACGATGAAAGCGATGACGGAGAAATTGAGGCAGACGATTAAGACTGCCAGCCTTCATCAAAACGGTTCAAAATCGGCTAACTTTCACATTTGAACTGTGGATTAGGCCTCCTGGGGACATCACTTTAAACGAAACGCGCCATTTACTCTACCGCCAGGTGGTGTGGAAAAGAGTGATTTTATGCCAACACTACGCAATAATAATACTAATGGTAGGTACTTTGCCACAGCTGTTTACATAGAAAAGCTGTTATACTTGTAACAAGTTAACAGCTTGTGCACATGGAGTGCTGACAAAATATATTTATAACATAAAAAAACTTTGATATGGCATATCATTTCCATAGATATTCCGCAAGAATCAAAAAGGGCTCCACTTTGAATGGTCGTAGCATCGTAACGGTTCACATTAGAGACAAAAGGTAGGGAACATTTTTGTAGTAAATTTACTCTAGATTATTTTTATAATAGGTATTTTGTTGATAAAGTTGATGGTATGGGAGATATTTGCAAAGAAACGAAAAATGGTACCTTCTTAGGGCCAGAAGGGCCAACGCCGACTTCGCTCGAGGGGGAAAACTTGGGAGAGTAATATCAGGGTACAAATAAAGCGATTAAAACAATTTCCAGATTTCTACTGATTAATTCCTTATTGAACTACCTGTCGCCTGGCTTAATAGTATAGTGAATTATAATTTTCTAAAGTCCGTTAAAATGTAGTGAAGAAATAGGAAGACGATTTATGTCTAGATTTTCTAAGAAGACAGTTGGCCCGTTGTATATATTCTTTTATTTAATTGAGTAGTTGCTGAATTACAGCGTTAATATTTGTGTTGTATATAAATAATATTTAGAATTTAAAGAAAGGTTTATAGTTATATTTACGCGTATTAAAATGTTTAATTTATAGTTTAAATATGAGTAGAGAATTTTTATCGCTTCCATGAGAAGGATTTAAGTGATAGGGGACGGGAGATAAATTGTATAGAGTAACGAATAGTTTTTGTAGTGACGGAGATCTACGTCAAGGGTAGATTCATTTCATTTGGGGATATTTTTTAAACTTTATAACATTTTATCTTGTCATAAAACTCCCGTTAGCTAGGGCACAGCAGTTGTATGCTGCGATTTATTTCATTATTTTATTTGAGCTTGTGAAAGCGTTTAGAAATAATTTTATGTGTTTCTAGAAGAAACAAACAGGTATTGAATGTAATAGTAGTAATGTCATTTCGTCATATGTTTTAATTGAACGTTATTAATGCATATAATCAATGTTAGTGTTAGGAAACGTGTATTTGTTAATGTCAATAAATATGACAGGCACGTTTTTACGATTCCCTGATCTTTTATAGAAATTTGGCATTGTCTTTGTAGTTAAATGGTAGTGGAATGTGCTGTAGGGTGGAAGTTCCCGAGGGACCTAATCCGCATCCTTACGCCCGAGATTTTCATAGATTCTCGCCTTTCCTGAGTAGATAGAGAATCCTACTGTTCTGTAGTTAGTTACTATAGCACATTCAGTTTGATAAAATCCTGTTCCTAATTCTGAGTGTTTTCGCCAAGTAGCACTGTGTTGTTTTTAGCCGGGACTTCAAGATGCTAAAATCCATTATTTTTTTCCTATCCTTGGATTTGGTGGATCATCCTGATATAAGGGTACAGTACCAGGACGGAACTTTTCGATGGCTAACACTTGGAAGATCAGCTGGCGCATAATTTCAACTCCTACCGAATTGAATGTCTTCAATTTTAATTTGAATGTGTTTCGTCTCAATTTGAAGTTGGAAAGGTTTAGAGCGTTTCGACCTGTTGGAAGCGAAACCGCTGTTGCTTCACTGTCTTGGGTAGAGTTGTTGTTTCATTTGAGGGGCTTGGACATCGTGTACTTTGGTGTATAATAAATAAATAATACTTGCCCGATAACCTGTGTTATTTTGGTATTTGTGGTAGTGTGAGTATTTGTAATTCAGATGAGGATTGGGAAGGAGGCGACTGTTGCCTTAAGTTAGAACCATCACTGTATTTACCTGGAGTAGAAGTGGGAAACCACAGAACACCACTTCCAGGATGGCTGAGGTGGGAATCGAGCCCACCTCTCCTCAGTTTTGCCTCACGACCTGATTGTACCCCGTTTATCCCTAAGTGCCCACCAGATGATCCTCCATGAACTTCCTTCAGGACTTCCTCCGTCATAGCCTTTGGTACTGCCCCCGTAAATTGAATTAAACTGAGACCACGGTGGTTGTATTGGCATATGTGAAAAAAGTTATGGCCGTCATAGTTGTGACGTGTATATTCATGACGTAGGCACGGATGATGCAGACTTCATGCAAGTAGGCTGGATGAGCTGAGATTCTTGGTGACGTCATGATTTTGTTCGAGAAGGATCTGAGATTTACGACGCAGTCGCAGGGAAGCATGGAATTGTGCTGAGGAAGAAGTTACGCTATTGGAGGAGAGGCTCGAACCAATGAATGATAGTTTGGAGGGAGACGGAGATTACTGAAACTACCATATTTAATTACTTTTGGCATGCAGAATTGTGGAAAACTATTTTCAGTTATGGCATTGATTTGGAATTTTGAAGAAATTAATTGTGAGTTTTTGAAATTTGAAAATCCGTCAAGTATAGCCAAAGTTAGAACTTCTAGCAATGACGGAGGAACAAGCTATGGTAGGGATGGATACGCCCCTTAAGAAGTTGATAAAAGGCCTTGCACAGCAGAGAGGAAGCTCTCATCTCTCGTGGCTCAGTTTTCTGAGTATCATATTGTCAGACTTCGAGGTCTTAAGTGAAGCAAGTCATCATTAGCACGTGTGGTAGAGCCCACAGCATCGAACAAGCACGGAGCGTGCAGCAGTACAATTTTACGGTTACTGAAACTAGGCGAAGTTGGAGCGCACACATAAACGAGTCTACAAGATTATCTATCAAGAGTTAGCTACTGCATTTATGCTAATTCAATTGTGCATTACAATATTGAGGCGTGTACGAAAGTTGAACATTTTCACTATTATACTTTGGAAGATATTCGCGTTTTAAGACTGCAGACAAAAGTGATTTTCTCGACACCTGAGAAGCACTTTTATAATACCACATTCTACGCTACGGCTGACACATGTATTGCAACCGTGATACTGAAGGTTACATTTGGTGATATAACGCTACATTCTACAATGGAACAATATAATCTGGCAGTACTTTCGACTATTATTATAACGGAAGTGGAGATGGAAGACTAAAACTTTAATGCAATTGGGACATATATCGATGGAGTGAAATAGCAGCATGGAGCTTCGTTAATCGTCATTCTACAAAAGCGAGCATGTAGTGAACATCCAACTACACTCATGCATCGTAATCCATCGCTGAATTACATCAAATGGCAGTGGAAATATCTTCATACTCCACAATTGTGAACATTTCTGCGGAAATAATTGCAATAAACTTCATGGCGAATTTCTACCAGAACTTCAGGGAACGTTCAAGAGAGGCCAGGGTGGACCCGGCTCACAAAGAAGAGTTTTACCAGAAGGATGTCTATCGTCTACACGGAGCAGTGCTATTTCCGGAGGAGGAAACTGTTCTATTCTCCGAGGGCGCATGTTCCAGGTTCGAGGTCGGAGCACATCTTTACGGTGGTGAAATGGAACCAACAGCAGTCTTCTTTGGAAATTTTCCTCTAGAACTTCAATCAACAGATAAGGTAGTCGTGAACGTTTCTTGATTTATTTGAGCCATTTAGCGATATCTGAGCAACCATTTTTCCCATATTTTCTGTCCCATATATTTTGCCCCATATTCTTGCTTGATATGTTTGTACTCTGTACACTTTGCTGATTTATGCATTTTTCTACGATTTATTGAGACATTATTATGTCATTGGCATATTTATATAATTTAGGATCAGTTGAGACTGATAATATATATTCTTTCAGTAATTTGCATATTTTGTAGTCACGATTTGACTGTAAAGTTAACGATTTTCTATGGCAAATTTGAATTCAGACAGCGTGTCATTTTATTAAAGTAATTCTATTCAGTAAATTACTTTGACCAATTTTCTGTCATCCTCAAGAAAGAAGAATGATTAAAAGATTTTAGAGCGTTAAAATCTACTACTTTATCGACGATCTTGGAAATACTAGTCGTTTTATGAACATGATTGCAACATAGACATTTATCGTCAATTCTGAAATACCATTGCATTATAGACAATTTTATGAAATATGAACTTTGAGTACGATTTATTGAGTACACTATAGTAATGAACATTTGATAGGAGTTTTTCTCAATTCTAGATTGGAACAATAATGTTTGCTGTCCACAGTCTAATTGTATTCTATTCGACTATTTATGCAGTTTAGATGAACTTTGATTGAAGATAGTATTTTTATACTGCGATACTTTGATAATATTAATCTCAATTTTGATAGACCAGGGAGGCGTGTCTAATCGTATTTGCTATTAAATTTATTTGCGACTGGCATATTTTTACTTCATATCGATTCATGAATGAAACCCACGAAGGTTAAATATAATAACAGTTTTTGATACAATTGATGAATATAAGAATTTTTAAAGAGGAACTATGGATGTATAATCGTTAGTTCAGTGGACGTGTAAAAGTCGCTGATGAATAATGCCCTGTAATAAGTGAAGGAGGTTCCCACAGTAATATTGATGAAGATGATGAATTTATAAGTGGAGGTTTTTTGTGTGTATTGTGGAAGATTTTGATGCCATATATAATGAGATATATGATGAATTATGGGCCAATTTTTGTGCATTTTTGTGCGTTTTGAGCGAGGTATTTTTCCGCTGAGTGTATTGTTCAGGTCCTTTGAAAATTATTCATGTGAAGTTACTGTTAAAATTAACAAGTGTGTTTAAATAATTTGAGATAAAGATTTTGAATGGCGGTTACCGTCACAAATAATAATTATTATTAAATCTTATTAAACCTGAATCTAAAATTTAAATATAACTAACCTTCATTGGTCGATTATATCACCACGATTTAAGTAATTATCAACCGGATAAACGTGTGGTTTAATGTATTTCTAATATAAAAAAATATAAATAATGTAAATAACTATGTAAATATCTTTAATAATAATTTGAAACGAACGGGATTAATAGAGGCGTGTATAAATTTTTCAATTGTCGTTTGACAATGTTATAAACAATTTAAAATGTTATAAATAATTAATGAACATTTGGTTATAAACATTAAGCGTTTTCGTTATTATACTTTAAACAACGCTAGTTCAACAATTGGATTATACAATTAAACAAGATTTGGGATTATTAGAGTAATCCATTGATATTTGAACGGTGCATTTAAAAGATTTGCGTGATAATATTTGAGTTGAGATGTGGACATTTAAAGTGTTTTGAAAAGGAGCTAGGCTCTGATGTAACTAGCATATGCTTACATTGGATGGACAGGTGCGTCCATTTGACAGAAGCAAGCATGCGGCACGGTGCAGGGTGTATCACAGGTGGCCAGATAACTGTATGATAGAGGCCAAGGTCATCTACATAGCAGCCTTGCGGTTATAAATAAAGTGTGAAGTTCATGAACAAGGAAACAAATGCTTTATGTCTCGTCCCAGCTCCCTTATCCATTCCAAAGTGCATTGTTATTATTAAGTTCTTTTGAGCTAGAGAAAGCTGAATTTTTGTATGTGGAGTCTACAAGTCCTACAGGAGGACATGATTGCATTGACAATGGCTTCTGATTGCCACGTATATTTTGTTGTTAATTTTTGTTAAATTATTTTCTTTATGTGAAATAAATTATTGTGCAGTTTAAATTTTCTTGTTTCGACTTGGTTCATTTTAAATATCGTGGTGGAGGTTATTGTGAGGGCATACTTTTAAGTGATCCAGTAGAAAACCCAGACCCGAGATTAATTTGAATAGGTAAGTAAAAGGTAAGTATGAACCCCCGTATATTTTGGTGTGTTCCACAATAATTTCTTGTTAACTACTGTGTTCTAATCTCGGTAGTATCTGTCAGTGCCATTTTCATTGATGTAGCTGTGCCGGTGCGATTGATTATTGGCAATCCGATTGAGGGGGCGGATATCTGACAGCCTACTATCCGGATTATCGGGGACAGTACGACGACTTGTTCCCGAGATGTCTCCCCGTCGGTGCTCTCCCAGGTCCGGCAGATGAGGCCATCCCTTACAATCAGCGAGTTCCACTGCGCCCAGTAGGACTTGAACTTTGGACTGCAGTCGCTCACAATGTTCCACCCGGGTCTGGGAACACAGGCCCTCTTCCATTCGGCTATCAGTCCCAGGTCATCATCTTCTGTTTGTGCCCACGTGAAAGATTCGCGGCTCCAGCTCCCATGAAGTTCCACGGTAGTCCTTCGGCACTGTATCCCGGTGTTCTCCTCTCTTCTGGTACAGAAGGTGCAGTCTTCGGGGCACGGTCTTCGTGACAGGGCGTCGGCGTTAGAATGCAGTTGGCCTTTCCTGTGCTGGATCTCAAAGTTGTACTGTTGAAGCCTCTCTATCCACCGCGCGAGTTGACTCTCGGGCTGTTTGAAATTCAGGAGCCACCGCTGGGATGCATGGTCGGTCCTGATGAGAAATTCTTGCCCGTGCAGGTACTTGTGGAAGTGTTCGATGGTCTTCACGATGGCGATCAGTTCCTTCCTGGTGACGCAGTAGTTCCTCTCTGGCTTTGACATGGCTTTGCAGAAGTAGGCCACTACTCTCTACTCGCCGTCCACTATTTGCGACAGGATTCCCCCTATACCAAAGTCGCTGGCAACGGTATCGACGGTGAACCTTGTTCCAGGTCTGGGGTAGGCCAGAATAGGTGCAGTGCACAGAGCCTGCTTGAGTTGTTCGAAGGCACAGTGGCATTCTGCTGTCCACGTGAAGAGTTGATCCTTCTCAGTCAGTCGATGCAATGGTTTGGCGATGTCGGCGAAGCCTCTCACGAAGCGACGGTAATAAGTGCAGAGTCCCAGGAAGCTTCGTAGTTGGGACTTGTCCTTCGGAACTGGCCACTCCCTCACAGCTGCGGTCTTCTCTGGGTCGGTGCGCAGCCCTTCCTCGGAGACGATATGCCCAAGGTACTGGACCTGCTTCTGGAAGAGCTGACACTTCTTGGGGCTCAACTTCAGCTGGGCAGCCCGTAGCTTCATCAAGATCTCCTTCAGGTTGCTGTAGTGCTCCTGGAAGCTTTTTCCCAGAACGATGACGTCGTCTAGGTAGACCAGGCAGGTCTTCCAGTGTAGTCCCCTCAGAATGGAATCCATTAGCCTTTCGAAGATCGCAGGGGCGTTGCACTGACCGAATGGCATGACGGTTAACTGCCAGAGCCCGCTGCCCACAGAGAACGCCGTTTTCTCGCGGTCCTTAGGGTGGACCTCCACCTGCCAGTAGCCACTCTTCAAATCCAAGGTGGAGGACCATCTTGGCCCTGATATGGTGTCCAGGGTGTCGTCGATCCGGGGTAGAGGGTAGCTGTCCTTCTTCGTGACGTCATTCACCCGCCTGTAATTCACGCAGAACCTGGTGGAACCGTCCTTCTTCTTCACTAGCACGACCGGAGAACTCCAAGGACTATGTGATGGCTCGATCACCCCTTGCTCCTTCATCTCTTCTACCATCCGGTCGACTTCGGCTTGCTTGGCGAGCGGGACACGTCGGAATGGGGCCCTAATCGGTGCGCTGTCCCCAACGTCGATTCTGTGCTGGACCCAGGTTGTCCTGCCGAAGTCTTTGCTCCCCACGGAGAAGACATCCTGGAATTCAGGTAGCAGGTCCCGAAGTTGGCGTGATTGTTCCTCGTCTAAATGGTCCTGGGATCCTTGGTACAGCTTCTGTAGTTCTTCTGGCAGGGCGCGTCTTCTTCGGTTGTCCGTCTGCAGGTGTCCGTCCGTCGTGTCTGTGATGCGGGCAATCCAGGTAACGGGCTCGCCGACTCCTAGGTTGGTGTCCCGGTGAACCGTAATATAGTGGTCGTTCAGGTTGGACAGGCAGACGTACGGCCGAGACGTCGTGTTGATGAGAGTCTTGGCAACTAGCAATCCTTTTGTCTGGATGTCCTCATATTTTGGGTCGATGACAGCCGCCACTCCCTCAGCTGTTCCGTCGACAATTACGGCAGCGCTGACTTCCGTCCTGGCGGGAACGATGACGTTCTCTCTCAGCCTTACTCGTCGTGCGTTGACGGCCTCGTGTGCTGGTTGCAAAGCAAGTTCCTCACCTCCCAAGTGCAGAGTGTTGGAACTCAGGTCCAAGATGATGTTATTCTTGTCCAGGAAGTCCAGTCCGATGATCACTTCGTTTGATACGTCAGCCACAAGCACTGGATGATTCACCGCCCGTCGACCAATGACGAGCTCCAGTGATGCTTCGCCATGTACCGGTGCGGTCTCTCTGGTAGCGGTTATTAGCTGGAGGTTCCTTTGTGTGGGTTGCACTCTCCACTTCGGGATCACGGTGGGATTGACGATGGTCCTCGACGCTCCCGTGTCGATCAGCATGGGCCAGCTCACTCCGTTGACGACTCCGTCGACCATCAGGCTGCTATTGTCCCTCCGTAACTTCGTCACACGCACTTGGACTGCCGGGGCTTGACGACTGTCACAAGCAAACCTTTGCCCCCAAAGCTGGCTAATACACGTTTCCCTGGGCCGCGCGATTTTCAGACGACTGATTTCCCGTCGGATACCCTCGGCGGCGGCGATCACCGCAGTCCTTGCTCAGGTGGCCTTTCTTACCGCAGGCCCAGCAGGTCGGTAGTCCTCTTCCGGGCCGCCTCGCCGGCTGTCTTCCGGCTGTGTCGTTGCTGGTAGTGCCGCGACTATCAAAGAAACGGCTTAGCGCCTCCATCAAATCGTCGGCCAGGGGCTTGGTCTCGTTGGTTTTTGCTGGTTCGTCGACGGCCACTTGACGCACCCGCGCGTGCATAGATGCCTGTTTTGCCGTCTCGAATTCAAGTGCGTGGCTCAGCGCATCTGCCAGGGTCTTATTGCGCGCGAGTCGCAGGGCCTGTTGAGTGTCCGAGTCCCGTAGTCCGTCGGCGAAGGTCAGCGTCGCAATCTGTTCCAGAAAGTCGGCCGGCGCTGTTGGATAGGCGAGACTTACGAGGCGTGCGATGTTCATCTCGAACTCCTGCAGGGTTTCCGCGTTCTTCTGTACCCGGGTCCGGAGCTTCATCTGGTAGGCCTGCTGAAGATGGCTATCTCCATATCGGGACTCCATATGGGCGATCAGTGAAGCGTAGTCCTGGGATCCAGTCGGGATGGCCTGAAGGACGTTAAGAGCGTCACCTCTCAGCGCTACAATGAGACATGTAGCCTTTTCTGTGTTGTTCCAATTATTTATAGAACAGACCGCCTCGAACTGACGTAAGTGGGTGCTCCACGGGACCTTTCCGTCGAAGGTTGGGGGCGTCACTCTGCTATGTCCCGTTCCTGATATTCCCGGTGTAACGTTGGGCGGGCGTTGGCGCAGCTCGGCAACTTCCTCTCGTAGAGGGTTGAATTTCTCCTCCACCCCCGTCAGTGGGCGTTGGCGCAGCTCGGCAACTTCCTTTTGTAAGGCGTTGAATTTCTCCTCCACCCCCATCAGCGGGCGTTGGCGCAGCTCGGCCACTTCCACTTGTAAGGCGTCGAACTTCTTTTCCACTGCTGCGACTTCCTCACGTTGGCACTGTTCTAATTTCCTTTGGCTCTCCTCTAATTTCGTCAGCAGACACTCTTCCAGATTTTTCTGGCCATCCAGAAATTTGGCGGTTAGGTCCTCTGCTAACTTATTCTGGCCGTCCTTCAGGTCCTCTGCTAACTTCTTCTGGCCGTCCTCCATCTTCTTCCGGCCGTCCTCCATCTTCTTCTGGCCGTCCTCCATCTGGCTTCCATGCCACTAAACTTTGCTAGCATTGCTACAAATTACGCTTCCATTTTAGATGTTTGTCTTGTAAAGGGCTTATACTCACAGGAAAATTTAAAAAAATGACCTGCTCGGGTTTTGAAACCAGGACCGTCAGGTGTTGTGCTTGTGTTTGAGTTCGTAATCCGGCTTCTGACACCAGTTGTTACGTGCCACCCACCTAGTGGCACTTTTGTTAACTGGATTACGGTCGGTTGAAGCACAACACAGATTGTTCCTTTAAAGAAATAATTAACTTTATTGCGGCCAGAAAGATACACCACTCAACAGCAAATACAAGCAATTAGAACCTTACTCCAGTTTCCTCAAGTCTCTTCCTTATGGAGAGCTCTTGCTCCCTTTCACTTGTCAACAAACCACAGAAGTTAGTCCGTGCTAATGAGTCCGGTGGCCTTGACAGAAACTGCCTGCACCTCTCCCTTATGTACACAAACTACAGTTACGATAACCTGCTACACGCTGCTTCGCTGCCCACGAGCTGGGAAACAATGTCACTGGATTTCGTAACTCGCACGGCACTCCGCTACAGTACTTCTGTCGCTCAGTGAAATCACACTCACTCAAAACACAGGCAGTCCCCTGTATGCTTCTCACTCCCTCGCTGTCAAGAGAATCGGCTTCACTAGGGGTTTCGCAAGTCACCGCACTTCTGTCGCTCAGGATAAACGCTCGCACTAGCTCGTAAAACACACACTCACTGCTTGACAGGTCGCTCTTATATAGCAGGCCGGTGACTCAATAAATGCTTCTAGACCCATCCAGGGTTCACGACTTCTCGAGGCTTCCATCGCTGGCTGGGTCACGAATATTCTGGACCATCCCTTTGTCCTAGTAGTCCTGTTGCATAAGGCGCACGCAATACACTGAGGCAGACCACGGCCCCGCCCTGGGGGAGTTGTGACTCATGCGGCGAGCGATGAAACAAACTCACAGCCGTAACAATATTTTGTAATTGTCATAATAAATTGCATTAAGCCGATTGTGATAAGAACTTTTGAACACTCACAAATCTAATGGAAATCTTGTTCTAGGTAAAGTGAAGTACCCGTGCACAGTTGAAGAGAAGATGTCAATCCCTCTACGAGAGTTGATAGAACGCCACGCAGGAGGAGTCGAGGGTGACTGGGATAATCTGCTGGCTGTAATCATTGGAGGATCTTCAGTCCAACTCTTAACGAAGGAGTTGGCAGAGAAAGCTCTCATGGATTACGAATCATCGCAATCTATGAAAAGTGGGCTTGGTACAGGAGCCGTCATCGTTATGACCAACGACGTAGACGTCGTAGCGGCAATCGCTCGTTTGAGTCGCTTCTAGAAGCACGAATCTTGTGGCCAGTGCACGCCTTGTCGTGAAGGGTTGGGCTGGGTGAAAAAGATCATGGACCGTTTGGTTGTGGGAAATGCCCGTTTCGAGGATATTTACATGCTGATGGAGCTCACAAAGCAGATCGAAGGCCATACTATTTGAAAACTTGGAGATGCAGGTGCGTGGCCAGTGCAAGCCCTCATCAATCACTTTCGGCCTGAAATAGAGAAACGAATAACGAACTACTGGTGTATTCTTGGAATACACGGTACGAGAGAATATAAAGTTTAATGCTCTTTGCTTGTTCATTCCTTCCTCTTTATCAAACACCAACAGTGATCTTCTATTTTCTCTTTGATGGTCATGCTTCTTATGTCATTGTGAGTCTGTTCTAGATATATATCTTCCATGACCCACCTAGCGTCATCTAGCAGCGAATCTCTGAAGCTCCTCAATTCTTCCTGGTGCAAGAGGACTTCCTTTTCCATCTGGCCACCAGATCCCGTTGCCATCGCCAGCTATTATCTCCATGAGCAAGAGAACTTCGTCTACTTTTTCACTCACCATGCTGTGCTAGTATCGCCTGCTATCAACTCTTTGAAGACCATTCAGCAAAAAGAACATTTATTTTTGATAAGTAGTCTATTCTGATATGTATTCCTTTTGTTTCCTACCCCCACTCTTTTCCCTTCCTTGGACCCTCCGCGCTTCGCTGAGCAGGTCTCACTTGTAAGTCGGCAGTTGACTCGGTCAGCCAAGGCTCAACTAGAGCCAGTCTCCTCAAACCAAGAGGCACTCTCTACTCTCTACGCCATGTTGGCACATTAAGTATCTGTCAAAGGGAACTTCACCTTCGCCATGCAACAAAGATAAGTACCTACTTCAAGTTTTAACTTCATCTTCATCGGTTTTAACTTCTACATGCTTTTAACGATATTTTATAGACAGCGTGAGATTACTTATTTGGGGCAAAAATCATTCTTCGCGGGGTTTGCCATGTTGAGCTTTTGTCTTTCTAAGCCAACCTTAATAGAAAGTAGCTTTTCTTAAGCTAATTAAATGAGAAATCTTCTCACCACGTGGGATATTATCTAATACCCGCTGTCTATAAATTACCAAGCTAGTTCCTCCGCTGGATTAACTTTGGCCCCATTCTTCTATTAAGATCGTTCTGGAACCTTCCAGATCCTGTACTTTATCTACAAGTCCTGCCGTCATGTATTTTTCACTCACTTGTGAGAATACTATTTAAAATTGAAGAATCTCACTTCTGAATTAAAGCTCAATAGCGAATTTTCTTCCACCGTTGGAATGTTCTATGGCGCATTTAATTCTAATTCACAACCTTCTCAAGAAATAGACTCTCGCCTACCTAGTGCAACCAGTTATTTTCATCATTGCAATAACTTTCTTTCCCATAAACTTTCGTGTTTCTACAGTGAACTTTTCATCTATTTAACAGACTATAGTGAAAACTAGTGCTTGTCCAACTTTTCTACCGCGTCGCGATCGTCCGTTTAAATTAAATAAGGCCATGAACATTTATCCTCAATCCCAATTGATCTTTCCTAAACCTTCTACTAACAAACCATATTAATAAAATTGTAACTCTGGATCATTTCCAATAAGGTGTCACTCTAACGAAGTGCCCTTCCATCTTGCTTGTTTATCATTAATTAATTTCTGTATAACTACGTGTTTTATACACGGTTCAAGCTTACATTGTTTCTACCTTATAATCAGGGAAAACAATTCTTTCAACTCTTGAGTGAGTTATTTCTAGGTTTCACGAAATGGAAACTGCCCCATTTGGCTCGTGATTCATACTTAAACATAGGAGGTCGAGAACCTTCCTTTTGATTTTCTCTTCAGGTTTCACAGTAAGTGACCTGCCCTTATTTGTATAATAGCCAACAGTAATTCAGCTTAAATATAAGAGGTTGTAGGAACTTCTATCTTATTTTTCATGTTTTTCTTATTGTTATTTTCGAAGTTGTCACTCTTTCTAGAATATTCTCTCAGGAGTTTCTTAAAGTACACACCTTGTACTCTATTTATTGTTAAATTTTAATTACTTCATTTGATTTTTTTTTTCTTACAAGATTTTAGAAAATATATAAGGTTTGGTGCATTCTTTGAATACACGGTACCTGAGATATAATTTTTACTGCTCTTTGCATGTTCATTTCTTCCTTCTTCTTTGTCAAACACCAACAGTGATCATCTGTTTTCTCCTTGTTGGGCATATCTCTTATGTCTTCATAAGTATGTTTCAGATATATAACTTCTGTGACCCACCTAGCGTCACCTCGCAGCGAATCTCTGAAGCTCCTCAATTCTTCCTGGTGCTAGAGGACTTACTTATCCATTTGGCCACCAGATCCTGTACCATCGCCGGCTATTTTCTCCTTGAGCAAGAGGACTACGTCTACTTCTTTACTCACCATGCTGCGCTAGTATCAACTGTTATCAACTCTTAGAAGACCGGCTCAGCAAGAGAAGATACATTTTTTGTTTTAAAGTTTGTAATGCTTATATGTTCTCCTTTTGTCTCCTACCCCCCACTCTTTCCCCTTTTTCTTGGTCCCTCCGTGCTCCTTTGAGCTTCTCTCACTTCTTAGTCTGCAGTTGACTCGTTCAGTCAAAGCTACGCTCGAGCTTGCCTCCTCAAACCAAGAGGCTCACACTCTTCTACGCCATGTTGGCATAGTAGTAGGAAACTTCAACTTCAACATGAAATCAAGATAAGTACTATTTTAAAGGTTTTAACCTCATCTTCATCATTTTATCTACATGCTTTTATAGATTATTTTATAGACAGCGTGAGATTACTTATGGGGCGGTAATCATTCTTCGCGAGATTTGCCATGTTGAGCTTCTGCTTGTATAAGCCAACCTTACTAAAAAAGAGCTTTTCTTAAGCTATTTAAACGAGAAATCCTCTCGCTACGTGGGATATTATTTAGTACCCGCTGTCTATAAATATAAAGCTATTTCCTCCGTTGGATTTTCTCAACCCCATTTTCTGCTAAGGTTGTTCTGGAACCTTCGAGATCTTGTTCTCTATCTACGAGTCTTGCCGTCACGTATTGTTCACGCACTTGTGAAAATGCTAGTTAAAACGAGGAATCTTCCTCACAAATTTTTGCAATAGCTAACTTTCCTCCACCGCTGGAACCTCTGGAACATTCTATAGCGCATTTAATTGTAAATCACAACTTTTTCAAGAAATAGACTCTCACCTATATAGTGCAATCAGTTATTTCCATAATTGCAATAACTTTCTTTTTCATGAACTTTAGTGTTTCTATAGTGAACTTTGCATCTATCTTCATAGACTATAGTGATAAACAGTGCTTGCTCCACGTTTCTACCGCGTCGCGATCGTCCGGTTATATTAAATACGGCCATGAACATTGATCCTATATCCCAATGATCTTTCCTCAACCTTCTACTAACTATCATTATTAATAAAATTGTAACTTTCTATAAGGTGTCACCCACAAGGTGCCCTTCCCTCTTTGCTAGTTTAACATTAATTAAATTCTGCTTAATTGCTTGTGTGATACAAGTTTTAGATTTACGTTGTTTCTTTCCCATAATCAGGGAAAGCAATTCTTTAAACTCTTGAGCGAGTCATGTTCAGGTTTCACGAAATGGAAACTGTCCCATTTGGCGAGTGATTCCTGCCCAAACTTGGGAAGTCCAGAACTTTCCCTTTCACTTTCTTCAGGTTTCACAGTAAGTGACCTGCCCTCTTTGTATAATTCTCATATATTAATTCTGTATAAATATAAGAAGTTGTAGGAACTTCTATCTTATTTTTCATGTTGTTATTCTTGTTATTTTCAAAGTTGTCACTTTCTCTAGAACATTCTTTCCTGAATTTCTTAAGGTGCACTTTTGTACTCCCATTCACGTTCAAGCTTTAATTATTTCATTGCTCATTTGTTTAAATCTTATAAAGATTTTAGAAACATGTAAGGTTTGAAACCGTGTAAATTGTCAATTGCCTGGAGCAACCTTTTAATGTTGAGAGGTCTGCGACCCTATTTGTTAAAGAGTTCAAACGAACTATGTTTATTAAAATTATATTGCATTATTGTTAATTTCCTCAAACTTTTTCTAATTGTAAAATAAACAAATCTTTTCCCTTCTCTTTTTCATTTACGAATATAAAGTTTAGGCAAAATCCTGTCTTCCTTGACTCTCCTCACTCAATGATATTAAAATCATTAATAGAGCTTTCACCATTTGTTGCATTTGAGCAAGAACTCTTAATTTTCACCTCACTAAAGTTCTTCTTAGCGTTAATAGCTAATTCTAATTGGCCAGTAAGGCAAGTAAAGCTCGCTAAGCCAGCTACCTGCTTGTGGAGACCCTCTCCGAAAACTTATGGTCAATTTTATAAAAAATAAGTGTTTCTTTTTGTCTAAACTTTTAGCCGGCTCCTCGCTGAGTAAAAGCTTAGCCATTTTCCAATGCAACCATTGGTTCATTTACCAAGATTACCCAATAAGGCATAATCTTTTATCATTTTCCTTTTTAGAGACACTTGGTCGCCCTCACAGGAACTCCATAATTTTGGAAATTGAAAATAACAAGCTTGAGTTAAATCATTGGCATTCTTTGAATTACTTTGTAAAACCTAATTTCTTTGAGAAGACATACAGTAAATTTGTTCCTCTCAGTCTTGCCAGACAAGCACTCTTCCCCATAGTAGTTTTATATATGCTTGAGAGGGATTATACGAAAGCCACTCTCTTGCAAACAGCCCAAATTCTATCTGTGTTTCTCGTCAGCTTAGACCAAGTCCTTACTCATTTTAGGTATCCGAAAGAGGATTTTCGGTGGCAACCACCTTTAAGTGTGTTTAACACTAAACTTATTAATTTTGTGGGACTCTCCTCCTATTTTTCTATCCTTCTTTTCCAATCCAAACTCTACTTCCTTCTCTTAATCATCTTCCCTTGGTGGGTGGGTTATTCCTCAGCCAATAAACTACCCAAAAGTTGGTGCCGAAACCCGGGAGAGCCCATTTTTTCTTTTTTCTTTTTAAAATAGTGTCATTTGACAATACTTTGCATATTTCTAATATCTGTGTTGAATATTTCAGCTATAACCACATCGTGCAAAGCCTGTGAACGGGAAAGAGGCCGCTCCTGTCTCCTATGGTGTGTCCCATTCTTTCTACTCATTCGTTGCTGCCAGCTTGACAGCATTTCCAAGGTTCCACAGTTTCGTGAGTTACATTTTCATTTACCTTCTTTAATATGGCTCCCACTGATAAGGATAAGGATGAAAAACTCACTTCTAAACGAGCATCCTATAAAGGGCAAATTACCCGATTCAGAAGGTACATAAAAGAATTAGATCCCTCAGACGCGCAATTAGATTTATTGAAACATCGTGTAAAGGATTTTGAACGTTCTTATGAAAACTACTGTAACATTCAAACTGAAATTGAAACTTGCATGCTCAATCAAACAGAAGATCGCGTCGAAGTAGAAAACTTAGATTACGAAGGCATAGGTTCTGCTTTCAAAATAATACGCAAACTCGAAGAAGAGCAGAAAAAGGACGCTTCTGTTCTTGGTTCCCTTCACGAACCCCAAGCTTCTTTCCGTGAGGGCACTCACAAGCCCAAACCTACTTTACCGAAAATTGATTTACCCCATTTTTCTGGAGATGAATCTGCTTGGGATTCTTTCTATGAGTTATTTTGCTCTCTTGTTCATGACAATGAAGACATTCAAGTCATTTACAAGTTTCATTACTTGAGATCTATCCTTCGAGGTCAAGCTTTGCAGTTGGTTGAAGCACTTCCTCTGCGTGCCGAAAATTACCCCATTGCCTTTAATTTATTAAAAGAAAGATATGGAAATTCACGTTTACGTATTCAACGCCATATTAAGGCTCTATTTAACCTACCTGCGTCACAGCACAATGACGTCACTAGTTTGCGTACTTTAATTGACACTACCCAACTCCACGTTAAAGCTTTGTCCCAATTAGATCAACCTACTGAACATTGGGATACTTTCCTAATACATTTAGTAGTTTCTAAAGTTGATGCTGCTACCCTCAAAGCTTGGGAAATTGAACTTTCTAAAGAAGACGACTACTCTTACGAGCATTTAGTCACTTTCATAAACGCTAGATGCCAACTTTTAACCGCTCTAGCTAATCAAAGTGAACCTTCATCTCCTAGTTCCAAATTCGAATTAATGTCCATCAAATCCAAAAGTGAACGCTCAGCGCCCAATACCCAAAAACCCGGGTCCAGCTCATCCAAATTCAAATCAAACTCCACTGGTTACCCAACTAGGTCTAGTGAACGTCGTGTTGCTAGCTCTATTGTTTTAAACACGCAAAGCGAATCTCGCAAAAGTTTAAACGAACCTGTAAAGTGCATACTTTGTAAAGATCCCCATGCCCTATACCTTTGCAAATCCTTTAAAGAAATGTCAGTCGATGACAGACGAAAATTAGTCGCTCAAAACAAACATTGTTTCAACTGCCTAGCGCCCACGCATTCTGCTTCTAACTGTAAGTCCACAAGACTTTGCTACCATTGTGAAAAGGCTCATCATACTCTGCTACATCGTCATGATCAGGCAAGGTCATCGACAGCATCTACTTCGCCGAAAAATGATAGTGCTAACAATTCTAATGCTTCATCTTATATTCAAAATGCCAAGTCCATTCGCAGTGCTCAAGTATTGTTGTCTACTGTCCAAATCGAAGTTCAGGATAACTTTGGCAACTGGGTCCGTGCACGCGGTCTTCTAGACTCAGCGGCAACTCATGATTTTGTGTCCAATTCCTTGATTAGAAAACTAAGCCTACCTGTAAAACCCACTTCTATCAACGTGTCGGGCATCAACAGCTCAAAATCGCAAGCTTTACAATTCTCAAAGCTAACTATAAGAGATATTTGTCATAGAAACAACTTTCTTAAACTTAATTGTCTAATTCTTAATAGCATTGGAGAAGACACTCCAAGTCACTCTGTGGATATTTCAGGGTTAAACATTCCCTCGCATTTAAGGCTAGCCGATCCTTGTTTTAATATGCAGAACCCTATTGACATACTCTTTAGTGCCAATGTTTTCTGGAATTGCCTACGTAAACAGGTTCGTAAGTTATCCTCAAACGTGGTCGCCAGAGACACTAATTTTTGGATGGATCGTCACAGGTCAACTTCCCCATTATTCTCCTCAACCTGCATCGCAATGTTACTTCTCCAATACTGACCTGGAACAGTTCTGGAGGCTTGAAAATGTCGATTCTCCTAATGTAACCTCTTCAGAAAATGAATTCTGTGAGCAACTTTTTTTGAACACCACCACTCGTTCTTCTGATGGCCGGTTCGTCGTTCAAATGCCAAGATTACATAATCCTCCTAAACTTATTAACTCTCAGCCTAAAGCTCGAAAAGCTCTCTTTGCTATCGAGAGCAAATTCAAAAAGGAACCCCTTGTCAAAAAGCAGTACACTGAGTTCATGGATGAGTATGAAAGCTTAGATCATATGGAAGTTGTTAACAAATCCAATGATGAATTGCAACCCCCAATTGAAACGGTTTATTTAAATCATCATCCCGTGTGGAAAAACCCTCTTGTAAAAGATAAAATTCGAGTTGTTTTTAATGGTTCATCACCCGACGTTAATGGCAACAGCCTTAACGACACTCTTTATTCTGGTCCTGCTATTCAATCAGATTTATCTGCTATACTCTTAAACTTTCTATTATTTCCCATAGCTGTCATAGCCGACATAAAACAGATGTACCGTCAAGTGTTAATTCAACCAGAACAACGAGATCTTCAAAGAATCTTGTGGCGTGATGAAACCAGTAAGCCCATTAAGGTGTTTCGCTTGAAAACGGTTACTTATGGCTTAAAACCCTCTGCTTTCCTTGCTATCCGATCCCTACACTTGCTAGCCTCTCAAGATGGTCATTTATTTAACCCCAAAGCCTCTGAAGCACTAACTACGTCATTCTATGTTGACGATTATTTGCAATCCTTCCCCTCTTTGGAGGAAGCTTCTTTTGTATCTTTAGAACTTCAGGCATTACTAAGGAATGGAGGTTTCCCACTCCATAAGTGGAACTCCAACTCCCCTGAGTTTCTCGCTCAGTTTCCCATCGAAGACGTAGATCCTTCTTCTGTCGAAATTTGTGGTAACTCCGAATCTATAAAAACTAGGAGTTCACTGGTGCACTAGCACTGACACTCTTATCTATAAAGTTTCGCTCGCAGAAGAGCTTCCTAATACAAAAAGACAAATCTTCTCTGAAATTGCAAACATTTTTGATCCACTTCAATTCCTTGCTCCAGTTATCGTTATAGCCAAACTCTTCATGCAAGAGCTGTGGTCGCTTAAATGTGAATGGGATGACACTGTCCCTATTTCTTTTCTTAATCGTTGGCTCTCGTTTCGCAGCAATTTGCTGGATCTTGCCCTTATTGAAATTCCCAGGAATTTAATCAGCTCTCATTCTAATGCATCTTTTTCCCTCCATGTGTTCGCGGACAGTTCCGAAAAAGCTTATGGTTGCTGTGCATATTTAGTTTATCACGATTCACTCTATGGATCTCTAGTTTCCAACCTGCTTTGTGCCAAATCGAAGGTCGCTCCTCTTAAAACTATCACTTTGCCTAGGCTCGAACTGTGCGCTGCACTCATGGCTGCAGAACTTGTCAAGAAATTACGGGAAGTATTAAAGGTCGAATTCTCGCAAATCTATCTCTGGAGCGATTCCATGATCGCCCTTTCTTGGATCGCCAAGAACCCCTCTCACTGGCAAACTTTCGTTGCAAACAGGGTTTCCAAAATTCAAACTCTTTCTTCTGGATGTCAATGGAGGCATGTTCCCAGTGCGGATAATCCAGCTGATATTATCTCTCGTGGTTGTTTACCCTCTCAATTGGCAGCTTCCCAATTGTACTGGCATGGGCCCTCGTGGCTAATCGAAGAATCTTCCTCATGGCCTTCTAAACCCCCAGCTACAAACTCCAACTTGCCTGACGCTAAAGTACCTCTACCCATTGCTTCGTGTCTTGTTTCCAACGCTTCTCATCCTTTGTTGTCCCGCTATTCTTCTTTTCATAAATTATTACGAATTGTCGCCTATCTCCTTAGATGGAAATATCTTGTGGTCGACCAACCTCTTCTCCCTAAACCACACCTTACCAATCATTAATTGAATCTCGCTACCATTAAGATTTTACAACTGACACAGCAAGAAGCCTTTTCTTCTGAATTGTCATTACTTTCTTCTAAAAGAGATCTTCCCAAATCCAGCCGTCTTCGTGCTTTAGCCCCGTTTCTTGATGACCATGGGTTACTCAGGGTAGGTGGTAGGCTCTCGCAATCTTTACTCTCTGAAGACAAAAAGCATCCTGTTATTTTGCCTTCCAAACATCACGTAACTTCCTTAATTATACGTGACTTTCATTACCGTAATCTTCATGTTGGTACACGTACTCTGCTTTGCCTCTTAAGGGAAAAGTACTGGATTATAAATGGAATTCATGAAGTTTCTTCTGTAATTCATAAGTGCATTCCTTGCTTTAAAGCGAAACCTAAAATCAATACTCAATTAATGAGCGATCTGCCCTCTTTTCGTTCTTCTCCTATACGCCCATTTGCTTTAACTGGCGTGGACTATATGGGTCCGTTCCAATATCAACGAAACTCTCCTGAAGCTAAACGCAAATTGTTTGGTAAGCTTTATGTTTCTCTCTTTGTTTGCATGGTTACCGGCGCAATCCACTTGGAACTAGTAACGAATGCTTCTACTTCTTATTTTTTATCAGCTGTCTCTCGTTTCACCGCTAGGCGTGGTGTTCCTTCTGAGATGTTCTCTGATAACGCTTCCACCTTTCAGGGCGCAGCTTCCCTGTGGAAGAAAGCTCTCACTTCCTCTCCAGCCTTGGAACAAATCTCTAATTTTTCTTATTCAAAAGGTTTCAAATGGCGCTTCATACCTCCTTACGCTCCGCATCATGGTGGTAGGTGGGAATCTTGCGTAAAGCTCACTAAACGTCATTTGAGAAAAGTCTTAGGTAATCGAATTCTGACTTACGAAGAATTCAATTCTCTGTCTGTTCTGATTGAAGGTGTTGTTAACTCTCGCCCCTTAACTCCGCTTTCCAATGACCCTGATGACCTACTTCCACTCACCCCTGGTCACTTCCTTATCGGCACTTCTCTTTCTGCCCCTCCTCCTCTTCCCAATTCTTACAGGGATTCTAATCTACCTATCGTTTGGCGTAAACTTGAAGCCCTCCGTAATTCTTTTTGGAAGAGATGGAACTTGGAATATTTAACTTCCTTGCAACGGAGGCAGAAGTGGTTTCTTTCCAGTCCCGACATTAAAGTGGGGGACTTGGTCTTGGTTAGGGATGTTTCTCCCCCTCTAGTCTGGACTTCCGGTAGAGTGACTAAGTGTTACCCTGGAAGAGATGGGAGAGTCAGGGTGGTCAGAGTCTTGACCATTAACGGTTCGATTACAAGACCCTTGTCTTTGATCGCTCCTCTTCCAATAAATATGTAACTGTTTATTTGCTCTCTGTTGGTGTTCCCCCCCCCCCAGTATGGTGCATTCTTTGAATACACGGTACCTGAGATATAATTTTTACTGCTCTTTGCATGTTCATTTCTTCCTTCTTCTTTGTCAAACACCAACAGTGATAATCTGTTTTCTCCTTGTTGGGCATATCTCTTATGTCTTCATAAGTATGTTTCAGATATATAACTTCTGTGACCCACCTAGCGTCACCTCGCAGCGAATCTCTGAAGCTCCTCAATTCTTCCTGGTGCTAGAGGACTTACTTATCCATTTGGCCACCAGATCCTGTACCATCGCCAGCTATTTTCTCCTTGAGCAAGAGGACTACGTCTACTTCTTTACTCACCACACTGCGCTAGTATCAACTGTTATCAACTCTTAGAAGACCGGCTCAGCAAGAGAAGATACATTTTTTGTTTTAAAGTTTGTAATGCTTATATGTTCTCCTTTTGTCTCCTACCCCCCACTCTTTCCCCTTTTTCTTGGTCCCTCCGTGCTCCTTTGAGCTTCTCTCACTTCTTAGTCTGCAGTTGACTCGTTCAGTCAAAGCTCCGCTCGAGCTTGCCTCCTCAAACCAAGAGGCTCACACTCTTCTACGCCATGTTGGCATAGTAGTAGGAAACTTCAACTTCAACATGAAATCAAGATAAGTACTATTTTAAAGGTTTTAACCTCATCTTCATCATTTTATCTACATGCTTTTATAGATTATTTTATAGACAGCGTGAGATTACTTATGGGGCGGTAATCTTTCTTCGCGAGATTTGCCATGTTGAGCTTCTGCTTGTATAAGCCAACCTTACTAAAAAAGAGCTTTTCTTAAGCTATTCAAACGAGAAATCCTCTCGCTACGTGGGATATTATTTAGTACCCGCTGTCTATAAATATAAAGCTATTTCCTCCGTTGGATTTTCTCAACCCCATTTTCTGCTAAGGTTGTTCTGGAACCTTCGAGATCTTGTTCTCTATCTACGAGTCTTGCCGTCACGTATTGTTCACGCACTTGTGAAAATGCTAGTTAAAACGAGGAATCTTCCTCACAAATTTTTGCAATAGCTAACTTTCCTCCACCGCTGGAACCTCTGGAACATTCTATAGCGCATTTAATTGTAAATCACAACTTTTTCAAGAAATAGACTCTCACCTATATAGTGCAATCAGTTATTTCCATAATTGCAATAACTTTCTTTTTCATGAACTTTAGTGTTTCTATAGTGAACTTTGCATCTATCTTCATAGACTATAGTGATAAACAGTGCTTGCTCCACGTTTCTACCGCGTCGCGATCGTCCGGTTATATTAAATACGGCCATGAACATTGATCCTATATCCCAATGATCTTTCCTCAACCTTCTACTAACTATCATTATTAATAAAATTGTAACTTTCTATAAGGTGTCACCCACAAGGTGCCCTTCCCTCTTTGCTAGTTTAACATTAATTAAATTCTGCTTAATTGCTTGTGTGATACAAGTTTTAGATTTACGTTGTTTCTTTCCCATAATCAGGGAAAGCAATTCTTTAAACTCTTGAGCGAGTCATGTTCAGGTTTCACGAAATGGAAACTGTCCCATTTGGCGAGTGATTCCTGCCCAAACTTGGGAAGTCCAGAACTTTCCCTTTCACTTTCTTCAGGTTTCACAGTAAGTGACCTGCCCTCTTTGTATAATTCTCATATATTAATTCTGTATAAATATAAGAAGTTGTAGGAACTTCTATCTTATTTTTCATGTTGTTATTCTTGTTATTTTCAAAGTTGTCACTTTCTCTAGAACATTCTTTCCTGAATTTCTTAAGGTGCACTTTTGTACTCCCATTCACGTTCAAGCTTTAATTATTTCATTGCTCATTTGTTTAAATCTTATAAAGATTTTAGAAACATGTAAGGTTTGAAACCGTGTAAATTGTCAATTGCCTGGAGCAACCTTTTAATGTTGAGAGGTCTGCGACCCTATTTGTTAAAGAGTTCAAACGAACTATGTTTATTAAAATTATATTGCATTATTGTTAATTTCCTTAAACTTTTTCTAATTGTAAAATAAACAAATCTTTTCCCTTCTCTTTTTCATTTACGAATATAAAGTTTAGGCAAAATCCTGTCTTCCTTGACTCTCCTCACTCAATGATATTAAAATCATTAATAGAGCTTTCACCATTTGTTGCATTTGAGCAAGAACTCTTAATTTTCACCTCACTAAAGTTCTTCTTAGCGTTAATAGCTAATTCTAATTGGCCAGTAAGGCAAGTAAAGCTCGCTAAGCCAGCTACCTGCTTGTGGAGACCCTCTCCGAAAACTTATGGTTAATTTTATAAAAAATAAGTGTTTCTTTTTGTCTAAACTTTTAGCCGGCTCCTCGCTGAGTAAAAGCTTAGCCATTTTCCAATGCAACCATTGGTTCATTTACCAAGATTACCCAATAAGGCATAATCTTTTATCATTTTCCTTTTTAGAGACACTTGGTCGCCCTCACAGGAACTCCATAATTTTGGAAATTGAAAATAACAAGCTTGAGTTAAATCATTGGCATTCTTTGAATTACTTTGTAAAACCTAATTTCTTTGAGAAGACATACAGTAAATTTGTTCCTCTCAGTCTTGCCAGACAAGCACTCTTCCCCATAGTAGTTTTATATATGCTTGAGAGGGATTATACGAAAGCCACTCTCTTGCAAACAGCCCAAATTCTATCTGTGTTTCTCGTCAGCTTAGACCAAGTCCTTACTCATTTTAGGTATCCGAAAGAGGATTTTCGGTGGCAACCACCTTTAAGTGTGTTTAACACTAAACTTATTAATTTTGTGGGACTCTCCTCCTATTTTTCTATCCTTCTTTTCCAATCCAAACTCTACTTCCTTCTCTTAATCATCTTCCCTTGGTGGGTGGGTTATTCCTCAGCCAATAAACTACCCAAGGTTCGAAACCTCATAAATTGTTAATTGCCTGGCGCAAACGTTTAATGCTTTCTGAGGTCTGTGACCCCAAAATTGTTAACCAAATTGAAAATATATTTGTTAAAGTTATCAACTACTTTTGCCTTGTTAAATAAATTAAATATTTGTTTTTGGATTTATCATTTCGCAAATACAACGGTTAGGCAAGGTCCTGTCTTTCTTGGCTCTCTCTATTCAATGCCATTAAATCTATTGATAGGGCTTTCACCACTCGTTGCATTTGAGCAAGAACTCTTAGTGGTAATCTCGTCAAAGTTTCTCTTAGCTTTAAAAGCTAATTCTAACTGGCCAGTAAGGCAAGTAAAGCTCGCTACGCCAGCTACCTGCTTGTGGAGATCCTCTCCGAAAACTTATGGTTAGTTTTCCAAAAGATAAGTGTTTCTTTTTGTCTAAACTTTTAGCCGGCTCCTTGCTGAGTAAAAGCTTAGACATTTCCAAATGCAACCATTGGTCCACTTACCAAAATTACTCCCCAAGGTATAATTTTTTATCATTATCCTTCTTGGAAGCACTTGGTCGCTTTTTTCCGGAACTCTATAACTTCGAAAACTGGAAATACCAAACCTGATTCAAATTATTGGCATTCTTCGAATTACTTTGCAAAAACGAATTTCTTTGAACAGACATACAATAAATCTGTTACTCTCAGTCTTGCCAGACCACCACCCTTCCCCATAGTAAGCAGATGCATGCTTGAGAGGGAATATACTAAAGCCACTCTCTTGCAAACCGCCCAAGTCCTAGCTGTGTTTCCCGTCAGCTTAGACCAAGCCCTTACCCATTTTAGGTATCAGAGACGGATTTTCAGTGGCAACCGCCTCTAAGTGCATTTAAAGTTAAATTTATAACTTTTGTGTGACTCTCCTCCTATTTTTCTATCCTTTTTCTCCAGTCCGAAACCTATCTCCTTTTCTTAATCATCTTCCCTTGGTGGTTAGGTTATTCCTCAGCCAATAATCTACCCAAAATTTGGTCCCGGAAACCCGGGAGGGTCCATTTGCTATTTCTATTCTGTGTCAAGTGTCATTTGACAATACCTTGCAAATTATTAATATCTGCTTTGAAACTTTCAGCTATAACCACATCGTGCAAAGCCTGTGAAGGGGAAAGAGGCCGCTCCTGTCTCCTTTGGTGTGTCCCGTTCTTTCTGCTTATTTTCTGCTGCCAGCTTGACAGTATTTCCAAGGTTCCACAGTTTCGTGAGTTACATTTCAATCTATTTTCTTTAACATGGCTCCTACTGAAAAGGATAAGGATGAAAAACTTACTTCTAATCGAGCATCCTATGAAGGGCAAATTACCCGATTCAGAAAGTACATAAAAGAGTTAGATCCCTCAGAAGCTCAATTAGACTTGTTGAAACATCGTGTAAGGGATTTTGAACGTTCTTATGAAAATTATTGCAACATCCAAACTGAAATAGAAACTTGTATGCTCAATCAAACCGAAGATCGAGTCGCAGTAGAAAACCAATATTACGAAGGCATAGGTTCTGCTTTCAAAATAGTACGCCAACTCGAAGAGGAGCAGAAAAAGGACGCTTCTGTTCTTGGTTCCCTTCACGAACCACAAACTTCTTTCCGTGATGGTACTCACAAGCCCAAACCAATTTTACCTAAAATTGATTTACCCCATTTCTCTGGAGATGAATCTACTTGGGATTCTTTCTATGAATTATTTTGCTCTCTTGTTCATGACAATGAAGACATTCAAGTCATTTACAAGTTTCATTACTTGAGATCTATCCTCCGAGGTCAAGCTTTGCAGTTAGTAGAAGCACTTCCTCTACGTGCCGAAAATTACCCCATTGCCTTTAACTTATTAAAAGAAAGATATGGAAATTTACGGTTAAGTATTCAACGCCATATAAAGGCTCTATTCAACCTACCTGCGTCACAGCACAATGACGTCACTAGTTTGCGTACTCTAGTTGATACTACACAACTTCACGTTAAGGCTTTGTCCCAATTAGATCAACCTACTGAACATTGGGATACTTTCCTAATACATTTAGTGGTTTCTAAAGTTGATGCTGCTACCCTCAAAGCTCGGGAAATTGAACTTTCTAAAGAAGACGACTACTCTTACGAGCATTTAGTCACTTTCATAAACGCTAGATGCCAACTCTTAACCGCTCTAGCTAATCAAAGTGAACCCTCCTCCCCGAGTTCCAAATTTGAATTAATGTCTATCAAACCTAAAAGCGAACGCTTAGCGTCTAATACCCAAAAAC
Organism: Meconema thalassinum; assembly: GCA_946902985.2. Lineage (NCBI taxonomy): Eukaryota > Metazoa > Arthropoda > Insecta > Orthoptera > Tettigoniidae > Meconema > Meconema thalassinum. Next base: position 243,037,350 of record OX336391.1, read on the forward strand.
CCGGGTCCAGCTCATCTAAATTTAAATCAAACACTACTGGTTACCCAACTAGGTCTAGTGAACGTCGTGTTGCTAGCTCTATGGTTTTAAACGCTCAAAGCGAACCCCGTAAGAGTTTAAACGAACCTTTAAAGTGCATACTTTGTAACGATCCCCATGCCCTATACCTCTGTAAATCCTTTAAACAAATGTCAGTTGACGACAGAAGAAAATTAGTTTCCCAGAACAAACATTGCTTCAATTGCCTAGCGCCTACTCATTCTGCTTCTAATTGCAAGTCCACTAGACTTTGCTACCATTGTGAAAAGGCTCATCACACTTTGCTACATCGTCATGATCAGGCAAGGTCATCGACAGCATCTACTTCTCCGAAAAATGATAGTGCTAACAGTTCTAATGCTTCATCGTATATTCAAAATGCCAAGTCCATTCGCAGTGCTCAAGTATTGTTGTCTACTGTCCAAATCGAAGTTCAGGATAACTTTGGCAACTGGGTCCGTGCACGCGGTCTTCTAGATTCAGCGGCAACTCATGATTTTGTGTCTAATTCTTTGATTAGAAAACTAGGCCTACCAGTAAACCCCTCTTCTATCAACGTGTCGGGCATCAACAGCTCAAAATCGCAAGCTTTACAATTCTCGAAGCTAACCATAAGAGATATTTGTCATAGAAACAACTTTTTTAAACTTAATTGTCTGATTCTCAATAGCATTGGAGAAGACACTCCAAGTCACTCTGTGGATATTTCAGGGTTAAACATTCCCTCGCATTTAAGGCTAGCCGATCCTTTGTTCAACATGCAAAATCCTATTGACATACTCTTTAGTGCCAATGTTTTCTGGAATTGCCTTCGTAAACAGGTTCGCAAGTTATCCTCAAACGTGGTCGCCAGAGATACTAATTTTGGATGGATCGTCACAGGTCAACTTCCCCATTATTCTCCCCAACCCGCATCGCAATGTTACTTCTCCAATACTGACCTGGAACTGTTTTGGAGGCTTCAAAGCGTTGATCCTCCTAATGTAAACTCTTCAGAAAATGAATTCTGTGAGCAACTTTTTTTGAACACCACCACTCGTTCTTCTGATGGCCGGTTCGTTGTTCAAATGCCAAGATTACATAATCCTCCCAAACTTATTAACTCGCAGCCCAAAGCTCGAAAATCTCTCTTTGCTATCGAGAGCAAAATCAAGAAAGAACCCCTTGTTAAACAGCAGTACACTGATTTCATAGATGAGTATGAAAGCTTAGATCATATGGAAGTTGTTAACAAATCTGATGATGAATTGCATCCCCCAATTGAAACGGTTTATTTAAATCATCATCCCGTGTGGAAAAACCCTCTTGTAAAAGATAAAATCCGAGTTGTTTTCAATGGTTCATCACCCGACGTTAATGACAACAGCCTTAACGACACTCTTTACTCTGGTCCTGCTATTCAGTCAGATCTATCTGCTATACTCTTAAACTTTCGATTATTTCCCATAGCTGTCATAGCTGATATAAAACAGATGTACCGTCAAGTTTTAATTCAACCGGAACAACGAGATCTCCAAAGAATCTTGTGGCGTGATGAAATCAGTAAGCCCATTAAGGTATTTCGCTTAAAAACGGTTACTTATGGCTTAAAACCCTCTGCTTTCCTGGTTATCCGATCCCTACACTTAATAGCCTCACAAGATGGTCATTTATTTAATTCCAAAGCCTCTGAAGCACTAACTAAGCCATTCTATGTTGACGATTATTTGCAGTCCTTCCCCACTTTGGAGGAAGCATCTTTTGTGTCTTTAGAACTTCAGGCATTGCTAAGGAATGGAGGTTTCCCACTTCATAAGTGGAATTCCAACTCCCCTGAGTTTCTCGCCCAGTTTCCCATCGAAGACGTAGATCCTTCTTCTGTCGAAATTTGTGGAAACTTCGAATCTATAAAAACTCTAGGAGTTCATTGGTGCACTAGCACTGACACTCTCATCTACAAAGTTTCGCTCGCAGAAGAGCTTCCTAACACAAAAAGACAAATTCTCTCTGAAATTGCAAAAATTTTTGATCCGCTTCAATTCCTTGCCCCAGTTATTGTTATAGCCAAACTCTTCATGCAAGAGCTGTGGTCGCTCAAATGTGAATGGGATGACACTGTCCCTCTTTCTTTTCTTAATCGTTGTCTCTCGTTTCGCAGCAATTTGCTGGATCTTTCCCTTATTGAAATTCCCAGGAATTTAATTAGCTCTCTTTCTAATGCATCTTTTTTCCTTCATGTGTTCGCGGACAGTTCCGAAAAAGCTTACGGTTGCTGCGCATATTTAGTTTATCACGCTTCATTATATGGATCTTCAGTTTCCAACCTTGTTTGTGCCAAATCGAAGGTCGCTCCTCTTAAAACTATCACTTTGCCTAGGCTTGAATTGTGTGCTGCACTCATGGCTGCAGAACTTGTTAAGAAATTACGGGAAGTATTAAAAGTCGAACTCTCGCAAATCTATCTCTGGAGCGATTCCATGATCACCCTTTCTTGGATCGCCAAGAACCCCTCTCACTGGCAAACTTTTGTTGCAAACAGGGTTTCCAAAATTCAAACTCTTTCTTCTGGATGTCAATGGAGGCATGTGCCCAGTGCTGATAACCCAGCCGATATTATCTCTCGTGGTTGTTTACCTTCTCAATTGGCAGCTTCCCAGTTGTACTGGCATTGGCCGTCGTGGTTACTCGAAGACTCTTCTTCATGGCCTTCTAAACCTCCAGCTACAAACTCCAACTTGCCTGACGCTAAAGTACCTCTATCCATTGCTTCGTGTCTTGTTTCCAACGCTTCTCATCCTTTTTGTCCCGCTATTCTTCTTTTCATAAATTAATACGAATTGTCGCCTATCTCCTTAGATGGAAATATTTTGTAGTTGACCAACCCCTTCTCCCCAAACCACACCTTACCAATCATGAATTGAATCTCGCTACCATTAAGGTTTTACAACTGACACAGCAAGAAGCCTTTTCTTCTGAATTGTCTTTACTTTCTTCTAAAAGGGATCTTCCGAAATCCAGTCGTCTTTGTGCTTTGGCCCCGTTCCTTGATGACCTTGGGTTACTCAGGGTAGGTGGAAGGCTCTCGCAATCTTTGTTCTCTGAGGACAAAAAGCATCCCGTTATTTTGCCTTCCAAACATCACGTAACTTCCTTAATTATACGTGACTTTCATTATCGTAATCTGCATGCTGGTTCACGCACTCTGCTTTGCCTCTTAAGGGAAAAGTACTGGATTATAAATGGAATTCATGAAGTTTCTTCTGTAATTCACAAGTGCATTCCTTGCTTCAAAGCGAAACCTAAAATCAATACTCAATTAATGAGCGATCTGCCCTCTTTTCGCTCTTCTCCTATACGCCCATTTGCTTTAACTGGTGTGGACTATATGGGTCCGTTCCAATATCAACGAAATTCTCCTGAAGCTGAACGCAAATTGTTTGGTAAGCTTTATGTTTCTCTCTTTGTTTGCATGGTTACTGGCGCAATCCACTTGGAACTAGTAACGAATGCTTCTACTTCTTACTTTTTATCAGCTCTCTCTCGCTTCACCGCTAGGCGTGGTGTTCCTTCAGAGATGTTCTCTGATAACGCTTCCACTTTTCAGGGCGCAGCTTCCCTGTGGAAGAAAGCTCTCACTTCCTCTCCTGCCATGGAACAAATTTCTAATTTTTCCTACTCAAAGGGTTTCAAATGGCGCTTTATACCTCCCTACGCTCCTCATCACGGTGGTAGGTGGGAATCTTGCGTAAAGCTCACTAAACGTCATATAAGAAAAGTCTTAGGTAATCGCATTTTGACTTACGAGGAATTCAATTCACTATCCGTTCTGATTGAAGGTGTTGTTAATTCTCGCCCTTTAACTCCGCTTTCCAATGACCCTGATGACCTGCTTCCACTTACACCTGGTAATTTCCTTATCGGCACTTCTCTTTCTGCCCCTCCTCCTCTTCCCAATTCTTACAGGGATTCTAATCTACCTATCGTTTGGCGTAAACTTGAAGCCCTCCGTAATTCTTTTTGGAAGAGGTGGTACTTGGAATATTTAACTTCCTTGCAACGGAGACAGAAGTGGTTTCTTTCCAGTCCCGACATTAAAGTGGGGGACTTGGTCTTGGTTAGGGATGTTCCCCCCCCCCCCCTAGTTTGGAGTTCTGGTAGAGTGACCGAGTGTTATCCTGGAAGGGATGGGAGAGTCAGGGTGGCCAAAATCTTGACCACTAATGGTCTGATCACAAGACCACTGTCTTTGATCGCTCCATTACCTTTAAATGTTTAACTGCTTATTTGTTCTCTGTTGGTGTTTCCTCCTCCCAGTATTGTGCATTCTTGGAATACACGGTACGAGAGAATATAATTTTTAATGCACTTTGCTTGTTCATTCCTTCCTCTTTATCAAACACCAACAGTGATCTTCTATTTTCTCTTTGATGGTCATGCCTCTTATGTCATTGTGAGTCTGTTCTAGATATATATCTTCCATGACTCACCTAGCGTCATCTAGCAGCGAATCTCTGAAGCTCCTCAATTCTTCCTGGTGCAAGAGGACTTCCTTTTCCATCTGGCCACCAGATCCCGTTGCCATCGCCATCTATTATCTCCATGAGCAAGAGAACTTCGTCTACTTTTTCACTCACCATGCTGTGCTAGTATCGCCTGCTATCAACTCTTTGAAGACCATTCATCAAGAAGAACATTTATTTTTGATAAGTTGTCTATTCTGATATGTATTCCTTTTGTTTCCTACCTCCACTCCTTTCCCTTCCTTGGACCCTCCGCGCTTCGCTGAGCGGGTCTCACTTGTAAGTCGGCAGTTGACTCGGTCAGTCAAGGCTCCACTAGAGCCAGTCTCCTCAAACCAAGAGGCACTCTCTACGTTATACGCCATGTTGGCACATTAAGTATCTGTGAAAGGGAACTTCACCTTCGCCATGCAACAAAGATAAGTACCTACTTCAAGTTTTAACTTCATCTTCATCGCTTTTATCTTCTATATGCTTTTAACGATATTTTATAGACAGCGTGAGATTACTTATTTGGGGCAAAAATCATTCTTCGCGGGATTTGCCATGTTGAGCTTTTGTCTTTCTAAGCCAACCTTAATAGAAAGTAGCTTTTCTTAAGCTAATTAAATGAGAAATCTTCTCATCACGTGGGATATTATCTAATACCCGCTGTCTATAAATTACCAAGCTAGTTCCTCCGCTGGATTAACTTTGGCCCCATTCTTCTATTAAGATCGTTCTGGAACCTTCCAGATCCTGTACTTTATCTACAAGTCCTGCCGTCATGTATTTTTCACTCACTTGTGAGAATACTATTTAAAATTGAAGAATCTCACTTCTGAATTAAAGCTCAATAGCGAATTTTCTTCCACCGTTGGAATGTTCTATGGCGCATTTAATTCTAATTCACAACCTTCTCAAGAAATAGACTCTCGCCTACCTAGTGCAACCAGTTATTTTCATCATTGCAATAACTTTCTTTCCCATAAACTTTCGTGTTTCTACAGTGAACTTTTCATCTATTTAACAGACTATAGTGAAAACTAGTGCTTGTCCAACTTTTCTACCGCGTCGCGATCGTCCGTTTAAATTAAATAAGGCCATGAACATTTATCCTCAATCCCAATTGATCTTTCCTAAACCTTCTACTAACAAACCATATTAATAAAATTGTAACTCTGGATCATTTCCAATAAGGTGTCACTCTAACGAAGTGCCCTTCCATCTTGCTTGTTTATCATTAATTAATTTCTGTATAACTACGTGTTTTATACACGGTTCAAGCTTACATTGTTTCTACCTTATAATCAGGGAAAACAATTCTTTCAACTCTTGAGTGAGTTATTTCTAGGTTTCACGAAATGGAAACTGCCCCATTTGGCTCGTGATTCATACTTAAACATAGGAGGTCGAGAACCTACCTTTTGATTTTCTCTTCAGGTTTCACAGTAAGTGACCTGCCCTTATTTGTATAATAACCAACAGTAATTCAGCTTAAATATAAGAAGTTGTAGGAACTTCTATCTTATTTTTCATGTTTTTCTTATTGTTATTTTCGAAGTTGTCACTCTTACTAGAATATTCTCTCAGGAGTTTCTTAAAGTACACACCTTGTACTCTATTTATTGTTACATTTTAATTACTTCATTTGGTTTTTTTTTCTTACAAGATTTTAGAAAATATATAAGGTTCGAAACATCATAAATTGTTAATTGCCTGGCGCAAACGTTTAATGCTTTCTGAGGTCTGTGACCCCAAAATTGTTAACCAAATTGAAAATATATTTGTTAAAGTTATCAACTACTTTTGCCTTGTTAAATAAATTAAATATTTGTTTTTGGATTTATCATTTCGCAAATACAACGGTTAGGCAAGATCCTGTCTTCCTTGGCTCTCTCTATTCAATGCCATTAAATCTATTGATAGGGCTTTCACCACTCGTTGCATTTGAGCAAGAACTCTTAGTGGTAATCTCGTCAAAGTTTCTCTTAGCTTTAAAAGCTAATTCTAACTGGCCAGTAAGGCAAGTAAAGCTCGCTACGCCAGCTACCTGCTTGTGGAGATCCTCTCCGAAAACTTATGGTTAGTTTTCCAAAATATAAGTTTTTCTTTTTGTCTAAACTTTTAGCCGGCTCCTTGCTGAGTAAAAGCTTAGACATTTCCAAATGCAACCATTGGTCCACTTACCAAAATTACTCCCCAAGGTATAATTTTTTATCATTATCCTTCTTGGAAGCACTTGGTCGCTTTTTTTTTTCAGGAACTCTATAACTTCGAAAACTGGAAATACCAAACCTGATTCAAATTATTGGCATTCTTCGAATTACTTTGCAAAAACGAATTTCTTTGAACAGACATACAATAAATCTGTTACTCTCAGTCTTGCCAGACCACCACCCTTCCCCATAGTAAGCAGATGCATGCTTGAGAGGGAATATACTAAAGCCACTCTCTTGCAAACCGCCCAAGTCCTAGCTGTGTTTCCCGTCAGCTTAGACCAAGCCCTTACCCATTTTAGGTATCAGAGAACGGATTTTCAGTGGCAACCGCCTCTAAGTGCATTTAAAGTTAAATTTATAACTTTTGTGTGACTCTCCTCCTATTTTTCTATCCTTTTTTCCAGTCCGAAACCTATCTCCTTTTCTTATTAATCTTCCCTTGGTGGTTAGGTTATTCCTCAGCCAATAATCTACCCAACTACAAAAGATCAGTTGCTTGTTCTCTTTTAAAATGTTTTATTTTACATTGGAGTTTAATTTTTTCACTCGGTGTTGCTTTGTATTCTCATAAATAAGTACAGTAATTATAATAATAATAATAATAATAATAATAATAATAATAATAATAATAATAATAATAATAATAATAATCATAATAATAATAATAATAATAATAATATCGTATGGCCTCGGATGCCGGGTGCAAGCTTTGTTATTTGACGCCCAGAGTTCAGCTTGCATGTCAAATTTCGTTGTTCCTTGAGGCAGTATTAAAGTCAAGGGTGTTAGATATCTATGTTCCTTGAACACTATAGCGCTTTCTAGTAGAGTAATGAGGAACTTTGTGTAGGCGGAAACTCCCGAGATTAATTTTGCCATTATGAACAAGGCCTACTGAATTCAATTGGGTTCTTAGACATGCCAACATCGTATGAAATGCGTGTCGTATTTTTGCCGCCTTTCAAAAATCACTTACCACGGCCAGGAGCGAACTTGCAAGTTTGGGGTCAGTAGACCGGCACGCTAACCACTCACCCACCGTGACAAGCTATAAATAAGTAGTGAATATAGGTTTCGTGGGTTGGAGTGAAAAATGCACCACCACTCTACGAGTGACCAAACTTACTGTATACGCTCGTAAATGTTACCATGGTGGAGGTGGAGCTATATGCAGGTAAATTCTGAAGATGAATATCCTAGAAACATAAAACTTACCTAGTTAGTACCAGTTTCTTTTGGTCGTGTGGCCTCCTGAGAGGCCGAGTGCAGGTCTTTCTAGTCGACGCCCGTGACGACCTGCGCGTCGGGATGAGAGATGGAATGGATGAAACTGGGCAAGGATGTGGAAGGAAGCGGCCGTGGCCTGTCAGTAGGTACCGTCCCAGCATTTGCCTAGTGTTGAAAATGGGGAAAACACGGGAAACCATTTCAAGGACTGTGAGTTTGCATTCACAAATTCTCATAGTGTGTTTCTTTTGTTTTTGTATTTCTCATAGTGTTCTTCTTTTGTTTTTGTATACCGTACAAGTCAAATGTACTTTTTTGAATATAACCGTCTGTTTCCGGTTGTGACCAATGGATGTCGGTGTTTGTTTCTTCTCCCATCAATTTGGAGTTTAGGACTGTATTTAGTAAATCTTTTTTTGCTAATTATTTTATGACAGGTTATGAGCCCAGTTAAACGCTTATTGCTGTTAATGTGTGGACTTTGTTATGGGAGAATGTCGGTCGTTAAAGGGTGTTGATATGTGCGGCGCACATGTGGACAGTTAAGTGTGCATCCAAGATAGTTTTTGGTGAATTTTGTGGACGATTTTTCTATTGTGAGGACTATTTGTACGCTTTATTTTAAGTATACATACTAACATGGATTCAGCTACGGGAAGCAGCGAGCGAGTAGTTGCAATAGTGAGGTTACAGGACGACAATTGGGAAGCGTGGAACACCCGAACAAAGGCATTGCTTCAAACAAGGCGTCTGTGGGACGCGGTTCAAGGTTTCCCACGATAGACCGATACAGGAGAGGTAGAAGATACACCCGTTGAAGAGTACTCCGGGGCCCAACTGGGCAAAGATCAAGACGCGAAAAACTTGCTTATAGGTTTGGTCACCGACCCTTTCCTAGGTGATATCAAAGAAGCGGAGACAGCTAAGGAAGCATGGCAGAATCTTCTGACTTCATGTTGCGATACCGGAGTCCTTCAAATTGTGACGATGTTAGAAGAATCGTGTCTTTTTAAGAAAACTAGTGACATTAGCATGCGTACATTTGTTGATAAATTGCTCACTTGGTGTGCACGGTTGGACGATCTAGGTATACAATTTACGGATAAGGCCAAAGCTGCTTTTATTCTCAGAGGACTGGAAAATCGGGAGTACGAAAATTTGATACGTTCATTGGAAAGCAATGAAGAAAACTTAAGTGTAAAGGTAGTGCGAGCCAAACTATTGTTGGAGGAGAGAAAGAACAAGTTGGACAAACTAAAGATGGAGCGAGAACAGGAGACTTATGCGAGGCTGAAGAAGGAAGAATCTGAGGGTGAAAGCGTGAAGGCAATGGTGGCAGCCATGCGCTTAAATTCTAAGGCGGTCGTCAACAGCAGCAAAAGTGTCAACAAGCCAACAGGTAGTGGTGGATTCATGTGCTACAAGTGCCAAGAACAGGGGCATATTGCGAAGTTCTGTGATTTAGTTCATGAAGCAAGAAAGAAAGGTTCAGTTTTGTGTTTTAATTGTGCCAAGATAGGTCATACTTCCCGGAATTGTAGTAATGGACGCAAGGAAAATGTTAAGGTTAAGAATCGTGAGGTTATTGCCTCGGTAAAGGACGATGAGGCGGCAAACGAATGTGTTCAGGTTAATGCTAGTAGTGTTAAGGTAAAGGCTTATGTGACAACTGAAAGCAAGGATGATGCATCTGATTGTGTATGCAGGTGGTATGTAGATTCAGGAGCCACTGAGCACCTGACACCTTATAAGGATATTCTGTATGATTACACCCCAAAGGTTTCTGGTAGTGTAGACACAGCTGATGGATCCGTAGTTAGTGTATGTGGTATGGGAAGTGTGCTTATGAAGCTATCTGACAAGTGCGGAGGTTCTTTTCTGAAACTGAAAAGAGTGTTGTATGTCCCAGGTCTTCAAGACAATTTAATATCTGTAGGTCAATTTGACAGGAAAGGTGCAGTCGTAACCATTAAAGATAGCAAAGTTGTATTGTCAGATCATGAGGGTATATTCCTTACGGGTGAGGTCGTTGGAAATATGTATGAGGTAAATTGTGATTATTTTATGGTAGAACAAGGGAAAGAATTTGCTTGTAATGACGAGGTGGAGGTTGTGTATGCTAAGAGCAACAAAGCTGTAACTAGCGGAATATGGCATCAGCGTTTAGGCCATGCTCTGAACATTCCAGATCGTGATTTTATACCCAAAGAAAAGAATCTTGATTGTGATACTTGTAAACAAGGTAAAATGAAAAGACTTAAATTTAATGAAAGAGATCATGAATCTCAGAAGCCATTAGATGTTGTGTTCTCTGATGTATGCCAGCTAGAGCACCCATCGATTGGAGGTAGCAAGTATTTTATTACATTTACTGATGATTGTACCAGATTCTCATATGTAAGGTTCCTTAAGCATAAGAGTGATGCATTTAATGAGTTTCTCAAGGTTAAGGCCCTAATGGAGACAGCACAAGGGACCAAGTTGAAATCTTTCCATTCAGACAACGGTGGAGAGTATTTAAGTACAGAGTTTTGTAACTATCTTGAAAAGGAAGGTATTGTTCGTAGGTTAACAATGGCTTACTCTCCCCAACAGAATGGCGTTGCTGAACGCCTCAACCAGCAACTTCTCACCACTAGTAGGTGCATACTCATTCAGTCAGGCATGCCAGTTCAATTTTTGGGGGAAGCCATCAGCACAGCCTGCTATATAAAGAATAGGTGTGTGTCATCAACTGTAAAGAACATCCCATTTGAACTGTGGACGAGTAGAAAGTTATCAGACCAGGAATTGCTTATGTTAAAATCATTTGTTTGTAAAGTTTGGATCCATAAACGTAATGTGGAAAAGTTAGTGCCAAGGGCAAATGTTGGTGCAATGCTAGGGTACCCCGATGACTCGAGGGGCTACCGTGTATGGGACATCGAAACGAAATGTGTCATTAAATCCAGGAATGTAGAATTTGTTGAAGATGTATTTCCGTTTTTTGTAAAAGCCCAGGAAAAACCTGTAACTCAGATAGATTGTGAACCTAGAACAGTTGGAGAAGTGTTTGTCGAGCAGAAAGATTGTGGAGGTGACGTGTTTGAACAAAAAGTAGCCGAATCAGGAAATGAAAATTCTGTAACAAGTGATAGTGATGCCTCTTTGTCAGATTCTGATGTCGTAATAGACTCTCCATTACAGCCTGAACACACAGTATTACGCAGGTCGAGTAGAGAGAGAAAACGTCCCAGTAAGTGTGTGTGTTGTAATGAAGTCAAGGTCAAATGTCACATTGTCATGTTGAGGTCAGAATATAACGATCCGGTGTCTTTTCAAGAAGCCACCTCATGAGATGACAAAGATAAATGGTTTGAAGCAATGAACCAAGAGATTGCCCTCTTGGAAAAACATAATGTGTGGACACTTGCAGAAGATTCAGGTGGCAAGACTGTCATAGGCACCAAATGGGTGTATAAAACTAAACGAAACCAAGAAGGTGAAGTACTTAGGTATAGAGCACGTTTAGTAGCTCAAGGTTTCAGTCAGATAAAGGGTACAGATTTCCTTGAATCCTACAGTCCTGTGGTAAAAAGGAAAACTATTAGGACCCTTATAGCCATAGGAGTAGAGCGTGAATGGGATAATTGTCATTTGGACATTGTATCGGCATACCTTAATAGCAAAATTAAGGAAACTGTATTTGTAAGTCAACCAGAAGGTTTTCGCAGTGTAGAATCCCCAGACTATGTGCTAAAACTCAACAAGAGTATTTACGGTTTGTGTCAAGCTGGTAAAGATTGACACAATTGTATCACTGCACAACTTGTCAAGCTTGGCTTAAATCAAAGCAAATGTGATCCATGTCTGTATTTTAACCCAGATCATGACCTGTATGTTGCCCTTTGCTACCATACAAGGAATGATATGCAAATGTTTGTTGTTAGTGTAAGGCTAGTTTTTTTTTTGTTGTTTTAAGTTTTTTTTGCAATTTGTGAATGGGGGGAAGTGTGAGTTTGCATTCACAAATTCTCATAGTATGTTTCTTTTGTTTTTGTATTTCTCATAGTGTTCTTCTTTTGTTTTTGCTTACCGTACAAGTCAAATGTACTTATTTGAATATAACCGTCTGTTTCCGGTTGTGACCAATGGATGTCGGTGTTTGTTTCTTCTCCCATCAATTTGGAGTTTAGGACTGTATTTAGTAAACCTTTTTTTCCTAATTATTTGATGACAAGGACGGCCGACGGTGGGGCTCGAACCCACGCGTCTACCGAGTCAGCAGAGAGCTTGGCCCCATTGCCTAACGCTGTGCTTTAGCCAGCGTAACCACTGCTGTCGGTGTTAGTACCAGTGAAGCTGATCCTCACAAGATCGCTATAAGAGTCTAAAATATTCTACATTTTTCGAGGGAACCTAATTGGAGGGATTTGAAATTATTATTATTCCGCCTGCATAGCGTCCGCCATCTTTGAGTACATCCTTCGTGTGTAGTTGTGTTCTCGTTGTGCGTGCTTTCTTAGACTTTTATTATGGCTTTCTTTCCTAATTACCAATCCAGATTGAGTCATTTTGATTTGGAATATCCTAGAAACCTAAAACTTACCTAGTTAGTACCAGTTTTTTTTGGTCGTGTGGCCTCCTGAGAGGCCGAGTGCAGGTCTTTGTAGTCGACGCCCGTGGGCGTTAAATTATGTCGTGTGGATCCGTTCGACCTAAATGAAACGGAATGTAATGTATACAATGCTGGTACATCGCAACATAACTATACGGGCTTCAGGGAACCAAAGAAGCCTATAGTTACTGAAACAACCACTTCTAAGCTGGAAAGTCGTTTTGCTACCCATGAACTTACGGATGATTCGGATTGTTGAGAGAACTACTGCCTTTTACATTTGTACAGTTGAGTGTCCAGATCCAGTTCTTGGACACTTTGGAACAAGGCACTTGGGATTACGCCCCTAATCGAGACGATCATATGCATGGTCTTTACCCGTTCTACATACTGCTACGTGTCACCCCCTAGTGGCACTTACGTTAACTAGATTACGGTGGGTGAAAGCACAAACACAATTGTTCCTATAAAGAAAAGTTCGCTTTATTGCTTGCAGGTCAGAAATATACACCGTACAATAAGCAGATAGAAACAATTATCTGTCTTACAGAAACTCCCTCCTGTATGGAGCTCGACCCACCCTTTCACTCGGCCTTGCAGTTAATCCTCTCGCTAATGAGGTGGTCCCGTGCGCTGGCTGGAAATAGCTGCACTAAGTCTGTCACTCACTGTTTCCTGTCCACTGGCTAGGGAACAGCCCAATGCGTTTCGTAATTCACCACAATGTCTCTTTCGCCCTAGGTAGGTTCACACTCCACACACTGCTCCGCGGCTCGGAAGGAATCTCACTGGGTTTCGCAAGTCACGTCACCACACTTCTGTCGCTCCATCAATTCGTCGGCCAGGGACTTGGTCTCGTTGGTTTTTGCTGGTTCGTCGACGTCCACTTGACGCACCCGCGCGTGCATAGATGCCTGTTTTGCCGTCTCGAATTCAAGTGCGTGGCTCAGCGCATCTGCCAGGGTCTTATTGCGCTTGAGTCACAGCGCCTGTTGAGTGTCCGAGTCCCGCAGCCCGTCGGTGAAGGTCTGCATCGCAATCTGTTCCAGAAAGTCGGCCGGCGCTGTTGGATAGGCGAGCCTTACGAGGCGTGCAATGTCCATCTCGAACTCCTGCAGGGTTTCCGCGTTGTTCTGTACCCGGGTCCGGAGCTGCATCTGGTAGGCCTGCTGAAGATGGCTATCTCCATATCGGGACTCCATATGGGCGATCAGTGAAGCGTAGTCCTGGGATCCAGTCGGGATGGCCTGAAGGACGTTGAGGGCGTCTCCTCTCAGCGCTACAATGAGAGCTGTAGCCTATTCTGTGTTGTTCCAGTTATTTATGGAACAGGCCGCCTCGAACTGACGTAAGTAGGAGCTCCACGGGACCTTTTGGTGTATTCTGGGAATACACGGTAAGATAGAATATAATTTTTAATGCTCTTTGCATGTTCATTCCTTCCTCTTTGTCAAACACCAACAGTGATTTTCTATTTTCTCTTTGATGGTCATGTCTCTTATGTCATTGTGAGTCTGTTCTAGATATATATCTTCCATGACCCACCTAGCGTCATCTAGCAGCGAATCTCTGAAGCTCCTCAATTCTTCCTGCTGCAAGAGGACTTCCTTTTCCATCTGGCCACCAGATCCCGTTGCCATCGCCAGCTATTATCTCCATGAGCAAGAGAACTTCGTCTACTTTTTCACTCACCATGCTGTGCTAGTATCGCCTGCTATCAACTCTTTGAAGACCATTCAGCAAAAAGAACATTTATTTTTGATAAGTAGTCTATTCTGATATGTATTCCTTTTGTTTCCTACCCCCACTCTTTTCCCTTCCTTGGACCCTCCGCGCTTCGCTGAGCAGGTCTCACTTGTAAGTCGGCAGTTGACTCGGTCAGCCAAGGCTCAACTAGAGCCAGTCTCCTCAAACCAAGAGGCACTCTCTACTCTCTACGCCATGTTGGCACATTAAGTATCTGTCAAAGGGAACTTCACCTTCGCCATGCAACAAAGATAAGTACCTACTTCAAGTTTTAACTTCATCTTCATCGGTTTTAACTTCTACATGCTTTTAACGATATTTTATAGACAGCGTGAGATTACTTATTTGGGGCGGTAATCATTCTTCGCGGAATTTGCCATGTTGAGCTTTTGTCTTTCTAAGCCAACCTTAATAGAAAGTAGCATTTTCTTAAGCTATTTAAATGAGAAATCTTCTCACCACGTGGGATATTATCTAATACCCGCTGTCTATAAATCACAAAGCTAATTCCTCCGCTGGATTAACTTTGGCCCCATTCTTCTATCAAGATCGTTCTGGAACCTTCCAGATCCTGTACTTTATCTACAAGTCCTGCCGTCATATATTTTTCACTCACTTGTGAGAATACTATTTAAAATTGAAGAATCTCACTTCTGAATTAAAGCTCAATAGCGAATTTTCTTCCACCGTTGGAATGTTCTATGGCGCATTTAATTGTAATCCACAACTTTCTCAAGTAATAGACTTTCGCCTATCTAGTGCAACCAGTCCTTTTTCATCATTGCAATAACTTTCTTTGCCATAAACTTTCGTGTTACTACAGTGAATTTTCCATCTATTCAAAAGACTATAGTGATAACTAGTGCTTGTTCAACTTTTCTACCGCGTCGCGATCGTCCGTTTACATTAAATAAGGCCATGAACATTGATCCTAAATCCCAATTGATCTTTCCTCAACCTTCTACTAACAAACCATATTAATAAAATTGTAACTCTAGATCATTTTCTATGAGGTGTCACTCTGCGAAGTGCCCTTCCATTTTGCTTGTTTATCATTAATTAATTTCTGCATAACTACGTGTTTTATACACGGTTCAAGCTTACATTGTTTCTACCCCATAATCAGGGAAAACAATTCTTTTAACTCAAGAGTGAGTTATTTCTAGGTCTCACGAAAGGGAAACTGCCACATTTGGCTCGTGATTCCTACTTAAACATAGGAGGTCGAGATTCTTCCTTTTGACTTTCTCATCAGGTTTCACAGTAAGTGACCTGCCCTTATTTGTATAATAACCAACAGTAATTATGTGTAAATATAAGAAGTTATAGGAACTTCTACTTCATTCTACCTGCTTTCTTTTTTGTTATTTTCGAAGTTGTAACTTTTTCTAAAATAATTACGTGGAAATTTCTTAAAGTACACTCCTTGTACTCAATTTAATGTTTAAACTTTAATCACTTCATTTGTCTTTTTTAAATCTTACAAAGATTTTAGTACTTATATAAGGTTTGAAACCTCAAGAATTGTTAATTGCCTGGAGCAAACGTCAAATGTTTTCTGAGGTCTGTGACCCCAAAATTGTTAACCAAATTGAAAATATATATTTGTTAAAGTTATCAACTTCTTTTGCCTTGTTAAATAAATTAAATATTTGTTTTTGGATTTATCATTTCGCAAATACTACAGTTAGGCAAGATCCTGGCTTTCCTAACTCTTCCTAGGTTCATGCCCTCGTTAATACGCAATAAATCTGTTACTATCTGTCTTGCCAGACTATCACCCTTCCCAATAGTAGTCTTATGCATGCTTGAGAGGGAATACACTAAAGTCTTTCTCTGGCAAACCGCCCAAGTCTTAGCTGCGGTTCCCGTTAGCTTCGACCAGGTCCTTACCCACTTTAGGTATCAGAGAGCGGATTTGCAGTGGCAACCGCCTCTGAGTGCATTTAAAGTTAAATTCATAACTTTTGTGGGACTCTCCTCCTATTTTCTATCCTTTTTCTCCAGTCCGAAACCTACCTTCTTTTCTTAATCATCTTCCCTTGGTGGTTAGGTTATTCCTCAGCCAATAATCTACCCACCTTTCCGTCGAAGGTTGGGGGCGTCACTCTGCTCTGTCCCGTTCCTGACGTTCCCAATGTAACTCGGGGTGGGCGTCGGTGCAGCTCGGCAACTTCCTCTCGTAGAGCGTTGAATTTCTCCTCCACCCCCGTCAGCGGGCGTCGGCGCAGCTCGGCAACTTCCACTTGTAAGGCGTCGAACTTCTTTTCCACTGCCGTGACTTCCTCACGTAGGCCCTGTTCCAATTTCTTTTGACTTTCCTGTAATTTCGTCAGCAGACACTCTTCCAGATTTTTCTGGCCATCCAGAAATTGGGCGGTTAGGTCCTCTGCTAGCTTATTCTGACCGTCTTCCATCTTCTTCAGGTCCTCTGCTAACTTCTTCTGGCTCTCCTCTAATTTGGAAGTTAGGTCCTCGGCTAACTTCTTCTGGCCGTCCTCCATCTTCTCCTGGCCGTCTTCCAACTTCTTCAGGTCCTCCGCTAACTTATTTTGACCGTCTTCCATCTTCTTCTGGCCGTCTTCTAATTTGGCAGTTAGGTCCTTGGTTAAATTCTCCTGGCCGTCTTCTAATTTGGTTTCCATGCCACTTAACTTTTCTAGCAATACTGCCAATTGCGCTTCCATTTTGGTTGTTTGTCTTGTAAAGGGCATGCATTCACAGGAAAATTTAAAAAAATGACCTGCTCGGGTTTTGAAACCAGGACCGTCAGGTGTTGTGCTTGAGTTCGTAATCCGGCTTCTGACACCAGTTGTTACGTGCCACCCTCTAGTGGCACTTACGTTAACTGGATTACGGTGGGTGAAAGCACAAACACAATTGTTCCTTTAAAGAGAAGTTAGCTTTATTGCTTGCAGGTCAGAAATATACACCGTACAATAAGCAGATAGAAACAATTATCTGTCTTACAGAAGCTCCCTCCTGTATGGGGCTCGACTCACCCTTTCACTCGGCCTTGCAGTTAATCCTATCGCTAATGAGGTGGTCCAGTGCGCTGGCTGGAAATAGCTGCACTAAGTCTGTCACTCACTCTTTCCTGTCCACTGGCTAGGAAACTGCCCAATGCGTTTCGTAATTCACCACAATGTCTCTGTCGCCCAAGGTAGGTACACACTACCCACACTGCTCCGCGGCTCGGAAGGAATCTCATTGGGTTTCGCAAGTCACGTCACCACACTTCTGTCCTCGGGATAAACGCTCGCACTAGCTCGAAAAACACAGTTTTCCCCGCTTGCCAGGTCGCCCTTATATAACAGGCCGGTTACTCAATAAATGCTTCTAGACCCATCCAGGATTCACGGCTTCTCGAGGTTTCCATCAGTGGCTGGGTCACGAATATTCTGGACCATCCCTTGTTCCTAGTAGCCCTTGTTGCGTAAGGTGCACGTAATACCCTGAGGCAGAGCACATCCCAGCACGGGGACAGCCGTGATTCATGCGGCGAGCGACGAAACAAACTCACAGCCGTAACAATACCATTGCCTTTTGATAGGCACAACCAACTCACTATATTTGATGATATTTTCTATGTGTTTTGATTGGAGATTCCTGGTGTTAGAGATCGCAACTTCATTCAAAGTGGTTTGCTTCATTCTCTTGCTGACAACCACCAGATCCGGGATGTTGTGTGATTATTATCATTATTATTTATTTCTATTTATTTGTTTGACCTCTGGGGAGATTGACACAGAACAATATAGCCTACATAATTTTATAAATAGAAATAAAGTGATCGTAAACAAGAGTTATGACAAAGATAGTGGTCCATACAAATGGTTTCTTAGGATAGCTACTGATGATTTGAGTATTGTTATAACAATTTCACCCTACATGGCAATCCAATGAGTCCTCTTCTATTATTAATATCACCGTCATGGCTGTGGTACAAGGCGTTGCTACGCAAGACGTAAAGATATGCGCCTACGCGGATGGTATGGCACTAATGTCAGGATAAAGAGACGAATTACAGGAAGCTTGTAACCAACTAACAACATGGGCAAATGAAAATCACCTTCACATAAATGAGGACAAGACAGTTAAGAGAGTATTTTTAGAGATCGAAAAAGTAAAGCCAACATATTTAAAAAAGGCCCTCTCTCGAAGTACACTCGCTTACGTCTTGTTTACGAAATTGCCAGAGAACAATTCTACATCGAAGAGCTACATATTCAGCTGTTATTAACTACCACATACAAGTACTAATCAAGGATTTTCGTATGAAGAAAGAAGAAATATGGGATGAACTCTATTCAACGGACGCAATGGTCACGACAGAACTGAAACGGGCCGACTACGACCTTCGACATTTGATGATAAGGTTCGCTACACACGGAATTCACTTCAAATGCTGCTGCAACAAGAAGTTGGTTCCTCAGTTTAGGGGCTGCGATAACGCGGTAATGTTGTCTCAACAACAAGAAGCACCACGACCCTGGAGAACAGTATGTTTGTGAACTATGAAACATGCATTGTGACCGTTACCATATCAAGGTGTGCGGGGAGAGAAAAGTATCCCCTACAGAGTACTGTACCAGAGAGTAATTTACTTAATCGAGCAAAGAAATCGAATAACCTATGTACATTGCACTATCTTTTACTAAATAAATATAAATTTCTTCCTGATCTTTTTTACCCAGTTAATAATATCATTATAATTATTTAGTTTCCAACACATAAGAAGAACCCAGGGTCGTAGAGAAAGACCACGGGTCCTAGGACAAGGTCTTCGTAGTCTCTCCATTATTATTCAACCTGGGACATAATGTTGGAATTACGGTATAAGCTTGCAAATTTTAACCCCACGAAAGAAAAACTCCTCGCAAGTCCACCTCTTAAAACTTCAATCATCATCATCATCAACCCTGGAATTTAGTTTGCCGACTGATTATTAATTCACTTTGGTTTTAGTTATTAAGCCAATCTCTTTTTCTTTATCTCTGGTTGTTCTTTAATTTCAAGATATTGATCACTGAGCATACATTTCCATTTTCCTTGTATCTGAAAGTATTCAGCCACCACAAGAATACTCCTTAGATTACATTAGATTAGATTTTTATGTATCCATTTGATCAATTACATGTATATAGGACACGTCAGAAATTACATCTATAAAATGATAGTAGAACTTACAGGTATATATTACTAATACTATAACTATTTATAACTTATTATAAGAACAGATCTTAAGAGATACAATCTTGTTGGACAACTATTACACCTTACTCTATTATCACAATATGAAAACTTAATTCTATACATACAGCAACTTACAGCTAGGTATTACAATTACAATAGAGAGGTAAATATAATTATAGATTTCATAGTTCCTATGCTAAGATATTCAACTACAGAGCAAAAACAATGGCACTGCAGATAAGCTTTCAACATTCCTTCAAAGGTTTATAGTAGGTAATATAAGGCGGTTCTGGGGCAGGGGCTAATGCACAAGATGGCCGCCGCGCGCAACTGTCCTATGTTATTCTTATGGAGGGGACAGTCAGAGCTGGGGCAGGGGCTAATGTGCAACATGGCCGCCACGCCCTGAGACCGTGAATGACGTTACAGGGAGAGTTCGGCCGTGTAGTTGCTAAAGGGAATATTTATTATTATTATTATTATTATTATTATTATTATTATTATTATTAGGTAATTATTGATTGATTATGTACAATCAATACCAGCCTTATATTGTCCACTTCTTGGTGTAGTGGCTAGCATTTTGGCTGTTACTGCGAAGGCCGGGTTCGATTCCTGGCTCTGCCAAGAAATTTAATTTCTGGTCGCAGGAGTGAAACGGGGTACACTCAGTCTTGTGAGGCAAAAGTGTCAAAAGGCGGGTTTAACTCATATCTCAGCCATTCTACCTAACCCAACTTCACCTAACCAAACCTAACCTAACCTAACTTAAAAATGCGAGCAAAAAAAGTGAGAGCAAAAAGTGTCAGCAAAAAAAAGTGAGAGCAAATGTGAGAGCACAAATAATAAACTTAGTTATAACCTAACCACACCTAACCTAACTTAACTGCACCTAACCTAACCTAATTTAACATAACCTAACTTCAAAGTGTGAGCAAATATGGGAGCAAAAAGTAACAGCAAAATGTGTGAGCAAAAAGTGAGAGCAAAAAGAGGGAGCAAAAAAGTGGGAGCAAAAGGTGGGAGCAAAAAGTGAGAGCAAAAAAGTGGGTGCAAAAAGTGGGAGCAAAAAAGTGGGAACAAAATGTGGGAGCAAAAAGGTGGGGAGCAAAAAAGTGGGAGCAAAAATGTAAGAGCAAATGGGAGAGATCAAATAATAAACTTAGTTATAACCTAACCTAACCCACAGAAACCTCATTTAAAGATTTCAGATTTTACATTTTAACATTTTACATTTTAACATTTGAGATTTTTGATTTTTTCATTTTACATTTTTGATTAGTCTGTATTTTAGATTTTAGTTTTTTTAGATTTTACATTTTAAATTTAAGATTTAAGATTTTTGATTTTAGATTTTACATTTTACATTTTTCCGAAAAGAGTAAACTACTAGGTCACATACCTAACCTCACCAAACCTAACTTTACCAAACCTAACTTAAGCTAATCCAAAGTCTAATGCACATACACAAAGTATATAAGGGCACATGCAACTATCCTCATGCTAGTCTTATAGGCTACTGTGCAACAGGATCACTACCCCAAATGTTTTTTTTTTTCATTTTGTTGTTTACATATTTGTCAATTTTCCAATTTTCCATTTTCAGTTTTTTTAACGTCAGTTTTAAGTTTTTCAATTTCATAATAAGGAAACAAGGATTTTGCATTTTGTTGTTTACACATTTGTCAATTTTCCAATTTCCCATTTTCAATTTTTTTTAAATGTCAATTTTAAGTTTTTCAATTTCATAATATGGAAACATGGATTTTGCATTTTGTTGTTTACACATTTATCAATTTCAAAATTTCCCATTTACAGTTTCTAAAATGTCAGTTTAAAGTTTTTCAATGTCATGATATAGAAACATGGATTTTCCAATTTGTAGTTTACACATTTGTCAATTTGCCAAATTCCCATTTACAGTTTTTAAAATTTCAGTTTAATGTTTTTTCTATTTTGTCCATATGGAAACATGAATTTTCCAATTTGTGTTATACATGTTCATTTTGCATTAAAAGTGGAGAG
The DNA here is from genome assembly GCA_946902985.2 of Meconema thalassinum. Lineage (NCBI taxonomy): Eukaryota > Metazoa > Arthropoda > Insecta > Orthoptera > Tettigoniidae > Meconema > Meconema thalassinum. The sequence continues at coordinate 243,058,880 of OX336391.1, forward strand.
AGGTTGGTAGTAATTAAAAATGTACAAGCAGTGTCCATACAATATTTTTTATTTTAAATACATGTACACTATTTACACATAATACATTTATATATATATATTCCTTGTTATAAATTGTACAGTTGTTTTTATTTTATTTTCTATTTTATTTATTTTTGATTATGAATACCATTTTTTTATTATTATTTTTTATTTTATTTTTGCAGTGCTATTGTTTTATTTCCTAAATTGGTTTGTTTTATGTATTTGCTAGTTGCAGGCAGAAGATTTTGATATTCATAACTTTAACTCTTTAAGCATGGTTAATGATTGAGTAATGACCATTGGCATGTGTACCTATACCATCAGCATCAATCACTCTTTTATCATCACCAGGACACAAAGCAATTTTGTTTAGTCTTGTAGATGATATGTCATGTTGTTTAGAAGCGATAATGTTCATTGGTATTCTTTTTACATTGTTTTTCATGACACAATCCTTATAATCTTGAAAGCTTATACAATTTTTGACAACACCTCTGTTAATACCTTTAATCTTTTTGATTTCTTTGCCATTTATGTGTAAAGCGTACATTTTAGCTCTAAGTCCAACAAATGCTTTTATAATTTGTCCACAAGCCTCGTCTTTAAATTTCCCCAATGTTTTCTTGTTTGATGTAGAATAACATATGTGATTAGTAGGATAATCTGATGTGTCCAGGTGTTCTAGGAAATCCAACTTGTCTTGATATACATCTGGGGTGTTAACCAAATAAATGAACGAGTCGGTATCCATATACATGAGTTTAAGATTGTTCATCCCATAATAGGGTAGCAGGACATCATAGTGGTGGGAATACATGAGAGTTTTTGAAATATCCAGTATCATCATCATCTTGTACAGTTTCCAGCCCCAGGCTGGGTCTGTTTGGAACATAAGCCTCGCCACTTAATTCTTTCTTCCCACCACCTCTCCGCTGCCACTCTGGTCCAGTCCTCGCCTCTCTTCTTGCCACATTCCTCCACTCCTTTCAGCCATCTATCTCTTGGTCTTCCCCTTGGTCGTTTCTTCTGCATCTGCATCTCATGTATCCTCTTGGAAATCCTCTTCTCATCCATTCTCTTTAAGTGTCCATACCACCTCAGTCTTGATGTCTCAATCCTACCTTGCAAGGGCTCCTCTTTCACCATTTCCCTGACCTTTTCACTCCTCACCCTGTCTCTTCTTGTTACTCCGATCCTACTTCGCAGGAACTTCATTTCACCTGCCTGTATTCTGCTTATGTCTCTTTTCTTCGTTGTCCACGTTTCTGAAGCATAGGTCAGTATCGGGATATAGTAGCTTCTGTATAACACTTCCTTGCTTTTTTGTGGGACATCTTTATTCCACACTAAGCTCCTAATGCTTCTCAGAAATGCTTCTTTCTGTCTGCCACGTTCCGTAATCTCTTTGTCATTTCTCCCATTTTCCTCCACTATACTTCCCAAGTACTTGAGACTTTCCACCTTCTTCAGCTGTCCACCTCCAAGTGTTATCCCACTCATTGGTCTGTCCTTTTTCCTGGTCGTTAACAGGATCACACATTTACTGATGTTGAACTTCCATCCGTACTCTCCCACTGTTTCTTCCCAAGCCGTCAGTTGCTCCTGAATTTCCTCCTCCTTGTTTCCCCAGACCATGAGATCATCAACAAAAACACCATTGCTTTCATCTTATCTTCTCCTATCTTTCCTGCTATCCGTGTCATTACCTCGTCCATAACCACAATAAAGAGAAGGGGTGACAGTGCACTACCCTGTTTCAGGCCACTCATTTGTCTGAACCAGCCTGTTCTTTCCCCTCCAACTTTCACACAACTCACATTTCCACAATATATCTCCTTCACTCTGCCTTCAGTCCCTTTTTCCACTCCCTTGTTTTCCATTGCTTTCCAAACCTTCTCCCTATAAACATTATCATAGGCCTTTTCGATGTCCAGGAAGGCCATCAACAGATCCTCTCCAAATTCGTAGTGGTGTTCCTGGAGCTGTCTCACTGAAAATATGAGATCCACTGTTGATCTCCCAGGTCTGAACCCATACTGCTCCTCTCTCAATTTTCTCTCCACTTTGGCTCGTATTCTACTTTCTAATATCTTTTCATATATCTTGGCACAGTGAGGTATGAGTGTGACTCCCCTGTAATTTCTGCACTCCTTTCTGCTTCCTTTCTTAAATATTGGGGCAATTAACCCTTTCTTCCAATCTTCTGGGGTCTTTTTCTCCTTCCATATCACCCTCACCACACGGTACAGCCACTGTTTCCCAACCTCCCCTGCTGCCTTCACCATTTCAACACTCAATTCATCCACACCTGGTGCCCTTCCTCCTTTCATCTTGTCTATAGCCATTTCCAGTTCTCTCCAAGTCAGGTCCTTTTCCATTCCTGTGTTGTCTTCTCCATCTTCCAATACATTGCCTTCCTCCCTATGACCATTTGGATTCAACAGATCCTGAAAGTACTCTTTCCACACTGTCTTGAGTGTCTCTTTGTTGTGTACCTCATTTCCGTTTTTGTCCATCATTACCACATCCTCTCGCAGACCTCTTCTCTTACTTTTGACCATCCCATAAAGTACTTTCTTATTTCCTCTGCTGTCTTCCTCCATCATCTCTGTCCACTTTACCATCAACTTCTTCCTCTCCTCTGGGACAATCTTGTTTGCTTCTTTCTTCTTCATCTTATAATCTTCCCTTGCCAGATCAGTTCTTTCCCGGAACCTCACTCTGAAAGCCTTGTTCTTCCTTCCTACAGCTTCTTTTACTCACTCATTCCACCATGGTGTCTCCTTACATCGCTTTCTGTTGCTTGTTCTTCCACATACTGCCACTGCAGCTTCCACCATTGTGTTTTTGAATTGCTTCCATTCCTCTTCCCCTGTTTTAGGATTGTCTGTTGGCATCCTTTCCCTTATTATCTTCTGGAATTCTTCCTTGACTTCCTTTTCCTTGAGTTTCCATACTTTGATTCTCCTTTCCTGGTACTCTGTCCTCTTGCTATCCTTAACAACTCCCAGGTTCATTACAAGTATTCTGTGGTCGCTATCTAAGGCCTCTGATGGTATTACCTTTATATCTCTGACACTTCTCTTCACTTCCCAGTCGTACAGCATGTAATCTACCAAAGATTTCTATGTTAAATCACGGCTGTACCACGTTACCTTGTGGCTTTCTTTCTTCCGGAACCAGGAGTTGCCTACCACTAAACCGTTTCTCTTGCAAAAATCCAGCAACTTTCTCCCTTCTTCATTCCTGCTACCCCATCCTTCTGCTCCCAATACATTTTCATATCCTTGCCTATCACTTCCTACATGTGCATTCAAATCTCCCATAAAAATGATGCTCTGACCATTCAACTGCTGTTGTAGCTCCTCCTCAAAGTCTTCCTTCTCTTGAGCTGTACATCCAACTTCAAGGGCATATACCTGGGATATCTCCAGGCTTCTTCCCTTTACAGTTACTCTGATCTTCAAGATCCTGTCACTTATTCCCTTTACCTCTTCCTTCATTCCATCTCTCGCAACTACTCCTACTTCGCTGCTCCTACCTTCACTGTTCCCACTCCAGTACAACCGGTACCCTTTCCTCAGTTCTCTGCGACCTTCTCCTTTCCATCTTGTTTCTGCCAAGCCCAGTGCACCCAGTTTTCTTCTCTCCATTACATCTACAACCTCCTCCACTTTTCCTGTCAGTGTCTGTATGTTTAATGTCCCAACTCGTAGTCCATTAGCATAACCGGGTCGTCGTCCTTTGCATCCGTCATTTCCGAGGCCTGTTCAGGGTTTGAAAGCAAATATGATATCCACTACTGGCTTGCTAGGCCTATCGTAGCTTCACCAGAGCCCGGTCAGCCGTCAGTTTTCAGGGTTCCCATAGAGCCTTCACAGCTATCGTAGCGGTCCCGGGGCACACAAAGTTCCCACTCTACTTCACCCCTACAGGCAATCCCCTACTTCATGCCGTTGCCCGTCTCCCACCACTTGGAGGAGGGGTTGGACTTGTGGGAGACGAAATATCCAGTATACACATTCCAATATATATAGGCTTATTGAATACAATGATACGTTTAGCCATGTGGAAAGCAGCTAGTTTAGGACCATAAATGGTTCTGTTAATAAATGTCGGCTTTGCTATTAGCTTTTCTGCCTTTTTGCTATCAGTCACAAGACGTATGTCTATTCTTTTACGGATATTTTCCATTGTTTTTCCAAAAGTGGCATTGGTGAATAATTTGTACAGATTTTTCTCAAAATCATTTTTGGCTTGTTTTCGAAGGTTGTTATTAAAATCAACGCATGCCTTTAACCAAGGTCTTTGCTTAAACTTTAACACATGATGAATTTTTATCAATTTTATTCCATGATCTGAAGCCTGTTTTAATGCCATATAGTGAACAACATATCGCCTTCGATTTCAAATATGAGGAATTAGTTTTTTTAGAGACGAATCCTTAGGTTGTGTACACTCTGGTAGGAAATATAATCGTTGTGTAGATCATGAAGGTCAGATGGGTAATCAACATCAACGTCTAGAATGTATCCCACAGGAGCGTCTTTCTTTAGTTTTTCTAGATCAACAGTATTTGGAGAAACCCACTGAAATCCACCATAAGGAAGGGAGTGGCACATAGCCCACCCATATTGGTTGTTGGCATCATCATAGGTAATAAACTGCAATGGTTTCTCAGAATCATAGGTTTCCATGTATTTATTGTTAGCTTCAGCATACCGATGAGACACCTGGCATATGCCTCCACGTATTCCAGACTCGATTAAAAGAATCTGATCGTAATCCTGTATCAATTCCAGTTCAATGCCTGTGTAAAGGAGCATTGCCTCGAAACTTAAACCAGGCGAAGTAAAAAAGTGTGCAGCATCCACTCGGTGTGTTTCTAGTGTTTTGTTTCTAAACGTTTCAAAGCTGTCTGCAAGAAGGAGTACATCTGAAGTTTTAATGTTGAACTGTTTCCAGATATTTTTGGCATGTTCATAGTCTACTTGACTAACATTTTCTTGACTTAATTTGTTAATGAATGCCTCTTTTGGAGGTAAACATGTTTCACTTAACTTTTCCCATGAGTCAATGTAGTCATAACAAAATACCCCTTTGCGAGTCATGAGCATTGCATTTTCTTTTCCAAAGTACTTGTCTGTTTCAGGGTATGATGTTAAGTTGGAAACTAAGTTTTCCAAACTACTCAGCATTAACCGAAACGTGTCCACAAATCTAAGCTTAACATTTCCTACATATTTGGTAAAGGAAATGTACTTTTCTTTGGAGTTCGCGATAACATCCACTCTCTCAGTAGTACATCCCAATTGGTTTACAATGAAACTTGCGTCGTAGCCACTCATATTATGTAGAAACACAGGAACGGGGTTACGTATTTTACACCTCAAATTACAGTTATTGTGAGCACTTCCACGGTATTCCCCTGTAATATGGCAGTGGTCTCGAACTTTCCAGTCCTCTTTGGTAAATGGTTTTTGACACAAATGACAGGTTTCAGAACATTGGAACTCTGCTTCTTGATCCTCAGTTAAAGCCTTTGGAACATTTAAGCTGTAAAGGCGATCGATTTCATTAGCTATTGAAATCAAACAGTCCATAAACTTTTCTGCAGCGTCAGGTCCACGATAAATAAGAGGTTGGCTTGGAAGGTTTGTCTTTATGTGTTCCACAGCAGGTGAGGGTTTAACGTATATACCAAAGCTCATAGGAACATGACTCTGGTATGTCACTGTATAACTTGCCTCAGAATTAGGTAGACATGATTGATAGGGTAACAGTATACTTTCAAAATCTGCATAGATAACGTAAGGTATTCTCAGTATTTTTTCAACATTTAAGAATTTGACAATGGGGTTTTTAATAGGCATTTCAACCCTAGCAATGTCATGCTGGACACACAAAGCTCTATGTTCTTTCAATTTTTCCATTCCTTGTTGACCATATTGATTATCAAAGTGAGTAAAACACCGTTTACACGTATATATCTTATGTTCATGGTGGGTAATCTGATGTCTTACTAGTTTATCAACATCTTTGATAAAGACGTAATGCTTCTGGCCGGATGAAGAACTTAACAGAAGGAGGTCGCGATGGTCTTGCAGCTCTTGATCCACAACCTTTTGAGGGAACAGTTTATTGTCTTCTTCCAATCCAAATACATTAATGGATATATCATTTGCTTTTTCAAATTTGGGAATGTCAGCTAGCGATGTAGGAAATGATATTACTGAAAAATCATACTTGTTTTCCAGATCCTTGTATTTACTAACGCGTTTGGCATCAGTTTTAACCAGTTTTGCTAAAATGGCATACATAGAACACCTCTCGTCCTTAAAGTTTTGAGGATTAATGCAGGCTTTTCTTGCTAGTATAGCTGCTAGTAATGGAATATACGTGCTTCCACGCAAGGGATTGTACTCATTCATTTTCAATCGTACTCCTTCCACTGCTAACAAAGCCCAATTACTGCCTTTTAGCCCTGATTCTTCCATTTCAGTAGTTAACTTTGTAAATTGTGTTTCCAAGAAACTACTTAAGTCTGTTTCCAAAAATAGGGCCTGATTTCGTGTTTCAAAAGCACGATCTGTAATTTCATTGGTAGATGTATGAATGAATCTACATTCAGCCACAAGATTAACTTTGATCGACTTGTGCATTGCTAGTTCTTTCGGCATAGCTTGTATTATTTGCTGTTTGGACTCTTTAAGGTATGAATTTAAATCCTTACATGTATCACAACGAATGAAATAGGATTTAAGTCGACCTTGAAAAGATAGATAGATAGATTTTTATTAATTCCATTTGATCAAATACATGCATTCAATACATTTTTGATATAGGACACGTCAGAATTTACATGCATAAAATAAAAGAACTAACAGGTATATATTACTAAGATTAAAACTATTTATAACTTATTATAATAGCAAATCTTAATAGATACAATCTTATTGCACAACTATTTACACCTCACTCTATTATCATAATATGAAAACTTAATTCTATAAATACAACAACATACAGCTAGGTATTAAAATTAAATTAAAAAAGTAAAATATAGTTATAGATTCCATCACTCCTATACGCTAAAATATTCAACTACTGAGTAAAAACAATGGCACTGCAGATAAGCTTTCAACATTCTATCAAAGGTTTTTATTTTTGGGGCCAGTTTTATATACTGGGGTAGTTTATTGTATAATTTAACTCCAGTGTGAAAAGTTCCTTTTTGATATATGCTTGTGTGTGTGTGTGAAATATGAATGTTTTGATTTTGTCTTGTGTTATGCCTATGAACATCATTGTTTGTTTTAAGAAAAACATCTTTATTCATTAAATTCTTTTTAAAAAACATAATACTTTCAAAGATATATATGCAGGGCAGTGGGAGAATGTTTAAATCTTTAAACAGAGGTCTACATGATTCTCTAGAGTGTACATTTGCCATAATTCTAATCGCTCTCTTTTGTATCCTAAACGTGCTTAGTACATCTGGCGACATACCCCAAAATATGATCCCATATCTTAAGTATGAATGGAAATAAGCAAAATAAGTATTTCTTAATGTGTGCATGCTAGTGCAGGTTTTCAAAATACGTAACGCAAAGCACATCGAGTTCAGTTTAGTATTCAGATATTGTATATGTTTATTCCATTTCAAGTCTTGTTGTATCCATAGTCCTAAAAACTTTGTTTCTGATTTATTTTCTATTTGATGACCATTTAATGTTATATTGGGCATCGCAGGATTCCTATTCTGTATAGTGTGGAAATTTAGACATACTGTCTTTTTATAGTTTATTATGAGGCGATTATCTTGTGACCATTTGGTTAACTCTCCTGTAACGGAGTCAGCAGACTGCTGTATGACCTGTTTAGTTTCACCTTTTATTACGAGTGTTGTATCGTCCGCAAACAAAATTTCCTTATGTGAATGAACGTTCTGTGTTATATCATTGATATATAGAAGAAAGAGTAGTGGGCCCAAAACCGATCCCTGGGGTACTCCAAATTCAATAATTCCCTCATTGGACAATGTTTCATTAAGTAATTTGGTTCCATCATCCTTGTGTCTCAAGCTTACTATTTGTTTACGCCTTGTTAAGTAAGACTCTATCCATTTATTAGCTAGACCTCTAACACCATATTGATTTAGTTTGGTAAGGAGGATTTTATGGTCAACTACATCAAATGCTTTCGATAAATCCAAGAATAGGCCAGTTACATGTTCCTTATTGTCAATTAATTTCAGTATACTATTACTACATTCGTAAATTGCTGTCTGTGTAGATTTTTCCGTTCTAAATCCATGTTGTGAGTTTGATAATATTTTATTTTTTTCTATGAAACTTATCAGTCTCTTATACATAATTTTTTCCACAATTTTTGCAATACCAGTTGGTAAGGTAATAGGACGATAGTTATCTAATTCATCTTTTGAACCGTTTTTGTGCACTGGAATTACTTTTGATAACTTCAAAATATCCGGGTAAGTTCCTGAGAGAATTGAACTGTTTATTAAGTGCGTAAGTGGATTTATTATATTTCCTGCACATTTCTTTAAAATTGCATCAGGGATGCCATCAATGCCAGCACAGAATTTATTTTTTAGCTCTTTTATAACTATTCTTACCTCTTCACTTGTGACATGATTTATAAATAAAGAATCACTGCATATATTTATTTTATTATTAGAATTTAGTGTATTTACCTGTGATTTATTCAATAATTTTTGCGGAATTTCCAAAAAATAGTCATTAAAAGTGTTTGCTATTTCCTCTGGATTATTAATCACTTTATTATTTCTGTTCAGTGTAATGTTCCTTTGTATTTTAGCAGATTTTCCAGTTTCTTTCTTTATTACAGACCACATAGCCCTGTTTTTATTAGATGATTGGGAAATAAAATTATCATTATGCATTTTCTTTGCTAGTCTTATTACCTTATTTAATATGCCAGTGTATTTTTTGTAGTATAAATTGAATTCAGGTGTTGTGTGGTATTGTTTATATAATTTGTGTAGAAATTTCTTTCTTTGACATGAATTTATAATCCCTGTTGTTATCCAATTGCTAGTTTTGTTATTTTGAACAGTTCTTCGTTTAAAGGGGAATGCTATTTCAAAATAGTGTTTTAGGGTACTGTTAAATGCATTAAATTTATCATTTACATTTTCTAGTTCATAAATTTCTGACCATGTTTCCTTATTTAATAAGTCATTGAAATATGTAACATTTGATTCAGTGAATGACCTGCACTTTGATTTTACTCCATTATCATTATTATTGATTACTTCGGATACTTCAAAACTCAGTATTTGTCCATGGTGGTCACTAAAACCCGGACAATAGACTTCTATTGAATGGTGATATTTATCTGTATTTATAAAAATTTGATCAGGAGTGGTTTTACTAAATTTTGTTATTCTTGTTGGTGTATTTACTGTAGGTTTCAGTCCATAGGAAATTAGTAACTGGTTTAATAATTCACAATTTCTATCAAGTTTTAAGAAATCCACATTTACATCCCCACAAATTATTATATCGAAATTTACTTTGCTCATGTTATTGAGTAACAATTCTAGTTTATCTATAAATAGAGGAAACTTTCCTGACGGAGAACGGTATACGCATACAATTATTAACTTAAACTGCTGAATTTTTACGGCAGAGAATTCAAAATCTTGTTCCATAATTAGATAATCATAAGCTGTTATCTGTTCATGATCTAAATTATTTCTTAAGAAGATGCAAGTACCACCATGGCTAATATTAGATCTAGAGTATTTACTAGCTTGTATAAACCCTGGGAATTGAATTAATTCGAGTTGTTCCTCTTTCAGCCAATGTTCTGAAATACATAGTGCTGAGATGTCTTTAAGTTCATTTTTAAGCATTAGATTTATGTAATCAATTTTATTATAAAGAGACTGGACATTCTGGTGGTAAATTTTAAATTTGTTACTTTTGCAAGCTTGTGTTGGTGATTTATTTACATTATTATTATCATAATTGTTATTATTATTGTTGCTAGACAAATCCGAAATACCATTGTTGCACTCCGTTAAATTTGACTTCAAAAGATGTGAATGCCAAACCTCACGTTTGGCTTCTTCTACCAGTTTCCCTGCTTCCACTCTAATGATATTACTGTTGAATTATTCTTACCATTTGAATTTACAATTTTGCAGATTTCATCACTAAGATACTCTTTTCCTAATCTATTTAAGTGTAGGCCATGCCGAGTGTGGAACTTCCTGTCTAATTTACTTACATCTACAATTTGGACATTTGGAAAACTCTTACAAATTTTATGAATTTTTCCATTTGTAGCCTCTATTTCTACATTTACACATGACTTGGGAATTAAATCGTGTCTCTGCGGAATATTTACAATAATGACATTTGTTTTTTGCATGGATGGCAATGTCTCATATTCAATAAGTCCATTTTTGTCAGGGGCCAATGCCAGTAGGTAATGTTTTGTAGGCTCTGCTCTTTGTCTTTTAGCTGCCGACACAACATTACAACATTCTTCATGCCGACGTCCATTGTAGGCATTGTTGAATTTACTGCCACACGTTGTACACTCATGAAATTCCCCACACGAAACTTCATGACGCTTTCTATCATAGACCCGAAGAAAAGTTTTTCCACACTGCTTACACATATAGCTAGGAATGGGTTCTTCCATCATGAATGTTGATTTCTGCAAACAGCTGCTTACTGCGTATCACAGGGCTAGAGGTTGGTCGGTGAGACTGTCCTTCACGATGTGAACACCGTGAGAGGTAGTAGTCAACTGGTGATATTCTTGTTAAGGGTCCTCTAATATACCCCTAGTTGAGACCAACAGCTCTTTACAGCGTATGACAAGGCTGTAGACTGGACAGTGAGACGGTCTTTCACGATGTGAACACTGTAACAAGTAGTAGTCAACTGATAATATACTTGCTAAGGGTTCTCTAATATACAATAGTCAAGACCAACAGCTACTTACTGTGTGGTACAAGGCTGTGCAATAGTTGTTTTGACAGTCTTTCACGATGTGGTCACTGTGAGTGGTGGTAGTCAACTAATGATATTCTTGCTAAAGGTCCTCTAATATACCCCTAGTTAAGGACAACAGCTGCTCACTGCTTATGACAAGGCTAAAGACTGGTTGTTTCAACGGTCTTTCACAATGTAAACACTGTGACAGGTAATAGTCAACTGAAAATATTCTTATAGCCTTCTCAAGGTTATCAGGTTCTTACTGCATAACAAAAGGCTGTACACTCATGTGTGTTAGGCACTCTTTCTTGCTAAGGACCCCAATATTCCCTACACAAGGCTATACATGTTAGTTCTGAACACTTAGTAGTTAATTGTATGTTCAATTTTATACAAAGCTTATACAAGCACGCTGTTCATGAGGTAAAACTTTGTTAAATAGCTGCAAGCGACACGCAAAGTATGTTTCCGCTATCTAGCGGTGACTATGAGAACTACTTGAACGACCAGCATGCTACCTAGCGCTCCATTTCAACACTCACCCACTGAACGACCAGCATACTATCTAGCGGTCGATATCAATACTCACTCAAATACCAGCCTGCTACATATCAGTCAATATAACAACTCACTCAACTACCAGCATGCTACATGGCTCTTTAACTACTAAGTGTTCAGAACTAACATGTATAGCCTTGTGTAGGGAATATTGGGGTCCTTAGCAAGAAAGAGTGCCTAACACACATGAGTGTACAGCCTTTTGATATGCAGTAAGTACCTGATAACCTTGAGAAGGCTATAAGAATATTTTCAGTTGACTACTACCTGTCACCGTGTTTACGTTGTGAAAGACCGTTGAAACAACCAGTCTTTAGCCTTGTCATAAGCAGTGAGCAGCTGTTGCCCTTAACTAGGGGTATATTAGACGACCCTTAGCAAGAATATCATTAGTTGACTACCACCACTCACAGTGACCACATCGTGGAAGACTGTCAAAACAACTATTGCACAGCCTTGTACTACACAGTAAGTAGCTGTTGGTCTTGACTATTGTATATTAGAGAACCCTTAGCAAGTATATTATCAGTTGACTACTACTTGTTACAGTGTTCACATCGTGAAAGACCATCTCACTGTCCAATCTACAGCTTTGTCATACGCTGTAAAGAGCTGTTGGTCTAGACTAGGGGTATATTAGAGGACCCTTAACAAGAATATCGCCAGTTGACTACTACCTCTCACGGTGTTCACATCGTGAAAGACCGCATCACCGACCAACCTTTAGCCCTGTGATACGCAGTAAGCAGCTGTTTGCAGAAATCAACATTCATGATGGAAGAACCCATTCCTAGCTATAAGTGTTAACAGTGTGGAAAAACTTTTCTTCGGGACTATGAAAGAAAGCGTCATGAAGTTTCGTGTGGGGAATTTCATGAGTATAAAACGTGTGGCTGTAAATTCGACAATGCCTACAATGGACGTCGGCATGAAGAATATTGTAATGTTGTGTCGGCAGCTAAAAGACAAAAAGCAGAGCCTGCAAAACATTACCTACTGTCATTGGCCCCTGACAAAAACGGATTTATTGAATATGAGACATCATTTCAAGGTCGACTTAAATCCTATTTCATTCGTTGTGATACATGTAAGGATGTAAATTCATACCTTAAAGAGTCCAAACAGCAAATAATACAAGCTATGCAGAAAGAACTAGCAATGCACAAGTCGATCAAAGTTAATCTTGTGGCTGAATGTAGATTCATTCATACATCTACCAATGAAATTACAGATTGTGCTTTTGAAACACGAAATCAGGCCCTATTTTTGGAAACAGACTTAAGTAGTTTCTTGGAAACACAATTTACAAAGTTAACTACTGAAATGGAAGAATCAGAGCTAAAAGGCAGTAATTGGGCTTTGTTAGCAGTGGAAGGAGTACGATTGAAAATAAATAAGTACAATCCCTTGCGTGGAAGCACATATATTCCATTACCAGCAGCTATACTAGCAAGAAAAGCCTGCATTAATCCTCAAAACTTTAAGGACGAGAGGTGTTTTATGTATGCCATTTTAGCAAAACTGGTTAAATCTGATGCTAAACGCGTTAGTAAATACAAGTATCTGGAAAACAAGTATGATTTTTCAGTAGTATCATTTCCTACATCGCTAGCTGACTTTCCCAAATTTGAAAAAGCCAACGATATATCCATTAATGTATTTGGATTGAAAGAAGACAATAAACTGTTCCCTCTAAAGGTTGTGGATCAAGAGCTGCACGACCATCGTGACCTCCTTCTGCTAAGTTCTTCATCCGGCCAGAAGCACTACGTCTTTATCAAAGATGTTGATAAACTAGTAAGACATCAGATTACCCACCATGAACATAAGATATATACGTGTAAACGGTGTTTTACTCACTTTGATAATCAATATGTACAACAAGGAATGGAAAAATTGAAAGACCATAAAGCTTTGTGTGTCCAGCATGACATTGCTAGGGTTGAAATGCCTATTAAAAACCCCATTGTCAAATTCTTACATGTTGAAAAAATGCTGAGAATACCTTACGTTATCCATGCAGATTTTGAAAGTACACTGTTACCCTATCAAACATGTCTACCTAATCCTGAGGCAAGTTATACAGTGACATACCAGAGTCATGTTCCTATGAGCTTTGGTATATACGTTAAACCCTCACCTGCTGTGGAACACATAAAGACAAACCTTCCAAGCCAACCTCTTATTTATCGTGGACCTGACGCTGCAGAATAGTTTATGGACTGTTTGATTTCAATAGCTAATGAAATCGATCGCCTTTACAGCTTAAATGTTCCAAAGGCTTTAATTGAGGATCAAGAAGCAGAGTTCCAATGTTCTGAAACCTGTTTTTTGTGTCAAAAACCATTTACCAAAGAGGACTGGAAAGTTCGAGACCACTGCCATATTACAGGGGAATACCGTGGAAGTGCTCACAATAACTGTAATTTGAGGTGTAAAATACGTAACCCCGTTCCTGTGTTTCTACATAATATGAGTAGCTACGACGCAAATTTCATTTTAAAGCAATTGGGATGTACTACTGAGAGAGTGGATGCTTTCGCGAACTCCAAAGAAAAGTACATTTCCTTTACCAAATATGTAGGAAATGTTAAGCTTAGATTTGTGGACACGTTTCGGTTAATACCGAGTAGCTTGGAAAACTTAGTTTCCAACTTAACATCATACCCTGAAACAGACAAGTACTTTGGAAAAGAAAATGCAATGCTCATGACTCGCAAAGGGGTGTTTTGTTATGACTACATTGACTCACGGGAAAAGTTAAGTGAAACGTGTTTACCTCCAAAAGAGGCATTCATTAACAAATTAAGTCAAGAAAATGTTAGTCAAGAAGACTATGAACATGCCAAAAATGTCTGGAAACAGTTCAACATTAAAACTCTAGGGGAATATAGTGACCTCTACCTAACTTCAGATGTACTCCTTCTTGCAGACAGCTTTGAAACGTTTAGAAACAAAACACTAGAAACACAGCGAGTGGATGCTGCACACTTTTTTACTTCGCCTGGTTTAAGTTTCGAGGCAATGCTCCTTTACACAGGCATTGAACTGGAATTGATACAGGATTACGATCAGATTCTTTTAATCGAGTCTGGAATACGTGGAGGCATATGCCAGGTGTCTCATCGATATGCTGAAGCTAACAATAAATACATGGAAACCTATGATTCTGAGAAACCATCGCAGTTTATTATCTATGATGATGCCAACAACCAATACGTGTGGGCTATGTGCCACTCCCTTCCTTATGGTGGATTTCAGTGGGTTTCTCCAAATACTGTTGATCTAGAAAAACTAAAGAAAGACGCTCCTGTGGGATACATTCTAGACGTTGATGTTGATTACCCATCTGACCTTCATGATCTACACAACGATTTACCTTTCCTACCAGTGTGTACACAACCTAAGGATTCGTCACTGAAAAAACTAATTCCTCATCTTGGAAATCGAAGGCGATATGTTGTTCACTACATGGCATTAAAACAGGCTTTAGATCATGGATTAAAATTGATAAAAATTCATCATGTGTTAAAGTTTAAGCAAAGACCTTGGTTAAAGGCATATGTTGATTTTAATAACAACCTTCGAAAACAAGCCAAAAATGATTTTGAGAAAAATCTGTACAAATTATTCAACAATGCCATTTTTGGAAAAACAATGGAAAATATCCGTAAAAGAATAGACATACGTCTTGTGACTGATAGCAAAAAGGCAGAAAAGCTAATAGCAAAGCCGACATTTATTAACAGAACCATTTATGGTCCTAAACTAGCTGCTTTCCACATGGCTAAACGTAACATTGCATTCAATAAGCCTATATATATTGGAATATGTATACTGGATATTTCAAAAACTCTCATGTATTCCCACCACTATGATGTCCTGCTACCCTATTATGGAATGAACAACCTTAAACTCATGTATATGGATACCGACTCGTTCATTTATTTGGTTAACACCCCAGATGTATGTCAAGACAAGTTGGATTTCCTAGAACACTTGGGCACATCAGATTATCCTACTAATCACATATGTTACTCTACATCAAACAAGAAAACATTGGGGAAATTTAAAGACGAGGCTTGTGGACAAATTCTAAAAGCATTTGTTGGACTTAGAGCTAAAATGTACGCTTTAGACATAAATGGTAAAGAAATCAAAAAGATTAAAGATATTAACAGTGGTGTTGTCGAAAATTGTATAAGCTTTCAAGGTTATAAGGATTGTGTCATGAAAAACAATGTAAAAAGAATACCAATGAACATTATCGCTTCTAAACAACATGACATATCATCTATAAGACTAAACGAAATTGCTTTGTGTCCTGGTGATGATAAAAGAGTGATTGATGCCGATGGTACAGGTACGCATGCCTATGGTCATTACTCAATCATTAACCATGCTTAAAGAGGTAAGTTATGAATATCAAAATCTTCTGCCTGCAACTAGCAAATACATAAAACAAACCAATTTAGGAAATAAAACAATAGCACTACAAAATTAAAATAAAAAATAATAAAAAAATAAGGAAATTTTATTCATAATCAAAAATAACTAAAATAGAAAATAAAATAATATATATAAAAATGTATTATGTGTAAATAGTGTACATGTCTTATAATAAAAAATATTGTATGGACACTGCTTGTACATTCTTAATTTCTACCAACCTCTCTCCACTCCTAATGCAAAATGAACATGTATAACAAATTGGAAAATTCATGTTTCCATCTGGACAAAATAGGAAAAACATTAAACTGAAATTTTAAAAACTGTAAATGGGAATTTGGTAAATTGACAAATGTGTAAACAACAAATTGGAAAATCCATGTTTCTATATCATGAAATTGAAAAACTTTAAACTGACATTTTAAAAACTGTAAATGGGAAATTGTGAAATTGATAAATGTGTAAACAACAAAATGCAAAATCCATGTTTCCATATTATGAAATTGAAAAACTTAAAACTGACATAAAAAAACTGAAAATGGGAAATTGGAAAATTGACAAATGTGTAAACAACAAAATGAAAAATCCTTGTTTCCATATTATGAAATTGAAAAACTTAAAACTGACATTAAAAAAACTGAAAATGGGAAATTGGAAAATTGACAAATATGTAAACAACAAAATAAAAAAACCGGTTGGGGTAGTGATCATGTTGTACAGTAGCCTATAAGACTAGCATAAGGATAGTTGCACGTGCCCTTATATACTTTGTGTATGTGCATTAGCCTTTGGATTAGCTTAAGTTAGGTTTGGTAAAGTTAGGTTTGGTGAGGATAGGTATGTGACCTAGTAGTTTACTCTTTTCGAAAAATGTAAAATGTAAAATCTAAAATCAAAAATCTTAAATTTAAAATGTAAAATCTAAAAAAAACTAAAATCTAAAATACAGACTAATCAAAAATGTAAAATGTAAAATCTAAAAAATGTAACATGAAAGAATCAAAAATCTAAAATGTTAAAATGTAACATCTAAAATCTTTAAATGAGGTTTCTGTGGGTTAGATTAGGTTATAACTAAGTTTATTATTTGTGCTCTCCCATTTGCTCTTACATTTTTGCTCCCACTTTTTTGCTCCCCACCTTTTTGCTCCCACTTTTTGCTCCCACTTTTTTGCTCTCACGTTTTGCTCCCACCTTTTGCTCCCACTTTTTGCTCCCTCTTTTTGCTCTCACTTTTTTGCTCCCACTTTTTGCTCCCATATTTGCTCACATTTTGAAATTAGGTTATGTTAGGTTAGGTTAGGTGAAGTTAGGTTAGGTTAGGTGTGGTTAGGTTATAACTAAGTTTATTATTTGTGCTCTCACATTTGCTCTCACTTTTTTTTCTGACACTTTTTGCTCTCACTTTTTTTTGCTCGCACTTTTAAGTTAGATTAGGTTAGGTTTGGTTAGGTGAAGTTGGGTTAGGTAGAATGGCTGAGGTATGAATTAAACCCGCCTTTTGACACTTTTGCCTCATAAGACTGAGTGTACCCCGTTTCACTCCTGCGACCAGAAATTAAATTTCTTGGCAGAGCCAGGAATCGAACCCGGCCTTCGCAGTAACAGCCAAAATGCTAGCCACTACACCAAGAAGTGGACAATATAAGGCTGGTATTGATTGTACATGATCAATCAATAATTACCCAATTATAATAATAATAATAATAATAATAATAAATGCTCCCTTTAGCAACTACACGGCCGAACTCTCCCTGTAACGACATTCACGATCTCAGGGCGTGGCGGCCATGTTGCGCATTAGCCCCTGCCCCAGCTCTGACTGTCCCCTCCATAAGAATAACATAGGACAGTTGCGCGCGGCGGCCATCTTGCGCATTAACCCCTGCTCCAGAACCGCCTTATATTACCTACTGTTTTTATTTTTGGTGCAAATTTTATATACTGGGGTAGTTTATTGTATAATTTAACTCGTGTGTGAAAAGTTCCTTTTTGATATATGCTTGTGTGTGAAATATGAATGTTTTGATTTTGTCTTGTGTTATGTGTATAAACATCATTGTTTGTTTTAAGAAAAACGTATTTATTCATTAATACTTTCAAAGATATGAATGCAGGGCAGTGGGGAATGTTTAAATCTTGAAACAGAGGTCTACATGATTTTCTAGTAATGAAAGAAATGTATGAAGTAAAGAGTCATTTTTATTGAATTTTAACCGTAAAGAACTCGGGAACATAAGCACGTTATAAATTAAATGGTCAACTTGGCCATTTCCCCAGAAGAAAAACGAAAACCACAATGGTAATTTAGATCTTATCAAATCACACTGGTTTCTGAAGACTTTCGGTATACAGAAAAATCTTGACACCCAGTACATGATCACGATTTGAACGGGAACCACAATTAACGATGGAACAAAAATCTATTTTCTCAAGTTTCGGAGACAATTTCGCCTATTAGGCTATGACTGTACTCAGGCTCCTCAATGTTAACAAGGACCTGCCCTCTAAGATGGCGGACGCCATTTTGCCGATTCTGGCCTCGAGATGGCGTTACTAGCGCGGTGCTTGGCCCGCATAATTTCTTTTCAGCCCGAGCCTAGCCACAGTCAAGGCTACTAAACTACAGAGGCTGCCTCAATATGGAGCTTTTAGGCGAAGGGGTCGCGGAGGGCAGGGAAAGTACGTGACGTGACACGTTTCCTCGTAGCGCGCGAGGCGCGAGATACGCAAGGAAAGTTAACTTTTCCACACATTATATTTTATGGATTGCAATGGTTTAAACACGTGTTTTAAGCCCTTTTGTTTATAATCATGCCAGGCCAAAGATGTGCTGTGACAGTTTGTCACAGTTATTATAAATTTGGAAATGCCGTGTCGTTTTTCACGATGCCAAAAGACGCATGCCTTCGCAATCAGTGGATTGCTGCATGTACCGTAAGCGAAAAGATCATTTCAACCCTCAAACAAGTAGGATATGTTCCCTCCACTTTAAGAGTGAACACTTTGAATTAGAATACAGGGCCGAATTGCTTAATATAAAGCCAAGATTTCCAAGGAATCTAAAACCAAATGGTAAGTGAGCCCAGCTGGCTTACTATTAGGTTTTGATGACCTGCTAGGATGATTTTAAAGCTGTTAATATTTTTGACATATTTCGTATATGGTATTTAGTAGTTGGAGCACTATCTTTCAAAATACAATGGCTGTATTATCAGATCATCAATGTAACCGGGAGGGTTAGCTTAATAGTAATTAAGAAACACACTTGCTACATTACTACATACATCCCACATGAACTTTGTTGTTCTCATATTACTTACAGCTGTGTCAACGCTACATTTAACTCGAGATCACACCAGTATAGGAGAGTCATCATCAAGGAAGCAAAGATTAATAAAAAGGAACCAGAGGACATTGTTTCAAGATCTACTCAGAGAAGAGGGAGAACAAAATTCAGTGAGTGAACCAGAAGCACCACTTCAAACCCAGGCAGATGACAATAGGTATGCAATTCTTCTTGAGAATTACAACAGGGTTTTAGAAGAAAGTGAGCAATTAAGAAAGCAATGCTTACAAAATAGAGCACAAATTAGACTGTTGATTACCAGAAGAAAATTGAGAAACTAGAAAAACCAGTTGAAGAATGATCAGCTAAATTGGGAAAGACCTCTCAGATAGTACTGAACCAGCGTCATTGGTACATTCTCAGGGGTGCTGAGTAAAAGCCAATTAGATATCATCATCAATAAAAAGAAGCACGTTAAATGGACTTCAGTTGATATTTCGACTGCATTTACCATCAGATATTTCAACAAACGATGTTACATTTACCTCAGGCAAAAGCTACATTACCCTTTGCCTGGAATTTCTTCATTGCAGAGATGGGCTTAAAGTTTAAATTTGAGACAAGGGATTCTGGCTGATGTAATTCGTGTAATGGAAGTTAGAGGCCACACTATGAATAGTTTTGAAAAAACAACAGTTTTCTCTTATGATGAAATGAAAGTGGCAGCTACACATGATTATGATCAAAAAGAGGATGAAATAGTAGGTCCTCATTCATACATGCAAGTTATTATGGCTAGAGGACTTTTTTCCAACTGGATTCGATTTTGACTCTAAAATGACTAAGGATATGCTTGACTGAGTGACTATCGAGCTTGACAAAGTTGTGTACAATGTGGTAGCCTGTTTGAGTGACTGTGGAGGTGGGAACATGGGTTTGTGGAGGGAATTGTCTCTCAGTGAACTGCTCTTCTTACAACCACCCAGTAACTCAACAGCCTATATACCTTTTTTTCAGATGCACCCCATTTGCTAAAACTTATCGGGAACTGTTTCTTGGATTATGGCTATATTTTAGAAAACGGATAGAAAGTTACCAGTGCTCCTGTGGTAGAATTAGTGAAACAAACCAATTCTGAGATAAACACGTGCCATAAACTGACACCGAATCACATACAGTGTGAAAAAAACGACAAAATGTTCGACTAGCAGCACATCTTCAGTCACACACTACAACTACAGCTTTAAAGCACTACAAACCAGGTGCAGATAAATTACTAGCAGAGGCAACAGGGGATTTCATAGAACTTGTAAACCAGTGGTATGATGTTATGAATTCATACTGTCCTGACCCGCCTTTACCAGCAAAAATAACCCATGGTTTACTAATTGAAGAGCAAAATATAATTTTGGACAAGTTGGAAAATTTCATGAGCAATTCTCTTTGCATTGGTAAAAATTCGTTGCAAATATTCCAGAAATCAGTCATCATTTCAATAAAATCCCTTCAACTTCTGTACCAAGATGTGGCCAGTAGGCATAATATAAAGTACATTATCACACATAGGCTAAATCAAGATGTACTGGAAAACCTTTTTTCACAATTGCGGACCCGTGGTTGCTTACACGATCATCCTTCTCCCCTTTACTGCATTTACAGACTGAGGATGATAATTTTAGGGGGAAATCCAGGAATAGTTCAAAACAAAACGAACACTGCTGATCCAGATTCACATGAATATTTAGTTGCTAAAGCACTAAACAAAGCTGGCATAGTGTCTGAATCAAGTAACGTGCTTCCAGAACCAACCTTAGGCAGAAATGTGCAACCAGAGTCCTTCATTGCCAATATAATGGAACAAAGTGAAGAAGATGGCAAGGCTTATGTTGCAGGTTATGTAGCCCACAAGTTCCAAGATAAATTTCCACAACTTGGGAACTTAACCTGTGGAATGCAAACTTAACACGATTATGCATTGCCAACCTGGATTAAACACATGTCATACGGTGGTTTGACCGATCCCTCAGCAACTTGGCTAAACCAGTTCCGGCACATTTCAGCAAAATTCGTCACATTTCACGGAAAATACCAATTCCAACGAGGCAAGAACGTTCTAAGAAGAACGTCAGATTTTGTGTCGAGAGAAGCTCCTGACGTACCGTCTGATGTGATTGAGGCAACTGTGAGAACAATTTTCTTCATCAGATTGAAACAATCCAATTCTATCTTGTATAATAAGAGGTTATTGGAAGTCGCTAACACCCACACCAGCAACACTGATACTGCTACCGAGTTTAGGCGAATTTCCAAGAAATTCAAGAAGATCACAACATAAAATGTAAGTAGGCTACAATCAGTTATTTTTTTACCCATTTACCAATAATTTCATGAGAATAAACTGTTCTAAGCGTACTCAACAGCTGATGTTGACAGTTTCATTACGTTCGCCACATGGCGAGTTTGGTATCTTGTGACGTAATTCGCCTTCCGAGCGCTGATTGGTGAGTGAAAATTGAGACAACCTCTGTAGTTTATAGGCCTTGAGCCACAGTATGTAATTCCGAGCCTCTTATTGGCTGTTATGTCATGCCATTCTCCTGGTTCCGAATCGAGACGGTAGGTAGTAGCAGGGGTCACATCCGATCAAACATGGAGGAAGATTATCGAGTGAGATGTGAATAATATTCGATGTTGAATTGCATTATTAGCGTGAAACAGGCGTGAAAATTGCTTTAGACCAACTTTAAAACAACCCACGCAGCAAATGAATGCGTTCCAATCAACATTTAAGGTCTAAGTGAAATCATTCGACATTTAACCACATGTATTAAGACCTATGATAATGTACTTCCTTTGCGAGCGCATATGTGCACAAGTGGTATCGTGCGAGCTTGAGAACTTTGTGTCTCGGGTTCAAGACTGCTCGAGGGCAGAAGTTTTTACTTCTTTTGAATTATTTTATTATATCCTCCCTCCTTTTTACAGCATGGTTTATGCCATAAGTCGCCTCCGTAGCGTAGCGGTCAGCATGGTTAGCTACCGCCCCGGAGGTCCTGGGTTCGATCTCCGGCTCTGCCACGAAATTTGCAAAGTGGTATGAGGACTGAAACGGGGTCTACTCAGCCTCGGGTGGTCCAAATGAGTAAAGGGGGTTCGATTCCCACCTCAGCCATCCTCGAAGTGATTTTCCGTGATTTCCCACTTCGTCTTCGGGAAAATGCTGGGATGGTACTGTACCGTATATTTCCATAAGGTTATGCCCAGATACTGTAGTGGAGACGACGAGAGACGCGATGCTGTTGAACTCGTGAGTCAAGTCATGTTCTATCACGCCGTTAATATAAGAAGTGTCATTCGGTTCTAGATCGGAAAGTAACGAGCATTCCCGAGTGGGTGGACTCACAGCCAGACCGATCAATAAACATATATGTGACGTCATGTCATATATCGATCCAGGCTACAGGATTATCTTTATTGTTTTGAAGCGAATTAGAGTATTAGAAGACTGTTCAAAGGACGTAGAACGCAGATCACCATAGCAGAACGCTATTTCATATGAGGAATATAATATAACAAGCGACGTGCAAGAATAACATCTATAATGATCAAGCCATAAACGAGTTATTGGCACATCGAGATATCGATGAAGGAAGGCGGTAGTGGGGGTTGCTTGCTGTGGCGTTTGGCTGCAAGCAAGGCGACTTCACTTGGACTTCTACTTTTGTATTCGGAGTGTCATATGTGTGGTTACGCAACTCGGCTAGTAAGCGAGATCGCAGGTGCAAGGCAGGCTGTGATAACTCCGTGTGGAGACGGCTCGCGTTTATACTCAGCTAAGCCGAACAGTGTTTTTCAAAGTGCGTTATAAATGTGCAGAGTATTTCGTGTCTCGACAAGCGGACATGTACCGTGCTCAAGTACTTATTAAAGCTACCAGTTTATAATGGATCTGAGATATTTTCAGAACAGTTGTAAATGTATACTGCCATCTTGGTCAAGAAGAATTGTGTCGAAACGGAACGCGGACTGACTGTATGTCTCTGTCCAGCGGTGTCCATTATCAAGGCAGCCATTTCGAAACCTTGTGAGGTCTTCATCACGAGCAATAGTAACGTGTATGATTGTGCTGATACATGAAAACTTCAGGACTTGTTAAGCTGTACATTATGCAGACACTAGAACGCATATTATCGTCTGAGATGTCAGTGGGGAAGTTCAACGTTATAGTTATGACTTCCAGAATGGCAGGCTAAATTAAATGGGGTAGCTTCATGAGAAATGCATAAGCGAAATGACTGCCACCCACAACTGCATTCTCCTTGTTGGAGAGGAGTATATTTTCACCGCACTCCAGTGGTTGTTTGCGAGTGCTTTCATGAGCTGCGACATGCAGGACAGTGCTATTTCTCAGGCGGATTATAGTATTTCTGGCTCGATGGGAGTAGGCTCGTATGGTCGTCTGACCAGTATGCGGGTGCGCTGCAGGCCCGGGTTCGATTCCCAGATCCAGAGAAGAGGAAGAGTGTGTTATCTGGTGATACCCTGGATGTTCATCAGATATTTATATGTCCCGTTTAAGATGCTTTAAGATGCAACAAAAGGTACTGGACCAGCAGACTCTTTAACGTAGCTTAGTAGAGGCACTTGTTAGCAATTGCAATTGTCATTTCATTTTTGTAGATAAAATGGGTATTCACAAGTTTAGGTTCGATGTTTCTGTCGAATCTGACTTGCTGTGTTCCCGGGATTTTGTATTCGCTTAACGAATTCATTCCTTGTGTATTATTAGTTTGGATCATTTAATCAGTAGAATCAGTAATTTCTTAGTAGTGCGTATTTTATTTGCCGAGAAGAGAATTTAGGGGAAGATCTCCAATATTTTGTCGAAGCATAGTTTTAATCGCGTTTGTTTCTCAGTGTTTGGAACACTGATTTCTTTGAGGCCAGTACATGTTTTTCATGTACTACTGTTCTGTTAGGAACTTCGTTTTCTCGCAGCGATTTGAATCTTGGAAAGTTTATCTTGGTGTTCGTTGCATTTATAGTTTTAATCCACCTGTTGGATAATTTTTAATATGGAAAGCACTTCGCTTTTGTGAGTGCAGATTTATTAGTGGATTTACTTAATGATTGTCATTGGATTAAACTGATTAGTTAACTTGCTTTCATGGTATAAGTTTTATCCACTGATACTTCGAAGCCCACCGAAGTTGGAGGCTATCCTGGTTCAGGAAAAGATCAGTTTTACCTTCTATTAGGTATTGATTTGAGATTAACTTAATTTAGGATGTCATTTTGAGACATGTATTTTCCACAGTATTAACGTAAATAATTGCTTGCATTTAATGCAATTGTGTGAGTGAGATATAGTATAGCAGTTTTGAACACCATTCACAAGGTTGATTAAATTATTCCAGGAAAGCTTGACTTGGAGTCAAGAAAAATGTACACGTATTATTAATATACATTATCGGGAGGCAAGATAGGTTAATTTGCTAGTGGAATGTTTCAGTATCTCGACTTTGAACAACGTGCTTAAGGTTAGTGTGTGAGTCAAGCATGTTTATAGCTCTTGTGTGAGTATTGAGATTAGATAATAGTAGTGTTTTGAAGGTTCGTATAACCTTGTTGTGTTTTGGATGCACATCTGGGATGATGCATATTTGTGAGATTTTATGCTTGTTGAAGCATTAGGCCAGTTTTAGATTGAGCCGGTGAGTGCTTTTCAGCCGGTAAGTGCCAATCTGTTTGTGATCTCAAGTAGTCAACACCCGTGTTTGGTGTTACATTAATATAGATGAGTTTTTCTGGTAATTTAATGTATGTTGGAGACATTGGCGTCGTCATTCTTATAGAGCGATCCTACATGCTTTTCTTCATTTAATCAAAGGCAACGCTTGGATAATCTGTTCGAGTTACTTAAGACATTTCCACAGCATATAATCGTTAAAACCTCTACAATTTTGTACAAGTTTACTTGAAATTTGAATCATGGACATAGTCGATAGATACACTACTTAGTTTAATTGCTTGATAAAAATTGGTAACCCGATGTATTGAATGTTAATTATACATCACGATGCGAATGTTATGGCCAAGATCAGCTGTTTAGGCTGAATCATGTGAATGTCTGAGGACATTTCTGTATATATTCTTATAAATACTTGTATATAATCTTGATATTGCTACACTTTTGGAATATCGTTTAAGACGATACACGTGTAAAAATTTTGATAATTCTTCTTTATTCATCGTCTAATATTTCATCCAGTCATCCTAATATCATTAGGAGATTGATGCCTGATATCCTTGTTTCATAATGTGAGATATTATATTTAGAATAACCCCAGCGAGTAGGTGATGATCGTAATCCATTTTTGGAATCATTTAGGATTTTCTTACTACAGTTGTGTTTAGCTGTGATTTTGTTTTCTTGACGACAGGGTATTAATATTTTTTTTCGTCTGTTACCTTGTTCTCTTGGAATAAATTGTTTTCCCAATTTTAAATCATGGTGTGATATTTTAACGAAGAGATTGGAGGTCGTTTTAAGATGGCTATCGCTTGGATTTTCTTTTTCCAGGGTTTTCCACCCTTGAGATAGCTCTTTTTAGAGTTGTTTTTCGTGTTCATGAGCTAGTTTCTTATTTGTTCGTTCGTTGTAGCCATGGTCATTCTTAAAACAGCCTGATAGGATGACTAGTACCCCATTCATTCCTCTACTTGGTGGTAGGACCTGGGAGGGTTTTTCGCCGGACATTTTTCAGGTTCTACGATCCAGTGACCATCGAGGGATTTCACCAGGTATTGGTAAGTGTTTCGGGTACAGTACCTACTGCCAGGCCACGGCCGCCTCCTTCCCTCTTCCTAGTCTCTCCATCCCAATCTTCCATCCCTTCCCATCCCTCATGAAGCCCCTGTTCGCTTTGCAGGTGAGGCTGCCTGGGCGAAGTGCTGATCACACCTCCCCAGTTGTATCCAACCCGCCCAGATGTTCCAAGCTCCAGGACACTAACCATTGAGGCGGTAGAGGTGTGTTCCCTCGCTGAGTCCGTGGGAACCACCAACCTAGAGGGTAAATTGGCTAAATAAAAAAATAAAAATACAAATTTATGCCATGCTTTATTGAAATTATCTGTATGGGTGATTGAAATAATAAACATTCTTAGACGGAAGGGTCGAGAACTACACGGGTAGACCAAGGTTAGAATATGTTAAACAGATTGCCTCGGATGTAGGGTGTGGTAGCTATGTAGAGATGAAAAGATTAACTCTGGACAGGGAGGCATGGACAGCTGCATCAAACGTGTCAAAAGACTGAAGACTCAAACACACAATCTCGCGATCATTAGACACGGAACCTCCAATTTAGTTAGAAACCCAAACTCAGAACGTGATTATTCCCTTCGTAAATCTCACGTGAATTGACCGGGAATCGAACCCTGTCCACCTTGGGGAGAGGCAAGCAGAAGTTGACACTGATGTTGCTCTTGTTAATTTGATCAAATTGGACATGGTGGTCATTGAGCCCTCCTACTTGTAAATAAATAAATAAATAAATAAATAAATAAATACATTTCTCTGATAACCTGTGTTATTGTGGTATCTGTAGTATGGTGAGTATTTGATATTCAGGTGAGGATTCGCAAGGAGGCGGTCGTGGCATTTTTATGAACAATTTCGGCATTTGTCTGGAGTAGAAGTGGAAATCTATGGAAAATCACTTCCAAGATCGCTGAGGTGGGAATCGAATCAACCTCTACTCAGTTTTGGCTCACGAGGCTGAATGTACCTCGTTGCAGTCCTCATGCCAGAATTGAAATTCTCGGCAGATCTGGGAATCGAACCCGGTCCAACTTGGTGAGGCAAACAGCTTGACCACTGCAGAAGTTGACGCTGATGTTGCTCTTGTTCACTTGAGCAAATTGGACATGGTGGTCATTGAGCCCACCTACATGTAAATAAATGAATAAATAAATACATCGGCAGAGCTGGGAATCGAACCCGAACCTCTGGGGAGACAGCCAAGTACACTAGCCGCGTTGAACAGTAAGCAGAGGAATATAAATTAAAGTGAGAACAGGGAAGAATTCTGCCTAACAATGTTTATTATTTCAATCACCCATACAGATAATTTCAATAAAGCAAGGCATAAAACATGCTGTAAAATGGAGGGAGTATATAATAAAATAATTCAAAAGAAGTAAATATTTCTTCCCTCGGGCAGTCTTGAACCCGGGACACAAAGTTCCCAAGCTCGCATGATACCACTTGTGCACATGTGCGCTCTCAAAGGAAGTTTATTATCATAGGTCTTAATACATATGGTTAAATGTCGAATGATTTCACTTAGACCTTAAATGTTGATTGGAACGCATTCATTTGCTGCGTGGGTTGTTTTAAACTTGATCTAAAGCAAGTTTCATGCCTGTTTCACGCTAATAACGCAATTCAACATCGAATATTATCCACATCTCACTCGATAACCTTCCTCCATGTTTGATCGGATGCGACCCCTGCTACTACCTACTGTTTCGATTCTGAACCAGGAGAATGTCATGACATAACAGCCAATAAGAGGCTCAGAATTGCATACTGTGGCTAGGCTCGGGCTGGAAAAAAAAATTATGCTGCCCGGCCGAAGTCGAAGCCGAGAATAGTTTTTCTGGACTCAAACGTTTCCTGAATGTCCAAACTAACTTTTAACATCAAACTCCGAGGAAGTGTTGAGGAAAATGTTCGAGAGATTAAGGCGGTATTGTCGTGGTGTAACGATGCATAATAAAGACGAGCCGGCTTCGGTGGCGTAGTTGGTAGCATGCTGAGATTCTATGCCCAAGATCGCGGGTTCAAACCCGGCCAAAATCGTCGCATTTTTAAGAGCGATAAAAATCCCTCAGTATGCCTTCCTTCGGAGGGGAAGTAAAGCAGGCGGTCCCATGTCATAGATTTATGGCATGTTAAAGATAATTACACCTGTGTGAAGCTAAATTATATATAGGTTAAACATTCGACAAACGCTCTTAGGTTCCGACGTTCGTCGCCAGGAGCCGACTGCGGTGGCATCTGGTAATCAAGTTCTGAACTAGTAGTCGTTGACGGTGAGGTTTGGCGGCAAAAGTAGGAACTACTTGAAAAAATTCAATATCTGTAGTCCTCACTTGAATTGAAAACAGATAACACACACTAATACAGTCATCACAATTAACACCGGTTATCAGACAGATTCTACACACACACCCAAATTACACGAGGCTACATGACCGCGTTGTCGCAGCCCCTAAACTGAGGGACAAACCAACCAATAATAAAGACGAAAATGAAAATAGACATGAACTAATGCAACACTTCCAGGTATCCTAAAAACTTAAAACTAGGTACCAGAGAAGCTGATGTCCCCAAGATCCCTAGAAAAATCTTAATATCTAAAAGTTGTGTTAGGGGGCCGAGCTGATGAACTTTTAGATTGGGTTTCAAAAGCATTTCGGCGTAAGTAGGCCTAAGCAAGCATATTTTCACCAATATGTTAACTTGTTTTCCAAAGCGATGACCTATGGTTTTCGTGAGCTCAAACAAATGCTGAAATTCCAAACCAACTGTTAACATCAACAAACCTAGTTAGAGATAGGCTAATTAAATCCCAAATGCACAATTTAAACTTACGGTACTGCTTGCGATTCACCGTTGATATCCGCCGTGTTTTCAAATACATTTTGCGA
The DNA here is from genome assembly GCA_946902985.2 of Meconema thalassinum. NCBI lineage: Eukaryota > Metazoa > Arthropoda > Insecta > Orthoptera > Tettigoniidae > Meconema > Meconema thalassinum. Next base: position 243,087,916 of record OX336391.1, read on the forward strand.
GTTCGTGAAGGGAAACTATGTAGAACAATACATTGTTCTGTGTGTTACAATATCTATAATTCCAACCAACAATACTATACAACGTTTTGACATCGTTACTGTATAAAATAATAGAATAAATCCACGCACGTTTTCGATCTGATCGCGGCAAGTAAAAGCTTCTCAGAACGTCCGCTTACAGCAGCACTTCAGTATGCGCACGGAGCCTATACCTAGTCACAGATTACTTACCTACCTAGTGGATCTAATTTAGTCCAGTCATTTGGTATTTTGGACAGGAAAAAAATTGCTGAAGAATTTTTCTCGACGGTTCTATATGTTTCTTGGTGGGCTGAATCTGAAAATGGAGTTATCGACTAGATTCGGATATGGCTTCACCATAAAATTGGCGAAAACCCATAATATTTCGGAAGGTTTTTTAGTTTTTCGCTTATAACTCCAAAACGACGAATCCGAGAGAAAAATCACTTTTTATCAAAAGCTAAGCCGATACAATGTCCTATGAAATAAGACTATAACCAGCTCGCTAGCTTGTTTAGTTTGGCCGCTAGAGCTCGCTAAACATTGACCATAGATTTCAGGTTATCCAAAATCTTCGTATTCAGACTTTCAAAGCCTAGTATACCCCGCCAGGCTATCGTGTCCCGCAATTTAACCCCCTGACCCCCCCCCCCCCTCTCCTCACTAAACAGGTCACTCCGGTTCTTTATTTTGTATGGATAGAACGTAGGTAGTTCTTTTGTCAAGGACACCATGTTTCCTCTCTCTCCCTCTCCACCTTCCTTGGTTTTAGGTCCCATTCCCAAACCCAAACAATCACACAGTTAGTTGCCTTCAATTACCAAGTGAGTTGTTTCAAATGTGTGTTATTATTTCATACAACCTTAGCCAAAATAGTTCTGCAATCAATGGAAATTGCCCTGAAGAAAACAATAAAATAATGGAACTGCTGTTTAGTTGTGACATGGCTGATGTTCTTTGTGCACCTGTTCGTCGAACAGTTAGGTGTAGTGTGGCACGTGGAGTGATTTGACGATCGAAAGCGCCTTTATGAAATATATAAAAAGTGATGGTGACTTGAGTCGGCTTAGAGGCTTCAGTCCTGCAGTTTTGCCGAGATGGACTCAGGCAATGCCTGCACTGCGCTACGTGTGTGAGGTGATGGAGAGCTTTTGTGGTGTCAAAGTCAGAACCTCAGAACAGCACGAGGTCAGTCGAAACTCTCGAGTTGTATGGGACAAAGCCGATAGGAACACCATTTTGGAGTTCGAAGAACATCCTCCTTTCCCAGCAACTTCTGATTTAGTGTCCCTCGGTTCAGGGATTGTGGGAGATGACTAAATTGACTGTCACTTAGCAAGAGAAGTAGGGAGTGAAGGAATGAAGTAGATGGCGAACAAAAACTCTAAATGTAATGACAGTGCAATCATGTTGCCATGAAGAACAGTGCACGATCAACCAGTTGTCATTAACCCAACTGTCATATTCCACAGAATGGCAGTTGTTAAAGAATCGGACCAAGAACTTAGAGATTTCCTACGCTTCGAGCTCACACTGTATCCCATGTCCCTCTTTGATGAGGGAGGCATGAGGAAGGGAACCAAATCCACGTTGTGTAAATCCTTCAAACCCGTCGAGGGAATACAGTTCCAGGAATGGTGTGTCGTTGTTATCGATAGGGACTTCTTGCTTCGTCGTGTGGTTTAGCAGAAAGATGTAACCTTTGGAGAAATTTGCTCTCGGTATGTGGATTATGTAAAAGCCCATTAGCCTACTCGTCATCAACCACTGCAGTGGTATTCGATGGGTAACCTGATCCAAAACAGAGCACCAAAAATGTGCAGCGCTTGAGAAGAGAACCCAAGAAAATTTCGACGGACATCATCAATGAGACCATGACTATAACAGTATCTCAAGAAAATGTATTGTCAAATTCTGAAAAACAAGGCCCGGCGGATTGAGATGTAGATGAAGGCGTTTGAACAAGTTGACAAGGAAATCAAGTGTGAGCAGACGGCAGAAGATGCAGCCTATCTCATAGTTACTACTGCCAACAGTCCCTCGTCTAAATTTGACAGGGGGGTGATTTGTAGGCGAGGATGTTGACATGTTGGTGATCATGATTTGGCTCCCCACAGACTCACATGTCTATTTCCTGAAACCTGGGAGAAATAATCCGCAACCGACGTGATACCACCCACACAGCGCTGTCACACCTCTTGAAGCAGAGCATATTCTGTTTCTCCATGCTATGAGTGGCTGTGACACGACATCTGCGCTATATAACAAGGGAAAAAGTAAATTCATCAAGGTTCTCCTTAACAACCCTGCTCTTGGAACCACTCTCAAGGCCCTCAAGGACTCTGTCTGCGATCCTGAAACCATTGAACAATCAGGAGAACAGTACCTCGTCGCTCCCTACGGTGATACAAGGTCCGAAGAGTCACTTAATGCTGAGCGGTACAAGCATTATACGCGTATAAAGTCCGCATTCAAGGCGAGGTTCGATATTGCTACGCTACATCCAACAGAGTCCACTGCACACCAGCACTGTCGCAGGGTATATCCCCAAGTTCAGGCATTGCTTGGCAACACCAAAAAACCCTTTGCTCCGGGGTTGGTACTTGACCAACAACAGACTGATGCTGAAAACAACCGTGCAACTATGTGCACCGGACCAGCTGTTGCGTCTTGTTGCCTGCAAGACCACACAGGATTGCAAACGAAACCGCGGCTGCAAAAAAGCCGGGTTATTCTGCTCTAAAATGTATGAACGCCCCTAAGGGCCACTGCAGCAACGCTCAGATATACACTTCCGACAATGATGACGGCCTGATTTCCATTGATTGCAGAACCTTTGGCTAAGATTGTATGAAGACACACATTTGAAGCATCTCACTTGGTAATTGGAAGGTAACTCACTGTGTGACTGCTTGGTTATGGGAATGGGACCTAAAACACGGGGACTTACTAGCCTGGTGGGGTATATTTTGCTTTGCAATTCTGAAATACGAAGATTTTGGATACCCTGAAAACTATGGTCAAATGTTTAGCGAGCTCTAGCGGCCAAACGCAAAAAGCTTCCGAGCTGATTCTAGTCTTATATCATAGGAAATTATATCAGCTTTACTTTAGATAAAAAGTTATTTTTCTCTAGGATTCGTCGTTTTGGAGTTATAAGCGATAAATTAAAACAACTTCCGAAATTTTATGGGTTTTCGCCATTTTTATGGTGAAGCCATATCCGAATCTAGTCGATAACTGGATTTTCAGATTCAGCACCCCAAAAACATATAGAACCATCGAGAAAAATTCTTCAGCAATTTTTTCCTGAATCGACTACTTTCCGTCACCAAATGAAACATGAAAATCCACAGCCTGCTACCAGTCTCCGACCGGGTCAGGAATGGAATTAATGAAGCCCCCATCTAGCGGCGAGGATATGAACTGTGCCGGCTGCCGAGGCCTGACGCACTCCTCTGGGGCAATGATTAAATGAATGACAGATGAAATGAAATGATAGTGGAGAGTGTTGCTGGAATGAAATTTTGACAGGGAAAACCGGAGTACCCGGAGAAAAACCCGTCTGCCTCCGTTTTGTCCAGCACAGATCTCACATGGAGTGACCGGGATTTGAACCACGGACCCAGCGGTGAGAGGCCGGCGTGCTGCCGCCTAAGCCACGGAGTCACCAAATGACTGGACTAAATGAGTAGCACAGGAAAAGAAGACTTGTATCATCCAAAATAACATTTCGGTAAGTCATACACTCTTGATAAGAATATAGTAGCCTGAAGACAATACACTTTCAGATGTTTTCACTTAACACAGTACAGTTTCATTGTTGGAGTAAATGGCAAGAGAATGACGACTGGGCGTATATGCAGGAAAATCTTTTAATACGAACTAACTTACTAGGTCACATACAGGCGTTATCAGTGGCGGCTGGTGTAGGAAATCAGTTGTGTGCTGTAACCCATCCCCCTCCCCCCCCCCCTCTAATCAATAAAGATACGTATTGAGAAACATACAGGAACATTCACTCAGAAACACTAAAGAGTAAGTTGGAAGTGTTAAAAAACTTTCTGGTGGGAACAGCTGATAGCTTCCTCTATTTTTCCCCCGTTTGATTCGAGCGATTCCCTCTAAAATGCTATCGCAGAGAATAGAAGGCGCCACCGGCCACGTTCTCATTACGTGTGACAGTGCTGCCACTCTGTGGTCGAACAAAGAATGCCTTGGCTCTGGTCTAGGCTGTTGTCCCAACAGCACAACGAAAAAGGTGGGCACGCATGCGCGAAAGGCAGAATTCATTTTTGCTGGCAATAAACTTAGAAATTCTCGCTGAGCTGCGATCTGCTCAGCCAGTGCGTGGTGCGGAGTGGAATGCAGGACTGGATACCTCGTTGTGAGTTGAACTATTCCCTGTTCTTTGGCTGACATCTAATTAATGCGCTATATTTGATTGTAGATAATATTACTAATGTAATTTATTTTCAAATAAAACTATGTGCTGCAGCACTTCAGCACATAGGGTGCGGCCGCCCCTGGGCGTTATGTAAAAAGGAAGACCAAAAACAAGAACATTATAGGAACTAAAACTGCCACCAAGGGCGTCGCGCTTCTTAGCGGTTAATTGAAATCAAAGATCAGCAGCCACAAGATCAATCTCAGCCATAAAGAACCTTCCAGTTGTGTCCCTAGTTACAGCAATGAGACTTTTTAACGCCGCCATATCCCCTACAGTAACGTGCGGATTAGAACTGATCTGGGAACGTCTAAAACTCGGGGACATTGAAAACAAGAAGTTCCGTGAAGAACTATACAGCCTACTTTTCATGCCAATGATTATTCTACAGAATATGAACCTATCTAGAATAACGACGAAATTAAGTTGCTAATATCGAAATTTCCAATTAGTTCGAAATACTGTATACCTGGCATAATGTATCCTAATAGAGCACTACAGTTGGTAGCCCTGATGACTGAATATATTCTTAGTTCTGTCTCTTACGGTACTAAATACAAAATTTGGTTGAAGTCCACTGGATAGCATGGACGTTACATGCAGTTAAACATTGGATCTAACAGCGCGCGTAAAATCGTGTTGGCAACAATGTCATGCATGTATTGGTCAGAAATAATCTGAAATAATATGATCTATTGTTGTTCCAATTTTGAATGAAATCCATTAGTTAGTATAGAAGTTACATGCATTTTAAAATTGGACCTATCAGCAGGCTTAGAATCATGTTGGCAGCACTGACGTATATTAGTTACTCCAAATTCGTCTAGAATGCCAGGTACTATACGTGTGCAAAGTTTAGAGCTATTGGCTTGCATACTTTCTGATATATTGATATTAGGGTAACAAAAATAGGGACAGCACATATTAACAGTTGGCAGCCCTGGTTGCTCCTTAGAATACGCATAGTCATATCTGTTATGGTACACATAGCACATACGAAATTTGGTTGAAATCGAAATGATAGTATGGAAGTTACACGTATTTAAAGTTGGACCTGTCAGCAGGCTTAGAATCATGTTGGTAGCACTGACGTATATAAGTTACTCCAAATTAATATAGAATGCCAGGTACTATACGTGTGCATAGTTTAAAGCTGTCGGCTTGCATACTTTCTGATATATTGGTATTTGGATAAAATAAATTAGGAGCATTTATTAACAGTTGGCAGCCCTGGTAGGTCTTAAGAATACGCTCAGTCATATCTGGTTATGTACACATACAACATACGAAATTTGGTTGAATTCCGCTTGATAGTGTAGAAGTTATATGCATTTAAAAATTGGACCTATCAGGAGGCTTATAATCATTTTGGCAACACTGCCATGTTTGGCCTCCTGGAAATTAAACTGAAATATTATGATCTGCACGTGTGCCAATTTTGAAATAGCTCCCATTCATACTTTCCAAGATATCCAACATGGAGCTCAAATTTCAATTGCGATTTTTTAGCAGTTGGTAGCACTGACATCATTTTCAAATATGGCCGTGAGATATTCAGGTATAGATCTTTACTCCTACCAAATTTTGTTTCGATTGCTGCAGCCGTTTAGGAGTTGATAGGGGGGGGGACACACACACAGCCAGACAGACAGACAGACAGAAGGACAGACAGACAGACAGACAGACAGACAGACAGACACACATTTGCCCGATCTCATAAGTCTACTTTTTCCTCATTTTTGCAAAATGTGAAAAGTAGGCTAAAAATAGAACGAGTCAAAGCCTGCTTCCTCAAAAATGCACTGAGAGTCGGAAAATCAGCACCCAAAAAAATGGTGTATAGACTAACAAAGGAGACCTTCTACGCAGAAGACCTAAGGACCCAACTGCTTCTACCAGCTACAGAACATTACTCTAAGCATCTGGAGAGGAGGAAAGCCAAAAGTGAAAATATAGATTCGGACTTCTACGCTACAAGCGCCATGGTGGAGAGGAACTATATGAATGAAAACCAGGAACTGAGATATGTCGTGCGAGACACGCCATCCAGGGTTTTCATCACAGAGTGTGTGCAACAAAATCGTACCACAACGCAAGCGAAAGCTCTGTATGTGAATTGTGTAACCAGAAATGTGACAGGTACCACCTAACAAAGTGCTCCAAAAGAACATTGTCATTGACTGAGTACAGTAAGATGTAATTTCTTTTCTTTTGGCCTTTTGGCTGCAATAAATTCTTATAAAGATCAGTTGTTGGGTTAGGCATTTCTAACACACCCACTTAAACCAATAGCTGATCTAGAATGTAATAGACATTTGACTTAAATCATACAGTACCCTACATAATCATAATACAATTTCTGGAAACATTTTTGAACACAATGCGTATTTTAAGTACTAATTAACAATTTAATCCCATTCCTTGGGCACAATACACATGTTTCGCTTTAGGCAAAGGTTTGGTGAGAATATCTGCAATCATTTCTTGGGTGGACAAATAGTGCATTGAAATGATTCTCTTTTGAATCTTTTCCCTAATGAAATGATGTTTAGTGTGCCTATGAATAACAGGATTTTTGTGCAATTTTCTGTGCACTTTGACTGTCATTATGCAAACGAATTTCTTGATTACAATCCATCAACACACTCTGCAAATCACATTCAGCTTTACAAAATTAGATTTGTATTGAACCTTGATTAGAACCAATCAAATCAAACATCAAACTCTTAAGATAAACTGCTTCCTTCGCAGCCTCTAACAAAGGCTCTGTTGATGAGCTGTGGCGAATTCTCCCATTTATCGCATATACCGGCGGTATACCACCCGAGATTTGAAAATGAAAATCCACAGCCTGCTTCCAGTCTCCGACCGGGTCAGGAATGGAATGAATGAAGCCCCCATCGAGCGGTGAGGATATGAACTGTGCCGGCTGCCGAGGCCTGACGCACTCCTCTGGGGCAATGATTAAATGAATGACAGATGAAATGAAATGATAGTGGAGAGTGTTGCTGGAATGAAATTTTGACAGGGACCCGAGATTTAAAAATGTAAAATTATTTTTAGACATGTTATTAATAGTGCAGTCATGAAAATCGTCCTTGTAATATATTTTCTGTAGATTGTTGTCACGAAAGTCGGCGGTCATAGCAGCATACCATACTTATTTTTATTTGTGGTGTACAGTTTTAATTATGAGTGACTAAGTATACCGCAAGGGTCTCCCAGTGGCACTCGGCGGCTCGTCAGAGGCACGAGGGGACGGGAGGGGGGGTAGCATAAGCCCAGCAAATTTCAGCTCGGGGTATCGCACTAGAACCCTGCGGTTGAACTATGCCTAATGCTGATAGGCTGTTTCAAGGGGAATTTGTTGACCAGCGGAAGCTTGCAAGCGCTCAGCCGCTTCAGTTATTTGCGATTCAGTGTTATTGTATGTTTGTTTTAAGTCAGTCTTGAAGTGATTTAGTCAACAGTGAATTAATATAGAAATGTGTAGTGAGAGTGAAGCACCGGAAGTGGATTGTGGGTGCGTCATTGAGGACGTGCTAACAGAGGGATTTAATTTAATTGGATTCCCTCAGAAAGTGAAAATTAAGGAGAAAGGAAGGCCAACATCTGAACTTCCAAATTTAGTTTCAATTTGTGTAGGCCGTAAGCGAGAGATTACTCGACATTTTTGTTCCTCAAACTCTTCACGCCATCAGTGGTTAACTGGATGCAGAAAACTTAACAAACTATTCTGCTGGCCTTGTCTCCTTTTCAGTCGTGAAGGAACGATGCGATCAAAAGATGGATTTGACAACATTGATGGTCTTATTAGTAGCTTAAAGAAACACGAAACAGCGAGGAGTCATATCGCGTGTGCTTTTGCATTGTGTAAATGCGGTACCTCGCGAATAGATGTTCAGTTGAATGCTCAGAAAGCAATGGAGGTCTCAAAGCACAATGAAATGGTAAAAAAGAATAGGCAGGTTTTATCTAGTCTAATAGATGTCGTTTGTCATTTAGGCAAGCAAGAACAGGCGCTACGAGGACATGACGAGTCAGGCCAGTCACTGAACAGAGGTAACTACATAGAAACCTTAGATTTGCTGAGCACGTATGACCTTTTGCTACATGACCATTTACTTTATTCTACTATATTTCGAGGTACGTCATCTACCATTCAGATCAGAACGATTTAATAGAAGCCATTGGAGCTGTAATGGTAGATGCTATTGCGAAGGCACTTTACGGAACAAAATTTGTAGCAATTATTGTCGATGAATGTTCTGACGTAATGAATAAATCACAGCTATCCACAATTTTGCGCTATGTTGACAGTGCTGGAGAAGCTCAAAAATGATTCATTGGCTTCACGGACGTTAGTGCTAACAGGTCGGCTGAGGCTCTGTACGCCCACGTTTTGTCAGTATTAGAAGAGTTCGTATTAGGTAACAAGCTTATAGCACAGACGTAATGCACCCTAAATTTGAATTGTTCTGAGACAAAATGATGAGATTTTTACAAGCCCATGTTAAAATTTAACATTGAAATAAGGGAGCTGGATTGACTACCAAAAACGGCTTTGTTGGCAAGACACGCGTGAGTTGGAGCTTAGTCACGTGATTTGTGAAGCGAATAGCCACTTGCCAAGGTTAAATGTCTCATAGCAACAGAGATTTGCCGCAAATATTAGCAACTAGCTATTGTACCCGGCGTTGCCCGGGAGGTGCCTTTATAAGTTATAGAAAGACACAAGCCAATATATTTCGCAGTGTGTATTCATTTTGCCCTTAAGTGAGTTTTGAACATGGTTCTCTTCGATTCTCATGTTACTCAAGTTCAAGATTAACTCACTGTAGTCGAAAGGTAGCCTACCCTACAGTACTGTGGAGTACAATAACGTAGCGGAGAATGCAACAATAGTAAAAAGTGATGTATACACATAATTCCTTAAGAACTCAGTCTCATAATTACTTTCCTGATAAGTGTTTATTTTTTATTTAATGGGGTCCGCTATTCTTATGGCAAAGTGTCATTACTTACTGTTTCGTTCTTGTAGAAAATTATCGCATAATAATATATATTCGTAGTTTAATTACCGTATGTTATTGACATGTTATCAACTAAATTCATAATTTAACATCCGTTTCCATAACAAATTAGCATAGTCATAGAGCAGGATAATTAGGCCTACCAATTACAATAAATCCGAATAACAGAAGGAAATATTATTCATAGAGCAATCTGCATTATCACGCCAAAGTTACTGTATTTCTGATTTGTAATATAAAATACAGCTGGTGTAGACACTGCCAACAATAAAAGAATGCAGTATAAGGACATAATGGTTAGTAAAACATAAACGTCAACATATCAGTAGTAGAACACACTTTAACGGAGAGTATAAAACTTCGATTCTAGTAGATATTACATACAATATATTACGTATTATACCTTTCGTCATAAGGTAAAAGATTCAAGATCTTCCGTAACAGCAGCGGCATTAGAGTAGGCTATAAGATTAGACCCAAAATGTCACATAGGTTTCTGTGACCTAACGACTGAAGGTTAAATAAAATTATAAATAAAATCACTGCACAGTTTCGTTAGTGATATAAGTCATTTTTTGCACATATTCGCAGGATATCGGGATCATTGATTCTGACATAATTCACTCACAGAGTCCTCATTTGGGTAATGAAATCTTTTGTTGGTGCATAGCTTGTGGTGAAACCCGTGTAGGCTACTGCAAATCGTGTGATGGCGTGTCTCAGTTTATAGTTGGCTTGTCTCCAGTTTTGTGTCAGTCTGTTGTCCAAATGTTGTTCTCTTTTCCAAGTAATATTTGAAAGGTTTTCTCATATGCCTTTGTGTTTGGAAGATGCAACTGCAACCTTCTATCTTCTATGAAGAAGTTCTCACTAAGCATAATATAAGTCAGTCTTGATGGTGCTGTTATTCCTATTCCCAGCACTCTTTTCATGTAGCGAGCCTTGATTTTTTGTAGTGTTTTCTGTGACCGTAAGAGTATCTCATATAATGTTGAGTCCGTAGGTAGCTATTGGCATTATTACAGTTTGGAAGAGAATCATTCCCGCAATATCACCGCAATATTGCACCAATCACTTTTCCAACAGTGAAAACTGAAAGTCTGGTTTAAGTTGTATTCACAGAGGAAAGAATTTCTTGTATGAAATATTTGTATTGCATTTCTCAGAACTCTAATCCTCTCTACCCATTAACCTCACCGCAGCAGCGGTCTTACCAGCATCATTGCAGAGAAATTGCTACCGGTATCACCGATTACGAATATTATTGCGGAAGCCGAAATACCGGTTGCTTCCAAATAACTTATGTACTAACCACTCAGCAGGAAAGTGCATGAAGTTTTATAAAAATCGTGTGAACCTAATGGAATTCTATTTTAATAAAGTGCGAAGAGGCCTGTTTGCCATCTCTTGATGAATGCAGTGCATTTGAATTTGGCTGTTGGCACAGGCTATAGTAAAATGTGGCTTTTCACCGCTATCTCAGTCTTACTCATGGCTGTGATTATATGGAAGCTACTGAGGTATGGGTGGTACTTAGTAATGGCATACAGGGCACAGTCAGTGCCTATGGATGCTGTGAAGGGTTCTACTCGTAGGGTTAGAACTGCTGTTCTGACTCAGTGAGGAAAGCAATGGCAAACTAACTCACTCCTCATCTTGTCTAGTACTCTTCACTAGAATGTTGCCACATAACCTAACGGCGGTACTTTCTGAGGATCCAACCAGCCATCGGGCTGACTACCTAACAGAAGGTGGAAAGGTATGTTTAGTTTCTGTCATTTAATATCACGCTATTGTATTTTGTGATATAATTTGCGTTTTGATACTGCGGAAATTATATTGACAAATGGTGTCAAGTCTTTGTTATGATATACTGCGTTGACAGTGCTGTGTGAGCAGTTGAGTAACTAACGGGATTTCATGCAAAGAACCTCATTTTCTATACCGGTAGTGGAGAGCACAACTCGCATCCAGTCGACCGTTTCTCGACTTGAGCTATGTTGCCATGGAGATGGCCGGACTTGCCATTTCTTCATGAGTTCATTTTATGACTTGATTAGCCTTTACTCAAGTGCAAAAGGCCGAAATCAGAAGAATGAGAAAGACTATCGAAAATTCATGTAGCCAGCCGTTCCTTCTGGGTCCTAAACTATGAGTATGCAAAATTTGGTTGAGATTGGTGGAACGGTGTAGATTTGTGTACGGAACAAATCCACATACCCACATACATACATACATTCACTTTTATATATAAGATTTATTGTTATAAATTATGCCATTGGATATATCAAGACAGCCAATGAGGAGAGGTTTTATGGAAGGAAGGATTACCGAAACTTCACGAATATAATTAATATAATTATATAAATACTTTTAAGCGAAGCCTCCGTGGCTTAGGCGGCAGCACGCCGGCCTCTCACCGCAGGGTCCGTGGTTCAAATCCCGGTCACTCCATGTGAGATCTGTGCTGGACAAAACGGAGGAAGACAAGTTTTTCTCCGGGTACTCCGGTTTTCCCTGTCAAAATTTCATTCCAGCAGCACTCTCCACTATCATTTCACTTCATCTGTCATTCATTTAATCATTGCCCCAGAGGAGTGCGTCAGGCCTCGGCAGCCGGCACAGTTCATATCCTCGCCGCTAGATAGGGGCTCCATTCATTCCATTCCTTACCGAGTCGGAGACTGGAAGCAGGCTGTGGATTTTCATTTTCAATTACTTTTAAGCAAGAAGAAAGATTTATTATGAAAAGGAATACTTTATAAAATGGTATGAAGACATTATCAGTACTTTAAAAGACGCTGGAGATACGCAGTACAGTGATATATGTATTAATTGTGTACGCGCGTATTTATCCCGCGAAGTCTCAAAATGGTGCGAGCCAGTGGTCAGATGCGCGATTACGAGCAAGAAGAAGGGGCATTTTGTCTCTGAAGTTGGTTGAAGACAGACGTGTGGGTCCGGGAGAGTGATTCCTGGCGATCCGATATCGAGTGCGGGGATTGTCTATCTTCAAGCGCAGTGCCGTCTCGGGCATAGTTAATGCTCAGCCTTGCTTGCGATATTTAGAGCAAGTTATAAGAGGTTGAGTAGAAGCTCATTTAACAGGGGCGTATTCTTAGGGCTACCGGCGGTAGCCCAAGAAAATTACATTAAAAATAAATAATACTTTATCACAGTTTGACCAAAGCATTCAAACAATCATTACTTTCATGCACGTTCTTCTTTATAGGAAGAAATAATGGTTAGTGGGTAGTCAACGCGGCAACGCAGTAGAAACCGACCAAGAAAGCGGCAGCCTTACGCCACTCTCCCTAACTCTCCGCAAACACCCTTCTTCCGTGCAGGCACAGCGCTCATAGCAAGCGAGTTGCCGCTACAGCCAGCGGTTTCTTTGAAGTTAAAAGCGTTTAAAACAACAAATAGTCTACAATAATATACATTATCGCGTGAGCATAGATGTGAATATGTTTTAGAAGTTGTAGTATTTTCGATGTGTGATTTATTTAAGTGTTTGTATGCTGAAGAATCTTTATGCAGTGTTTTGTTTTAACTATGCCAGCTGTGATTTTGTAAGAAGAATATGGATGGAACAAACACCTGCGACGGCTTTAAATGCCAATATATAATGTATAATGTGAAATAGAGAGTTTGTCAGAAGTTCCTTTCAGCCGTCGTCCATACAGTGAGAAAGTCCATATTATACATCTGACAAGGCCTACACCTGAACTGCAATTGTGGGCCAATATATACACGTCATTTCACATCATACTATGTTGAATAGGTTATCTGGCAGTTCTAAACTGTCAAAATTGTAATACTGGCCGTGTTTGTTATTTAGTAGCGAAGTTAATGTATGGTCAAAGGAAGGGTTTTCAAATATGAACACTTTTCGCACGGCAGTTCAAAAGCATGTTTTGTGTAATATTAAGCTCAGTGGTAGCCCAGATCTTCAGACCAGTATACGCCACTGTCATTTAAAGGTTTTATGAACTATTCTTCGTGAAATTTGCAGTGCATAGTAATACAGTATATACCCTCGAGTATTTAGGAACCTTTATCGAGAGAATTACGTCGCAGATATCGTAATTACAGCGAGTGACGAACATTTTATTTCTGCAGTAGAAAAGAGACGCTTTTCATCAGACAGGCAGAGCAATTCAACAAGACAGACGTGATCGCTGATATACATTCTACAGCAAGCGTGAGTAAGAGAACATTATAGTGTTACATGAGCAGTGAAACATATTACTACATTAAAGATATTATGACAGCAATTGAGGACTAGGATGCAATAACAGCATTAGTTTATTTACGCTGTTATTGCATAAACACCAGTTTCGAAATCCTTGAACCCTGTGCTACCAGACAAGCCAACTCTTAGTTCCATCTGATGCCCTGTTGTTGCAGGGATCCAGACTGCACTGCAAGAACAGAGTGAAGAGGTGAACATGGCGTCTACTAGCGGGATATTACAGTCACAAACTGAGTGCAATTCTAGCGATTATGAGTGCTCTGTGTCAAGTGAATATGATTCATATGTAACTAAAGGTACGGAAAGTGTGAATGATAGTTTTACAACTAAAGGCAGAGGGAAGAAGAGGAACCGGAACTCAAAGAACTGGAAGAGAAACGTAGTAAAACAGGCGCGAAACAGTGGCAACAGTTACATTTCGGTCGTAACTGGAAAGGAAGTAAAGAAGAAGGTATTCCGAAGAGCGAATAAATGCTGTAGAAAATGGTACTACATACATCCTAGTATTTGTATTTAGAATGTTTTGTTAAAAGTAAGCCATACTAACTGTTAGGCTTGTATTCCTTTTATTGATTAATCATTACATTTTCAGGTGCTTTGAGACTGTAAATCATGAAGAACAAAAGGAATGTCATAAATCATTTTGGGACACTGGTGATAAAGTGCTGCAAGATACGATCTTACTGGGTTATATGAGGAAGAAAGAAAAAAAAGTTTCAGAAACAAGATCGGACAAAGGAGCGGAATAACATATGGAGCTACTGTGTAAAAGTCAAGAATGATGACACGGCAGTCTGTAGGCAGTTTCTACTCTCCGTACTGCAGATATCAGAGATGAGACTAAGTACTGCAATATTTACATACTCTGATTTGTGGAAATTAGAAACGCAAAAAGAGTAATTAAGTGCTTTTACTTCAATAATCGTTACAGGCGGAGTCTTGGAGGAACGCAGGGGCACACACAACAATCGTCCAACCAAAATAATCGGAAATGTGTGGGAACTTGTTGAAGAGCACTGGATGCAGATTCCCCACAAGGGAGCACATTACAGTCGAGCAAGAACAATCCGAAAATACTTTGAGGACCCGGTTTGGAATGTAGTAAAACTGTATAGGCTACTGCTTTCAAACAATATTTTTATGAAAAGACGGGAAAACCACTACAAATGAGTTTCAATACATATCATAAGTATTTCAGAGCAAACAGTGAATATTCATTTCGGCAACCAAGGACTGATTGTGATTATTGTGCAGAATGCGAGGTTAAACTGAAAGAAAATCCTAATAGTGCATGTAAATCGGAATACATGTTTCATTAAAAGACAGTTGAGGCTTGTAATGGATTAAAGTCAGATGTAATGGCCAAGGCGAGCAATGACGATTCTACTTTACTCATACTGGAATTTGACTAAGCTTATGCCCAAAACCTTCCGCTACCTCGTTTAAATGTAACGGCTCAGTTCTATAAGAGGCTTTTGTGGCTTTACATATTCAATGTGCATTGCCACAATGATGGAAGTAGTAACTTCTTTTGTTTTCTTGAGTCAGAATCGAAGAAAGATCCAAATTCAGTCTGTTCTTTTCTTTATCAAGTTATTAGTCAAAATCTTGAAAGGAGGCCTCACATAAAAAAAAAGGTTGTTTGCTGTCCGATTCCTGCGGAGGTCAAAACAAAAACAGTAGGCTACCATGGTAATGTTCTGTTAAGTAATTGCACTGTTGTGGAAAATTTTGTATCTGACCATCGTGGCCAGGAATTAAAAATTGCATTTCCTCATGAATCTCAATTAAATCAGTCTACATGGAAGTACACTCGAAATGTATCTAATAATAATGTAATGAAACTCACAGAGGAACTTGGTAATGTTGATTGGGGGGAAGTGAGGATTATTAGGGAGGTAAATGCTGCCTGGAAAAATTCTGTTCTATTTTTAAAGTGTGTCTTAATTTATCCTGCCCATTAGTTAAAAGAATACATAGGAATCACCAGAGCACTGAAACAACAAAACTGTCTGATCTGTGCCATAGGAAAAAACAAAACATGATTGATGCTTTCGATAGCTACAAGCAAACAGGATTGAAGCTTTATAAAGATAACTATAAAAAATTTAAAGTAGAATATTATGAAGAAATAAAAAAAGCACAAGAATATGCAAATAGAATAACAAATATTAACAACTTTGCCAATGAAGTATGGCAAATAGCTAAAGATATTTCAGGTCTTAATAAAAGCAACTCATGAGAAAATATTTCGATAAATATCAATAACAATGTTGTTAATGCAACTTTACAAGTATTAACAGCATTCAATGATTATTTCATTCAACCACCTGTTAGGAACAGTGTGAATGTAAACAGTAATAGAGCAAAATGTAATGATCATAATGTTGTAGGAAATAAATGTGGTAATAGCAGTATAAAGCAAATCACATGTAATAAGTCAATCTTCCTGAAACCAACTACCAAAGATGAAATAAGTACGATAGTCAGAAAATTTAAAAATAAACATAGTCACGGTTGGGATGAAATGTCACCCTGGTTGTTGAAACAGTGCTGTGGTCCAATCCTAGACATTCTTACAGAACTGATAAATATGTGTCTCTTAAAGGGCATCTTCCCAGATATACAAAATATATCCGTTGTTAAACCAATTTTAAAAGGGTGACAGACATCAACTAGGTAACTACAGACCGATCACCCTTACCTGTACATTTTGTAAAATTTTAGAGTATGTGATTTACCATAGAATAATTGAGTTTATTGATAAGAGTGATTTAATAAATAAGAATCAGTTTGCTTTCAGGAAGGGCTTATCAACTATAAATGACATTGCAGAATTTTATGAAGCTCTGCTTGCTTCTCTTGATGATAATAAATGTGCTGTTGGGGTTTTCGTAGATTTCACAAAAGCATTTGATACAGTATATCTTCAATTATTATTGGATAAGGTAGAGGCTTATGGTATAAGGGGAATAGCATTGGAACTGTTAAAATCATATTTGAATAATAGATGGCAATTTACAGAAATTCCTTTTAAGAATGGTGAAAATATATCCAAGATCCAATCCACGCCTGGTTTAGTGAAATAAGGTTCACCTCAAGGTTCAATCCTTGGTCCCCTCCTTTTTATTCTCTATGTAAATGATGTACCACAGTCAAAAATAGTTTGGTTGTTTCGTATGCAGACGATACCTCAATTTTGAACTGGAACTGTAATAAAACAATTACTCTTCAAGAAACTCAAAATAGTATTGATCTTGTCACTCAATATTTTAATGAGATAATGTGTAGTGTAAACCCTTCAAAAACCAACTTTGTAATATTTAACAAGCGTGAGGGAACTAATTTAGAAGTAGATCAATATCTTTACTGTGGATCTGATGATATTCAACAGGTAGTCTCAGCAAAATTGTTGGGCATTACAATAGATCATAAATTATCATGGGAAGAGCATATAAATGAAATCTGTAAAAAAAATTAACAAAAACTCCTTCGTTTTAAAGAGAATTTCAATATACTTAAGCAGCGAATATCAATTAACAGTCTACTATGGATTAATACATTCACAGATATCATACGGTATTGAGATATGGGGTGGGGTAGCAAATAGGAATATGGAGATAATATTTAAACTGCAGAAACAAGTAATACTATACTTGTTTGGGTTGAAATCGAGAGAATCATGCAGAGTTGCATTTAAGAAGCTTAAAAAATTTCATTCCAGCAACACTCTCCACTATCATTTCATTTCATCTGTCATTCATATAATCATTGCCCCAGAGGAGTGCGTCAGGCCTCGACAACCGGCACATTTCATATCCTCGCCGCTAGTTGGGGGCTTCATTCATTCCATTCCTGACCCGGTCGGAGACTGGAAGCAGGCTGTGGATTTTCATTTTTTCAATATTTTAACAATATTTTCATTGTATATTTTCAAAGTTATCTTAATTGTAAGGGAAAATCAACATAAAGTTGTAGCAATCAACAATGTCCACAATCATGAAACCAGAGGGCAGAATGACTATTTTCAAAAGAGGGTAAATAAACAATATGCAGAAAAGAATCCTTTCAAAAAAGGAGCTATATACCACAATAAGCTTCCAAACCACTTAAAATCTTTGACTGGAACAGGGTTCAGAAAGTCTCTCAAGATATACCTAGCCCAGAAATTGTTGTATTCTTTAAGTGAATTTTAAAGAAACGTGTAACTGTTGAATTATGTAAAAAAGTTGTAAATATGTAAATTTAACTGTGAGTATGCTGTGTGACGTATCCAATTCTGTATGATGCAGGTTCTGGAAATAATGAATTTTGCATTGTATTGCATTGTATTGTGCTTGTCTGAGTAGGGTATTTAATGTAGAGGCAGAGCACTTCTTTCCAGTAAGAGGTAATTCTTTCAGTCAGTGTGACCGTAATTTTGGAAAGTATGGTATGCTTCTCAAGCTAGTTGAACATATAGAAACTGTTGAGGAGTACATCAGCATATTGAAATAATGTAGAAGGAATCCAGAGCCATTTCATGCGGCTATGTCGAGTCATTTAATAAAAGACTGGGCATCAGCACTCAAACCTTTGTTTCTAAGTGTTCCTTCAGCGAAGGGTTACAAATTTTCTATTCAGAAATATGTAAAACTTCACTACAAGAATGGTATTATTTCAGGGTCCCAGACATACAGTATACTTCATGTTTCCAGCCATTTACTTACATGAATAAGAAGGCTGAATTTCTTTATTACAGTGATCTAAAATTGACTAATGTAATAACCAGGTGTAAAGATACAGAAAAGAGCTGATGTACTGTCGTTGATGAAGTACATGAAACCTGAAAACGTTGAGGGGTACGAAAACACCTTATCTGTAACCCAGGAGGCTGAAAATTCCAAAATCGAAACCGATATCGAATCAGATTGCAATACTGATTAATTCAGACATGTGTACAAAGTTCAAAATAGTTTCAATGTCAGAAACTTAACAAAACCAAGGGCTTTAAAGCACACACAAATAGCCGTGTGCTATTCTCAATATTTTAATTTGATATTTTGAAATAGAATATAATTGAAAACATTATTTGTGTTCACTGATTATTGAAAGTTTTGTGCCAGACTGTGCCAGTGTATGAGACAAATACATTTATATACATTCAGTTGTGAGTCATTTCTGCTTTCCTCGCCTATTTCTTCACATAGCAGATCCTAATTTTCTTCATATGTAAGTGAAACTATATATTGAGCCCGTCAGAGGAGCTGCCAGGATAGCCAACAACCGCAATGACTTCCCTAACATCTCATCCGTCGGACCTAACTGCCGTGAGGATCAGGTGAACTTCCAAATAGGCCAAAGCGGCACGAGAAACTGTAGTCCACGGGGATCGTGGTACATGGTGACGAAGGTCATAGACTGCCTAAGGAAAGGTTCACCTTAAAAACTAGACTGAGAAAAGAAACATCCAGACTTATGTAAAACACCGTGAAAATTTATTGTAAATTTTACAAACCCCTATCCTAGTTCGGAGGGTTTCTATCGGCTAATCCGCAAGCTAAAACATAATCAAAAATAAAGCGCAGGTCCCTACCTGAGAAGTTACAGTAAACCCTCGCGAAAGATCTGTCTCACAATAATAAAGCAACAACAGCAACACTAGGAAAATGGTACGACGCAAATCCCTAGGTCAAGTTACAAGATCAAGCTAATATCAGAATTTACATTTAACAGGGTAGCAAAACAAATCTAAGTTAGGATGATACCATCTCCACATTTACATTTAACGTTAATTCATCTAGCTAAGTCCTATCAATTAATAACAAAATTTACGGCGGTGACGTCCGTAATATCAAACAATTACATTCAAAGCTAAGTGATCAGCCATAAAAAAAACATCTAAGTCATTCTTATAACTAGGTGCTAGTTAGCACACAAAAGGGTAACATAGAGGATTCGTACACTTTTACATCATCAAATAAGTAAATAAGACCACAGTTTTATTCAAATGCCTGCCTGCACCTTGGTTTACTGTTTGGAAGCCATAGTCATCTAATGTGTGTAGTTACGGTGACGACTGCGTAGTGAAGACTACGTCTAACATCGTATGGCCTGCGCTCCACCAGCTACGAACTCAAGGTTCGAGCAAGCTTCAGTCGCAACAAAAAGTGTCAGCTGTCCTCAAGTCATTTCCTCCAGGAAATACCTTCATTAGCACGGCTATGTCAGCAGGTTCCAAATGCAAATGAACAAGGTTAAGCAGAAAGGATTCGTTAGTTAGCTTTTGTTTATCAAGATTATGCGTTTTATTATTAAGATGTCGGTTTAGGTTATCGTTGGTTTATGGCGAATAATACTGACAAGCCTGGGCACGGAGTGTCTCCCTTGAGATCATCTCTGCCAAAAAAGCCTCGACTCAAAAGTCGGAATACAATCAACGAGCAATAACAACTCGGACACACAATAACACAAGTTACCAGCGGCGCACAGCTCACGTTCAATAACTCTGGGACGGGCCTGGACACAAGCAGTTACCCTCCCTAAATATCTGGTCCGCGGGAACAGTCCCGGACATGGTACACAAAAATACCTTCATACATGAAAAACCTCCCTAGCGGGGCTAGCCTACAACGTACTATAGAAAACCTGACATAACTGTACTCATCAAAACAACGGTACACGCAACAGCGTTTAACTAACAAATGACAATCTACAGAACAGATGATCAGATACAAGAATGTACACTGGGTTCCATGAGCTATAATTGCAATGAAAGGGAAAGTGAATGCTAAAAGCATTATGTCCTATGTTAATATCAGTCCGTCTCACTCAGAAGCATGCGCTCTCAAACGGGCGCTGAGAAGAATTCACAAAACCTGTGGGTAGATTATTGGATAAGGAATAACCCACCCACCAAGGGAAGATGATTAGAAAAAGGGAAGTAGGTTTTGGATTGGAGAAAAAGGATAGAAAAATAGGAGGAGAGTTCCACAAAAGTAGTAAATTTAACTTTAAATACCTTTAGAGGCAGTTGCCACTGAAAATTAACTCTCTGATACCTAAAGTAGGTACGAGCTTGGTCGAAGCTGACGGGAACCGCAGCTAAGACTTGGGCGGTTTGCCAGAGAAAGGCTTTAGTGTATTTCCTCCCAAGCATGCATCTGAGTACTATGGGGAAGAGTGATAGTCTGGCAATACAAATAGTAGCAGAATTGTTCTGCATTAACGATGGCATGCACTTGGGAAGAGTCAGGCAAGGCAGGATCTTGCTTAACCGTTGTATTTTCGAAATGATAAATCCAAAAACAAATATTTAATTTATTAAACAATTCAAAGAAGGTTAATGAATTTAATAAGTATGTAATATATTTTTGACAAACATAGTTCATTTCAACTTTTTAACAAATGGGGTCACAGACCTCTCAACATTAAACGTTTGCTCCAGGCAATTGACAATTTACAAGGTTTAAAACCTTACATGTTTCTAAAATCTTTATAAGATTTAAACAAATAACCAATGAAGTAATTAAAGTTTGAACGTTAATTGGAGTACAAAGAGTGTACCTTAAGAAATTCCGGAGAGAATATTCTAGAAAGAGTGAAAACTTCTAAAATAACAATAAGAAAACATGAAAAATAAGATAGAAGTTCCTACAACTTCCTATATTTAAGCTGCATTACTTTTATGACCATTATACGAGAGGGCAGGTCACTTACTATGAAACCTGAAGAAAGTCAAAAGGAAGGTTCTAGACTTCCCATGTTGAAGTAGGAGTCACGAGCAAAATGGGGCAGTTTCCATTTCGTGAAACCTAGAAATAACTCACTCAAGAGTGGAAAAAAATTGTTTTCCCTGATTATAGGGAAGAAACAATGTAAATTTAAATCGTGTTTGAAACACGTAGTTATACAGTAATTAATTAATGTTAAACAAGAAAAAATGGAAGGGCACTTCGTGAGTGACACCTTATAGAAAAGTTACATTTTTATTAATATGGGTTGTTAGTAGAAGGTTGAGGAAAGATCATTGGGATATAGGATCAATGTTCATGGCCGTATTTAATATAAACGGACGATCGCGACGCGGTAGAAAAGTGGAGCAAGCACTGGTTATCACTATAGTCTGTAAAGATTGATGCAAAGTTCACTGTAGAAACACGAAAGTTCATGAGAAAGAAAGTTATTACAATGCTGAAAAGAACCGGTTGCACTAGGTAGGCGGGAGTCTATTTCTTGAAAAAATTGGGAATTACAATTAGATGCGCCATAGATCATTCCAACGGTGGACGAAAGTTAGCTATTGCAGTAATTTGAAAGGAAAATTCCTCATTTTAAATATTATTTTCACAAGTGAGTGAAAAATACCTGATGGCAAGACTCGCAGATAGAGTACAAGATCTGGAAGGTTCCAGAACGATCTTAGTAGAAAAATGGGGCCAAAGTAAATCCAGCGGAGGAACTTGCTTTGTAAATTATAAACAGCGGGTATTAGATAATATCCCACGTAGTGAGAAGATTTCTCATTTGGCAAGCATAAGAAATGCTGCTTTTCACTAAGATTAGCTTGATTAAACAAAAGCTCAACATGGAAAATCCCGCGGAGGATGATTTTGCCCCAAAATAAGTAATTTCACACTGCCTATAAAAGATAGTTAAAAGCATGTGGTCGGTAAAATCATGAAGATGAGGTTAAAACTTGAAGCAGGTACTTATCTTTGTTGCATGGCGAAGGTGAGGTTCCCTTAACCGATACTTAATGCGCCAACATGGCGTAGAACTTAGAGAATGACTCTTGGTTAGAGGAGACTGGCCCTAGTTGAGCCCTGACTGATCGAGTCAACTGCCGACTGAGAAGTGAGACTTGCTCAACGGAGCACGGAGGGTCCAAGGAAGGGGAAAAGAGTGGGGGATAGGAGACAAAAGGAGAACATATAAACATTGCCAACTTTATAACAAAAACATATATTCTCTTGATGAGCTGGTCTTCAAAGAGTTGATAACAGGCGATACTAGCGCAGCATGGTGAGTAAAAAAGTAGACAGAGTCCTCTTGCTCAAGGAGAAAATAGCTGGCGATGGTAACAGGATCTGGTGGCCAAATGGATAAGTAAGTCCTCTTGCACCAGGAAAAGTTGAAGAGCTTCAGAGATTCGCTGCTAGATGACGCTAGGTGAGTCACAGAGGATATATATCTAGAACAGACTCATCAAAGATATAAGCGACCTGAACACCTAAGAGATAACAGAAGATCACTGTTGGTGTTTGACAAAGAGGAAGGAAAGAACATGCAAAAGCATTGAAAATTATAATCTCTCGTACCGTGTATTCCAAGAATACACCAACCTGTTCGTGTCGCCGCAGGCTACAAGATCCCTGCGCTGATAGACACAACACACTAACTAGGCCGGCAATTTAAGCAAGATAATAACTGTACAACTGGCCTCATCATAATACCTTTACCATAGGTTATAAACCTCGAAGAATATGTGCATAAAAAGCACGCTATAAATCTGAATACAATCATGTAACTCTGTCTTTCACATCAAAGACGTTTAAAGGGTAGCAATGTCACTAATTGCTGGAGCTCTCTGCTCTCAAAGATAAAATACTCTTCACTTCTCACTTGTATCAAACATCAAATAAATATGTGTCATCACACTTGACACAACAAAATAATAATTGTGGCGCAAATACCACTCTCTGCTGGATCTGCTTAATGATACGTTGGGAACTGGGTTCGATGCTAGACAACAACGAAACGTCCCTTTTACTTATAAGGTCCACACATGACCTGGATGGCTATCAGAGCTCATCTCTAATGAAATATAATGCAGTTACAAAACTTGTAATTACAGTCGATTACCCAAATGATACGACTACTCTAACGAAGTCAGGGGTGTAACATTGACTGGCTGCAAAAAAAATGCAGTTAAAGAAACATAACCATGGCATCAGATTGCCATAACTAGTGTCTGCAAAGACTTGAAAATCACCCCAGATAGGGTTAAACAAAGTAGCCTCAAAAATGACTACACTCACGTTTAGCAATAGGCAGAAATTGGCGTCCTACGACGTCCATCAAGCTGCACCAGGGTTGACCAAAATGTCAGACCCAAGGGTGACTCACAATCACTGTAGATAAATGACATCTAATTAGACTAATTACATTCCCTACCTATGAAATGGCTGTCACTAAGTTCGGTTGGTTCACAAACTACACTGATCTAACTATACCACCAGAAACTAGAACAAGGAAGGGTGTACAAAACTCACGATATGAAGGAGCTCACACTTAGCTCTCTGTCCAACGACAAGGGTTGAACAAAAGCACCTCTGGCTTTCAGGATTGGCATCGTCCTCCTCAGAACTTCCATCTGGGCTCTCCCAAAGACCAGGGTTCGGTCTGTCCCTGTAGTTGACCTCGTGAATGGACTGGACATGCCTAGGAAAGGCATCCTCGGTTCCTTCCTTCTCGTTTGATGTTCTGGAAGTTCCATAATCAAGCTGGTCCCATCTGAGACATCGCCCTCATACCATAATGGTATTAGCCCATGGTCTCGGCCTCGAACATGGTGTTGAAAAAGTTGACCACGTGGGCGGTAGGATAAGACTTGTAGTAGTTCATTATTATCACTTGAAAATTACAGTATTCGTCGTAGATATCACAGGCTTTAAATACAACTGGTAACACAGCCTCTACACTTTGCAGATGTAAATGATAAATGGCCATGCACTGTTCTGTGATTCTACACGTGTACAGACGCTACTTTTTCTATCACGTGGCATCCGTGAAATGGGCGTCGTTTTATTATCGATAAATTCACCGTAGCAATTACTATATAATGCACTTTTATAATCACACGTGTTCAAAGTAATAATTTCACATTTACCTGTATATTTTCGCACCAGGCTCTCGGCCCTCCACAAACACATGGGTGAAAAAAGGTGGCGCTACAGAAATGTCGTAAATTTCACAATACTTGCCTTATAATTCACTATACAATTTGTGTTGATCACTGCACATCAACAACAGTGATTCGTAGTATAATTGTGCTCGATGGCACCTGATAATGATTTCCACGCTGAAAAGCGGACTGTTTGCCACGTCTTATGCGACGGATATAATTACACGCCTACACAGGGCGGATTCTCCAGACGTAGTGCAAGGAACTGCGTTCCTCGTGGAAGCAAGTCGTCAAACTAAGTCGTTGAGCGACTACTTACATTCCTATTTGCGTATCTGCAATGATATTACCTTACCTTAAAGTGAAAAAACATTCTCCGAAATGTTTCAATAATACTGAATGACGAAATGGTATATTCTGAGTCTCGTGGAAAGATAAAATTGATTAATAAGACCTCAGATAATTAATTAGCGGACTTCACCAAAGTCAAAAGTGCGATTCTCCGCTACTTCAAAGAGATTTGTATAAGCTCTCGGCTTCTCTTAGCTTTCTGGGTGTGTTCAAAGGTACTACATCCCACCATAAATGTGCTGTCGTGAAAAATATCACATGAACCTTAGCTCAGCGGGTTCAATATTTATACATTTTCCCCATATTTTATGCAATAACAGCGTATATTTAAGACATTAAATTCATTCTAATGCCCTAGAAAATCACAATATTTTATCAGATACTTTAGGAATGTTGCATCTTCCATTTGAAAAGCAAATGGAAGAACATTTAACCGTATTTACCGATTTACTCTTCAAGTACAATAAACTGAAACTTTACATGCTGTTTTCTCAACATAGCGTAAATCTTCTTACGCTGTTATTGCACCCAAGTCCTCAATTATGAACAATGAAAACATGATATATTTAGTCTTTGAAATGACTGCTAATATGAAGTAGATAAGGTTTGATTGGGACATGTCTAGACAGAGAATATTAGTGGCAACATGGAGCAACGTTAAACTTCAGAACCATGTACAACGACATTATGTATGTCCACTATGTCATGCACAATGATATCATTATGTACATCACCACCGTGTACATTAATGCATATTCATGTACAAAGTACTTAACAACTACCAGCAATAAATTGAATTCATATAACAACGACATGAATATTTCCATCTACGATTATTATGCGATCTTCAATCTACAAATTTCATTTTTCTGTATGGAGATCGGTCAAAAATATTGCTTAAACATGATTTGGTATTTCAAATTGAGTCGACAACGGAGATTCGTCACAGGAAGAAAGAAGATGATAGGGCATTTCCCAGTAAAAGCTCGAAACCTGGCATCCAGAACGAGAGGACGATATGTAGTTCGAAGCCCGATGGACTTTTGGAGCTTACCAGGGAGGAACTTCTTCCTTACCTGAGAAGCAGCTTCATGGTTGGGGCCGTTTTTTTTAAATTAACCGAACATTTTATTTTGATACCAAATTTATTTTTCGGTTTCACATACCTTCCTCTATTTTTCTACATAGTTGCCTTGTTTATTTAGGCACTTGTCATACCTTAAAACGAAGTTCTGAAATCCCTCTGCATAAAAGTTTGCCGCCTGCTCTGACAACCACGAATTCACACTTGAGGAAAATCCATTATCATGAATCTTCGGTCCTCGTGAATTTTCGTGTCAATTGCAGTCACCAAGTCATCTATGATCACAGACCTGAGCGTTCATCGTCATGAACATTTTATGGCCACTTTTGAACTCACGTACCCATTTTCGCACTTCACCTTCTGTCATTGCATTATCACCATACACCTCACAAAGCTGACGATGAATGTCTACAGCCGACATGTTTCTTGCACTCAAAAAACGTATCACAGATCGTGCCTCACACGCGACGGGCGAATCAATAATCTTGAACATTGTAAAGATGCACAGTTCAGCGTACTGGTTAGCTACACAGCTGCAACTGTCGCCTGCTTGTTCGCAAAGGATGCCAGGAGGTAGCGCGCACGCTTGTTGCGGCGTGCGCACTAACTACGGGCTTAAAAAACGGCCCTTACTTAAAAAACAGCCCTCGTACATTCGAGTCGATCTTCAATGGAACTATGTACATCAGGGTATTTTCCAAATACCGATATGATCTTCCAAATGCCTTCATAAGGTAGAAATGGACCAGTTTTCATTATTGTAGGTAGTATTTTGATGGTATTACGAGCAACAAATTTCTCCATGTTTTAATGTATTTTCACTTCAACATTTATTGGATTTATACTTCGAGATCATGTCAGATGATTGTCTTTTCTTCATCTGTACATGACATTTTCAACGATGCAGTTTCTGAACTGACATGGTTTAATTATTTGGAATTTATTTCCATAATTTAAGACTTTCTTAAATTATCATTTAATATCTTCGAGTTTTATTAAATAGAATTTCAGACAGTTTTGGTCTTAAATGTCCATTTTAAATTCATTTATTTTAGAATAAATGAATAGGGCATTTTATTGTAAGAGGACATTATTAGTAGGGGAAGAAACTACGTGTGATATATGGTAATATTTTAGTAAATGTTATATCGATTGGCATTCGACGATTTGGCAAGTTAGCCTATATTCGTCAGGATTATGCAACGAACTAAGTATACAACGATATTCCCTAAGGGAATATTCATGATTTGACACACCATTTTGTTTTGCGAGAAAGCATTGAACTTTTCGGTAAAATAAACTTTTTATTGAGACAGATCTTATTTGAATATATTTTCATTCGACATTAGGAATATTAGGGTCATTATTATTCCTGTCGTATTCCAGATTTATTTGACACCTTGATAATAACACTGTTGTTATTATACACAGTTTGTAATGTTACGTATTTTGTTAACGTAGCCTTGCAACACTGTAATTTGAAAGATATCAGTAGGGAGATGCAAGTAATGCATTTTTATTGTATATCAGTATAAAAAGTTTTGATAACAGAATAACTTTTCGGAGTAAACCTTCGTTAGGTCTTCTATAAGCAACATCAATTGTCGTAAGGATGAAAGCTACGTTAATAACAGCAATTACTTATTGTAATGATGTAATGCAGTTGTTTGAGACAACAAGTTTGTAAGGATAATCTTAATATTGCATGTACTGCGTAATGGTTGAAAGATACCAGTGTAACAAAGTTGTATGAAGTTGTTTAAAGGTATACGAGGAATTGTAATGCCGTATACGAGGTAGAATTGTTGGAGCCTGCGAGGAAATATGTTTGGTTGAAATACGAGGGAGTTTGCCGTATTAATTGATGATGCATAGTAATCTAAAGAGAGTTAGAGGTAATACTAACGGATAGTATTTTGAATATAAATATGTTTTTAATGTTATAATAATGAGATGAGTAAACATTAATATTTTAATATTAATAATAACCAGTTAGAAATTGTTTAAAACAATTAAACTTGTGTTAATCAACCGTTGTAAATATTGTATATAATTATTTAGTTAATTAATCAACTTCTTTGATAAGTGTATTAAGGGATAGTTATAAATATTTCGCATGTGTTAAATGTTTTTAGAGCGTTTGTGAAAGTATGGTAGATAGTAAATGTACAGTTTTGTGTGAATTAGGAGAGTGTAATAGGACACGTTAGTTCGAAATGGCGTGTGCATTTGAATGGAATTAAGTGTATTTCTTGTAAGTGTATAAAGTCACAGTTCTACATTTTTATGAAAGAAAGCATAAAGATTGTAATAGAATTGAAGAAGTATTGTCAGTGTGATTAAGCACGACAGATTTACGTGTTTTAAATGCATGGAGTAACAGACAGCTGCGAGAAGCGAGCAAGTCATGTGACAGAACGGTGTGGTTATATAATTGAGCCGCACGCAAGTATGCGTTGCCGGTGTTGAGTAGAGGGAGCTCGTCGGAATGTAAATAAAACATTCAACTGTAGTGGACTCACGTACATTAACTCCGAGTGTAACTTTCACATTTTTATTGTTTAACTACCAGCATGCAACTGATATGAATTTAAGTGTAACTGAGTATGCATTGAAGTCGCGTGAGACTTAAATATCTGTTTTTAGAGGAAGAATGCGAACCTCGCTAGTATGCTTTATTTTGTCATTTCTTCTTCTTGCATCGTTATGCCCGACTCAGGAGCACGGTTGAACCTGTTTAGCTGATATGTTGGCCTTCTTTTCCTTCCAAAATCTCTTCATCCTCTCGCTGAGCGCCTTTCTTCGGTCTTCTGTCCAAGTTATGGTGGCCCTGGTGTTGGGTTTGTCTTCAAATTGGTGATTGTCGATTAGGGTTCTGAATTTGCATCTGTCCTGTATAATATTGTCTGAAATGTTGATTTCCTGGAGATATGTTTCAATTTCACGTAGCCAGCTGTTCTTGGTTTTTAGTGAGAGGGCCAAGTTGAGAATTCTTTTAGTCAATCTGCCATTGTTCATTCTGATAATGTGCCCGTAAAATTTCAATCGTCTTTTCCGAAAAGTATGAGACATTTTTTCACATTGGCGATATATTTCCTGGGATGACTTTTTCCTCCAGATTCCCTCTATAAAAACTGGGCCAAAAATTTTTCGTAAAATTTTCCTTTCTTGTTTTTCAATCTCTTTGGTTAAAGATTTGCCACCAATGATTAAGGTTTCTGATGCATATAACGCCTCCGGTTTGGTTGGTTGGTTCTTAAGTTTAGGGGCTGCGACAACGCGGTCATGTAGCCCCGTGTACTTTGGGTGTGTGTAGAATCTGTCTGATAACCGGTGTTAATTGTGATGAATGTATTAGTGTGTGTTATCTGTTTTTTTAATTCGAGTACTGCAACTTATAATTTTTCAAATAGTTCCTACTTTTGTCTCCAAGCGCCACCGTCAACGACTACTAGACCAAGTTCACAACTCAGCTTCTAGACGCCACCGCAGTCGGCTCTTGGCAACGAACTTAGAAACCTAAGAGCGTTGTTTACATTAACCTATCCAATTTAGCTTCACACGGGTACAATTAGTGGAAGGTTCTTTAATATGCCATAAATCTATGACATGGGACCGCCAGCTTTACTTTCCCTCCGAAGGAAGGCATACTGAGGGATTTTAACGCTCTTAAAAATCCGACGGCTTCGGCCGGGTTTGAACCCGCTATCTTGGGCATAGAAGCTCAGCATGCTACCGACTACGCCACCGAAGCCGCCGCCTCCGGTTTGATTACTGTATTATAATGTCTAAGTTTTGCTTTCCGAGATATTGATTTTTTGTTATACCTATTCCAAGTGATTCTGTAAGCTTTCTATAATTTGGAAATTCTCTCTTTATTTGCTTCACGGTTTAAACCAGAGGGCTGAATAATTTCTCCCAGATATTTGAATTCGTTCACTTGAAAGATTTTGCCGAATTTAGTTCTCATAGGTTGTCCGTCTAAGTATCGTGAGGCTCCTTCCATGTACTGAGTTTTCTCATAAGAAATTAGAAGTCTCGTTTTGATGGCAATTTCATGTAATTTTTCAATGGAATGAATTGCTTCTTGTCTGTTATTAGAAAGGATTGCTATGTCATCAGCAAAGGCCAAACAATGTACGTGAATTCTATCTTTGAGTAGTCTGCCAAGGGTTATTCCCTTACTTTCCTTTTCCCAGGTCCTGATTATCTTCTCAAGTACGAGGTTGAACAGTAACGGAGATAATCCGTCTCCTTGGCGGACCCCAGTGTTAATTACAAAAGGCTCAGATATTTCGCCGAGGAATTTAACTTTTGACTTAGTGCCAGTTAGTGTTTGACTGATGAATTCTCTTGTTTTTCTATCCACTTGAAATTCTTCTAGAGTATTGAAAAGTGTTTGACGATCTATAGAGTCATATGCCTTTCTGAAATCTACAAAGGTAATGACTGTCTGTCTGGTTTTGCGCATTTGTAGGATAGTTTTGAGATTAAGAATTTGTTCCGTACATGATCTTCCTTTTCGGAAACCTGCCTGGTATTCTCCAATCAGACGGTCTGTTTGTTTCTCAAGTCTAGTGAGCAGGGCTTTGGAGAAAATGTTATAAATAACTGGTATCAAGGAAATTCCTCTATAATTATTGATGTTGGTTTTATCCCCTTTCTTGTGCAGTGGATGGATTAGCGCACATTTCCAATCCTCAGGTATTTCTTCGGTGATCCAGATGTTCTCAAGAATTGAGTGGATTTTCCGGGCTACGTTCTCACCACCTATCTTCAGCATTTCGGCAATTATACCATCTTCCCCTGGGGCTTTATTATTTTTGAGTCCATGGATTATTTCTTTAATTTCTTCCAATGTTGGGGGTTCTGAATCTTGGTTGGATGTTTTTTTTTTCAAAGATGAGTTGTTCTTTAGGGGATTCACAGTTTAAAAGATCCTTGAAATAATCTGCTAGAAGTTTGCAATTTTCTTGATTATTTGTTTCCAATGTCCCATCCGGGCGTTTGAAGCAAAGGCTGGGTGCCTGATAATTTGATAATTCTTCTCTGAAGGTTTTGTAGAAGTTTCGTGTATTGTTTTTAGTAAAATCGTGTTCAATTTCAGCCAATCTGTAGTGATCGTACTTGGTTTTTCAGATCTGATGATTTTAGAGGTTTGTTTCTGTATTTTGGTGAATTCGTGCCAATTTTGTTCCGTTTTGTGAGAATTCCAATTCTGCCAGGCTTTAATTCTGAAGTTTATAGCCTTGTCACAGGTTTCGTTCCACCACCTATGCTTGCGTTTCCTGGGCGGTGTGCCAATGTTTTGAGAAGCTTTCGAAAGTATATCTTTGAGTTCTAACCAGCCAGAAGAATCGTGAGTAGGGATACTTTCTTGGAAAGTACTGGCGTTCTGTTTAAGAAATTCTGGATCGACGCGCAGATTTTTTGTTATTTTTGGTTTGGATCTGCTTGGTTGAAATTTTACCTTGATTAAGGATAGATGGTGGTCAGAGTCAATGACTCCTTTCTTGACTTTGACATTCATAATTTCTTTTTGATTCTTTTTGGAAATAGCCACATGATCTATTTGAAATTCTCCTAAGTGAAAATTAGGGGATCTCCAGGTCTTTTTCTTGTGTGGAAGTGCCAGTAAATGTGTTGACATTAGTTTGAGATCAAAAGTTTTGCAAAAATTAAGTAATCTTTCTCTATTTTTATTAGTTCTATTGTGTGCTGGATATAGTCCTACAATGGTCCTGAATTTCCTTTCTCTACCAATTTGGGCATTAAAATCTCCCAATAGGATTTTTATGTGATGATTTGGAATGATGGCTGTATTTTCTTCCAGCAGTTCCCAGAAGTCTTCCACCTTTTGTGGATCTTTACGATTGTAGTTGTTGGTGGGTCCATGCGCATTAATAAGCGTATAAGCTTTGTTTCCTGATTTAACGGATAGTGTTGAAATTCTTTCAGAAGGCGAGGAGAAGTTAAGCACTGAGTTTATAATGTTTTTCCTGACAGCGAATCCAGTGCCAAATTGTAGTGGCTTCATATGGAGGGAGATTGCTGGCTTGCCTTTATAAATTCTATAATTTCCTGATTCAAAATGATTTTCATCCGTGTATCTGGTTTCCTGTAGTGCTAAAATTTGGATGTTGAAGTTATCCAACATGTCTGTTAATTGTTTTAACTTGCCAGTTTTCCGAAGTGTGTTGATGTTTAAGCTACCATGAAAGTTTTGTATTTTGGGCGAAGAGATTTGGGAAGCTCCGATACATTCCTGCATGATGTTCTCGGTCCCCCAGAATCCGATGACCGAGAAAAATAACTAGTATGTCTACTAGGGCCTGGGGTAGTTATATTGTAGGTTGTTTCCATCATGCTAACAAGTTGAAAGTAGTGGGGACATCGATCTATGTCGGTGTCATGGTTACAACTGAAGTAGTGAGCTTCAGAGGTTGCTGAAGATGTTGTCAAGCTGTGCCTGTTTTTGGTCCGCGAGAGGTATTTTATTTCCCTCAAACCCTCCGGACAAGTCCGGCGAGCTTCTCTATCCGCCACCTGGGACGCGCCCGATAGGGGAACAGGCAGAAACCCCCACGGGATTTTATTGTCATTTATTTATATGTTAATTTTGTTAATAAATTCTTTCGTTCTTTTTCTGCGTCTTGGTGTAGTGTGACTTATTTTAAATATCGAGGAGATTGTGTTATGGGATCCTGATCAGGTAAGGTGACCTTATACCCTATACAACCCCGAGAATATGGTAAGGTTCTAACTCTACCACCTTATTTGTTTGTTTTATCCATAACACGATCGTAGCGACTGTGTACGATCCTGAAGTGCTTGTTGGTGGTATTTTGTGGGGTTTTCTAGCCGGGAACTCTCAAGTTTCTACGATCCAGCCCAGCTTCGGATTCCCAGCAAGTGGCTTCTTGATTTATACGGGTACAGTTAGATGGCGGAGTGTCATGGCTGGTCATTTAGGAGGACTGCAGGCTAAAGTAAAACAAACATTTCCACGAGCGCTGTTCGTTCGTTGCTACTGTCATGTGTTGAACTTAGTATTGCAACAGGCAGCTATGGGAATAACAAAATGTCGAGTATTTTTCTTATCTCTTTCCGGAATGTCTAATTTCTTTTCCCATTCTTCCAAGAGAACTGAATATCTCCGAAACTTTGCAGAAAAAATTACCAAGAACTGCACCAACTCGCTAGAACTTTAACTCGAGCCTTGTTAACACAGTTCAAGAGCAGAAAGACAACCTACTCATGTTTTTCGAAAGCTTAACGGACGATGAAAATAGTGGAAACTGGGAAAACGATGCCATAGTATAGGCTCAAGGATTTTTGTATGTTTTGAAATAAAATTGATACAGTTAATTGTTCTTCTTAATGTGTACTCATTCATTTCCTGCCACACCGATGTTCTTCTTAAAAACAAAACAAGGCTATGGATATTGCTTTCTGCCCACTCAAAAATAATAGAGACCAGAGACAGATTAAACAATTTCAGGTGGGAAGGCTTCCAAAATGTCTGGGAAATAACATGTTCTAGCGTAGCCGATGAACCAGCACGGAAGAGAATTAAAAAGGCGATGGATCACCCGAAGAGAGTTTTAGGAGACTCTTCTGTGAAATTCTGGATAATGTCATTTGCCAGATAAATGACAGATTCTGTGATATGCAGCGTTTTAACTTCTTTTCCCTCCTGGATACAGGAAAATATTGATAATATAAGCCAACTAATGGCTACACAGCGATCTGCTGCACGGCTGAAAGCAATGGGAAACTACAGCCCTAACGCTATTCCCGAGGATATGAACCTCTCTATGCATAATTACATGTGATGATGGCCTCCTCCCTTGTAAAATTCCAATCCGGAAGTAAACTAGTCCCCCGTTCGGATCTCCGGGTAGGGACTCCTCGAGAGGGGGTTAACATCACAGAAGTGACAATGAGGAAATCTGATATTCTACGGATCGGAGCGTGGAATGTTAGAAGTCTGCTAGGAAGTGGAAGGTTAGAAAACTTGGAAAGGGAAATGGATAGGTTGAGGTTGGATTTGGTTGGGATTAGTGAAATGCGCTGGCAGGAAGAACAGAACCTTTGGTCAGGAGACTATAGGGTCATTAGCACTATATCAGACAATGGCCAAGCAGGGCTTGGTCTCATATTGAGTAGGAAACTTGGACAGCGGGTGGAATATTATGAGCAATATAGTGAACGGATTACTGTAGCAAAAATCAGTACAAAACATACGTGCACCACAGTGGTAAAAGTCTATATGCCTACCAGTCAAGCTGATGATGAAGATGTTGAAAAGGTCTACGAAAAAATAGATGAAATTCTGAGGTATATCAAGGGTGATGAACATGTTATAGTAATGGGAGATTGGAATGCTGTGGTAGGAAAAGGAAGAGAAGAGAAGATAGTAGGAGATTTCGGATTAGGTGAAAGGAATGATCGAGGAAGCAGGCTGATGGAATTCTGCACCGAGCATGAATTGGTCATAGCTAACACCTTATTCAATAACCACAATAGAAGAATATACACATGGATGAGACCAGGAGATACAGGGCGTTACCAAATCGACTTCATTATGGTCAAGCAGAGGTTTCGAAACCAGATTTTGGATTGTAAAACATATCCCGGTGCTGACATAAACTCTGACCACAATCAAGTTGTTATGAAATGCAGATTAAAGTTGAAGAAACGGAAGAAAAGTCAAAAGCCAAAAAAGTGGGCAATAGACAAACTGAAAGAGAAGGATGTAAACGAAAGATTCAAGAAGTATAAAGGAAGGACTAATGAAAAACCCTAAACAAACTTCAATTGCAGACGAATGGACACTTTTGAAGAATGAAATAACAAAATCCGCGGAAGAAAACATTGGTAGGAAAGAAAGAATAGGCAGAAAACCGTGGATCACTCAGGATATACTAGAATTGATGGATGAAAGGTGGAAAAAAAGAATGTAAGAGATGAAAAGGGGAAAGCAGAATACAGACGTCTGAGAAATGAGATTAACAAGAAGTGCAAGGTAGCGAAAGAAGAATGGTTGAAAGAGAAATGTGCAGGTATAGAAAATTGTCTGAAATTAGGAAAAGTAGACACAGCTAATCGAAGGATTAAGAATACATTTGGGGAAAAGAAGACTAAGTGCTGTAATATTAAGGACACAAATGGAAAGCCTTTAACAGATAGGGAAGAAAAGGTTGAGAGATGGAAAGCTTACATAGAGTGCGTGTATAAGGGAAAGGACATTGAGAATCGTTTAGTGAAAAGGGAGGAGGAAATTGATGAGGATGCAAAAGGAGATTTAATATTGAAATCAGAATATGACAGAGCATTGGAAGACTAAAGCAGGAACAAAGCACCAGGTATAGATGATATACCGATTGAGTTGCTACGCTGCATAGGAGATGAAGGTCTGATCAGGTTATTTCACTTGTTGTATAGGATTTATGAGACAGGTGAGGTACCCTCTGATTTCAAGAAGAATGTTATCATCCCTATACCGAAGAAAGTAGGAGCTGACAGATGTGAGGATTACCGTACAATAAGCTTGATACTCATGCTTCAAAGATCCTGTCTAGAATAATTTACAAGAGGATGGAAAGCCAGATAGAAGCGGAATTGAGTGAAGACCAGTTTGGTTTCAGGAGAAATGTAGGAACAAGGGAAGGTGTACTAACTCTTAGGCTGATTTTGGAAGGTAGAATAAGAAAAGATAAGAGAACGTTCATGGCATTTGTAGACTTAGAAAGGGCTTTTGATAACGTTGATTGGACTAAATTGTTTGACATTTTGAAAATGATTGGAATAAAGTAGAGGGATAGGAGGGTGATGTACAATCTATACAGAAACCAGACAGCAGTCATTCGAGCTGATGGACATGAGAGAAAAGCTGGTATTCAGAAAGGTGTGAGGCAAGGCTGCAACTTATCACCCATACTTTTCAATCTTTACATTGAACAAGCAATGAAGGAAATTAGAGAGAAAATTAAAGTTTGAGTGAAGATTCAAGGAGAAATAATTTCAACTCTGAGATTTGCTAATGACATCTTCATCTTGGCCGACACGCCTGAGGATTTGAATGAGTTTTTGAATGGTATGGACTCCGTCTTGAGGAAAGAATTCATGATGAAAATTAATAAATGTAAAACAAAAATATTGTAATGCAGTCGCAATAAATCAGAAACCTCTATGGACATCAAATTGGCAGGGGAAAAACTAAAGGAAGTAGGAGACTTCTGTTACTTAGGAAGCAAAATAACCAGTGATGGAAGAAGCAAAGAGGATATAAAAAGTAGGTTGGCTCAGGCAAGGAAAGCATTTCTACAAAAAAGGAATCTGTTGACATCGAATATAGCTTTAGGTATCGGGAAGACATTTTTGAAAACCTTTTTATGGAGCGTGGCACTCTATGGAAGTGAAACTTGGACTATTGGTGCAGCAGAAAGGAGGAGAATTGAAGCTTTTGAAATGTGGTATTATAGGAGAATGATGATCAGATGGGTAGATAGGGTTACAAACGAAGAGGTACTAAGACGAATGGCAGAGGAGAGATGTTTCTGGCGACTGATAATGAAGGGAAGAGATAGGTTGGTAGGACACATACTAGGACACCCAGGAATAGCAAGCTTAGTTATGGAAGGAAGGGTCGAGGACAAGAACTGTAGGGGTAGACCAAGTTTAGAGTATGTTAAACAGATTGCCTCGGATGTAGGGTGTGGTAGCTAAGTAGAGATGAAACGATTAGCTCAGGACAGGGCGGCATGGAGAGCTGCATCAAACCAGTCAAAAGACTGAAGACTCAAACACACATACAGGAAAATTTAGAGAATTTGGCATTTCGTTCCCAAACAAATTGTTTTTTATTTCTTAGAAAACTACGTGTCAAGTTTAGATCAAGTAGGCCTGAAAAACGATCAAGAATTTCACGAGAAATCAGTGGCCGGAATCGTAAGAATTATGGACCGAATTCAGTTAGTTAATGCTATGCATGAACTGTGCAATTTAGCGTGTTGAATACTTACGATACAATCTACTACAGCCTCTGTTGAACGTACCTTCTCAACACTCAAACGGGTGAAGTCACCCTGCAGGTCCACTATGGGTCAGGAGAGACTTACTTCCCTATCAATGATGACAATTGAAAAACAGCTGCTTTGTTCACTCAGGAAGCACGCAAACGGTAATTTTACTGATGCTGTCACACAAGTGTTCTTGAAGAAATACAGACGAATGGAACTTACTTTCAAATAGATTATTCCTGGTTTTGGCAGAAGAATGTTGGAATAAAGATATAGAGGTAAGTTATCACTCGAATTATTTTATTGATTTCGAACGATTGTTTTTAGATTTATCTTAGTAGTATTTTGAAATATCACAGCCGGCACGGCTAGACCAGAATGGTCACATTTCGATAGGCAGGCTGACACTGCCTCCACGGCAAGGAAAGTGGGAAGGGGGATCACGTTACCGCAAGGGCCAATAGCATTTAATCTGACACACAGTACCAACTTACATAATGATAATTTCATACAGTAAATATATGACAGAAAAGATACTAGCCTGACAGTAGTCGCATATGATGTGTAACATCTGACATGTTATCCTGCTATGAAATTGAGATGAAATGTATGTGAAGTCTTCTGACATGTTATCCTACTCGTATACTACACAGCTTGGACATTCTTAAAATGTCAATTTACGCTCCGTTTTCATACTGGTATTATGATGGATGTATAGATTGGATTGGAGATATGCTACTGTCACACTTGTTTGAACAAACATCACATAATAGTATATTGTAAATTAAGAGGAGGAATGAAACCATAGACTCTAGCCTAACTATAATAATAATAATAAGAAGAAGAATAAAATTAGCCTATAGACGTCCCGTAAGGGCAAATGCCTCCTGTTTGCACAGGGACGTGCTCGTGATTAGGCTCGGAAGGTGGGCATCCTTGGGAGCTTTTGTCTTGTTGCACTCACTGTCATTGTCTTTCTGTCCTGTTTGGTGCTTGTTGATTCCTGTTTGTCTCCAGCTGTCTCCATGCTTCCCTCTCTCTTGCCACTCTCGACTATTGGTTTCCCGCTTTAGCTCTAAAGTAGTCTGCCCATCTGGTTTGTTGGCATCCTACGTTTCTTCGGCCTTCTCTCGGGTCCACCATTGTGGTGCAATGCGTCCATTTCTGGTGATCCATGCGTGATACGTGTCCTCCCCATTTCCATTTTAGGCTTTCTGCCCTTTCTACCACGTCGCGTATGTTTGTCCTTCTTCTTAGTTCCTCGTTCCTGATTCTGTCTCGAAGAGAAACGTTTAGGATCTTACGCTCCATTCTTCTTTGACATACCTGTAGCTGCTTTTTCAGTTTTTTCTGTCAAGGACCATGTTTGACAACCATAAAGTCTAGGATTTCTGCTTTTGTGCTACTTTTAGTCCCTTGTCTGTGAGTAAGAACTTAAGCGACCAAAATTTTTTCCACGCCAGATATATACGGCGTTTGATTTCACTCTCTGTGTCTTTGTTCAGGGAGATGCTTTGTCCTACGTACACATACTGTTGCACATACTCTAGTGGTGATTGATTGACTTGGATTGGATCTTGAATTCCATTTGTCATTATTTTTGTTTTTTTGGGGGGCTCATTGTGAGGCCTAGTTCTCTGCTTATTTTGTCCAGCTCATAGATCATTTCTTCTAGTGATTTTGCTGACCTTACTATTAGCGTTATGTCGTCCACAAATCTTAGATGTGTCAGTTTATGGCCGTCAATATTTATTCCGTGATTGTGCTTCCATTTCATTTTTCTGGATTGATGTTCCAGCATACTTGTAAATAATTTTGGTGATAGAGCGTCCCCTTGTTTCACTCCTCTTCTGATTTGGAACCATTCTCCGTCTCTTTCTGTTCTTACGTTTGCTGGGCCGTTTTGGTATATTTTACCTTTTAACCTTATGTATTTGATGGGGAAACCTTGTTGTTTTAAGGCCTGCAGCACATCTTCGTGCTCTACTGAGTGAAAGGCTTTATTA